>VMRM01000019.1:9147101-11547101 GCA_010277075.1 Poeciliopsis retropinna
CTCTAAATGTTTTAACTGAGATCAATATTAAAATATACATGGAGCTAAAGATTACAGCAGGAGAAATGCTCCATCTCTTATGTGTGTTAGACGGTAAAGGTCCTTTTCATTCAGTCATATAAATCATTCAATCATTCCCAATTGGCAGCATCGTGCTGTGGGGATGGTTCTTCACAGCAGGCCACGTCAGACTTGTAAAGGTAGAAAGCAACAATAAATACAGCAAAACACAGAAAAATACTGGAGGATACTTTGCTTCCAAAAACACCTTTGGCTTTGGAGAACATTTCATTTCTATCGAGATAACGACCCAAAGCGTCCAAGTAGGGCTGAAATGATTTCTCAAATGATTAATGTAACTCGATTATTAAAATTCCTTGAGGAAAATTTATCTGCCTCGAAGCTTCATTAAATTAGGTTTTATTATGTAGAGCACTGTGTTCCGGCCGGATCATTATTTATGGTGGGCAGCGCTATAACTTCCGCCTATGAGTTGTTGTGAAGCATAGTGTTGACTTGTGCAGAGCTTTGTCAGGTTTTGGGGGAAAAATAAGATTTGGTGAATGTTGCGGCGCGATGGTTGGAGTACGACAACTTTTCTGCTGTCGGAACCCCGTCGTCACGGTTTTTCTAGCAAACTGTAGGAATGGCGCAGAGAGCAAGAGAGAAAATTCGTCGAATAATCGCAAAAATATTCTATAGCATACTCGATTACTAAAATATTGTTTTTCAACAGCCCTAAGTCCAAGTACAGCTCATGGTTGAAAAATAAAAAGGTGGATGTTCAGGAGCTGGCCAGTCAAATCCCAGACCTCAATCTAAAAGAAGAGTTCGAGCAGCTTAGCATTAGACTGTGATGACTCAATGCTGTGATTGCAGTCAAAGGTGTATCTATCAATACTAACATTAAGAGGGTGAATAATTATGCAATCACCTTCTTCAACTTAAATCATTTATTTAATTGTTTTTGTTGAAATCAGTTTTAACTTTGACATTAAATAATCTTTTCGCCAAAAAAAGTTGATCATGCATTTCTTGGCACTATACATGAAATGTAATGTGAAAAGAAATTACAATACACAAAAAATATTCCTAACACAAATTAGTGTCACTCTACATTTTTATTTGTAGGAAAAAAATTTAACCACTTTATAACCTGGTAACCCTTTCACAATTATGCACAGGTTATTGTCCTGCTACATTAAATCCCAACAAAACACAGAAATGTTTGTGTTTGTAATGTGACAAAATGTGAAAAAGTTAAAAAGGAAGGGATGTTTCTTACAGGCCTCGTAACCCTGCTTTACCTATTTGCTCAGTGCCAAAAGCACACACCATAAATCACCTACCACGAGATGAAAATGTTGTGCTTCACTGCACCATTAAAAACACTGACAAGTCTGTTAAGAAGAAGTGTTCGACAGAAACCCCATACAGAGGAGACAATTAATATCAGAGCATCCCACAGCCAACGGAACCGTGACAACTGCTCGTAATGAGCCGTTTATTCAAAATGCAATTAACTGTGCACAAGAGGTGACAACAACGTCTCTTTAATAAAACAAATCATTCAACCGTGCCCTCTATCTATAAAAAAAAAAAAAAATGCTTTAGACGTTTGGGGATTTGTTCCCAAAGAAAATCTGCGAACGATTTGCAAAAAGTCCAAGAAAAAGAAATAATCCTCCAGATGAAGCCTTTGCTTTCTGTAGCAGCTCACATGAATAAAATGACATTAAAAATTGATGGGGTTCTGCTCTGAAAGTGGCCAGTTTGCTGACAGTGAGAAATGAGACATCCGCTCTTTCAGAACACAGATTTTTACTTTTTATTTGATGGAGTTTTAAAGCGGCAATGGCAGGGGCAAACGGGAACAAAATGTACATCTTTAATGACAGCAACGACACAGCACTTCAGCAATCTAACAGACGAATACCTGCATGTGGCATAAAAAGAAAAAGAAAAAAACCAAAAAAAAACACTGATCGCAATTATCTAATAACCTGACAACCGGATCTCTGACATCATTTGCATACGAGGAGATTTTCTTTGTAGACAGTGAGAACCAACAGTTTAGACAAATGATTCAGCGTGCAATCATTGTTGTGTCAAACTGTCTACTCACTTTGGAATCCAATTCATTAATCTTGTCAAGTCCATGCCTACAGTTGTGCTTCACTGCCCCCCCACTCCTCCGCCCTCCACGTTACGCCATCAGCATGTTATTAATGCGTAACAGTTTTTTTTTTCTCTGTGAAGACAATTCGAATGCATCAAAGAGGAAGCGAGCAGGACAATAGACGATGGCTTCTAACATCAGGGCGAGCATTCCAGTCATTGGGAATCTCACCGCAACGGATTCTTTCTGATCAGCCTCGCCTGGATTAATTTGAGCCGACAAAGCCCAATCAGTTTGAACCCTTGCCCGTTCGCATGACTGCCTACGTTTGGCAAATTGTGTGGCTGCTAATGAGTTTGAGCTGGACCGAAAAAGAAGATCAAACAAAATCCGACGTTTTCGAAATACAACACGCACCTGCACCAAAGGTTGTTAAAGTATAAGGGGTGGAGGGGGCTGGTCAGGGTAATTTGTGAGTTGAAAGCAAAACAGATGTGTTCAAATGGAGAATAAAAAGTAACGTCTTTTATTTGAACTTCTGTGTGCTGTAACATAAACACAACTTCCAATTATGCAGCTCAAGGCTATGTTTTGAAAAGCATATTAAAGGCATTTTGATACGCAAAAAGCAAATTCCTAACAAATAAGCTAAATGCACGAACACAAACACAACTCTGGATTATTGTTTACATGCTAAAGAGGATTAAAATGCTTTAAAATTAATTATTTTCTCTCAGACTGATCAAATTTCACTGAAAAACATACCACAAGTGATTTGTAGGAGAACTAGTTCTAGTACCATTTCCACTGGCAGGTTTTTTTTCACACATAAGACATTTTCCCATTTTATGAGTAAAAAAAATCTGCAAGTGGAAGGAATACATTTTATCAATATTCAAGAATTACTGCCTTAAAGCAGACCTACATTTTTTTGAAGTTCCTTGTAAGCTAGTTTTGCCTCATCTTAAATGTATTAAGATATTTAAACTGGAAACTTTACTAAAAATGAGATTTTATGTTTTTTTTCAGTGTGTTTAGCTGGTTATCCATTTTCCTGTAACCATTTGCTGAATTATGAAACAGAACATTCATTAAGTGGGATGTAATATTGTCTTTCCCATTCCTAAGACAGTCAGAGACGGTGGCTTCCCTGTCAGGGCACATTCTCACTCCATGACTTTATGCTATCATGGATTACTACTTAACTCGATGTATAAACTAAGGAAATGTCAGGGGCATCGATAATTGTGCGCTTCATGCTCTCTGTCAAGGAGAGTGGAAGATCTGTGACGGTTTAGGCCTGTTTCTTTTCCAAACGCCCTGGAAACCTTGATAAAGTGCAACATGAACTCTCTGGTGGTCAAGGAAAATGAAAATGAGTCTATAACTTGTTGAACGATCGGCTCATGACCCAAAACATGTGGCCAAATCAACACAGAACTGGTTTTGCAGATGCAAAATAGGAGAGAACTCAGGAAGAGAATTTATAAAAAGATAAAATCTCTTTCTGCAACCTTGTGAAATGTTATAGTAGAAGAATGAGTGCTGCTCTGCTCACTGAATAAATGAATCGAAGTCAAATGTGAAGGGCGCTACAAAAAGCAATCTATGCCATGAGAAACGGGTGTAGAAATAAGTAAAGACAAATCAATAAAGCATTTATAAGTTCACTTTCCAACATATTTACTTTATTTAAACATAAGAAGCTCTTGCTTTAGTGCAAAAGAGGCCACACTGGTTCATATTTGAACTTTCAGGAGCATTCTAAGATGGTTAGCAGGGGAAAATTGGGATTAAAAAAATCCTGCCGTGTAAACAAGGTTATAGTCAAATCACTCAAACCTCTGTACCGAAAAGAAGACTAAGTTCATTTCAGGTCACCATCCTCTGACCTTTTCCTCTGAGGTTTTGAATGGAACAACGTTTCTCACTGCGCACTCAGCTTTACGCGCCTAAACCATTTTTTGTTTCTATGGCAACCAGGATGCATGGTTAATAGCTCATTAAGATGCCGATCAAATAAAGAAATCATGGCGTTGATATGGTTTATCAATCAGGTAGCAGGAAGTTGTTAAATTAGACTATAAATCGACTGAACTAATTTTTAGATCGATTGAAATATAACATCTAATTAATACTTTTACATGTTTTATATCTTAAAATTATAATACTTGTGAAATCAAATCATCTCGGTGGTTTTTAATGTTGGGAGTTATTTTTAAGGCAGGAATGAGCCATTTCTGGTGGCAGATTTTTTTTTTTTCCCTTGTTGATACCACTGTTCCACAGCTTTCACCGGATTCAGCTTGTTACAGAGGTGCTGACAGTGCCAGAATAATGTGGGGGAAGCTGGAGTCATTAACTCTGTCACATGTCAGCCATAGTCACTTTCAGACTCCAAGGAACCCCGATGAGAAACGGGTGATGTGATGAGATAAACTGAGGCAAAGACTTCTGTGGCGTGTCTGGCTGCCACCTCTGTGTCTTCAGGTGTGTGCCAGACAGAGAGGCTGGACGAAGGAGGGCAGCTACTCCTCTCTCTTCCTCCTGCGCCTGTCGCTCGCGCCTGTTGTCAGCGCTTTTCTAATAGAGAGAGACGGAGGCGCAACAGCCGGTGAGACCTTGTAGATTGGTCCCCGCAAGTCGTGGGGGAAAATATGACCAGCATGAGTTTCCACCAGGCAGTCACCCTCCCCGGGAATCCAATTACAAGATTACAGAGTGAGAGAAAAAGAAACAGCCCCACTGGGTTTATACAAAACTGTATTGCTATGATCCCAAAGGTTGTTTGTGGGCACAAATTCAACCTTGTTGTAGGCGATAGATGTTTGTCAGGAACAGCAGCGGCTCTTACATGAATGCTGCCTTGGTCAAGTCTTGAAGAAGCTGTAATTATTGCAAAATACTTCAGTCCAACTTCAACCTATTTACAAATGGTGGGGTTTTGTGTTTTTCTTAATTTAAAGTTGTCTTGATACCCAAAATGCTGAAAATATTTTGGGATTATCACAGAAAGAATAGTGATTTCTTGCATCTCGAACTGCTATTTAAATAATTGTTTATGATTTTAACAAATGATCACCAAATTCCCACCACTTGAACTGGAATAAAACACTTTACTACGTACTTCAGCGGTAGTTTTATTCATTCGTCAAATCGTTTTTAATGTCTTATTTGGGGTTTTTTGGTACTTTGCTTGTCAATGATCTGCTCCTAACCCATGCAAAGCACTTTCTGTTACACCCATTTTATTATTTGCTTGTCAAACAATATTAGTGCAGACCACCAGGTCTCAATTGCGAAGAGATAAAATGTGAATTTGCACATTCTTTAAGGCAAAAGTGCATAAACAAAAACCCTTCCTAGTTGACATGAGTCAAGTAAATATGAAACATTAGAAGCTGCTATGTCTGTTTGTTCTGGTGAAAAAAAAAGGCATATATACTTTCAAAATCCCTGGTTTGATTTTACACAAATAGACAAGATTCAGATATCCAAATGTTTGTTTCTAAAGTCATTTTTTCAGGAGAAAGACCAAAAGCAGCATATCTTTATTCTTTTTTGGTGGGGTACGGGGACAATGGGTCATATAGAATCCCTGCAATCTTTATTTCTAGGTAGCGTTTAGCTATAAGATCATTAAAACACTTTTATATTATGAAATAACGCATTTGCTGACCAGATATATCTAGCTTTTGCTTTTTTTTATTTATAATAACCACTACAAGGCTTTGCCCTCAGTTCAGCAGGAAGAAAACATTAAGCAAGCTGAGGGGTAAAAGCACATGCAACATTGATGGATATAAAGGTTAAATGTTCTGCTGTGAAGGACTTTTGATGACTAATTGATTCAGAATACAGAACAGGCTGAGAAGTTGTGCTGCTTTGAGGGCAAAAAAAAAAGGAAATTATTTTGTTTCTTGAGGATGTAACAGTAATTAACTGCAGAAAAGGGATGCTTTTCTGTCCTTTGGAGCTGCGCGTCATTTTATCCTTTATGAACAGGTAGCAGAATCTAATTAACCAGCTGCATATTTTCCTCCAAGATTTTGATACAAAGAATTTACACCACAGCAAAGTCTATTTGTGCTTGCCAACATTTCTTATCTAAATTAATGCATTTAATTTTCTTTCTAAAGTCATTGTTAAAAAAAAAAACAACCACAGACACACCATCCTGCACAGCAAAATCTAACAAAGCAAAAAGAAATTCAAAAAGTCATTCTGTTAAACACAATGAATGAAATCACATAATCCAAATGCACACAAAATTATTGCTAATGAGAAGATGGGCATCTTTACCAGTATATTGAAGTCATCTAATCTCCTAGCTTTTTCTAAATGGAAAGATGAATCATTTTCCAAATTGAGAGTCGCAACTCGATATCCCATCTGATTTATTTTAATGCAAATAGATCCTGCGGATAAGATGGGACAAGACTGGGCCTTTTAAGCCAACCATAAAATTTTAAATTGAATCCAGAAACAGATTGGAAGCCCGTGGAGTGGGATAAGCAGTCGTTACATGCTCACCCTTAACATGCTTTTAAAAGACAAGAGGCAGTCTGTTATACCACATTTGGGATTTAATAAAAACAAGTATAATCTATGCATATATATATATATGTATATATATATATATATATGCAAATTAATAAAAATAAATAAATAAATAAAAAATCTAGTTGAAATACAAAAATACAAGCAGGAACTTGTATTTCAAACTATCCTTAAAATTAGCTAAAAGTCATGACTGTATTTATCAAATTTAAAAAGTTAACAGCCTCCATTATAATGTCAGCCTCATGCCAGAAACTGAATGACTGGACATTGCTGGATTGTAAGAAATTTGTACAAAAAAAAAAAAAAAAAAAAAAAAAAAAAGACACGTGATTTTCACAATATATAGATATATTCATTTTCTGCACATCGACCATCAGTTTCAGCTTTTCTGTCACATTTATCTCATGTTTATTGCTATGAATTGCTAACTTTAGCGCCACAATGTTTATTAGAGAACAGCAGTAAGAATAGATAGATTTAACATCTGCAGGGTCAAGAAGAGTAAACCACCACAATCACCACCACAACAGATTTGTGAATTCCCAAAAAGTCACAAAACCCTCAAACCGTTTTTTAACAAGCTAACAAATGAATGAAAAGGAGGTTCAGAAACATGCATAAATTTATCCATAGATCTTAAATTCTAATTCAGTAATCAGGACCTTTATGTGGTTTGAATAAAGTAGAAATAAAGAAGCCATGTTCTATAAAAAGAAAATAACTAATCACCAGCACTAGTGTGCTGCCAAACAATAGTCTAATCTCGACAGTCGCACACAGGTCTGGAAACAACAGAAGAGATGTTAGGGATTTCTGTCATTCCTCAAAATACTATACCAGAGTAACTTTAGAACTTAGAGATTCATGCAACCAGATTCTCTTTTTGTTATGTAGCAGCAGTGAAATAAGATATTAGAACTCTTAAAATGGAACCCTGGGGCATCTATACAATAAAAACAGCACTGAACCAAGAATGGAGCCTTGAGGAGCCTCAAAGATAAGCACCGCATACATTTACCTATTTGGACTTAGAACCACTTGCCTATGAAACAGAACTACTGAAGACGTTTCTGAATACCAAATGTTCATTTTGAACTGTGAAAGATGATGCTATGAGACATTTACAACAATCAAAGGCAGTATTCGGATCCAAGAAGAACAAAAGACTTCCCTAAATTGCCAGTTCCAAACATGATGGTTTAAGATCCGTGTCTCATGTGGTCTAGTTCCCATGGCGGCTTGATTTGAGTCAAAATCGAGTAATAGCTCATATAGCTTCTAGGCTTAATAAATCATTCTTAACATCTTAAAAGAGACCCTTATAGACACAACTGCTGTTAGATAAAGAAGAATTATCATCTGAACAACAAAAGCAAAGATTTAGCCAGAAATTCAGAATATCAGTTAAAAAAGAAATGTTATTCTTCTGGAAAAAATAATACAACCTTTATATGCGTAATTGTGGCATTCTTGTTAGAGTTTGAATAAAAATATCAATAAATGTAAGCTCTGGTGTGTTGATATCCTTTAAAGGATCAATAATTAGTTTATTAGTTTATACTTCAAAAACAGTGTGTCATCAAATGCACCACTCAAACCTTGCTTCATCATCTTAAAAATAACCAATCCCATGAAGGCACCTGACACGACAACTGTGTCTGATGGCAGGCCGTGGTATGTCGAAAGCTGCTCCAGCATTCGAGAGCAGCCAGGACGGCTTCCCATTTCAAAGCCAAAAGAGCCGATGGATGGTTGTAGTCACCGGGGCTATTTGAGAGTTGACCCCTGACCCTATCACCCACACCCTGATCACGTCCCACTGTGCTTGCTTTCAAGTCCTCAACACCTCTAACTCCTTGGTTTAAAGAGCAAAACATGTATTGATTACCTGATTCATCATGTGGATAACACTTTTTTTTCCCCCTGGAAGACACAATTTTGGATAAAAGTTGTTTGATGGCACTTTTGATATACTTTTAAAATCTGGCTTCATTTGATTGTCACCATCATCATAAATCATTGAATGCCTGCTTTGCACAGAATTAGAGGTCCTTTTAACCTTGGCCTCATTGCTCCCATGTTTTCTCCCTTCTGGCCTCACAAGCAAATGCATTAGTCAGTGAGTGCCAGACATAACTCTCTGTGCCAGTGGTATGACTGGCTTACCCTGTGCCAGGCACCCTCATTGGCCTTTCTTGCTGATTTACAGCTTTGTGAGTGTAATGAAGGCTGCAGACCAACAGGTGGCATTATTTATAGTGAAGCTGTACACAGATGAGGAAGAGATCCAGGAGTAAATAAGGGAGGATGGGAACAGGGAAATAAACAAATATTCTGGCAGGAAACATGACAGGAAGTGGAAAGCGTGATTTAAGATGGAACATTAAATGGAAAATGCAGGGAAATTTGAAAACACAGTGCCTCACAGACATTCACACACCTTTTGAACTTTATCACGTTACAGCTCCAAACATTAATGCATTTCAATAAAATATTTCAACTTGTACAATGCAACCAACTTCCATCAGAAGCTGCCTAATTATAAAATAGTTCAGCTGTCTGCAATTTAATCTCAATATGGATTCAGCTTTTCTGTGAAGGTCTCTCATTAGTGAACAAACATCATGGAAACCGATGAACACAGCAGACGAGTCAAGGATAACGTTTTGGAAATCAATTTAAAGCTATGAAACAATATCCCAAACATTTACAGCGCAATATCCAGTGTAAGAATATTTGTTTAGTAAGATGGCCTAGTCAAATCCAATTGAGAATCAACACTGTTTTTGGATAAAACTATAAAGTTTTCTTTTTTTTCTATTATTTTCCTATTATTGAAATTTATATACAAACAGTGTCAAACAGATATCCTACGTTAAGCAGGGATAATACTCTGATCCACAGTGTAATGACCATATCAGGCAGATATAAGGGATTAAACTTTTATTGCCCTTGTTGCTCCAGGCTTCAGCCTCAGAGTGGAGTGGTTGGGTTGACCGGATTAAAACTCATTTAAACTGATCCCTTCATCTCTTCTGTCATCACTAAAGCTAAAACCTTTCATTATATCATCCGCTTTGGTGTTTCTCAATATGACTTTGAAGCCAACATTTTTCTTTTTACTGCGTGGTATGGCTAAACTACAAAAACAGGTACTTATCACCTCCCAAAGTGAAATTATTAAAGCAAAATACACTTAAATTTTAAGGGGAATGCAACCCAACCGAGGCCGTCTCCGCATGACATCCCAAAATTGTTGCATAAATCTGATCCCTTATATAAAACTAAAAACATTCCTGCACTGCTGGGGATGAGTTGTGCACAAAGAGTCCGTGGTTGCACACTTGCGGCGCTCGTTTGTTCTTGGCCCGTAAAAGTGGGGTGCAAATTGCCTGGTTACACAATATGGAGAAAGCAGAAGAACACGAGAGAACTGTGCAGTGAAAACACGATGGCTGAAAGAGCATGGGGTATTTTACACCGATGTGAGGGAAAACATCAAAGGTCTGTGTGGTGCTCAGAACACTTCAAAGCCTCATTTAACATCCTCATTCAGGGTTTGGTGACCTTTGATCTGACTGATCACTTTCATTTGTGTCACAGAAAATTTGCATAACACAGACATTTTATTGCAGAAGCATTATGTCACACTGTCAAATGTCTTAATTTGAGCACATTCATTCGTTGGGGAAATATTCCACTTTAAAGAAGAATTGGGTCATTATCTTGAGGAAAAAAATCTAATGAAAACACGTTTTCTGTTTACTGGTAGAATCCACAAAGTTGAATTTTAGTGTTTTAGTGTTTCAAGGCAGTCATGTGCAACTTATCAAGGTTCCCAGGACCTTTGGAAGAGGAATAGCCTCACAGCAACCTAGATCCTCCATCATACTTGTACAAAAGTGGAAGTGAGTCACTTTTCAACAATTCCCACAACTAGAGTATTCGTTGTTGAAAGGCTTAATCTTAGTCTAATGTAGCCGCCGCATGTGGTTCGAGTGAAATCCTCGTTAGAGATGAACAAACTCTACATGTTTACATTTCTGATAGCAAAAAAAAAAAAAAAAAAGGGTCAAAACAATCAGTTGGCATGTGTGCATCTAATGGGTTTTTTTTTTTTGGACTTTGAAAATAAAAAATATTGATTTTTACTAATAACTGATGGCAAAGCAATTATGATTTTTAGCTTGTATAAAGTCTCTCCAAACTTTGTTGAAAGGGGTAACTATAACAAATGAGGATTGTATCACCACAGTGTCTTTTTCTGCAGTAAATTTCTTAAAACTGCAGTGAGAACGGATAAGGGTAAAGAACAGCCCTACAAAATGAAACCGTTCCCTGAAAACCAATTTCTTTTTTCCCCTTTACTTTTAAATGTACAGAAGCTAAAGGCTGGAGTGTTCAACATCTTTTTCGGTGTTAGATTAAATGACTGTGACAAAAGCTTACTCTTTTTTGCAGTCTGTATGTATGAACTGCCAGAGTCACCCTGCTTTCTGGTTGCTTATATTACTTGTGGTAAGATGCCATTCTTCCTAATGAAGACCAGAACTTCAGCGCAGTTGTGTGTATGTTACTGATTTCTTGTAAAAATGTTGATGAAAGGAGGGAGAGAACAAAGTGATTGGACATACCTGAAGTTATCGACGGCAATCCGAGCAAGTAGTGAATTTTCCAGCAGAGATAGGGAGAGAAAAAAGGAGAAAAAGAGCCGTGTTAGCACTTTTCACAAGCCTGTACACATTTTTATTTTATGGTAAAGCGACTGACATCCATTTAATGCAAACCCCCCTTCTAATCATTATCTGCACACATACACAATGTTTCAGCCGGAACTCATTGGTCTCCCACTGAATGATATCTGAAGGCTGGTCTAAAGATGCTGGAGCTGCATGGCTTCAGATGCATTTCCAACGCTAATGAGAAAAACATGGCCTCATCTTTGACCAATTGTGTGCTCTTGTTTCTTTGTTTTCCTTCAGTTTATCACATCTCTGACATTTTCTAAACGCTGTCATAACACACGAAGGCCCCGGGTCCTCCAAGTTAAATATCTGGTCCAATCATGGCGGCTGTTTACATATGCAAACAGTCCAGGGAGATGAGGAGAAGGCGGAGAGGGTGTCAAATTCAGGATATATTACCTGACGGAAAAAACTATCCAGATGGATTTGTTGACACTTTTTTTTTTCTCACTTGCTGGCAAAACTCTTGCGGCTGTGCTGCTGACAGCACACATAAATAAATGGGATATTGACCATTTACAAACAACCCAACAATCTGATTTGATGAGTGTCAGACATAAATGTTGAGGAAGCACAGCGTTTCCCAGTTCAGCTCCAAGCGCAGCTCTTTTCTGTGGTCCTAACCTCTTATTATCAGACTTCTAACCTTACAAAACTGCAATTTGCAGCTCTTTAAACCGATTAATGGTCTTGTTCAATTTGGATTTGAAGCACCTTTCAAACTTTCCAGATGACCCTCCCCATCTCTCTCTACATTTCTCTCTCAGTTAACTCAGCAGCTACTGTGGTGCTGATGTTGTGCCAGTGTTTTGGAAACCCAGATGTTTGTAGTTTTGAAAAGGAGGATCAGAAATCAGTTGAACGACCAGAAAAAAAAAAAAAAAGAAACGTTCCTTTACCTTCTGTGAGGGGTTTGCACAATCCACTGCCACCACACTGCTGTTTACAATCTCCTTATCGAGGTGTACTGCTATGAGCAACCAAGCTGTGCTAGGATGGAAAGTCCTTCAGCAAGGACTTCCCATCAATCCCTGCAGCTCTTGCTGTTAGCATGAGACTCGTGACTTATTCTTTGATTAAAGTTCACCTTTTATGACTGGTCAAGATAAGCAATTCAAAATGTTCAGCCCTTTCCCTCCTGTTATCTAAAATTCCTACGACCTTTGCAGAATAGTTGGATTTATACAGTGCACCCTCAGATATCTGCTGAGTTTAAGAACCACAATCGCCTGTGAATAGTTTAAGTTTTCAAATATTTGAGAGCCCCTCTAAAGATGCTTATAACTGCCTCGTTTAATAGTTCAAACACCAAATATACCTCAAAATGCATTTATACACACAGGAGGACCCAACATCTACCGACTTCCTTTTCACTGCTCTTACAGCTACAGCCAATCGACTTTAGTAGCATGTCAAGTATTTCAGCTTTTCAAGCCTCATTTTCTTAAAATATTTGAGACATGCTCCTTAAAAACAATTCTACAAGTAGGTGGGTTTTCCACAAATAACTCGAAGTTGCATTCCACAGAAATAAACATACATAAATAGTTAAATCTGGCAGCAGTTCACAGTACTAGGATGGAATTATACAGAGGTAAACTAAATTTATTACTGACTTCTGGAGGATGGCCTGGATTTCATTTGAGGGCATCACTTAAAAGGGACCTCAATATACATGAACGGGCAATTTTTCCATGTTTGCAAGGAGGTGATGAGCACAAACAACCTAAGTCTGATTTGATGAGTGCCAGTTGGGTCTGAGTTGGATTTGATCATGGCTGTCAGCAGTGTTTTTATCCACAAGCCTCCTGAGGTGGAAATAAATAAAAAAAAAAAAAAAGAAATGTTCTACATAAAAAGCTATATATAACTCTCCCAGTACCAGTCCTCTTCTTGAACATATTATAGAATGAGATTTACATGGCATGAGTCCCATCTTTGATTAAATGGCTCTGCTTGCAAGGAGTTTCATTGTGCTTTGGTGCCTAAGCAGATGATTGGAAAACCTTCTGCTTTTAAGCACAAACTGCTACAGAGCTTTACATTTACATCCCTTAATTATGGACGGACCCTCTCTATGTTTTGTGGCCACTGAAAAGTCATCTTGCTTAATCAGTTGTGGAACTTGTGACAGGAGAGTATTTGAGTATTTAAGGGCAGCATAAACAGGATAATGGGCAGTGTCAAACATGTCTTTGACTCTCTGTACCACGCCGGTGGGCCCCTGTCGTTTAACCTTTTGATATTTTCATGATTCGATACCAAGAAAGATGGATTGGATAGAAGGAGGGATAAAGATCAAGTCAGAGGCTTTGGGACACCCGGGAGCAGAACAGCTGTCTTTGAGATTGCGCCAACGTGCGAGTGCATGCAGGAGAAAGAATTTCTTTGTTTCTGTGCGGTTTGCTACTTTACCGCAGACCTTTCATCTGCATGGAGCGCACAAAGGCCCCATGCATCTCTGATGAGGAAGAAACCCCAGGAAGTGCGTACAGGAGATGTAATGAGTGCACAGAGAACAGACAAACATATTTTACAACTCAAACCTGGTATATAAAGAGGAGACTAAAGATCAGTAGAGAAACGCCTTGGATTGAACCAATCAACGCAAGTCGGATCAGGACATTCTGGAAAATATGACAGAAAATTAGTTCAAGAAGCATCACTTTTAGAAACTTTAGGATTTCTTTTCTTCCTTTTACCTTCAACACCTGTCTTTGTCATTTGAAAGACCAATTTGAGTCCAGGTTTTAACTTCCTGTCTTAAAATACTTTAATATTTCGACATTATGTGCTTTCCTCATTATGTTTTTTATTTTGTGAAGTCCACCAATTCTTCCTGTAGCAAACACCAAGTCAACATGGTGCTGCTACTCCCATACTTCACAGCTGGGAGTGGCAGCTCAGGTTTACAAGCTTCTCCCTTTGTCCTGCAACTGTGAAAACAGTCATTATTTCCAAACACATCATTTTTGGAATACTGTGTGGCTTGATGGCTCTAAAATTTAAGGTCAGTCTCCTTGTATGCATTTACAAACGGGAATCTGGCTTCTTATGGTGCCTTTTGAATAATGGCCTCCTCTTCTTTGACTGGCTTTTCACCCCATGTCACACGACTCATTTCACTGTGCTTTCGTTCTGCGTTTCACACACAAACCACAATAATCCCCAGGAAACCGAGCCCATCTAATTTCTGGCTGGTATGATGAATTTAAAGAGAAGAAGAAAAGCCATATGATATATATTTTGTCTTTGAGGATGAATCCTAGCACATCTTGTCCTCCTGACTTGTTGCCAAGAAAAAGCTCAAAACAGAAATACTTTTTTGCCAAGACACAATGTGAGATAATTTGGAGAAATAATGGGAGGTGTGAGAATTTAAGAGGAATACATTTCCCTTGCTGCCTTTGAAATGTTTTTTTGTTGTTTTTTTCCCCACACAGCAAATGTTGAAAATGGATCCATGAATGACTTGTACAACAAAGAGTTTTGCAACTTTTCAAAACAAAGTGAAGTATTTTTCCACTTTAAAATGCTTCTGAATCATCTAAATCTGCTGCTGAAAGCAGCCTTCTTTTTTGTCTGATTTTCTGATTTTGTCCATCTGAACAAATGCCTGAAATATAACCTTGATATGGAACTGCAATCTTCTGAATAGAGCGCTGCAGAATGAGGTTTTAAATTTTTAAAAGAAACCTTGTTGCAAGCAAGGAAGTCTTTCACTTCTACCTATTAGCTCACAAATTAGCTCTTGTTAAAAAAGTGAATGTGTTTCCAATGAATGATGGAAACACATTCACTTAGCCAAACTATATCTGTGTTAGTAAGAATTACAGTTTATTCACATTTCCCCTCCGCATCCAAAATTTTAGAAACGCATCTTCTGTTGAGTGTTCAAAATGTTTACGTTGTGGAAATGTTGACGAGGGCATCCAGATTAGTCTCCAGGAGCCTCACTCATCATTTTGAGTGGAAAATGGAAATTTGCCATCTGTGTTTTTTCTTTCTTTTCTTTTTCTTTTAAATAAAAGGTCATTTCTTAATGAATGGACAGGTGGTCAGGTGATTTTTTTTTTTCAGATAACTAATTTTACTAATTTATTTTTTTAATTAGTCTGTTTATCGGTGTGTACTTTAACAGTCATACCCAGTAATCTGATCTATCTGTATTTTTAGATCTAAAGCAACACAAATTATGCAATGCAAGTTGTTGCACAATTCATGATTTAAATATAGGCCAGTAAAAGTGTCAGATGTGAAATCCTACTTTTTGCATTTACTCCAGTTAATTTTACCTTATATTACAATTTGTTTAATGATCTGAAACATCTAACATCTGCCAAAAAAACTGCTGTGTACAATAGCTTTGAAATGGCCCTTCTCTTCTGTCATATGTGGCAAAATATGAATATGCTTTTACAGTATTTATAAATTATCCCCTCTTTTCAATGAACCTTAATAAGAGCATCAATTTTATTTCACTTGGACGGTTAGCTGGTAACGTCAAATCATCATCGTTAACGAGAGGAGGCAAGCTGCAACCTAGGCTTGTGGAAAACTGTGAGAACGGGGCATTCAAGGACACACTCTCCAGACTCTGACATCAGACTATTTTCTTTGACTTCAAATGAATAAGGAGCATCGCATAAAACATTGCTTTAAAACAGTGGAAAAGAGACATGCTGTAACGTTCTGCCAAGACACTGGAAATAAGCAAGAATTCTAGAGGAAGAGTAATAAAGCCAGGTACATTATGCACTCTATAAAGGGCAACATCCGCTGAAATCGACTTCATCGTTGTTAAGCTGCACGGATGGCAGGCAGTGGGCAAGGAATAAATGCAATTTAAGGGGAAATTGTCACAGACCTAATGAGTTATTTATGCTCCTTAGGACCAAAGGAACACACAGCATCTTTGGAGTCAGCACTGCCAAATTAGTTTTCAAAAGGAATTAATAAATTAAACGCATCTGAGATGCAAAAACAGAAATAAAATTAGGTCATGCTGGACTGTTCTGGAAGCATTTGTAAAAACAGAAAGGAAACACTTGTTTATTTGCAGGTATTCAAGTAGTGCAAGCTGGATGATGTTTTTGTGTATTTAGGGAAGAAATGGATATTTTTAAATTTGAAATTTTCAGGTCTTAAATTATTTTCGCACGTAGTTAAGCGAGAGAGTAATCTGCCAAAAACGATCAAAAGAAAAAAATGGTTGCATCATTGAAAACTGATCATCACAGACATTAAAAGAAACCATGTTTATTCTAATGAGACTGATCCAATACAAAAAGCATTCATACTATTGAATACTTTTACCAGGTATTCTATACGCAGCAGACATTACGCTCACCCCTTTCACGAAAACAAGAGGGCTTGGTCAGCTGTTGTTTCCAACATGAGACATACTATAAAAAGAAAATATACGGCATCCTCTTGTCTCTCACTGACAGAGCCTTGACCACCATCCCCATTTGTCTTCTACATGTCACTGTACACCTTCAGTCCACACACTTTTGTTTCAAAACGGAAATATATTTGCGCCTGAAGATTAAAGATTTAATCTGAAATGGCACGGCTGGATTTATATGAAAAAAAATAAATAAATAAAATCACATACAATCTGTATGCAACTTTTTTTTCCTTTCAAAGCAGTACTTGTCCTTCAGGCAAGAGGACCAGCAAACTATTTTCAGATTTACTTCAGTATGTTTTTCAGTGCTGGTCCACAGGAACAAGAATCTAACATGGCACTAAATAACAGGTGTAAATACTGGCTGACTCAGCCTCTGAAGCATCCTCCCCTATCTATTCCCATGCTGTACCCTCTGATGTAGCTCCAGCAACAGCACTTGAAGAGTAAATACATGCTGCAAACATAGTCTATGTAACACAATCACTCCTTCATAAATCAAACATGGTGTTCTTCTGAGGACACGCAGTCGTTAGTGTCAGCAGTGGCAGTGATGAAAAACTTCAGGAGCTCTGGTGTCCTGATGCCGGACTGAATGTCGTGTTCACTTGACACATTTGCGGCCCGAGCCTGGTTGTGACATTTATGCGCTCCGGTCCTGTCCTACACATTTTCTGCTACATATGCAAAAGAAGATGGTTCTTGTTTGTGTTTTCGGTACATTTGCCTGGATCCTCTGAAACTTCTTCCACTGTGTCAGACTAAACGCATTGTGGGCTGAGCCCCCTGAGTCCCATATGGGGAGTGGTTTGGGCAACAAAAGGGGGTCAGAAAATGTGGTAAGCAACTGGCAGTTGAGGTCTAACGTTGACAGCTTTGAGGGGTTTGAAATCAAAAACCTTGTCAGTCAGCCTCCTGCTTGGCCCAGGGGGCGATGACGGGTAGTGGTGGAAGGCTTGTTGGTGCATTTTCTTTTCAAAATGACCCTTTTCCCCCTGAATACACTCGCTGAACAAAGGATGTCAGGGTTTTCTTTGCCTGTCGGAAGGCCGTTTTACAACATAAAACGACTCACTCCAAAGTCTTGTAGTCATACGGACATATGAGGAGTCTTTGGCGTTTCACTTTGACAGACTTCAGTATCAGATGACAGCATCTTGCTCTGTGGATGATATATGGAAGCCAACAAAATGTGAAGTTAAAGAGGTAGAAAAAGAAATCCAAAAAACACTTTTGTGCCCAATGGGACTCGTACTCTTTTGTTTCTTTTTTTTCTCTTCTTTTGAAAGTTCGCTCCATTACAATGGTAAAGCACATAGCAGCTTAACGCCGTAGAAAATCTTTGAACACAGTGTCGCCACCATTGCAACTTCGGCACCGTTTTTGCCCATTCAGTGACTTTTTCTGGAGTGAATGGAGATTTTGAAACCTGCATATATTGTTCATATTCTTCTCAACGAACAGTGAGTTATGCCACGGGCTTCTACCCTCAGACAAAGGTCCAGTTGTTATAAAGAAGTCCTACCAGTCTGCATTCAGAGCAGTTTCCCAACATACAGAATGCTAAAGATATATATATATGGTTGTGTTTATTTTGCATAACATTGTGTTAAGCTTGCCCACAACTCTTCCCTGGAGAAGGCTGTGTGGTTGCAAGTGGACCAATAAGTTGTTTAGGTTAGAGAAACTCATGCATCACTGAAGTTTCCCAGCACTGAACATTCGGTCACCATCACATGTTGCCTGTGAACTTCTTTTCAATCTCTGTCGGGGAGCTATGTAAATGGAGAAAATAATTTAAAAGTCTAACCTGAGCACTGACCTGTGGCACTAGGAGTGCCCTGACCAGATCTTTCAACAATGAGCATTGTTAAAAAAATTTAAAAAAATGTATCAAGAGGAGTAGCTCCACATGTTCAAACAGTGTACTGAACATCACCTCAACTAATGATCTGCACAGCCTGTGTCAAAGAGAGTGTTGAGAAAAGTACAGCAAAGAAAAACAGTTTTGTTTCGGTAGATTTCAAATATGTGGCCGCATTTACAGTGCGACACAGTTCAAAGCCTTCTTTGCAGTCGTGAATTTTTTTTGAGGGCTCAGTCACATAGGAGCTCAGCACAGACAGATGGGAAGATTAGTACAGACCATGAAAATTTATCCCAAGAGTTCTGCAGATGCATTTCAAGCTGAACTATAAAAATACTTATTCTCCAACAGCTTTATATCTGAATGTACTTTAAAATCAAACTTTAAGTCTACAGGTTAGACTAGATGTTGTATGCTTCTGAAAGTTAATAGTGCTGAACACACATTATCTAACTACACACTCTCTATCTACATTACTCCAGCAACATGAGATGATGATGCTTTCTTCATCAGGGCCAGCAAATGTCAAGACCTAAGTCCAATTGAGAAGGGTGGTAGAACTTTAAAAATGATGCTCAGCAATTATTCTGACTCAACTATTTTATAAAGCCAATAAGACACAAAATCTGTCACTATATGTTCAAAGCTGGCTTTACATATTGGCTCAGTAGGACTAATATACATCAAATGTTTCAGAATTTGATTTGCTGAATTTTTTAAAAAGCATGCACCATCAAAATTAGGGTGCAGCAATCACATCTGCACGTTGACAGTAGTTATACCACTATTGCCAAATTAGCAACTTTGTCACTATTTTTAGTGACCTTTCTGATGTCTAACAACTTTTATTGACTTTTTTCTGTTGGAGCCTAGAGATAGACAGAGATTAGGCAACAACACCTGAACGTTAATTTCTCCTCAACTGACTACAAATTTGTGTATTTGTATACTGCTGTCCCCTTTATTTTTGTAAGCAGCTCAAAATACATCTGCAGTATGTCTAATCTGTTGTACAAGTTTTGGTTGTCTTTAAAATGCAAAAAATTAAGAAGTTATTTTTTAAACTCTTCATTTATATTTGAGAAAACTACCTCATCTGCAGCCAAAACAAGTTTGCATTGTTTCACTGGTAGTGCTCAATATTTTTCATAAAATATTATTGGAAAATTGAAGGTGCATTGTGACCTAATAACATTTGACAGTGTCAGTTGTGTATTTACAAAATGGCATAGGACAAAATTGGAATTGTCAAATCAGATCCAAGAAGGGCCAGAAAACTGAAATCAGTGTGCCTCTAAATACAATCCATGCAAATGTTTCAAATCGACACATGTACCATTGATGTTACAAACAGTTGTGATTTTATTGAATATTAAGAACTTGAAGGGGTATTAATACTTTTGCAAACTACCATATATAAAACCCCTACAATTTCTAGAAATTAGCCACTCACTGATCATCATAAAATGCAAACGTTAGTTATAATGTATTTCTTGTGCTACAAGAATGCTTGTTAATGTGTCAGTAGAAATCAAAACACACCTCAGATATTGCTAAATTACATTTAAGTAGACCATACAAAGATCATTCTTTTAAAAAAGTTTTTTGTGTGCCAATAAAATCTCAAGTTGAAAGCCAATTTTGGTCATTCCCTGAGTAGACTTGGGCTCAACACAGAATGCTGCACTGCCAAGTCAGACATCCCGAACCTCCCTCCCATATAAGCAATGATCTAGAAGAGTGTAGTGGCCACGATGGCACAACCAGATCTGGCCCAGTTCGCTCTCCCTGGAAATGAATGGCTGGACTCTTGACTCGAGGTTTAAGCGCCAGACATTTCAAACAGAGCATGGAGTTACCAGCTGCTCTTATACTTCAGCAGTAACTCCCTCAGCAGAGACATGCACCAAATCTCAGCTTCCCTATTAAATCCACCCCTTACACACACAACACTCGATCCTCTACAAATGAAGTGGATCAGGACAGATACAAATAACTCTCTGAAAGTTTTAAAGGGATTCCTGCAGACCCTTTCTTCCACAGTGGCCGCTTGTTAACTCACAGCAGCTCCAGATGACAGGATTTCAGGCTAGAATGTCTTACAAAGCTCTAGATCCCCATACAGTCTGACAATATGTCATCATAGCCAGTAATTCATGATTTAAATTTAGCCTTATCTGGATGTCATTGCACCTTCAGCTTGTTTAACTGCAGATAAACAGGACAAAGTACTAAGCTACAACAGTTGTAAGGCAATTTATTTTAAATGACTTATGTCTTCGAGAAGCCCAGATGTTTCATACTCGATGGGTTCAGCTCAAGACCTCAAAAGCCAGGGTCCAGGATGTGTTACAGCTCCAACACAGCTCATTCAAGTGAATGGCTCATTAACAGCCTTGGTGAATTCAACCGTTTGATTCAGCTGTATTGAATCATGGACACATCTAAAACACACAGAACACTGCCTCCTGAGAACTAGAAATGATGGTATATTTTCTGTGCAATGTTTACAAAATTGCATTCCGGACTGTGTACATTAATTTGTCAACAAAACAAATCTAGGTTCTCTTTGCAGTCAAGGTGTTTTACAAGCTGAACAGCATTGTAAAACACCTTGAAGGTGAACAGCAGACAATACTTTATATTATTCTTTCTTGAACAGGTTAGGATAGACCGATGGTCTGTGCAAAACATTTATTTTGCCTAATTATTCTTAGATAATGAGATTTTGGTCTGGTCAGTTTTTTGTGTTCCTTTCAGAATTAGCTGTTTTATGGCCTCTTGTCACATTCAATTTCAATAAGCTTCTGCTGGCAACAACCCCCAACTCAATATTTACACTCGCACATGAAAATGGCTGCAAACAAATCCACAATTATGCAACCATTCATTTTTGAAAAGCAGAAAGAGCCTCCTGCACCACCAACAAGGACGCAGCAAGTGGTTTCTTAATGGTTAGGCAACAACACTAGTCTTTTCCGTCATCACACTTTCTTTTACCTAGCAACCAATTAATGGGGCTGAGTCTTGGCTGGGGTTGCTATGTACCAGTGCATTACCCATTGAATGCAACTTCACAAACGGGAGGTTTTTGAACTGGCTTATTTTATAGACACCAAAAACATCAACTTGTTGCCAAAAACACATGTGTAGGTTTTTTTTAAAAAACTTGGGCTCTTTTTTGAAGCAGTTGAGCCCCAAATGAAAACCAGCAAAATTAGAATTTTGCATAATAGGTCAATTTAAGAGAAATATTTGGCTTCTTCAGCTTCCTCTCAATGCATGCTGTGCACAAATATACCAAGCAGTTGCTGTGGGCAAAATTGCATAGCTTAGATGGTAGATGTTATACATTATGATGTTCAGGTAATCTTGGCCATGCAAGATTACCCGGAACCACATTTAGATCTATTGCTTGTACATCATCAGGAAAGTAAATCACATTTTAGGCAAAGCAGTTTAGGTAAACTAAATTCAAATGTGTTTCCAAAATAAACACCATCTGAATGTCATATACATCTAAATCAAGTGGGTATGGATGCATTCTATCTCAAAAGCCCTTGCTGTTTTCTTTATAAATTACCGGAAGCATTTCAGAACCAGAGAATTGTCTACCCTTTGAAAAGTCCCATATGCTGGGTAAAAATATACATCTGTTGTATCTGGTTGCAAGGTCACCCACTGTCTTCTTTAAAAAAAACTCTTCAATTAATCTCCACACATTCTCCCATCTATAAAAGGACCTATAGTGCCACATGATACTTTGTGTTTTTCAGCTGCTGAACCCCTTGTCGTTCCTGGTGGGCCTCTGCTGCCCAGTTAACTGGCCTTGTGCCACCGGTTGTGCTGAAGTGTTGATGTGATGTGACAATTGAAAGTTTACACAGGCTGCTTTGTTTTAAAAATCTGAATAATTAGTTTGAGTAGCAACAATCAGGCAAAAAATTCCATAGTTCAAAGGAGCCAGAAAGCAAAAAGGAAATAGTAAAATAAAGGTTTTGCAAGCAACATCATATCTTGCAGGAATTTAATGAGCAATATCTGGTATTTATTTAGAGCTGAACACATATTTTAATCTTTTCTGCCAACATTATCTGAAAATGTGGCTTCAGTAGGATGACATGGAGGGAAGAAGAGCTGGCATCAGAGCAAAGAGCCGTTTGTATTGAAAGGCCTCCTATCGTGAGTCAAACATGCTGTCTCATGAAGATGACAAGGACCCCATCAAACACATCCACAAACAAAAGGGATCTTTGGGATGCTGACAATGTTGGCCATTCACGGGACGGGCATGGGGTTCTTCAAAAGTCCACCCACCGCACAGCCCCCACCGGACCCCGAGCCTCAATGCATTCCCATGACTAAAAATAAACAAACTGAGCGATGGCCAGTGCCATCAAAAGATCAGCAGCTTTCAGAACACTGTACAAACTTGCTTGATTAGATTTGATTAAGTTTGGAGATAGGAGTTAAATGGTTATCTCTGCTTCAAGAAAAGATCTTTTAGGAAAAAAAAATAATAATAATTGAAAGAATTTGCTGGAAGTTTTGCTGTTTAATTTCAAGCTCTATTAACTACAGGATAATAGAAGACACAGACAGCCTTTCCAGAACCACAAAAGGTTTATGTCTTGGTCCATCAACCTTATTTTCCAGCAGGTTATTAGTTTTCATGAAAGCAAGGTTAACATCACAGTGTTCGCTGTGAAACGCCATTATTCTCCATGAACAATAAAGCTTTCAGCCCGTTGCGCTACTGATACACATGTTTGGTAAAGACGCTGCACAGGAGGACCAATACAGCACCATCTGCACTGCCTAGCAAAAGTACTCACACCCCATTGAACTTTTCAGATTGTGTCACTTCGCTACGTTAATGGGCTTCATGTGAAAACAAACGGTAATGCATAAGTGTGAAGTGGAACAAAAATGATACATGACCTTTGAATGGTTTTAAAATTAAAAACCTGTAAGGTGTGGCATGCATTTGTACTTAACCCTCTTTATTCAGATACTCCGTGATTAAATCCAGTGCAACCAATTTGCTTTTGAAGTCCTTTACTTACTAAAACTGCAAACTTACCCAAACATACCTGACCCAACAGACCAGGTAAGATAAGAAATAATCTGAGAATCAGCTAAGATGCTGGCCCATGACTACTCTAGAGGAGCTGCAGAGTGCAACAGCTCAAGTAGGAGAAGGCACTCTGGTCAGATGAGAGCAACTTAGAAATACTTAACTCATTTGGGAAACCCTATAAGTTCATGAGGTTGTCTTGGTTTAAAGATACTAGTGACTGAAGTCAAAAACAAAGCCTACACCTGGCTAGAAAATTTCTGACCTCTCTAGAAATAATATTTTTAAATGTCAGCAGTTATTTTGAAAGTTTTGGGTTCATTTTAATAGACAGTTGCAGATGGGATAAAAACGCTTCTTGCAATAGTTTATTCAACCAAACTAAACTTGGAATCATCTGATCAGGTGGGAGGTAAAGACATTCCTTAGAAAGCATCATTTATATTGTGGCTGGCTATCTGCCACACATGTCAGCAACTCTCCCATTAGGGAGTGGATTGCTTTATAATTTGGTCAACTTTGTTCTGGTTGTTAAACGTTAATCAATCCCTGGAGCTAAACACACAAAAAAGATAATAGGCTAAAATAAAAGCATGATTTAAAAAAAAAAGTGTCAATATATTTGAGTGAGACAGCTCCAACATTTAGAATAAATTACTGCAGAGAGCCTCACAGTAATTTGGTCCTAAACCTGAGTAAGCCGTTAATAAGAGTTGAGAATAAAATTGATTTATATTTGCTGTTATAACATGACAAATGTGAAAAACTTTAACCGGTCTGAATATTTTTGCGCAACATTGTAAAGCAGGAAGAGAAGACTCTCAGATGTTACCAACATTTACTACCTGTCTTCAGTGATGTATCCAAGTAATTCATGGTTCACATTAACTTTGGATACATATATTTTCCAGCATTTATGGAGCATCCCTTTCCGTGCGGGTGGAGCACCTTTGATTAGCGGTTTTCCTAAGAATCAGTGTTCAGCTCCTCTCCACATGGCTCTTGCTGCGACTGAACATCGGGCTGTGCCAAAGACACAGTACTCTCCGCAGGGCCTGGAGTTTGAGCTCACTGTTGGCAGGGATTGGGTTTTGGACACTTTAACCTGCCAGTGAATCTGGGTGGGCAGCTGGTAGTAACCTGAGCTCCATCAGCTCATCGCCAAGTTCTAACTCGGTGCTGTCCCTGGGGTACTTTTTCTACCCCTACAGCCTTGTGCCCGGCTGCACCCTGGCTGTCTTTGACCGCCACACAAAACTATAAAGCAAAAGTTGTAAAACCAAAAAAAAAAAAAAAACATCCTCGTTTTTGGTGTTCAAACACGCGAAAACACTTACGAGTTAAGAAATTAAATCCTACAGAGTTGCTAAAGCTGACACTCATCGTGACATCGGGTTAAACCCGGACATTTCTCTGCAGCATTAGCTTTGTCTCTCCACAATAGGCTTGCAAGTACTTAAGATGTTTTATTAAGACAGACATGTTACTCTCACAATCAATCTCATGTGATGCAACTTTGCCTACGTTTGCTGGATTTTCTATTGAGGCTTGGTGAACGCCAGGCCATAGCTGCTCCAGCTAGTGTTCTAGTCATTACCAGACTTTTCATTCATTCCCCTTCAAGTGCAGAAAACACACAATAACATTGGGATTCAGTTTCTGAAATAAAACATAATAGTTTCTGAGTTTGTTGCTTTTTTTCTCTAATGAATATTTTAGACCAAATCATAACTGTGTTCTCCCGTCACTCTGTTGCCTTATTTCCATGTTCGCATCAGGCGGGTGGTGGTTTCCTCTTAATGTTTTGTGAGATAATTCAGAAGTGTGAAAAGGTGGTGCTGTGTGTTCCTCCAAATAGAGAAATTTTAGAGGCAGCGCTGGACACGGGGAGGTATGAAACGTGTTTGCAATTATACTATAAAGGCTTTTCTCACTTACATAACAAGCCCTCTAATGATGTTCTTTGTATTGTCTTTGGTATTGCAGCCCTTTCTTCTGAACATATATAAAAATAACTACAACATGGATGCATTTCTCAATTCTTATTTTTTTGAGGCATTTTTCTTTAAGAAGCATAAAAATAATGTAAGCTGACATCTGTTACAAGTCTGCCAATAGTTCCTGAATTATTGGCACTGGATCATCACCAACAATAAATACCGTAATATTAGCTTCTCAAAGGAGGATTTTTCATCCAGAGGGAGATTTTAAAAGTCCGTCCTTTGGACTCCGAAATCTACTGTTCAGCAATATAACAGAAACCATTTCAGCACAGTACATTCCCCTATGGGGATCTACTCATTCATTTATGGAGCTCTTTGCTGACTGTTACATCTACTTATCCATCATGATTTAAGTTTTAGGTATTGAGCGGTAAGATCTTTCCAAGAACAAGGTGAACTCGTAAATATATACAGTATGTTCATTACAGCTCCTGATAAAAATCTGCTAATTTTTTACCAACGTAATGTAAATGTATCCAATCTTTTAAGATTTTCCCCAAAACAAGTTTCTAATAGATGTTTGGCTTGAAGAAGATTTTACCAGATACTTGAGTGCAAATCTTTGACTTGAAAAATATGGAGATTCATCTTTTTTTTCTGATAACACCATGCCAATTGCCACCAAGTTGGGGTAACAACACTCCTCAGTGTAGGAAGTGTATTGTTTTAGGTGGGATCTCTTAGCTGTAACTTTTGAGTGTTTTTGAAAAGCCTTGTTTTATTTTATTGTGAACATTGCTTTAACACGATTCCATTTTGTTTTATTTAAGAGACTATAAAGAAAGTATTTTTATTTATAGTTTTTTTTGGGGGGGGGAATCCGAATTGATAGACAAGAGGTTTTCAAGATCTTGGATCAGTGCACCTGATCCAAGATGAGGAAGTATTATTCAAGAATTCCTTTTGTCATCTTACCAGCAGTTAAGAAATTTTTTTGTTTGTTTGTTTTTGCTTGTAGCATGCTAATTTTCTTAGTCTTCATCAGTAAACCTTTTACTCCCTTTACATGCCTCTGCTCCTTGCTGTGGACTAAAAAAAAAAAAAAAAAAAAAAAAAACTTAAGGGTCTGCAAAATTGCTGTGTAGGATCCCAGATTGTGGAGCAGTCCTCCTTTCAAAGCCAGGATGGAAAGCTCTCTTGAGTGCTTTGAATCACAGCGGAAGACCTCCCCCTTTTCAAAATGTTTTTTTTGTTTGACTCACCTGCTTCAGGAACCTCACTGAACAGCTACTCTTCGTTTCTTTTTAGTATTTTTTGTATACTTGCTTGTGTGTATCTTTAGGGGCTTTCATTTTCTATAAGCCATTTCACAACTTTGCTTTTAAAATGGGCAATACAAATTAAAAAAAAAAAAAAAAAAAAAACTTATTTAGTTCGAAGTCTGGCAATTCAATTAGTCTTGTGATCTGGATTGAGATTCCAGATGCCTTACGAGAAAAACATTTATTACCGACAAATAAACATGTTTCTACTGAGGTAGTTTTTTTTTTTTTATTATTATTTTTTCAAGGCATGTTAACCAATTCCCAGCTGTAGCTTTATGTTTCATGGGAAAATGTCTAAAAAGGAATTTGCAATTCATATGTCAGCATTTTGGGCAGATAAAGAAACCAGAAGGCTGCATGTACAGCAGAGGACCAGCCCTCGTTGGCAGCCCTGTACAGTATGAGGTAGTGTTCTGGGGATGGGTGGAGGTGGTCATCAGTGCACCAACAGTTGCCTTTTGTATATACCTTCATATCCAAGCACAACACTGAGTTGGTGAAGGAGTCAAAATGTTGCTTCATCCAGACTCAGCCCAGCGATATTTACAGACAGGACTGATTTAGACTCCTGGCGTCCATCTTATGCCATAATAACGAAAGGCAGAGACTGTGTTGATGTCTAACTTGCCTAATTCATCTGTGTTGACAATTTTCTAAGCCTCTATTTAGGATAAACCTTTAAATCCCTTACAGCATTTTAAACATTTGAACAACACTAAAATGTGTAGTGCAAGGATTTCACAGCAACATTTGAAACATGAAATAGACATCATTATTTTTGGTGGTTCACCAAACATGATTTCTTGTGCATTTTGGTATTATATGTATACAGAATGCTACCTTTTGACATGCTCTGTTAAGTCACAGTTCCTATACCTGCAAGACAACCAGGCAAAAAATCAAATGAGAGAGCAGGACGGCTGCTGTGCAACCTATTATCAGTGATGCAAATAAATACACAAACCTTTACAGAGAAAGAGCAGCACTATTGAGTAAAATAAAACAAGTGAATTACACAAACTAGTGGTAAAGGATATTTGATAAAAATTAGTTACATAGCTTGGTGACTCTCTTTAGAGAAATTTTTACCTGTCTTACTATCCTACTCGATGTTTATGGTAGCAAGTGAAGCAGGAATCCCCATCAAGTGTTTTTGTAACAGTTCTAGTTTTAGTCTTTTCAGCAAATACTTTGACTATAGATATGGCTGAAATTAAAAACCAATGTGCTTTACTCCGATGCCATGTTTTACAGAGAAAAAGACCAATGTGGTCTATCATACTTCAATTCCAAGGACATGAAAGCTTAACTAAAAGTGCTGCTAATTAAAAGTGGTATGTTTTATTAGTTAAATTTTTCTTGCAGTTGAATCCGCCAATGCCAAACCATGAAAAGGAGTTAACTGCACATTACTTGCTAAGGGTGCAAGTATATCGGCTTCCTTGGCTTCATCCAATTAAGATTTTGACCAATAAGCAAGAGAGGCCTGTGCTATACAAACAAATATGCATATTAAACATTCCTTCTGTTTACATACCGTTGCATGTTGATGTGTGCCTACTTGCCAGACTTCAACATACAACTTCCCCCTCCTTCCCTGAGATCTCACCGCATTCCCAGGTGCCTTAAGGAGGAAACTTAGCAGCAGCTTGCAAAACAGTCTGTTTTGTCCATTTAAGAAGTTGAAATATAGTGCAGCATAAAAGTGGAATTTGAGCCTGCCACAGAAACATTGATAAAAAAAGAAAAGAAAAAAGATAAAACTATGTTGTGGGCTACAGTGCTCTAACTATACACATGGTGCCAACTAATCTCAGTTCAGCAATAAAAAAAAATAGCATTATTAAGCTTGAGTGGTGTGGACCTTGTAGTAAGCCAAAGCAGGAACAGGTGCATGCCAAATTTTGCTGTGGATGACAGCAAGCTTCCTTAGAAGGCACTAAGGAGACTGATTCAGAAGGAAGTGTGAGAGGGTGTCTGACATAACCAGCTATGATGCATTTGTCCAACTCGTCAATCATCTCATCTCTTTAGGGATTTGAGAAGGAGAAAAAAGAGGAATCAGCTGCTCCTGTTAGTGTTGATCCTGAGATTCCAAAAGCAGGTGCTGCAGAATCATCCTGTTGCATCTTGGGGTTTTTGTGGATCTCCGTTACATGACTTGCATGCATACGTCTCAGCACGGAAATGAGCATGTTGTAAACAGGTACAGCTGTTGTGGAGAGGGATAGCTGCAGAAATACCAATGCTTTATATAGGGTAACAAAGCAGACACAACTTACAACCTTTTTCTGATTGATTTCTTCAGCCATCACACTAGAAACCTTCATTGTGAATGTTGATGAATGGGCTGAAAAAAAACCCAAATTTGTCTCATTACATCTATGTTTTAAATTTTAATTATAGATTTCTATGTCAGACAGGTCGGACACTGTAGCGACCAATCCAGTCATCTGTACCAATATTCTTTCATCATAAACAGTAATGCAAAGATTTGTTTGTCAAATAGTCACTAAATTTCAATACATTTATTCTACAGTGCATTCTTCAGACAGACTGGTAGCTGCAGTAACTATAAGAACAACTCTGATTGTCTCCACCTTTTTCAGAAAAAACTAGTGGTGCAGTTTTGTTCTACTTAGCACTTAGTATCTCTGTCATGGCTCGTGGTATGACAAACAAAAGGATGAATAATAGTCGTGTAAAATAAACCCCTGATTTAAATCGCACATCCAGACATTAATTGTATTTTTCTGTCAAATCCTTCATATGTCAGTCCAGTAATCTTGTTAGAAAGGCGATTATTTTACAGTGGGCCCCAAGTGTTTACAAAGTTTAGGGTCCACTGCTACACACAAATAGCTCAAATTGCCAAAGATTTAAGGTCCCTTTTAAAAATTCTTCTAGCTGCTTATTTTAACAGTTCAAACATCAAAGCACTACAACAGAAACTAAAATCTACAGTCGTCCTTATCTCCACTCTTGGAGGTGCAGCCAATCAGCATCAAGCAAAATGAATGGAATTCCTGGGTTGGCTGCTTTTGCAAACCTTAGCAAGTAGCATTGCGCCCAGAAACTTCAGGTTCCCAAACCTAATTTTCTTTCAGACATGCTCTGCAGAAAATATGAAATAATTTTCAATTAGATTCCACAGAAAAGTCCACAAATTAAACTAAGAACAGATCCATTTTAACTTTTATCTAAAAGATTTCAAGTCTGCAATGGTTTGCCACAGAAACCTTGGATTCATTAAATTAAGTTGCATAATAAAGAGACTACAGGCAGACCAGACCCTGCATGCCCAATAGTCTCTGTGTTAATGTTCATTTGTTAAACAATGCATAGATTTAAAAAAACAAAATCTTACACTTCTCTAGGGAAACTCATCTATTGTTAGACAACATCTACTTTTCAGATTATATGAATTAAACGCGAGTCTCCATCTGAATTTTCTAAATCTCCAGCCATATTGGAAGTGGAATATGGACCTTCATAAAAAAATCTGCATTTTGCCATTGATGGGATTTTTGTTTGATTATTTGGAGCAGAAATCAAAATGGAAACACCTGACTTGTTTCGATATGGCTTTCATGTTGGACGTCAGAGTTAGTGCAATAACAAGAACCTGATAGTTTCTGCACTGCTAAGCATAGATTCAAAAAGCAGCTGCCCGTCTAAGAAATACGCCACGAGCCATTCAGCCGGGACACCAAAGATCCTGGGGTTTAGGAGTGTGGGTTCAACAAACAAAAGGAGAATTGATTACACCACATTGGGTTGTTTCTCCTTGAAGGCTGCTAATAGTTCCCACATTGTAAACATTTCGCCACAAGCCTTCATTCAAGAAAATGTTTCCCAGAAGAACGGATAGCCACTGGCACCCATCAGTCCCCATGGTACAGCAGAGCTTGGCCTGATGGCACTGGTAACTGAAGAACAAGGAAAGGAAAAAATGCTGGATTGTTGACAAGGAAGGGAATCTGTGTCAGCTCCGAAGCTCAATGCATGAACTGGTTCCACAAGATTTACAGCTGTTGGCCAAAGCTTTACCACATACACAAAAGAAAAATATGCTCAAAGAAGAGGAACACTTTATTTTGGTTTTGGGCAAAAAAAAGTTTAAATAATACTTCATCTTCTAAATATGCACAGACAATTCTGTCTCTTGGCAGGTCATAACCTAGACATTTTGTACAAGTTTGTTTATTGAAAGTCGTTTGTTCTGGTACACACATATATAATTTCTCCAGTCGGGTCAATCAGCAAAGTTGTAGAGGTACAAATTTGACACGGGTGTTTATAGAAATCACCCGGCGTGCAGAGCTCATTCTCTATTTATTCATCATTCGCTGTTAGTGACTGAAGGATACAAGCTCAATGGACTGATTAATTACACCAGACGCATCGTCTTTCATGTGAATTACAATGCAGATACTCAAAATAGTATTGTTAAGAGTTCTTTCAGCGCCATATCTTTGGGATTTAAACATCACAACAGATGGCTGGAAATCTCAGGTTTCTCTCCTCTGACTATTTTGGTCTCAAGTTGTTGTTTCCCTGTCTGCCCTCACCACTCTGATGAAAGCTCTCTCAGGTCAGAAGCCATGTCCACTCTGAAGGCAGCAGACCATAAACAAGCAAGTACCCATTTCCCATTTTCCTCCCCTCTTTCTGTTTGCCAATGCTGACGTCAGAGTGTGGCATCTGTGGCATCTCCAAGCAGCCTTGAACGCCCAGAAAGGTGCCGATTGATAAATGAGCTCAGGGAGACATCAAACACGGGCTCAGCTGCCCCTCTCAGAGTCTCGTCTGTGCCAGACAGTAGAGTCGGTCTGTCTGCCCAGTCACCCCGCCTGCAATGTCCAGGATGTGGCAAAGCCCGTCAGCACTGAGAGACTGCTGCTATGTCACAGTGTTACCCACAAGAGCATGATAACTTAAAGGTCAGCTGCACCCAAGGCTGACCACAGACCCTTCAGTCTTGAATCTCTTACACTGCTAAAAATCCATACAATTTGCATACCATGCAAGAACTCACACATTGTCATCTTCAACATTTCCTTCTTCCTTTTCCCAAGTAAATGCCCATATTATTAATAAGGCTTTGCATGATTAACACACTGCAAGGTAGAACATCCAGCATACGTAACGGAGCAGTACCTTCTTTGTTTTAGACTCCAACCCAGCTGCCAAAGCTCACAAAAAAAGTTTAAGAAACCTGGGCATTGATGTACTCATGCTGTTTCAAGTTGGTGAAAGAAATACATCCCTGCATGGTTCTTGTAGCCAGTGGGGTAGAACCTTGAAGGATGTGGCGCTAAGGGGGTAGATGTTCAAGCCACAAAAATGACAAAACTTTCAGAAAACACGTAGGGCATTATATGATTCAGCAACATTAGAGTAACTTAATTTGTGATGAAAAATTGAGAGGTTTAAGAAGACCGTGTTAGAAACATAAAAGTTCACCATTTATAAGTGGATCACCACTTCATATGAGTAATCGCCCATGAAACATGGGCCCTGAAGCTCTTTACATATGCAACTTTAAAAGTGACTGAGCAAAACACAGTAATTATTGCTAAATTAGAGAACAGTCTCATTTTTGACACAAGACAGGCAAAACCTGCTTTTGGAGAATTTTACACGCTTTTCAGTGTCGTTTCTGAGCAGCTGATAGAAAACAAAAAGCACCAAACTAATATGACCACCACAAATTTAATGTCGATTCAGGCAGCCTGGAGCTGCAAAGGGAGTTCTGACGCCAACAGAGGGATGAGTCATTATTGGATTTTACAGCATGTACACCAAAGATACAAAGACCAGCAAAAACGGGGCAAATGGAGGCACCATGCCACGCTGCAGCATGGCTTATATCATGTGCAATATGGTAGCCATATCCTATTGACACTCCTCAAGGGTAAACACAGACGCAGAACACGAGTCGGCCGTTCAGCCTCCCTGGCTCCCCTCCTTCTGTCATCTGTTTTCTGTTTCTGAGGCGCAGGCTTGGCTGCACAGCAGCAGCCGGGACTGGCCTTGTGGCACTGCTCCCACCACTATCACCTTCTATAATCCACCCCCCCACCACAGCAACCCGGAGGTGCAGTAGACATCCACCTGTCTGTAGGGATTCATAAAGACTTATCCGCATGTTATACCAGACCCCAAAATGTGTATTCGCACAGATCACTGAGCATACCAAGTCCTGCTGACATAGTAGTTTCACAAGACAGACATAGTAATTCTGGCCAGTATGAACGCGACTTGTTTCTCTATGGTACAAAGGCACGCTTAGCTTCTCACCAGTTATGATTTCTGTATCTGTAAGAACATTACATTCCCACGGTTTTGAGTCCTTCCTAAAGCTGCACAGGAAAAATCTGCTGACGACTGAGGAATCCGGTGAAATTCAGTTCAAGCAGGACTGACCGATGACCTTCTGAAAACTCACAAATCCAATTTTTTTTTTTATCTGAAAACAAAATATATGAGCTCTACCAGGTTTATGTAACAGAACATGTGGAGAATATGACTTGTGGAAGGGGGGCCCCAAGGTTAGCAATTCTGAATGTTGGTCAAGTGTTTCAGTGAAAAAGCATGGAGAAGAAATAACCTATTTTAAAACTTTTTTTAACAATGTGTTGATACAGCTCTGTAGTTTATTTAAACTGTGTGAAAGAGAAGTGCTCTGTTTTATTATTTTGACCTTTCAAACTCCCTCGGTTGTGCTGGATTCAATCTTTTGAAAAAAAAAAAAAAAAACAATTCTCTATTGCTTTATCCTTTTTAAATAATAAAACACCATTTTACAGTGCGACTTCAACACTGATCCTAAAACATAAATAAATAAATGGCCACTCTCAGAAGGAGGGCTATAAAATAATATTTTAAATGCTGTTTTATATCTTTTTGATTGTATTGTTTTTTTAAAAAAAAAAAAAAGCTGGTTTCCTTTCATTGCTGCTGGTCAGCTGGCTGAAAGAAACCACTGACACTTCACCTGCCTTAGAAGATGGATGGATCTGAGTGTTTGGAAATATTTCAAGTCTTTGATGAGACTTGAAATATTTGTGAGAATATTAAAGGAGGGCCACTTATTCATCTCGTTAAAGTAACAATGTTGGACAATGAGCTACAAGCAGCGTATCTGTTAAGTAGTTAACTGCATGCTGGCAGATAGCCCAATTAATTTATACACTTGGGTTACTTTATGCAGAACAGCACAGAAAATAGGTGTTCATATTCTTCCCAATAGCCAGGTTTATATAGTAGGGAGAATTACTGAAGGTATTATTGGACTTAATCTAACTTCAGTAATAAATATAATGTTATATTAGTAGCAGTAGGAATATTTCATGCTTTTCTGTTTTACATTAAAGGGTTTTAGATCATGTTACATATTTAAGCTTTTAATTTTAGTGTTAATACTTTGCTTTTTTTTTTTTTTTTTTTTTAACGCAAGGTTACCATGCCATAAGAATCTCGTTATCATCCCTTCCATAGCTTGTAATTTTTCAGTAAATGTTCGAACGCATAAAAGTGAGTGCACTGTAAATCCTGGGTAACAAAAAAGGAACCTCACATCTTTAAAGTCCAAGATTCATTCCATCAATATTTTAAAACCCTGAAAGATTTCATTTTCAATAATAACATATTTGATAAATCTCTTGAAATTTTTATCCATGTGGTTTGTTTTCATTACACAAAGGATGAGGATACTCTTACCCATATACAGAGTCTGGCTCATTGACACTGGAAATCCATCTGTACCAGCAAATAATTTAACAGAAAGGCGCAAATTCCCCCATTTTGGCAGCCATACTAGACATGTTATACACTAGTTTGACTTTTTCCTCTGGGAGCTCTCAAATCCTTGTTTAAATATTAGCCCATGCTTAACCTAAGACACCGTCTTTAAGTGGGACTCCACATAAATTAACTAAATGCCTATTAGGTAATCAAATTTGAGTGTCTGACAACCTAATTCAGGAAATTATATACTCAACAGCCATTAGAAAACTTGGGTTGGAGCACTGAATAAATAAAGAATAAATATGCTTCGTGTCACAGTAAGATTACGAAACTACAGATATATTACTGCCAAGGAGGTAGAGCGATGCTTTAAAGTTGCAGTTACCAAAGTGGTGTAATGAAAAATTCTCACCTATTCCATCACATTCAGCTCACTTCTAAAAAAATAAAACAAATCTATGAACCACAGCAGGAGGTCTTGTAACCATCAGTAGTGCCTAAAGGGTCTGCTTCTGGCTCACTATTACTTCCAAGTGTTATTTAGCTCCTAAACAGAGGCTCCATTATTTTCAGTGTGCCACATTCACTTAATGAAGCACGCCGACTTCCTCATTCCCCGGCGTGACAGCAAGGCCTCTCGGAAGACGAGAGTGTGGGGAGGAAGGAAAGCGGCTATAAAAGGATACTTCAAGAGGCAGAAGAATTGCTTTGTTTGGGTCCTGCTATTACCGAACACTAATCACGGTTTTATTTGCATCTTGTACCAGAGAATGTTTCCTTAAAAGAAATATTTATGCCGTTTTAACACATTCACCTTACTTTAAAGCATTTTATTGCCCGTTTTCCTAAAAGACCAATGGAGAATAACTGCTAACTGGAAGGGAAATTATGCAAAGTTTCCACTTTTCTTTGTCAAACCATGCATCTGAAGTGTGTTGCGTATTTGTATTTAGTCCTATAAAACTAAATACAGCTAATTGTATTCAGAAGTTACCTAATGTGCAAATAGACTTCACTTTTGTGCAATTTAATCTAAATACAATTCTAGCTGTCCTGAGGAAGCCCCAGAGGTTTATTAAAGAACAAACAGCATCATGAAGTTGAGACGTTTAAAGCGTGATTCAGTTGGAAAACAATATATTTAAAAAATATGATTAAGTTCTAACAAATTAATCATCCAAAAACAGAAAAGACTGGGCAGAACTGCAATCCACAGCTGCATAATATATTGTGGCTTCACCATAATAATATCAGGTATAAAGAAAAAAAAAAAAAGAAAAAAAAAAAATTATTTAGAATGGAAGAATTGTTTTTCTACTATACTTCAAGGAGCGCCAATTCATCCCAAAGGTGACTTTTCTCTCAATTCCTCCTTCTGTCTCTCTGGACAAATAACTGCACCGGAGTGGACCCGTCTGTAAAACTCATGAAGTTTGCAGACGATGCCACCGTTTTATGGGTCTGATCAAGGACCGAGATGACGCTGCATATAGACAGGCATTGGTACGGCTGGTGCACACCTAGTGTGCCAATAAAATACTCAATTTTTTTGGAATATTCTTGTGTCAGAATGTCCCACTCAAAGTCTAAACCCAAATATTTTTAAGGATCTGTGCTAAGATGTGAAAATAAACCTTTAAGTGGATAGTAAAAATGCCCCAAATTTTGAGGTGTTCTGCAAAAAGTAAAAAATTTCAGTTGCTATACTGGCAGAGCTGGTAGAGGCATACCCCAAGGTAAATGCAGCTCTAATGACAGCCAAAGGCGGTCTTTAAAGTTAGTAAGTTGGGGAACCGGAGCCAATACAAATCTCACTTTCAAGATCCATACTTGTAAAAAAGGTTGAAAAACATGAATTACTTGTCTTCCACTTCACAGTTCTGCACCACTTTGTGTCGGTCTAGCACATAAAATCTTTTAAAAAGACACGAAATGTTTGTGGTTGCAATGTGACGAAAGCGGAAAAGTTACAGGGTATGAAGACTTCTGCAGGGCTTGGTAAAATGAGGTAAACACCATCCCAACATGTGCTAAAAATTACTTGCCTTTTCATGACTCATCTAATCTTGCATACAATTGCATAATTAGCTTTTAGAGTCTGTTTACTCACACTACTTTATCTACGTGCCGTTTTTGCTTTCCAACAGTTGATTGGTGCGTAATGCTTCCCTAACAGTGGCTCATTGATAAAGGTGCGTTACGAGTCAATTTGTACCTCTTTTACTACATTAACAGACTTTCCCCTCACTGGAACATTTAGGTGTGCAACATTGGGGAAAAGAAATCCCTTTGATAAACTCAAGGCACTGTCTTGTCATGAAGCCCCATGGTGAGACAGTTTCAGTGTGCAGACAGGAGCTGAGAACCCAGGACCACATGAGAGTCTCCAACGGAAACCCCTCTGTACACACTGCAAATCAAAGCGAAGACATGTAAGTGATTTTCCACACGCTTTCAACAGACAGGAAGGGACAGACTGAGACAAAGACCCAGTCTGGTCCCTCATGAGATTTTTCGAATTAAGATCTCCATAAATATCTAAAAATTGGAATTAAAATGGAGGGTGTGTGTATGCAAACTGTAAAAAGAAAAATGTTTTACAAGAAGAAAGATAAATGTGCTCAGGGTTTCTTAGCAGTTTGGAAAAGTTTAGAATTTGATCCAAGTATTTTCCAGATCTGGATAAGCATGAAAAACAAGAGGGAGGAAAACATTTATATTTCCAGAGTTGATTCCCTGTCCAGCGGTCTAAATGTTGCATTCATCCATCATATATTGTAAAAGTTTAATTGAATAGTTTTTCCCTTTGTTTAGAAAGCAATCAAGTCATACAGTGTATTTTTGACCAAATATCTAATTTGTACATATTTTTTCTCAAGTCAAAATATTGTGCGACCTGAGTCACGCAATATTTTAATTAGAAAGGAAGAACCTATTAAAAAAATAGATCAGTTTTGCATTTTGATACAATTAAAACTTCAAACTCCATTCTAGTTTTACTTTTAATATTGTTTCAACCCATAATTAACAGAAATACGGTGCATTAAAAAAAAAAAAAAAAAAAAAAAAAAAAAAAAAAAAAAAACTTACGAAAGCCATAGAAAATGCAAACTTATTTCACCAACAATGGGAAGCATTGCAGTAGCAGTCAAACTGCTACCGCTGCTCGACTGTGGACAAGTTGTGCCCTGTACAGTCTGGTTTTTGATACTAAAACAGAGCCTGCTTTGATACACATGGCAAATATTGATTTCTCCAGGACGGTTTCACTGCAGCCCACGGGACTGAAGAAACTCAGACCTCCCCTGCTCCTGGCCCTGCTCCCCACACCTGCCGTGGCCGAAGACTTTATTTACACCGGAGCCAGTTGGAAATGCCCATATGGGGCCACAGTAAAGCCAAAGATGCAAATACGCAGACATACACACCAGTCCACATTCCTCCCCGTTTCATCTCCAGTCTGACGTTTTTTGGGGAGTCTGACAGGGTGTCCATTCTTAAAGTCTACCCGACATGTGCCTGACTTGCTAAGCATGTATTTACTTACACATGAAACAGTTAAACAGGACAGACCAAAGTGACATATTAGATATTTGAAAACATCCATAATGGGGGAAACCTGATCTTATGCAACATGTTTTAGGATTTTTAGCAAAATTGAGAGCCAGTAAAATCCCATCTCGCTGTGATAATACCAATGTCTCCACTGACTTAGAAGCCACACCATTGTGAACCGTTCTATTCACTGGAGAGTTTATATCTGAATCAAAACAGTACGAGGCCTCCGACATTTTGTCAAAGAGTAATAATTACCAACGTGAAAGCGTGCCATATAGAGAAGGCCAAGTTGTCACTCGAAGGGTTTGTCGTTTCTATGAACCATTTAATGCGTTCTCTGGAGACATTCATACAATTTATCATTTTGAAACATCACAGAAGCACTTTTTTTTTTTTTTTTCCTCAGAAGGAGAATACAGAAAAGCCCTGTTAGTTCTCTGTCATTTCCTCTCAAACTCTGAGGTTAAAAACAATAAATCCTAATTCTGCAGCTTGTTTGAGGATGGATTTTGTGACGTAAAGCTTCTCATGAGGGAACCGTATCAGCAGTGCACACACAGACTGCTCTGAATCAAAATAAGGCGTGCATTTTGTCCACCAGCTTCCCGCTTGTGTTTTTTTTTTTTTTTTTTTTAAACTCACTAAATCCGTTGAAATGTTTACAACTGCTTGCTTCCATCATTAAAAACTGGTGAGACACAGAAAAACACAAGAAAAGATGCTCCTTGGAAAAAATGTCTATCCTGAATCAACAGTTGTTGACTCAGGATAAAGAAAAGCAGCTCAGTTTTGCCAATGGATTAATTAGATCAACCGTTTATTGAAATTGTTGACAGTTGCACAGAGGGGAAAATAAATTAAATAAACACTGTCATGAAAGTTTATGTTGTTCTGTGGCACCACTGCACACCAGACTCGGCTGGTTCGGGTGCTCACGGGATAGGAAATGAAACATTTGTGGATTGAATAGACGCTTCATGTGACTTCATGACAGTTCGCCAGGAGACAGTTTTAATTTATCGTGTTTTTTTTTTTTTTTTCCAATTCACGTAAGGTCAAAATTACACATGCAGGCTCAAATATAAACATACATCTCCATCGATACCTAAATATTCCTTGAAAAGTAGTACCTCAACTATAAATGAGCTTTTAGACCAACTAAGAACAGATATATGAGCATTTCATATCTAATGCTATACAGTAGCTGTATGATATACTGAAACAGTTATAATCTCAATTGCAAACACCCAATTTGAATGACTACAAAATACATAATCAGCATGCTTCTATGGCAAGCTGAGATAATTTAGTAATCTGGCTCAGGTGTGGAGAAGCAAGGACATTTATAAGACATGCACACCTTCTGCTGTCCGCTCCTGATTTCCTTATCAGCAGTTAGCTTTAAAAAGCCTACAGGTTATGAGTTAAGTTCAAAAGTTCACCTAAAAGTACATTTTTTTGGTTAAAAGGGGTGGAAGTATGCCTATTTTTTTTAGTTGTATTATTGTATAATGTTATACCCTCATTAAAAACAGTCAAGAAGCTTTACTTCAATTTATTTATGATAAATCCTCAAATCTCCCATAGCAGCCATTCATTCATGTCTAAATGCCTGCTCATACAATGAGCCACCCAACTCCTCCAGACCAACAGCAGCAGCAATTAGCAAACAAAACTGCAAGTCTCCTGTGCTTATCCTACAAACTCCAATACTCCTAAGAATGGTTGTAAATGGCATGAGGAAGCATTGTTGAGACAAAAGTGTTGGAAATAATGCAAAGTCAAATTCTTTTAAGTTGTTTTTGACAAACATCACACTTTTATAACAACTGAAAATAAAAGTTACCCGTTTTTGCTGTGAAATGGCACTATATGCCTGGAAAAATACATATCATTTTATATATTCTAGGTATCAAAATAAAAAAATTTAAAAAAAATTTTAAAAAATTAAAAAAATTACAGTATGGAGAGAAAACCATTTATTTTAAAGCAACCTTTGCTACACGAATCCAAAAGGTCATAATGGACTTTTGCCAGTCGGTCTCCCACAAAGAAATTAATACATCTTAGGTCATATTTTTCAAACTGACATTTGTTTGAACATACCTTTTATTTGCAAAAACGAGCTGCCAGTCTGTGGGTCTTGTGAGACATTAGCAACTTTGGTGCAAATGAGAGAAGCCGTTTCGCCTCTGCCCGTCATGTTGATTTTGGCTAGCGGTCGCTAATCTGAGAACCGGCCAGAGGGGACCAGTTTACCTGGGGTAGAGTGTCAGAAAACTGAGAGAACGGTATGACATGAGTGCATTTTTTTCTCTCCTGCAGGCTCTCAGCGTTACCCCCTTGAGCTCAGAAAACATCTTAGCCTCTAACCCCATGCACTTCACTCGGTATGCTGTTTAAGCCAGCGTACAACCACAAATGAGAACTTTATTCACTGTATATAAAATTTACCCAGTGGCTCAGGTTGTGCAGAGTTCATCAGAACTTATTTATTCAGCACAGCCAGCTACCATAATATTATCCCCACTGCAGTAAAGAAATTTGCAGACTAAAATGTTCACCTTCAAAAATGCATATTCACCAAGCCAGGACTTCTTAAAAAGGCTTCATCCTGCATTATGCTTTATTTTGCTTAGCCACCTTCACATAAACACAGGCTATAGCAATCTCAGTACCTTATTTCTATAAAAAGTGTTATACAAAAGTACAGATACTGCTTTAACTTGTTTTACATTTGGTCACATCCCATCCCCCGACTTTAATATATTGTGGTCTAGCACAAAGTTGTGTATAATTAAGAGAAAAATGCTTCACAGTTTTAAATCTGAAAATTTTGAAAAAAAAAAAAAAAAAAAAAACAGATTTCATTTGTAACCAAAAAAAAAAAATAATCTAGTTTATACCTTTCTGTTTACATATTTCACAAAAATCAATAGAAGTTTGCTGTTGCAATTTAGCAATACGTGAAAAGGTTCAAAGGCTCAAAGGATGCAAATACTTTTGCAAGGAACTGCAGAACCTCCAGGCTTTGGATCAATTCATGCTCATCCTATTGCAAGTTCTCCAATAAAAACTGAAAAATCTAAGATGCAGCTGAAGAGTAATTGTAATTACACACACCAGCAGAGGTGTGTGTAACTTAAACAGAGGGTAGCTTAAACTCTGACCAACGTCTTTCAACTCAGCAACGTTTTCTCAAACTGCAACTGAATCTGGGCCTGGCAAAATGTAGATTTATGGCTATGACATTCACAGGCAAGCGTGCCTGAACTCCTTCGAGACTCAAAGTTTCTTTGGTTTAAATCCTGAACTCCACTCTGTTATGTTGTGTTACCCCCCAACCCATGTCTCAGACGAAACTTACACTCTCATGTTATTGGGCCATGACATTTGCAGAAACGCAGATACTTTGTCTGCTCCTGCAACTGACCTTCATCTTTAAAAAAAAAAAAAAAAAAAAAGTTAACTACCAGCTCTGAGGAGGGAAGGCCAACAGTAATGAATCGTAATGAATAAACGCTTTTCAGAACTACAAGTTCATAATCTAGTTGTGTTACTTGGGGGTTTCTGACTTGGAAGCCACACATGTGTAAGACTTTCCCCATCATTTATTATGTTACATGAAAGTGAAAGACGGGGTCTGCTCCAGCTGACAGCAAACGCATGCTGAAAATGAAATACAATAGTCAATTTGGGTGTCAGCACATTTATGAAACTCCATTTCTTGAAATTGATTTTACACATGCATTTTGCACCAGACGGAAAGGATAAACAGATCTGGTTACCTTCGCATTCTGGGTAACAAATACGCCAAAACTTACTGGGAAGCCATGTCGCTTTCAAATCGGGAGCGCCAGGTACCGTTCCTCCTCTCTAATCTGTCAACTGGCTATCAGACCATTACTGCTCAACTGCGGCAGCCCAAGTAGAGAAGGACAACAAGAGGAAGGTAATTTCTCAAGTCTTTCTGCACTGAAAAAGATTGTAAGCACATCAAATCAGTCAGCCTGACACCCAGTATATTGTTGAAGAAAAAGAGACGCTTGTATTGTTGCTGTAACCTTGACCACACATTTCGCTTAGCTGAGTTATAACCCTGTTGGGATTTGATTTAAGCTTGTCTATTAATTATGCTTGATTTGACCGTCTTGTGCTGCTCTGCCGTTAAATTATAATAAGCATTTTCAGTCATAAAACTAAAGTTTGAGAAAACATTGCAAACACATGGGTGTACTTGCAAGACAATAAAGATTGAAAGCGTGCTATTAAAATTAGTGAGCAGAAATGGTACCAATTAGGCAAGTCACAAGATGTCCCTCTTTAGTAGGCAGCATGTTTTTAAATACAACATTGAATACTTCAGCTCTATTTATAGCATGTATGCTCAGAATTTCCTTCTCTTTTGCATGCTTTACCTGAATCACCCTGCATATGCAACAGCAGGAGGTAAATGTGTTTCAAATGGCACTTCAGTTCAAGCCAACATGCATATCAAGACTCTGGACTGAGGAGTCGCATTTGGATTGCAGAACCAGGACCTCATGAGACAGGAAGCTGCTTGAGATAGCAGCAGGACTCTGGGGAAGTGGCTCATTAACCTGGATTCCAACAAAGCTAACACAGGGCGCCACGTTGATTGGTAAAAGAAAGTGGGGTCGACATAAAGGGATATAATGCCTAATCCAATGTTATTTTTAGAAGTGTTTGTGTCTGATCAAGACCTATAGTGCAGTCTAGAAACATGTGGATTATATATTTGCATTTTTACATCTCTATGAAAGTGTAAGAAAGAAAGTGAGGACAAATGTGTCTAAAGGTCCAGCCTTCTATGCTTGTTTCCTTCCTTTTTTTGCATCCTTACCTGCTTCCTCCTTTCTGACCTTCATCCTTGTTCCCGTTTCTCTTTTTCACCTTCTTCCAATGCAACTTCACTTCTCTGATCTTCTTCCTCAAAATCTTTCCATCCTTCATTTATAAACTTAATTTTAAAACTCTGAAAAGTTAATACTGTGTCCTTTATTTCCATCTCTTGTTTTTTTATTTCCTATGCACTGGTTACAATTGACTTGTCGCACAGTCCGCCACATATCCTTCTTCTTTTCTTTCTTTACTCTTTGTTCCTTCTCGTCTTTCTTCTGATTCTCCTTTTTCTGTGTCCTTCCATCCTTAATTAACTTATTACTTGTATTCCTCTGCTTTTGTCTCCTTGCATCCTGTCTTCTTTCTTGTGTCCTTCCTTGTTTGTCTTTTTTCCATCAGTCATTAATCTGAAGGAATAACACTTTCTTTCCATCCCTCTGTAGGGGTTTCTCATTTCCACAGTGGAAGCATTGTTATGGACTAGTGGAAAGCAGAGTAATGCCAAAAAACTTGAACAATACAATTAAGTTCTTTGTGGCAAAATGCCTGGAAGTGACAGGCATGAGAGAACAACAGAATGGTTTGCTCACCTGGACCTCCATTTTACTAAGCTCTCCGAAAGCAGCTTCTCATCTGGAGGCCCCACCAGCTCCATCCAGTCCCATACTGGGCAGACGGCCCAGTGAAAGGTTTTCAGCCCAGTTTTGTTAAAAGTTGTTTTTTTGTTTTTTTTTTCCTGGCTGCGAGTTGTTTTCTTGCAAAAACTCACAACTGTGTATCCTTTCTGTGGTTTGCCCAATTTTCTGTACTTGTTTTACACCATGCCGACAGGTGAAACTAATCAGCGTAATCAAGGCCGCATGCACCTTTCCATGGTAGTGCATTTGCTCCTGTGGGACATTTGAGCACCAGAGAGAGACGGCAGTTCAACCACACATTGTTTCTCAGCCGAAACCAGTCCAAAATGTAGGCAAGTTTTCCATAATACTCAACGGAAATAAATATCTGCTCTAAATCCATAAAATACTTGTATTTTATATTATGAAAAGGACATAAAAGGTTGAGAAATGTATATTTTTGAGTGTGGAATATCCACTGGCTTTGAAACTGTGTTTTAATGTGTACATCTCAGCTGCATAAACGCTGCGTAACGTCCTCTAATTCACAAAAAAATAACATTTCAACCCAGTGAAGTTGAGGCATTAAAAATCTACAAAGCATAAAAGTAAAAAACAAAAAAACTGAAGGATTAAGATTTTCAGTTCACCTCATTCTCAAACACAGGTTAAAATGATTTCATTTATAATTGTAGCAGGTTGTGATATGAAGTCAACCACTGTGTCCAGCACTGCTTACTATGATTCTTGTGCAATTTTTTTTATGTTAACACAAATTAATAGTTTGGAAGTCTGATTGAAGCGTGTCTGTTTTTCTGTTGGATTTTCCAGCGTTTCTTTGAGCTGCATCTCAAACAGCTGACACCACCTACAAGAAGAGTCTGTGAAAGCACTGAACAGTGACCAAACCCTCTGGCTCAATATAAATTCATTTTCACTGACGACGCTTAATGAGCTTTTCCATGTATTTTAGATTTACCAAGTTGTCATGCAAGGCACTGGAGTGTTTGAAGAAACTTTTGCACATTTCAAATTGATTGCATGCGAATCAAAAAGCATCAGTAAATACTGAAGTAACACATCTTAACATTACAGATTAAGAGAAGAGGGAACAAATTCCTCCAAACTATGTCTTTCATTCTGCCTGTCCCAATTCGGAAAATTAAATTAACAAGTCGCAGTGACTTGAAACTTTGTTGCTCTTCATTACAGGGCGACTCAAATTGCTGCATGCTTTTGTGATACTGCGGTCTATACATGTATATCCATGCATCCAACTTAGTCCACAGGTGTCCATCACTATGTTAGCTGGTTCACATGGGTTCAAATATTTGCACTGTGTGTTTATTGCCCTTTCGGATCCACAGCCAGATTCACATTTCATGTCACATTTAGCAAAGCTTTGAGAGGGAAGAGCCGCCTGGCAAAGTGCAAGCTTCCCCCCCCCCGGTGAGCGGCGGTGAGGAGGGGGACGGCGAACATGCCAACAAGATCTCAAGCAGGGTCCTTTTCATTGACAAACACCCTGGACATCCAGTTCATGGTCCACTGGACACCAAACACCAACAGGAGCTCTGCTTGGACAGCATGACTTTCTTTTGAGTTGAAACTCTTGGTGGCGCCCTCAGGGACTCTGGGAGCATACATCATCTGGCAAGCTGCTGGGCAAATCCTGCTTTTCTCCATCACTTTTTCCACTGTGAGAAACAGTTTGAATCCCTGCTGTCTTCCAATGGCCTGAGGGACAAACTGTTTTTGCTCTGCCGACTTGGTTCAAAACTTGAAAAGCTCTCATAAATGTTTGCATCAATTGTAAATAAATGGTTCTCAAAAGGATTACTGCCAGTGCTACATTGGGTGAACACCAACTTGTCTTGGTTTCAACTTAAACAATTAAATTCCCCTTCTACTCAGCTGTTTCTCTAGGTGATTTTTTTTTTTTACTTCTTCTAAATGTTTGGACATTTTAGGAATAATATGCTAAGTTCTTAAACTACACTTCCAGACAACAATAATCACCCAGAACAAGCAGTTCAATTTAATGTGGTGCACACGTGGATGAGCGATGGGAATCTAACCAATTCAAACTCAAAAGAGGTGGTACAAATACAACAGCCTCCAGAGACCACAAGTGATGACATGACAAGTCGAGCAGTCTTTTTTATTTTTTAGTCAAAACAGTGAGTGACGGTTACAAGATGCAGAAAACCTGCCACACACCAGGCCTACGATTGTTTGAGCAGGATCGCACCGCAAATAGCCAGAGGTTTTCTGTTTTCAACAGACATTTTTACGACTGCTTGTAAAGCCACCATTTTAATTGTGATCAATGTGTCCAAACCAAAGATCTGCAAAAGAGCTATTGTGATTCTCTTTAGTCTAAAAAGGCAAAGGTGTCGGCTTACAATGCAGAAAAAAGAAAGAAAGCCAACGGCTGCAGATAAATCAATCAGTGGTGAATAGAAATTATATAACGAGTTTAAAAAGGTCAGTAAAATTCCCATATCAGCATGCAGTATGGTATAAGGTGACATCATGTGTCACCTTTATAGAGATGAAGCTACCTTCATCTCTCTGGTAGCTTCACCGGAGAAGCTCTCTCTGGTGGCTACAAATTGATGCAAGGTTGGCAAGACAACTAACCCTCTTCATCTTGTATGAAAGGACCAAAAGCACAACTGTTTCTTCACAAATTACTCTGTTCATCAGTAAAGGGATTGAGGATCTTGATATTGATCATAGACCATATATTGATATCATAGACTATGATAATTTGAAAAAGTAATTTTCACTGTAAATAAAAGTTTGTATGTATCCTCGGGTATGTTGTAAGTTTCTCTAAGAGGCTAAAGCAACATCAAAAGTACTGCATTGTCACACAGAATGAACAATTCTTTAAAAAGAAGACATGCTGTTCAGGGAGAGTGTCACACATAAGAAATTAATTTAGATCAATTGGAAAGTTGTGGGACAGGATGAGTAAATGGGAAGGGAAATTAAGCAATCACAAAGGAGACTCCTGTGACTGAAACTTTGCACCCAGCGTTATGAGCGCGTTTGTAAGTCATCTTTTACTGCAATGAGTCACTGTTCTCAGAAGGCTTTCTGCTGGGTGCAGTGGACCTACAGCGATGATTTTACTCCAGAGGTCACAAGGTAAAGAAAGGTACAGACATGATGACTGCTGAAATATGGCTATATCAAGATCAGATGCAGCAGAGGCACAGCTTTAAAAGGAATAATATGAGAAATAAATATGTTTTACCCATATTTTGGGTGTGTCGCTAAGTCACAATGATGGAAACCTTTTCATTTACCTCCAAGAAGTAAGCTTGAGAGAAGCCAAGACAGGATCTCTGAGCTTCCTGCTTTATTCCGCACAAGACAAAAAAAAGGAGTAAAAATGACGACTGCAAATCACCGCCAGGAAATGTTCAAGGACACACGAGACAACCATTAGGGCTGGGGCGCTCTGACTCTACTCCACTCTGTTTTTGGCCCTCGTCCTCAAAGCCTGCGGTGCTGAAATCTGCAGCAAAGAACCGTGCTGACCTCCGTCATATAAAATCATGTAATCTGCTCTCCATTCAACATGCCGCCCTCAGGTTAACGTTGAGTAAAAAAGGGAAAAGTGTGCCACTCTGCCTGGCTTTAAGCTCATTTCCATCGTTTGTCAGCTGGCATTCTTTGCCATACCTCATAAAAACAGCTGTCAAGAGTAGAAAGAGGCCATCTGTGCTTTATGCAACATTCTTCTCCTAATAATCAACCTTGAAATCAGGGCAAATGTAATATTTATCCTCCTTTATTTAGACGGATGTAAAATCTGAGCTCATTGCAACAAGTTTTTTCTAAAAAGATTGCAAAACTATTCACTTTAAATTTTCCACATTCTGCCATGTTGGAGCCACAAGCTATTTCACTGGGATTTTCTTCAACATCATGTTGGTTTATCACAAAAAAGTCCTTTAAAAAAACACACTTAAGGTTGTGGTTGAACAGTAGGAAAACATTTGCTAGACTCTAAATGTGTAGTGCAATTAGCTCCACACTTGTAAGTAGATAAAGTTAGAAGCTTTTGAGCAGGAAGCGACACACTCATAATTGGCTTTTCACCGCTGGACGCAGGTGAAGCCTCCCACGTTCCTTTGCCATCATCTCCGGCCTCAGTTAGTCACAAAGAGAGCCAAACCTGACTCACCTAACCAGAAGCAGCTGGCCTCGGCAGCTACCTGGAAGTCTGCTCTACTTTACCTAGCACTTAGTAATTACACAACTATTAGCCCACCTCCTGGCTCCAAACCACAAAGAGGGCTTAATTCAGAAGCTGTCAGTGATTAATCACAAGTTGTCTACTAAGGTGAAGATATCAGAGGGGGCTTTTCTAAACTGTTATTGTATAACCCCACGTGGATTACATTGTTTTGTGTTGCGGAAAGGAGAGCTATAAACAGGTTTGTCTACAAGAAGCTTAAAAAAAAAAAAAAAGGTTCTTCACCCTAAAGGCCTGTGATCCCAGCGCTTACGTTTGTGTGTGCAGCTTTACTTTTGGATGTCAAATTTGGTTTAGAGTTGACAAGCTAGCCTAAACGCTGCTGCGGATGCTTACAATTATATTTTGTACGGTGAGGTCACAACATCCAGCTGATCTAAGCCCTCGCTGCCCCCGTCTGTTGCACTTGACAACCAGTTTTCTGTGTGTGTGTAGTAAGGAAAAAACAAATTCCTGCAAACTGCAAGCTGTATGTTTCAGTATTCTCGAGAGGATTTTGACCGTTGTTTAGCTGCCAAGACCTTTGAAGCGTTAGCTTCTACAAATGCTTCAAGGAAGATTGGAGGGAAAGGTAGATGCCTGAGAAGGGGTTGAGATTTAAGCATAGAAGGGCCTACATTTGCTGACTCCACATTTTTTGATGGTCCCATTAAACATCAAGTTCTGCACTGAAAGCAAAACCCGGAAAAAGGACAGCGTAAATAAAATATGAACAGAAAACAGCCTGCTAATGCCAAGAAATACTTTTAGAACCATACCACCTTCCACAATTATGTAAAAAGGCCCTAAAATAATTTTTTTTATTATTTTTTTTTTTATTGCAGTAGCATAATTCCATCCAAAAAGTTAAAAAAGTTATGAGAGCAATTATTCAAACATGGAACTGTCCTTCTTAGTTTATCCCAGCCAGAACTATAATAAGGAGGCAGGACAATGACCACCACACCGACTGAGGAGCACGACAGGAAATTCAAAAACAATTCTCACCATTTGAGAACTGCAGCAGAAATCGGCATTGTTGAGGTCAGCAAGTTTCCATAATTACTTATTTCAAAGTTTTTCCACACAATTTCACAGCAGAGGCAAAATTTGTGGCAGGCATTGTTAATTTTTCAGGTCTGAAAAGTTTTTAGAAAAGTCCTACATCATCCTACAATCAGCCAGCGGTCGATAACCAACTTAAAAATCCACTGACTGTTCCAGTCAGTGAATGCACCATACACTGTTAGGTCTTTATAAGATGCCCATTGGTATGGAAGTTATTACTGAGGGAAGAATGAAAGAAAACTATTTTCATTGGGGTGTTTAAAAAAAAGGCAAACAAAGTACTAAAATGTAAAAACTTACTTGAAAGGAAACACTATTTTCTACATGTTGTTTATATTAAAAAAGAAACATTATTTCAACTGAGTTAGATTTGGTGAGCCCATTTGATCAACCCAAACTACCAGGTTTTCATTTTGGGTAAAAACACCCAAAACCAATCTCTCTGTGTTATGCCAGCAGGAGAAATGGCTTGTGATCTTTTAAGAAAAATCCTACAAATGTTAAATCTAACGCCACCTCGCATTTGTTTACATTTTGTAAAGAAGGGAGTTGAGCCCATGTCTTCCTCTGAGGTTTTTGTGTCATTTCCTCCATTGCTTCTTGGTGCAGCGCCACCACAGGCAGTGAGCTAAACAGGTTTTTCAAAAGGTTTGGTTCATTTTACACAATTCAGTGTGAAACTGAACCACACCAGCTGAAAATGTAGCAAATGTTGCAATTTTGTTCCCCAATCAGAGTCTACCGGACTATCAGCCGTGAAAACTCCCTTATACATGATAGAGGTATTTATGTTGATTTAGGTTTATTGCCAACATTGACTATAAGTTGTTTAGACATAAGGCAGTGTCTTCTTTTCAACAAATTCACTGTAATTTAAATCAAAGAAAGTAAATCATTGTTCTATACACGTTTCAAAAACAAGACTATCAAAATTTCTCTAAAAGCCAGATATTAGTCAAATTAGTCCATCTGTTAACATTTTATAACATTAAACCAATTTGAAAGGTTGAGGAGCTGTACAAGAATCCAGTTTGCCAAAAAGACTTGTTAATTATTTCATTCATATGACCTTAGGACCATCACTAGGTGTGAATTGACTTTAAGTAAGACCTCATGAGCAGTATTCGCTCAGGATGAAAATAATTCCCCTTTGTGCTGCATTTGGGAGCTGTAATTTTCCATGAAGCTATAAAACATGAAAGAAAGGCCGGACGCAAAAAAAGTGTAATAGCCTGTGCAGGTAGTGGTGAAAGCACTCACGATGAGAACAGCACGCAGCATTCGCATCTGCAAACTGAAATGTAAAAATGCTTTTAGTCACTTTGAAGCTGAAAACTAAACAGTACCTGTCACTGTTACAGATGAATGACAGTAAGATAAAAGCCACTTTTTAGATTTTTACATCGAATCATGTCAACATATAGGAAAATACGCTAAAGTTCAAGACTGATTTTCTGAGGAAAAAAAAAGATATACTATTGAAATTTCCTCTTATTCAGAAGCACAAAATACCCCCAAGCTAAGGCCCATTGCACTGCCTATACAAGCACTCCATCTTCAATGACAGTAATAAAGTGAGGACTGTGAAAAGCACATTATTGTCCTCACACTGAGAAAAAGAGCAACATCTGAGCCATAGGCTGTCTCAGACAGAGGAGAAGATGGATACTGAGTGAACCTATTCAGAAGTCATAGAGTGTAAATTTATTTGCTTGAAAAAAAAAAAAAATATATATATATATATATATATATATATATATATATAAAGCTCTCAGCTTGCAAACAGTGTGTTTCAAGGTACAAAACAATCACAGCAGCAAGTTCTACAAGCTAACCAAAAAATATGCATAAGTTGAAACTTGAAAAAACGTATATGTTTCCAAAATGGTACCAAGCCTTTAGTTTCCCATTAACTCTAATGTAACAGTTGCATTCTGCGACATTATTAAAAATTGCCTAAACTTAATGAAAAGTTGTCTCTGTGACAGGTATTAAGCAAAGTTTGAAGAGAAAAGAAAATGATCTCCCCACAAAGGTTAAAAAGTGTGACTAAAACTATGACTGATGATTCCATCACAGTGATTATCTTGCATAGCTTATGTAAAGTCACCCCATATTCCACACATCTGCATTCAGTCACATGTTTGGCAAAGGAGAGATGGATAGGATGTCTGACTGGGATCAAAAGCTATAACTTCTGATCATATCTTAAACCTAGTACAGTTCAGATGAATTCAAACAAAACACCATAGAGGAGTTTAAAACTGGTTATTCGGTCAGTTTCTACAAATTTCCATCCGGAGGATTTAGGCAAACTTGTGTAATAGACGCCTACCAGGGCTGTTTCCCACTATAAAGTTCTATATGATAGCTGCAGAAAACTACCTGGTAGAGCTTGCAGAATAATGTGTGGCATGTCATCAGTTGTTGACTGCCCCTGGTTTATCCCTGTCACACTTCATTTGAATCTGATTGGCTTTCATGGTTTAATTTCTGCCCTGTGCAGAGATGTGCGCGGAGGAAAATAAAGACCAGATGTATGATGAAGTGCAGAGAGTTGCGTGACTGTGATGGGTCTCATTAATGTTAATCCTTGCAGTAATTTTGGTTCGTTAAGTCAGGCATGCCCACTCAGCAGATGACTCATTCACAGTCAATAAAAACACGGGGTGAAGAAGGGAAACTCTTTCATTCAGGATTATCGCCTTGTTGAGTTATGTTTTTTTAACTTAGCCAAGACTGAATACAACAAATATGTCTGATAGGATGAATGTTTGAGCTTATTCCAAAAATAGAGGACAGACTATGTGTGAGTCCAACTTCTAATTGGAGGACAAAGTCTTGTAGCACTGATGGCAGCTGCTGAGCTAAAGAAACAAAGTCCAATCAATTCTATTTCATTACCAACCCATAAGTATTGTTCTTAGAAGGAATTTTAAAACCTTTCGATGTTAAGTCTGGTATGATTTTGGTTTGGGACTGAGCCACGGTAATGTGTGTGTTGACATAAACCCTTCTGTCATAGCTCTGAATGTTTAAGTGTGTCAAAAAGTTACATTTTGGTCTCATCTGACCACAGTGACTTTTATCCACACTTTTGTTTGGCTTTTTTCCTAAAACATTTCCATAATAGCCAGATTTATAGAGTGCATGGTTAACAGTTGAACTGTCAACAGATTAAAACTGCACTTCCTCCAAACTTTTCGCAGTTTCTCCTTCAAAGATGGTCCTTTGTTTACCTAACAAGCCTTTAACATCTTCAAAGTATATACTAAGATTAAATTATACAAATTCCGAAATGTGTTTGTTGAGATGGAGTATTTTCAGAGTAAAAGGGACTGACTAGAAAGGCATAACACACTTTTTCCATATTTGTATTTGTAGAAAAAAAAAGAGAGGGGAGCCATCTATTCCTTTTTATCGACTTTATATTTATCCACTGCTTTGTGTTTGGCTGTTTAGTTTTGCACTCTGACAAAATGTCAAAGAGATCTAGGGGTGTGAGTACTTTCAGGGTAACATCTCCAAGTCTATGACGCAGAGACTGATGGCCTATGATCAAAATTTTAAAAAGTTGTGAAACTTTGAAAACTACCTGAAGCATGAAGTCTAGTAAACAGCCACTAAGTAGTTCAGCAGACTGCCAGGAAAGAGCACAAAGTTCCTGGAAAGCACATCAGCACAGCTCTGTGGAGTGGACACAGCTTTACAAAGGCTTGGTGGACACTTTTTTCCTGACCACCTCGACCTTTTTCATCCGAAACTAATGAAACCAAGTATCTTTTAAAGGCAAATGTTTTATTGTGCCTCCAAAAACTGTGCAAGTCTATGCTTTTTCTTCAGAAGTAACATGCTTAATATCCCCTCTACGGGACCATAAAGGCTATTTCTATTCTGTTTTGCTCCCATGTAAGCGCCAAAGACATTCAAAATGCTGGCTGCATGCAGCAGTGCTTTCCACTTTTTTTTTTACCATTAGTTGGGTTCAAACAAGGTGAATTTAATTGCTTTCACATCACATATAATTCTCTGGTTCATTACTGAAATTACAGCAATTAGCAAAGCGTTGTTTCTGGGCTGATCGGTCATGAAAATGGTCCTCAAAAGTCCTCAAAATCATCTGCCAAATGCTTTAGCTATCAAAGGAACAACTACAGCAATTTAATTTATCCGAAATGCCACACTATTTAAGGCTACATTTAGCTCTGTTAGATATTTCACTTCTTTAGAAGAAAGAGCCGTTTTCTCTGGGTGGTTGCACAAACATGCAACATCTAACAAAGTGAGGAGCACTGCTAAAACCTCACAAGACCTTCACTGCATCCCCCTAAAATTGCTAGAAAGCTGACCAGCACTGCAGGAATAAATGTTTCCATCTACTGGTGGATAACATGAATTTCAAGTTGTGTTTGTTGCCTATTGTGTCAAATGGGCAAAAGCATGCAACATCACAAGTCAAACAGCCACTCAGAGCCACAGCTCAGCACCGAGTACTTCGCCTTTCCGCTCAGCTGTTACACAATCAGACCTCCCCAAACTGTCCTGTGTCGACAGATTCCTACTCATTCCTCCATGTTTAACCGCTCCACCCTCCCTTAGATAAACAGGGCCGGCCCAAGCCTGCGTGGGGCCCATCGGCTGGCATTTGAGGGGCCCGCCATCAAATTGGCCCACACGCCACTACAACACTGCAGATTTTTTCTTTTGGTGCTTTCAAAGCTGGGTCAGTTTTGGTATTTGCATTAACACAGGTGAGTCAACATGGTGACATGAAGCAGTGTGTTTGACCGTTGCAGCAGTCACTTCACATTAATTACTAAAGGAACAACAGTCAGGAAAAAGAGCTCAGTTACTTATCTTCAAGGTATGACTCTAAATGTAGCTTTAAAACTATGCAAGTTTTGTGAAGTTGCATCTAAATAAAAGAAAACATAATTAAAAACTTCATTTTACCATTTAATTTGAAAAAATGAAACTGCACAGTGGTGCAGTTGGTAGCACTGTTGCCTTGCAGCAAGAAGGTCCTGGGTTCGATTCCCAGCCCAGGTCTTTCTGCACGGAGTTTGCATGTTCTCCCTGTGCATGCGTGGGTTCTCTCCAGGTCCTCTGGCTTCCTCCCACAGTCCAAAACCATGACTGTCAGGTTAATTGGTCTTTCCAAATTCTCCCTAGGAGTGAGTGTGTGTGTGCATGGTTGTTTGTCCTGTTTGTTTCTGTGTTGCCCTGCGACAGACTGGCGACCTGTCCAGGGTGTACCCCGCCTCTCGCCCGGAACGCAGCTGGAGATCGGCACCAGCAACTCCTGACCCCATTAGGGACAAGGGTGAAAGAAAATGGATGGATGGAAACTCATCATACAGCTTACTTTCACACCAAGTGTAACAATTTTACACTCAAAGTTTCTTTTCTGATTGTGACTGCTATTGCTTACAGCTACAATGAAAACCCAAAATTATGTTTCTCAGGAAATATTTAAGACAAATAGAGTTTTTATTATAGGAAAATAAGCCTGCTGAGACAATAATTGCCCCCAGAGATGGGCACTTAAGAAAGTTGATTTATTGTTACCGCAATAAATTCCATTTAATGTTAAAAAAAAATTTCTTACTGTTGTACTATTTTCTATATTTAAAATACAGTTACCATGTGCATTTTAGTGATACAAATCACACGTCTTTCTTAAAGAAACACATTACAAATGGGAATGTCTTTCAAAAGCATTATTTGTTTTTGTGTGGCTGTAATTGCTGCGACCGCAGTCACAGTCATACAGTTAACTAAAAACATCTAATAAATGGTTCTTATCATCATTGTTATCAAAAAAAGTACCTCGAAATATTGTGAAAAAATTATAAGTCCATATCACCCAACTCTAATGCATGCAATACTTGGTCAGGACTCCTGCAAAAATTACTGCATCGATGTGGCATGACAAGGAGGCGCACCCGATTCAGACGGATGGCTTGTTGATGAGGTAATTCAGCCATTTGATTCAAGTGTGTTGGAGAAAATAGAGATGCATAATAAACACTGCAGACTAGTAGCTCTCCAAGGCTGGACTTGAGCACGCCTGCCATTTATCCTCTGTGAGGTTGAGGTCAGGTGTGTTTGCTGGTCAGTCCAAGAATCTTCATTTGGAAACTTCATTTCCAAATGAAGTTCGAAATGTACTTTCTCCTGTACAGAACACTTTGTCCCACTTAGACACAGTCCATTCCATTATTCTCAAGAACAGATATGACACATCAATATCTCTGGTTGAAGAGAGGCTTAACACTCAGAATGAGACAGCAGCGGATAAGTCAGTGTGGTTTCTCTTGGAGCCCTGACTCCAGCTGCAGTCCATGTCCTGTGTTTTAAACTCTCAAACTGGCTTTGCTTATTAATTCTTTTGTGGCTGCTGCTTGTGGATTTGTATCTTCTGCCACACTTTTTCCTTCCACTCAACTTTCATGTAAGATTATGCAATCTCAACAGCCAGGTGTGTCAGGTAAGGTGTCACTAACAGTCTACTAGACAACTGTCAAGTCAGTCTTCTTCATGATTGTGTTGGCTATAATATGTCTGTATATAGAATCTTTTTTTTTATTGGTTCTAACTACTTGAGAAACTGACCAAAGGGTTTTCATTAACTGTAAGTCATAATTATCAAAATGAACAGAAATAAACACATGGAAGAGATTAGTCTGTTAGCATAACTTCCCAGTATCACTATTGAAACTGAGAAAGTGGAGTGAACTTTTCAACAATCTATTAAGTTGCACCTGTATGCGCCTAACCAAGTTCTCTTGGGGCCCTAATCAGCCGTAAAATTAGGTGTATCTAGGACTAGGAAAAGTGCATTTGCCCTTACCTGGGGGGCAGTTGCAGTCAGCTGAGGCTTGTCTTGCCGTCCTGATCTTGGCGAAATTCTCATAAGAGCGCTGAAAATTGCAAATGAATGTCACTTTAATTCATCTGCACGGAAAAGTGAGACCGGATCACATGAAGGCAGCTAAAACACAAAAAGTGGAAGTCATGGTTTACCTGAGAAAGCAACTCGTCCACTCTCTGCTGCACCAGAGAATTGAAATCCTCCATGGAGTATCCGCGGACCTGGATGAAGGTGCGCTCCGACGTCCCGCTCTCCAAACCCACAACTCGGCTCCTGATGTCTGCCGCGCTGATGCTCAGATGGACGCAGAACGCGATGGACGCCACTGAACATAAAGACGAGATGATGTTCAGCGCTGTCGCGCGATGGTGTCGCTTTACTTCTTTCTCCATTTCTCCACTCTCTTTAAACGTCTTTCCACACACTAAACGCTCCTCTTGTTTTCTCGATCCTCCGCATTCAACTGCGTGCCGTCGGGAGTAAACCGCATCTGGTGTGGAGTCACGAAAGGGATGGCACGCTGCTGCTGCTCCTGCTGTTCCAAGTGTGTGCGTGTGTGTCTGAGCGCGCGCGCGTCCGGGAGAGACTGCAACGATGCGTTCGGGTACTTTATGGTGACAGCCACGGATAGATGAGTAGAGCTCCTGCAAACTTGTTGCACAGTAGCCTGCTGCAGAAGGAAGCTGCTGTTACGCACGGAAACGTAGAAGGAGACACGAGCTGAGGGGGGGGAGAAGGGACTGGGAGGCAGTGCGCATGTTGTGGCGACGGCTCCCACTCTCATTAAGGCAACAACCCGCCTCCAATCTGCCATGACTGATTAGCATAATTTATTGAACCCCCCCATCCCCTTTTTTTTCGGGTGCTCCAATCTGGGATGGGGCGGTCACGGTTGCCATTACTTGATGGGAAGCGCAGTTCCGCTGCTGTGCTTTGAGATCCACCACTTGTGGAGCGGTTTAGAGCGCTGCGTAAGAATGCTTTTAAGGGATTAAAAAGCTGCTTCCTGCAAAATATGATTCACAATAAGGACTCTAAAAATAACTGCTTGTTTTGGAAAGAAAAAAAGAACAGAAGCTGCAGTATCTTTGCGTAAAAGCGCAAAATAATATCAAATTACATTTTTAGGGGGGATTACATGGGATGGAAACTATGGTATAAAAAGAACTGTTTTGATTCAACAGAAAACTGTAAATTAACTGCACTATGTGTCTGGTTTTTGTTTCTTATATGTGCTGATTTTGTAAATTGGGATTAAATTAAAGTTTCAAGATTTCATCGTATTATAATCCACAAATAAATGAACACATTACCCACATCTGCTATATGAACAATGCTAATTATTATCATAACAGTGATCAAATTAGGATCTACTCTAAACTGACTTTATTACAGAATATTCTGAACACCATGTTTGACAGTTATAAACCTACTGCTCTTTGGCGCCACCACTCGGCCAATATGAGTTCTAGTTAACTTGTGAAATGAACTCGAGACTCTAACTCACATAATGAAGGCTGCATGTCTTATATGACTTATATCCTTATATCATGCAATGCTTCACTCTTTTCACATTTTGTCACATGACAACCACAAAGGTTATTATATTTTATCAAAATGAATTGTATCTGAAAAGTGTCAGTTATGCACATTAGGAAAGCAGTAGGGAAGAAACACTTTCAGAAAGTTCAAACGAATACATCTAAATATGTGGCGTACGGGTGTCTTTAACTCCCCCGAGGCAATACTTCTCTGTGTAACTACAGCTGCAAGTCTTTTGCTACCAGCTTTTCACATCTATAAAGAACATTTTTGCCCTTTTTTACTTTGCCAAAATGCTTAAAGTCTTTTGTATCAAATTGAGAATGGTGGAGAATATCAATTTTCAAGCTTTGCCAAAGATTATGAATTGGTTTTTGGGTTTTAACTTTGACTAGGACATGTAACAGGGTGATTGCCTTGATAAAAAAAAAAAAAGTGGACCTCTCACCCACTGCCACGTAGCAAATGACGAACTGCTTTTACTGATTAGAACTGAAGGATAAATGCCCAAAATACACATTAAGCATTTAACAATTTAATTGTGTTTATTGGAGCTCAACAGGCTCTCAGAAACCATGCTGTGAGAAAATCGCTTTCATTTAATTCCTGTCAATCTTAACGGAGGAATGGAACTCTTTGAAAAAGGGGATTCAGGTCAATCTTCATACTGCCTGAATTTGTCCACTTTCGCAGCAGCCCATAAGATGAGTTTTCTGCCACCTGGGTCGACAGTAGACGTCCATCACTCACTCCTTACTCGCTTTTAAGAAATAATTCAGCATAAAACTCTGGTTCCTTATCTAGCTCTGTCTGTTGAAGGAGCCTATAGAATTAGGCTCGGGTCACGCTACGGAAGGAGAGAGAAACAATAAGACGATCTGATATAGACTCTGGTGCATGGATGTGTGAGGATCCAGCTGGGACAGAGTGTCAGAATAACAGCTGAGAAAAGAAAAAGGGTTTAAAAACAGGGAACGGAGTACCAATCCAATCAGCAACAGCAGGAAGTGCCAAGTTGGAGAGAACGTGTCTAAATTGCAACCAGTCCAGTCTTCTTTAAATAGAAGAGGACACACAATGCTAGAGAAGTATAAAGAACCTAGGGTCAAGAACAGCAATTCAAAAGCATTCAATGAACATGTCCATATAATTAAAGAACAGCATTCATTAAAATATGAGACTCAATAATTATGAATAATGAAAGCTACAACTAGAAATTCAAACCCTCTAAATGTCTCATAAGCACAGAAAATCTTTGGCTTTCTGCTTGGAACAACCCAAGGTCTTCATTCTGGTTCTAACTAAATGATTTGGAGACGACATTGTGTGCATTATCTGAGAGAAAAGAAAAAAAGGTATGTTGTGTTTGTCAAAAATAAATAAATAAACGAAACGACAAAAATGGATATCATGCAATAACATCTAAAAATGTTTTGCAAAGCACTGCACTCTGTCCACTTACACAACTGTCTTGACGTTGCTAAAATACTTCAATTTTCTTCATTTTATTAAATGCTTGTGTTTTACACTGAAAAGTCTTTATTGCTCTGTCCATGGACACCGCTTAATATCTTGCAGTTAGTTGGCGGTCGTATAATTAACCATTCTGTTCAGATTTACCTTGGTGGAGGTCCTCAAATAGTCAATACATGTTGCATACTATTCAAGGAAGACTGCTCATAATATTTTTTTAAGTCTCTTTTTTTTTTTGGCTCATCCGCATCTTCCTTGGCTCCATTTCGTACATAACATCAATGACATTTTTTTGCTTTTGTAGGTGATTGAAAAGTGTCAGAAGTAGAAATAAACTATTCTGCTAAGAAGGTTTACCACTATATGAGAACAGTAATGCACATATGTGGGAACCGGCTGCAAAACATCAGTCTGTGTGTAATCTATATTGTTTTGCTTATTTAACTGACGTATAGTAATCAGTCCACTTTTCAGTAAAATTCATATGTATTTTCTTGTTCTGTCTAATTTTTGTGTTGCTTCAAGACAATGATAACAAAGACAGTCAGTTAGAAAAAATATTTGTATTTAAGACTTCAATACTTTGTGTGCCTGAGTACAGCTTTACTGTACAATATTTAACTCACAATTAGACAAATAAACATTTTAAGCAAATATGTTCATTTCGGCAATACTTTACCTAAATGGTCTCCCCCAGTTGAAAGTTGCAGTTTAATCTTCCTGGTTGCTACAGTTTGGTACAACTTCTTCACATCCCGGTTCGTTTATAAACCCAAGAGTTGGAATAGCGACCGCAGTGAGCATTGGTAGATAGCTCTCCTCAGCTGCCAATGTGTTAGATCATTTACAATGTGGATATAAAGTGGAATGGGACTCCTCTGCTCCGACTGCTGGGGGACGGTAGACAGGACGGACAACTGTGTCAGACTGACTGGTGCATTACCGCCATCTACTGGAATGGAGTGTGGATCGGGATGCTACATAAATATCCTTTCTATCAATTTCATTTTCTTAAGGTAATTTATTAAATAACAAAAATATTCAGAACATTAATATGTTCACAAATTAAACGATCCTTCTTCTTCTTCTTCTTCTTCTTCTTCTTCTTCTTCTCTTTTTTTACGGTCTGTTAGAAAACAACTTTTAGGTGCATTACCGCCACCTTCCAGATTGTAGTATAAGTGAGATGCTTTCACTACTACAATCTCCCCAAAACACCCGTTCTTCTTAAATAAAAATAAAAATAAAATAAAATACAATACTGTTTAAAAACTGCATCCCCTATGATCTCTGAAACAATTCCTTTATATCTAATATACATTTGTTCCTATTTAAATTTCTAATTAACATGAACATACTAAAAAATTCTAAAAATATGTGTTGTACTGTTTCTATTTGTTCACAATAATTACAACCTGCATTAAGTTTATTAATTAGTTTAGGAGTACTATTTAATCCCTTATGTCCAAATTTTATCCTGGCTGTAATATATTCTTTTTTGATCACAATCCTGCTTGTCGCCTCTGTTTATCTATATACTAGGCCCTATTGCTTCTTCTTCTTCTTTTAGGTTTTGTTCGCAAACCAACTTAAGGTGCATTTACTGCCATCTACCGGAACTGGAGTGTGCACATCGACGACCAGTGAAATCTACCATTGCACCACCATGGTGGAATTTCTCACACTTTGCCATTGGCAGGGTTAGTTACACTTTAATTGTAAAGGTTATTTTTTAAGGTATTCTATGGTTTTTCTATTCTGGGTCTCGCTGCCCTCACTGATTTCTGAAGGGCTTGTGGGAGTTTGTCTTATCCACATGTATGTGGATCTAGACCAAGTTTGAGGTGTCAATAGACAAGAATAGTCTATTTCATTAAAGTAATAACCAGGGTTAAGAGGATGTCTCGTGTGGAACCTCTGGGTCCCATTTTTGGTCTTTGCAAATGATATTTTGTGTCATGAAGGCATCACCTTTATCATTTAGAGGAGTGTTGAGCAGCTATGCGTGATTGAGCATCAGCTCCTCCAAGTCTGGTGGCCTGTTTTCTCTGTCTTAGTTACTTTTTTATGAGAGATGGATTGGGGGACCTTGTCTACAGTAATGCGGGAATGACACATGTCTCCAACTGTTAAGAGCTGAGTCAATAAGGAAAGCTCTTGACTTAACAATCTGCCTGTGTTACGACCATCACATCTGAAGAAAATACATATTTTGACAGAAAAAAATAAAATCCCAAACACAAGAAGTTTGCACTCTGCCTGGACGTGCTTTTCAGTCAGCTGGAATTTAAGTAATTAAAAAGCTGGGCTTAATCCTAATGTAAAAAGTGATGGAGTTATTATGTCATAATCTCAGTATTGTGAGAACCAGTATCCTTTGTTTTATTTTTTTTCTGCTCTGATCAACAAAACTAATAGATACAGAAAATTTTCAGCTGGACATCACTGGGATCAACAGACCCCAAAGCTCAGTCCATTTTCTCCACTTTTAAAAGTTCTTCACAAACAATTGTCCAAGAACACTGCACTATATTGGCTTTTTTCTTTAATGGTGTTCACTTTTTGTTTTTCCTCACTTCTCTGTTGTATGATTGGTTGCATCTTCTTTATAATGTCTTTTGCCAAAGTTGTTCTTGTAGGTACACAAATTATATACGATTATATTATTTTCACTTTCTAAAAGTAAATTAAATTTTAGTCCAATAAAATGATTTGTAATTTGCTGGTTGATGAAATTTGAAACGACCAATGTTGCAACCACACTCAGTTTTGATACTGTTTTTTCTCTCCTGTGTTTTGTCGCCATCTAGTGGACTAAAGAAAGAATCGCTTTCATCATCCACACTAATGTTGTTAAGCCTTCTTCTACCTGCCTGAATAAGTGGTTATTATTCAACTTTGAAAACATTATTTTTAGGCTGAGCAAATCGTTTTCCTCTAAAAAGGAAACGATTTTCTCCAGGGTAAAAAGTGACAGATGGAGTCCTGGTGGGACAGTCACGTTGTCCGGTGCACGAGCCCAATCAAGAGTGACGTCAACACCCGAGCTGATTTGGTGATTTATTTCAAAAGTTGCACCATCGAACCTCCAGCGGGAGTTTGGAATCTTCTTGGAGAGTCTGAAAAGCGCGTCACCACGGGCAGCGGCCCGCCGTATCACGCAGGATCCAACGGTGTTTATTTTTAGAAGCTCATCTCCTACCGTCGTTCAGCTCACACACACACACCCCAATCTGCAATAATTCATGTTTGCAGATCACATTCACAGCTGAAGGGAAAGGACCGCAACCGTCCTGAATCTGTCAGCTAAAGATGAGGTGAGTTCATGAGTCTTTTTTTTTTTTCTTATATGAAAAGATACAAAAATTTGATCTAGGACATTGAAAATCTAGATATTTATATGCATAATTCTCCTGACTAGTTCTTTGTAGGACAAAAAAAAAAAAGAAATCTACCAAATGTATCATTTTATTGTGTTTAAAATAATCTGCTGATATCTCCAAAGATAAGTCCAAGTTGTTGATTTGTGTTGTGCCTTGATGTGCAGTTTTTATAGAGGCCCTATTGGCCCCCCTCCAAAAACCATATACCAGACCACCTTCGTTGATCCCAGAAGATACACTGCCATGTGTTTCACTTCAAAAGAGAAGAACCCTTACCATCCATTAAAGGGCACACCCCTTGACATAGCTACAGTCAGGTATAGACTTTTTTTATCAAAGTTTTAAACATGTTATATGTGTTGGAATGTTTTAAACCCGCCCTTACTGATGAGGGCGAAGTGGAAAAATTACAATAAGGTCACATCTGTCAGTTGTACTGCTATATGTTTATTCTATGTTCCTGTACAGTCATAGACAAAACTATTTGGATTACATGTACAAGGTTGGAAGTTGTTTTCCACAGCTGCATCAGAAGCACATTGTCTCGCCCCTTGTTTTGGAGCTATTATCCTTGGTATAAAACTCGTGTTGTCTCTGCCAGGCAGGTTCAGATGATCAAGAATTCCTGGAAAGTTATTCAAGATGAAATTTTTTTTTTTCCACGGCAAGGTCTATATTTTTTCGAACAGTCAGAGATGAGCAGAAACTCGATTAGTAGAAATATATTTGGCCCCAGACAGGTCACAGTTTTAGCTTCCACAGATTGGTTGTGTGTTTAAACATCTCAACTCAAGTGTAAAATAACACCTATCTGCAACATCAATTGTTTCCATTGTAACCTCGCCACCCACTGGACAAGACCAAAAAAAACACTGTCAAAGGACAGCTAGGACAAAATGAAAGCCCATCATTAAAATGTATGTGTGATATGGGTTGGTGTTGATGTTCAAGATCTTTCACTCTTGAACATCAACACCAACTCATATGTTGGTATTTTGGGATGTACCCTCATAGGTTTTGGGATGATGAAAAGATGATCAGTCCTCAATGAATAAGATCACTGGTAACATCGCACAATCAAACTCAGAGGACAAATCAAAGCTCCCATGTTTGGCACAGAACATACATACATACATACGTCCGTCCATCTCATCCATCCCCTAGGGACATGTATGTCCCTAGGGGGTTCGGGAACAGAACATCAACAATATTTCAATTTTGTCAATATGTTAAGATCGTAAACAGAATGTTAATGCTTAAAAATGGTCAAATGTTGGGGCGTGCTGTGGTGGCGCAGGGGGTTAGCACGCCCCATGCCTGGAGGCCCCAGCCCTCGACGCAGACACCACGGGCCCGACCCCCGCCGCACGCCCCCCCGCCCACCGCCAAAAGCACGAGCCACCAGCGCCGCAAAAACTCCTCGGACCAAAAAATGGTCAAACATGGTTGAAGTTAAACAATTTTGAAAACAGAGAAAAAATATTTCCATACACTCATGTAAGAGTCACTGTTAGTCATTGAAAATACAAGATAGCAGTTATTGCTGGGGCTACCGATTGGGGGATATTTACTTTTATATTCACTTTTCAAATAGGGTCAGATTGAATAGGATGTCCTCTCTCCCCTTAATGAAACTCCCATTTAGGAAGGTTATCTTTTATAAATAACATTATTTGATGACATGGGGCTAAAGCTAAGACAGAAGAAAAATCTGTAACACGGCAAATACTAAGCAAACATCTGAAATAATATGTCAGAGATAAAGCGTTTATTTCCCTCACTGTTCATAAATTATATTAAACACTGTCACACTGTCTGTTACCCCGTAATAAAATAAAAACTCTGAGTTCTGTGATTTGTCTTACAGAAGCAAGTTTGTAGTCAGACCACAACCAAGCTCTCGACCAAAGATAATAAGGATGCCTCTCCCATCAAAAAGCATTATACGGAAGTTTGCATCTAGCCCAGAACCTCAGGGTTGGACTCTGGAGGATTACACAACTGTGTATAAAAGTAAGCAACAGGTTAACATTCGTTCTCATACATGCAATACAGCTAATTATTCCAACTCAGTTAGTATCACACTTATGTCCAACAGGGGATTACCGAAACTGGAGGCAAGAGGTGCCGAACAGGTTTAAAACCGACTCAACCTATAGCCAGAGGTTAATAAATTCACAAAGAAATCGAACCTTTGCAACAAGAGAAAAGAAAATGCCTTTTGAAACCACCACAACCTATAGAACGGATTACATCTGTCACCGGAAGTAGCTTAGCAAGGGGTTACCACTTGTTGGTCAGTTATACTGCTGGAGACTCGGACTACAAACCATGAGCATCTTAAATTCAAGACCAGATCGATCGAAACTGAAGATCTCAACCCCACCAGGTGTTAGAAAATTCCATATTGAAACATATCAAGCAACAAACAGTGAAGGCTTCTAAAAGAAAAAATAAATAAAGGTCGGTTCTCAAGAAAAATGTATAAAAACTGCAGCAGGACTGCAGCTAGAATGCAACCAATTGACCTGGTTTTAAAAGGTGGGTAATTAACAAAGAGCCCACATCCAAAAAGTTGGAATAGAGTTACCAACAAGTGTGGTTGCGACGTCATGGAGAAGCACCAAAATCCTTCCTTCAAAAGCTTTTCCAGTATTTACTGGTCGGAGCAGTGGGCTGGTGCTCGCTGAGCCGTAATAACCGCTGGGTCTTTTTCACATTTGAAACAATAAATGTCTAAATAGAACAACGGATTTTGGAGTTTACATATTTTTTACACTCATTGTCTCACTGACAATTCATTTTCATTGTTTTGATTAGAAAATGAAACCAAGTGTTTGCTACAGATGCTGTTTTTTTTTATTTATTTACTTATGCCTTTACCAAAGATTTATTTTTGGTAAAGACATACATGTTTGATTAACAACATCAAAATACTTGAATAAAACCAAGTATTTTCATCCATATACTAATCCGTATATGGATTAGAAACTTTGACCCTGGTTAGATTAATGAAACTTATAATAGGTTTTGGTTTCTGTTACAAAACAATTACAAGATTGGATACACCTTCTCTACAAATCTTAAGCCTACTTTTTTTTTAATCACTAAATTAAAACAAAAAGAAATTTAAGTGAAAATTTATAAACCCAGAAACCGAAAGCATGTAATTTTATTTTATTAAAAAGCAGGTGTTGACTCTTATCACGTCTTTACTGGACAACATTTCTTAAAAAGAATATTTACACTTTTACAGGGCTGCTTTTAAAAAAAAACACTGATATAGTAACAAAAAAAAAAAAAAAAATCAACCATCTTTAACCCTAGCAGCATCCTGGTTTATGACAAGGGCTCCAGTGCGACCACAAAAATGACACATAGGGCACAATTGGACAATTCTACTTGAGCCAAGTACTCATCAGTGAAAACTTGGAGTGGTAAATCTTGGGGAACTCAGTCTTCTTCAAAGCGGATGTGCTTGTTGGCCTCCTTGGCTCGGGCGATGATGATTTTCTCAGCTTTGGATATGAGCTGCAAGGTAATAATGAAAATTAAATGAAAGATCAGAAAAAGCCCTGAAAGATGTACTACTTGTAGAGTATGAGATACATTGTGTGGAGCCATAACACTACAAATGGAACAATGAAAATCTTGCAAAACTTCTGCGCGTAGGCAGAGCCGGCCTGAGGCATAATCAACTAAGCCACTGCGTTGGGCCTCCATACCATCAGTGACTGAATTTAAACACAGAACTAGAATGTGTATTTGTTTAAAGAGAGTGACAATATTAAGTTTGATTTGATGGTTTCAGTATTGAGAAATTAAAAGATTTTAACATTTTAAAGGCATTATTAAAAAAAAAAAAATGTCATAATGGGATTATTGTGTTACCATGGTTACAATCTGATGCTAGGATTTTAATTTTTTCCTTGTGTTTGTGTTTCGGTTTGTTCACAAATATATCTCAGCAAATTACAGCCAATTATTCTTGATTTTTATTTATTTATTAAAAATAATTGTTTAGTTTCACCTTTTCTGTGCCTCTCTTCTTCTCCCTGGGACGATTCAGTTTGACTTGGCGGTCCACTAAAATCTTCTGCCAGTACCGCTGTTCGTGGCCACCTTTAACATAAGATTAAACAGAATATCCAAAATAAAATAAAAACAAAAAACACTCAGAACACGTACATCTTTAAGCAATCTCAAAATGCTTAAACATTATATGTAAATTTCTCTCTCTGCATATTGAGGAGAAAACTTTCTGACCTTTAAGAATCTCAATCTTCCAGCTGCGTTCCTTCAACAGCTGCTCTTTAGCGTTACTGATGGCGGTAGCGTCCTCTGGTGTGTGGAAACGCACATGACATTCAACATCCCCATCCAAAATGTCAACATAAGCAACTGGAGATACTTTGGACAGAGCATCCTGTGCAAACATCAATAAGAGACGACAGATAGATCAACATAAAATTACACCGGTGCATCTTGTAAATAAGATTATCAAAAGTGAATATTTCATTTAATTATTTTCAGGCAGTCATATTTCAACTGTATATTTCTGTAACTTAATGATTTTGGCTTACAGCTCACGGAAAATATATTAAAATTTACTTTCTCACAAAATTGAAATGTGAAGTTAAAAAAAATAACTAAAAAATATTATTCAAACTGACAGTCAATAGTTATTGACAGTTTCAGCAAGGAAGGTAAGCCACAAAATATAATTGCTAAAGAAAAAAGCCAATTACTGCTTCATCTAGGTGTATCAATGGAAAGTTGAGTGGAAGAAAAAGTAAGTAGTGATCTTATCTAATACTTAAGCTTTTTTGCATTTTTATTATCAGAAAAGAATGCTTGCAACATATTACTGTGAATAAATCTAAACACCTTCTTCACTTTTTGAAATGTCTCAGAAAACCTTAAAACTCCAACAAAGTTCTAACTTAATGAAGAGCATCCGTGTGAAAAGTAAGTAAATCATCCACTTTTTGAATTTCAGAAGCTAGTTAAGGCCATTGAGGTTACTGTACTTTGATGATCTTCCTCACTGGTAACGGTTTGCTATCTGTAATCTTCACGATGACGCCACTGACAAACTGCGGACCCTGTTTAGTTTCTTTTTCCGCTTTGTTGCTCATATCAACTGAAGAGGGGAGAAGAACACAAAATTTAACAATAAAGCATATTTTCAGATATCGGTAGAGATCGTTTTTACAGACATTTTTTGATTCAGAAAGAAGTCCAAACATTCCAGAAAAAGACTTGATTTATGGTCAGAAATGTGACAACTGCACCATCTATCACCATGGGTTTGTAATTTTCAAACACACGCCGACCTACAAAGCCATTCCTGCAAATGTGGAAATGACCTCTGCAGTGGACGTTTTGGGGGTTTTATGCAATTTGCCAACATTATCCCAAAAATAACTAATCAGTTTCAAAATCACCGTTTCCATCCTGAGCAGCGTCGTCATCCTTGTGATTAATCTTGCTGATGCATTTCTTCAGGGACGCCATGCTGCGCTTCTGTAGGACCAAATACTCTTCTTTCAGCTGAAGCCACTCCTTCCTTCAAATAGACAAACAGACGTTAAAAGAACAACGTTGTAATGGGATCCAGCAGGGGCTTTACTATATTGAACCAGTGTCGATTCAAACAAATAAAAAAGGGATGTGGGGCCTACTTTGATAGAACGCGCAACGGGATGACTTCCTCTCCAATTTTCAGCTTCTCTTTGTGCTTCTTTTTTCTCTTCCTCTTTGCCTTCACAGTCATGTCATCTCTGTTTTCTTTCCCCTTTTCCGTGTTTCCCTCTGTGTCACTTTTACTGGGCAGATCTGAGATGGGGAATAACACAATAAATAGCCAAGGATTTATTAGGCATGTGATTACACTTGTCATTTCCTTAAAAAAGGAAAAATTAACTGAATGCGGGTCATTCTTTTGTCTAGTGGATTACTGTCACGCAATTGAATTGAAGTGTGAAGAATGATCAGGTAGCAGCTATTTTTAATTACAAAAAAAAAAGAGATAACTGTAAACGGCAGAAATTATGATAGTATATTTCCATACCTTCATGATTTTTTCCTCAGAGCTCAAGGAATATTTTAAAATGTACTTTCTCGCAAAATTAAAATGTGAAATAAAACACATTTTAAAGACAGAATTGTTATTCAATTTGACAGTTGTCCTGAAGACAATTACTGACAACTTCCGCAAGGAGGGTCAATCACAAAAGATTATTGGCAAATTGATGGAAGGTTGAGTGGAAGAAAAAAAGTGTGGTCCGAAAAAACACGTACATAGACAAGACATACCTGGAGTACAAGAGAGAAGGAAATGAGTGAGAACTTACCCATGCTGGCTTCATCTTCCTCCTTATGCCCAGTTTCACTTTCACTAGTTTTCCTAATTTTAGAGGGAACATCACTCTCTGATCCCTCTGCAGTCTGTGACCGCCGCCGTTTTTTCTCTGATAATTTTCCCGGTGTCTTCTGTGTGCTACTGGTCTCCGGATCACAATATGCTGTTACGTGCTTCCTCTTGTGCTCCGATGGCTCTGCTTCCATTGCAACCTCTTGGACTTTTTCTGCTGATGCTTTTGCTGCTGTTGTTCCATCCTTCTTTTTTTTCTTCTTGCGCTTTTTCTTCTCCTCCTCCCCTACAAAGTATTACCGCCCAGTAAGTGTAATAAAAGTAGCTTTCTGCTCAATGATATGTTTGCAAAAATTGAAATATTTCAGCTTACGTGACTGTGGATTGTCCACAGAAAAAGGAATAGGCTTCCTATTTAACGTTTTGGGGAAAATCCCCGGCTTCCTTGGAGCGTCTTCAGGAGGGTTGTTCAACATCTGTTTCAGAAACTGAAACTTATCACATGGCTTTTTTTTTTGAAGCAAACAGGATGTGTAAGGTTTTTAAATGGCTTAAAACTACTTATCTTCATCTGAATGTCACAAAGATTCCACACTTTTTACCAATAGGACACATATTAGCTGGAAACAGCGCAATTTAAATATTTGCTATAACTGATTTCACAATTTCTAGAATCATGCAAAAGAAAAAAAGTGTGACGAATGAAATTAAATTTAGCCAGTTTTAGAGAGATAATCAGCAACTTTCTATGTTAATGCACAGATCACATCAAGCAACTGATGCATGAAATTCACCAATTTGTTTTCTTTTTTTTCTAACACAAAACCCCCCTTAAAATCACCTCAATAGCTTTCTGAGCTTGTTCCTCTTTCTCAAACTCAACAAAGGCAAATCCTTTAGAGTCACCGGTACTTCTGTATCTGGGTATGCTGACGTACACCACATTCCCACACTTTGTAAAAACTCTTTCGATCCAGCTGTGAGTCACGTCCTTCGGCAAAAGTTCCTTGAAGGGGGAAGAGACAATAGAAAAATGGATAGAGTTTAATAATTGATAATTGAACTCATCAAAAGTAAACCTACAACACATCATTACGTTAGTGTTTCTGCAATTATCATTCAACTGTGGTTTAAAAACTGTAATTTTTCTATTTTTTTCCTGATAGAGAGATAAAAAAAAATCCTTCAGAATGTGGGCCACATGAAGTCAAACTTTCTGAAATTATTGCAATGCTCATTAATGATGAACCACCATTCAGCCAGATTAAAGAAAAAGAGACTAAAATCAGGGTACATTATCACCAGTTTTTAAAATCTCTTGCAGTCCTATTTAATGGATCACGTAAAAAATGGAGAGTTAGCTGCAGAGATCAACAACTTAGGAAAGAACCTGATAGTAGAACTATTAGAACTATACTAGAACTGCTCATCCTATTCTTAAAGGATGAGCAGAAAGAAAGCCATTGCTGAAAGAAAGTCATAAGAAGTCCTGTTTGCAGTTTTCAAAGAGCCATTTAAAGGACGAGGCTTGTGGAAGAAGGAGCTCTGGTAACGGCTCTGGTAAAACCCGTCAGAGGTTGCAGAAGAAGAAAATGTGTTTTACCACATAGACCGTCCGGCTGTCGATGTTATTTGGTGGGTTTCCAAGCAGATGTTTACGTCTTACTTTAGTTCCTTCGAGGTTAATCTGAAACAAAAAAATTATTTGGTTTCATGCGTCACTGACATGTTTGAGCCCCTAGAAGCTTGAATTAGAAAAACAGTGCAAAACGTGATAATAATTTGGAGCAAAAGCCGTACCTGCACTACGGATGAATTCTTCAGAGCTCTAGCGATCAGCTTAGTGTCAGTCGTCAGCTTCTTCATGCGACTGAAGCTCGTCAGCACAGATATGTCAACATCTGGGACCAAAGAAGTGTGGTGTACAGTTTAATGTATTCTCAGTTTTATGTTTACATTTTCAGTCTTGTTACTACATCCTTACATCCACTGTCGGACTCATCGATGAGCTTTTTCAGAAAGCGGTCCTTGTGCAGGTTGACCTCTCCAAACCAGAACTCCACTTGCCTCTTAATGTCGGTGAGGAGCTGCTTCACACGGGATCTCTTCTTTTTTTCTGTCTCCTTGCTGCTGTCACTGGGTTTTGTTGCTCCATCATCCCCTGCTTCCTTCTCTGTCTTCATCATGATTAATGTGGGGTAGCAGAGTGGTGCTTTAACACAAAAAACAATGTTAGAGGGCAGAGGTTTCTTAACCCGTTTCTGAACTTTTCTATCTCTGCAAAGCCAGATGATTCGGTTATCTGATCACAGAAAAAAAAAAAAACAGTATCATGCCCCAAGCCTTTTCCAGCACCTGTACAAAATAAACGGACCAGAAGACGAAAGATTTTGAATGAGGTTAATCTTGTTTAACTTATAAGTAACTCATTGGCTGTTAGGGTAATTATTTGTTAGTTTTAGCAACTTTGTGACGTTAATGAATGAAAACTCGCGAGTGGCTACAGATTGAAAATACTCCAGTCTTAAAATGCTTTTTTAAACAAGTCATCCCACATTCATTTAAATTACACACTTGTCCGTAGAACTCACCCTGTTTGAGGAGTTTAACCCGTTGATAAATACAAAAATAGGTTTAAATCAGAGCTAGCTCCAGTAACACAACACAAGCAGCTCGTTCGGACATGGCGCACAGTTATTTCGTCAGAGGAACGAGTTAAGTTTCCGGTTAGTGATTTCAGAATAAATGTCCAAGCTTACTATCCCGGGTGGTTGTAACAATTTTATTAATTAAATAATGATGTACATGCCAAAAATAAATAAATACATAAATAAAATAACAAACACCATAAAGAAAAACAATAATATAATACGAAACATGAAATACCGTACTGCGGCTCTGAGGTGTTTCACACCTTAAACAACCATTAAAATAATGTATTTGATGACAGCAAAAATAAATTTTACTCATGGCTTTTGGTTTAAATATCCCGACCCAATATTAGTGGCCGTCATTTGGCCACCCATTTGAAAACTTCTTAGAGACACCCATGTATGAAATATGACAGGTTATGGTAAAAAAAAAAAAAAAAAAAAAAAAAAAAAACGAAAATAGTGTATTCACACAACTTTCCCTATAGTCTGATTTAATTTGGAAGATGAGTAAAAGCACTTCCGGTCGATAGGGAGGGAGCAGAGGTGCTGTTACTTTCAGGAAAATGTTGATATTTGGAAAACAACATGGAAAAAACGATCCCGCTAGTTGTCTGGTGTATACACAATAAACAAAACAGAACACAAATCCATGAAGAACTATGTAGTGATAGCACGATCATATGCGGCCGGTTAGCTCAGTTGGTTAGAGCGTGGTGCTAATAACGCCAAGGTCGCGGGTTCGATCCCCGTACGGGCCACATTCTTTTCATGTAAATACTTTTCCGTTGAGGTATTTCTGAATGTAGTTTGTGTCCTCCCCCTGGTTTGGTTGGCTCATAAATGATGCTTATAATCCTTCCCCTCAAACGAAAATTACATTGCTCAGGTATAACATCACCCTCACCTCCCTGAAGTTAAAATGTCAAAGTTGCTTGTAAAAAGATGAGTACACCCCACACACAACCTTTAGCAGCAGTGACCTGGAGTAGTCATTTTATAAAATCTGTCATGCCATTGTGGGGGATTTTTGGATGACTCTTCTTTCAACACCACTTCTGTCCTTGCATACGCCAGCTTAGGTCATGTATTGACACAAGGGCTTATTTTTGATTCTATGGTAATTTGGTAAGCAGAGGAGGTCATAGTTAATTTTTAAGGGGTTGCAAAATGTTACTGTATAAGAATGACAGTTTATCAAGTTCAGCCGTTGGTACAAGGTGTTTGCTCATACGCTGTGTATGATTTTCTCTAAATTTGGTTCTGTGACTCCAGTTTTGTGATACATTCAGATACAACTTTGAAAACCAACATGGTAATGCTGTAATCTTTTAAACATTTTTCCTCCTAACAAATCCCTCCAAATAAGTCACTCTTGTTCTGTCTTTTTCTAATTATGTTGTCTTGAACTTTAACATTTTTTATATTTACTGTAGCTTGTTGAATCTAACCTGGGACTACATGTATAGAGACATTTATACTGGCTGATAATAGAAAAATGAAACGTGTGTTATTATTATAAATTGCTACTTTTCATTCTTAATCCCATGAAAGCAGCAAGGATGCGCTTACTTTTCTACACAGCTTTGCACACACCAAGGGGATTTTTGGTGTGTATTTTTGTAAACAATTTTAGAATCTGGGGAACTTACCATTGTGACTGCGTATTGCTCCAATCCTATCTGGGTAATTTTGACACACAAGAATTGTGGTTTTGGTGTTAATCATTAAAAGAGAAAGTAATAACGTTGTTCTGTGTATCATTCATGTTCATTCTTTAGTCTTTCATGAAACAATTGGCAGGAAGTAAATCGTTCTCACGTCTTCAGAGATTTAAAAGACCGTCAAATTTTTGGAGTTTCTTGCACATATCGTCCTCCGTGCAGCGCTCTATCCGGCTCTTTATAAGCTGCGACAGTTGACTGTAGAAGGTCTTTGCCCAGCGGAGCTCCAGACAGTCATTTGGCATGATGCAAACTTTGTGGAGTACTGTCACCAGCTTCTCATTGCTGCTGACCTGGCAGCGCCTAAAAACCCATTCCCCCCACTCTTCCCACAGTTGTTCATCTGTAAAATTTACTGTGATGCTGTCCTGGCTGCACAGACTCTCTGACTCGGTCTCATACAAGTTGTTCCATATGACCCTGAAAGAAGAAGAAGAAATATATATATAAAAAAAAAAAAAAAGCCTTAGAGTTCTGACCATTAAAAAATATTTATATTTTAAGCTTAAACTTACACAATTGTTTGCAGTGGATCAGGGGTCAAATCAGCGAGTGATAGCAGACCTCTGTGACTAACTTGGTTACCCTCCATCCTGTGGGAACAAATGATTAATTCATAGGTATTCATACACCTTTACGTTGTTTAAGTTGTTTCACATTGTAGCAGCACATTCCTGTGTATTTTACTGTGATTTTTTTTAATAACAAACCAACATAAAGTACTGCATAATTCATAATTTTCAATTTTTTTCTTCAAATAAAAACTGCAAACAATACTGTGCCCAATTAGGCCCCGATGCCTCTCAATAAAACTCGATTAGTAAAGAGAATCCTCCTCTATGTAATTTAATCTGAGAATAATCCAGTTGTTTTGTGAAGGCGTCAGAAGTTTATCAGAGAAGATTAGTGAACAAACATCACTTTGAAGACCAAATAATAAAGTTTTCCTTCCATGTCACATTTGTCCTCCTCTTTGTGTTGGTCTATCACTTGAAATTGCAATGAAATACAGTAAAATGTGGGGAAAAAAAGAAAGATATATTAATATTTTTCAAGACACTGTTAGCTACATGAATCAACATGCAGATTCTGTTCCCTTTTCTCTGCATCTGTTATGGCTACTAAGTAAATACACTAAATTTGTAAGAATATTCAATATTTTAACTGGGCAGAAAAAAACAAGTTAGGGGAAAACAAGCCATTGTACGACATGCTATAGGATATTTCTCATCCTGTTAATTTGCTTTCACTTCTCTAAAATGCTTTGCAAAGTATTATGTTTCAACCCTACAAGTTTTGCCTTACCACAATTCTTTAACCTTTTTTTTCACCCGAATCGAAGTGCAAAGAGCTTGTAGTTCATCGTCACCGATGTTTGTCCATCCAAGCCTGAACAAAGAACAGAAAGAGCGACATTGTTTGATTGAGACCCTGTTAATGAATTAATTCAGTCAGAAAAGTTTTTGTCAGTAGTTGCTGTTTGAAATTGTGAGAAAATTAATTCAGATGTAGTAGCTGGCCGTGTCTGGATGAATGAAATTTTACCCCAGGTGGGTGAGGTTTTCTGAGATCTCCACCACATCTGCAATGACCTGAACCGCATCCATGTCTAAACTGTTTTCTCCAAGCCTTTGGAATAAAGAGAGTTTATTAGCGGAGTAGCAAGTGTACATGTTTTTCACACGTGGAAATAAATATAATGTCTTGCAAAGCACATTCTCACCCCTGAAATCTTTTCACTTTTTTGTCACATTGTAACAAAAAACTTTAAGAAAAAACCCACTAAGATATTATGTTGGAACTTTGTGCCACAGATCAAAACAAAATATAGCATGTGAAATGGAAGGAAAAATGTTCCTCGCTAATGTTTATGAATAAAAAGTGGGATGTCTTTTTATCGTGCCCCCTTTTCTCTGATTACCCTTAACCAAATGTAGTGCAGTCATCAGTGGTAATCTAGTAAGTTTGATTTATGTTTCTTCTGAGTTCTGCCGTGTCTCCTGTATAACTTTCTTCTTGCTTCTCTTCCACAGAGGCAATATTTGTGCTATGCACAAGTATTGGTTGCTCTGTCCACAGCTCAAGATATTGTTCTACAAGCTAACTTTGCATTCAACTTCCCCAAAACACTTTGGTTTTTTTGGCCTTTCAGCTGTGTTTCCTGATCTTTATGCTAATTCGTACTCGCTAATGTTCCCTAACAAACTGAGTCCTTCCCTGTGGAGCTCAATTCATACTGACTATAAATTACACAAAGAAGTACCAATAACTGATAAGGTGACTTGTGGATACTCTGAATAATTGGTTCCACTGACGTTTACCTGGTAGAGTCAGAAAAAAAGGAGGTTGAAAATAAATTCAAGAGGTTTTCTGGGTTTTGAATGTGGCAAAAAGTAAAAAACTTCAAGGGGGAACAAATGCATTTAAAACACCTTCAGCAGTTGCAGGTGAGCTAAATTTCACCTGGCACTCACCACAGTCTTTGACATCTATGCAGAAATGGTTGAATATCGATGAGAGAGTCACAGTTCACTCCAGTTCCTGTAAGATCCAGTTCTGATAGTATTTTGCCTTCTGTGAGGGTTAGGAAATACTTTATGGCATTACGGTCCATTTGAGCGAGTGTTTCGTCGCTGACATTTACTCTAAGTAATTCTGGGAGCACTGGCAGGGTCATTGATGGGTCCTGTTGCTCAAACAAACAATGTAAGCAGTTCAGAATATGGGCTCCGGTCTCACAAAGCATTGCGAGATCTGTTGTGATCTTCTGACGGTACATCTCTACTTTTTCCTCCTTGCAATGAAGTCCCACTTGTCTTGACAGAAAACTGGAATTCCTATCTGAGAGGATTCCAGACAGGAAGCGGCTGAAGAGGTCCAAGTGTCCATTGTTTTGGTTGTCACTGCTCTGCATTGCATCAGGCAATGGTTGATCCGTCACAGCGCAGTAAAGAGCAGCAAAGAACTCCTGAACAGTGAGGTGGGCAAAGGAGAAAACCTCTTCAGTGCAGCCGGGCTCTTGTGCAACTGTCGTATCAAGGAAGGTGCTAACCATGCTGCATCCCTGTAGCCCAGCCACATCTTGGTCGCTGCTGTAGAAGAGTGTTTGATGCTCCATTAGCTTCTTAAAGGCAAGTCGACCCAGCTTCAACACAATATCAGACAGCTGCTGGTTGATTTTTGCTCCTTGGTCTTCAGGACAAGTCTTAGTTCTCGATTGGGTGTGAGAACGGAGCAAAGCCACCAGATACTGCACATAAATATCCGTCATGGTCTTTGGGCTTTCCCCACAAAGATCTTTGCTCTCATTGAGGATGCAGCACACAATGGAGCAGAAAGCAGGAATATAGCATAGTGTCAGCATTAGTTCATTTGCTGATACCGTTAAAAACATTCTGTCAGCCATAGCAGCATCCTGGAAATACCTCAGGAAGAAGTCTTGAACTTCATTTATGGAGAATCCGGCAATGAGCACATAGCGGTCTATGCATCCAATAGGGATGTGGTTGATAGCTGTAGGCCGGCTTGTGAGCATGACAGAGGCATTGGGTAGCAGCTCACCCTGCAACAAACTCCCCAAAATTTCATTGACCTCTGCATCCTCCTCTGGCTCAGACACGAATACGTCAACGTCGCAGCTCCGGTAGTGTCTGAACTCGTCAAATCCATCCAGGATGACTAGGAGTTTGTCATCGTTAGCTAAGATGTAATCCAGTTCTTTAGAAAGGTGCCTATTCTTACGAAGTACCAAGTCTCTGAAGTTTGTGGGTTTGTCAATAAGATTTAAATCTCTAAAGCTCATTTGAATAACAAAGTCAAATCCCAGGTGATCCTTGTTCTGCCCGAAATCAAAGAGAATTTTCTGCACCAGAACCGTTTTGCCAATTCCCGCCACCCCGGTCACCAGCACTTTCCTTATTGGGCGTTTTTCATTTGTTCTCAAAAACAGTTCGGCTGGTGCAATTTTCCTTTGCAGCCCTGATTTATGCTGTAGAGACAATCTCTTTTGTCCAAAAGCCAGCACCTCGTGTCTCTTAATCTCCAAGGCCTGGTGTCCGTCCACTAATAGGAGGTTGACGTAATGTTCAGAAAAGAGGATTTTGTCTCCATGCCTACTATTGTAGAAAAGCATGCTCTCACTCCTGCGCCTCAGGACATCTTTGTGCTTTTGTTGCATCTTCTTGTACTCTGCAGTGGCAAAAAAGGTGAATTGCAAATTTGATTAATTGCCATGGAGGTATATTTGGTGCAAAAGTATTAGAGATTGTAAAGTCACAGAGAAAACTTACAAGTTTCATAATAATATATTTTCAGTCTTTAAGAAATACAAAACAGTTTCGCCTCTTCAAATTTATAAGTAGACAAATTATGGTCTTTGAGTCATAGTTTAAAAAACCCCTTAAATTATATAGCCATAGTTTTGCCCCACTTGAAACAAATCAAACAAATCCACATCCAAATGACTCATCACTCACAGACACAAAACCACTTTCACACTTTCCGTAATTCTGTAGAGCAGACACACAGAATCTGTTGTGAAAGTCACAAAATACAAAATTCCTCCTCTAATAGTTTTACACCACTCGGTTCACCACATTTAGAGCAAAATTAATTAACACACTTGTATTAACATCTTCACACAGAGACAGGTTTTATCAGATTTTTTTTCCAGTGAATGCATCCTAATTATCCTGGATGTACCGAAACCCTGCCATAATTAACAAAAAATGAAGGCTTGAAAACTTCAGTCTGTGTGTAATTCATCTATTTCTCTTGAATCGAGCTACTGAAATAAATGAGCTTTTCAATAATATTTTAATTTATTATGCTATAATGTTAATTTGATATTAAAGTGCAAGCTTTGCCTTGACTTAGAAAAAGAAAATGTTAATGTAGAGAACAACTGGTGATAAGGAAGAAAACGGGGCTGATTAAAGGCAACAGTTTTTAAAAATTAAAATGACTTGAGAAGTTAATTGAAAGAACCGTGTAAAGTCACAAGCAATGTGTGTTAAATGGTATGTGACTGGTGAAGTTTTACCAGCTATTTGTTTGCCCGTTACTAACAACCGATTTGGACCTGAAAGGGTTTCAACCAAACAAATGAACATTAGTACAATGGAATCTGTTAGTTGCCTTTTCTAAAAATACAATCAGTAAGTTTCCTTTTTCAGAAAACAAAAGTAAAGGCTGACCACACAAGGTCATAAATAGCAGCTTTAGTGCATGCACCCCATGTTAATTATATTTAAGTAAAGGTGTTAAGCTACATTTCAGCTTATCCAAAACTAAGGAAAATCATTGTATATCATGTCACTTGACATTTTCCCAAACCTGAGGTTGGAACTTGAGGTGCATTCTTGGAGAGCTGCTGATGACTTCTCACAGACAAGAAAACTTTTGCCACTTCCTCCCCTTTGCATTCCAGGATATCCAACACCTTCCGCACTCTGGCCCGGGGCCCCGGCTGACACAACACTTCCTCCCGGTCGTCCCGAGTGAACGCTTTCTGATCCACCAGCTCTTCCACCAGGGGGTCGATGTGTCCTTCCAGCTCATCCACCAGGGAAACACGCAGCACTCTCACCGCAGTCAGACAGGAGTTGGAAGCGTCGATTTCCACCATAGCTGATGTGTAAAGCACCCAGGGGACAGCCCGGTTCTAATCATCTGACGATTGCTGTTTCTGATAAAGCTGGTCTGTTGATATTTCCTCTAATGTCTGAGAGACAGATAGCTTGATATTTTAAACAGCAGAAATAGGAAGTAGAAGTACCTCTGACATAATGAATGTGAAAATGATGACAGTAGTGTCTTGAGAGACCTGTTTATCCGGTTCATGTTTTCTTTTTTATGTTGTTTTTAAAAGCTGATCTGATGCATATGTTTTGGAACAGGGTTCCAGGTAAGCCAGGTAAAACATTTTCTGCTTTAAAATTCACCTGATCTCAATCATGCAGAAAATATTTTTATTGTTAGAGAGAGAGAGAAACACACTCAAATTTTCAAAAGGAACGTATTTTTGCTTTATTTTGCAACAAAATAATAAGTAACACAAAGAGTCACCAGTAGAGGTTCCCCCTGCATGCACAAGAATACAATCAGTGGGACTAAATCAACGTCACAAAACACCAACCCAGAAAAAAAATGTAGATGAAATCTTATGAAAATAAATAATACAAAAAAATGAACAACAAGAATATGTACACAACTTAAGACCATAAGCAACATTTAGTGACGTTTTTCTCTAGTTACATAAAAAAATATCCACACCTCATTCAATGACCCAGCAGTTCCTGCTGAGCCCCTGTAAATGATGACTCATTTTGTATCCACAAAGCTAAAAGTGCAAACCCTGCTCATCAACAACCTTTATGAAACCGTGGTTAACTATTAACAGTTTCTACAAGTTCCCATTAGTAATAACCAGCAACACTTCACATTATTGACATGTCAGTGTGACGTCATTTTCAAATGTCCACAAATTAAGAGTGAAACCTGATCAAGAGTTCACAAATGTTAGGTACTTTTCAGAAAAAGTGAAATCCGTTAACTTGTTTGCATGAGATACAGCACCCTTTGCATTTATTAGCACTCCAGTTGAAGAAGTGCAACGTGTAAATCAAAAACCATTTATTTGTTTATTGCTCTGATTATTGATGTAGACATGTTCTGAGTGGTAGTTATTTGTTTTTCATAGTTTTTTTTTTTTTAGATCTTTTCTTAGTTACTGTGACCAAAACAAAAAAAAATTTCTTGCCTTTCCCATTTTGAAGAGTGCACAATAGAAGTATTGTCATTTTTGTACTTCAGAGAGACAGGTAATATTTGGCTATTATTTAAAAACTAAACAGACACGTAAATAAACTCAAAGTAGACACTTAAAAAACTGCTTCAAAAACTTTTTCTTAAATTGATATGGGTGCTGCCTACTGATTTTCTCAAACACCTTTATTTCAAAACAGAAAAAATAAATACTCAGATTAAAAGTTGCAGGGTTTTTTCAGCTAAATTTCACGTCTTTTCTGATGTATCCAATAAACGCGGAGGGGGCTGTAAGAAGGGAATTTCTATGTTTAAGCAAACACTGTAGTGGTTAAAGGAACATTTTGAACAACTTTTTATGAAATATTACACAAAAACAAATAAACAATTTTACTCTAATAAAATAAAGAAAAAAAACTTTGCAAGCCATGTTTTTAACAAGGACTTTGATGAGTTAATAGTGCAAAATATGTGTATTTTGTCTTGAAAAACATTTGTTCGCTTTAGTCCCCTGTATAGCCCTTAGTGCAAACCTCTGCAAGGGATCACTTTTTATTGCTCTGCTTTCTATTTTGCAGGATTCACCTGAAATCCTGCCAACAGACGGTCACCCAAAAAGACGGTCACCCTTTAAATTATAAAGGGTTATAATTTAATTCACAGATGGTTGAAACTAATTACATTGTCATATATTTGCTTTATTTCCAATTTATTAGAAGCATCACACTGTTTTAATTTTAAACAAAAGCACCCTCACATTAAGTTGACAAAGGCAGCATACTACATAAGCTAATAAGTAAGCTAATGGGTTTGCTGGTAATTCTTGGCAGTGAGGTAATATAAAAAGTTAAATATAAAGACAGTTGTGTGAAAACTGGTTGTCTGTCAGCCGTATTTCCATTGCTCGTCTTTGGTGCAGTAAGAAAATCCCTAAACTGACAGCAGTTTAATCACTGGTGGGTCATTAGTCAGTGCATCACTGTCTGCAATTCCTCTTTCAGAGACAAAGTTATCACCTCCTATTGCTATTTTTAACAATAGCAACAGGACGTTTGCACAACTTCAGAGGAAATCTGTTAGAGTGAATTTAAAAAAACAGACAAAAGTAGGAAGAACTGAAACTGAAGCTTTCATGTAAGGCCATCCATCTCTCATAAGCTTTCAAATTCAAACCAAGCACATGACATCCTCAAGGAAGAATAGTCATCCTCACTCTGGGCATGAGACAAACATTCCTCACCCACTCAGCAACTCTCATCTGAGACAGACCACAGAAGAAACGGTTGTGGGTGTCGAGTTCCCCCCATTTTAGGACCAATCCAATCCCCCCGACCTGTCCGAGTTCTCCACACGCCTCGTCCCGCCACATCCCCCCGTCCCTCAGTTTTCCTGCAGGAGTGGCAGCAGCGGCTCTTGAATTGCTGCAGCGGGCAGAGCTCCAGCTGGCGGACCCTCTCGCAGTACCTCGTGCTGTCACGGCACTCCTCTGCTGGAATACACAGCGGAAAACAATTATTGCTCATCATTACACAATCAGGAGCAGCAGAAAAGACTTGCTGCTTTTTTGATTGTTCGGTGTCAATCAGAAGTTTACGTACAGTTTCAGCTGCTAGAGCAAGTCAGTTTGAGCACTTTTTTCCAGTAAAGGGTGAAGTAATCATTTTAAAAATGCATTTTATATTTCTCCATAGCAGGTTCTTTGAAAAAAAGTAAAAGCTGGGGAGGAAAATATTTCCTCTTGCCACTTTTCACTAATGATTTGAAATAATTTCATTTTTCTCTTGGTTTTGAAATTGTTTATTTGACCTTTCTCTTTCCAGGGTTGATTGATAACACAACACCCACTATGAGTCTGTTTTGTCATCTTCTGACTTCTGACAGGTTTTGTCATAAGCAACAGGTGCAGAAGCAGATAACTTTTATCTGCTTTAACTTTTATTTTTTTAACTTGCAGGGGGCCACAATCAGGAAGAGAAACCATGGAACAGTGATAAACAGCCAAGAGTGGCTGAAAAGTAGAGGATCAAATACTGAGCAGCAATAGGTGAGAGAATAACACAAAGCTTAGCACCAAAATGTATAAGCACCCAACAGAATCCGAGTTTCAATCTGACCCAAACTTTCCACAGACAAGAAAGGAAGCTGATGTGGATGTTCAGAAAAATCCAAGAATCAACAAAACTCAAGTCTGGTCCATCTAGGATGTGTTATCTGAGTGTTCCTTTTATTTTTTTGAGCAGGTGTAGTTCACAAACTCTTTCTTCTCACAGTGAGGTCAGTGGGGTCTCCATACCAAGCTTTATATTCTCAGTGAAAATCTAAAGTTTAACATCAAAATTCCACAGAAAGCCTTGTTAGACATGAAAAAAAAGAAAACATGGAAAGCTTAAATTTTTTCATATATTTTTGGGCAATTTCATCATAAAGAAAAACACTGAAAAATGTGACATATGGTTAGCAAATATGTTTAGCAACAAGCTCAGAATCTAGACAATTGTAGATGCAGTGGAAAATATACATAACATTGAAAGTAATTGGTGAACCACTTTTGAGAAGGTGCGACAATAAATCATGAAAAAATAGCCAAACATGTCGATTACAAACTTGCATCAACCGGTGTTGTCAGTGCAAAGGATAGTGAAAAATGGGGAAATGTGTCTTTTACTGAACTTACACAGGAAAGTAAGCTAAAAACAAATAATATATGGTGTGATTTGGAAATAAATTGCAGAGCAGTAATGATATTCAATGTCTGACTTACAAAGAGAACCAGAGGAAATAAATGCTGGAATCACAAATTGAATGAAGAGTTAGGGACCACGGAAACAGAGGCAAGGTTTGATGTGGGCAACTGCCCACGTTGCTTTAAATCAACACGCTGTTTATTTTTATATTTGACCATTTAAAATGACTTTGAACTACATTTAAACTGAGAAAATTACTCTAAAATATTTCACAGCATGTTATCATTCAAAGATTATTAGTAAAAAAAAAAAGAAAAAAATCTCACCTCTGCCACAAGACAGCATATTGCAGCGCTGCCAGCTGGAAGGCCGAGGTCTCCACATGCAGTGGAGATCCCGTGTCGTTCTGCCCGTTCGACGGTGTTTGCAGGTCACCTGACGGGATTGGAAACCGTGTCGGCCGCAGGTGGCTGTGCACTGTGTCCATGGCCCCACGTACCAGTAAAGGAAGCACGCATCTGTGGAGCAGTTTCTCACTGAGCTGGGCCTAAAGCGATGGATAGATAGATTCGAGGCATTACTTTCTGTTTGATTAAAATGAGTAATAAGAGAACATAGGCCTGTAACCTGAACTCCATTTACCTCCTAAAACCTTGACATATCCTGTAGGAAACTTTGGTGTCATTCTTGTCTTTGCAGTGAACGTGCCGATGCTGCGTTGCCAAACTGGGTCCCACACACCGACCACGACACTGAAATTACGTAAGATGAAAGTTTTGGCGACTTTCTTGGAAACTAATGAAAAGAATTATGCGCTACGTGGGAATACTCACTAGTCCCCAGGAACTTGTGATCCATTTGGCACAGGGCAAAATGTTGCATAACCTGCTACTAGATGGTTTCTTCCCTTTTCCAAGGCAATGCTGGGTTTGTACTTCTCTTAAACTGCCCTCGGGACCCATCACGCAACGAACACGTCTAGACTGGGATCCCCCACCGCAGGAGGCAGAGCATGGCGCCCATGTATCCACTCGCCATCTAGCCAAGCTGGAAGGAAAATAGAAAATTTACAGATTGTTTGCACATCTCCTTTTTTTTTTTTTTTTTTACATTTGTCCCAAGTATATGTTTATATGCACAAAGAAAACAAATGAAGAGTAAACATAATATTTTCTACCTATAAAACCGTGTGCTTAACAAACGGTACCTCCATAATCTATTAGTAACTATATAAATGTTTCTTCAGTGTCCGTCCATCATAAAATCATTTAATCTAAGGAATTTAAATCGAAATGAAATGAGCTGAACTAACTTATATTCAACCAACTGAATTCAATTGAAAAGTAGAGCACTTAACAAAATTGTGTTCAGTTTATGTGAATTAAATTGACAAGAAAGTCAATCAAACATGTAGTTTGATTAACCGACCTGAGGGGGCAGCCTTGTCCTGTGCAAAGGCCGCCTGACTGGCTGCTGTTTGCCTTCTGGCCACAAGGTTGGTCAGTGTTGTTACCATGGAAACAGCTTCTTTGTTTACTACCTGGACAAATAAACAGATTGAGATTTATTTTTAAAGATCTACAAACTTGAAAGCAGCAAACAGAACTAGAATATTATATGGAATTGAAAGTTTCTTATTTCTTTTAATTGAAAACAATACAACTTTATCCTTCAAACTCTTATATGTTTGATCTCTGATAGTTTTCCAAAATTCTTCTGGGAGCTGCTCCTACCTCCACCACTGTCTTCTTGGGGTTTTCAGGAGCTTTTTAGCTCCTGAAAACCCCAATTACACTGCCTTTAATAGAATTTGAAGTAAAATATAAGGAAAATAAGGCTGAGCCATTTTTAAGCACTTTTAGACCCCTTTATCCCTTCCATTTAGATTAGCTGGCGGGATATGCCGAGTTGATCTTCTTTGATACATTGCCTGGAATCTGTAATTGCTACCGCATGGGGAGGAAGAGTTCAGCAAAGTCAGGAAATCCTCAGTGGCGGCGCTTTGATGAGGATTCGGTAATTTTGTGACTGATCTTGCTTTTCAGAAGACAAAGGTCCATGCAGTTCAGAGACGACCCAAATTCTGACATGAAACCGGACATTCCCCATCACTGACTCAGCCAGATGTTAAGTGAAAGCTCAGGCAACGTGCGTGTCTGTGGTCGCTCCTGTGTCTGTGCGTTTCTCAGCTGGAAGAAAGCTTTCCCAGAACCTCTAAGCCTGGACCACAAAAGAACAACACACATTACTGTAAACTGGACTACATTAATCTAGCAGAGTACAAACTGGACCTGACATTATGCCAATACTGACATTATTATTTGTTTTCTTGGTTTCCAAAACTGTTCAGAGCAAAGTCAGAGTGATGGTTTTAGATATCCTTCTAGCACAAAAGTCCTATTAAGTTTGATTGTGTTGGAAAGGAGCCTTTAAAGGGTCTTGCTATGCAGAATTTAGGTGAAAATAAAACAACCAAAATAAAAGAAAAAGCTTGAAAAATCTTCAGATTGGGTTTCTGCAAATTTCCAAAGGTTCTAGTCAACTTCAAACCAACATATATACACAGTGCAAAAACAAATTTTCACTGTGATTGCAGAAGTTGCCAAGCTTGAATTGGAAATGACAAAGGACAGATGGACAGAAGTTTTATATGACTAAGTACTCTAATAATTGTAATTCAACTGTGCAGCTGCTATCTTTGTATTTCAGAAAAAACCCACAGATAACCACATAAACAAGTCAACGATTCTTAGACATTTTTTCTCTTTCCTGTGTGCAAATTAAAATCTGAAAAAGGACTTTACTTGTAATCCGAAGCCAAGATGACAACGATGTACTTCCATGACGATTTTTGGCAGTGCATGTGTACAGACCCTCGTCTTCTTTACCAGGAGACTGGATCTTCAGTGAGCCAGAGGCTGAAAGGCCAACTCTGTATTACAAAAAGACAAAAATATCTGCAGTTTGGTGTGAAACATACATAAAAATTCCAAGTGGAGGTTAGTTCATACCTGTTATCAAAGTGCAACTGATTTCCATTTTTTGTCCACACTAGAGATGGTTGAGGGTTCCCGACAGGGAGACACCTCAACTCCAAAGAGGCAACTGGTTTCCGCAAGAAAACTGGTGTCCCAACATGAAAAACGAACTCAGACTGAGGCGACACAGTGACCTTTTTAGGCCGTTGTATAAACTCTGGACTCCCAGGTCTTGAAATGTGGGTTTTGAGGTTTGGCTTGTAAAGGATTGGTCCATTTGTGGAGGATTCTGCACCATCTGATGGGTGAACGGTAAATTCATTGGTGTCTCCTTGTGTCGCTCCAATTTCACTAAGGAACTCCATAATAAAATGTTCCCCTTGTTGTTCTCCAAAGCCTTCAGAGAGATTGTGTATGATCTCATCTAACTTGGTACTGTCGGTAACAAGCATAGCCGGAACTGGAGAATCTGCGTTTGTCCTATCATTCTCCAGAGTCAACTTGTTCTTTTCACTTGAGTAAGGCTTGTCAGCAAGGTATTTTTTATTGTGGTAATAACCTTTAAGCTCCAGCATGCGCTCTACAAGGCTGTCATATTTATTGAGGGGTATGGGTAGCTCCTGCATTGTGCCACTAGGTGAGCTTATACCAGGACGCATAGTCTTGTGTTGCCTGCTTTTATTCATCCATGACTCAGGAACTGCAAGCTTTTTCTTGCTGCCAAGGATGTGCAGGACAAAATGTTCTTGTGCAGAGCCTGCAGTGCACGTGTAGACTCCAGCATCAATTGGACGGACCTGCTGAATCTTCAAAAATCCTTGGGATTTTATGGAAAACTGAGGCCGGTTCACCAGGGGTTTCCCTTCTTTAAGCCACTGAATGTGGCCCTTACGGATGTTGCGTGTTGGGCAGCGAAGGATTAATGTCGTCCAGGGCATGAGGTATGCATAACCACCGACAACCAGCTGCAACTTCTTGGACTTCTTCCACTGGATGTAAACTTTCCTCTGGCCAAGTATGGTGGCATCAGGTTTCGGGGAATCTGAGACGTAATTTGAAAATCACATTAGTATTTCTATAGAGTTTTGGGTGAGAATTATGTCTTGTTGTTATCACTACACAAAGACTGATCTACATTTTTGTTTAGTTTTTAGCAGTAGCCCAAACAATGTTTCCCTTACCTTCACAGTGCCTGAGAAAGCATGAGCGGATCCTGATGGGACGGGCTATCATGGAACAGTTTATTGAATCAATAATACTAAATTGTCCATTTTCTCCCTGCTTCCTACAGACAGCTTGCAGAGTCTGAATGCCATTTCCACAGGTTACTGAACACTACATTCAAAAATTATGAAGCAAGTTAGGAGAAGGAGCATTAGATAAGTTAAATAGTTACTTAAGGTCAGAGGAGTAGATACCTGAGACCAGTCAGCAGTGACCCAGTGAGGAGGGCAATCCTGCCTGCCACATGGACGCTGGTTATCAGGAGTCCTGGATGGACAAAAGGTGTCAGGAAGCTCGAGGATACTCCCGTCTGCCAGCCTCTGTTTGCAAAACACTTGTCTTTTCTGGACTCCTCCACCACCACAAGTCTGGGAGCACTGCAGAGACAATAATGCTGAGGTTCTAGTGCAAAGTACAATAAACACAGTCAGGATCAGGCATGTTTTATGGCGAACACACAACATTATGTCTTTACCTGGCTCCAGTCGCGTGTGTCCCATGTAGGAGGGCAGTCAAAGCGGTTACACGCTTGGAAAGGACTTGGTTTGGGCTTCTGACACATTTCATCTTTTAAAACCGCAGAGTAGTTGCTGTTTGGAGAGGGTCGGTGAGTGCAGGTTACAGTCCGCGTCATCAGACCAACACCACACGTGGTAGAGCAAGAGCTCCACTGCCCTGTTTCCCACCTGTGGAGACGATATTGAGCAGAAGAGATTTCTTTAAGGCTGAATACTGTCAAAGTTTAGTGGAACTTAAAAGTTAACAATGCAATTTTTTTCCCTTAAAGGCAACAGCTTGGTGACTGCTGTGTGCATGGATTACACTAGCGGCCAAACAAATCTCTGTCTTTGCTCTGACCTATTAATGATCATATTTTAATTTTGGCTATATTAACCTATTATAGCTTATATTAGCAAAGAAAACAGGGCAGAAACAAAAACAAGACGTTACCTGAGGAATGACATCACTGACTTTTTTTTCTAAAAGGATATCGGATGTAAATGACCGGGGACTATTTTATATTGAAAATGTGCATTTAGTTACGGCTGTTCATGTTGTGTCCTAAAATAATTAAGTAATTAAGTTTCAATGGTGTGAACTGAATTAAGAACTAGCTCTTGTTGTGACCTGGCACAGCATTGTCTAAAGTTGGCACAAGGACTCATGTTAAAAGTAGCTTCCACATTCCAGTGGAAGACTGTTTTGGGTTGTACTTCCAGTACTCATTCCTGTTGCAGGATAATGGTCATCTGGTGATTAAAAAAAAATTAATGGGCAAAAGAGAAAATAGAAAATCCCTAATAACAACAGCGCCTACCCAACAGCACTGATATTAGCAATTGCTTTGTACCCACTTATTTATAGTGCAAAATGTAAAATATTCACACTATTAAAACCTTAACTTGCTTATTTTGCACTGATATATATACTTTAAAACTTCACAGTTTGTTATTTCCTGAACAGCTAAAAATGATTATTCTTCTACTGTTGTGGCCTGTAAACTCAACACATGTGATGCAACACTTTGCTTAAGGACTAAAGAAAAACCTTGTTGTTTTATACTGTTACAGTATGTTTAAAATAAAAAATATAGTTTGTTAAATACTTATTCAACTTCTCTTTTGACCTATAGACTTAAACCTGGTTTTAGCATGTGATTAGATATTTTAAAAATGGCTAATTGACAGCTTTTTTAAGACATTTGCACTTTCTCTGATCATCTCTTTTCCAAATTTAAAACACAAAATTTTCAAACCTGGGCTGAATAATTTTAAGCTAAAGTTGGACCAACACCAATAATTTTACCTATAATTTGGTAAAATGCTTTGGGATTACATTGGAGCTCAGTTATTTATTTATTTATTGACCCTATGTGAGTTTTACTCATGCATCAATATGTAAAATAATGGAAATTAAATTCATGAAAAGCAAAATGACACAAAATATCTATGTAGGTATTATGCAACAATTCATTTACATTTTTCAAGTGCACATGGGGAATAATCAAATGTTGCTGTCAATAGTGATTTTGACCTGGACCATAAACTTGGCTTCAAAGTTAACTTTGAATTTAGTCCAATTTTAGGGTGTAATCCAGCAACTTGCTATGGCTTTTGAGGTTTTCCATCCAACACTGCAGCAACTTTACTGTTGGTTTGACAGACTGAGTGATATTTCAAAACCTTGTGTTTATTTAAGAATCCAGGATCGAGAGGCGGAATGGGAATGAAAGTTGTTCATGGACCGGTACAAACTAAATCTAATGGCTGTTTCCCCTCAGAGGGAACACTATCCAAAGAGTGTAGCTTATTATGAGAGGGTGAGGGGGCCTGAGGGAGGGAGCAAATGGCCAAAAGAAACAGGTCCAATGCAGTGTTTGTTGTGCGTGAAAATAAGACTAAAAGCTTGGAAAAACAGGCAAGGTCAGGCTGCAAGCCTCTGAGTTTTCGGACAAGAGTAAAAGTGGTGGAGCGGTCGACAATGTGCACGGTGTTAAGTTGAAACATGTGGCCTGCCACAGAATCCGCGTACTGTTTAGCCAAGATTTAGATATGCTGAACAGCATGTGGCTTCACAGCTTAATATTTTAGTTAATTGACCTATTTTGTTTGAAGTACAAAATCCGATTACAATTAAAAATGTCAAATATGTAATATCAACTTGCCTCAAGAAATATAATAAAATTTCAGGTATGAGTAACAGTTTAATTTATTGTTTTGTTTTTGTGGATACAGGACTTGTGTTGCTTATCAAAGACTAACAGCTCATTCAAGCTTCCCTTCTATATTTCCAGTTGGACAAGTTGCAGAGTAACTTAACCTGACTTCACAAAATGAAATCTTCCAGATTTCCAAAGCGATGCATCTGGCAAAAATCCAGAAAGTTCTTCTGAGGACAGTTTTAATATTTCCTAGCTATGCTGCCGAACCGCTGACCTTGGATCTCGGTGCGTCAGATTCCAACCTTGTTTCTCAAGGCTTTAATTTCCTGTCAGAAGTGATACAACCATTCGTCTCTGTCATTCTGCCTCAGAATCACTAAGATCCAAGTCATCTCAATTGTGATTTAATTGGCTCGGCCGGTTTTTAATTAGGCTGAAAGTGATGAACAACTAAAAACTATTCCACCTTCTCAATCAAAATGACCTGATTCACATGATGTATTTTTTGTTTGTTTGTTTAGCGTTTCTTCATTCCAGCTTTAAGTGGTTGCATGTGTTTGACGCTATAAAGCGCTGAAACTCAAGAAGAATGGTACATGAGTACCAAATATTGCATATTTTTGGAAGAACGTGCGCTTGGCAGGCTTCTAATGAGTACAAGATCCCAGTCCACTTCAGTTTTAATTAATATTTCTTTTCTTATATTTTGCCAAATCCCATTTTCCACGAAAAAAGTAATTTCCTCTTTACTTTTATTGCATTCGTTAAAGTCTAATTTGACATTTGTGCACAAGCCATTACAAACAACTCTTAAAGCAACCTGGCGGTGGTGACCAAGCCTTCTGATTTGTGGAGTTTTACTATACCTTGGTGGGCAGAGGTGGGTGTTACAGTCCTGGAGGAGCGGAGGGGGCCGACGGGAGCTCACACACAGGCTTTGGTCTGCTGCCTCCCTGGTCTGCTTGTTCAGGCAAATGATCACAGCTTCCTGCACACCTGCGTTTTGATAACAACACACAAAAGTATGAAGAGGAGCAAATAACCTGATTTTGAATTACTTTTTATGGCAAGGAATGCTGTTTTGCAAATGTTAATATTAAATGTATTAGGCACACATTTGGTGTGAGAGGTTTCTCTTTCCCTATTTCACTCTTTCTACAGAGCTCACACACAAAAAGGAAGGTGCTTTTCATGATGGCGGTTTGACAGTCTCACTTTTTTGATGGCAGGATCTTTGACAACAGTAGTTTGAACACAGGCTGGTGATTTTTATTTTAGAGAACCTCCCTTTACACCAAGATAAGTTCAAGACTTTGTGAATACACAGAGCTCACGTAGTCATAATGTGGGTCACCTGGACCAAAATGTAGCCCAGTCCAGATCTGCCTTTTACTGCACTAATTATTTTATAGAAAGGTTGCTTGGAGTATGAAAGAAGCTGCACATTCAGGTTGCAAAGGAAATGCAAAATGTATTTCTCTCATAAAGAATACAGACAGTCAAAAAAGCACAAAGAGTTAATTATTTCAAATGTGACTCATTAAAAATGCTAAATATTTATGGCTTTAATTCTTAGCTGTGAGCTGATCAGATGTAGCTCTGAGCTGATCCATCCATCCATCCATCCATCCATCCATCCATCCATCCATCCATCCATCCATCCATCCATCCATCCATCCATCCATCCATCCATCCATCCATCACATTAACACTCAGTCTCGTTGTGGTATTTGTTACAAATTTTCAACTCATTGTTGGCCATTGTTTACCTATATTAATGCAATGTTCACCAAAAACCGAAGCAAACTTAGCAAAAAATAACAACCTGCATAATTTGTCACTTGGGTCAATAGCAGAGACCTAAAAAATCCCAAGCTTTGAAGAAAAAGCTTATTTGAGTATTAAGCCATTTTCTAACAACCTGCAGAAGCTAAATGTGCTGCAGAGCTAATGCTAGGTTGCATAACATCTGCAGAAATTTGTCATCAGTTGTCTTTTTTTTATTATTATTTTTGTTTGTAGTAATGTTGCATCTAAAAACATTTATGTCACCATGACTACATCATGTGCTTTGCTGCTGCGCCTGTAGGCCAAACTCCATTTACGTTTTTCCTTTTAAATACATAATAGTAGTTTTTTTATATGGTTTTTATTTAAAGTAAGCTCTGTTGTGAACCAAATGGCCACATATGTAAAACCTTGGAACTAAAGACGGGACAGTTTCTTTTTATTGTGTCTGTATTTGGAGCAGCAAGGGTGACTGGAAATAAACTTTCCAGTGACAAAATCCAGGCATAAGCGTACCATAAATACACAATGACATGACTCAATTTTAAAAGCGTAATTTAAGCTCATATTAAAAGTAATCCAATGCAAGCAAAGGAGTCTACAATAAAGGAGGCACTTCAAGTGCCACAGTGGCGTGATGGTCCACAGAAGCACAGCCCTGGGGATGTTTTTGACATAAGATACGTCTCTGTGACCATCCTCAAATGCCAACTACTTGAGTTTTGGGAAGTGTATGCACATACACACAGGCACTGGCAAATGCCTGTGAGCAGAAATAAATTTGTGACTATGCTGGATGTGGACATGGGGAGATTAAAGTAAGCCTTGGCTTGTGTTGACAGGATGTTTAGGGAAACCATTTCAGTGTGGGACAGCTTTTACTGCTGCTGTGAGCGATGGGGACTTATGACCTTTAAGGTTAAATGTGGTGTTTACTTTCTCAAAGCCAATTTTGGCATGGCTTCAGTCATCTACTTTCTGATACTGGATCATTTGATGTTTCACTAAAATAAACCAGGTCACTTCAGAGACCCGATGGAGTTTTTATGATTTATAGAGAGCAGGAACAGCCCTGCACATTGGGTCACAATTATGATTAATAATAAAATTTTCAATGAAAACATCTTTCAACTACATCTGAGTTTCAACTTGTTGTTTTAAATAGTTCTTAATCCTCAAAGGATGAAGTGAGCATTTATTCAACAAAGATAATCTATACAAGAAACATGGTGACTCTCACTGTTGGAAACACGTGTTGCCACAGGGATATGAAACAATCTTGGTTTTAAGAAAAGGAATAAAGCTGAGGTGTCAACCTTTGGTTAATAAAGTTTACTTTTTTTATTTTTGTCCTGGGTTGTGCATCTTGGAGATAAATTAAGATCCGTACCTCCTCCACAGCTCTCTGAGCACTCCGTAAATCCCTCGTACTCCCAGTCGAGTACGTCCCCGTCGCTCCGCGGCTCCTCCTCTTCTCTATTTTCGTCCCCATGACCGAGCTCTCCTGAGCAGGGTTTGCGATAACACGGCTGGACCAAGATGGGTTTTTCCCCCTCGCACTCGTCGTCAGGCAGGTCGGCAACAGTCTGGGAGAAAGACAGCAACACCTGACACTTGACCATCCGCTGCTTGGTCCCGGCTCCGCACGTTCTGCTGCAGGGCTGCCAGGGACCTGGGATGAAGCTGCAGGAGGATAAGACAGATGTAGAAAATATTTAACTCATTTTCTTCACAAATACCCGTGGTTTATGCTTGTGCTACTAAGTTTTAAAAATGTAGCCCTGTTCTTGAGTGACATCGTCTAATATGATCTCGGTTAAAGAGCTTTCATGTACATCTTTTTTCATATTTAAAAACACATGAGGGAGAGGAGAGGAAATCCCCAAACTCCAGTTTACAACAACTGGAGCTGATGTAACAATAAGCATAAAACTGAACCCCACTTGGTCTTTAAATATATTTGGCTTTAGCAAAGTGTTGTGTTTGATTACAAGCTTTCATCTGCTAGCAGGTCAAACAGACAAAACATAAAAATAAAAAAATCAGGCTACAAACTAAGCATCTATGTGTACATCTGGTGAATACAGAGATTTCATTGAAGCTTCATGGGATTAAACAGCAGCTGGGATACATCTCTTTTGTTATATGGGCCTAAAATTACAGCACCATCATTTGTAACAACATCCACTTTTGAAAGCAGTCTAATAAGTACAGATATTCATATAAAACCCATCTTCACTCTGGATTTACAAGAAGACTGATCTGAGAAGTCTCTCTCGGTGCCAAGTGTCCATGTCTCTTGTAATAAAGAAGATCAAACATCTTTTTGTTAAGAGCCACATGTTTCGACACAGACCATTTCCATAAATGTAACAGAAGCCGGCGCAATGTGATAACCCTGTCATTGATATCTATCATAGCCATTAATCTTGTTGAAAAGGAGCCTTTTAGCTTTAATTAGATTTCTCTCTGGAGTTATTTTTGGAGCGAAAACAGAAGCATTGCCGTGATTGAGAAGAAAAAGAAAAAAAAGTGAAGCATTTGCTGTAATTTCTACCCAAGCTGTTGTCTAATAATCTGTTGTAGTACTTAAAGGATTCTGTGAGCATTTTTGCTACTGAGATCATTTCGGGGTGAGTATCAACCAGACGAGGAAAACAGATTCCTCCTCACTAACCACAACTTTAGTGTTGTTTCTTTATAATTGTCATTTTGCCACACCAGAGTAAAGTATTTTCTGATTGCAAGTTGGAAAACGGTGAGGTTTTGATTCGGTGTTAAGTCCTATTAGTAAAACAAGCTGTTCTATGTGTTCAAACACAAATGGATCGTGTCAGTAAGTAGCTACTGCATGTTATGGCTCAGTTTGTAGTTTATAAACGTCCTTGCATTTGGCCATATTGGATAACCCAAACTCTTCTTGTCTTTAAGTGGGAATTTAGAAAATTCAGAAATACACAAAATTAGGATGTTAAAAGAAAACACACCAGAGAACAAACCAGTATCCCTTCCACAGGCTACCAGTTTGATCGTTCTCTGAGAAGAGTTATCTGAACTTCTTGCTCTGCACTGAATAAATCTTCATGCTATAAACTCAAACTTGAGGTGGAGACTGTGAAATCCCTTCTTTTGCCTTGGGAAACAATTGCACTGAGAACTGATGTGCCCCTGACTGGCATTTGGTGCTTCTTTTTGCACCTTTTCATGGATATTGGTACATTATAATGAGCTACATGCCAGGTTGTACCTTTTATAGCACGTTTGCCTTGGAACAAGAAGATATTGGGTCTTTCTGCATGGAGTTTGGATGTTCTCCTCATGCATGTGTTACGTGGGTTATCTTACAGTCCAAAAGCGTGACTGTAAGGTTCACTGGTTTCTCTAAATTGTCCCTAGATGTGAGCATGTGTGTTTCTTTCAGTCCTATGTATCTCTATGTTGCCATGTAACAAACTGGCAATCTGTCCATTGCCCTTCTTTCCAAAGTTATTCTAAATTGCATTAAATGTGGTGCCTGGCACAGCCATATCTGATTCGAACTGCCATCCTTTTCCCACAAAAAAAGGTTTTAAAACCCAAGTTTTAATTCCTGGTTTACCTCAGAATACAGATTATTCAACTATTTCAGTGTGTATTTACACAACGAAAGCAGCTTCAGCTCGCGCGGGATCCCTCCCCCATTTGACCACAACACAAAAGCGCCACACTGTTTTGTAAGATGCCTCAATAAAGAGCTCATATTAACAGTGAAAGCCGTCTCGTTACGAGCGTCCGGGGACTCGCTCTTGTTTGGACAAACGAACGAAATGAATCACTCGCAGTTAGAGCTTGGAACATGAACAACAAAGTCAACATGCGAGTTCGCAGAAATGTTTATCTTCATGGGCTGTTAAAGCCCATCTGTCAGTTCAAAAACAATCCCGCATTCATTTGTGGCAGGAAACAAGACTTTTTTTTTTTTTTTTTTTTGAAATATCAGCCAAGGCCACACGTTAATTACATTGATTAAACATCCATCTTCAGAAATATTCTATAAACTGGTAGTAAAAATAAAATGTTTGGCCAGGATATGGAGAACAAATCGGTTTCACTTTTCTTGTGCCAGGAGTAAGTCCAAAATAGGAATTTCCTTCTCCTTCTTCCTACATCCGTAACAAGGCCCCATGTGGTATGCAGATATTTTTGTTGGATTGTGAGCGACGGTGCATTATGCTGAGTTATTTATGAGCTTTTTGACAAAAGAAATGTTTTTTTTTTTTTACATTGCAACAGAACAAAATCATATGCGTTGGCAGTGTCCCTCCACTCATCGCTCGATCCAGATATGTCAACGTAAAAAAACGTTCAAAACTTGTTGCTAGTATAACTCATGCGAAGGCAGCGGCTTCGGCTCAGCATCTACATATCGTTCATGTTCGGGGCACAGAACATCTGGAAGGTTGTGGGATTTGCTGAGGTAATGCTGGAAGGAAGTGCAGGTTCTCAAAACGATGTTTGTTCTCCTTCACTCTCCGTTTTCCCCTTTTACCCTAAATAACCTCCAGTTACATTCAAGACACACAGATTAGACACCCAGGAGGTATTTGCAGTCACACGGGTGAAAGGTTTGACGACTGCTGAGACCCGAGCTTGATGGAAATCGGTGCTGACACGAACACAACAGTGATACTGTAGTGGTTTCATGGCGGCACCCAGACTTGTCCACTTCAATTTGACCTTCAGGTTGGTCTGCTGCTCTAAGCTCGGAAAATGTTGTTGAAACTGTGTGTGTCTTCAGAATTACCTCTGCTTTATTTTACCCCTGTGGAGAAATTTTATGTTACTAAAGTATATTTTTCTTTTAAGACGAGATCCTGCCGGTTTTCGGCTTCTGAGCAAAACTGGAACCAGCGGACTTGAGCATATAATCACATCTAAAAACTTTTAGGTCCAATTCAGCCAACGAACGTTTGCAAATCTTGTCATAGATTTGGAAGTTATTTTTCACGTTTTATTATGTAACAACTATAAACTTCAGGACTTTTTATTTGTATTTTATGCGACTTACCGATACACAGTGGTGCATAATTTTTGAGTGGAAATTACATGTGTTTTTTTTCTAAAACATTTTTCTTTTTACAAATAACTCCCTGAAAAATATGTTGTTCATTTGTATTTATGCTCCTTTGCGCATGTAGCCCTAAACAAAACCCAGTGCAGTCAAAATGCTTTCAGATGTGATCTGATTAGTAAATAGAGCCCAGCTGAGTATCATTTAATCTCAGAATAAATCCAGCTGTTTTTTGAGGGCCAAAGAGGTTTTTACACGTTTGTCCTGTGAAAATCCGTTGCTTTTTTTCCCCCCAGAGTTCACTGTCCTTTGCAATTATTTTAAACTGTAAAATACAAATGTTCACTTATGACAAACATTTATTTGAAAATTGAAACTGTCGGAAAGGAAGGAAAGACATAGGACACATGGAAAGAAGGAAGCAAGCAAGAAAGCAAAAGAAAATGCAGTGGAAACAGACAAGATGGAAGAAAATGTATTGTTGATGCCGCCGTCGTTAAATGGCTGGAAATTGCTGACGACTGTAATTGTTGGCTTTACATTAATTAAGGTGTAAAGCCAACATGGTCAATTGATTGCAGGTCAATTAACATCCAACTGACTTCATGTTATATTGTGTGATAACGTGTTATGGGTGTTATATCGCCACCGGTAACATGAAGCCAAATAGAATGTTAACAATAAGATTCAACATGTATCTTATAACTTTGTGTTGGTTTATCATATAAAATCCCACACAAACACACTGACGTTTGTGGATGTAATGTGAGAAATTGTGAAATGGTGAATACTTTCGCAAGAACCAAATAAAAATATTCACTAGAACCTCATTCAGTGTTTGCTCATGCTAGGTTGGTACTTACGTTGGCTCCTCTGTCGCAGTCACTTCCTCCTCCAGCTCAATGGCCTGTTTCTGCCAGACAGGTTTTGCTTCAATAGGGAGTGTGTCTGAAGCAAATTGCACAGATCCGCTTAACATTGCGTGAAACCACAAAGAACAGGACAAAAGCTGCTCAGTTTAGTGTGACATTTCCCACCTATGGATTTGTAGCACGGCACTGCAACCAGACACTCCTCCTTGATGTGGGGCTTGGTGGTGGGGCTGCAGCCTCCGGCGTGGATCCCTCTGTGATCGATGCATAAAACCACCCTGTAGCGCAGACCCTGACCGCAGGTCACTGTGCACTGGTGGTGACAGGTCACACAAGGCTTTCTCAGTCCTACTTCACACAACTTTTACCGTCATGTTCATTTTCCTTTAGAATAATTTAAAAAGACTATATCAGACTGAAAGCTGAAAGGAAGTGAAGAGAGAATCCTTCCAAAATCTCATCAAATCTCTCATCACGAGCAAACTTTATGGTTCTTCTGCCAAAATAAGCACGCCAGAAGAACAATGTGCTGCACAAACAGCATACCAGTTTTTAAAGGGGCCACAGATCTGACTGTGAGGGACTGGCATGTTCCTGTTGATCCAATCAGGAAGTTGCATTGGACTTTTACCGTAGGGGTTTAGTTCAAGAAATAATCTTGGCTAAATTGGCCGGTGTGTGATGACACAAGGAGCAACTGGTGTTAATGATGCAGCTCTTTTATACAAAGTAAAATATTTGCATATTTGTTCCCAAGCAGTAATGAGTGTTTTTCTTACAATCAAGATGCAGCTTAAAACGAACCATCTGTTGTTCGAGAGAATTACTTACTGGCATAGTTTTTTGGGTTTTTTATTGGTATTTCTCTGTTTTCTTATGCTCGTTTACAGCCACATTTATGGATGAAGTTCAGTTCCCGTAGATGTAGTAAATGGAAAGAGAATCACCTCCAGGTACTAACCAGATCCAGAAAACAGCGGAAAAAAAAAAAGATTCTTTATAAAATCAAGAAAATTATGAATCCTCTTTAGGAAACAACAAAAAAAGTGCTTCCAGTCAGAGGCATTTTCTGAGTTGCTGTGACACAGACCACTACAGGACATCCTTCTGTAGTGGTCTACAGAAGGATGTCCTGTAGTCATCAATATCAACAGCAACTCTGAGGAACCGTGGGTAATATGAGTTACAAAAAAAATTCATTTCTCTTTGGGATTAATTCATTATTTTTTAAATTGAATTTGTGAACAAAAGCATAATTAAGACCAAGAAACACAACTACTTTAACGTTTAAAGGTCCCTTTACTGTTTAGTTAATTCCTACCGAAAATGTACTTTTAGTTTTCAAGCATAAAAAGTTGAAAGACCAAGATAAGAAACCAACCTGGTAACACTTTAATTGAAGGGCTGTGCATAAGCCTGACATGACACTGTCATAAACATGACATAGCAACAGTTATGAATATGAAGGAGTCTTCATGACTATTTATGACTGTTTTTAATGCAAAGCTGACACTTTTAATGGACTTTAATGCAAATTTTAAGAGAACTTTGTGTTAAAAGAGTTAATGACCGTAATAATGCAAAGTTTACACTTTTAATGCAACTTTTAGAGCAACTTTGCATTAAAAGCGTCATTGTTTATTGAATAACACTTCATTACAACAGTCGTAAACATTCATGAACACTACTTCATGCTCATGACGGTTGTTATTTCATTTTTACACCCCATCAAATAAAGTGTTACCAGAAATCTTTATGAAAACTAAAATAAACAAATCAAGATAAGACATTTTGTTGGGTTTTCTCCCTTTTTTTGTTAAAGCATAGTACAAGGATGTTTGTGTTTTATTTAAAAAAATAAATAAATAAGAAGAAATCATATATTAAAAAAAAGGTAAACCATGCCAAAAGGAATTTTTCTAAACATTCACAGAACAATTCAAATATTTTTGTGAAGATCCTGATTACAGACAGAGAAATAAGAAGGATTTTAGCATCATAGCAAAGAATTTAAAGGAGACACCTACAGGTGACCATTCCTGTGCCACCCAGGTTGGACAGCTGAAAGAGTTGCAGGGCTGCAGGATTGCTGTCTTTGGAGCATAGAGACACTTCCACTCTTCGGTGGGGGTGATGTTACCCTGCATGTCTTCCTCCACACAGGTCACAGAGCGACTCTGGATGCCGCCGCCGCAGGAGGTGGAGCAGGCCGTCCAGGGGCTGCTCTCCCAGCTGAAGGGAGAAAACAACAGACCTGGTAGAATGGAATAATGTGCTTTATGTCTTTTTATTTATTTTGTCTTTTGAACTGTAAACATACCGAGGCAAGGGGTGGTAGAGATCATATGGCATAATTTCTTTGTATCCATCACTAAGAAAAAAAGATGATAAAATAAACTGGATAAATTGTTAATGTTAACCAATTAATATTATTATTAACCAAAGATCCAGAACCCTACCTGTCCAAACAAGGTTCCATGTTGCACTCCTGCAGTTTGGGTTTGGGTTTAACATTTTCAGGGTAATAATGGCAATACTGGTCCACAACCACTCGACCAGTTCGTAGGTCGTAGCACTCTGCAGATGTCAGCTGGTAACCTGTGGACAATGTTGTGAATAAAGACCAAGAAAGACTTTAGTCAGACAATTATTAAACATTAAAAATGTCTCTATTACTTTGCAAATTAATACAAATGAAAGAGTTCAATTACAACCATTTCAAATAATACAAATAAATGTGAAGAAATATCATCAAAACATAATAATCCAGGTTAATGTTTGCATTATTTTCAGAAATTAAATACATGTAAATAAAAAATTAATTATTTAAAACAAAATCAATGTAACTTATAATAAACAGAATTATTACATCTTAAAATATTCACTTTATCAACTGTAAATATGAAACATTTCAATATCTAAAGAGACAAACATTATAAAAGTTATAATAAAATAGTTGTCATTAAATTAAGTAAACTAATAAAAAATTTTAAAAAGTACATTAAATCAAAAGAGTAAATATACATGACAACAGAGAATCTGTTTTCTGTGTGATGCAACATAATTGATCAGACATTAGCCAGGCTTGCCTCCACCACACGTGACGGAGCAAGGGAAAAAGTCAGTTTCTCTCCAGCGGTGAATGATGGGCTGATAGTAGATGTACTGGATCACACTGTCTGCAACACTGGTAAGCTGAATCTGTACAGAATAAAAAGGAATTAATGAAATACGTCTCTATTTCTTCTCACTGTCCCTTCGAATAAAAACTAGAAAAAATATAACAGCTTCGTTCTCTTTACAATCAAACTAAGTATAAGCAGGCAGTGATTGCATTCTGAGTAGATCAGAGTTTAATTTAAAAAGCTGCTGATCAACATTTTTAAAAAATGCAATTTCACTTAAAAACATGGTTGTACGGTACCGATATGCACAGCTCTGCATCTGGGATACTAATAACGCATAACACAGTGCTTCAACACATGCTGTCCTTTACAGCAGGGGACGTCGTCAGGAAATTCATTTGCATTTCATGTTGAAGTGGTTCACACTCCTCCAATATTTATAAATCTAAACATATGAAACCAGAGCTGCTTTGCACCCTGCTAAGCGCAGGGAGTTTCAGCTGGAGTTCGTAAATGAAAGCCTTATCTGGACCTACTGTGGATGGGCTCTATAGAGGTTTTTATAAAAAAATGATTTGAGTAAAACTGCGGAACATACAGAAAGGACTGATTGTTGGTTGGTTTTTAACAGTGTGAAGTTGTTAGAGATATTAGCCGAGATAGGCATTTTAAATCCTTTAACCAGTGTAGGATTTATTTTTGCTTCAGCTCTCAAGCTTGAGAGCTGAAGGAACATTATTTTTAGGAAACAAACTCTTATTTACACAACCAGTGTATTATTTTCAGTAAGACATGTCCTCCAGTTCTCCTCACTTTAGATTTTGCAATGCTACTGTTATAGTTCCTACACATAAATGTCACCAAAATGTGTCATCAAGAAGAAGACTGCAAGTTTGACTGGTATGCAAGCATGAATGGTAATGACCAAGGTTCAAAATAAAGTAAAGAAAACAGCACTTTGAAAATAAAATATGTGACACATGCAACCATCTATAAAATAAAAACAAGAAATAAAATAATTATTTTAAGAAGGAGATGATATATTAATGTAAGTTCTTGCCTTGATGGTGAAGTCTGCTCCAAGAGGACCAGTCATTCGGAGGATTTCTTTGTCTGAAAGCTTCTGAAAATCCAGGGTGGTGTTCTCCAAGAAATATTGCCCAGATTGGTCCAACATCAGTTCAGTTTTTTCCCCCAGTAGAGTCTTACCCTCCACATCTGAAGATAAAACAAATTAGACAACTAAAGCAAAACCGTAGACATCCCAGTTCAGGTGAGCCATTATTCTGCTCAAAAACTTTAGTTTCTTTTTGTAAATGTTAAAACTTCATCATCATCAAACCCAGTAATTTCTCAGTGGGGTTTTGTTATTACTGTGTCACTGTTCTTCAAACAAAATGAAGAAGGAAATAAAAAATGTGACTAAAACGTCTAGAGGTTTAAAGGATTGCTTTGATTTAGGACAGACCACACACAGAGGTTTAGTCAGAGCCAGTCACACAATGAGCACAGTCTGGTTTCGCTGTTTGGAAGCCAAGAGCAGCAGCGCAGCACTGCCAGTAGGATCACGAGCAAGATCTGCAGGGAGGCCGTCGCTGCCGTGAGCTTCTGCCCTGTTTGACCCAACCTCAGCTATGACACAAAGTCTCTAAATCCCGCAAGAACATTTAGAGAAAGAACGGCTGCAAACAAACAGAAGTATTTCAGTTTGAAGAGTGAAACTCATAATATATAGATATATGCACTCAAGTAATTATTCATGCTAATTTAGATGAGTACAATGAAAACAAAAAATTTAGTATCTTAGATCATGCCATCAGTCTTCTCTGTGTCTGTAGAGCCAATACTATAAACATACTGTCATAAAAATATTATTTAAGTGGTATTTTGTAATAAATTAACAAAATACTTTGTGAGAAACTGAACTTTGGGTTTTTATTAGCAATCGTCCTTAATAATTAAAATATAAAGACATAAATACTCGAAATATATCACTCTGTTTAAAATAGGTCAACTCAAAAGACTGCTTTCGATTTGGATTAAACTACTCAAATAAATCCCCTCTTCATTGATCTTTTAATTTATTGGAATTTACTGCAATGCTGTATTGTGTTCCGCTTTTAATTCATCAAAAATATTTAAAGTTGTAGTTGTAAATACAACAAATAGATGCTGCTGCAACTATTTAAAGTTGTTAACTATTCTGCAGGAGCAACACCTGCAGAAATAAACCTGCAATGACTCCTCTACTGCTATTTTAACCTGGAACATATATTCTTTATTTCAATTTTCTGTTAAAATGCTGAAAAATTCGTAAGAAGTTAAATAATTTGCCTTCTGTCATACTGAAAGAAATTAAGACACTGATGTCGAGCTTAATTTAACATCATTAAAAAGTGAAACTATGACTACCATATTCATTTTACTTTAAATTAGCGTTATTCTAATACTTTCAAGTGACGATTTTCCAAAATGTATCTCCTTTTTTCATACCTTCCAAAACCTGAAAAACAGTAAACAGCCTGTTTATATTTTTCTACACATTTTCAGTTGAGCAGCTGGAGCTCTGAAATTAGCTGAGAGAATATTCTGTCTCTGAAGCGCTGACAGATCTGTTTAGATTTTGTAAAGGGAAATATTAATAACAAAACCATCTGAGGCATCTTTCTGTACTCATATAAAAGGATTAAGGAACATTTAAATTCTAACAAATAAATAATATTAAGTAGTGAAGATTCAAACACAGTGCACTTTGGATCAGTGTGCAACCGAAGAATAAAAAACAGAAATCCAAAACTTTTGGATATCGCTAGTTTGGATGGAAGGGGACCCCAGACCTACCAGGACTTACACAAGTGATCCGGGCCTTTCAGGACCAGACGGACATGACGGCTCTGATAGGGAATGACGACCACAGTGTCCTCAGCTTGAGTGGGACAGACAAAAAAGAAGTTTAAGAAATATGAATAAGCACCCTTGTAAATGTAAAGATATGTTGAGTTCTTTTCAAACAAAGTCCAAAACAAATACAGATTTTATACCAAAGGCAAGAGGAGCCAATTCAGCAAAAACATCAGTTGATGCAAAGATGATTTATTGCTGCATTTGAAGGCAATATTATTCATTTATGAATGGAAGGCAGAGAATTATGTTGAACTATGCCTAAGTTTTATTTTTTACAGGAAAAAAAAAAGTAAAGTCGCTAATTAGAGCAAGGCAAGAAATAAGCGTATTTACTTTTCCCTGAAGTATGCTGGGACTTGAAATGGCCTCGCACCAGTCTGCAGGACGAGCCGTCCCCGTTGCAGATGCCGCAGTTGTCTTCCTTCGCTGTGCTGCCGAGTTCATGATCACAGCCAACAATCTACAACACGGAAACAGACGGAAACATCTTAATGTCCTAAAAGACTGAGTGGGTAATAGAAGTGGTAATTTGATTGTATTGTTCTCTGTTAGGCTAAATAATATAATTTACAATGTAACTGAAAAAGACCTGACTGCAATATCTTTGTGGGATTTTAAGACATTTAAGAACGCCCCTAAACTTCAATAAACTGAAGTGACTTTGTAAAGAAGAGGGGGGCAACATTTCAGGAAACAACTTCTTCAGCTTATTGCTGCTGAAGGTGCTTTTACAACTTTTACAACGACTAAAGTCCCAAACGGTTAGAGGCCCAGCTGATATTTCTCAGCTAAAGTCCAAGGTTGGAGTCCTTGTCAGAACAACTTGACTAAAGTCCCAGAGGGTTAGAGGCCCATTTGTTTCAACTAAATTCTACAAGAGAGGTGTTTCTAGAGCCCCTCTTTTAATGAGGAAACCCCATAAGGGAGAATCCTCACATTGATAGGAAATTCTTTGTTGATAAGTAAAAATTAGCCAATAGACAGTATAAAATCAAATGACTGGAAATATGTCAAAGATCAGGATCCACACAAAGCAAAACATTTAGATAAATGGATAACAAGTTATAAATTTGACGGCCATCTAAATTAATGTTTTGATTGTTTATTCGATGTTACATGACTTTGTGTTTTTATGTTTGTTATGATGTAAAGCACTTTGAAATGCCTTGCTGCTGAAATGTGCTATACAAATAAAACTTGATTGATTGATTGATTTATTATGACTGTGTTGACAGTCCCTCATCACTACATTTGTGGATGTTTATTTGAGGCAGCAACTGTGACAGCATCAAGTTCAGACGAAAAGTCTCAGGAGGACAACTAAGTATATCACTTAGTGAGCTGTTGTGTTGTATGTTTCTCCAGAAACAATGTAATGAATTCAGAACAAAACCTAAAACTCTCTGCAGAAACTCCCAAGGAAAGTGTTCTTTTTTTTTAACTTTGAAAGTCTCATGAAACAATCCAAACAACCCTCTTGGCTGTTTGGTGTGATGAATATTTATATCTAATCTTTGCTTCACTGAGATACCATCAAAAGTAATTTGCATCTCATTAAATTTCAACATGTTCTCTATTTTTGGGGGGTTTTTTTCAATGTCCACAAGCATGCATTGTTGATTGATGGAGTTTTTCACTATTTCTGTCAGTAACACAAAACCAAAACCACTCTGTGTTCCTAAGCATTGTAAAATAGCGCACCAAACTGTGCGCCGATGCACACGAGCAGCACCGCGGGATGTTACTTCATTCAACCAAGAGAGAAAAAAAAGTATTGTAAACTATTTCCTGGATGGTCGGTCAAAAGCCACATCTTTCAAATTATTCTCATTGGGTATTCATGTTTAAAACAGATGGCATATGATGTAATTCAGCCTTCTGTGCATTAGTCTTCTTGGATTTCTTTCTTTTTAAGATCATGTACTTGAAGGCAATGTAATCTGATGCCTTTTGAACCGCAGTGAAAATCTGTGCATGAAAAATTGAATGGTTGTTTAAGAAAGCAGTAGCTTACTATAAGCTCAAATGATGACTTCACCTGACTTGGCTCTTTTTTTTTATTCACATGATCACAAGTTTTTGGGTTCAGTTTGACATTTTGGAGGAAAAAATATGCTTCAAATGGAAGCGCTGACTGAAATGAACCATAGTCACCTCAGAAGAAACACACCCTTCCATTGTCGCCTCAGAAACAAGGATATAGCTGTTTGTGACGCTGTAGCCCAGCCAACCATTTATCAAGTCAGCAAGAACTTCAAGGGGTTGAAGAGTGCAAAGAGTTTAGTTGCTGAAAAGAAAGCTTCTGCGTATCCAAGAAAGTTCAGAAAGTGGAAGGAAGCAAGCTCTGCATTGTCTGCACTGTAACCAGTGCAGAGCTTGCTTGGGAACGGCAGCAAGCATGTCTGCACCGACTATCATGCAAAGACTTTTGGATGCTAGTCTAGTGTCAAAAATGTGTTAATTTATGTGTTAGATTGTTTGGGACATCCATAATCAGGACTGTGGAAGAAAATGGTAACTGCTATCTAAACCTTTGAAGCTCTGAAAATATTTATTATTGAACCACAGTATGTAGTAAAAGGCTTGTTAAAAGAAATCATGAAACTAAACCAGTAAAGCTTGCGACTGTAGCTTTGATAAAGCTTTTTGGCAGACATTTTTTGGAGAGCAAAAATGTACTACAGTGCAGAATACATTTCTGTACTCTGCATTGAGCACAGAATACAGTATACAGAAATGTATTCTGCACCGTAGAATATATATATTCACCATACACCTTAATAGAATATGTAACCCACTAGACATTTGTGTACAATAAATTAGAAGAAAATCAGTGGAAGCAATTCATTTCACTGCCCAGGATATCCATAATATACAAAGCGTAACAGTAAATAAATATACCCGGTTGGATCCAACATAAAAACATTTGTAACTTTTTCTTCAGATGATATAAGAATTAAATTCAAATTGAACAAAAGTCAGATTTTCCAATGTAAGAGTTTAGTTTATTTTTAACTTTTACATGACCAACAGTCTCAGGTCCACAATTTGGATTTTCGCTAAATAAAATCAAGCAAGCCAAAGTGTTTCAGGACAAAAAGCAGTTCAGCTCTCTGATGTTTCCTCTTACCTGGCAGACTCCGCTGATGCACATGTCCAAGGACTCGGTGTAACAGCGTGTTCCGTCCAGCACTTTGGGTGCCAGCTCCACCACAAAGCCCGAGCCTTTGGCTTTACACTTGAGCGAACAAGGATTTTCTGGGTCATTATAAACAGGCAGCCAGTCATGGAACTGACCCTGGTGTCGCACGTCGGCATGAGCTGAACACTGCTGAGCTCGAAAGTCCCCAACGTCTGGCGGACAGTCCTAATGGAGACACCAAAGAAGGTTTTGAATTGCTATGGTTTCAAGCAATGGGATGAGGTGAGCTTGATCTGTTTTGCAACAAAATCACAGATGACAAAAAATCCCCTTGTGTATGAAATTTTATATTTTCAATTTCCCAATCTTCAGTCCAGTTTTTCCTTTTCCAAAGCAAAAGCAGCTTTAAATAGACACTGCTATGTACATTGAACTGAACTTACCACATTACTGCATGTGCGATATTTGATATTCTGCCCTTCACAGGTCCTGCAGTAGACAGAAAAAAAGTTATGAAACAATCCAAAATGCATACATATTATCTGGAGTCTCATCCCAAACAATGTGGTGTTATTTTTTAAGTAATGTAATGAATCTATTTATCAAACCACAAGCAAATGGTGAAATTTGCAAAGAGTTATGAAAGCTCTGCAAGTTCTACCTGCACAATGTGACAACATATCTGAAGACAAATGCGCCAAACTACCAAGAATAAAATGGTTTATTGAGAAATATTTAAGTGATGTCTTTTTCATGAAGTCTTTTGGTTTAATTTCATTTTTACCCACATACCTGTTCCCTGATAAGCTGTGATTCTATAAAGTAGTTCTTTATAGAAGAAAATCACACAGAGATAACAAAAAAAAATTAACACAGAAGACTTGTATGGATTTAATTTAAAAAATGATGCATTTTTATTTATTTATTTTGTGTTAAAACAATTCGTAACTGGTGAAACAGGCTAAAGTGCCAACCTAACTTCGCAGTGATCAATCTAATTTTGATAGCATTACGTCAACGCACTTTAAACTCACTCAAAAATAAATTTACAATGCTTTATTATTGTATTTTATCTATCATGCAATCAATTTGTGCTTTCCAGTTTTATATTTGGTCAGGTGGCTAGACTTTCACTGTCTGCACCTGACTTGGAGTGACCTAAATGTTAAGAGTTCAGCGAGAGTGGTGTGGACACGGAGATGATGAAACAATAAGTGAGCAGTGAGAGAAATGTGGGTTAAACACAAGAGTGTTATTCTTTGGATAATCTTATCCAAATGAAAACACAGAGAATTGAGTGAACCTCGGCTTTGAAGAGTCTGAATAAACCGCCATCGGTCTTGCCGTACTAGTCCATAAACAAATCGTAGCGCCATAAATTAACAGTAATATACATACATTAGGAGAGCAGGGATAGCGGAGTCCTGCAGTCTGTGTCTGCTGAACAGATTAAAGCACTTTGGATCGTGACTCCCTCCAGTCTGTGGTGGTTCTGCCCAAACTATTGAGCTCACCACTTACCAAAACGTAGGATTCCTTTCTCGTCGAGGGATGATAAACCGCTGATGGTAACAATGATAGGCCATTCACCCGAGACCGCAGTGGAAACTGATTAGATGATATTCCTTTTGAGTTCGGAAACTTAAGAGGAATTTCACTGTCTTTGTTCCTTGGCTAATCAGAAATCATGATTGGAGACAACGTCTCAGAGCTAAGACTCGCACATGAGTGAAGGGCTTGGGATTTTTTTTTTTTTTTTTTTGTAGTGTTATTGCAGGGAGTGAATGTGGAGCGTGTGGCATGGCAAGAACATTAGAGCCTGTGACGAATCCAGACAGTCCCCTCTGCCAAGCCAAACAGGGCCTGAACCCAAACAAGAGACTTCCAAAGACCAAGAGATGAGAGACAGGTAGCAAAGATCAGTGTGGAAACTCACTCAGGGACCAGGAATATATAAACTAAACATAAAAAACGGTAAAGGCAATAAAATGAATTTCCCTTTTCATTTCCTTCTCACACTGGAATCTCCACAGAGGAGTTTAAACAGAAGTAGGCAGAGCCAGAAATCCAGGGTTCATCACTGTGTCATCATTGGTTTTGATGTCAGATTATCTGGACTACATAACAGGTCATTTAAAGAATATGAGTCTGGTATTTTATAAATAAATGCACATAATTGGAGAGCAAATTAGAAAAATACCAAGATGACCAGCTGAACCGTTTTTTCAAGGCTTGATTTAGCTGGTTGCTGTCATCGCAGTAAAAGCATTCCTGTTGTTTTTCTGAAGTGAAGACGTAGACGTAGATGAACATGTCAAAAACTTGCCACTTTTAAATTTTATTAAAAGCCCAGCAGGTGAAGTCTCATTGGTGGCTGATGCTCCAAACAATCAGTTTCTGCTCAGAATCAACAACATTTCATATAAAATGTTGCACAGTTCACTTATGTTAGCAGGGATGTGTTTTCTCTGCAATCCTTTCAAGATTATTAATCCCATAAAAAAAACACTGAGTATCTCCTGTAAACAAAGGGACCTGTTGACAACAGAGCTCAGACATTTCAAGCAGAAAAGTGTCCAGACATTTTCCATGTATATGAGGAGATCGGGAACTTTGTCCACTCAAGCTGCACAATGGATATGAACCATCTATTTTTAATATCATAAAGCTTTTTCTGCCCGAATAAATGTAAAATGAACAAAAAAATAACCAACTCGAGCCTCAAGAATACACGCTGCATTTATTTCTTGTAACCCAGCAATGCTTTGGAGTTCTGTGATGAAGAGCGCTGCGTGCAATGGCCTAATGAAGGCCAGATGATTAGTGTCCTAATCACCTCCAGGGGTATTTTTGCAGTGGCAGTAAGTTGCCTGCATGGCCACTCGTGTGTGTGTGTGTGCGTGTGTGTAAAGAAACTGGAATTGGTTGGAGGGTGTTACAGGCCCATTTCCAGCCTCTGCTGCCAACAAAAATCGCTCACTCTCACACGGAGACACACATAAGAGGCCTTGTGCTGTTTTTTAATGACACTGTTATATCTGCCACCCCTGGCCAGGCTACTGCTCCCTCATTCCCACACAGCAGCAGGGTGGATCTAAGCCCATTCGCGGTAGCAACTGCCAAAGGACACATAGGTTTGTAAACAGATCCACCTGGAGCCTGAGTACGTAGAGCTCCTCATATGCAATCACATGAGCCGAAACCCCAAGCACCTCTTAACACATCAACTGCTTTTACAGCCAGTAGCGTTCTGAGGTTTGCCTGACCAAAAAAATGCTGGCCGATCACAGACATCATGAACTGCAGTCCTGAAAACCCTCCTGACCTCAGTGTTTACCGTGATCTACAGAGGGGGTCTGGCACCTGGAGCATGAGGTTTTGACAGTCTTGTGTTTCTCAGGGCCCGTTCTCATGTGCAGAGAGCGCTAGAGCCATATGGTAACTCTGTTGCGACCTTAAATACGATCTGTGCTGGTTTGTCAATTTGTCTTTTACACAGTTGAGATGTTTTATGATCTCACTGGCTGCTCCTGTCATTTGGCGGCTCCCTCCTGAACACCCCAAGAGGTGAAAAAGCAGTGAATTTTAGCAGCAAAGCTCACTGGCTACCTTTAGCAAGTGAGCAATAGATTCTGGGAACTGTAAAAATGGAGGAATGTGGTGAAGTCACTCCGCTGCTATTTCCAAGCCTATAAATGTGACAACATTTCTATGGAAAACATACCCGGTCTGTCCTTATGTCCCTTTTTTCCTTTCACCCATCAAATCCAGTATAGTTGCCCATATTGCCAAGCAGAGTTAAACTTTAACAAAAATCAGCAGCTTAGTCTGAAGTCAAAGCAAGCAGGTGACTTTAGCTGGAGGATTAAAGGACCCTGAGGCTTTTACAGTGGTGTGAAAAGGTTCATGGCCCCTACTGATCACTTCTGTTTCTGATGTTTTGTCACAATTAAACATTTCAGATCATGAATCAAATTTTAACACAAGTAACTACTAAATTTTATTGAATTTCCAAATGTGAAGAAAAAAACAATTTAATTCAACACGACTCCGTACTGCAAATTTGCGTGAATTCCTGTGACTGAAGTTAAATTTACTTAATAAATTTTGTTACAAGAAACTGATGGGTAAATCATTGTCATGAATTCTTGATATAGGAGAGCTGATTGGGAGTGAGACCAATTGACAGCCAATACAAATGGTTTCTTACGCTCCATTTTTATGCATGTATCTGGATTGAAACACTAGCAAAAGCTGTTATACATAGTAGTCATTAAATTAGCATGACCATTGAATAATAATGGCTTGTCAGTTTTGAATGAAAGCAGCTACATTGTGCATTTTGTTTAAAATTTCAAAACAAAAATGCCTATCAAACCATGATAATCTCACTAGCTGTTTTTCAGACTTTTCTATCGTTCTCTGTCGCATGAAGAAAGTAAATCCAAAAGAATAAAATAAAATAATAGAAATAAATACATATTAAAAACACAAAGATTAAGATCAAATCATTTTCTCTTGGGTCAGCTTGTTGATTTTCCCATTTCTCTGAGGAATAATTTAACTTCCACCTGAATCAAGTACCCAGAATAGGGCTACGGTTTTCCCCTGGAAGAGAGATTTGGATTAAGATAGCATAAACCAAGAGAAGCACCCCTACCTGGAGCTCAGGCATCGTCTTAATGAGTAAGAGGCTCCTCCGCCACATGTACGAGAGCACTCGCTCCACGAGCCCCAGGCGTCCCACAGCGTGTCCCGATCTTCCTCCGATCGCGCCGTCCGTGAGCTCTGCACACCAGAGAAGCGTTTGTGCATGAGTGAGTAACCGTAAACGTCACTGAAAATCAGAGGAGAGTCATTATCACGATTTAAAACTGTTGTGCTGCTTAGGACCTGGAAAGAGAAGTCCTTAATGATGCCCTCGTCCCTCCTCTGGATTTATTTTTAATGTTGATCCAACACTGTCTCATAAAAGGATACAAAACAGAAAGGTTCTCGTGGATTTTTTTTTTTTTTAGAAATTAATATTTAATCTGTTGAGCCATAATCCACAAAGAAAGAATTCAGTTAAATCACGCTGGCTGCTGGAAAGCAAAGCGAATGTGACCGTAAGAAAGAAAAACTTAAAAAGCCAAAGTCAGTCTTTAGATGATAAAATAGTCATTTTTTATAAAGTTCAGGCCACACTTTTGTGTCTCTCTGCTAATTGCTCTGCATTGTATTTGGCAGTGGTGTAAGGAATACCACAGCATCACCCAAGACCAATATTATGAGGACAAGCGCACGTCTCGGATGTGAAATGAACAGAAGATCATGTCTGTATTATCCATCTTTTTCCATTCCAACTTTCCGCTCAGTCTTTAACTGGACTAACCATTTGTGCTTTTAAAAAAATGGGAATTTGTAAAATAATCTGGATTATCCATGATTGGATATAAATAACACCATAGTTCACTTTCTTGTCTTCCTTTTAAAAGATTACTGAAGCAAACTCCAGTGCTGCATTATTGAAAAGCTGAACTGAAGCTCTGGACGAATGAGTATGGTTTTCTTTCATTATCAAGGACAAGGAGCTTTTCGCTTCATGAGAATATGGCCGCCTGTACACAAGGTGGATAGATGAAACACTTGGAAAGAATTTATGAAAGAAAAAAAAAAGACTCGGAGTGAGCAAGTCTAGGCCAACAGGAACATGGCTCAGTAGGCAGGAGGTGAGAACACATCGAATAAAATAGAGTGCCACTGAGTCGTGGTTTCGGCCTGTCAAAAGGAGCACGGGAACACATTAAAATGTTTCCACATGGTAAATGCTGAGGGGATTTTCCAATGGTATTAATCCCGTAAAAAGCAATTGAACAGGGCACAAATCTAGCATGAGGTGGTAGGTGCTGCTGGTGCCTCCAACTCTAGAAACATGTGGTTCCTAGATTTCCAAGAAGAAGAATTGGAGGCGGATCCTTTTATTATCACTCGCTCCCTTCAAGTGTGTGTGTGTCTCACACACCCCATCTACTTTAAACAGGCTGAAAACTTTCCTTTGGATAAAGGTTATAGTAGCATTCTCTGTGCTGCATTTATGCTGCTGTACGCTTTTGTCTCACAGCCGTTTTCCTTTTTTTTGTGCTATATTTATAAATTTTGCTGTCAATTTGTGTCTCTTGAAGGATGAACCCACTTGAGAGATTGCTGCCATTTGTTTCCCATAGAAAGTATTCCTCTCTCAGTGAATCTAGAATTAGATGAGTGTCTTTCTTAGACTGACTCATTGACTCTGATGTCAATGCTCATGGGTTTTGAGCAATAATGCTATCGCCTTTCTGTATGGCGTAATTTTGTCAGCAGAAAGTAATCCTTGTCCGGTATTTCTGAGTTTGGGAGAATCGCTTTCCAGGACAGAGGCATAAGCAAAACATTAGGTAATCTCTTATATATATATATATATATATATATATATATAGAAAAGTACTCTCAAATTAAAGTGCTTTTGCTTTTATTTTTTCCCATTAAAACACTCCTGGGTCTGTGCCTCCGTCTCTGTCCTAAAAAGACTCATTTACAAAGCTGTTGCTGCTCTGAATTTTGTAAACCATTTGTTTTTCTTTCCCATTGAAAGGACTCCAGACTTGATTCTTCTGTCTGTTTCCTGGAGAGATTCATTGATGTCAACACCAATTTGCAGTTCTGATGACAATTGATACCTATATTAGAGATATGATTGGACTTTACTCTCAGACTGCAGATTTACAGGCAGATCTTTTAGGTTTCATTCCTGTGGAACCAGCTCCCCTGAGGTAGATGCTGTTTATGCTGCTTTAGACTCCAGAACATACTAATAAAGTTTCCTCTAACCACTCTCAAATTATGCATTGTCTGCAGTTTCAGTCTGAATTGTTTTTCTCTTCATTGAAGTTGCATTGCTCTTCAGCTGCGATACTTTCCTGGAGTGTACCAATTTAATGGAATGGGTTTTAGGATTAGCTCAGAGTTTATATCTTTTGCAACGTTTCTCTTCTAGACGAAACTACTGAAGGATTATTAACTCTAAGTCTTCATTAAATTTCATGCATTTGCCCCTTCACCAGGTCAGTATCAGGGGATGCTGCAAAATTAATGACACAATCAAATCGTCCACGGTTCTCATTGCGGCGGAAGGATTGTTACAAAGTCAGTGAGTAAATGCAGTCAGCTGGGGTTTTAATAGTTGTTAACACTTTTGAGCCGACCGAGAAGGTCCTGGGTTTTCTACATGGAGTTTGCATGTTCTGCCTGTGCACGCTTGGGTTCTTCCCAGGTTCTCTTGGTTCCTCCCACAGTCCCAAAACTCATAAGTGTTAGATTAGCTCCCAATTGTGGGTACGAGTATGAATAGTTGTTTGTCCTGTGCGTCTCTATGCTGCGTTGTGATTGGTTGGAACCCCGCCTCTTGCCCAACAGCCGCTGGAAACAGGCATCAAGAATAAGCAGGTATAGACAATGGAGATGGAATCTGTCACTATTACAAAACAATTTCTGTATATAAAGAGGATGATCTGAATTATAACTAAAAGGATCAACTGAACTGAACAAAGGTTGCAGTAGCTATAAATTCAAACATCTTAATCTGTAAGGAAAAGAGTTCACCCTTTGGTCTTAAGATGATTTATACTGACTGACTTGAAAATGGAACCTATGTTTCAGCTCTCACACACATTTCTTACGTTGAAGTCCTTTCGACCCCTTTGAGCCCTTTTTCCAACAGAATGGCAACTGTGTTTCGTCTACAAGGATAAATGGATCTCAGAGGAAAGCAGATACAATGCAATAATAGTCTGCTGATTATTTTCGTTGGGTCCTGGTAGCAACAACAACCCTGCACTCCAGAAACAGAGCGAGGTGGTGGGGTTCACATTATTAAAAGGTGCGTGGGGACTGATATAAATGCTTGTCAGCGCTGATGACGCCTGAGGAACAGCAGAGGCGGATGGCGAGACCTAAACAAAGTCAGCAGAGCATTTAGGCAAACATGTAGGCAACGGCGGCCCTTTCTCCAGGAGCCAACTATTTTAATGTTTGGATCTTGGTAAATAAACACAGGCTGTGCACTGGCCAGCCTGTTTCCTCACCACCTTAAGTCTCCTTTGAAAAGCAATCAAGGAATTTTTCACTCAATTACAAACGAAGAGCTTCGTCCGGGGGCGAGAGAAGGGGAAGCAGATGAAGGATGGGAGGAATAGACGAAGAGTCGTTTGGCTCACTGTGCTTCTATTGTTCTTGATGGAAACAAAGGAGGACAAAGCTTCACTTTTTGGAGAGCAATCCCTTTGGTCCTCAGGGTTGCTAATCAAAATTCATCAAAATTTAGCCTCCCTAAACATTTCTCTGCCACGTTTCCTAAGCGGGTTGCTCCGATACATCCAGGTGAACCTTTACAACCAGGGCTGACCTCAGGTCACTTGCGTTTATGCCTTCGACGTACGAGACGAATTTAGCAAACACATTAATGCACTGAAGATTTTACATCATCATAATTTATTCTATACTGACGCGTCAACTATCAAAGAGTGACACATCTGTGCTAAGAATTTTACACCAATATCTTCTATCCAAGAATCTGGACTTATTAGCTACTTTATTACCTTTTTCATTTTCTAAGCTTCCCAAAGGTCTCGCAAAGATTTTCATAAAACTTTGGCTATTTTTTTTAAAACATAGAACATGTATAATGTTAAAAGGTGGGGCGCAAAAGAGGAATAAAAATAATCCACAACATCCTTGATTTGTAATCTTGTTTTGTAAGAAAGATATAGAAAATGTAATTAGAAGATTTAAGGGCGACTGAAGATTTTTGCACAGTTCCACATGAGCCCAAATTAGTACCCCATTCAGCAAAAAAACATATTACACGGTTTAACAAACTTACTGTACAATGATTCCTTTGAAGGCTGGTTTTTGTTGGCCTAACCCTAAATCCAAAATCCAAAGAAAACCTGAAGAACTGCAACCACTTCTAAACACTATATTTAAGGAAAGCCTGGCTCATTGGAGGCAAAACATAAAGAAATACAAAGTAAGTGGAGGCTTTTGTTCAAAACTGTATATCCAGGCTATGTGTTAAGCTGTGACAGGCAGACTCTGTTTAAGACACCTGTCAACAGCTGAGGCTAAGTACATTTTCCCTTGAAGATGGAAAACTCCTGCAACAAGGAAAAGGGAAACCCGACTCTGGAGCCTTCTTCAGCAGACTGTGTAAATATACAAATGATTCCTTTTTTTAGTCTCGCAGACATATGATATGCACACATCTGCTGAAGCCTTTGTCATGCACAACTCAGGGCAGTCACTGTAAAATAACAGAGAGCCCTAAAAAAAAAAAAAAAAAAATACAACCTGCAGAATATTTCTCATGTGATTCGGATATAAATAGGCTATTTTATAGCACAGCAAAGGAAGTGTGATGAACAAAAAATAAGTCCAGTACCAGAACAAGGAGAGCCGTCACCAGCACCAGCTCCATGTCGTCTCAGCTCTGCCTGTGTGAGTCGGATGCTCTCCTCTCTGACTCTCTACTCGAGTCCTGCCTGCCTGCCTGCTGTGTCCGCTCTGGCTCTCAGCTGCTTTTCCTCAGGAGCAACATGTGGAGGTGGAGGGAGAGAGGAGGGGCCTGGGAGGCTGTGATTTTTTTTTTGTGTGTGTGGACTGCGCGTGGACGTTTGAGGGGGGAAAGTTAGCTGGCTGGACCTGAAGTGAATTTGAGCTTCACGAGGTCTCGGTTCTGACTCGGAGTCAGTCCGTGAAAAGGTGTCATCAAACCAAAATGTGCCACTGGAGGAAAAGTACAGCTGAAAGTATTAATTCCCCATGAACTTCTTCATTCTTTGTCACGTTAAATATATATATATTCTTCATCACAGGATTTTGTTTTGGAAGCTGCAAACAGAAATCAAAAAAGAAATGTGGTTTCAGCCTTGATACCTTTGAATTTAGCACAAGCAAGCGTGCAGGTGGAGTAGAATAATTTGTGAATCCTGTTATTTGTTTGTTTCTTTATGTTTTTACTTTGACAACATTTCTGAAAAGCATATGCTGACTCATCATCATTTTTGGCATTTGGGTTTATTTCCAAGGATCTCAAGACCTCAAACTTTCATATTTGTGACCCCAACTGGGATCCTGACCTCAGTTTCTGTAAAAAACAATACAAAGCATTGACTAAGAGAAGGCAGAATACAGCTGCATGCCACGGATTTGTGCAAGGGATATAAATAAACCAACAATAAACCATTTTAAAAAAAAATCTTATTTCTGTTTATGAGATTTCAGATATCTGTCTCAAAGTTTTTAATCTTTTTGATTTGGTTCCTCCAATCCAGTCGTGTTCGGCTTGCATTTCTGGCCTGAATGGTTTTGCTTCGTCTTTTTCCAGCTTTCTTACATATTTCAGCTATTTCACACACTCAAAAAAAAAAAAAGCTGTAGTGTACTTTCCTTACAAATTGGTTTATATTTCCAAGCAGGAAAAGAGATGGAGACATACATTTGGCATCGCATGTACAAATCCAGACCGTGCTTTAGTCTTTCCCACCGGACTATGTGTGAGAGTCCCATGTAAATCAGATGACATGGTCTGGTCGCTGAAGCTATCAAGATAGACTTTTTTCTATGAGCTGAATGTCTGCTTCAATAGAGCCTTTCATAACATCTGGCAGTTTCAGCCAGAGTGAACATGTATGCTGTGAAAGTGGGGAACGTGCCAGGTGTACCCTTGGGGGACAAACCCTCTGGTTACGGGGGGAGAGGGGGAAGCACACATTCAGATGGACAGCTTTTGGCTCAGAGGGAATGTAGCATACAGTGAGTGGCTTTCATTTTCTTAGGCAATTGCAGGACACAAGAACTTAAATATGAAACAGAACATTCAAAATAGAGCAGTTAAATTTAGTGCCAACCCACTGGTGCTCCTTACAAGGTAGCAAGATTTAACGGGGGTCTTTTGCTGGAACGGTCCAAACACAATAAAAACGTTCCAAATCAGGAATCCCAAATAAAGCACCGCATCATTTTAATCAATTAAGGCTGTGTGGAATGTGTGGCACTGCAAAGCAAACAGTGGGAGACCGTAATCACTACGTTGGGCTGGACAGCTTAACCAATGTGCACGCACACACTTTTCTGTTTTTAAATCCAGCCATCCACGCAGCAGGTACAAGGCTTACTCAGTCAGACTGATAAAACGGAGGGGTTGTATGCAAATTGTGCCAGTAGGAGAGGAATCTAAAACACACACTTTACTCGGCACTTAACGTTGGTGTTAAGCCCATTTTCTCGGGTCAACACCGAGGTCGCACTCCCTCCTGCTGACTTAATCCACGAGCTTCTGATGTTTACTTTTGCAGGAAATCCTTCTCCTATCTGCATACGTTGCGACTACTGAAAATAAATCAAGGGATAGGTGATGTGCGGTCCCCGATCGCAAAAACCAAACACACAGGGAGGAAATTAATGTGTTTGACTGACACCGCCTCTCTGCCACAGCGCTTCTAGCAGCGACTTTAGTTGGTTCAAATAATAATCTGTGAAGAAGATGAGGTGAGAAAAAAAATACACAGTATAATCTGGAGTTGTTTTACTCCAGGAAGATAAAGATATTGCATAAGGAAGGGAAGCATGCAGGAGGTGTGGGATGACTGTGGAAATAATCAAAGACAAACGCTCCAGTGTTTAAGCAGATAACGTTGCTTTAAGATGGTCTTAATTTTGGTCTTTCTTTTATTAATCATAAAGAAAAAGAACAGAAACTGAGAAATCAAGAGAAATCAAACAAAACTACATTTCAGCCAGAGTCTCTCTTTAATTTGACATCAACTAACAATATATTTACCCAAATTGTGGTGTTTACAGCGACTTAAGTTTACCCTTAAAAGTAAGTGTGGCTAAACTTGTAGTTTGTGGTAATTTGTATTAATCTTGTACCTTTGTTATTAATTGACAAAGTGATGGTAAACAACATCTACAATTGAAAAAAATGCCTTTTCAATAGACATCCCAGTTTCTGGTTGTTAACTGTATCAAGCTCAACCTTTAACATGTCTTTGTTTCTTCATGCTCATCATGTGAGATGCACTGAGAAATTTTCTGGTGAAAAAAATTAAAGTTTTCTTTCTAAATGGTAAGATTGGTCAGATAAATCAGTACAAATAAATCCAATTTGATTGAAAGGAGAGCAGATAGAAGAAAAACCTGCCTAACAAGGTTCTGTTAGGCAAGTTTGTCCAAGGAACCTTAGACAGATGTGACAAAGGATGTTGTAGAAGGAGTTACCAAGGAGATAAAGTACAGGAAGCGCATAGAAATGTCCATAGACGCAGTGAAGGAGGAGAGAGCAGGATGCTTGGAAAGAGATTTGATGGAGGCAAGAAGAACAAGTAAATTCAAGTCGTTACACAAAATTTTGGTTTTGATTTTTATTTAGAGAACAGAGTAGAAATCCATACCCTAAACATTCAACTTTTGCGCAAAGAAAGGAACCGTATCTGTCGTAAAAGCTTGGAAAACATGGCAACGTCAAACATCATTCATCATAGCAGAGAAACTCTCTCTGACTGAATGTTTCTTAGTTCTCCCAGGTTTGCTTTCCAGGCAGCAGAGGTTTGGCTGACTCCTTCGTCTTTTCCTCTGTAAGTTAAAGAAGGGTCAAATTAAAAGGTCTCCACATTATGAGGTCACGACCTCCGTTAACAGTCTCAGAGTTCTCAGAAAGAGAGACAAATGAAGCTAAAGTTACTGACGACCGACGTTAAGGTTCACTCAAGAGCCCAAAACATTGGCTCCCACGGAGAGATTTAAATGATTCGAGCGGGATAAACGTTAGCCTCTCACCACCCGCGCATGCTATACGAGACCTACATGTGTTCTCGTCTTGATTTACGCCAAAGTCGCTGTTTAAAAAACTCGCCGGGTCACAGTATAAAATGTTTTACCAGGACAAGGATTTTACGAGTTGCAGCTGAAAACCAACCACATTTCCTCTCCTCAACCAAAGAAGGGATTAAAAGCTAGATGTACTTCTGTGACAGTCAGCTAGAAGCAATTCTAGCACTGATGGAAAAGTTAGATTTGAAAAGAAAAATATAAAAACATTTCCTCTGTTCATTACTGTTTCTGATGTTTAGGATCTAACTTTTAGCCTTCACCTCCTCCACACCCCTATAAAGCAGATGTTTCCTTTTATTATTCTTCATCCTCATTGTTTATGAGGGTAGCTCTGTTGGATCGCTGTGTCTCACAAGTGATGGGAACATTTCCTTTACTAATTTGTGGGTGGGAGGACGAATAGCACTACAAGTACGAGGAAAATGATCTGCTCAGGGGGAAGACCAATATCCCAGTGTGGCCGTTACGAACGAAGTCAAGATCTTATTTAACTTCGCCGGTGCTGCAGAGGAGACATTTATTCTACCTGGACTTTGGTCCCTGAACATTTAAAGTGCAGATGAAGATGAAATGATTCACTTCTCGAGCACATAAGGCATTGCTCTGGAACAACTCATTAACTTATGCTGGATGGCTGACATTGGCTTAAAAGTCAACCAATAAATAAACTGCGGCCAAAGAATATGCAACATAGAATAGTTTGCTGAAAGGTAAATTAATCCTAAAACAGATATAAACAGATTCCCAACACTAAGTACACCTCTGAGGAAAGAAGCCAGTTTTACAGATTATAAACCAAAGTATTAGACAGGTTAGAATTTTTGCCAAACAAACAAAACAATAAAGACAGAAAATTTCAAATTTCATCTTATAGAGTAAATGGATAAATGGATTCATTTATCCACGTCTTCACTGACTAAAGAATCAATCAGTAAATCAGCCAACATGTCAGTTCATAAATTCACCCCACTCACATGTTTGTTTATCAGTTCATCCGTCCATCTTCCAACCAGGCAACCTTCCAATCCGGCCATTCGTCCAGATGGAATAAATGGTGAAAGGCATTTAAAGACAGCTTCAAGAAAGAACGAACAAATTTATAGTCGCTCTGGTCAGTTTTGGGTCAACGCTGACTTCTATTCCCACTGCGATACGCCTGAACAACTTCCAAAGGCATCCTGAAAAGATGCCCAATCCATCTCAGAGGACTCTTCTCCAGCCACCCGGCCAGAGTACGGACAGCCAAACACTGTCAGAGTTACAAGCCTGGAATCTTCCATACTGGTGTCCCAACTTGACACCATAACCACTTCCAAGCAGGAATGAACACATACTTTTGTCCCGTGACATTACTTCTTTGAAATAACTGCAGTCTGAGTGGACAGCATAAAACGCATATCCACGGCAAAAGTCGCTTGTAAAAAAAGGAAAGATTGAACCTTGTTACTGCCATTTTCCATGATGAGTTCTGGTCAGTTAACCCCTTTCCTCTCTCTTGCGTCTGTTGTTTTATACTCGACTTCTTTTGGTAACGCAGTGGTGAGGATATTTCATATCGACCGTTTGTGAGTACCTGCTGTACATTTTGTACTTTCTTTGGCAGCCAATAAAGTATTTCTCTGCGTTTTACTCACAGTGCACTGAAAGAAAATTTGGTTATATAAGCGCAATAAACATTATCTACCAGCAGGAGGTCACTTGGAGGTATTTGGATTCAGAGTGCGCCGCCTTATGAGTCAACTGGACCAAAATAAATGTGAAAAGAGTCTAATTCGGATAATGGAATACACCTGGATTAAACTACCTGTCGAAACCATGACAATTTGTTTCCACAGTTCATGACAAGAACTTACTGTATTGAAAGAATTCATGAGTTTAATGAGTTGGTATCATTATCAATCATTATGTGGAGTTGCACAGTAGAAGAAGAGGGAAAGAAATCAACTCATCAGACCAGCAAAGGGTGGTACTGACCCAGAGCTGACCATGACTATCACTCAAAACCTCGTAATTGAGCATCATAAAAAAAAAAAAAAAAAGATAATTGACAAAAGTTTTAAAAAGTGGAAAGAGCTTCTGCTTTGGTAGGAAATAGTTGATTTGCCCTTTTAAAATGTAACCAGCACATTAATGAAATAGCAAGAGGAACAAAGAAAATCTCCACATGGAGACACAAGTTGCAGAACGAACGGGGTGATGGTAAGATCTAATGAATTTAGAGAATATTCTCACAAAAAAACAAACATTTTAAAATCTTGGATTGTTCCAGTGGATTTGTGAACTTTAAAATAATCCAAGAATTTTGAGTTGATGCATACATTTTGGAGATTTGTTTTAAATCCAACAGAAATAACACAAACCTAAACTTCTGTAAAAATATACGCCTCATAATCATTTGAAAATCTTTAAACATATTTAGCAAATTGTACAAGAAAATGCATTGACAATCAGCAGAAAGAACGCAATATATCTTCTGTAAAATAGTCCGCTACATTAATTATAACATAATATTTTACAATAAATGTTTGAACGCTTTATAGTGACATAATGAGAAAGCCAGTAACCACAATGTGCTCCCACATGAGTATTTCCCTAAAACTCCACAGCCTACGCAGTGCAGAGCGGGGATACGCCACGTAATTAAGAATCAGCAATGACATTTACTGCTTCCTCAAACCGCCACTCGTGTTCTCAGCACCGAGCTTTTCCCCCCCATCAGCAAATGTTTTAGCAGCTTTTCCTGTGAGTGCTAGGGCTGACCTGTCAGGGTTTCACTGCTGCAGGAACTCCACCACACCTGATCCCAATCCCACATACTCCACACCCCTTCATTCACCCATCAGAGCAACTCTGACCTTTTTAAAGGGGAAGGGAGGGGTATAAATTAGCCACGTAAAGTGGCTGGAGTCAGTTGTTCTGGACCTCCATGGTGGGCTCCAAGGGGAAAAAGAAAAAAGAAAAAGTCTGGGTCCTACAGTCAGATCTGGACACACACAAAGCAGCAGCATAACTTATTTATGGACAAGCCAGCATCAAATTAATCCCTTGTGCTTCGACGAACAGACCACACTGCTGCCTTGTCATCTGGAAATAAAACTTCTTTGAAGCTTTTTTGGAAACCGGTACAGAACATGCTCTCTGGGAACAAATAGATTTTTTGTGACCGTTTGAATAGCTGGAGGTATAAATATTTGGTATTTCGGTAACTTAAAATATGGTTCAAATTCCTTTATCACCTTGCTAGAAAGTCACCAGAAGCAAACAAAAAGCTGAATTTGGCTGCGAAAGCATGTAATGTTGGGAAATTGCATAAAACGGGAAACCTATTAAAGAAGGTAAACATCTGCAGTTCAGATCATCTTTAGACTTTCAAAGTATATTTTCATGAAAATCCCCAAGCTATTTGGGAATTTCAACACAATTAAAAGCTCAATAAAACATTTTTTCTTCTCCAAAGAGCTAAAGAGTAGATTCACAATGAAAACACTAATAATAGGATATTGTACGTTCTCATCAAATTCAGGTGTAGTATGTTATGTATGGCTGTTTAGTGGGAAATAAAATCTTTTATGTATTATTTTGCATTTTAGTGAGTATTTATGCACCTATTTGTTGATTTTTATTTACGTGGCTCAATACAACATTTAATTTTGATATGCATTTTATCATAAATATTGTACTTGAAGTATATTCATTGATATAATTTAGTGACCTGAAAATCATTTGAGTCATTTTCATTCTCAACTGTTGAAACATATGTACTAAGAAAACGATTACAGAATTTTTTTTATTTTTTTATTTTTTTTACTGTTATTAATTGGAAGCTGGGAGTTCTATTTACATTTTAAATAAAACTTTGAAGAATAACTCTCTTCTTAAGAAATAAAAAACTTAAATTGTATTACTTTATTTTGCATAAGTTTGATTTGCTTATGTATGCCCTGGTTAACAGTAAACCATTTACAACTTCTTTAAAAAGCTACTATAAAGTTGTCAGATTATATTAAAAGAAATTGCATTCAGTAATTGAAAAAAATACAATTCTTAAAAAAAATTAAGACCGGCAATAGCTTATATAAGCAATAGCTTAGAAAACACAGAGTGTGAAAATAAGTTATGCTTATCCCTATAAATTTGAAAATCAAATGTGGATCATTTAAATTAAATTAAAACCCTGATCTGAGTGGAAATAACAGCACACCAAGAGTCATAATAGTAAGATTAATTAGCGAACCTCATGGTGCTGAAAAAAAAAAGTGACGTTCAAAGCTGAAATCCAGACTTGATGATTTGCAGACACGTCACACTGGCTCTCTTGTTAACTTCTTCTATGATTGCAAAATAAGACAACGATCCAACCACAGACACAGAGACGCACCTCCACATGAAAAGGCACCTGGTTTGTCTCAGACGCTCACTGCTCATATTGTCTGAGTGGGGAGTTTTCACACACAGAGCTTTTCTGTAGCAGCAGAATAGACATGCCTGATCCCCGTACAGGCTTCACACAGCTAAGGTTTCAGTTTTTAACCCTAAAAATAAAGTCACACCAATAACATGTGTTTCCCATTTTATAAATCTGCAATGTGTGTTGTCTTTGGCTCTGAGATGCTCTGAAAGTGAGAGCAATATGATAAAAGGTGGAGGGTGGAGGTTTTAACCTATGCAGCGTCCTCTGAAAACTGACATTTTCCTCTTTGTTAAATAATGATGCAATTACACAGAGTCTGAAAGAAGCTTGTGTTCATCAGTTCCTTATTATGACCTGCATCTGACCGACAGATATGGAAACTATTAAAGTCGAAATAAATTGTCCTCAGCTGCATTGTTTCAGTTTCTTAGGTGAACTGTAGACGTACAAATCTTTTACATGCACACAAAAACATTCCAGTGTTACATTTCTGGCTAAAACAGGCTAGCTTTTCTTGCTCAGTGAAGCTAACTTAGAGGTAGCTTGCATAGATTTTTGGTTCCTATCTATGATCAAGATCTACATAAAGACACAACGTTTTTCACATTTTATTTGCAAAAAAGTTCCATCCCTGTTCCTCTCACACAAAATTCCAACAAAAACACTGAATATTGTAGAAACAATATGGCAAAATGTGAAAAAGTTCAAGGAGTATGAACAACATATGCTAAATGAACGTTTAGAACAAAATGTATTTATTCAATAACGCATATTTTAATGTGTACAGCACTTTGGCTGACTTGTGTTACATAAAATGTGTTATGCAAATACTTTTATTCCCTGGTTGTGATCATAAAGTCTGCAATCTATCAGAGAGTCTTCCAATACATTGCATGTCTGTCTTTTCCAAAGTGAAAGTTGAATCATGTACAGTTTTTCTATACATCAACCTGAGCACACAACTGCAGCAAATCCACCGAGGAGTGGCTCGAAATGGAAAAGAATGACCATAACATGCACAAAGTATGATTAGGGATTAGTCAAAGCCCACATTTAAACCCCATCTAAATGTTTTTTTGGCAATTTCGAAACAGGCTTTTTGAAAGAAAACCCTCAATCATCTAATGATGCTTGCATGGAAAAGGGATCAAAACTTCAGCTTCAGTATTTTCACGATGCTCAAAACACATCCATATTTAATCAAAACCCAAGAGAAACCTCCAGGGGGGAAAAAAAACAACAACTTTCAGTGCATCTTACAGTTTAAACAACTTTAAGATCAAATTATTGAACAGCAGAACAGTAAGATGATTAAAGTGCTTAAAAACCTCACTGTTATTTTAGGCCCAATACAGTTTAAATAAAATAAGCTTCCACAGAAAGGCCACAAAGTGAAAAAAATAGATGTATTCACTACAGTAAAAGCTCAAATTTTTATTAACTGAGGTCACTCTTTGTTAACCGTATGTAACCCAAGGAGACAACAATGTAAATGAGACTTGAAATAAATGGACCCAACCCCATACACATCAGCTTTCCCCTTAAGTTCTTCTTGATACATCAATGAGTAATGTTTTCTCTTTTCATAATGACATGATATTCATTTGACAGCATTTCAGCTTTCTACTGTGAATAAAGCTGAACCCCTGAACATGTTTCATCAAAACCACTGGCACATAACATACAGTACGTCAAGGGAATGTGGCCAATAGGGCACAAATGGCTTTTAACCAAGCCCTCATGGCGAGCATGACTTAAACAAAATATGATTTTTTTTTTTTCTTTCAAAGCTTTCAATCCCAGCCCTTCCCACAACTGAGATCGCTTCACTAATGGTGAAAGAAAACAACTGATTTTGCTGCCTTAGGTCATGTAATTATGTCGCTGTTCCGTTGAATGCGAACAGTAAATGGGACATTTATTCAGTTTAAATCAAATCACTTTGTGACAGTAAATGATGTCTAAGGCTGAGAATATTCAAAGTTTCTGAGCTTGCTGTGTATGTTTCTGAGTGTAAAAGCATGTCCAAAGGTGAGAAGATCAAGTGACTTTTGAAAGTCCTGTCAGGTTTATGAAATCTGAAATTACTCTACAGTTTTTTCTGCCTGTCGATAGCGAGTTCTGTGAGATTCTGGATTTTGTTGTGAAAAATCACGACAGGAAGCTCATTATCATGTCGGCCGTTTGTTCACTGCACTGGTTATGCCAAGTGAAATTAAACTTCTGTGTTTTTTGGTCGATGCTACAAGGTTACAACATGTTACAACATTTCCTATGTAAACATAGTAAACTCCTCTGCGACAGACTGGCGACCTGTCCAGGTGACCCCGCCTCTTGCCCAGGATGTTAGCTGGAGGTAGGCACCAGCACCTCCCGACCCCACCAGGGACAAGGGTGTTAGAAAATGGATGGGTGGATAGTAAGCCCCTAATTTAAATAGTAAACTCCTAATTTCAAGAATTCATTTCAATTTCTCACACATAACACTAAAAATGTCACATACAACTTAAAATTTTCACCATCACACATTATTCACTTATTTGTTTTGCGAAAATAGTAAAGTCCTACTTTATTGAGCTGTTTGGTGTTGCATCTAAATGTAACTTTTGCAAAATGCACACAGAGAGCTCTTCCAGGTATGCAAACCATGCTAATGGCACTTACCAGTGATAAACTTGGTTAAAAAAAAGACATTATTTTTGTTAAATATTCCATTTCCTATCTTTATTAAGCCGTTTGGTATTACCGTCTCACAGATATTGTAACGTCGCCTCTCTTATGCTTCATCACGGCTCATTAATGGCGTTATTTATAAAACAGAAGTCGTAACATTTATCCTTTAGCCTCAGCCCTCCTGTATTTTTAAGTGTGCTCATTTTCAGCATGTGCTCCGCTCTTCTGCACGCCAAGAAACACAACATTCTCTTACGCACCCTGAGAACATTCATTTTGTATCACAAAACCTTTGGCACACGCACGCTCCTTTATATTAAACTGTGAAAGGTAAATTAAGTCCTATTTTTTTCACAGTTTACACAGAAAAATCACCAATAACCTCATATGTCCTCCTTTGGCGGGTGTTGAGTCCAGGTGAGGAAGGCGAAAGGGAAAGGAAAGATTTGAAGCGTGAATGAACAGTAACCGCACAGGAAAAGAGCCGCAGTGGATCAGCTAAACCCTCATTTTATCCTCCTCCCACATATAAAAAATCCTTTACCTTGTGCTCCCCAAGAGCTTTTGGGCTTACAGCTGTCTAAATATGCTACTGTAGTGAACTCCCAACCAGTGAAGTGATTGCAGCGTTGCGTAGGAAGCAGCCTGTGACAGTAAAAGTGAACAGCAGGAAACAGGGAGGATGACCACAAAGACAGAGGATGCTACATTTTATTCTGTCTTCTAGATGTTTGTCTAGCGGTGGATTTTTACATGTTTTCGTACAGCAGCAGGTCAGGACTGCTCTTGGATATTCACAAAAACCTTTACTGGTTACATAACCTATGCAGACAGAGTAAGAAACGCAAATAAATGGTAAATGGACTGAACTTATATAGCGCTTTTCCAGTCATTTTGACCACTCAAAGCGCTTTACACTAGAGTCACATTCACCCATTCACACTCACAGACGCACACACATCTGTGTGTGCCTACCAGTCTGCTAAAGAGTAGACCAGTAGGTAATTTGGGGTTAGGTGCCTTGCCCAGAGGCAGATTGACATGTGGCAGGAGGAAGCTGGAATCAAATCTACAACCTTCTGATCACAAGACGACTATTCTGCCATACAGCCACAGTTGTTATATATACAATATAACAACAGGAGCAGGAATTTTGCAATTCATCCTGGAACAACTGCGGCACAAAAAAAGTGATCAGATCCAATGCTAATGTCTTTTTACTGATCAGATATTGAGTTGAAGCCACCAATCCACACACCAGGTATGTGTGTTACTGGATATTATATTTGGGTCAGTTTTGTTTAGGATGTTTAAGCTTACATGCAAGGAATGAATACTCACTGAAATTACAAATTCTACTTATAATTCTAATGCATTTTATCTAACCAAAAGTTTAAAACAGGAAAAATTACCAAGAGCACTGATCTGAGCAGGACCACGGTCAAATTGTAAACGCTGGACAATCGTTTCAGAGCATCTCTAAAACTGTTGCTTTTGTGGGGATGTTTCCACAAAATACATTACGTCACAGTTTTCCAATCATAGATGGTCATGTGAGCATCACAGCTGATGTTTGGAGAAATAAAAGAGACTACATCACCTGGTTCCCCCACGCATTGCTTTCCTGGGGAGAACATGGCATCAGAGGCACAAGGAAGAAGGTAGTGTGTTTTAGTTACTGTGGATTTTCCCTTAATGTAAAATTGCAGACCATGTGGCTGAAACCTTCCATTAAAACCACATTCCCTGAGAGCTGAGGTGCCATTCAGCGATTGAAAGACAGCTGACATGAAGCAAAAGTTGTTCAGAAATGTTTTTGAGGAACACAACAAGCTTGAGGTGCTGACTTGGCCTCTGAATTTCTCAAATTTCAACCCAAACAACCACCTGAGGGATGTGCTGGACAAACAATGCCCATCCCTGGAGGCTTCACTTCAAAACTTACAGATCTCGTAGAATGTGGTGCTCGCATCTTGGTGCCAGACACAAACCCTCATGATAGCGGAGTCTATGACTTGACAAGTCGAGGCTGTTCTGGCAGTAAAAGATAGAGACAAATTACAGAAACTATTATGCAGGTGGACATAATGCTATGCCTGATCAGATTATAAATATACATTATTTGCAGTTTTGATTTGCAGTTTAAAAGGGAGGCTCTCGAAGCTCTAAATTACCTTATGCTCTATTTCAAAAAACAGTCCTTGGACGCATTTTTTGAACAGATCGTTGTCAGGCTAGAATCCAGAAAACCTTTATCACGTGTTAATTTTGTTCCTAGAAACCCGCCTGCAACAAGTCAAGCTAAAGAGCAACATCTTGTGTTCAAGGGATAAAACTGCAAGCCTTTATTGCGCCTGAAACTTTTAAACTGAAAAGAAAGGAGCGCACACTTATTTATGTATCAAAGTGTGCGGTAAGTGAAATGACTCGCCTCCATATTTTACCTGCCTTGGCTGTTTTGATCTCGCCTGCCTCCCACTTTAACCTTGGACAGGAACATGCACCTAAAAGGAGTCCAACAGATGATGCATGGCATGCGCTGACAGGATATGTCTGCGTGTGTGGGGTGGTCTAAGCCCTCTAAACTCTGGCATAGGTTTACATAAACCCATAGCTTCAAGCATCAGACACAAAATGAGAGGGCGGTTAAACAAATCTTTGGCTCTCGGCAAAGACAGAGCAAACATCTGATGCACATAGGTCCCCTGCACATTTTAAATCATTAGCAGCGACTCTAAACACAAACACTTCTCTCTTGCCACGCTCACGTCACTGAATTCTTGCAGAGCTGATCGGAGAAGAAAAGCAGCCAGAGGGGCCTCTGTTTGAGGGCCGTGCTGAGCGTCTGTGTGGGCCAGACAGGAGCCGCAGGCTTAATTGCTGTCTTTTGCTGCGTGCCGCTGTGCGGCTGAGGCCAAAACCAGCGCCAGGTCTTGCATCCCCATTACCAACCACTTCCCATCACTCCATCATCTGTGGCATCCAAGCGGAGGATGGAGTAGAGGAAGAGCTCATTGACTGCACTTCAACCCCTATCATTAACTCAGTGAGATCATTCAAAGGAGCTGATTTTGAAAAAACACAGCTTATTTGCTTGTGGCTGAACCTGCATAACCAAAGGCGCCACAAATCATAAACTGAACGCAGATTCCCAACACCGAGCAAATAGAACATCGCTCTGTGTGTCAGGAGTCAGGAGAAATAAGCAGAAGAGCGCAGTTCTCTTCCTGAGCTCTCACTATTAGTGGAGTATTAATGATTTCTTCAGAAACCGAATGATTGATGGCTTTACATTGGCTCCGCAGCAATGTGAAGATTACCGTCATAAATCAGAGTAGCTGTATAACGAGACAGTGCAGACATTTTCATCAAGGGACACCGTTGTACCACACCAAAAGGTTGTTTTAAGTCAACTAACACCCTGGCTTTCAGCCCGCCGCCTCCGGACAGTGTTTTCACTACCAGACCTTCATCGTTCAGTGCTGGCCTCATAAATCTGGAAGCTTCAATAGTCCACTGGGTCGCTCTTCACTGTGATTTCGTTCAGCGTTTAGAAATAAGAAGCGCGCGGGGGAAAATTAATCCAGGAAGTCTGCATGTCTGCTCTGGGAGCATCTGCTTCCCCAGATGCACCTGGGTTCCTTACTCTAAAGTAGAGTTTGTGGTTTAATGAAAAAACTGCTGCTTTTGAAAAAAAAAAAAGAAAAACCATTTACTTGAAAAACAGTTGAATTTAAAAATACAAAGTTTTAGAGGGCAAAACAAAAGCTACTTTGGTTGCTCACAGAATTGTTGCAGCTATGTGTTGCAAAATAACTTCAGTGATATACAGTACTGTACTGGTTTTCAGAAGGGTTTTTTTTCTGTATGGTTGCATTGCTCTTATTGATGACATTGTTACATTAATGACAATTATAAAGTGACAAAGATGAGCGCGACAGAGAGGTGAAAACAAAAGCGAGTTTGTCTGGATGAGGCCTGTCAAGGTTGCAGACATTGAATAAATTGCAACTTGAGACACAACATTGAAAACAGGCCAATACCATAGCCCATCCTGAACAGGCTCCTTTGGGTCAATCTTACATCGAATACCCCCAAAGAATCCACAGTGTCCCCATAACACAATCACCATCCAGCAGCCAACAGATCGCTCAACACCCCAAAACCCCAGTACAGCAAACCGAGCAAAACCGCACGTAGCAACTGTTGCTGAAATCCCCTTCTTTTGCTTGGTCATTCATAACATTCTTATGCAGCTGTGTGACGTTGAGGTGGATGCTCCCACCTATGGATTGATTTTAAAGTTATTCATCAACTGGACCCAAAAGTATTGCCACAAGATCATAGCAAGACAAAAGAAGCTAATAAAAAAGAAAGTACAGCTAATACCAATGGCTTTTTGTGGCGCATTGACTGCAGCTCCTGTAGAGAAATCTGTTTGGATGTGTAGTTGGACCAGGAGTGGTGGAGTTATGATGTGATTCAGTGACAAAAACTTCCTTTATAAATTCAGAATTATATTTTTCAGCCATTGTTTACCTACGGATTTATCCCGTCTGTCTTCTTCTGGTGTCGAATCATGAAATATCTCCTGTCAATGACATGAAAGTCAAGTAAACTATGACATGACTAACTGCAGATAAAAACTATTGGATACATTAAGATATTTAGTTAGAAATCAGATTTTTTTGTGAGATGAAAAAATTTAAAATTGGGTTGTTTAGATCGTCATAAAAAAGTGGGATGCATATTGGCTAATAATAATAATTGGATCTAGGTCATATTTGCCTGATTCCTTTTCTAAAACAACAAGTAACTGGGCTGGTTTATGACTATCAAGGGCATGATTATTGCTGCAAGGAATTTAGACCCATTCAGACATTATGTTTATCCTCAATATTCAAACAAAACAACACAAAGATCACCCGGGGACATGTTAAATTCACTAAATTCACAACTCTATCCTGATAAGGTTCAAACTCTGCCATAGTGACGCGGCCATCAAGTCATTTATTTTCTTCTCTTTCTGGAAACCTTGAAAACCCAAGGAGTGCATTGGTAGAATAAAATCCCAATATTCCAAAAACATAAATCTTCCCGCCCCACTCACCACCCACACTTCCTCCACCTTACTAGGTAAAACAAAGACAGGAAGTGATGTCTCACATGCACATTATTTGTGGATTTTGACATTTCATGTGAAAGTCTTTAAATTCTTGCACTGCCTCTGTGTAAGCATAAATCATGATGCCTTAGAAGGTGCTGTCTTTGTGATGACTGTGATTTCCTTCCATAAATGTCTTGCAACTCCAGCTGGCATAAAACCAAAGGTCATTAACTGAAAAGAACCGACTTTATGGTTTTACTTCATGTGTAAGCTTAATGAAAAGCAGTTGCTTGGGAAGTTTTATTTGCACAACCGTAATAACAGTTATGTTCATCTCTAGTTGAACATATTAATCATCCTCAGTTTATGTTTGTTGGGTAAGCAGCAGCTCCTTCAATAGTTATGGGAAAATCATGCACAACAAAGTTATTTAATTCATGCAACCTTAACAACTGATCAGAGATCAAATTGGCACACCTCTACCAGATCTGCTAACGTGACTGCATCAGTCTGGACTTGTGCCGAGTTGAAAGCGAAAGGATTTTGCATGCCTTCCGTCCGCAGCGTTTTATGACCTGTTGCAAATTCAAGTGTAAGTAAGGGAGTGTTTACAGGAGAGGGTCTTAGCTGAACATGACCTCAAGAGATCCTTAAATTATGCTTGTTTCAGTTCAATGGCTTACCTCTGTCTTGTATAAAGATTTGGTCTTAGTGTACCGACTTGTGTTGCAAGCATTGTTCACTTTTCAGTTTGGAAGAGAGTCAGGGGGTCATTTTTCAATTTTGTGGTTTGTGAACGGATTACATTCTCTCACAGGGCTCCTTGGGAGCAGAAAACGCTTGTCAGTAAGAGCGGAGCTGGGGGTGAAAGCTTGTGAAAGCATTTGATCTGGAGTCTGCACAAATTCATGCTCCTGGTTTTATTTTTTCATGTTTGGGAATGCATGCACGGGTTTGCAGTGGTTGGTGCTGACAATCCACTGATGAGTTTAACACCATGTTTACATAAAATTCTTCTTTTACTGTTTTGTAGGTTCTGATAAAACAAACAAGTTGATGTGGAATCCTTAAAACTTCCCAAGAAAATGCAGCTTAGAGAAACACTGCAGGCCACTCAGTAACTTGTGGTCTACTCTGCATCCTGGGAATCGGAAACAGACATGGAAAGGCAGCATTTGTTTTTTTTTCACTAATCTGGAACAAACCTCCAGAAAACTGCAAAACTGCCAAAACACTGAGTTGCTTTAAACCAAGCATGACAGTCCCATACAGTCCACCTATTGGACTGAATGGGATCCTCCTAGTTAAAGATCTGCTTGGTTGGTCTCTGGATTAGCCCTGAATGGGCCGCAGTGCTGGTGCACACCCCTCTCAGACTGGCTGTTTATTCCTCCCACACTCATGTTTTTGCGTAAACAAATTATTTGTATAAATCCGTCCATCCGTCTCCCATTTTTGAGCCAGGCATGACAAATGGGGGCTCGTCCGGGAGCCAGTATCACAAGGCTAAAAACCCACTTGTTTACTGCTGCCTTTGATTAATAATAACTGAAACATAGATTAATTCTTGTCTAGATTACAACTTTTCATTACTTCTTGTTATTCAGCAACTGTAATATAATGTTTGTTTTTTTGTTTTGCTTATTTATTTTTATCATGTAAAGCACCTTGAACCGCATTGCTGCTGAAATGCGCCAAACAAATAAAGTTGACTTTGCATGAATTACTGCACCAATGGGGTGTGGGAATGGAGGAAAGAAGGAAGGATACAAGGAAATAAGAAAAAGTAGGAAACAAGGAAGGAAGGAATTTGAGGAAGAGTTGTAAAACATAAAAAAGAAGAGAAGTGCAAGGAGAAAAGGGTGAAAAGAAGAAAGGATGGGTGTGGGGTAGAATGAAAGCAGTTTTCATCTGAAAAGTTTCCACACTGCTGTGTCCACAGAAGAACTAATATACCTAACATTCAAAGGAAACAATGCAATGCATGCATTTTATTCTCAATTTAAATCTCAATTAAAGAAATGAGAGTGGAGAAATAAATAAAAGATTTTAAAATGCCTCAAATTATATAGTATGATAAGCCTTTTTGACGATGCAACAATAACTTGTATCAAAATGTTTTGTGAAGAAGTGCTAACAGTAAAGAAAATGAGTATTGCCCAACATTCGCACTGGTTACAGCTGTTCAGTCTTGGTGAGGCAACAGAAAGTCATGTTCTCCTCCTGCGCTGTACGTATCCAGAAGGCAGAATAATCTGAGCCCACATAGAGTAGAAAATACCTGTTTTACTGGAGCTTCTCCAGTGCTTTGCCTCAACTCTGCTCTGTATGGGTGGTAGGGATCTGTCAGCAGCAGGTAATTAATGCAGTAACGGAGATTAACATTTGCAGACTGACTACTTGCTCCTGGCTGTCTGAACAGAGTGAACTCTGTGGATTTACGCAAAAGCTTAGATTTGAGAACTACATCAGTTATCAAAGGCAGTAAGCACCTCTCTGGAGATTTTATCTCGCCCCACACAGAGGAAAACAAAATTTCCATGACATTTATTTGGAAGCTGGTGGAAAATGTTTCAAGCTGCAAAAGACAAAGAGGAGCAGTATGATGCATATCCAAAATAAGAACTTGTCAGATTGAAATGTTATAAATTTGCTGCAATAGCGTTGTTTTGAAAACTGCGGTGAAATTTAATTTTGCTTACAAAGCCCTAATTCAGCCAGATTGAAACCACACTCATAACAAGTGCCTTGAATGATCTCCATGACAAGCCCAACCACACATACTAAGCCAGAAAATAACAAAAAAAAAAAAAAAAAAGGGCCTGACATTAACAATCACCTCCACTAAGAACCAATTAGTTGGTGCGTTGCCAAAACGCAAAGCAAATACTTTCTGGCTCTAGACCATCTCTGTCTGTTTGCGCCTGTGAATGAGTGCATGCCAGACGCAGAGGGGAACATCTGCAGTGGAGGACCAGAAATGTAAGCAATCAGAAATCAATCACTCACCCAGAAACTGTTTGCATGCTTTCACATGCCAACGCGGAACAGATATAACAGAAGATGAGGAGAAAAACGATGAAGGATGAAAGTTTCTCGTTTAATCAAAGTCATGGATTTGGTGGCATGTGGGACCGTTGAACGCTAAAGGGCCTGAAATCACTAACACATGCACTTCTGAATAACACAGCGCAATAAATGCAGATGTCAGCAAGCAAACAGAAACAAATCTGGGATTACATGAGACGCAGCTCTCCTGCAAATATGCATGAAGTGGTAGCCAGTAACAAACATACGGCCAGCGGAATGGTTTACGCACACTCATGTTTGTAATGTGGGTGTTGTGGTGAGGTCCCGTCCCCATCTACTTTACCTCAGCAGCACCGCTCCAGTACCCACAGTGCACTGCTGTGAAACCACATCAAGCAGTGGGAAATATTTGCGGTGCCATGGTATGGGCCAAAGATTTACTGAACACATATGCTGCTGGAACAAACACGAGGGTGAGAGAATGATCCCCCAGTCCAAAGCCACATGGCTTTACACCACATTCACCAGTGCTCAGCACTTTTTTAATGCCTGCACCTCATTGCTGTTTTCATATGCATCAAACATGAGTCTGAGAACCAAAATAAGCAAGCCTAGAAGGCAAATTCTCCTAATTCACTGTATTCCTTTTTAGTTCTATCAAAAAGCTCAGGCATTGTATCTTGGCAAAAAAATAAATGAAAAATCTTAACCTCCCAAAGACACAGTTAAACCAGTTTGGACGCAAACCACTATACAAAAACCTACAGAAGTTAAAAAGTCAAAAAGACACCACTTCTGATTCCATTATACCTGTAAAATGGTCTTACTTAACCCAGTCGACATCAGCTGGTTTCCAGTATCAGATGTTTTCCCTTATTATTTCTGTTTTGACTGCTTAATTCAAGAGATTGTGTTTTTTATGTTTTTCACCTTGATGCAAGGCAATAATAATAAAGTGATACTGAAGTGATGAAGAGGGAAGCGGTTATGACGTCACTGTCTGTTGACTTAGGTCAATCACATGACTATTTGTGATTATTTGTGTAATCAATTATTTTATGTTACACATTTTTATTTGTAGAAATTCATTTTCACTCTGACTTTAAAGTTTTCTTTGAACATTTTTTTTGTCAAAAAACCCCACCAGTTTTGTTGATCATGATTTGTTTATAAACAAAAAAGGGTAAAATACATAAGAGGGTAAATACTTTATTAGACACTGTAAATCAATAAATCAAAGATTATGTGTGGTTCAAGGCTCCATTGTGCTTTTATTGAACTGCTCTATGATTCCATTACGTCATATTAATTGCTTATATGATAGTGCTTCTTGTTTTGGATGTGCATTTTGCATTTTTGGTGTTTCTTTTCATTTCTTCCCTGTAAAACAGTTTGATGTTTTCTTGAAATTAAAAATTAACAAAAATTTGTTAATTTTGTTAAGCAAAATTAACAAAACTTTGCTTACCTAGTCATTTCTGGATTAGAAAAAAAGGACTAATTCCAAAATATGTGCATCCAGATCATTTTTTACTGTTCACTGAAGCTGCTAGCTGCCTTATCAGCTCACCACGTAAAAATGAAAGTGTTGTAAAAGTCCATGTGACATTCACATCTATGCATTCCTGATCAGCGTGGCACATAAAACAAATCATATCGTACTGTATTTGTAAACCTCTCCATATTGATCTAACAGAATTCACATACCATTTCTTTTTTTTACAATTAACATTTTCTGATGAGCGTTCCCTGTTTTTAATTATGAATCTGGTTGTTCTCCACCAAACTAAGGGGGGGAAAAGAGCACATATTTCTATTTTTCCAAACAATTACTTCACAAGTGCATGTGCTTATTCATGCTTTCTGGAAGAAATCTGCAGCATCATGGTCATATTCCAGAGGTAGATTTGTTCATCTTGCAAAAGTACTGCACACTTGTTCAGTATTATGAAATAAAATGCCCAGAAATCACAGTAGATTACAAGAGTATGTGTTGAAAAACCCACTGCAGCTCAAATAATCCCAGCTTTGCATCAGCTAACGTGCAACATTTTAAAGATGATAAATTCTGTGTTTAATTGTGTGAAGTCTCCACCTGTTGTTGCAACACACAGCTGCCAAGTCAGTTTGCAGCTGAGCAACTTAGACCCTCCTGCCTGCTGCTGCTGCTGCCATGGCCACTTAATGCTCCCTCTTCTCACCACCATGACCTCCATTAATCCCAGCCCTGCCTCTATTCCAGCAGCAGAAACCCCCCTGCTTTTGTTCATCCTGAATCCTACCAAGAAAAAAAAAAAAAAAGTTACTGCCTGATATGCAATTAGGCGTGTAAAGACAGTGAAACTGGGTTTCTAGACTTGCAGTCGGGTGGTGGATTCTGCATGAACAAATCATTCAGAATCTTATGATTCTGATAAGAGGGAGAAAAGGTGTCAAAACAAAATCGCTCTGCAAGATGATGCAACCTCCGGTCTATGAAACATGCAGAGGCAGGCTGAGCAAAGACGTTTCCTCATGCGGGGCCGCTACTCATTACTACAGAGTGACTCTAATAGCTGTCATTAACAGCCACTTAACTGCAACAGCCCGTAATATCCTGGTTCATCTTTGTGATTTCAACCATTGTAGTGACTTACAGAACCAAGGAAAATAATTGAACTTTTGCAGAGAGATGTTCTCGGACCTGTTCACATGTAGACAACACAAAGTACTGAGCTGAATACAGTGGGAACCGGATCAAAATGCATTTAGATATGAACAAAGAGAACTGACTGGAGAAGATGTTGGGATAATGGTAGAAATAACTGTATTCTTCTGTGTTAATTTCCAAAATCCAAACTTTTTCACTCCAAACTTTGCAGAGTACAGCGGACCCACAGCAGGTTGCAGTCCAGTGTTCACTTATTCACTGATTATTTTTGTTGAGCGTATCAAAAATGTTGGTAAGAAAATGCAGTTTTGGAAGCAGAAATACCTGCACAAGCAGCAATAACACAAGAAAGAAAGGAGATGAGCAAAGAAGAGACAAAAAAACCCCAGAAAAATCAAACGGAATCACACAAAGTATTCGGGGAATGAAGGAACGTAAATACTGCACAAAGACAACAAAGAAGGAAAAGAAGGAAACAAGAAAGAACAAAACAAAGGGAGGGATGTAGGGCACAAGAAGGAAGGAGGGAAAGGAACAAAGTGTACAAGGAAGAAAGGATAGAGAGGTTCACGTGTAGCTACAGAAAACGATTAAATGAAACATCATGGCTTAAGAAAACGATCCGCGTCTCATCAATGCAAACATGACGAGGGAGCAACGCCTGTAACTACCCAGGATGCCCTGCTTTGCATCAAGTCAGAGCCTCACAATCATCGTTCACTGGCGCTCATTACTGACGTGTTACATAAATATTGTTTTTTTTCCCCTCACTCTTTTGGTGTGGAGAGTTGCATAAACACACTCCAACAGATTTATGAGCTGATTTAAATGATTACTTTAGCCACAAAGTAATCATTTGAAAACTCATGACAGCGTCTGATTAATTATTTGTGTAAAATTTAAAGTGAGAGGTGAACTCACTGGGTCCTCTGGTTTCTGGCCGCCACCGGGGAGAGGCTCTTCTGAAAGGTGATCTCTTCGGATCAGAGTGTATTCCCTGATGAAGACGGCGTCCCCATCACCCGCCCACACAGCAACCTGAAACACAAAGACAGTCACATAAATCATTTACATCAAAACACAATGAGAAAACACTGGCATCTTATTCATTTCTATTAATTACAGAAAAAGTAATGTGTTGGATAAACACTGAAATATCCCCTCTATATAAATAAGGCATTACAAAAAAAACCCTAGACTATTCACTAGAAACACTTTAAAATAAGGAGAAAAGGAGATCCAAATAAAATAGATGTGTGCTGATTCTTATAAATGACCACAAGTCACTTACAAAGTGATGAAGAGTACAATCTTCCTCACTTTGCACCGATTTACTGTCAGAGCTTATCTAATATTTATATCAGAAATATACAAGTCACAAAACAAGGAACAGATTATGTCGACTTCATCTAAAATCTCAGATAGAAGTGCTTCATTCCAGCATTTATTACACCCGAGTTTTTTCTATCCAGCTGTCTATCCCATCCATTTATTATTATTGGTTAATAATAAACGCCTCAGTTGTTCTTCTATATTGTTGTTGACTATTGTTCTCTGATCACTTGATTAAGCCTTTTCCAACAATCCACACTGCAAAATAAATAATAAAAGTGTTTTCGATTCATGGTGATATCGCATTGGATCAATATCGGTGTCAGCTAATCCTCAAAGCTGCGATATCAGAATCGTATCGGAAATTTAAAAAGAGTTATCAGGACACTCCTACTGGTTAATGGAAGTGGGAAAATTTTTATGTGACTTGCACCACACCAATGAAACTCTTTTCTTTTGTGTGTAAATTCAAATTAATCAATGAATTAAAATATCCTGTGTATTTGGTGGATGCGCTTCATTGTCCTCACTTTTCAGATGACAATCACATGGCAAGGAATATCACAGAAATCCCCATCGTCAGAGATGGGTGGTGGGTCGGATCTTGGATAGGGCCCATTTGCGGCGCAGCAGGCCCCGCATTCTCAAAGATGCACAAACTGACGGTGCAGGAGCCCTGAGCTGCTCTCCGCCGCTCATAAACAACCTGCAACGAAGCGGGTCAACTGTGTGCCTCCAAGGCAGCACAAAACAGAGACTTTCTGCTCTCCGCATGGTTGATTTAACATCACAGAGCAAAAGAAAGAAGTGTTGTTTAGCAACTGCTGCAAAACCCGACCCCGGCTTTTCATGGGAATGAATCACAAAACTTTAAATAAGACTTTAAATCTGGCCCAAAACTTTACAATCATTACTTCCTAACTTCAGTGAATTAAACTGCTGAAGTTTCTCCAACAACATGTAATATAGCAAAAGCCTCACTTGATAAACTGTGATGTGTTGGCGCATTAGGGTGACCAAATGCTGTGGGACCACATGTAACATTTTATTTAAAGTGTTTCTGGTGATTAATATAGAAAATGTTTTACACTAGACTGCATATAACAAATCACAGTCAACAAGGCTGCATGTGGGGTCTGCAAATCAGTGAGGAATGATGGGAAAATTCACCCTATACTTGTGAGAAAGCAGCAAAATACACTGACAGAAGCGAAATACAAGTTTTCCCCATATGAGACTCGATAATCTCAAAACTATGCATCAAGGGAAAAAAACAACAACGAAGAGAAACTTTTTTTTTTTTTTCCAAACCGAACTCAAAACTACAACTGAATTTCTGAATAAGTAATGAATACCCCTGAAGACATCAGAAACGTAGCAGCAATGTTTGTCTTCTCTGCTACGGATGCTGAAAGGAAAAATGTTGCACAACCAGAAACCAGATAGAGCAGATTTAAGTCAAGCGTGCAAACTTTAGGAGAAATCCAACTAACGTTTTTCAGCTGAGCCGTTCTGAAACCAGCCTGGCTGACCAGATGTCTTTGCTCAAGGCTAACTTGAGGTCTGGGTGAGGTGAACATAACCCAACTTCGAAAAGTTCTCATAACCCTTTTAGCGATGAGCAGACAAAAAAAAATCACCTTCTTAGCTTCTTGAGATCAAATGTTTCCTCTTTAAAACAATATGCAAAAAATATTAATGGGATTTAAAAACAAAACAGAAAAATGAAATATATTTTCTTAAGGAAACAAACCCACTGGGTCAGATATCATTTGCTCTTGCAAATCTGAGCAGAAGCTTCAGATCTACAGTCGTAACCAAAGGATTTGGCAGAAGCACAAACATTAAATCTAAATGTCTTTTCAACTTCAGTTTTTGAGGTGAAGTGTCACTGATTTTACATCACTGGAGGTGATCGCATGCATTATGCAGCTTTGCCCAAATTTAAAAGCTAACTTCATTTCAGCAGAGTCAGTGCAGATGAATGAGTCCAGATGGAAACAGTTCATCGATCCAGTTATCACATTGATTGCCAAAGAGGAACAGATGCAACAGATTAGCTATCCAGCCGTCATCAGTTTGCATTAAAATGTAAAAAAAAAAAGTGCTGTAAGAAAGGTTTTATGGATCATTAATAAGGTGAGAGTGAGATTGACAGGAAGTCCAGAAAGCACCAGAATATGTTAATGCGGCGTTTTGGCTTCTTGGTGACAAGAAGTTCAGCAAGAAGTCACCCGATGATGAAGAAAACCTTCAAGGATCGACTCAAATCTGCAGGAACAGCAAGGAAAATCATGTCATTGCATCTGGAGAAAAACAGGCGGGTGTCAGCTGTAAAGCATCCATGTCCAATCCGTCCCCCGAGGTCCCTGCTCATCTAAAAAAAGTGGGCTTATTCACAATTTTGTCTGAGAACGCCACCATGAATAAAGAGGAAAATCAATAGGAACAACTTGTCCCAAAAATCCAGACGCAATTTGTCCGTGGTCATGTTTTCCTCTGCATGACCGAACATCAATGCACGAAGCCAAAGTGGTAAGAGAATGGCTCGTACCATTTGATCTGTGACCAAAAAAACTACACTGAAAGGCTGTGGTTATTTCTCAGAGAGCAGGAGAATAAACAGAAGCCAATAAACTTATTGACTCCAGGCTTCAGCACAATAAGAAATGGTCACTTTACATTTTAAACTACCCATCATTTCTTCATATTTTGCTTCCAGTGAGTCAGACTTTTTCAGATCTTTTAAAGTGGTTTCGATCAACAGTTGTTGAGGTTTTACGACGATCTTTCACAATTCCTCCTTAAAGTTTGACTGCTTTTTCACACATTTTCAGTCGTCTGTCTGACCCTGAAAGCACAGCGTGTGAATGTGGTCAGAACAAAAGATGACTCAAGAAAAATCGCACAGTAAAGCAACAAAGCTGCCGTTGAACCATTCAAACATGGAGGCAAGTACATTTCTGCCTTGATTCCAATTAAAGTTAAGTAACTTTTTTTTTTTTTTTTTTTAAGTGAATGATTTCGTTTAAAAAGAAACCACACACTTAATAATTCGTAGGAACAAAAATTCCACGTTTTGATTTCTGTTTATTAGTATTTGGTTTTCGGTAATTGAAATGAAAAATGCTAGGAAAAAAAAAAAAAAAACACTAGGAACTTTTTCTTACAGCCACCCTGAGTGTGCATGTGTGTGCCCCAAAGAGCCAGGGTAAACGTTAAGCAGGGCACCGGGCCGCTCATTCATTAACCTCAAAGGCGAGTTGGATATCAAAGAGAAACTTTTCATCCGGGAGGAGGAGAGGAAGTGAAGTTGGAGGGGAAGGCTGGTTCTTCAAAAGCAGATAATCAACAGAAATAACATCCAACCTGATATTATAATTGAGCCTGCACGGTGCCAGTTTCCGCAGTCTGGGTACCAACCGGGAAAGAAAATGAGCAACATTTACTGTGCAACACGAGTACAAATGCTCATATTCCCAGCTGCTAAATGATAATAGGATAAGAACACATCATTTGTTCATTTTATTTCTAAATAAATACTTTATTGTTTTAATATTTTAGGAATCTTGTAATTACCCACTAAAAATTAGGATTTTTCCATAAATATGAAGAAAGAGCATGATTTTGAAGACTCATGTCACAGCTTGCAGGAATTTTAGAATCCTAAGATTAATAAAAGTAAGATTTATCGGTAATGTTCATTTTGGACCGTCAAATCGGAGGCGACGACTTGGAATATAAGAAGTAAAGCAAACACAAAATGCTGCCAAGTGTTTCTGGTGTAGTCTCTCGTGCAAACATCTTAGTAAACTTGAAATAAGACAAAACAACTTACAAGCAGCCTTTAACGAAGATATAAGAGCTCGTTTTAAGTCAATGGTTCCTTCATATAAATCAAAAAGCACAAGTTTCACTGGCAGATTATTTCATTTATAATGTGGGAAAATGTCTTGTGATGAGTGAAAGAATCTGACAGTGAAAGTAGCATTTTTCTTAACCATTATTAACTAATTATTCTCTTAAAAAAATCACCTCTATCTTTCTGAACTGTGACTTTCAATTTAGTTTTGTCTTATTTCAAGTGAACTAAGATATTTGCACAAGCAACTAGACCAAAAATACTTAAGATTTTGCGTTTTTGCAGAACTCCTCTGGATCCAAAACTCAGAATCAGCAGCTCAATGAGAAAAATAAAACTGAAACTCCACTTTCACCACGTTCTCTCGTTCCTGGTGGACTCTTTAGTTATCTAATGTTCTTCCTCTGGCACCCTTTGAAGATATAACCAGATATCTTCTCCTGCTTTGGCTGCCAGCTTTCCCTCAACTTGATTTACTGCTCCCACTCCCGGGTGCAGTCGGCCTTGCGAAGTGGGCAAATCCTTCGACTCCCACCGCTTCTCATCTGAAACGGGAGCGAGAAGCCCTGAGGGAGTTTGGGAGTAAAACAAAACAAAAAACAGGCTAGTTTTTGATGGATGAAAAGCTTTCCTGGCACTGTCATCACATCCTTTTGCATTCATGCTCTGTTTCTTTCCTGTTTTAACATCTCATAATGATACCTGGCACCTTCTTCATTGATGCATGCGTCTGTCTTTGAACACCTTTTTCTCTTTGGAGAACATTTAATGAACTTGATTTGAAAATAACGTGCTGAGTGTTGGTAAATCTTTTCGCTGGAGTGAAGAGCAATGCAATCATTGAAGCTGAATGGTAGCTCACTGCGATTCCTTGGTGGCTGAAAAATAACCTTAAAATATCACTTTCTTAGGAAGTTTTCCCTTTTTTCTCCCAGATGGCTGCTGTGGCAGCGTTTTAATTCTGAAAAATACGTCCAATTTAAATTCCTGGCAGTGTCTGCTGACAACTCCAATCCAAAACTACCTCCATAGCAGGGCTTCTCTGAGGGCAACTATCGACCCTGGTAAGTTGTTTGTACCCTGGTACATGAAGCATTGGGGATGATAATGGCCTCAGAAAACTATTCTGCTGTCTGGAGAATGTTCCTGCAAGGGTTAATGAACCTGTTCGTATGCCAGCTTTACTGGATTTATTCAAGTATTTAAACTCTGGATACATTTATGTTCAGTCACACCAAAACAAGCAGAACGACAAAGAATTTTATTGGTGTTTGTGTGGCAACCTTGGAGACGAACGATTGCATCAACATAGTCAATGAAAACAAGACTGTGACCGTTGATCCCTTGGGCTTTATGAGCCGAAAGGATCTGCAACACATATTTTACAGCTAAAGCAGAACGATGCATTTATTTATGTTTTTAGAACAGCACTATAGTTCGGTTGATTGGAGGTTTTTGCTACCACTTCCTGTGACTGCAACATTTTTTTATTTTGTAAGAGCACTTTATCATCCTAAGATAAAGGCCTAAGTCTTTCTCTCTTTTTTTTGCAAAGAGTGTTTGTTTTTTCCAAAATCCCTTTGTTTTTTGGAGTTTACATCATTTGTATGTTTACAGCGTATTTTGTCATTTGCTGTTTGTTTGCAGCTGCCTGCCGCTGTAGGAATGTATTAAAAATGCATAACATCTATTTGGGGACACAAAAAAAAAAATCCACCATAACTATTTTTATGACTAAGTTTTGCATATTTTACACATATGTGGACGGACTCTGCAGATTATCCGGTCGCTCACAAACAAAACTAAAAAAGGTAATCCAGTTCACCTAAATTCTGTATATGGTCTGTGTGGGGGAAAGAAAAACCCATTTCCATGTATGGCTCCTATAAAAAAAAAAGCAAAAAACTGATTGGATGTCAAAAAGATAAGCGAAGAATGTGATTCGCCCCTCCCAGCGACAGGTCCTTGAAACGTGACACTTTAGTCGACCCAATCAGCACAACACTTTGATCCGGGTTGTTCCAACACCGTTCTTTCACTTAGCTGACCGTGTCACAGGCTTCATTCAAAGGCCGAAGCTTCAAGAAGCTCTGATGTGAAGGATTAATTCCTGCTCTGTCAAAGCCATGGCTGTGAAACTGATCATTCTTCCTGAACATAACAGGCGGATAAGGTCAGTGCAGCAAAAAGAAACTGAACAAATGCAGACTGAGAGCAAGAGGAGCTCCAAAGACTTTTCCACTCCTCTGATGGCCTTCATAATGAGCAGGCTGAATGTTGTGGAAACAAAAACTCAGCGTTTTGGACATGGAGATTCTCCTGTCAGATGACCTGGAAGGAGGTGAGGCCAATACTTGCACACAAGCTCTTAAAAAAGTGAATAATATTTTTAAATATCTGAGTGTTTCTTTTTAATCCACACACATGTTTAGCCCTTGGAGGTCTTTTCATTTTGTCAACATGTTTTTTCATAAATATTATGCTTCATACCATATTTATTGGGATTAAAAAGTCTTTTTGAGCTAATTTTTTATCATATACATACATATGAAAATGTAAATTTTCTGAGGTAAAAAAAAAAAAAATGGCGTGAATTGCACAAAAGCCAGAGATTTTTGGATTTTGCTTAAAAAGACGTATGAATGACACATGTACTGGTTGCAAAACACAATTGAGGGCAAAAGGTAAACTACCAAGAAGGAGTGGGTGTTGCTGATGACCTTACGTTAAAGGTTACATTTTTCCATTGGAAAATACCAGGGTAATAAAAATAATATTGCATCACGGCTTTTATCAGTGCAGACGTCAGCAAGTCCTGCACAGATGTAGGCGAAGGTGCCCGAGTGACGCGCAGTGACTCACGGCTGGTCATATTTTCCCCCAAAGTAATGGAACACGCTGACGACTTTCTTTCATGTTTTTCAGGTGCTTGGACCGGTTTCTGGTACGATGCAATGAAGCAGACAACTGACAGACTATTTCCATCCCTCAGTCCAGCCATCTTCTACTGCCGTTGCGGATTTTGCTCCAGATCTCATTCCAGTTGGATAGAAACTTCTCACCTGAGAGCAGTTTAGGAGGCTTCACTAATCCATCAGAAGAACGAAACATCAAACCCTCCAAAAGCAACCGAACTCATCATCTTCGCAAAGGGGAAACAAAAGAACTTTTTTTACAAAAAGAAACTGCAAAAAAAGACATTTCTGCATATATGTAAACTACTTTTCTACTGTGTTTATTAAATAGATGTTATTTGACAAGGGTTTGAGATTGTGAGATTTTTTTAGAATAGTTATACCTGGAAAAGAAAAAAAATGTTTTATGTAAGACTACCTCAAGGCATAGTTTAGGTTAAATGAGATTTACACAGATGGTAAAATAAAGATTAGTTTCTCATTTGTTCGAAACTTCTTAGACAGAAAGCAAGAACTCATAAGTAGGCTTCAAATCATTGAATTCAATTCAATTTCGGATCATTTTGTGTTGGTTTTACACAGGCAGTCAGCAGAGCATAAATATGCTCTCAAAGATGGTGAAACAAAGAACAGGAGCTGCAGACAAAAATGCATTTATGATTTAGTGTTTTTGAAAACAACAGGCAGCTGGAGAGCAGAATCTGTGTCTGAACTGAAAGCTCAGCAAATGAAGCAGAAGGAAAACATTAAATAAACTGCTGAAGCAGCCAGAATGAACATAATAGATCAACTAATAATTTTATTAGATATCCAGCATCGGCTTTTTCATTTCTATAAGAATTTGGTCCTCGTTTGCAGGTTTTTCAAAATACACTCACACGTGTAAAAAAATATTGCTTCTCCTTTGTTATTTAGTTTGACCAAACAGCGTCTCCATATGAATAAACAATATATAGATCACTTCGATCATCTGTTTCAGCTTGACAAATATTCATAATTATCTTTTCTTGTTTTTCAGGTTTAGCAGTTATGACTTGTTCATTTTGGTTTATTTTAGGACAGACTTATTGCAGCTTTAAATTAAGAATGTGGATTGTGTAACAGCAATAATTTCTGCATGTGAGGAGAAACAAAACATCAGAAACATGACAAAAGGCCCTCTGGTTTGTTTTGCTACAGCCACCAGCAGAACCTTCCTAACTCATCATTTTCCCTTCTTTATCCTTTCTTGAGTCCAACTTTTCTTCATTTTTGTTCCCTCATTACCATCTCTTTGTTTTTCTTTTCTGTCCTCCTGATTTCCTCCTTCCCATTAATCAATCAGTAATCTGCCACGACTGCTTTTAGCTGAAGACTCAGAAGATTTTGCCTTGATTTTGTGTTGGTCTAAGACGTTTTAACACCAACAGATTGATCCAAATGTGGTAATAAGGCATCAGCTATTAGTTGGTTTCACTCCTATTTGTCTTGCAGAAGTTTTTTGGGTTTTTTTTTTTTTTTGCATCCAGTTGGATAAGTATTCCTCCACTGAGGCTCCGGGAACCCATGGCTCCATCTTAGGATCTGAACCGTTTTTGTTACATTTGAAATATTACATTTATTTCCATTGTTTTATAGATGATCTGCAAGTTTAACTCATATTGAGAGAAAGTGGAAATCGCTCAGTCCACAATCTGGTAAACTGCATAAATTACGTTATAATTTGGATGTTGATAAAATATCAGTGGAACAAACAGAGGTGATTGTTTTTTGGAAAAACTGACTTGTTTTCAGTATTTAAAAAGTTTGATAAGTCAGTGCAGGAGTTCAATGTGGCTTTTATCGTTTGAGATTAATGAGCAAAATCCAAACTTATTTGCCTTATAGTGCCTTCAAAGGGTGAAATATGCCTTTATCACTTATAGACTCGTTCGTAGGTGTTTGTCTCCCATTGGCCATAGAATATATAGGAATGTTTTGATTCCCAAGGAGAAATTGCTTCTTTATTGACAACCTACTCCATCCAAAGTGTTAGTTTGTAGAATATAACCATAAGTGCTACATAATTTATTAAAAAAGTAAATAAATAAATCTTTAATTTATGGACCTGTTTGCTACCTTGGACACTTTGAGTGAGTAAAGTGCATTATAAACATTGATTGATTGATTGATGTCAAAAGCTTAGGAACGGTTCCCTCACTCTGTTGAATCCGTGCCACAAAGTTTGAAGGAAGACATTAAGGCGTAAAGGGGGTCAACCTGGTGCTAGCAGGGTGTACCTAATAAAGTGGCCAGTGAGCGTATCTGCTTCAGTTCATCAACTGATGTAGTTTTGTCTTCTGTCAAAGTTAACAAAAAACAAAAACAGGACAGATATTTGTGCCTACAGATGATTGATGACGGCAGGAAGCTTATTAAAGTGTGTGAACTCCTGGTCCAGTCACGGTTCCACAGGACGACAAACTGAAACCAGGCACTTCCTGGACCTCGTCTCTTACTCGGCTCAAGAACAAATGTTTCAAATCCATCATGTGGTCTCACATTGAGAAATTAATCTAAAAATTATGAATTTCCATATTTTTTCAAGAGGGGAGTTTAGGTATATGTAATTACATCTACATCTAAATTGAGTCTAAGTGAAATAAATGGACCAGGGTCGTAGTAAAGACTTCATACTTGTGGTTGATTTGCACTTCATCTTGTTAGATGGATGTAGTTGATGCAAGACATTTTCTAGTGTCACAGATTTATCACTAGAAACCATCCTGAAACCACAGGCAGCCTTTTATTAGTCCGGTCCGAAGGCCCATCTGTTGATCCGCTCAGTGTTTTTAAATAGCTATGATTGCTGACTTTTATCAGCAACAAACCTGCGTGTCATCCGGAGAGATGAACGGCACTCTAAGTGTGTTTTGGAGAACCAGAGCTCTGCGCACACAGCCATCTGTCGTCCTCCATCATTTCAGTTCGCAGAAGGATTACAACAGACAGCTGGGTGGCACAATTACAACCATCCACACATAGCAGGCCAACAAGTTCACGCTGCAGGACATGTGTGCTGCTGCAGGACTGATTTAGCACAGTATGGTGATTTCACACATAAAGGTGACTGTCACCAGATGATTGATGGTGACCGTGTCAATGGCCTGTTGTGTGGGCACAGCAGAAAGTCTCTTTACTCTTAACTTTCACTCAAAAGTCAGTGGAAACCAAGATAACAGAGAGAAAGCATGTTTAATTTACAAGGAACCAGCACCTTTTCAAAGCTTTTTCAAGCTAAACCCAGACAAAAACCTGCTACACCACGGTAGCACCAGCTACACCACGGTAGCTTAAATGCTAAGGGGAGGTTACATGCTGCAGGTGAGACAATCCATAACTTGTGCTCTTCCTTCATCGAGATCTTAGAAGGTCCTGATTAACACCACTCTCAAAAAGTTTGGGATGTTTGGCTTCTAGGTGAAATTTATTGAAAAAGTTTAAGCTACAATCATATTACATCGTGAAAGTTGGACATTTAAGTAGAAGCATCCTATTGTGAGCTTGAAAATCCAACAAGAGTGGAGGGTATGCCACAACAAAACAATGTTTCAATAACATGTCATGTGCCCTTGAGCATCAATTACAGCTTGACAACGACGTCTCTTGCTGTTCACAAGTCAACTTATTGTCTGCTGAGGCATGGCATCCCATTCCGCTTGAAGCACTCAGCTCTCAGGTCATTGAGCTTCTTTGGTGCAGAGTTACTAGCCTCTACATAACTCAGCTGATCCCATAGGTCTACTATGGGATGCAGTACAGACCACTTACTACGGCGAAACTACAGGCTCTCAAGTCGTTGAGGGAAAAATCTAAGTCTCCTCGTCTGACTCGTTAGTAAACTAGCACCTAATCTTTTTCGCTGTAAAACCGTCAGCATCAAAAGCAAAAAAAAAAAAAAAAACAAGAGTATGTTACCAGATAATAAACAACCCATCTGGGGTTTCCCATCACAGAATCCTCCAAAGGGAGGAAAGCTTTGTTAAATAAAGGTTTGGAGAGTCAACCTCTCCTTACTCAAGTACTTCTCGAATAGTAGGACTCTTGGATGGATGAATGTTCCTTTTTTATTTATTAATAAATGAGTTTATACAAGCATTATTATTGGAAATACAATTTTGGTTCCTCAGTGCCCGTAATAATGTACTTTGCTAGTATTTTAGCACATTGCTTTTTCTGTCCTTGTAAAATTAACAACAAAATAATAGCATCAATAAAAGCAGAATTTAATGATTTTTTAATCACTACAGTCACTGGCTGAAGCGTTTAACTACCATAGGTAGGAAATAAATACAGGAGCAGTATCTGACTAAAACGAGACCTGCTCATTATAACAACATTTATATCCCAGTAAAACCAGAATATGTTCTCGTTTAAATGAGAAAGGTCGTAACAGCAAAACGGCAACACCTCGCAGGATGTTTGAGTCGTCTACTACAAACACAGTTTGTTCACAGTCGGATTTATGCCTTTTACCTCGTAATCAGTCAGAGGAACTATTTTTACATCTTGTTATAATGAGAAAGTTTCTCGTCTTAATGTGTTTTGTATTTCTTTCTAATGAGAAAGCTTCTCGTTTAATGCAATACTGCTCCTGTATTTATTTCCTGGCTCTGGCAGTTAAATCCTGCTATATAACTAACAGGAAAAATCTGTTGACATCAAAACTTTTCGTTTTTTTTTACCATGATAGCATTTGATATTTCCCTTTAGTTCTTCCTTTTATTCACATAAAACTCACATTTAGAGCTGTCACAAAGGAGAACAAGACATGAAAACATATTGCTTCTTACTTTTTCATCTTTAGATTAGAACTTTATAATAATTAGGGTGGTTTTCCTTTCTATGAAATACCTATGAGCAGTTTCTGTCAGACGTCCCAGAGGGCCAATGCAGTAAATGCCGTTTCCCTTGGAACAGAGCAAAAACAAAACCAGCAAGCTGTTAGCCTGACCACACATCACTAAGGCCAAACAAATTAATCCTTCAGGGTGTTCAGCCAGGAGATCTGCAGGCAAAATGAGACCAAAAGGAGGGCTTTCAATAAGTAAAGACCCTCTTCTCAAAACACAGAGCGTTCTCTCGCAGTGTTTCCAAAACTGATTTTCCTGACATCAGATTCTACTATGAAAGCCTCAGTCTTCTAAAAAGTGCTGTTTGCGGTCACCATCGAATTACTGGTGCATTCCTGTTCCCAAATTAAGCCCCTCATTTGAGGAGATGCCCGGCCATCGACAGCTTTAATTTCCACAGTCTGTGGCATTCTCAGGGCCTGATCTCATCCGTCTGGCAGTCAGAAAGAAAAAAAAGAAAAGAAAAGAAAAGCAAGGCATGCTGCCCTGCATGTAGCATGGCATTTCTGAGCGCTCAGCTCCAGGATCCACACTCTGTTCCTTAATATTCCTCCACATCGCAGGAGGTGAGCTTCACTCTGGCGGCAATATGGAAAGAATTTGGGATGTTTGCCAGAGCTTTTTTATCAGCGACATATTTTCCAAATGTATTTACAATTGCTTCTTCTTCGCAATGGTGGCTGCATCCTTCATCACTTCAGAGATGAGGTCAGACTACAGAACCCACATTCTTTAAATTAAAATATAAACTTTCTTTTGAGATTGGATCTAGTTTTACAAAGCTATTAAAAAAACTTTGTGGTCTGACAACTTCTGTTTTCTGTTAGTTTTAAACCCATCGCCCAGTTTATAGCATTGAGATTGGCTCTTGACTGAAACGCAGGGGGAATTTCCTTACTTTTTAATCAATTTGACATATAAACACCTTTTCCCTGAATTAAAACAGTGTTTGGTGGCTGGTACATTTACCATGATACACTCTGCACTCCATCCTGTTCTTCAACCCAAACATTTTTGGGTGAGGTGAGACCATTAAAATCAAATCCAGTCTCTGCAGTCCTGATCCCCATTTAGGGACCATTTGCTCTAACATGTAATTATCATTTCCTCTATTCTAGCAGGTCTGAAAAGCATCTCCATACTTACGCCACTACGCTTAAGTAAGGTGGCGTTGCTTCAACCAATGAATCACTGCAGTTCTGTGAATCTGAACATGCGATTTCATCCATTTGCTGCAAATTGAGTTTCTGATTAAACAGTTTCTTGCAACCTGTTTATGGTGCAACAGGTTGATAGCATGTTGAATTGTTCTGTTTTTGATCCTTTGCTCGTTCACCGCCTGGTGAAAAAACTTCCCCTTCCTCTATAGTGGGATGGTCGAATTACTGTAACATTCAGCTCTGGAAATAAAAGATAAAGAGCCCACTGCACTGAACCCCATTGAAAACCTCCTGGTTATTCCACCGTATATTTATTTCTGAACTCTTCCAGAGTTTAAACATTAGTATCATTGTTTCTGAATTAATATGAACTTGTTTTGTTTGCAGTATTTCAGGTCTGAAAGCTCTGCATCTTTTTTGTAATTTTGACCATTTCTCATTTTCTGCAAATAGATACTAAATTTGCTTTTCGATCATGGTTAGTTCTTCGACTCTTTGATGTGTTGATTGTCGCTCCAGTTAATCAAAATGAATATTAATTCTGTGAAACATATAGAAATCTCCTTACACTTATGTATTTTGGAAAAAGATTGCTTTACTGAATAGTAAAAATACATTCTTAAGACTGATTTGGGATCATGAGATTGACATAATTGATAGATTATGAAACTGTTTGGTTTATGAACATAATATAAATTCCACTAGACACACGGCGTATGTATGAAGAGACAGACAGAGTTAAATACAAATCTACTTAATCCCACTTATGCTCTTTGACAGATGCCTGTGTACATCTGGCAGGGAGTCAGAAAAATGTTTCATCGGCTTCCTTCATCCTCATCACTGGTTGAACAGAAAGAATTTTAAACTTTGGAGATTATATTGTAATTATTAGGAAAACCTCGTTGGAATTCATGTCAGTAAAGGGCTGACCCTGAATTACCTCAAGTCATAAGAATGAAATACGCATTAGGTAAACATTTGGATCTGGAAGTCCATCGAAGAACCATGAGCAGAGCAAAAATACTGAGAAGTCTGATTTATTACATGTTAGATATAGTTGCAGAACTGTTTGTAGAAACTTTTCCAATCATTAATGTTGATGCCAAGTAAACTACAGCGCCCTCCACGCCTGTTTACGTCCCTGGTAAAGATGGTTGAAAAGCCTTTTATCGAAATGTATAATTTCACACTGAATAGTTTAGAATAGAGTAATATTTCATCTGTGTAAGTGGGGGGAAAAAAAAAATCACAGGTTTTTATGAAGTCACTGTTGCCACAAATATTGGAAAACCTGCTGTCAACAGAGACGTACTTTTTCCAGTCTTCTCCTTTAACATCCAATAAACTTGGAGCATTCAGAAAGGATCTTTGACAATTAGACTTCGCACAGTGTCTCCAGATAATAATGTCTGTGTTGATTTTACATTTTTGGTTCTGCTTTGGATCATTATCCTGTTGAAAGATTCAATAATTGGCCATATTTACTTTTGTGGTAGAAACCAGATGTAGGAAAAGTTCCCAAAAACGTATTCAAGTAAGTGTAGCACTACTTAAACATATTTTTGCTCATGTAAATATAAAAAGTAGACATTTAGGAAATCGCTTGATTAAAAAAAAATATTGACAGAAAAACTTCTTAAGAATTGAATAACTAATCAGAATATCTGATTTAATATTCAAAAACAATGTCAGACAAAAATCTAGTCGTGCATATTTTGGTATTTTAAAGACTGAATTGAAGAAATTAATGCAAATCAAATTTTGACAACATGAAACGTATTAAAGGAATTCAGCAATACCTCCAGTGACCCCATCTGCTGTTATTTTATGTATATTAATCAATATGCTCAGCATATAGAAAATAACATTATAAAAACAAAGCTTGCACACAAACAGGAAGTCTCACTTCAACATAAACTGCAGCTGTTTGAATCTGGTGCATTTTTGGTTTAAATTATGTTTGTTTTTCATTTACTAAAGTTACTCAGGGTGGGTAGAGTATCCAAAAATTTTACTTAAGTAAGAGTAACACAACTTTATAATACTACTACTCAAGTAAAAGTAAAAAGTATGGTGCAGTAAATCTGCTCTGAAATGTTTTTTTTTTTTCTTCTAAAAAGGGGTACGTCAGTCACAGCAAGGATCAGAAACACCAAAAGTGGTCTATGATGAAGCAATCAGCCTGATGTGACAGCTTAATGTTGTCCATACATCGTCTTGTCAGTCTGGACAGATTCCATGGGGTGCAATTATTTCTGATGAGTGACTGACAATGGACTAAAGAAATGCAAGAAGAGCCCATCAAACATTCCTCCGATAAATGACAGTTTCAAGAAAACGGGAAAATGACTGTTGAGGCTAGACAGCTGACGCTTACACGAGTGGATGGAAAACACGCAACAACGATGGAGCGACAAGGAAATTACTCAAACATCCCCAACATACCAGCGTAACTGCTGACAGGATGGAGTTGGATTGATGAATGACGCCTGGGATGCATCCCAAATCCTGTATTTAAGGAAAGAGGGTGTTTAGCAGAGATATGCAGGTGATGGGATGACTGCACATTGTGTGTTCCACATTCTTTTAGTCTTTAAGAGTCAGATCAGATGCACCATTTGAAGTCTTAACCATGGTGCTTCAGAAATATCTAATGACACACGAGTTTAACATGGGGGCACATTTTTTTCCCTGCTCGTTTCAAAACCAGCGACTGTTTATGCTGCTTATGCAAGTCTGCCGTCTTCTCTCATGGTGACATCTGATATACATGAACATGGACAAATCACCACATTTTAGCTTGCAGTAACAGCAAACGTATGGCTCTGTGGGTATCGTCAAACATTGAGTTATCTCGTGAAAATCAGCTGGCTTTGAAGGGAGAGCAAAGGGTGGCCTCATTTGTCAAACATGTTGTTTAGTTTGAAGAAAAGATAAAGTTTTGATTTTGTTTTTAGAGCAAGAAAAAAAGATTCACTCCATGAACATCCTACAACACTGGTGAGTTTCTTATAATAGTTTTTAAAAAAAACAGAAAAAAAAAAAAAAAGGTTTGGCTTTAGAGCTGCCATCATATTCAAAGAAAAAAAGTCTGCTTTGCAATAAAATGAGCTGGTTTCCAAGTTTTCAAAATATGGTGAATGTTTCAAGTTAGGTGACGATGTAGGATGCAGCTATCATGTTCTGTGGTGTTTTGTTGCAAACCATAGCAACACAAGTGCCATGGATGAGCATCAGATGAGACAACACGCACTGCCCACCTGCTACATTTTATACTGAATCTGTGTTTAAGAAAACAATTAGTACAGACTTTGTGAGACCGACTTTATACATTTTACTAATTCCCATTTAAACGCCATGTATTGTTCGTCAAATGATGAACTGCAAGACATTTTTAAGCTACATTGAAATGATGCTGAGTATAGAGATTAACAGAAGCAGTCAGGATTTTTTTTTTCTTCATTTTTAATTTGCAGTTGCACTCATAACTAAACTGAGGCCTATTTTTGTTCATTTCAATGTCACCATAAATTTACACTTTGAATTAGGGCTGCACAATATCAACATCAATAAAGTATATGAATGTCAATTCTCCATGTAAATGTGAAAATTTATTGTGGAGAAATAAACTAAAACAGAAAAAGATTATCCTTTTTTGGAGAAAGATTAGTTGCTAAATAAATAAACCAAAAATCCGTTACTAAATGATTTGTTACAAAGCCTAAATGGTGTTGCATCTGATTCTTTTCGGCATATTTAAGATGTGCAGATAATTAAAGAAGTGTGAACACATGCGAAACAAAATAAAAAAATTTGGCTGAGTGTCAAGGCTGAAGCCATAAAGAGAAAAATGTCGCCCCGAGCCTGCAGCACAAACCCGACTCAACAGTGATAACAACAAGCCTTGTCTTTTCTTTTGTTTGTTATTTTTGCAACTTGGAAAAACATGAATATTTCACTTTTCATAGTGAAGATGTAAAAGAGTCTCTTTCCTGTACCCCGATTCCGCATTTTTGCAGATTTCTACCCATTCTAGTGTTTGTCAAGCAATAGCTGGGCCTTAAATGATGCATTGCATATGTCATCTGATTCAAACTACAGTGAAGGTTTGCAGGAATAACCTTGAAAGTACATTTATCAACCTCGTTCAGCCCGGCTGCACAGAAAGGAGGGGTTGAAGGTGTGCTGTTGAAACAAGGAAAAGGTTCAAGGCGAGGAAAATAATTGGATTTGGCTCAAGCCGAAGAACTTTGTTCTTCGGCTTGAGCCAAGTGCTGTGGCTGTGTTAAGTGCTGTGGCTGTGTTTGTACAGCTGGCGAGTGTGGCCAGGGTCGTCTCAGCAGGGAGCAGGCTTTGGCACTGCTGGGCACGGCTGCAAGGCGCTAATCTGACGGAGAACACAAGCTTCAGCAGAAAAATGTTTGCCTAAACCCAGAGGAGTGTATCTACGAAGCAGATACAAATGACATTTTTATTTTCGCTCGTCGGAGTACTGGGGCAGACTGACCTGGCTCTTGGCTGGTCTCGATTCAGAGGAAAGCATAAAACAAAATTTTTGGTCTTTATCATATCATGCTGGGTTATTAAGTTGTCTGAGGGCACTCATTTACAATGCTTGATGGGAGACATCGCTTTCGTCCAAACACATTTATTCGGTTTCTTCAAACTCGCTGCTTTGGATCAGTTTGCGTGAAACATTTTCGCTTTTCAAAGTGATGAACAACCCCTGGTGGCATGAAATCAAGAAGTCTGAAGCTCTTTGTTAGCCAATAAATAAAAGGTTTACCTGCCAGGAGGAGCCGGTATGAAACGAGTGTGAAGCGCTTCTTCACGCTTTGCACTCTTAATCGTGCAGGGAAATTGATTTGCGGTGCTTGGAATGCAGTGCAAACACACAGAGACATGGAGGCTTCGCATTAATACGTTTCTGACATGCACTCGGAAAACTGAATGGGAACGTTCATCTGGGGAACACAGCTACAGTGTCAGGTTGTTCATTAGTAAAAATAAAACGTTTTCCTTGCTCTTCACTATTCTGCTCCACTTTTTCTTGGTTTGTCACGTAAAAATAATTAACTAGAAAAGATTGTAGGTGCAATATCACGAAATGCAAAAAACTTTGCATACTTTTGTAAGGTACTGCATGAAATGTAATAAATTGTCTCATAAATACTCAGGTTTCCTGGATACTTGAGCATCTTTGTTTTGGACAAGCTTAAATATAAAGACGTGATTCTTCAAACTGGAGACATCCTAGACTTTATAATCCCATTGTAGCCATGAAACAGTATCTTTTCTTTCTTCTGACATTTCGAAAGAGGCTTTCAAAATACACCCCCGTTAGAAATTCCTGACTTACTCTGGCAACTTGGGTTTCAATCTGATAGCTCCAAAACTGTGTCTGCAACCAAATTCTTCAATATGTGCTCCTAGCAGCCCTCCTTTTGTCGTCGCTGTGCATAAAAGAGATGCTTCTGGTGTCAGGTTGGCTACAGATATCCCAGTGACACCGATAGATTTTAGGGGGGCTTATCTAGACTCAGGCAGCCAATGAAAACGTCAGGTACAGCTTTGGGTTAATCTCCAACTGAACCCTCCAGTGTATTTTGGAATGAGGAGCCAAACGCTGCCACAAATCAGTGCACAAGCCAGGCGTCTGTTGGCTTGTTTCTCTGTCTGTTCGTTTGGAAGCAAGCTGGAGTCGTAATTAAGGTACAACAATGTTTCATCCGAGCCCGGCCAAGAGAACGTGATACCCGAACAAGTTGCGTTTGGCTCAATAAATAGTGATATTGTTACAGGTGACCTCCCAACATGAACAATGGATGTCTCGATTGCAGATCTCTTGGAAATTAAACAGTCTGACCTTGGCTGAGCTGTCTGTTTCTGTTTCCAAGGATTAGAAAACTAACTGGACCTTTGGGATTACCCCCAGTGCCCGTAAATGTGATGCCTCCAGCAGGTGGGCAGGTAGTGAGCACTCTGTTAATCTTTAAGAGCTAGGTGAGCAGGAGGAGAGGGTCGCAGAAAGGACAGAGAGGTAATATGCATCAGGAGAGCTTCAACGGTGAAATTTTAGTCTATATACCTCCATACCTAATTCCCTTAAAATTATCTTGATCAATGTTTATTCAGGCTTTCTCATTAAGTTTTTCTATAATATTTTCAACAAATCCTGTCCTTAAAGCTGACTACAAAATGAGAAGAAAAGGAGTGTCTGGCCTGACGTTATATTCAATTTGCCTGTGAAATTGGAAACCGGGAGTGAGATGTTAAACTGCAGCTGCATGTAGGAAAACTAGAGGAACATGTAAATTGTTATGGTGCAAGTAAGTACAAACCCAAACAATAAATTTCCCTCCATTGTATGGATCTCAATACAACATTTCAAATAGACAGGAAAGAAATAAAACTTAAATATGATATTTAAGATTTATATTTATATATTGCTTTTTTATGCCTCTGATCAATTTCTATAAACAGATACCTGAAATGACCAATATTGGTTAAAAAAAAAATAGAACACTAACATTCATAGTAAGCATATATATTCAAGTATTAACAGATTAAGTATACACTCCATCGAACTGTAATACTTGTAGTGCAGCTATCAGAAAATTTGATCCAATGTTATTAGAGAAATTTTTATGCTTCTTTTTTCCAAACTTCCTTTTGAGAAGTAAGCAACAGGGCCAGGAAAAGGACAACACTGCAACCATTAAGCAGTTGGCTGAGTATGACAGATAAAGAACGATGAACGGCTCGAGTTCATTGCAGCCCTATGACAACAGCCGGGTGTGCCTGATATTACTGAAACACAAGTGGCGGATCTGCCCCGACTCACTTGCGTCACTCGGATAACCGAGGCTAACAAGTTCACTCAGGGTCGGTGAGTCAAGCTCGCCGGCTGCTGGTGATCAGCGGCGCTCCTCAGCTATTTCTGGAAGAGAAAACTTCCTGATTTACCCCAAGTAAGAGGCCGATGGGCAAACAGAGGCCACAGAGTCACAGCTATAAGGCGGTTTCAATGTCTCGTGTACAAGGTTAAAAGACGATGGTAAAGGAGAATACGTACAAAATCTGAATAAAAACATCAGATATTTTTACTGAGCCCTGGCTTGGATTAAACATCAGTATTTGTTTTGTCCGGACTCTGCAGCAAGCTTATTTCAGTGGAAAGAAAAATAACTTAGGATTTGTAGTTTTCCATCATGGTCAAAAACGCCAAAACAATGCACTTCGCTTCTTGTTTCTACAGATGAAAATGCTGAAATAAATATTTTTAAAATGTTACCATCTGTCCTTCAATGCATGTTACAGATGCAAGTTGCAAAAAGCATACAATAACGGAATTTATCACATTTTCAGCAATTCTCAAATTCAACTTTGTGATTAGAAGGCAAGCTTTTCCGTGCTTGCAGCCGTAATTCTGTCCTTTTCTATGAAACAGGAACCACTTTCACTGTCACTCTGCAGAGGAACAGGCTGGTCATTTGTTTCCATCTGTTTCCACCTTTTCCCACCGCTACACCAACACTTCGTCTTTTGACACGTGAGGAGGAGGTTGCGTGAAAGCTGCAGCGGGTTGGAGTCAGGAAAGGGAAGGAGCAAAGGCCGAACAGCAATGACGAGTTCTGCAGAGGACGCAACGGGAGGCAATGAAAGTGAGATTCATGATGTAAGAGAATCCTTAGAGTGTTTGGGTTTTACAAGAACAGAAAAAGCACCAAATTCTGTTTTACAAATCACTTTAAAGAAAAAAAAACTGAGAGAAGGATGAACACAAGTTCAGAGTTTCTCAAATGATATCAGCGTTTTGGAGCAGGAATAACCTCTGGTTGCCCTGCAGCCTCACATCATTGCACAGATAATAGAAAAACAAAAAAAGCGACAAGTAAGACAGATTTGATGCCCATCGTTTAGTTTGAAACCTCATCCTGAATGCTTTACACATCTGCATGCAGCTACAACGACGCTGCCGCAGTTACACATGTGCATAAAACCAACAACTAACATGCTTTTCAGTCGAGGAGCTTCGCTGCAGGATATTGCAACATTCACTTGGCTGTCTTCAGTCATTACATCGCTCTGTAAACCTAAATGTTTTCTTAGCATTGCCCAATTCCACATCTGTTGTATAAATTAGCGGATGGCAAGCTCGGTCGGGTTTTAAGGAAAATATTCCCCTGCAAAAATATTTGTTGTCAGCATGGATTAGGCCACTATTACAACTGCTTTCTGTACTGTAACATTAACTGTGAGAATGTGGCATTGAATGTGAGGGAAGAAACTGGCCCTTTTATTTCTGTTAGCGCTGGGTAGATTTAATCAACTCTAAAGTTATTAAACTCAAAGCCGGGGTTAAAATAATAAAGCTCGGGGTCAGGTAGGTTGAGAAGCTGCAATATACTCAGATAAATTGTGCAGCTGGTTAAGTGGCCAACCAGCTGCACAATTTATTTTTTATCAAAACCTTCTGTAAAGAAGGAAAACAATGTGTTTTTGCAGACTGAAGCAAAGTGCACGGTCTGATTGAAACATTGAAAATGTTAATAGTGAAATATTTCCCCCTATAATAATACAGCCTACTGTGCCTTCTGATGTGCTTCACATTTTGCTTCACATTTTGACAGCCAATAATTTAACCAATCATCTATATTGTGAGCATGTTTTTGCAAACAGAATGTTTGACATTAAAGTAGATATGCAGGAAATAATAAATAGCCTGACTTATTCACATTTTGTCGCGTTACAGCCACAAACTTTCATGTATTTTATAGGACTTACATATGATAAACCAAAACAAAGTAGTGTACAAATATGAAGGAAGAATGACTAACAAATCGATTGGTGCATCTCTTTAAAAACATATATATATATATATATATATATATATATATATATATGCATAACATCCTGATAATATTTCTTTTTTTTTTGCTATGGCAGAATGAGACTCAATGACAGGCTCACATTTCGCAGGAAAAAGCAAATCACTTCCCCACTTCACAGCAGAGGAAGTCCAGCCACATTTTTTATCTCCTTTCAACTTTTCTTTCACGTCACGTTGCATTCGCTGTCCCTAAGAGGAATGAGGTTAAGCAAACAATAAAACAGACAGGCACCAGCTTTCATTTGCCGACATCAATTTCCATTTTATTTTGAGATCTGACCTGCTGATTCTGAGATTGGCCACTTCTGATTGAAAGTGGCCAGATAATAAAGGTTGCAGATAACTTTATTATCTGCAAACTTTGTTTGTTAATCAACTGTAACAACTATTGACCGTAAGAGAACTATTATAGGCAAGTAAAAGTTTGAAATCAAACAGAAAATTAAGAAATTAAAGTTATTTTCCATTTTGCATCAAAGCACTTCCCAGAGCTTAGAGATTTAATAAACTCAGAACGACGTGTCCCGCAGAGCGAATAAAAGTGCTCTTTTAGTTTTGCTGTCTTCTATAAATAGCAGAAAATCAGATTTTCCAGTATTCCACAGACATGTTCACAACTCATAATTTCCAAGTCAAAATCAAGTCTCAAGTCTGTAACCACTGACATAAAAAAAATCACATTAAATCCCAACAGTTATCTTCTAACATTTAAATTCCCCTCCAAAAAAAACATTAAATCTGCTTTATAATATTTTTAGCAATGTAATATATTTGTAATGCCCATTTAGAAATATTAAAAGACATTTATGCAAAAAGAAAAATAATAAGAGATTAAAGCTTGTTAATGTTGAATTTCTGAATTAAAGACAACACACTCTTTTGTCTTTGTAAATTAAATTAAACAGCTGCTTATCTGTCTTTATATAGTCCACTCCTTCACTATGCATTTCACTAAATACGGTTTGGAGGATCTGGAGTATAATTTTACATATTTCTCTTAACAGCATAGTAACTGTGACAGTCGTTCTTGTCTTTTACTGACTGCTGCTGAACAGTCACAGTCAAGCTCCAAGCAGGAACCAACCATTTTATGCCGATCCAGGGGGATATTCAGGCTTTTTGGTCTGGGAGGCTTAACATTTCATTTTTACTGCTAAAAACAATTTCAGAATACACAATGTAATTAATTTTGTAATTGACAGGGCCACTTTTTTTATTATTTCTATGAACCTGTTGGTCAGGGACCTTCAGGATTGTGAGGACTTTTCCACTCTATACGGTGCCCCTGTACAAAGGAGAATGTAAAATGTATATTTCTTTTGTATTTCCGACACCCAAGAAGATGCGTTTGACAAAAGAGCAAAGAATTTAAATTATACTGATGGCTGGACCGGGAAGCAGTCGCGTGGCTGCACGAAACTTTAACAGAAAACATCGCATGAGCATGAACTTTTCACAATTTGCAAGTTTCAGAAAACTGGAAATGTTGCAGATCAACCACAAAGTGGTCCAAGACGTGCAGCGATTACAGAGTCAAACAAAAATAAAAACGATTGTCTAATATAAGACATGACTGGGAGTGTAATCCTAATTGATGAGCGTAACGTTTCACTGACATAACAACACCTCTTCAGGAAATTGCTCCAACTTGTGTAAAGTGGAAATAATTAGCCTGCTTTAACATGTTATTTTTTCCCCTCTCACCACTCCATCACAATGACTTTCACCTTCACAACAACCTTAACTGCTGCACATATGTGGCACAGAATGAAGTTCCTCCTGTTTATGTACTGATTTGCCTGTAATAACTGCTTCCTCCTGTGTTGATGGAGCAACTTGTGCAGGAGAGATTCACAATCATCCACATTCCTGCTGTAACCTCCAGCCAATTAGTGACAGTTCAGGTCATTTTATACTCACTCACACGCACGCACACCTTTCATCAGTAAGTGGGTGTTGACAGCAGGAAACGCACAACGCATAAAAACCTTACTTAAGTCCCACAACTTTAAAACATCACTGTTTGCTCTCCGTGTCAATCATAATTAGGCAGCTCACTCCACATTCCATTTTGCCACAGATTTAACTAGAAGCTCAATCAAGTACATCTCAGGTGTCGGATGAGTAATTTCTGAAAGGTTTAATCATGTCTGTAGCTGAACTGTCAACTTGATAGGAATGTAATTTATTGGCGATAAAAGACAGAATAATTGATTTCTCTGAATGTTTTTTCATAACCTTTTCATTTGAACCAGTAAATATTAACTCTTTCTTGTTGTGGCTGTGCAGTTATGAAGATTAAACTTCGTTATTAGCAAATATGACAGCAAAATGTACAAAAAAAAGACATCAAAACAGAATCTGATTGTTTACGTACAAGCTAGCTAACTATGCTGCAGTGCTAATGATAATGCTAGTTCAGTATCAGACCTTGAATCTGAAGAACAAATATTGATTGTACTTTGCCTGGTACAAAACAGTTTTAGGCCAAGGATAAAACAATTTAAATATTGTTTGTTTCATAGTGTTTTGTCTTGTGTTTGGGTCAAAGCGGGCCCAGAGCCCTACAACCGAGGCTATCGGAGTTAGCACAGTTTTGGAAAGTGACTTTTAGTAGTTGCATTCAACTTGTTACTGTAATGACTGACTAACACAATATTAAGAATTTAGAGTGAAATATTTGGTTTCAACAGATAAAGTGGCTTCATTTGTCAAATAAAAATATTCCATCCTTACATTTTTTTATTTATCTTGGTTACAAATTTAGGATTCTAAAATTTTACTATTTTAAAGGAATAGTAAGACAATTACTCTGTACAGTTTTGCAGACCAAATATTTTCCTTCTTTTATGAGACAAATTACTGATACATACATTTAAACAAATCCTTTAGTGCATAGTGTCCTTTCATTTCCAAGGAGGAGCAACAATGAAAGACATTCCTTCTCCAGGTAATGTCGCTTTTTCTTCTTCTCTGCTTTCATCTGAAATTGTGTCTTTTGCTTGATTATTTTACAGCATGCCGATTCTGATATCTTTCATATCAACATGCTAGCTGTTCAACTCAGTCCCAACAGCTCCAGCAATGATGTAGCTCACGCTTATGTCAGCTGAATCATTTTTCTATCTGCTTTTCTGTCATCAGGCAGGCAGGAAGAGCAGAGGGATTAGGACATTAACGTGTTTCCAACAGGCCAGGTGCATGCGGGGTTGTGTGCGTCCATGCGCCCCCGCTACCCTCACTCAGGATGATGTAATCGCTCCAGAGGCATGCCGGGGTGGAATTCCCCAGTGACACTTTGAATGCAACACTAAGGCGAGTGGAGGCACTGAAAACAACTGTGACCTGGGGGTGCATTTTTGTCATAGCAGAAATTTCTCCTAGGGTTCAAACATCAATCGCCCTAAAACACACAACGACAGCGGGACTGTATGGGCGGTGTGAAGACGTCGAGATCTGAATCGGGGTCGCTTAGAGTTTGTGGTCAAGTTCACTCTTAGTTCAGAGTTTTGAGTCGATGCCACAACTCAAAACTTAAGGAGTACTGTCAGGGTGATATTTTCCATGCTTTTATTTGTTCCAGCTTGATTAATGAGTAAAAACAATCATTCACCTGCTTCAACAAGCCATCCTTGAACCATCTGCAGGTTGTACAAAGCACTGCTGTTAAGTTTCTGATTAAGTCACCAAAGTTAAAGAAGAGTTTTTTGGGATTGCTGTAAAGTCAACGACTCAACGCAAGCAATTTTCTTTTTTCGCTACATCCAGGAGCAGTGAATCCTGCAAGTCAATGACTTGATGCAATCTCCTGGGTTTCAGTCTTTCTCAAACTACAGTCCCCAGACCACTGGTGGGCTGCGGGCGCCCCTAGTGGTCTGTGGGGTACTGCATGTAAAGGACCATTTAGCTTACCAAAGGATAGTATTGAAAATAATAATGGAAAACTGGCTGAAAACTGAGTTTGAGGCTACGTGGTCTGTGACTGTTAACTGGTTCAACTGGTTCTCAGCCTGAAACACTGCTTTATATCAAACATTTTAAACTACATTGAATAATTAACTAAGCTTACTCTACTGTTTGATTATTAGGATAAATTGGAAAATATGTGTGATTAACTGGAGATAAGTTTTTGTAAAATGCCTTGAGACAACATTTGCTGTGAATTGGCACTATATAAATAACCTGAGGTGAAAACAGGTATGTTTTGTTGTATTTCACATTTTGAAGAGTGTCTAAAAGGAATGGGCCAATATTTCATATTTGTAACCCAAAGACACAAGAAGCAATAGTTTACTAATTCATAGTTTTCAGACTAGATTAAAGTATGAATAAAATAATTTAGAAAAATAATGGAAATGATCACAATGCCATTAATATGACTTGATATGGAAATTACTTCCCCGCTGAATAAATTTACTCAAATTATAGGTGGGATTTTTCCAACATTTTTCAGCAAAAAAGATGAATTTATTCCACATCTTTTGCCACACTCCTTTTCCCTCAGAGGAAAAGAAAAGTTAGATCAGATGTTTTATACCTCATCTCCACAAGTTACTTAGCTTTGATAAAGGAGACAGCACAATATCAGCAGGTTTGACTTTTGCCAAACATAACAAGGTTTGATAAAGTTTTCCCTAAAGCCCACTAATCTAATAATTGCAACTTGTTTGATTAATATTCTCAAAGACACAGAAATAACACACTTTGAGCTGCACTAATTAGCAGATTACTCATATTTAAGATGAGACAGTTATTAATCTTCTTGCCTTAATCTTGGCAAATATGAATTTAATAGAAAGTAATAAGCTTTTTTGTTTTTTTTTTGCAATCCAAGTCAAAGTAAATTTGTCCAAGTACTAAAAAGGATTTATAGTTGCCTAAGATTTTTCTTACACATAAAAATGGTATTTCATATAATCCCCTTTTATTCAAATTTCCTGTAAATTAAAATCTGTAAATGTGAAAAACCTGGCAATGACACATGTTAACTTCAACACTACAAACTAATGCATAGCTTTTCTGGAATAACAACTTGCTAGTATACATTTGTCCTGAATCAAATTTTTGAGCACATTAACGAATAATATGGACCTGGAATGCATGAACGTTTCCAAAGAAGAGAGCGGCACACCTACTTTGCATGGTTACACGCTCATCGCTCTGCTTCTGTGGATGTATGCGCTGTAATCCTAAGAGCACCTCATTTGTAACCAGGGCCCTGTTGTTTGGTCGTAGCCGCCCAGCATTTACTCAAAGCACATGTGGCCATGGAGGGAAACAGATGTGGGAACCCCAGGAAGCATCATTAGCTCTGCAAACACTGAGCCGAGCCGATTCGCTCGCAGAGCGCCGCGCTGCTGCACGGCCCTCCCTGCACCATGTTTCCCCTGGATTCGGGGGTCCATTTGTTATTTATTTCTTTTGCAGCTAACTGTTCTCACATTCGTGTGCAATCTCCTTCCCCCAAAGGGATGAGATCAGGGAATGAGATAACTGTCTTTTTATTTGTTTGTCATGCCTGTCGACCAGTGAATGGATCTGGAATTACTGCGTTTCTGCTTTGTCCAGGGAGAAGCGCTTGAATATTTCAGTTCCACTTCTCTATTTTATGTCAATGGTTCCTGCTTGGACTGCGAACTGCCCCTCTCACTCCATTAATAGTGTTCATTTTTTTAGGCATCCAGACATTTGTTTGAATTTAGCATTCATTTCTTTTATTGCTGTAACTTAAACACAAATGATCATCACTCCATTAATAACACACTTGTTTGTACTTGCTAAAGTGGAACTCAACTCCTAATTTACACTCCTATATCTATGACATATTTTTATTATGTTTGTGAACTCTTACAGACTTGAGCTGCTGGATGCCACACTGACCATCTTTCTAACTGTGATTCTTGTATCTTTCCATTTCAAGTCATTACGTGAAATAATTTCTTCACTATTATCCTTTATTTATGTCAGATTTACAGAGAAAGGTTTTTCAACTCAAATGCTTTAGTGGAGTCTGTCTACTCCAGTTAACTATGAATCATTTACTAATTTAGTTGACAATTTTTTCCAATAACTGATTAATTTGATTATTTGGAATATATTGGATCTAAATCTAACCATGGGGTCGGATTGACTTGAATTTAATTTGGATCAAACTACTTCCTATCTAAATGGGTGTTTGTTGTGATTGCTGCTGCAAAAATAAATTGAAATGGCTTAAATTGAACGACCGCATTTACAAAACCACTCAGCATTCTTGCTTTCTTGTATCATTTAGTGCAGCTAATTTTACTCCAAAGAACCTGACTTCATTGTACATTGTTTAAAGATGTGTTAAACAATAGTTTTTTTAAGCTCCTCTCTAGTCTTTGGTAAACTTTTTGCTCATTTTCTGCACTGTCATTGAACTCAACCATAACATACTGACATTAAAATGAATAAGTTGGATAAATGAAGCAGGTGAACCATATTTAAAAGCTATGTAATTACAGCACAAAAACAACATGAATGATATTTTCTCAGTTTGAGAAAACATCTCCCGCTAAAATACCCGCATCAGTGGCTGCAAGCAAGGTAAACATCAAACGACAAAAACAAAGTATTAATTTCCTCATGCTTAGTTTCCAAAGTCAGGCCAACCTAAACTATAACTTGTCATTTTTATCCATTTTTGTTTTTAAATATTTGGAAGATTATGATGATAAATAACATTAAATATATTGTATAGGTCCTCTGTTTGGGCAGATGATCAATTACTTTAATCAAAGTTTTCAATTAGCAGCTCATTGGGAATCACGTTGGTGCTAAAACACAATTTTATGCATCTTAAGATAGTTTATCTGTGCTATTTTAAGAAACTACAACAAACTGCATCTTTGTAACAGGCCATCTGTAACAAAGAGCTTAAAGAATCCTATTTAAAACTGGCTTGATTATACTGGAAAAGGCACCGGAAAGAAACTTTTAAAAGGAAATTATGGAAACACCAAAGGTAAAGTGAATTTTAGACCTTTGCACAATTCTATTTGGTAACAACATAGACATTATATTGCCTCTATCGTCATGTTTTCCTGGCTTTACCTTTGTAGTGTCAGTTTGACCTTCATCTCTCCACGTTAGACGTCAAAAACCTCCCACCTGCAACTCCCCTCTAATTAGGAGCCTCAGGAGAATCCAACGTTGCATCTTCCCTCTTGTTAGCGTCTCCAGCCCAACCCACTCCTAATACCACCACAAGTTCATGTCTGAGGTCAAGGGCGGGACAGAAGGGAGCAAACGGATGAATGTGATCACGTCAAGGCAGAGCTGCTTGGCTGCAGGGCTCTTTCCAGATTAGCATGAGAAATGTGCAGTCCACATGAAACACGCAGGGTTTCATCAGGCCCCTGCAGATGAAGTTTAAACTGAAGCCCCAGAATACACAACGGGATAAAAACAACCGCTCTCAGTCACAATGATAGAAGGGACAGCGGCTCGATGCAGATGGAGCCCAGGATGTTTCATCAGAGGAAGAGGACGCCAGAGGCTCAGCTTTCAAGCCCGGCAACAACAAATAAACCTCATGATGAAGGAACAAATGCGTTGGCGAGTTGAGCGTGGACACGGGGCAACCACCTGCAAAACGACAATGAACCAAACCCTGTGATGGACATGCCAGCAGCAAAGCTGGAGACAAAAGACGCCTTTGCTGTGACATTGCCATCTGCTGGAAACTCTTTATAAATGACAGTTAAATGAATTCAAATGTGTGGCCTCCTAAAGTAATGTAGATTTTCTTGCTGATCTATTTAAACCACAAAAACTCTAGTTGCATTTTGACACTGAAGTTTGGGTACCAGGGCGTCCTGTTTACTGTCTGGCAGAGAACTGTAACCTGATTCCAGTAAGTTATGCCATTTACTGGCACAAGCCACTCTGGGCACTCATTTGCAGCGTGTTATTAGAGTTCAGCACCAAGTGATGGAAAGATAAACAACAATATTACTTCTGCAAGACTTCAGAATGGAGGCAGCAATATCCAAAAGCTGTTTCCACATGCATAAAATCTCATAAGGAACACTTTGTTCACCAGCTCTCAGGGCTAAAGCAACGCATCCATATTTTCCAAATGTCTTTTCATTTTCTTGCTAAACCATATCATAGAAATCACTATTTCTATTTAGAAGAACATATAAAAGCATTTTATAATGACCAATGCAATATGTCTGTTAGAAAAATGTACTTGATGTGGATATAGGTTGTTCTGGCCGACTGATACTGGATCCAGAACAGAAGACATCAACCAGGTGAAGCAACAACCTTCCTATTGTCAGGTCCGGTACAACTGAAGCTAGATATTTACATATGCTGCAAAACCAGAAATACAAACTTTTTGCTGTACTTAAAAAACTAAAAAAAAAAAAAAAAAAGAGCTAACAAAACTTTTCCTTCTTTTATGTCAGCTTGTAAAACAATGATTTTCTTCATTTGCTAAACAGACACATTCGTCCCAGAGACAATGCAAGATGTGTGAATCAAACCCAGATCAAAAGCAAAAATAATCATGTAAAGATGCTGCTGAACCTGGTAAGAGCGTCTCTATCCACAGTGAAAGAAGTCTTTTGACATGGGCTGAAAGGAAACCCAGAGAGGAAGAAGTCATTTCTTCAAAAAAAGACAGATTGCAGTTTGTGACGAAAGATCCCAAGCATATCGCAAAATTAGAGTGTATTCATGCCAGTCCTGTTTATTCCGCTTTATTTGGTTTGTTTACCTAAAACTGCAGTTTGTATGGGAAGGTGTGAATGTGCCATCAAACTCTGATACAAATAAAAAAAATCTAACTCAGGATCTTTTGTTGTTGTGAACTCTGGTCCCGTTCAAATGCATATGTGAATCCTAAGCGGACCAAAAGCAGTAAGCGAACTACAGCACAGGGAACTCTGGGTAAATACAGTCAAAACAAACACACAAATCTGGACCTAGTGGGAAAAATGACTTGTGCTCTTTTACCAAAGATGAGAAATTCTGCAACCGCTAAAATCTGACGCCACTCCATTTTTGTTCACATTTCATAAAGAAGGAAGTGAAACAGTGGTCTTTGGGTGCCATTACAAAACTAAATAGTATTTGAGGGAGTACTACTATGAATATCCTATTTCTTGCACTGTCATCTTGTCTTTGGATTACTGGAGGTTATGGTAGCTATCAATTGACTCCAGCAGGATAGACAGCTTCAAGAAATGTGAATTGCAGCAATTTTCTGATTTCCACAAGAAAGAAAAGTTAAAGAAAACTTTCACCAAACGGCAGATGATTTTGATGCAAGTGGAGGTCGGAAAGGAAATCGGCTTCTGGAACTGAAAGACAAAAAACACTGGGTTTCATATGACTTCAGCTGGAACAGGGATTAAGAGAAATAAAAAATGTTACACAATGCAATTTTGGAAAGACTTTCCGAAGACAGTGGAGTCAGTTGTTCTGTTCTGCAGGACTTTTCCTTCATCGGCCCGCTGAGAGTCGAGTGAAGCTACTTGGCTTTGCTTTACAGAGACGCATGTCTGCTTTCTGCATTTACAGATGGAAAGAGCAGCATGCTGGCACACCTGCGTGGCACACAGACGAAGAAATGCCACCACGCCAAATACCATGAGAGTCGTCCATGAAAATAAAATAAAAAAAATTCTCTGGTTACTTTTGCAAGTTAAGTGCGGCTAATTTTGTGCTTGGTCGGGAAATAGGATTGCGAGCGCACAGATGCTCACAGACTTCCACATTCGACAAATCCTCAGTCTCACTCTACAGATTAAGCCCAGATGGGAACAATGAGATGAGTTTGAAGGCTTTTGCTGTGTAACTGAAAACACTCAGGCTTGTTAACACACTCCAAAAACTTGCTTCATCCATCACAGGCCAGATGTTCCATAGAGCCTTTTTCCTTTACTCCTCAATAGGGACCAATCCCTCTCAAAATTAATTCACTTCCCACTCCACTTGCCTTCACAACAAAGCCACTCATAAAAACTAATTGGATAGTTTGCGGTCTTTATGATGGGGCGATCGAGCCACAGAGAACAAGAGATGTTAGTGCTGACGGACTCTCTCTCTTGGGACCATTTCAGCGTTGTGACCCCACTTAATCCTGCCATTAGATCTCAAAGCTTCCCAATCCTGCAGACTTCACCGCGCTCAGCCGCATTAGGACGCAGAGAGGAGTCGTATCCTTGAATAAACATCAAAATCTGTTGCTTTTGTGGCTAATTTCCTTTCGAATTCCACTGGAGTTATTAGTGAAGAAGCATGTGGTGAAGTGAGTGTGGCAGCCATATGCTGCAATCAAGGCTGAATTATGTCCATCACATGTGGAAAGCCATTCACGATGTAATTCACCAGTTATTCTGCAAAGCCGTATAATTTGAAGCACGTTTCATCTGAAAAATGGACGTTAACGTGCATCGTTTTGCGAAAGCATTCTGACTGTTTAACTCTTCACATTTTGTCACATTACAACCAGGCAGGATGTGCTGGTAAGCACCAAATTGTTGGAATTAGATTTTACGTTGAACCAAATAGTTTGTTTCAGGCATTTCTCACAAGATAGTAAAACAATGGAGCTGTTTTAGGGGGGAGAAGCTAATTTACTTACGTTACCAAAGAAAAAATAGCATGTTGCAATTATTTACATCCTTCTTCTTAATCTCCAATCTGGTTTTTACAGTGATTAATCCATTCTTATGACTGCTGACCAGCATTTCCCATGTTTCCACTGGTACTATGATTATCCTTGGAGATGATTTTCAAGCCTTTGCATTTGGAAGATATCCTTCCCATCACCCTAATCTTTAGCTTCCTCCGCAAATTCAAGTCAGAATCCTGATGGGACCATTCCAGATTATTAAATATTACCTGCATTTAGAAGAAGCATGTTAAAAGCTCTGACATGTTTTGTCAATTAGGAGTAGAACCAAGATGCAGACAAAGAATAAAAGTAAAAATAATTATTGAAAAAAATACAAAAAGAGCAAAAGGAGAACAGGATATTTAAGCGTGTCTGAAAGATCCAGTGAAGATCAGTGCTTATACACTGAGGGAAGGGAGGAGAATGACACTGGATCCAGGTGAGTTAATCTGAGAAATGTGGAACAGCTATGAGAGGAAACTGAGCCAAGGAGCCTAATTACCACAGAAAACACAAAAGGAGCTTAACAGAGAATAGAGAATAAACTCAGAAGAGAAACTAAACACAAAAGGAATAAACTAAGATATGATACAGCCAAAGAGAAGACCACAAGAAATTATCTTTGGTCATTGAAGCATCATTGACCTCCTTCTTCAAATGTATGCGTTAGAACATTATTGCGTTTGGTCACTGCAACATTAAAATTTTGAAACCAATTAATCTAAATGAATAGCTTTCAAGTTAAACTAAAACAAAACAGAAAACACACCTGGTAGCATACAGGAGGCAAGTCCCATCTTTTAGTCAAAATTATCAGCTCAAAAGTACTGCTGGGCTCAAAAAACATTATTTTTAAAAACTAAAATTAGCAAAAATATTGTGATTTTTTTTTTTTTTTTAACTTTTGAAAAATACACTAAGCATGAATTACTTTAATTAAACAAATCAGTTTTGTTTTTTTGTAGGAACGGGATCGTAGATCCAAAACTTGTAATGTTTTAACACATTTTTCCTGTTAAATGAAAGGCATTCAGTTTGCTCATTATTTTGGGCTCAATTGAAAAAAACTGAAAAAATATTTTGTCTGTTCTCAGCAACAAAAACCGGACCCAGGTCAGTCTTCATTTGCAAACACGTGCTGTATTTAGCCAAATTGTAACACGGCAAGTAAAAGATTTGGATGAACTAAGGTTTACTTTAGAGTCCAAGTCAATGAGCAGACCAAGAAAATAAAAGGAAACCAGAAAGATGATCACTTTGTTTTGCGTCTAACATTTTGGTAAGTAGATTTTGATTTAAATGTTGTAGTTTGATCCCAATTTATTCTTGAACTGTTGTAGGGGACAACAAATAATCAGTGCAGTGGCTGGAAATGGCCCCCTAAATCTGAATTAAACTGAGGAGACAGCTAATAAAAAAATCATGGACTCAATTTTTTTTTGCTGCAGCTACATTTTAAATAAAATTTCTATCCCTTTACATTAGCAGAGAAAAAAAAACAGCTTCAAAAACAGCTTGAGGCATATTATTATGGCAACAACAACAGAATATAGGGATGAAGGCACGGGCAATTTGGCCCCCATACCAACAAATACAACTTTCAGGAGCCACACTTGCATGCAATCTCATTCTTCTGCCATTCTGTAATGCAGCAACTGCAGACGGATGAAAGGAGAAGGCCACTGAAGAGCAGCGATGTTCACTTGTTGACCCCTTGACCTCCATATCCCACCCCATCCCGAGGCAGCGCACTGCTGTGTGCTGACTCATGCTGCATGCTCACGCCTCGCGCAGATGGGAGCAATAGTCATCTGTTGACCACTTGAGGATAAAAGCTACCGAGTCATTTTCTAGGTTCTGCTGTGAGACGAAAAATATTCAGGAGAACTACAGTTGTTGTGAGATAAGGCTGCCTTGTTTCAGAAATTGTGAGCTCTGAAATGAATACATGATAATATTTTAGAAGGCATATTCATCAGAGTTAAATTTTTTAAATCCTCATTGGAAAGAATTCATTCATTGTCTCAATATGAAGTTATCAATATCAATAAATAATATGTTATGACACAGAACCGCATTTCTCTCAAAATGGCAAAGATTATAGAAGATGTCATTCAAGCAGAGAACAATTTGCTGATCCTTTTAGGTCTCAAACTTGTATGTCCGGTCAAAAACAAGTGGAAATGTGACAAACAAAGCTGGACGAGAAACAAAGTGCTTTGGTCAGACTGAGTTTGAGAAAGAGAGACAAGAGAAGACCCACCACTAAGAGGAACAGTCAAAGATCCCGCTCTGTTTATGCTCCGATCTTGTGAAATGTCGTAGAAGGCTAAGTGTCGTCCTATTGCCAAAAAATACTGGCAATAGGGCTGATACAAAGTAAGACAGAATCGCTATCAATAATTCTGGTGTCACTGTTTTTAAGACAAGCAAACATCCATGCCTGTCCATTGGATTGATACCTAAATATCGGCATCGGGACCAGCCTAATCAGTCGACTAAAACAGCATTCACACAAAGATCTCATTTATGCAAGTTATTGCTGGTTATTTTTTCTGGACTATTCCAAGAGTCCTCACTGACTTTGGTTAAGAAAAAAAAGCTTTTCGTTTCACTGATCCTCAGCTTGGAAACGGCTTCAGGATGAACTTGACTTGAAAAAGCTGCTCTCATTTTATTCCTTCAAAGGTTTATAAATTATTTAGCAGATCAAAGCCTATTAAAATTGGCTTGAGGAGAGTGTCTTTTTATTTAAGGTTATTGATATTGGTTTTTTGTATCCATCTTTATCTAAGTATTAGATCATGTTTTTCTTATTTTTTCTTAAACTATGACAAAAAAAGCACCTGATTCTGTTTTGGGGATAGAACCTAAGCAGCAGGTGCCCCTTGATTCATTTCTCCAGGATTTCTATAAATCCTGTCAAACTGAAATGACGCTCCTCTTTCTCCAGCGCCTGGGGCATAAACGTGACAAAAAAAAAACAAAAAAAAAAAGGCGCTGCGGGTTTTTACCTTCGCGCACGCGGCCAGGAGAAGCAGTCCGGCCGTCCGCGAGCCGCTCCAACTCATCATCTCGGACGCAAACAGAACCCAAAGTAATTTCAAGCTGTTGAGTGACGCCTCTGAATGTCCCGGCTCTCTGTTCAGAACCAGAAAGCGGTCCGCTCTGCTCTCCTCTCCTCTCTGCTCCGGCTCCGGTTCCCAAACAGAGGAGGAAAAAGGTGAAAGTCAGCCAAGACGGCACGGAGACGGCATGACACTCCGCGGACGCTTCCAAATATTTGGTTCCCTCTCAACAGCAAACACGTTGCTGCTAAATTTATGTTTGCATGCCAGGCGCGCGTCAGGAAGAGGGGCTCACCCACCTTACATTCTTAAAGAAACACGCGCTCCGTTACGCGCCTGACGTGCTGCTCCAACTTGAAGGGGATGCTTTTTCTTTCCCGCTCATGTGTTCGAGCTGCCAGTCATCTTAACGGATGTCCTCGACGGCTGGTATCACAAAGGACTCTTTTTCCACCACTTTGTCTGTCTGTGCCCGGGACTGTTTGTTTTCGTTGGAGCCCAGAAAGGCCAGACCAGTCACAACAGCTCAAAGGAAGCAGCGGAGGCATTCAGAGGAGCTCCAAACATACAGAATGGAAGACAAACACAGTGCTGGGCAAAAAATAATCCTTTGAACCTTTCCACATTCCGACACATTTCATCCTCGAACTTCAACGGATTTTGTGATGGACAAACACAAAGTGCGTTATTGCAAAGAGGAAGGAAAATAATGTGTGGTTTTGATTTTTTTTTTTTCTCTCTCTTACAAATAAAAGTCGTAAAAGAGAGGGGCTGTTCATTTGGATTCAGAATACTTTGTAGAAAGATCTTTCTGCCAAACTGCACATCAAAGTCTTTGAGCTCCACCTATGCAAGTTTTGCATATGTAGATACTGAAAGTTAGCCAGATCTTCTCAGTCTGTGAACGTCATCACAAATTCTCTGTTTGGGCTTTGACTAGGCTATTCTAACAAAGGCATCTCCATTCCGGTCTTAACCCTTTTTGCAGCATCAGATTTTCTTCCATAATTGTCTTGTATTTCAGTCCATCTGTGTTTTGATATGAAAATCGTATGTTCAGGACAATGTTCTCTGCATTTCAGCATTTTCAAAATCAATGTTGGTCTTATCTAGCAAGAGCAACCTCTTCTATACGTTTGCTCTGTCCCCAACACGGCTTGTGGCTTTCTTTCAGCAGTAGTTTTTTTTTGTTTTTTTTGTTTGCCAATGTACCTGCCACACTCACGGAGGATGTATGTGACTAAAAGTTATTTTTTGACAGATTCTCCCTGCTGGGCTGTGAATCTCTGCAGCTCCTCCAGAGTTACGATGTGCTCATGGTTGCTTCTCTGATCTCTTCTGTTGTAGGTTTGCGGTTGTGCCATATTTCACATTCAGATGATAAACTGAATGTGCATCTTAAACCAAAACCAGCTTTAAACAGCAGGATTTAAACTGAGAATAAACTACACAAAACATCTGAAGGTTTAATGGAGCTGGGGGGTGTGAATGCAAAATGTAAACCACAACATCGCATTTTTCTTTTTTCTTTTTTTTTTTGTAGTTTTTAAAAACCATGCATCATTTGCATTTCACTTCAAAGTTATGCACTGCTTTGTGTTGGCATAACAAAGAGACTCCCACTAAAATACACGAAAGTCATAAACTTTGAAAAAGAGACCAGCTTTCCAAAGCATTGTATGTATAAACATCTCACAACATTTCACAACATTTGCACAACAATTAGGACAATTTATGCTTATTGGAAAGTGCAACAATGGACAAAAGTTTTGAAACCCTCATAAATTTTTACTATGTTCTTTTAATCTTTTTAGCAGTTCAAGCAGTGTGTTCAGAAAGTGCTTGTCTTTAAATGGACCGCATTTGCATGAACGTTTTCTAGTCATGTTGAACACTCAAAGCTCTTTTGACCCACTCACGCTCACAAATACTCACATACCAACACACGAATCATAAGACAATGTGAGGTTCATCACCAACCCCAGACAGGAGGCAGCAGGAATCAAACCCGCAACTTTCAAGATGGAAATCAGCTGCTCGGCCCACTGAGCCACAGTGGCCTGGTTGTGTTTCGGCAGCTTGTTGCAAAGACAAACTCAAAAGTAAACTTTGGTAGATTTCTTAAAGAGCTTCTCAAGAGTTATTTAGAAGGTTATTAGAAAGTATGGGTCTTTGAAAACTTGGAAAGGTCAACAATTTTGCACTTTTCATGTAACTACATTTATCTAAGCATGTTAGGAAAAGATGAGGCAACTTCTGTTGCGAGCCCATCATGATTATTTCCTTTTACTCAGGCACCCGAAGAGGCAACTTCTTTAATATTGTCTCATAAATATGAAACAACAAAATGTCATTGTCCTGCATCTGCTGCTGCAGCACACAAACAAAAAGTTTCAGGTTTTTCAGTTGGAACCGGGGCTTCAGATTTGGTCTTAAGCATGAGTTGCTTTGGTCTTTGTAGTTCTGCCGTTGGCATTGCCGGCCATTTAAGGTCAGGAAGAGTATTATCTGAATCGAGTTGCTTGTGTACTGAGATCAACTGAAAGGAATGAAGCATTCCTGCTCTCGACCCTTGCAGTGCCCAAAAGGCAAAGTTTTAATTTCTCTACACATGGTTTGGATGTAGCATCGAATTAGGTTTGAATAGAGGCCAAATAGATTTTAGTACAATAAATGAACTTACTTTGCCCTTCTTTGTTTTTAAATCACTGTAAAATGACCTCAACATGGTCTACTTCCTCTTTCGGGGATTTTTTTTTTTTTTTCATATTATTTCATAAGTAACGGCTGAAGGCGGCATCTCTACATTCCCTTGATCCTCTGTTCAGCTAAATGACGTGATGCTCTTTGAAGCTTTGCCAAAAGTGGTAATGCATCAAGACTGGCCTGTCAGCACTGAAATTATCCAGGGCCACTGTAATAACAATGTATCTAAAAATGCTCTCTGCCTTACTGCCTACTAAGAGACAAAAAAAAAAAAAGGTATGTATGGCATGAGCTACCTGAACCGCTGCTGACATGGGGCTTTGACTCTGATGCTTTTATAAGAAAGCACAAAAATGCAACTCATGTGTAGGAAGGAGATTCATTTGGTGTATTAAAGATTTATTTGAGCTGTTATTTGTTTACTGTGGATAATTATGCAACATACAACTTCAAAATTATAAGTAAAGACTAAAATTAATGCACTCATAAAAGTAGTGCTTATCCCAAAACTTACTTTTTGCTTGACTTGAATGCTGGTTGCTGTTTAGTTCTTTCATTGTTTCATTCATTTCATTCATTTCATTGGAAATGGATTTCGAACACACATCAAACAAAGTTAATGTCAAGCTTCTGAAAAAAGCCCTGAAAAAGTTTAAAAGCAGCTAAAACTGTCATAATGTATGAGTTTGAGGATGGACCAAAATGCAGACAGGAGCTGGGAGAATGGATTATGTAGAAAGTTTTAATGAAAAATAAATACTAATAATAATTTAAAAAAACAGAGCGCACAGGGAGCCAGAGCAGAACAAAAACCATAAATCCAAGAAATGAGTCATCCAGGGACACGGGGAAGACTAACAGGAAGGACTAGTAAGAAGTGTGAGCAAGAGAAGCATTTAAATACTGTGAGGGTGAAAAATGGAACAAAAGACCTGGACTAATAAGCTAACAGGCTGCAGGTGTGAAGGGAGGGCAGAAGGCAGATTGAGGAGAGAGAAAGAAAGAGACAGGGGCGAGGGAATAAATCTGACACTGAAGAATCACTAGACCTAATAAACATAATTAAACCAGAGCAACAAAAATAACTAGACACAAGAAAAAAAAACATAATAAACTAGAATCACTAAGGGGGGAACTGAATTAATGTCAAAAAGAAACAAGATTGATCTAATAAAAAAGAATACAGAATAAACCTCAAAACAACTCAGAATCATACAGTTAACAATCGATCTAAGTTAGCCCTACTGTTTCTGATCGGAAGAATTAAGGTCAAATATCCAGACACACGTTTGGATATTTAAATGGGGACAGCATTATTTATTTTCCAGATAAATTTTATACCACAGTCAAGTAACTATCTGATCGTCAATCGTTGTTAAAATGTTGTATATATCACACATGGCCTAAGAGAAATTTGAAATTGGCCTCTGTGATTTTATTTCGCTCCTGAAACTCCATCTTCAGCACATCACCACTCTGTTCCTCTGTTATGCCATGTGCAAGATTCTCAGGAGCGTTAGACTAAGAAGTAGTTTGTGTGATATGACGGGCAGTTTCTCCAGGTGTTTGCTCATTGTTGCTGCCACTAGTCTGGGGGAGCTGAGTGGTGAAGATGATGTGGCGGACACTCACAATGTGCATTAAAAAAAACTAAAAGCAACACACCAGGTATGTTTTTGATGAAGAAACAACATTAAAACATGGCACAAAGCTCAAAAAGTTGATTTTACGTAACAGCCAGCCTTTACAGCTTCCCTGCTTACATTTGTCATTGTGTGAAGTTTTGAAATGAGGAGGAAAGACTGCTGGAAGTCCCCCGGTGAACTTTGACCGCCCTGCAGCACCTTGAGAACAGCAGCGACAACCCTCAGAGTCAGAGCATGCGGTGTGTAATCCCTCAAGACATGAATAGTTTACATTCAGTGCGACTGACAGTGCATAGCTAAGCTATGTCCTCATGTTACAAATGTTACTCTTATTGATGGATGTGCTCTGTAGGATCACTTGTTCAAAGATCCCACCTGCAGACTTGCAAAATCAATCCCCCCCTCACCCTAAGATGTATTTTCAGATTTTACCAGCCTAAATAGCATCTGTCATGTCTTTACTCAAGACATCTTAAGGATTTTTGTGTTCCGGCGCGACAAATAAGAGGTTGAAGCATCAGGTAATGACAGTGTTTAAGCTGAGATCTTTTGTTTGACTGCTTTGATGGGCTGAAGGGTCTTTGGCTCCCTTTTCTTTACATGCCCCGGTCCTTTCGTAGAAGCAGAATATTTCAGGAACATAACAAACAGGGTTTAGATTTCTGTTACTGTGAGAAGAAGTAGAACGTGAACAAATTCAAAATTTTTTTTCAAATGTGGTGTCAGAAACCAAAGCTATACGTTCTGAATTTATGACATTTCTTTGTTCAACAAAGATTTCTGTCAGCTAAGAATCTTTCAATTCTTTCCTAAAATATCTATTTTTTTACCTGTAGTTATTCCAGATTGTGTTTTATTTTCACACCAGTTTATTTTCTGTATCAAATTATTTACATGAACAAAACCCCGTCGTTTTGGTGCTACGAGTGTTACTTGAGCAACGTTCACATTTACATTTGTAAACATTTGCAACCTTCACCAAATGTGATAGACGTAATGTTCATCCATGAAAACATTTTTATTCAAATAAGAGTTGCAAAGCTCTAATATATTTTCACTCAAGTAGAAGTATAAACTAAGTAATTTACACAAAAAAAAATCCAAATTTAAAACTCCTCTGGGTAGTAACTGGTTACAGGTAAATTAGTAAATTGTGAAGTAAATATGTGCTTTTAGAAGTAGTTTCTTTTTACTTTTTCTTGAGTAATATTATTATGTAGTACCACTACTCTTACATACTACTACATCTGCTGTGAGTAAACTTCCTGAATGGAGTTTGTGTTGAAGTGAGACCTCTTGTTTTCTTCACAAGCTTTGTTGTTATTGCTGAGCCTGGTTGGGGGTCAAGTGAATATTCAATAAACAGTAGATATCGTCACTGGAGATACTTTATGCTGTAACATGGATAGACATTACTGTAAGTTTTCATTTTCATACTGAATAAAAGATATTTGCAAAAGTGTCTCTTCTGCCTTCGTTTTTATTAGTCGTGATACCAGAAGTGCATAAAGACATCATTTTAAAATGCTAAATTAATGTGATAATCACAGTCACTTCTTATTTCAGTAATCTCCTTACCAAATATTTTTTCTACTCTTGGATGGCTGCTTCTTACTTTTACATGAGTAAAAATATGAATATGAAAAAAAAAAAAAAATTTTACATGAGTGCCATTCTTACTCAAGTATAATTGGTATTCTAATCACCTCTGGATAAAAAGTGTTTTATTTTGAAGTTATTGTCTGTCTGCTGAGCCTGTGGTAACATTTGGAAGTCCAGTGAATATTCAATAAACCTAAGGTATTCTTGAATTTCCCCATTAAAAGTGGCTCCTGGTGAGAACTTCTGTTTCTTCTTTAAGGTTCACACGTGTGTTCAGAAAACAAATTGTAATTCTGGGCTGTCTGAGTTTCTATTAACTTTCTATCCTCTCACTTCTGGCACTCAAAGGGATGTACCCTGACATCACTCACTGGATATTTTCTGTCATCTGACGCCTTAAGTACTATTTTTCCTCTGTAAAAGAGTTTCATTTCATTTTGTGCTTTTGAAGATGTCTGCAAATTTGACAAAAACAGAAATGCAAACCAAAGTTCAGCAGGCCAGTGCCACTTCCTGCCCTTCGGCTTGCATGTGGGAACACACAAACAGGCAAGCATATGGCCGTGGTATGTACAGTACATGTGTTGGTTTCCTCTGGCTAAACACATTGGAGCGGGCCTGCGCCCCACGCATGAGTAACCTGGTTGTCCGGCTTAAGCTGACTCCAAACACTGCTGTTTGATCTGTGACATCGGGCCTCAAAGAGCCACTTGTCGAATGTATTCAAAGCGAGGGCAGGAATTTCCCAAATATGTTACCAGGAAGGAAAAACAACCCTCATGGGATACAGAGTAACTTGTTTTTTTCGAATGAATCAAAGCAGCTGCAGAATTTCTTTTAAAAAAAAAGGACAAATTAGGGGTTAAATATGTCCATTTTCTCACCGCAGCTCAGTGCCACTTGCTTGCCTTTCCTCATCTGTCCTGATCGCCTTCACGGCCCTGAGGAATTTGGCACGCCGGCTGGATGTGTGCGTTTCTGCGTATGTCCGCTCATGCCTGAGACTCCAGGGGGAAACCAAAGCCCTCTGCCACTGCCGGGGCCTCCGTGGAGTGGGATGCCAAGCTCGCTGAGGGTACAGTAACCCGACTGTCTGTCAGCTCAGATCCGTTTCAGCTGCGGGCCATTACTTTTCCGTCGGGCATATCAGAGCCACCGCTCTGCGTCTGGAGGCTTCCAGCAACAAAAGAGTCAAACGCAGATGGCAGAGAGGACCCTCTCTCGCAATGTTGCCAACGATCAGTCAACTTGTCAGTGAACTCTGGGGTTTTGTGTTTAATCTTTCTGCTTTAGAGAAGTGTGGAATTACAGACAAATCCTGGCTCACAGCTAAGGTCAATATTCATACAATTGCTTTGACCAGTTAGGTGAATAACTTTGGATCAAAACCTTTCAAATTATCGCTTCAGATTTCACAAAATAACCTTGCTCATAATGACACAGTATCTGAGACACGTCTGTCAGATTTTCCAGATAACAGATTTGTGCTGTGAAAATAAAATCGGAGCTGCATTTTAAAAAGGAAATGCAATACTTAGGACTTTGTTTTTTAAACAAAAATTTTTTTAAACTTTCTCAGTTGGAACATCATAGATTAAACCAGTGATGTCTAACTCTTTGCCTTTTGCAGCTACCAAAATGATTTATTTCTGAGTGAAATTTTTTTTAAAATGCATCTGCCCAAAAATTAACTAAACATGCAAAATTGATGTAAAAACAAACAAAACAAGGTCTGTAGAATATTATAGATCCAAAACACAATTGTGTCCTCATTGGGACAAAATTACGATTTTATGATTTTAAGGATTGATTGCTGTTTTTTAGCTTGTTTGTTTGTTTTTTGGGGGGAAAAAGGAGGTATGGGATTTTTTTTTTTTTTGCCTAGGTTCTACAGATAGAACAAGACATAAGCTAGTATTTCTGAAAGTCTGAAGCACTTTAAAATTAAAATGGATGTAGAATCCTGGTCAATAAATTAGGATTACTTTGTGTTGCTTTTATTTTAAAAGCGTTAGGCATTCCTAATTTTTAAGTATCTGCATGACTGCCCTCACAATCCTCATGGTTTGTCTCTTTTATGTTAGAGAGTGGGTGGTAATAAAAAGAACAGAGAGCCGTTGCTGGGCTGCAGAGACCACCTGAGCAGGGGTCCGTTCGGGTGCCCGCACAGTAAGTGTCTGGAAGTTGGGAAAAAAGGCCCAGAGAGACGACAGACTGTTTGGCCCATCTGTCAGCTGCCACTCTGTACTTATTACAGCTTCTCTCAAGTCCAAGTCAGGTTTCTTCTGGTTCCTACAAAGTCCTGCAATTCCCCCGGTGATGTTTTGGAGACCAGCTGACAGAAAGAGTCCAGAAAATAAAAAATAAAAAAATGGTCCGGATGGAAAGCAAAAATGAAGTACTGCTCTTTTCCCACGTTGTTCTTGGCTGCCGTCTGCCCCCGAAGACTTAAGCGAACACTTCCAAAACAAAGAGTTTGTCTGTGTAGGTGCCCAAAAAGCCGGCCCACGCATGTATGCACACTTGCACAAAGACAGAGCCACACTCACATGCTGAAAAAAACTTATTTCAATTGCATCTAAGTGCCTGTTAAAGCAGCTGTTTTCTGTAAACACAGCTTCAACTTAGACATTTGGTTTCAGATCCCTGTAAATTATGGCTTAATCACCAGAACCTGCTGAGGTTGTCAGCAAATAGAAAATATAACAGTGAATGGATGCCCTCATTGCCAGCTCCAACAGCCGGCCTGCTAATCCAGGCTTGGTTCTGTGAAAAAGCCCTGCAATGGGATCCAGTGGAAGCACCGCAGGGTCATGTGTTGGAGCCACATGGGTCTAATCTTCCTGTTTCACATCTGCCCCTAAGTGTTCAACAACCAGAGCAAACACCTCTGATTCTGCAGCTTCGGGTTTGTTTTGTTCTCTCAAAATGAAAAATTGTTACTGGAACTCATCATTAAGGTGGAACTGGGGTCAAGGCACGATGCCACAGGAATGACAAAGATCTCGATCTGCGGCCTCTTCTTCACAATTTCAACTGTGACGGGTTGTTGATTATTATTTTTTTTAACTCGATACCCACAGCGGGAGACGTGGATGGTTGTCTTTGCTAATGATCCAATCTCATTATTTCAGGATTACATCCAACAGGTGCCCAGAGCCTGGATTAACAAGACTTTTGTCTATAAATGTGTGCTGGATACCCTGCTAAGCATCTATTGTCTGCACAGATCCTTCTTTTATTAAGGGCTGGAGTCATGATCGTTTCAAAATGGTGAGCATCAGGGCATTTCTACATGGAAATGTCAGGCTGAGGCAGAAGCTTTATCAAATTTAGATCCCAAAATATGACAAGGATGTCAAAACTCAGCCAACATCTGAGTCCTGATGGATTTTTCTGAAGTTTTTACAACGTACATAAACTAAGACGAGAGATCCTGGCTGCCTGTTTACATGAGCTGAAATTGTGTAAATGTAGTTGAAATTCTCCTCTCTACTCACCATTTTTGAACATTTATTTTAGCAAGCTGCATATAAAAAGGAGAGGTTACAACACCACAGAATACTGTGCAAAAATCATCCATTATTTTTTCACAATTCCTTCACTTGGGGCAGGACTACAGGAAAAGCACTTCACCCGTTTCCTGTCAACACCGTGGTTTCAAATTAGAAAGTTCTGACTCGCAAAAGCCTTCTGATGGTTTTGGTCAGTGAAATCTGGATATCCCGGTCTGATGAACCCAATAAGACCACATCTATACATCCATCCATTTTCTGTTCACTCTTGTCCCCAGTGGGGTCGGGAGTTTCTGGTGCCTATCTCCAGCTGCGTTCCAGGCGAGAGGCGGGGTCGCCCTGGACAGGTCGCCAGCCTGTCGCAGGGCACCAATAAGAGTTTAAGTCATTTTTCTGCAAAAAGAGACCCAATCCTACGACCACCAAAACAGATCCCTCACCACCTTTCCTTTGCCTTGAAAGTCTGACCACAAAGGCTATAAATAAAACCTGTGACAAAGTGCAATCTTAATGAACGCCAACTCTCACTTTAAGCTGGTATGTTGTTTGGTGTAACTGTTCAACTGCTTGTCAACAAAGGCTCAACCGACCATGGCAGCAACTTAATGCACAACTCAGAATGAGAAAGGTCAAGAGCCAACAGTAGTTCAACTGTTACAATCAAGCTGTCCATATATTACATTCTCTGAACCATGACATGTTATACGATGAAGTAGATAGATGGCATCCATCATCTCTAACCAGGCCTTCTATGTTTCATCCACACTTCTATCGCTTGCTGGATATTTCTCCTCTCTTTGATGATTCTCTGTTAACCAAAGAGTTGGTGCCACTTTCAAAGTCACCTAAATCCTCTTCCTGTCTCATTTTGATACTCAGTCTTGATTCTACGATCAAAGCATTAGTTTACAATTGTATTCTCCAGATGAGATTTGTTTCTTAGTTAGCTTCTATTGCATATGTCACTTTAAGGGTGCATAAAATACATCTACAACAGAGATTGTGTTTGAGGTTGTAACATTTAAACTTCGAGCTGACCATCAGTGAGTCATATTTCTTCTCAGCCTCATTCCCCTGTGATCTTCAAAGCCTGAAAGGACAGCCGCTCTCCTCCTGTCTGCTCCCTGTCTTCCAGCAGCATCTCTCGCTGTGTGTGATCCTGAGGTGTGACACTTTCCCAGTCGCCCACAGGTATCGGTTACCCAGCCAGGAGGGGTGGCTCTCCGCCCAGATCATCTGCCTGTCTCAGAGGGCACAATGGAGCTGATTGATCTCCAGTTCCTGGGGGTATAGACTCTCTTGTACCCGGCATGCCAGCTGCACACCAGCAGAACCTGCAGGAAACAGACACAGGTCTGACTGAATTTCCTTTCATCGTTCAACCGTCCTCAATGTGTCTCTCCTAAAATATGATTCTGCTGATTTAAACCTCCAGAGATCTAAGCAGTCATTCTCTAAAAACCTAAAAATTTATTTTTCTGGACTACGAGAGGAAGGCGGAGTACCCAGAGATAACCCACCCGGGCACAGGGAGAACATGCAAACTCCACGCAGAAAGACGCTAAGCCAGGATTTGAACCCAGTGGCTTCCTGTGGCAAAACTAGCAACTGCAGCAACGTGCAGCTCATATTAAAATTAATCTACAAAGTATTACTGTCCTCTATCCAACAAAAATAAAAAGTACAGCTCACTGCAAAACCAACATTTATGTGCAAAACATTTAAAACATGAACAACGCATGTAGGTGTTCGCAGAAACCGTCAACATTGGCGCCATCTACTGGATTAAATCTGGAAGTACTAAGCTTTCCACTACCTTTTTACTTTATTTGATTGCTAAATTCATTAGAAACTTTTTTTTTCTGGGCCACTTGTTGATTGCGAAATGTACTGTGAGATCAAATAAGCAGCACATTTTCTGGCACATCCTAGTGTTTACCACAGGAATCTGCAGCCTGTAAATCTGATGGCAAACGAGAACTGAGACAAAATAAATGTCTTTCTTCGGCTGGACTGTGGCAATAGTGTGATTTGAAGGAAGTCGTGTGGGGACAGTGAACTCAAGCTACCCCAGATAATGTCACTGAGGGTTTTATTTACCCAAGGTAGAAAGTCAAAGAACTGCACCTTCAGTCTGCATGAAAAATGTTGTACAAACAAGGATTAGGAGAAACTAAACATCCACACATTTTAAAACGATGAAATATGACGCAATTGAAAACCAACTTTTACGAATTGTGTGAGAAATTTGTTTGGAAGTAGATGGTTAAATACATCTACTTGTTATTTGTTTTCCAGTGAGAATTCATCCAGTGTTCGACTATTCAACCTGAAAAGTTCCATGCAGCCCCGTCAAAAACCTAAGTTTGTGATATAAAAAATTAGATCATAATGAATAAATTCAATGCAAGTTTTATCCCACACAATTCAACTTAAAAAAAAAACAAAAAACAAGCAAATATATTTGAAGGATAATAATAAGAAGAGTTTATTCTGGTCGCTTTAGTGTGCTTACTGGTAAACTTTGTTGAAATACCTTCAAATTAAATTTTTGTATTTGTGTTTCTTTCAAGATAAACCTCAGATTTTTGACTCGGTCATCCAAAACATTCAATCTTCCCTGTTTAAGTCATTTTTCTGACTGTGGATGTATGTTTGGATTTACTGTTATCCTAAAAACAAAATTATTCATCTTCAGGTTTCGGGTGTAGAACTGAAGATTTTTAAAAGTTATTTGCAACAGGTAATCTGTTAATGCACTTTGATAAAAGCACCAGTTTCAAGTAGAAATGGGAACAAATTTGTGTACAAGAACAGTGAAGGTCAGAGGTCATGTAGAGTGTGGTTGAAGCTTTGCCAAAATGCAAACAGAAACTTGGGAAGAGCAAAGTAATAAAGTGAAAATAGAAACAGAAAACTTACAATGTTTAATATTATTTGATATCTCTGCTGCCAGTCGAATGCAGTTCATTTCATCTGTGATATTTTAATTGCTTCAGTGTCAAAGTGAAAGTAAAAAAAAAAAAAGTAGAAAAAATTATGACGCCTCTGACCGCGAAACAGAAGTTTTCGAGATATCACGTCGCCATGCGAATGAGTCACAATCAAATGCTCTTTGATTCGCATTGAAGCCGACCTGGGCCATAAAGGGAACATTATGTGTTCCATAAAACACGATCCGATCAATGTCCAGTACAACGTGGAGTCATGACCCGCTACGTGTTCATTAACGAGACAGGAGTTCTGTTTTAGATCCTGCGGCAAATCAGAACCAACTTTACATTTTTGATTCTGACAGACTCTCTGTGGTTTTCTGAAGCCAACATTTTCATGTGGGCTTGATTTGATCTACTTACATGCTAATAAATTGAGCCCAATGGTCCCAGTACGTTTGCCAGCTGAAGAAGCTCAAATGTGAACATGTGTTTCACCATCTGGCCTCCAAATGCAAAGCAACAGTGATTCTGCACATATGATTGATTCAACTTTTATTAATGTGTATGAAAACAGAAATATGCACCAGAAAGAGGAAAGAGATTAACCAGTTTTCAGCATGTCGCAGTCAAAAACGTGAATGTGCACCACAGTTTGAACACTTCTCTGTAAGCTACACTGAAATCCCTCCATTCTAAGCAACTGGTTATAACCTGGAATAAACCAGGAGATTTTATTCTGTACAGGATGTTACAAAGGGTAATAAAAGATGGGGATAAGACTTGGAACTGGAGCATGAATCATGCGTTTATGTGTTTGTATTGCAGCAGCTAGCCTGCTGTCATCCTGGCACGCAGCTTACTGGGCCACACGGACAGAAAAAGGTCATCTGTTATAAACTTTGCAGTCGCTGTCCCTTTCATTGCTGATGATTACTGACAGGAAAACGGGACGTTAAATGTGTCATTATTATGCCTGACTGTGGAATGTGGACACTTTTTGTTACATTATACTACTAAATTAAATCTGATATAGACAGCTGCTTTAAGACGTCAACTTTTTTTTTAGTAGACAGAGTCCACCTGTGTGTAATTTAAGCTCATTGTGACTGTAGGTGCCCTGTGAAGGCCACGGATGTTTGCTAAAGAACATTAGTGCACAATTAGCATCACGAAGACCAAAAGTGTACAGAAGACAAATGAGAGAAAAACACGAGTGGTTCAAATTGAATCATCTCCACCCCTAACAAAGTCTTTACTGACCAGGTTGTGCAAGACAGAAAAACTGGCTAAAATAACATCTTTTATTGTGAAGGTCCAAAGAGCCTCTTGTGGCTCTGGAGCCTCATGTTGCAAACCTCAAATGCACACCACACTTTCCAGAAGTGTTTTGGTGAAAAGGAAACATGCATCATACTTACTCAGATTATTAGCTGTATTTGTATGACTCAAACCAGAAATAAATGTGATCACTGGTCTTTGCTACGCTATTACTGTTCGTCATAAGAAGAAACACTTAGAAACGAAACTATTATTCACAGAGTATTCTGTCTTAACGCTGTGTATTTGGAGATTTTTTGTCTCAAACCTGGGGTATTAGGAAGCGTGTGAGCTCAAACCATGAGAAGAAAATCCCCAGAGGACCTTTACTTATGTAACAGAATAAAAACATTTGTTACAATTAAAACTCAGCCAGGAAGGGAATGAACTGAGCACAACTTTGAATAAGAAAATGTTCAAGTGTTTGGGTCTATTAGAGGTCTAGGAGCAATACATTTAATAATGCAGTTGTAAGATGTTTCATTTGAAGAAGATTAGAAATATTTGATACATTTTCAATATATGGGCCAAGTAAATAGGGTCTGTGATTTGTGATTCTTCAGTTTAATGTCAGAGGAGACAGTGGGCGAGGTAGTGTGTGGGTGGATGTTCGTTTGTCCGGTGTTACCTGATGACGGACTGGGACGTTTTTCCAGGGTGGACCCCACTTTTCACACAGTGACTGCTGGAGAGAGGAACCAATCCTCCAAAGTGAAACAAAGATGTTAAGAGATCTGTACATTTTCATCCATGGATAGTATCAGGGAATGAATATGCAATGAGGGTATTTTATTTATTTGTGTATTTTATTTATTGCATATAACAGATTAATTTGATTAAAATCATATTCTAAAAAAGTATCACATCATTAAAACCTATTTCAACAGGTGTGTGTAAAAATGTGGTAACAGCAGTGACTGAGTTTCAGCTTTATAAATAAAGGGGGGAAAAAATGCAACAAAAGAAAATAAGTTCCTAAATGGATAACGCCTGACGTCATGGATGAAAATTCAAAAAAAAAAAAAAGTATGTCAAAATATTTCACTCTTTACCACTTTGAATGTTAGCTGTCAGGTGAAAGTTCATGAAATCAGCCTGCTGAATCAGAAGAAATACCCAGCTGCGCTCTCGTTCCACCTTCTCTCCGTCACCTTTGTTCTAGAATCATTACGTCACAGCGCCACGCCTCATCTCGCGATACTTCATTCAGAGCGAATAAATACAGCAGCCGTTGGTTTCGTTCGCGTCACCTGGTGAAGAAAGTGATATTTGTGGGTTATCTCTCGCCTTTATTCGGTAAGTGTTTTGAACACTTTGTTGAGAAACGACCTGTTTTTAGCTGTGGCGTTTACAGCAGATACCGGACCTACTTAAAAAAAAAAACCCCGCTGTACTAACGAAGTGACTGCTTATTCCTGGAATGGTTTTGCTTTTTTGTTTTTGTATTTCTAAAGAAGAAAAGTTGTTACAGTAAAATAAATGTGTTTTTACAGATTCCTGAGAGCAGAAATGGCAACAGCTGAAGTTATGCCAAATCAGGTAAAGACTGTAGCGATGCTGCTGCTGTAAAAAATAAAAAAAATCTCACTCATTCAGTGTTAAGAAATTGATGTAATTTGTGTTTCTCTGTATTTGCTCACAGAGTGTCGTGGAGAGGGTAACCAGCCTCCCTCTGGTGAGCTCCACCTACAGCCTGGTGTTCAGTGTGTACTCAAACACCAAGGACAACCATCCTTACATCAGGAGTGTGTGTGAGGCTGCAGAGCAAGGGGTCCGCACCATCACCTCTGTGGCCCTCACCACGGCCTCGCCCATCATCGGCAAGCTGGAACCTCAGAGTAAGACAGGTTGAAAGGACAAGCAGCACATACCAAAACCTCCAGGGCCAGAGTTTGAAACAGGATGGTTAACCCAGACTCCTGACTCTTAATCCAGTTGATCTTTCACCTCATTATGACTCAGTGTGTTACATAAGTATTCACAACTCTAGAATTCTTCAAATTTCGTATTCAATTTGTCTTGTTTCATCAAAAACAATCCAAAGTGGCTGGTTTTTGAAATATTTAACAAATAAGCTTGACCTGCACCCGAATTTCTTTACTAGTGTTTTTTGGACATGATTTAGCTACACTTATCTTTTTCACAACAGAAGAAATAAGGCATCCCCACAGCATGATGCAGCTACAACCATATTTAACATTATTGGGGACTGGTGCAGTATTATTTATTCTCCACATAAGACGTTTTAACTAGTTGGATAATAAGTGGATGCCCTGGGTTTCTTTTTTTTTTTAGCATATCAAAGTAAACTGGACTAAAATACAAATGGAAGCTATGTAGCTTTTTGCCTCCACTTTTCTATTATGCACCGTTTTGTGTTGGTCTATAGTGAAATCCCACTAAAACACATTCAAAATGTGAAAAAGTTTAAGGGATGCTCAAGTTATCTTGATGTTTTTGCTTCAGAAAGTCTCACGATAAATTGTCTCTTTTGCTCCATCTACAGTTGCCATTGCCAATGACCTGGCCTGCAAAGGTTTGGACAAGATTGAGAAAACTCTGCCAATCCTCCATCAGCCCTCTGACCAGGTATGGCAACAAGCCCAGTTGCACAATACTGATGTGAGCTAACCCCCAAAAAGCATTGATCATGTTGACCCATGCAATTTCTTCCATAACCTTCCACTTTTGGCTTCAATCATTTAAAAAATAAAAATTCCCCCATCTGTCTTTTCCCCCAGATTGTTTCCAGCGCCAAGGATGTCGTAACCACCGCTAAGGATGTTATGACGGGAAAAGTCTCTGGAGCCAAGGGCACTGTCTCTGACACTCTGAGCATTGTGGTGGAAAAGACCCGGGAGGCGGTCCAGGATGGGATGGAGAGGACCAAGGCTGCCGTCAGTGGGAGTGTGAGCACAATGCTGGACAGCAGAGTGGTGCAGCTGGTCAGCAGTGGAGTGGACACGGCCCTCACTAGGTCAGAGAGCCTGGTGGAGCAGTATCTGCCAATGTCAGAGGAGGAGCTGGGTGAGTGGAAGTTACTGGGTAAATGCTTGGAAAACAATATTCAGACACAGTTATCGTTTTATGTTTTGTCACGTTGTAACCAAAAACTTCCATCTTATTGGGATTCTATGTGATGGATCAGCATGTGCAGTAGTTATGAAGGGGAAAGAAAAATGCAATGTGTGTTTGAGATGCAGATCAGATGCTCCCAGTTGTCAGAACAATACCTTGTTGCCATAGTTATGTATCATAACTGTTCAAAAGTAAAAAACTGAGACCAAAAATCCTTTCAGCTGCACAGCATCCAAAACCAGAGGGAATAAATGTCCAAATATGTGACGCTTCAACCAAAAAGAAAAAAAGAACTAAAATATATAATAAGAACAAATCAGAACGAACGTAACAGAGCTACTTTAACATGAGCAGTGAAGTTCCAATATTGTAAGGAACTTGTTCTGGTCTGGCTCTAGAACCATAACAAATTAAAGGGAAGAACAGGAAAGGTCTTTTCGTAACAAACTAAAAAATATATATCTTGCAGTTACATAAAGCTGCATCACGGGTCAGATATTAACACTTTGGTTCCCAGAAAACCAGGCTTATCAGATAAATGCTAATGTGCATTAGCTGCTTTTTCCCCACCAGCAACGCAATGAAGAGCAGTTCAGAGTGACACTCTGGTACACTGTGGTCAGAGTTGTTCTCAAAGATTTAAAGCTGAGGCGGTCTAACACTGATTTATTGCTTTCATGACTAAAAACATCACATATGCAGTGGCTTGTGGCACCTAAATATAGTGCGTTTTGGTTTCCCCTCGCCTTGTGACAGAGCTGGAGGCTAAAGTCGTGAAAGGCTTCGATAATAAAGAGAGCTACTACGTCCGCCTGGGCTGCCTGTCCACCAAGCTGAGGAAGAGAGCGTACACCAGCGCCGTGGCCAGGATACAGGAGGGCAAGGAGCGCAGCATGGGGTTCATCTCTGAGCTCAACTCCACTGTTGACCTGGTGAGACTTTACCAGCATCAAGAATCGATGTAAATTATTCCTTTAAGTGTGAAAAATGCTGATTCTAAGATTTAATCTTTGCTCTTTCTAGATTGAATATGGCAGAAAGAACATCAACAATGCTAACCAGATGGTGAACAACAAGCTGAACTCATTGGTCCCGTGGAAATCTGGTACTCAGACCCAGGAGAATGATCACCATGCAGAGGTAATTCGCACAGGAAGCCAACCAATTAAGATCCCTGTTTTGATTTGAACAAATTTCTTTCAATTTAATCAAATCAAGCCAGATGAATAACAGTTGAAGCCTTGAGGAAAAACACATTTATCCTGTTTGGCTTCTCACCACATTAGGACTTCATGTAAAAACTGTACGGATAATTAATGAAACTCTCACTGTCCTGGCCACATCTTACATGAAACCATTTATTATGCTGAACAAGACATTTAGTTGCATCATGTAGGTTTACTAGTCGTTCCAAGAGGATTTGGGTCCAGAATGGGAGACAGAGCCAACTCCCTCAGAGCCTTTAAATCCAGCATGTTTGAAAAGGCTGACATTTAATTAAAGCCACCAAACTTTATTGCCACACCCTTGTAAAGATATGTGAAAATAAACTATTTTTTATTGGAGAAACATGATCTAACTGTGAAAATAAACATATATTTGAGATTTTAAAAAAAGTGTAAAAAAAAATTTAGTTTACCGATTGCATTATTTTTTGTGGGATTGGGTAAAGCCGATATTAAACATGTATTTTCTTTAAATACAAATTTTAGCTCTTTTTACATTTTCAGTATAACATTGGGAGTTTTGCAGTTAAAAGTATTTTAGGGCTAAAACACATTCCTGCCTCAGATGTTAACTGCTTCTGCTACTGAAGCAGTTTTTTTCTTCATACCAGTTTAATATTTGCTTTATGACTGGTTCTCATATGCTTGTTATACATTTGCAAATCTGTGTTGCAGGTTTTACTTCAAGGCAATTATTATAAAACTGATAAAAGACCAACCAAAAATGTTCATTTTAAAATTTTCTTGCTGCAGGTGATCGAGTCTCGCACCTTGGCCCTCGGTCGTTCCCTCACCCAGCAGCTGCAGACCACCTGCCTTGTTCTGGTCTCCGGCCTGAAGGGACTCCCCAACCACATCCAGCAGGAGGCGCTGTCCCTCAGCCATTCGGCAGCACAGATGTACAACAGTTTCAGCCGAGCCAAGGTGCTTGGAGACCTGCCGGACAGCGTGTTAACCAGCAGCAGGGTCCAGCTGGGCAAGATGAAGGAGTCCCTGGACAATGTCATGGATTACCTGGTCAACAACACGCCGCTCAACTGGCTGGTCGGTCCTTTCTACCCGAGGATGAGCATTCACAACGAGTCGTCCTCAGCCAGCAGCAAGCAACCAGAGAATAGCAACGCCCCGTTCAGTCAGCCGCAAACCGAGGAGCCTATGGAGGTGGAGATGGAGTCACTACATTCCCAACAACAATTACTTCAGAGTCAAGACAGCTGAAGTAATTTTACTACAAAGTCCCAAATTAGCGCTAAATACTTGATGTCCAAGTATGGAGGTTAAGCAAACTGCACTGTTGCTTTTTTTATTCTTGCAGAAGTTTCCCTGTGATCTTTTTACTCACATGAATGTCTTTTCAAGCCTTTGGATTTAACTTGACTAATGCTAATCTGTTTACGCCTTCAGAAAATAAACTGGAATTATGAACTTCTGTGTTTTTCCACTCAATGCAATTTTAAACTTTTAATGAAATTGAACATTTTAACAAATGGAGTCAATAAGCCTTATTACATCACTTATAAGGGGATGTCACTCAAATTTCATCGATACAAGAGAACCTGCAGGTTTTGATGCAACTGATCATCCCCGCAGCATGACATTACCACTACCGTGCATTATTACACAAATATTCAGGAAAAAGAAATTACATTTAGTTAATTTCACATTCAAAAATGCAGTACAGCTTTTATGCAGCCCATTTCTGCCCACAATTTCCCCAGTCAGCCCATTTGAAAACCAAGATTTTTACAATTATCAGTTTTTAAAATAAATTGAATGACATTTAGGAGAAAGAAAGATTTCACAATCGTACGGTATCACCAGTAAACTTTATTAAGACTTAAAAAACAAACATGACATTTATATTTCTTATTACTCTTTATAGTTGATTGTGAACAGATGGCAGATTTAGAAACAATGTCAAACCCAACTGCCGTTCCAGGTCAAATATCACTGAATGTGACTGCGCTGCGCTAAATACTCCATCAGACTCTGAAATTGCCAAATCCAGGAAGAATGAATAATTACTACTAGTGCACAAGGTTTCAATGCACTCAATGTGGAAATCCTGTAAATCATAAAGAGCTCACTGTAAGCTTCTGAATCTGGCACCAAGCAACATCATCAAGCAACTCCAAGTTGATTTCCTCCTTTGTCTCTTCAGAAAACATTAACATCTAGAAAGAAGAAAAACTTTACATGTTAAAATGTATATACATTTCAATTCAAATTTCAAAAGAAATGCATTTTAAACGACTTAATCTGAAACAGCATTAAACCTCTGACAATATGCAGGTTAAAAATAGATTTAAACATTTAAAAACCAAAACTCCTGGGGAGCTTTATGTCCCTCACTTAATATTGAAATCTATGAAAAGACTGCAACCCAAAGATCACAAAAAAAAAAATCTTCAATAGCATTTTAAGTGGTTCGTATAAATGTCAGGACTTGCAGTGATCATTATGGTAAAATGTAATGTTCTCATTGTTTAAAAACAACTACTAAAAATCTGAGGCATTATTATTATCATTGCATCATCTCCTCCTCAAAGAGGCCCATTAATCACCCATTTATTAAAGTGTGTGAAGTCAGAGAAACCCAGAAAACATGAAGTAGGCGAGTCCCAGGATTGAGAAACGCTGCTCTGCAGCTGCAAGTAACAAGTATGCACTTTTACCTGTCCCTGCGCCGTCGTCACGGTGATGTGGGGTGCAGATCCTGCCATTGAACAAGACAGCTCACCAGCAGACAGAACCGACCTGTAACAAATGAATAATTCTCAAGTTGCCAATCATCTCATTTTGACCGTTTTAAAAACATTCACATCTTACTGCTTTATTATACATAGGCTTCTCTGTCTTACAGACCATAATTTATTGTCTATGCAGCACTGTAACCAGGACAACCCAATAAAGCTGTGGTTCATCAGTGGTAGTTTTCTTTTCCTGCAGTATAGACAATAAAGACAGACCTGAGTTTAGGCATTTTCTGGTTCTGTACTGGCTGATCAGGAGTTTTGCAACTCGCCAGATGGCTCTGGGTTTGTTTGACCGTCGCTGAGGAAGCCCTGTAGAAAAAAGAAGTACACACACTCCTTGACCTTCAGTCTCAATCTGGTTTAGACAACCTCACACAGACGTTCAAGTCTTACCTGATGTTTCCAGTGCTGTTGCTGATAGTTATAGTTCTATTTTTTTTTGTGCCTGTTTTGCCACTCTAAAAAAAACAAAAACAAAACAAAGACAACAGCGAAAAAGAATGAAAAACCTGTTTGAATCATTTTTTTATGTCAAACGATTCACGCGTCACCTTTGGATTCCTGGCAGAAAACCTCTGGACTGGGGTGGACAACACTGGCGCAGAATCAGCTGATTTTACTTTGAAAATGAAAAGCACACAATCATAAAATATCAGGCAAAATACAGCAGCTGGTGGAATATCAGAGTACAAACAATTACATGGTCCTCTGGGGACTCGCTTGAGAGGCTGAGTCATTTCACGGGATTCACTCTGAGGAGAGAAAAAAAAAAAAAAAAAAGAATTTCTTTATTTAATGAATCCTTTCCTATGAAGCATAGAGGGAAGAAATAGACTCACCTGAATGGCTATAGACACCTCACTGGCAGAGAGGGCCTCCTCTATCACAGAAGACAATGAAAATTGGAGAAAACCCTAACAAAAAAACCTGCAATTTTGCATGTATTTTTGCTACCAAACAACAAAAAAAAAAAACAATCAAAATAAAGTCCTTGTCCTACAAGTCTGAACAATTGCAGGAATAATAAATAATTTTAAGATACTGACAAGACAAATAAGTTACAAAGCTCTGGCAACAGGGAGCATTAATTGTTTGTGTCCAGCTCCTTCTGCCACATCCAAACCAATTAAAACCCAAGCAATTTCCAGGATTATCCCCCCCCCTGCAGCTGGCAGGTAACCCATCTTCCTGTACTCAGCAGGAAGCGAGAGAAACGTACTCCAACACTCATGCAAAGTAAAAAATAAACGTGTTCACTGCTCACATACCCTATCAAAAAATGCTACCGAACCAAGGAATCCATTTTCATTTTATCAGAAAGAAAGAAAAACAAAACAGGTCAAGCAAATAGTTCATACAAGCAGCACCTCTTCCAAAACCTGGACTGAAAGTTTCAAAGACTTAATTGATTTTGTCATAGAAATAGTGAAAATAGATTGTCTTATCTCATTCAAAATTAAATATCAGTGTGAGCTTGGATTAGGAAGCTTTCAATCACAATGTCTAATTGTGTTACTGCCTTCTATACTGGATGTGAACTTGTTCAAATTTAGTTAAACCAATTAAGTAAACCCAACTCCTACGTTTTTCGCCATATTCTGGCATTTTCATTCGGTTTTTAACAGCTTATTTTATCTTTCTTAAAACTTGATACAGTTTAGAGGGAATTGCACCAATTCCAGTTTTTACTGCCCCTGTTAAACAAATGAGAAAACGTTCAGCCTGTTGCATCACCAGCCTTCAGCAACAGTTGGGTCTGTTCAGCTGCATCTGCAACCATTTGAAGTATGTTTCTTTCTTTTCTTTTTTTAATAAGATAAAGTGTAAAACATAACTCAACGACTTACGGCTGATCAGATCCCCTACGAGAGTATTTTGAAGAGAAGGAGGCATTTTCATCAGCTCCACTTTAAACACTTTGTCAACTGTTGCTAGGAGACTCTCCAGTTTGGACTCCAAGTGCCTCATGCGGTCCTGTGCTGAAAATATATTAAATGATAATAATAAAAGAAATGTTCCAGCTTGGTTTTTAGCACATTTATTTATTTATTGCCATCTACCTTCTTTCTCAATCTGTTGGATAAAAAGTCCATGTTTCTTCCGTCGCATTTCCCGACTCAGCTGGTGCTTGTTCTCAGTATTCGCTTCAATTTTCGCCCGTCGTTGTGACATTCTGTCACCTTTTCCTCTTAGAAGTAAAGAAGAAAAAAAAAAAGAAAAAACGACAAGCCAACGCCAGGAATACACACCTGTGGCTCCAGCTGGTTTAATTAAGGGGCGTGTCCAATTTCAAGAGCCGCTTCCTTCTTCAACCATGAAAACCGGAAGTCACCTCAGTACATATCCTGTTGGCTGGCAACTATAAATAAATAAATAAAAATAAAAATAAAAACTGCGTAGGAAATCTTACTTAGCTTTTTTTCTTTTCTTTTTTAAAAAATCACTACTCATTTCATTATTTTTAAATAATTACAGGAGTTAATACTTTTTTATGTCTGCAAATGACTGAAGATTATCAACACAAATTTGCTTATTTTTTTGTACAGACAGATTTTAATGTTTAAATGTCTTGAATAATTTGATGCAACAAAAACTTCTAGCTGGGAAAGGACAGCATACTGTCAGCATGTTTTGTTGTTCTATGCAAAACTTCTGTTTTTATTTTGTTTTCTGCTGGCAAGTTGTTTTTAGACAGCGTTCATTTAACATCCCATAAACAGGAATATTATGTCAGCTCCTCAGAAATCTCAGTGACACCAATGTTGTGCAATTTCTTGAATGTCTATATGGTATCCTGGAGATGAAATCACAGCAGAACGTTTCCACACTTTTTAAAAGAAAACATTTTTCTGTATCAGTATTAAAAATTTTTTTTTTCATAATTTCCACAATTTGTTTTTGCATACTTCATATTAACTATAATCCAAATCTCAAATAATGGCAATCCATTCCTCTCTTATTTAAGTTTGTGAATTTAAGTCCATGATGCGTTAAAATATCTAGACTGTAGCTGCTGACACTGTTGGTGTAACGTTACTGTTACCTCGTTGCTCAGTTCTGAATCCTGCAGGAGAATACACAGATTATTCCCAATCTGAGCCCTGATTGTTGGAAGAAGTCCTTCTTGGAACACATTTTGATCCTCCAGACAACACCGTGCTTTCTGGCAGGATTGTGAGCAAGCCCACTCTCTTGGATGAGAAGCAACCCCACACAAAGTGCATCAGGAGGCTTTGCTGTTGGCGCAACACATGACATGCTTTTCCAGATGTTACATAAAAAAAACAAAAAAAAAGTGAGAGTGGCTCTGAGAAAATAACTTAGCGCCATTCTTCTGTATTAAGGTATTTATGGGGCAAATCGATTTATGCACTTTTGCTGGGCTCTTGAGAGAAAAGCAACTGGAGTTGTGAAATTGGACATTTTTCCCTGTCCTCAAATACCTCAAACTGAGGCAATGAAGAGTGCTGTGGAATTCCTGCTAAAGGCTGTTTGCTGCTGTGCAGACGTCTGTAAAGTATTGGTTTCTCTTTCTGCTGGATGAGTTGGTAAAGATAGCTGCAGGGTGAAAGCTGCAGCTGTCTTTGTGCAATTTCTCGGCTAAAGTTCTTAAAGAAAACTTTAAGAAACTCAAAAATTAAGTAAAATGTGACATTTTAAAAAATTACAGGTATTGCTTACAGAATTTAGGTTGGTTTTGTTTAGACAGAAATGACCTCTGTTACCCTTCTAGTCATGGGATTTTGTTCAATGTTCTTCCGCTTACTGAAGTCAAGGGTGTAATTTGGACAGATGGAGAGATAAATTAAAGAGGGATGGATGGGTGGAACAACTGATGGATGAATCGCTTTGGGATCTTTTAATCAACAACAATAATATATAATATTTGTGGATTTTTTTTTAATTTTGCAGAAAATGTGTGTGTGAAAAGTAAAAATAAAATTAAAAAATGTACGAACCATAGCATTGACAAAAACACATCGTTGTTTCCAATCAGTTCACAAACTCATTTATTCCAGCGCTTTTAAGGAGACATTCATTTTCTTTCCACAGGATGGTAAGAGATCACTTTCATTTGTTATTAAAAAAAAAAGTCTTCTCTGTACAACCAAGAAAAACTAATTTACATAGTTAGTACAGGATGGAACCCCCTTTAAAGACACATTTAAAGGGAAGAGGATGCTGTTATAAAAATTCTACATTACCAAACCGTCTGCAATCCAAATGTGAATAATACAAAAATAAATAATCAAGATTTTTTTTTTTTTTTGCTCTATGATGTGGCTTAATCTTATTGTCACAATGGGTTAAGTTCAGACCTCACTCTACGCAGTGCAAATGGAATATTTTACATTATTTCTTCTGTACAAGTCAAGTTCCCAACTCAGATCTAAAAACATCAATCTAAGGCCCATTTCCCAACAGGTCATCATAGCACTAATCTGATTTACCTCATGCTTCAGCATTTAGTGGAATGTCACCTCAGAGACTCCTGGCAGAGAGTCAGCAGTAATCAACAAGTTCTGGTTTCCGCAGCTACTTTCAAAAAGGGACAGGACCGACTAAAATGACGTCCAGTCTGTGAGTGATCGGAGCGCCTGGCGGGAGGATTTCTCTCATCACAGCGGCAAACTTAAAATTATTTCATTTAAATGTCGCGTCATAGAACAGCAGAAAGAGGTCAAATACGTGAAGTAGAAGAAAAAGGATGCACAGCAATTTACAGAATTTAATTTAAAAAAGAAAATTTTGAAAACCATGCACCATTTTCCTTCCACTTCTCAAATGGATTACTTTATGTAAATGTAAAAAAAAAAAAAAAAAAGTACAAAGAGTGTGAATACTTTTGAAATTCATTAAATTTTTACTTTAGAAAGATGTGAAGGTTTTATTTGATGCAGAAAAAAGAGAATAGCCCAACTGCATATCAGCTCTCACACAATAAGACCTTTTAGGGCAACTAGTGCAGCAAGTTCCTGTTAAAAAAAAGGCAGATATTAGAAGCAAACTGAGCTGCTGTTTAGCTTTCCTTGCATTAGCACGGCTGTGTTGTTTTTGGATCAGTAGTGTGGCACTCCTGCGTTCAGGAGTCGGGTGTTGTTGCAGAGATCAGTACTGTTGTAAAACATGCTCCTAGCTGCAGGGCGATCTGGAATGTTGTGAATCCATTTTAGTGATTGATACTTAGTGATTGTCCGTAGCCTCGGTCACTGAAACAAACACAAGCTTGTATATTTACACTTCAACATCTCCAGGATTCATTAAGACTTGGAAGGAAGAACAACAACAACAAAAAAAGGCAACTCTGGTTTCAGATTTCTCACTTGAATGAAAAATATGTACAAACAGGTGGTGAAGCTCAGTATGTGTGTTATTGTCTGCTTTAGAAAGTGCAAATACAGAGCAGTCTGGTTCTGCACTCTGGGACATATCCATCTCATCTGATCTGATCTGGGAGAAGTTACAGGACAGAGGAAGTGACTGCGGTCTGGGCAGACAAAACATTCTGTTAGGCAACGAGTATTTCTGAACGCCAAACGTGAAGAAGCGCGGCTCACGTTTTTCGGTTGGAAAAAACATTTCCCACCGAAAACCACGGCTTGAAAACATACAACAAAAAAAAAGCAGCTTTAAAGTACCATGTTCAGCTAAGGGAAAGGCTTAAAAAGTTCACTGTTCCCCTCTGCTGCAGATGACCAGTGAGGACGCTATGAGATGCAACCGTTGTTCAGATGAAAGGGGCGCCAAAACATTTCAGACACCACTGGATGCTGGCGCTGGGCGGGCGGTCCATGCGGTGCAGAGACTTGAGCTGCTCCGGGCTCAGCTGGTCGTAGGCCTGCCTGTACTCCCTGTCGAAGGCCTCTGCATGAGACAAAGCAGCAAAATCAGTGAAGTTTCTTCAAAAACCCAACCTTTGATTCAGGTACTCCCCCCACCCCCGAAAGGTAAAATAAAAAAAAAACAAAAAACAAATGCTTCGAAATTATTTGAAATAAAAGGTATTCATAAAAAATATTTAACTTCTTCTTTAAGAACATGTTTTCATGGGATATAACCATAATATGAAAGCTAAAATCTCACAAGAGACACGTGTCTTTTAAGTAAGACACATGTGTTTATATTTTTAATCCAGAAAGTGGAGACAAGAAAAAAAAGTCAAAATTTAGCTCTTGCTGATTGCGTTTGTAAAAGTCCGAATGAATATTTGTTTAGATATGTGACTTCATACCTGCATTTATGGATCAAACGTATTTAATGAATCACTGCAACGATGGTCATGTGACCTACATGCTCCCTGTTAATCAACCAGTAATGTCATTATTTATATGAAAAGCATTACGTTAATGTAAGTAGCAAAAACATTTTGTTACTTTACTGAAGAGCTTCAACGTTATTGCATTCAAAATGGCAAAAATTATTAGACTATTTGCTTGCACTGTGTTTTTGGTCACTGATCAATAAATCATCCCAGGAGAGTCTTTTTTCCACTTATTAAATATACTCAAATTAAAAGTTAGGTTTTTCTAAAGAAAGGCTTTCAATGTCATTTAAAAGCTATGTCTGATGTGATTCAGTGAATGGAAAGTAAAACTCATCTGTCTGTAATTGTCACTCACCTATGTCAATATTCTCTCGTCCCAAAGCCACCAGAGAGAGAAAGAGAATTTCTCTATAAATACTCCTGAGACAAATTCAGAGGAGAAAGTTAACACATCAGAAAACAAACAATCTCAAAACAGAAAAGCGACAAGGCTGACCTCTGCCGTTTGACGCCGTCTGGACGGCGTTTGATCTCCCGCAGGAGCAGGTTGATGGGACCGTAGACGTCGTTGGTCTGGATGTTTCTAACGACGGTGTTGAGGAGGGTTCGGATCTCCTGATGATCTGTTGGAGCTAAAGTCCCCTTTTTCTCCACTAGGCGCAACAAACACAAGGAATCTTTCAGGAAACAGACTCAGTTCTGACTTCTTCTGATCATGCAGAAAATTAAAGGTGAAATTGGGTTTTTTTATTTGTCTTCGTAAAGTCTTCGTATTGGTGCAAATACCCAGTAGAATTTCCTTGACAGTGTGAATTTAAATAGGACCTAAAATGCTAAATTTACATTTTGCACGTCTTTGCCTTCCGTTTGAGTCTTAAATGCTTCTAAAAACATCTTAAAAACAAAACCAACCAAAAATACAAACAAATAAAAAAAACTCCACCTGGCTAAAATAAGTTTTTTTTTAGCCAGGTTTTTTAGAAATAAGTTAACAATTTTTTGGTGTCTGGAAAATGAGCCCTTTCAAAAACCTGCCAATTGTTAAGTCACAATCAAGGGCACTGCCTTGTCACCTAGCAACCCAAGCTGACCTCCAGCAGGTTTGGTCAGCTGGGTTTACCACTGTACGTGCTGTTCACTGGCTGCTGAAAAAGACAAGTGTTTTGTTGTTGGTTGTGTAGGAGGCTCTACTAATGCTTTTCAAAGATGTACGGTTGTACAATTGCACATCTATTTGCAGCCATTTTCATGTGCGAGTGTAAACGTTGAGTTGGGGGGCGTGGCCTGCAGCAGCTTATTTGGATTTAAGGTTTTAGGAGGCCCTAAAACAGCTCATAAACATCTCATTGTCTAAAAATGATTTTGTATAGAACATAGACCTACCCTACCCTGTTCAAGGAAGCATTAATAAGTGGTTGTGTTTTAGTGCCCTCTAGTGGAAGCTGTAAATATCTGCATGCACTCACAAAAGGTCCTCCAGAGGAGGTAGAGCGGTTCCTCGGGTTCCTGATGCAGGTTGATGTTGTCCCACAGCAGCTGGACGAAGACATGCTTACTATCCTGAGACAGCGACGTCAGGGGGAGCTGCAGTAACAACAGCTTGTTACATAAATACCACAGCTTATGACTCTTTATTGTATTATTTAAGCCACAAACATTATATTATAGGGACTTTTCTCACTCTGATAACCCTCAATAAAAATCCAGGGTAAGTCACTTCTAATTAGCTTTGCCTCGACACGTGTTAAACTTTTAAATTATGAAAACGTTAAAGGGTTTTGAATACTTTAAGACTTAGTTTGGTCAAACTGTGACTAAATAAACAGCTTGTTTTGAACCTGGACTCCGTTGTTGCAGTGTTCAGAAGTCAGGATGAGGCCCGGCAGGTGAGACGGGAGGTCCAGGCGGCGGAAGTACCACACCAGGTTCCAGAAAATAATCGGATGCTGACTGAGGAACTTGTGGGTGTAGATGACCTGGACAGAGAACATCCTGTTTTAGTACCAAGTGTCGTTTTACGATGAATAACACATGAAAAGTGCTGAGAGATTTTATTTGCACCTGGTCTCCTTCATTCTCCAACAAGGTCTCCAGCTCCTTGCGAAGGACCAGAGGGCTCAGGTACGGGACGGACACCGGCTTGGGATTTGGACGTTTTTTGCCAATGTCATCCTGACAAACACAAAGAATTCAACCAATCAGTTCCAGTGCAGATGCGACCTTCAGCTGTGTTTTAATAATCGCTGACCGACACTTCGTGCAGGCTGCAGGGCAGGCTGGTGGTGGAGACGCCGTGTCCGGGTCTCAGGGTGTAGTCCAGGCCCTGCAGCGGACCTCCAACGCTGTTGCTGCGCGTCAGCGACGTCCCGCTGCTTCTCTCCTGCTTTCCTGCTGCCGGGTGCACCAGGAGGCCCAGGGGGTCCGACTGGACCGGCTCCGGAACCAGACTGGACACAGCACAAAGAGCAGAGGAGTCAGGGGGAGGGCTATGAGGAACGGCAGCCGACTTCCACAAAGTTCCTCTAGTTTTGAATTACATAATTACTGTGTCAATGCACAACAGATGTTTCTCCTCAAGTCTATGTGCAAAAACACAAGATGGATGGATGAATAAATGGAGGATAGAAGGGTAAAAATAAGGAGAGAAGTACAGACATAAAATGAAGGTTGGATGAATAAATTGAGGGATGGGTTGACTGACAAAGGACAGATGAACATGAATGGACAAACTGACAGACATAACTGGTAGGGTTTAACACACAGCTGCATGGATGACCTTCATATTTCGCTGTACCTCTTATGAGCTGCAGGACAATTGTCCGGCGTCTCCTTCGTCTCCTCTGAGAAAGTGATGAGGTCGGGTGTCTTTATGTCGGCCAAGCTGCTGGCTGTGGGCTGAGTGCTGCTGCTGTGAATGCTTTCTCCAGACGCACTCGGATTCATGTAGAAACTGAAAGAAGAAAAGTTCAAGTTCAACCTTTGGCTCTACGTTCAAGCAGAAGTAGAAGTATTTTCCTGTGGGAGTCGTACTCGGGGGTCATGCGGAGGTCGTGGAACTCTACATGCAGCAGCGGGAGGAAGGCTGTCCGGCAGAATGGACAGTTGGTGTTCAGGTTGGAGTCATCCGCCGTCCAGCCTGCCATGATCTCCTCGTCGTACACCAGAGCCTCGCAGGAGCGGCACTGGGAGCAGCTGGACATCAGCACCTGATGGCGGGAGCATTCAGCTGTTACTCCAGAAAACGAAGCATTCTTAAAGCGACAGTGCGTTTCTGTGGGCCAGACCTCCAGAGCGCAGTTCTGGTAGATGCTGGAGGAGGAGGCGTGGTGGGAGGAGCTTTGCTCAGAGTCGGGGCCCCGGCCCGCGCGCCCTGGAGTTGCATCTGCAGCCACAAACACACAGCGTCAATAAAAACCTTCCAAATGAACGAACGGATCTGCTTTTTCCTATCGTTTCTACGGAACCGTGCTCACGCGTCTGCTGCGTCCCTCGGCCCGTATCGCTGCTGCCGCTGCTGCTGCCCAAGCTGGTGCTGCTCTGGTTCAGGCCGTTAGCGACCAAACCGGAGACGGTTCTTTTCTCAGGAGACTCGGCCAAATCGTGTGACGACAACATGTGTTCATCCAGACCGCCTGGGAAACCACCCGCGCCCTGAGGCTGCTCATCCTGCCGCCAAAAGGCAAAATTAAGACACCTTTAATGCAAAGTTGCTTTAAAAGTCTATGGAAAGTGTCAATGTTGTATTCAACTGTAATTTAAATGCATCCAAATGAAACAAGCTGCAAGGCGAAGGCTTAAATACCAGGGTCTCACCTCGTCATCTGAGTAAGTAAAGGCTGATGCCATGGCCCCCCACATTTTACTGCCCACATTTGCCGCCTGCTTCATGCTCGACTTCAGCACATCGATTTTGGCTCCTGACAGCAATGAGTCCATTTTGATGCCTGAAAAGGTGTTGATGACGGATCCCAGAGATCCCGCCTGCGAGGACTTAACCAGCGCTGTGAGTGAGGAGGATTTAGGGGCGGGGCTCGTCGTAGCGCTCGCAGACGTTTTTGTCTTCACAGCGAAAGTCTTGGAGCGAGTGACAGTTTTCGGGCTGCGTTTGGGTGTGTCGGCCGGCGAGCTGCCAGCACTTTTGACCGGATGGACGGGGAGGCTGGACCTCCGATCCAGAGGCTTCTCGGGCTGATTTAGGTCGGGGGCGTCCCCCTGGCCCTGCTGCAGCTCCATGCTGGAGGACTTCGACCCCAGAGGGCTCCTCAGACTCATGTACATTTCGATTTCCTCAGCCAGGTTGCGGGATACAACGGTAGGCGCGGAGCGCGGGGGATCCTGGCTGCTAACGGATACTGATTCTTCATTCTCCGACACCATGAGGGAGAGTGGGTCGGCCCCAACCTTCACATCGGCCCTCTCCAGCGTGGCTCCTCGCGCTCCGGACTCCTCCTCATGCGACTCTGTCTGCTTCCTCTCTCTTTTCCCCTTCTTGACCTTAGTATCCTTCACCTTTGTCTCCTCATCTTTAACTTCTCCTTTAGCTTCCTGCTTTGAAGGGTTTTTATCGTCCCCTGGCTCTTCCTCCAGGTCTTCGAAAAGGGCTTTGGACTTGCTGTGCGGCGGCGGACTTTGAGTACCCGAGAGTGCTGCGGCCAGGATGCGGGCGTCCGCACCCATCTGGCTGGCCATGTGGTCCACACCTTGCTCCAGGAGCATCCCAGCGCGGGTTTCGGCGCTGAAGCTGCAGCTACGCTCAGAGAAGGCTTTCTGCCGCTGATGCTGGGACGGTGGTGGGGCGTCCCCGGCTGCCTGCGAGGTGTCGGGATCCGGCAGAGACACGCTATCCGTCTTACTGAGACTCCGGAAGAGCTTCCCAGGTTCTATAGGGTGCAAACAATTTAAAATTGCGATAATTAAAATAACATTATGGCTTCAAAGGTTGAAACAGTTCATAAAGCTGACTTACTGGTTTCCCTGCCACCATCAAAGCTTCCAGTGGAGAGTCTAACAATGCTGGGAACGGGTGAGGGGACATCAATAGGACTGGGGGGCTCTGCCACTGCCACTGCACTGTCCACTGAGCCTGCAACGTCGCCACCTGGAGGCAAAAACAAACACCGAGTGGTAATGCTGCGTTCCAGTAGAACGAATTGGGATGTCAGAAATTCTGGCATCCCAGTCAGAAAAAAATCCACTCCAAAGTTAGATTTCTAACTGGAAAACTGGGAGCAAAACCTTACAGTTACAACATGTAAGGTGGATTCAGCGTTTCAATATGGCCACTCCCCGAAACAACAGGAGTTAGTTTTGGTGGAAACATGTTTATTTTACAAGACACGCAGACAAATGTGTCTTTAAAGTCAATGCTACATGGGGCAAAACAATAACTGGGAAACTCTGTGCATCTTTTGTATTAAAGGTGAGGCAGGGAGAAGCACAGTCTCCTGTTTAAACACTCTGGAAAAATAAATATGTTCCCCTACTCCATGTTCTCTTTCCATACTTGAATATCAAAGTCAATTCAGGCTGAGAAAAGCAGCTCGTTTTACCATTAAGGTTCTTTTCATCAGAGTTTCTCTGGCCGGCTGGATGCTCTTCTGTAGGTGAAGGCTCTGCCAGCTCCTGGTGCAGCTCATCCTTAGAACCGTATCCTTGGTCAGACTGTCTTCCTGTTAGAAAACACCAGGCTAGTATTTTCCTGTTTTTTATGCATTTAAGGGTTGGACAGGTTTTTCTAATTTGCTTCAGGTTTCAGAGCTCAAGACCTTCATTTAGGGAACTCTGTACCTGTGTTGCAGCTGTCTGCTGTGTCCTCGTTGTGCTCCTCGCCATTCACTTCATTGGAGCTGTGAGCGCTTCCGTGGCTCAGATTATCAGCATCTGTGGCTCCGGACTCTTCTCCTGGTGCAGCTGGAGGACACATTATAGGATTCCAAAAATATCACTTTTTCAGACTCAAAATTCCTAGATTCCTCTCTTCCTCCAAGCATTTTGTTGAATATTGTGTCTGCTTGAGTATAAACTTTCCTTCCTGATCTTATTATCTGCATGTCCCACAATGATGAAAAACATGCTTCTACTGCATCCAAACTAACTTAGATCATTTTTTCAAAGTAAGACTTCTAAAATAGCAGATGAAGTGCTTGTTTAGCTTAAGAGCAAAAGGCAGACTTCAATTTAGATTTCTAGATGAAAAACAGGCAGTAAAATGATCACTTTTTTAATGAGTGCTCACACAGGAAGCATAAGAACCAACTAAACATAAACACAAAATGTTTATAGTTAATCCAGGTGAGATTTGGCAAATCAAAGTTAATGCATCTCCAAATTGATAAATTCAAGTGTAAACAATTGCATCCATGAAAGTTTAGACTTTTGACATTTAGAACAATGAAAAAAACAGAAAGAAAAAAACTCTGGAAACCATATATTCCCAGAACTGAAAAATGATAGAACAAGATTAAATTAGGATTACACCTAATGGTTCAGGTGAAATTGTGCCTTTAAAGATCAGTGATTCCTCCTGCAATCGGTGCTTCCCTAGTTGCCATACTTTTCTAGACTGTGGGAACTTTTGAGTGCAGACAGACTGGATGAGAGACATTTGTTTCTCACCTGTGGTCGTTATCGTGGGCGTTTTCTTCTTGGACGATGTGTGATTTTGGATTTGCTTGAACTGGGCCACTCCACGAACGACGTTACGCAGCTTGGTCCACATGAAGAGGCCGCTGCGGTTCCGACTAGGCCAGGGGCTTTCCAGGACGGCCTGCGGACGGAGGGACGGGGATGTTTTTATTTGTCTCGATGTATGAATGATTCAGCAAAACAAGGAGAGAAATAAAACCTTGTTATAGTATCCGTATGTGATGGCGTTCGGATGAACTCCGGCTTTTTTCATCTCCACCAGGACTCGCACAGCCATAACTGGGAGACCCCACACACCGCAGAGCTGCATCACCACTCTGTAGCACACCTAACACACAAACACAAAGAATCAAGCTGCACCATTCAATATCTATCTAATTTTTACTTTTAAGAAACATGAGAACGGAGCAGTTACCTCGTCCAGAATCTCCACCTCAGTGGCCCTCATCTTCAGCAGCACGTTGTAGGCCTGCTGCATGGCTCGGCTCTTGGACTTGGCCAGCCGCACACCTGCAGGCAGGCAGATGAACCACATGCTGTAGCAGTGGCTGAACAGGCAGCGCGCCCACTGCGGCGGGTTGGAGTAGAAACGCTTTGCCAGCTTGTAGGCCAGCTTAATCTCCTGTTAAATAGGAATAAAAAGGCATTCTGAGTTTCAACTCAGCCTCAAAGTGGTAAAAGCACTTCAGTGTCTGCTGTGCATGGACCTGCTTGGTTCTCTTAGCCAGCAGTGCAGGGCTGCTGGACAGACTGGCTCCCGCTGCTCTGGTGCTCAGCGCAGGACGCAACTCTCTGGGCCGGTCAAACAGACTCAGCTGCAGTCTGGGGAAACTTTTATATCTGGAAAATAAGAACATTAAAGTCACGAGGGAGGAGGTGGAGAAAAGCCTCTTCAAGTAAAGTCTGCCGTGGGCTGGCTTCAAACTTCAAAAGTTACATCTTTTAAAATCACTAAGCAGAATTCAGTGATTGTGTTAGCAATCAAATCCATAGTTCTGTAGTGCCACTTTAGAAATATTTGCATGGAATTTTGCAATATTTTTTCCCCTCATTAAAACCCCGTCCAAAATCTAAATGTAGAAAGAAAAAAAAAAAAGATGAGGAAATATAACCAGCAGGCAGATTGGACACGCAAAATTTTTATTCTTGAAAGAACTGAAGTTGCCTGATTTTGTGTTTCTCATAATATTAACCAGCTTGCAGAAGTAAAATTAAGAAATACTGCCACCAGCATGGGGGCGTTAGTCACTTGAACCCAAACTTTTTAACTATCTTACCAATAAACTCACATTTATGCATTAGTGCAAAAACATGTAGATGTTGATTTTCCACAAAAAACTGGAGGGACTACCGGTTAAATAAGATTTTCTGTCATACCGTTTCTACAAGTGATAGAGTGACTGAAGTTGTATGCAATATAGAGTAGCGATACCCCTCCCCCACCTGCTGCTGCGCACCGTCAGTCAGAAAGGAAAGGAAATTCTAAAAAAACTCGCTGGGGGAAATATCTTTTTGCAAAAATGGAGTCAGTCAATCGATTACTTCATGTCAACATTTTGGTCTTTAACTTTGGTTTTAGTAATGCTAGATTGTAAAGCTTACGTGTATTGAGGGGCGGGTTCAGATCCGTTGTCGGCCAGAGGTTCTGGAGGCATTACGAAAACTGTGTGCTCGCTCTTCTGAGACTCATCCAGCTCCAGCAGTTTGGTGTCTTCAGATGAATCTCCTTCAACCTGCAGCCCAGACAACAAGCAGATCAGAACCAAGAACTCTGAACGTTCAGTCCTTAAATATCAGAAAGATTTGCAGACACTTTTCTTTACATTTTGCTTTCAGTGACCCAGATATTAACCGTTTGAAGTAGTCATTAACTTTTTCTAAAGTCCTCCTTTGCACTTTAGCTGCCATCTAAGTAATTTCTAATCCATTTTTTTCATAGAAGATACCTAATTATTAGCACAACAAACCTTTCTGCGTAGTACTGTCGTACAAAATGCTTTTACAATCACTAAAATGTGCATGTTTGATTCTAGTGAGGATTAAAGGATGAAGAGAAAATCAAGTCCAAGCCCCTCATTGTACAGACTCACTGAAGAGGAAAATGTAGCACGCTTGCCTGGTTTTATGTCAGACCAGTCTTTAAAAAAGAAAACCGGCTGCGGAAAGTGTGATTAAACATTACCTTGGTACTCTTGTCGGTGATTTTATCAAAGGGAAAAAGCTGCAAGAAGAGGAAAAATAGCAAAAGGCAAAAGAATGAATCAGAGGAAGCTCGATCTCGCCCCTTCCCCAAACGTCCCAGTGTTATTTTGCCAATAAAGCGACGTCAAACAAAGGCATCCTGGAAGGAAAGGGAAATACCAGCAGCTAGTGGTTACCTTCTCCACACAGTCATCAAAAAAGGCCAGGCCGGTGTCTTTGTCGCTGACGAAGGTGCATTCCTCGATAAAACGGATGAATATCTGGGTCTTTGTGAGCTGGGAGTAAAACTTCTGATGAGCGCGGTCTCTGCTTTTTAGGAAACCTGCAGGGAGACAAAGGAGTTGGTTTCATGATCGTGTTTTGTTCAGAATTACAAAACATCTTCACTGAAATGTTGATCAAACATCAACACACAAGTACAAGGGAGCTTATTTAGAGAGGCTGAAACAATCAAATTGTTCAACATGATTGAACAATAATCAATTATGATTAATTGATTATTGAGATAATTGTCAATTAATTTAGCAACCGATTAATCGTTAAGTGAAGTATACAGGCTCAAAAAAATGTGCTAAAAGAACAACATAGTCAGCATAAAACGGATATGACACCGTCATAAATATGACATAACACCTGTAATGAACATTAAGAAGTCTTTCTAAATGTTTATGACTCATCAAGTGCCATCTGGTAAATAATGACACTTTTAAGGCAAAGTTGCATTAAAAGTCCATTAGAACTTACAGCATTAAACTGTATAAATTTACAAAATAAATGCAAAGTTGGCACTTTTAATGGACTTTTAATACAACTTTGCATTAAGAGTGTTGTTATTTACCAAATGACACTTCTTGACAACAGTCAAACATTCATAAAGACTCCTTCGTGTTTATGACAGATGGTATGTCATATTTATGACAGTGTCATGTCAGTCTTATGAACACCCCTTCAAATAAAGAGTCATTGCATAATCAGTTACTAAATGAATCATTAATTGCAGCCCTGAAGCAGACAAAAGAGGATTCTGTCCTTTAATCGATTGGTGGTTCGGGAAGAGAGAACCAACTGGGAACCATTTTCCCAGCAACATCGATAAATAAACTCTTATGACACCTGGTGGGGCCGGCTGCTGAAGGCCCTCTGCTTACCTTGCAGGTCGTAAAGGGAGTCTGCGGCCGTGGCCTTCTCAGAGGGTGCCTGGGTGATGGGTTTGAGGTAGGAGCGGTAGCCCTTCAGGATGGAGGCCATGAACCGCAGGAAGGCTTCCTGGATCTCCATCTCCAGGGACATCTTCTTCTTGTGCCATGTGAAGTCCGCGTCGATGGGGGTCAGGTCCAAAGCCGAGTCCTCGTGTGGAGTTTGGCGAACTGCCACTGAAAACCCAGACAGAATCAGATGATGCAACACTTTTACTCACTTTGATTCAGTAGCTTTACTTGGCCTCTTTATGGTTGCTATAAAAAATAAGAATACAACTAAAATTTCACTTTAATTCTGTTTTCCAACAACTGAAGCAGTGAAATATGTAAATGAGAACAGCTTTATTAAGAAGAGGAGAATAATGTACTCATTTATGAGAGAAAAGTCATCAGAGGAGATGAAAACCAATTGGTAAAGTGCAGGTTGTTTTGCAGTGGCAAATAAACAAAAATGATAAGCTACACATGGTACTATGATCATAGTTAATTAAACTCTGTTTAGTAAATATGATTAATGGATTAGAATGAATTCACAATGAGATGTGAATTTGGCTCAGGATGTTTACATTATGAATTATAAACATACATTTATTCTGTTTTAACCTTTGAACTTAGAAGCAGATGTTGTTAAGTTGCACAATAAAGGCCGTGTTATTATCCAGGTTAAACTAACTGTCAGATCTTCAGAGGATAAGCAGGTTAAGTTTGACTCCTGTGTCATGTTTTCAACTTCTACAATCTCTTCTGTTCTCATCTTGTTTATTTAGTAAATTTTTAATATTTACTGGCCGTTTCCACTGATTAAATAAATATGTTTATTGATTTAGTACTACAAAAGCATTAACATGAAAATGTAATTGAAAATCACTGAATTCAACAATGGAGGAATTAAATGTTCTTCTAGCTCATTTAATTATGCAAGTATCTTCACAGAAATGATGATACTGTGTTCAGGAGGGATTTCCTATAACAGTCAGTCTAGCAAAAAATCTAAAGAGGCCTCTGACTGAAGACTGTTGCTTTATGACAGTCTCATCACTGCCACGGCATGGCAAAAGCTCATTATCTGAGAAGCAGAGATAATATCACATGGTAAAGACGATTCCAGATGTAAAAACAATACATTGTTGGCATGGTTAACTATAATAACTATTCAAAAGAAAAAAAAAGAGAGCAGGAATATTTCCAGCTGAAGGATCCAAAACCAGAGGAAATAGTTGTCCAAAATCACCTCCATGTATAAAAGTTTACAGAACAAATTAAGACTAACAGAGCCACTCTAACATGCTGCCATGAGCAACACAATTTATTTAGCTGTATTTCAAGGACACTATTGTCTTAAAATACAGCAAAACTTATAAAGATTTTAAAAGTTTCTTTTTGTCTTTGACCAGTTGTTAAATGATAGGCGCTGGGATGTCATTTGTACCTGTGACCAGCTGGTGGTGCAAGTTGCTCAGCGAGTTGATCAGACTCTTGCAGGGCTTCTTTGGGAGGTACTTCCAGTTGCTGTGTTTTTTCTCATCCGACCTGTGACATTAAATACCACAGAGTCAGCCAGCTAGAAGTAAGAGAAAAGCTCCACATCTGAACAGCGCTCTCGCTTTGATTTTCATACAGCAACAAAACAACTAAATATGAGCTAAAAACAAGAGCAAGTTGCATAAGAAGATTTCTCTTTTTATCTTAAAGGAAATTGAAATTGTTCCAAAGGAATCAAAGTGGCTAAACTCATTGCTGCAGCCTCCTGCAAATAAAATAATCAGAGCTCCACATACAGATAGATGGTGTTGGTGTCCAGGTCCACACAGACAACATCTGGCGGGGGGTCATACAGGTCAAAGTAGCGTGAGTCGACGCCCACAATGAAAGGACATGGCGCGTTGAGGACGCCTGCCAGAGACAGGGGACACAGCGGGATGTAGGGGCACTGCCACTGGAAGGGGAAGATCATCTGAAGAGACAAAACACTGGATTTATGAAAACAGACAGCTTCGAAATGTGTTTTTAAACACTATGGTAGATTGTACATTTTGTAACATCACTGATTTCCAAACACAACTGGATCAGCATCTTCTTTTAGCAGCAATGTTTTTTTTTTAGGTTTGGTTTGATGAAATTGGTTTACAGCAACAGGTGGATTTTTGGAGATTGTGACAGTAGCGAGTGTTTAACGTGACAACACACCGTTCTGTCCTGGAACTAGATGGGGGGAAAAAACAGCTAACAGGGTAAAGGTTAAAGAGCTAAACTGCTACCAGAACATCAATATTTCATTGTTTTGTTACATTAGCTGTATTACTGTTAAAATGGACAAGAATTAAATCGATTAGCTTAAAAAAAATTATTGCAGTCTAACTTTCAAATAAGTCACAGTTAAAATAAATGTTTTTCTCTATTTAAGCACTATTTGCTTTTTTTGTTTTTTTAATGTGAAAAACATGTAATGAGGTCAACTTGTGTCACAGCCAAAACACTTTCACAAATGCAGATAAACATGTTTAATGCTCAACTTGCTTGTGAAAAATTTGAATTATTTGAAAGAAAAAGCAACAAAAGGCTACATGTGATTTTTCAAAAGGATATCAGCTCAAATTACATATTCCCTTCTCTTAAAAATACTGGAAACAGCAAAACCGTATGTTCAATATTTAAAGCATTAAATGTAACTGGCAGGATGCTAAAACTAACAGCGAGTGGTGCTGCCATGGTGATGATGGAAACCAGGAGGAAAGTTTCCATCAAAAAGAGGAAAAAAGGTTGTTGCGTAATATTTACCTAGTTCCATTTTGTAGATTTAATGTGCAATTAAATCACATTTAGCTAAATGTGATTTAATTGCAGCTGGTATTGTAGCTTTAAAATTGAACAATAACTTCACAGCAGGATATTTTCCTTATATTGAGCAATTCCTACTAAAGATCCAGAATATTCTTGAATTTTCATAAAGCAGCAGCTTTTTTTTTTTTTTTTTTTTAATTCACTTATTTTTTGAAAACAAAATGTGTTGCTATGCTCCTTAAAACATTATTGAGGTTCAAAATTACCCAAATATAAAACTAGAAAACACATCTGTTAATAAAAACTGGTCTCTGAAGTTATGATATGTTAATCTTGTCATCATTTCACCCAATAGAAAGTGTTCTTCGTTAAGTTCTTTCTTTTTTTGGAATGTAGATACTTTGAGAAACATTTTTACTAATATACTGTCAATATGTAACAGTTACTTACATAATTTAACTTGAACACTTTTAAGTGTTATCTTGTCTACTGTTTAGCGAAACACAAACGTGGCATTATTAATTATAGTCTTATAATCATCTTACCCTACAATAAGAAGGTTCAAATGTTGTCATATTGTAATTAATCATATTTTTTTTCTCTTAACTATAAAAACTAAAAAGAGAGCACACTTTCTTTTAACCATGACGAATATACATAACACTATAAAATAGTCATGCCGATGCTTAAAGTGGAAATAAGATGAGCACTACTCATGTGGTTCAATTCAAACAAACTGATGCATCAACAACATGTCAAACGCATTAGTTTAGTTTTACACTTCAGTTCTCTTGAGTTAAATTTAACATTTTTTCCCTAGATCCTTTAAAAAAATAATAAAACAACAATACAGCAGATTACTCACAGCTACCACAGCCTCAGCCACTCCGGTGAGCACGGCGGGCCTCAGCGAGTGCAGCAGAATCTTGCTCTCCAGCAGGACAAAGTGCAGCAGCGTGGCGCAGTTTTCTGCACCCAGATTCATCAGCAGAGTGCCGTAATCTGCCCCACTAATGGAGGGAAAAAAAGAGAGGCAGAGAAAAGGAAAACAAAACAAACAGAAAAGGATGGAAAATATGAAAAGGTGCCAAGCAATACTCAGACATTTAATCTGACATACAGCCTGCAACTGAATGAACAGTTTGGATTTTTACTCTACTGTAAATTAAATTAATCAATCCAAGAATCCTGCTGTGCTGTCCACAGCCTGCTACCTTTGAGTCCCTTCACTGGTAATACTGGTCTTATGTTTTTCTCGTATATGTTTTTCTGTGAGTGCATACATGTGTCGTACCTAAGGGGTAAGGGAGTACACACGGGCTGAGACAGTATCAAAGTGTCATGTGCCGAGAGCTGCAAAAGAGAAAATGTCAGTGTTAGGACAGTATGGAAATAATGTCAAAATCACATTTGTGTAGCACAGGTGGTTTAGAGGTAGAGCTGGCACCCCATATACGAAGGCCATTTCCTGGCTGAAAGCAACAAAAACCACTAGTGCCACAAAAGAAAAACTAAAAACACTCATCTTTGCATTTGGGATCAAAGGAATAAATATTATTGATATACATTTCATTTAGAAAACAGAAAGTATTTTATTTGTAGGAATACGTTTTGTACAGCTTTGAAAACAGCATATTGAAACACAGGACTTTTGCAGGGCATATAAAAGGTAAAAAGAAAGTCCAATAATAACATTGCTGAAAATAAAAATAAATGAGCCAAAAATGTGTAAATCAAATAGACAAGAACAGGTTTTTCTAAAGATTCACTGATGGGGGAAAAAAACGGTGTGGTGACCAGAAATGGATGTTTTTTCAATACTTCAATCAGAAACTAACAATCAGATTTTATTCTTTAATCTGTCAACATTCCATTCATGAGTGCCATTAGGTCACTCGGACAACCCTCTTCAGTGTGGACGTAGTTACTGGAGGAAGAACGTTCACAGTCAGCCATTTTTACCATGAGTGACATGTTTAAATTAATTTACAGAAGTTATCGAAGCAGTTAGACAGGAAGCTGCTGCAGGGGTACGTCTGCTATTAATAAGAGCGTATACTTTTAGCTTCAGATAACAGGAAGTGCAATGTATTACAGTAAAATATGTCTACTTGCTGCTCTTGAAGAGTCCAAACCAATCTACCATGCAACATGCTAAATGGAGATTGACTCATGATGCAGGTGTCTTGCTGCAGAAGCTAAAGGTATTTTTGCTGTATCACTTCTGCAGTCATGTTTTTGTTTTTAAATCATATTTCCTGCAGAGCTGCGTGACACACTGCTCTCACTCACACAGTGTGACATCTCCTCAGGTCTAATATAAATAATGGTTGGACGTTTTCGGCAGAAAGTAATGAATGGATGATTTAAAAGTCTAAAGCAGGGCTGCCCCTGTCCAGTTCAGCTTCTGTCCTGAAACCTTTAGATGCATCACTACTGAACATGCTTCCAGAAGGTGCAAGATAGTAGCTCTAGGGCACTGGACAGAATCACAGTAAAAGTAAATCAGAGATTTTCTCAAAGATCAAGTTGAACACTTAATCTGATATAGTCTTCAACATAATCACATATTTAATTTGTAAACTACATGTGTGTTGTCTTGCAGGTAAAACAACAATTTTAAGAGATTAGGTTTCAGGTGTGCAAAAAAATAATAAAGGGTTAGCTGTAATCCATGTACTGTTGTAATTCTTTTAATAATTTTTTTTTTTTCTATAAGCTGGAGGACTTTCACTGGTCCATAGCGAGAGATGGGTCAGTAACTTTGTTCTTGAGAAATAACAGTTTTGTTTTACCGTGACATTTTTAGGACAGCTATATTTAATTTATTCAGAAAATAGTAAAGCATCTATTCTGAAAGAGAGGAAATCAGAATAGGCACATCAGTCTGATTTAAATTTCCAGTACCTCTTTGCTGAAGAGCTCCACAAATATAACCAGAGGTAGAAGTGGAAAGGGCCAAATACTCCTCTGGATTTCATTCTTAAACTTTGTGATCCAGGTAGAAAACACGTCTGAAGGTCAACAGCTTTGGCTTTTAAAGGGCAACCTTGTTTCTTTTTCAGCTACTCTTTGATGACTTGTTTATGATTGAAATTAATGCAAGGAAGTGTCTCACCTGGACAAGGATTCTGGGCCTTTGAGGGGAAGGAAATGACACATTGTGCATGAAGTGCGAGATGTGCCTATGGAGTAAAACATGGAGAAGATTAAAAATAAAATAAAAAAGCTCCACTTTGATGTGACTAACAACGCCTAAATAACGACCAATGTGACTCCTACTTTTCAATGGGCAGTGGATGTGGGCCTGAGACCGAGAGCTTGTAGATAAACATCAGGAACTTGCGGAACGATTCGAAGAAGGGCCAGCGGGACAGCAGACATATGCATTTGTTGGTGTTTACGGAGCGGTTGGGGATCATCTTCTTCTCCACAGCGGTGAGCAGACCCAGCTGGATCTTCTGCTTCTCGCTCAGAAGATCAACAGAGTACGGTTCGAAGAACTGGATGGCTGATCCATAAACCTGCCACGGCAGAAGGGACAAATTATCAACAAAATACGGGGATTTTCTCTTTTGGCATTCTTTATTTCTGCGTGTCAATCTGCCCCACCTTTTCACCAGAAGAGATGGTTAGGACAAACGTAGAGAAGACCGGCAGAGGGTCGCGGGTGTTCGGTGCCCAGCATTCGATCTTGGAACCCATTGGCAAACAGAAAAGAGGTACGGACTCCGACAGAGGAAAAGATTCATAGTCCTCTTCGGGATAACGAAAGATTAAACCTGCAAAAGTTTAAAAAAAAACAAAAAAACAAAGACTTTTAATCCTATGATGCAATAACATCATGAAGTAGAGCAGTATCGGACAGGGTTCCTCATTCCAGATCCAAAAGAATTTCAGGAAAAGAGAAAACACCATCTGAAAGCTCAAATGTCTTTACTGTGAGTCATCAAAACAATTATTCTGGATTGATTTCAGGAAATGACTTATTGACTTCAACTTCAGTGCTGGGTGAGATGCCATTATGACAAGACACAAACCTTCCTGTGCCGGCATGCAGACACGCAGACAGACCTGCAGGCACTGAGATTAAGGGCGTGGAGGGAAGTGCAGTTGTCTTGAATTGAATAAACAGCTCCTTCACAGGAAGACAGCGGGCCCAGAAAGATAAAGCCGAGCTGCACGGGTGTCTTTGTGTCAACACTCTTCTATATGTGTGTCGCACAATATAACGTTTCAAAGGGCAAGTTGTTCAGGAAGCGTTCAGTCAGTGGAAATATCACAAGAGGGGGAAAACAACAGTACGAGCTGTAATGAGGAGTCGTGAGAGATAAACAGAGAAAGTGCTGCTCGCTGGAGCTTTGACACAAAAAACATCAGGGTGGTTTAATACAACAGAAAAAGTTGTTCCCTTTTACACTAAACCACATTTACTTATTACTAAATGTATGTGCGCTGCAAAAAGTATGACGTATTACAACAAATTTATTTTTGAGAAAATATATTGTTTTCTTTATTTGGTTTGCATTAAATTCCCAAAAATTAGGTGTTTAAGGATACATTCACACTGCAGGATCTCAATTTAAATTTTTTGTTGAAATGCGCTTATTTTTGTGTACAATAGTTGATACTTTTAATCAGACTTCTTTGTGAATGGCTTACCACCCCAAAGTGACCAGCATGGACAGAAAAACGTAGACGTCACACAGCAGCGCACAGTTTACGCATGTCATAATAGTCGCCGCGGACTGTGGATCAATTCCGAAGTAGACTAGTGAGAGCCAATAATATTGTAAATATCATAAGACAAAGGAAGCTAATAAAAAGAATTGCAGCTAATAGCAACAACATTTTGTGATGCATTCAGTCAAATCTAGGAGGGTAGGATTATGATGTGAGGAGCTTCACTGACACAGACTATAATCTTCAGCAATGGTTTACATCCGAATTCACTGCGTCTGACACATTCTGGTGCAGAAATTTGATGCATGTATCATGCAAATGCCGAAAAAGTCAAGTTAAACGCAACAAGAACGTTCAGACTGGAGACACTTGGTGGCACAAATCTGATTTTCTTGAGGTGAAAAGATCAGAATTGCTGCTGTGAAAAAAAGGAGAACATGGGCTGCTTTTGCCTGCTGTAGGAATGTCTACTGAAAGTTAGTTTAATAATAATTTTTCCAGGTTTGAATAATTATGAATTTCACACTTTACCGAACTCCAAAGCAACCTTATAACCACTATAAACAAGGCATTAACTCCAGCAGGCATATTGGTTCAAACTAAATCTGAGAAATCACAATTACTCACCTGCTTTGTAACTTATAGAGTTGGACGCCGATACTGATTTCTTGTAACACAGGAACACATTGGAGCCCCACTGAAAGAATTTAAAACGAAGTTTCCTCCATCAATTCAAGACTTTATTAGAAATGGTTGGCTGAGGAGAAGGTTTGTGACCCACCATGCCACAGTTCAGGTTCCTGTCCACTTTGCAGAAGGTGTGTGGCGGTGTCTCGCCCTTGCTGGTGATGATCACACAGATGTCCGTCACCGCCAGGGAATTCTGAGGCTGGACTGGAGGGGCTCGGCGCAAAGTGACAAAGATGCGCTGCGAGTTGGCGGAGCTGTTGTTAACGTTGGCGCAGCGTCCGTACGGCGTGGCCTGGACGACCTCGCAGCCCTGGATCAGACGGTCCTTGCCCTCATACAGCACTCTGTAGTAATCAAAATCAGAAAGATGCTTGTGAGTATAAGGGACAAGCAGTAAACAGAGCTGACCACCACACCACTGACAACTGGTATTGTAGTTTTTATAAAGAGCAGAGGCAATTTCACACAATATGCGCAAGAAAGCATCGTAAAAAAAAAAAGAAAAATAGACTAAACTTGATATTTTAGCATCTTTACGTGCCAATTAATGTAATTAGTTCAGCTATCACTGCTATCCTTACTCCAAGAGCAGTTAATAGATCCGTACATCCCGTTCATAACAAAACAAAAAATTTTACATCTCCAGCCCAAATACTGTACATCTCCCTGCATTAATCCATCTTACATGCAGTCAGGAAAGCAAGCAGAGCCCCACTGTGTTAGATATTTTACATGACTGGCGGCTTCAATAGCAGCATGCTTCACGTCTTCTCTTTCCATCTGGACAATACTGTGTGGGAGGCCAAAAGATCCCACAGCATCCCTCTTACACCAAGACTAAAACACACTTTTTTTGTCATCGTAAGCCGGCATGAAAGCCAGCCTTGGCAGATATAAAGGTCCTGAAACACCCCATTCATCCTGAAAAGAGTGCAGGACGAACCTAAAGAGGCCAGGAAGGAACAGTTGCCAACAAATTCTCATTTAGGCAACAAAAATGTGCTTCTAATGGGCACGGCAGAACGGGATGCTCCAGAGCCCCGGGGCTGAGAACGCTTCCCTCAAAGCAGAGGTAGCAGACGGAGGAATAAATGATTCACCGTCTGCAAAATTTAAACTAACTCTTTTAAGGAAGAACTACAGTTTGACGACTGTCAACTAGAAAGTCAATAAAAGCAATGAAAAGCGTTTTATTTTTTCACTATATGCAGCTTCCTCCCCCTGGGAACTCAAATTTTCCTCCCATTTTTCTCTGCCCAGCAGTTTCTCTTTGAGGTACAAAACCTTACTGTTTGAGTAAAGTATGCCTGGTACCACTGAGAGGGCCACAAATTACACTGTAGCTTGTTATTTCATTTAAATTCCAATTGTTCATAGAAAAAAAGTTATAGTTTCGAAAAAGATGTGCAAACTATTCCTACTGCAGTTTCAGAGATTAGGCAAACTCATTCCTCAGCTAATTCAACTGAGAGAAATGAGATTAAAAACACATTTTTAACTGTCGTAGCACATTTGAAATAAACATGAAGGGCAATGCAAGAAAATAAACATAAAGACGCATTTTTAAACAACATAAACTAACCAATAATTCTGTTACGGTGCTTATATTTTACAACATGCGTAGAGTAAAATCTAACCCAGTAAAACTAACACGCTTTAGGGATCTCAACAAGACAGAAAGTTCTTACTTACTCAGACCACAGACCTCTAGTTGCACTTACAACTCAAAGTTCAAAAGCAAAAATTTGTAATTCACAGTGGTGAACACTCTTACCCTGATGTGCTAATAGCAGAGCTAATTTTTTATTTAGTACTTTAGTATTTTTACTAACTTTGAAAAGATTTAGTGCACTTAGCTTCTCCTAATTTAAGCACTTTAGCATTAGCTTCCACTACATACCTTGTTGGTGTACGGACTGTGTTAGTGGAACTAATGTTTATGATTAGCGCTCAAATAATGTTTAGTTAGCGGTGCCCACCACTCTTAATTCACAATGCTTACACACTGAAAGTGGCTTAAAACACTGAGATTTTTTTTTCTTCAATGAAGCAGGCCTAACTAAAATTAAAGATTTTTTTTAAACAAGCTTAAATTCAGTTAATTCACATTCCTTGGGAGTCAAGATTGTTTTATTTTATATCCCAAAAGCATTAAATGCTGCAAAGTACACTAGTATTTCCAAATAATCCCTAAAATATGGTTTTGATGAGAATAGCTACCACTGAACACAAGTATCTACACTTCCTCTAAGTGATATTTTGGTTAGACTGTTTTATTTATGCACTCAGATTTAAGCATGGTGATATTCCACAAGTGAATTGTATGCAACCAAAACTGCTGCTTTCACCTGCAGTGTTACTTAAAAATAACAAAATAGCTATGCAGTTGCTTAATTTGGGAAGTTACTAAAAAGCAAAGACAGACAAAAAATAGTTGGCACCCTTCTGGTTTCCCTGGAAAAGGCAGGGAAACCACAGTGTGGTAACTACAGTGTGGTAGACTACTCTACTTCCTGAAAAAGATTTCTACTGACAAAAAAAAAAGAAAAGAAATCACCTTTATTAAATCAGTCACAAGTATGTGCATGTGCTTAAATTTTTTCCCACCCCAACTCTACACGGTAAATAAGATTGCACAATTTCTGAAAGCACAGCTGGTATTTTGGCTTGCAGCACCACCTGGCCTCAAGTAGAATAAACTCAAAGGTGACTGGAAGCACGTCTTAGCTTTACAAGGTGAAGGGAAGTCGGAAATGTCAGCATGACTGAGCACCGTAACACTTCTCAAAACTGGAAACTCTAGTTTTTGTTAGTGGGACAAACAAAACCTAAGGTGTGGAGAACTTGGGACGCCTCAGGCTGTTGTATTGTTGTTCTGAATGAAGCCCATTGACATACATGCACTGTTCATTCACACCAGTCAAAGGCCGAGATTGATACGGTATTTATGATTGAAAGATAGATTACATTTTTTCTCCTTTGTAGGAGGAAATCTATATTTACTCAGGTGACGAGGTTGAACATAAAGTCCCCTTAAAAAAGTTAGATGAACAGAGATAGAGGTGTGGCTCTGAAAGAAAAACCTTTGATGAAATCGGAAGGAAATATTAACCTAACCACAACACTTTCACCTGCAGCTGAAAAAACTGCTCTTCTGAATGTGATCTATGTTTCAATCTTCCCTCCACAATATGAAACTCATGACTCACTTTGATTTTCTTTAGAAAGAGAAAAAAAACTAAATAATATATTTAAACTGATAAACAACTCCAAACTCTGTTGTGTGAACAGATAATAGACTGTGAGCAATCTCCAAATTTTAGTGTTTATTTGTAAAAAGACATTTAGGAATTCTGTATCTTTCACTTTAGTGCCTTGCCCAAGTGTTCAAACCCCTGGAGTTTTTTTAATAACGTCATGTTACAACAACAAATCTGTGTGTATGTTAGGGTGTTTTTTATGTGACGGCCTCACACAAAGTAACACAAAATTATGCTACTTTATGTGGATGCAGGGCGGATACTTTGTAAAACCACATTTCAAGTGATTTTGTTTACACATCAATTTGGGTCCTTTGTTCTTTGGAGTCAGTTGGAGAGTCTCGGTGTAGCTTAATTTTTCCAAATCCCGCTGCATATTTTCAGATTCGGATTTAGATCTGGACTTTGGTTGGGCCATTCTGGTACAAATACACTTTGATCTAAACCAAGGGTCTACAACTGCAGTCTATGCTTCTATCCCAGTAACTTTTCTCCATGCTGGGTTTCCTTTGCAGGAACAAGAGTCAAATCTCAATAAATGAAATTTGTGGTTGTAACATGAGAACGTAGAAAAAAAAAAAAAGTTATCCAGGTCTGAATCCTTATGATTTGACACTGTACATATATGAACTTTCTAGAACCTTCCAACACATTTCTGACTCACCCGATGTCAATGAGCGGCGGTTTCTCCCGACCCCGTTTGTAGCACAGGAAGAGCTCTGGACTCTTGAGGCTGCCATGGTTGAGGTTGGCCGGCTGGCCGCTGTAGGTGGTCTCGATGCAGGTGAAGCCCTCGGGGACTGTTTCACCGGCGGACCGATTAATGACAGCCAGGTCAGTGATGGGCGCCTTTGGCCCGCCGGACTTGGTTTCCGACAGGTCCAGCTCCAGGGGCGTGGACTTGTCGGTCAGGCCCGCCACCACAAAGTAATCAGTCACACGGTGACCCTTGTCCTCGATCATGGCTGGGCGTACCTGAGGATTGAGAATCAGAAAATTAATTGGGTGGGGGAATTAACAAAGCAATGTTTTGTCTTTCTAATGAAATAAAACCTCCTTTGCTACAATCTCAGGAAATATTTGAATATGTATTTTACATCCTAATCTGGGTAAAGCTGCTTGCGTATCACACTGCAGTCCATTCATCTCCATATACACCTACACCTATAATATTTGCCTCAAATTTTTTGAAAACAATGGATGCACGCAACTTGACAACAGCAAGATATACAAGATATATTTTGCTTCCAAAGGAAAAATAAAATATAATAACTTCTTCCTATTTTGGTCACAGTTGGCAGGAAAAAGAAGACATGGCTCCATCCATTAAGGCAGGCAATAAACAAAGCCTTCAGAAATTAAAAATGCAGCGTGTTGAATGGGAGGTATTGCGAGGTACAGAGGCGCTGTGCTAAAAACAAAACCTCTGATTGCTGAAGATGCCGCAAAGCTGCGTGCTGTAGTTGCGCCGGTCGAAGAGAGTGATCTCCAATGGCGGCAAGTTGTCAATTATTTTATTAGCCTAATTGTAAATAGTTTAAATAGTTAGAATAATGTACTTGTGGTCTACGTTCTGAAGGCGACATTCGCAGTAAAGTGGCTGGTGACGTGAAACTTAAAAAGCAATGTTCTCCAACCTCAGACAGATGCAAACACACAAGGATAAATATTGTGGCTAAGGCAATAAAAGGATCCCTTAAAACTTCAGCACCACAACAAAGTAAACAAACCAGAGCAACAAAAGCACTGGCGAAGAAACTGGATCTCCACAAATACTCTTGCCACTATATATCACAGAGCCGCTCCACACACCAGGAGAGTTACAGCTTTGGTGGCAGCAGAGAGTCAAGGAAGAGTCATTGAACTGGGAAGAATGCTCAGAAACTTCACCCAAACTTTAAATCACATGACGTAAAGCAGCTAAAATATATGTATCAATGTGGCTTCAATAACTTTAAACCACAAAAATATGCTTGTTTGCAAGCTGCACCATTCCTCAAGCCCATCGCAGTGAATATTTCAACTACTTCTATAGGAGGCTCCTTTTTCTTAATTAAAACTGATGAGCAATGAGACGAACCTTCTCCAGCAGTCATGACTCATGGATCAGTTATACAGTTTCTGCCTGAAAAGCAGCACGTTTCAACAAGTTACTTAAATGTGAGAGTACATATTTCTATGGGAAATACAACATTTAGAAATATCCAGAGTTGGCATCAAGTTATAACTATATACTGGTCGCAGTGTTGAAAGAGAAAACCATGATGCCAGTAAATTTTGGAACATTTTAACCAAACATACTTGAACTAATTCATCCCAACAGGTGAGGATCGGGACAACTTAATGTAGTGTTTTAAACACTGGAGTTATTTGTGTTGATAATTAATTGTGTTGAAAACTTATTAAATCCAACCCAATCTAGGTCTAGTATTGAAGGAAACCATTCGACTTACACAAAAAGCTGAAGGTATTCAATATAAAAAGTTTTTAAAAAATGGGTCAGTTTCTTGCATTATGGTACAAATATTTTTAAACAGTTAATGTTTCAAAACTACAAAAAAAATATTGTTAATACCATTTAAAATCCTTTAATAAGACTTTATAGAAAATGCTGCAGCGACTGGAGATTTCTCCAGCTGTAAGGAGTGTACAGTAACTACACTCCTTAGTTACTTTGTTATAATCTGTAACTAAAAAGTTAGAGTACTTATATTTACTTACATGTTCATGCACTGCTTCGGATTGCTAAGAACAGATTTGTGGCTTCAGCTTTCTCAGCTGAAGCCACAAATCTTCAGCTTTATCACCTGACAAACAGGTTTGATGGCTTGGAGAACACCCAGGCCATTAGACATAATTACTGTAAATCGGTACTGTAATTACTGTAAGGCTAATTTACCTTGCATATATTAACATCCATGTATAATTTTGTTTGTCTGTGTTGATATGAAAACAAGTTTAAACAATAAAATCAGTTGTATTTTCGAAAAAGATGATAAAGTCGTGGTTCATCTTAAGAGCGCCGCTATTACGTTTTCTTTATTAAATTAACTACTTCCCGTCCAATCATTACATTGATTTCAAACTGCCAACCACTAATTTATAGCTGTTTCTAATTTCTAACAGTTTCTAAATCTCCTTTTGTAAGCATTACCAGCAATTCTTCATATTGATGAGACTCATTACAGCCATAAATGTGCATTTCTGCACACTAAATGTGAATTTTCCCACTCTTGATGCACCATGCACGGAGGTCTCAGTGAGGATGGATGTGCAAATTACACCTGATCATATCTTTCAGTACTACAGAATGACTATTAAACTGTTTCTTTTTGCACTAAGAAGCCAAATGTGATCAAATAAGAATGCAACACATTAAAAAATGTAATGCCATATAGAACATCCTGAGTATGACACTTTTTTTGTACCACCAGCCTTCGCAAAGCAACACAGAAAAACTCACAACTAGGTGAAATTTGGTGAGATCAGTTAGTAGTTAGTGAGTATGCCTTAATATAAATGATTATGCACAGTGGAAACTGTCTTTGCGCTACCACAAAAGCTAGCATTCCCACTCTTGGCTGTTCAACCAATCAGCTCAGAGAAAAATAAATGGCGCTACTGGATTGGATGCTTTGCAAATGCCAGCCAATAAATAGCGTGCTAGGTTATACTTTAGCTTCTCAAGCTGAATTTTTCCTTGAATATTTTATATATACTCTGAGCAAAATAAGTAATTATGCAAATTTCCCCCAAATAAATTAGAGTTTTCCACAGAAAAAAATCTGCAAATATTGAACTACGACTAGGTGATGGTCAACTATAATAATGTCACATACTGACGTCGGCCCAAATTTTGATAGCAGTTCATTCCTGATAACAGTTAAGTGTATACTGAATATCCATAGTGACTTTTGCCCAAAGTCTTTGGCCATAAATCACAAAAATGGTAGCAGTTTAAGCTGAATCAGCAATAGTGTATATTAAACAACCAAGATAGTGTCAAAAAGATAGAAACTAACCAGTTAAACTTCTTTAATTCCAAGAGCTGCCTCTCTCCCCATTTTTAGATAATTTGCAACAAGATCGTTTTGAAACCATGATAAAAAGAGGATGACTTATGAAAAAAACATTACAACTGTACTTTAACTAGAGAAAGCCGGCAAGAGAAAATAAAAAAAAGTCAAAACGGTTCTGCAGAATTAAGACTACCAAAAAGCCAGCACTTCGTTTTCAAAGAGCTTTCAGAACCACCACAGGAAGTTCATTTTTTCCAGCAGTGAGTCAGCTGTGGCAGAGGGACAAAAAAAGAAAGAAATTTGGACAGGCACTGCAAACTCAACACCACAGGCTGCACAATCAGAAAACGATGACATTTGGAAAGGTTACGAAGCTGAAGAAAAATAAATAAACAAGTAATACAGAAATTATGAGTAATTGCTAATGTTGTCTCTAAGCTGGAGACGGGAATGCAGAGGAGGCTCTGCTGGCTGATGTTGAGTTTTACTAACTGTGTGTACAATTACTTAAATTTATGCTCCTTTTCTTCAATCTAAACTTGGCCACTTGCGTATACGCACTCGTCAAATGGATTCAATTGAAGTTGGCTTCATTTTCCTCCCAACGATTACAGTCGTTAGCCAGAAATAAGCACCTGTTTCTTTCTAAGTCAAAGAAACTCTTAAGAGTGCAAAAGATGTATAACAGTGTCATAAAAAGTAAACAAAAACCCCAAATAGCACCGCTGAAAGTACAATGGAGCACCAGATTCCTTTCACACACATCTGATCAAGTTGAATGGAAATCCACTGTTTAGCAGGCATCCTGTCATCCTCTTCTGGGTGCTCCTTCTAATTGACTCCAGATGTTCTTTTCCACGACACAAAAAAGAACCCTCTCAGCGAGATGCCTCCCACTTATTCTGACTGGCTCCAGCTTTCATTTTGATTGTGATGCACAACTGCAGCTTCGGAGCAAAGACTTGCTGCTCTGAAGAGATTCACTGCATCATATCCATGGTAACAGCTCACCGGTCAAACCCCTATTCAAAAGGAAGCTGCTCGTTAGACCCATTGTTATCTCTGGAAAAAAAAAAAAAAACAGTCCTGTTTAACGTCCTTTGACTAAAGCTGGATAATTCGATAATTGATAATTTATGCAGTGAGTGTCCGGTCTTCTTTTGTAGGTGGGTGCATAAAAAAGGTCATGCAGTCAAACAGGAATGGACAGCTATGTCTAGACAGCTGTTACTTGTTGCATGCAGTCCAGACTTGAAGATCAGCTGACTGATATTCTCAACTGATTCTGAACAACTGGCACTGAAAATGTTTTTTCAAAGCTTCAAATAGTCATTCCTGTTTAGAGACTTAATCTCTGACCAAAAGAAAAAAAAATATTAATGGAACCAAACAATTTTCTGCTCGACTCAACCCTATCAATGACTGACCAATCGGAAACTCAAAAGGGTTATCTTTTTAGAAATTGGTCAAATGTACCACAATAAGTCGGACTGGAAACGCCACTGTTTGGTGTTGAAGTTTTTCTTGTTTCCATTGTAAAAGCAGCTCAGACAACCAACCCATACCACACAATTCCTGGGCCAACTTCAGTTGTAGGTCTGTAGGACGGTGGTATAGTAGGTACCGGTCAGGGTGGAACTTCTGGCACCACACAACACAGTCCATTGACCAGGCTACAGTAAAAACATCAGCCTACAACATAGTGCTTGCTGTAGCCTGGCGCCGCGTTAGGCGCTTGGGTTTAACATCTCCTTGATCAACCAATCCTGCACCGCTCTGTGGCAACAAGGCATAATAATCAACAATTACTTAACTACTGCTGATAATCCTTGCATAGCCAATGACAAGCTTTGCAAAGAAATGTGTTGCACAGCAGAATATATTCCGTCTGAAGGAGCACAGAGTGTGAAACCAACCAAGGCTGATGTTTTATTTCAGAAATAAAAGGACATTTCTGAATGCCGGTGTGAACGTCATTTAATAGTTTACTTGGCATCAGGAGCTTTATCATCCCTGCTATATGTCTGGGGGGCATTATGCACAAAGAACAGCATCTTTTCAGAGCTTTATGTTTTCTAATAATAATGTTACACCAAATGAATTCAAGACTTGTTGGGAGTGTGCACAACCAACATTTTGACTGCACTTTTGTCGAGGAAACAAGGTATAGGTTTTTTTTAACATGACTGAACAAAAGTAAGGAAAATATAACCAACATGGTGTTTAATTAATGTCAAGTAGGAAATGTTTTCAACATGGAATAAAGGAATGAGACAATCTGTTCATTTTGAGCACCAACATAAATGACATTTCACCTCCTCTGCAACAGTAACGTTAGTATATATGAAAAAACATCAGGATTGTGAGTCATCCAGTTCTCTGAAAGCCTGAACACAGCTGACCACAAAGCATCACAGCAGGGGAACAAAGTACATTTAGCAGGAGAAAAAAAACAAAAATACACACACTTTACTGGGCAGCGGGCAATTCTGTTAGAGCTTGAAGTCTGAAAACCAACTAATAAAAAACAAATAAAACAGAACATACTTAACAAGAGGACATTAAGCAAACCACACAAACCTCTTTTATGCAGGATTTTAATTATATAACCAGATCCACTTGATTTATTTGCGCAATTAAGCTCATATTGACTCAAAAAGACAAATAATTAAATGTCAACAACTAATAAAACTTTTCATAACGCACACAGCTGATGTTTTTGCCTCATCTTAGTTCGCCACAATAAGAGACACTCCTGTCAGACAAATAAATAGACAGCAAAGAAGAAGGCATACTGCACAAACTGCAGGTGTGTGTGCCATCAGTGTATAGAACAGCCTCATGCCAGTTGTTAAGTAGGATGGAGGATCTGTGATGCGGTGGGCCTGTTTGTTTTCCAAATATCTTGAGAACTTGGCAAGGAATCAGAAACTACTTGAAATGCCAGAATGATGCAAATAAAAAATAAATAAATAAATAAAAATCAAGTTGCCTCGGCAGAAATATGGGTGATAATTGGGTCTTTCAGCAGAATTATGATCTGTGGAAAGAGGAATATCCAAGGTTCCCTCCCACGTGAAATGATCTCAGATAAGCTGAAGAATGGACGTTGGGTTTTTCAATGTTTTCAGTGAAAGATTACGCAGTTGCAAAAAATCTAATTAATTAGACATTTCACACATCTGACAGATTTATGTACAGGTTTTGCTGAAAAATGCAGATTTGGTCATGGAAAAATAGGATGTGGTATTGTTGATGACTATAGTAAAGCTGTTTTGTATCAAAGAAAGCTGCATCATTGCTAAAACATGAATACTAGCATTTGTTCTCTTCTCTTTCTGATCTGTCATATGGACAAACTAATGAAAATGGTGTAGCTCAGTGAACGTTCATCTGATTAGCCATCTTTGATCTAAATCAAAGTAGTTATGAAACCATCTACCAGAAGGGAGAGAAGGCTTTTTTTATGTTGGTTTTATTTTATGCACAGAAGGATTCTTCATAAAATCAAGATGATGTAGGAACAACCCTCAGCATCCTCTTCAAGACACTGATACAACAACAAGGTGTCTTCAGTCAGAGTCACTGGAACGCAGACATCTACAGGAGATCGTTCCTACCCAGCATTTATAACAATTCCTTTGAAACTTTGATAATTTGAGTTGCAAAATTAATTTTCCCTTTAGAATTAATTCCAATAATTGTCACAAAGAAGCTGCATTTTTTTTTTTTTTTTTTTTAAAGAAGACAATTTGAACTTTTTGCTAAAGATGGATCCTCAGCAGGGACATCTAAGACCCAGCGAACTAAAGGAATACATTATTTGTCATTTGATTCAATCTGACAGCATTTCTTAGCCGACCTTATAAAAAGCTTCCCAATTACCACTCAAAGAGCTTTTATGCTTGAGCCACATTCACCCAGCAGCACTCACATTCACATGAGATGATGGGAGAGGGGAGCTGGAGTCAAACCCACCACTTTCTGGTTACAAGTCTCTCCACAACTTCACAAATTACCACCACTGCTACTGAAATCAACCGACTCCTGACGGACTTCACACCATTCACCCAACTGAAACCCCCTCAACCAGACCCCCCTACAACCGTTAAATATCTCTCTCTGAGGTAGTCCATGATAAATAAACACTTATGCTGCCATAGCAACCGGCCTCCAACAATGCCAAGCTGCTCAGCCCAGAGCAGAGTAGTGTTACCCTACCTCAGGAAATCGATCTCAAGGTTTACCCTTAGCGTAGCTGACGTTCCCAGCAGTCCGCTCTCAGACTCCAAGGACATTTAGACATACTTAGGTTGCAGCTATAGTTGTGTAATAAATAAAATGGTAGACATGGCTTCCTTTAACTATCCACTTTAATGCGCAGGGAACTAATAAACCCACAGTGGTTCCCAGAAATGGAAGGGGAATTGGACTTAAAAGCTTGAAAGGGGATTGTAAACAGAAGTAAGCACAAACATAAGGAGTCACTTTCAAGCCAAAAATGATGAACAAAACTGGGTCAAAGGGTAAAACAACCGAGTCAAACTAGCACATTGCATTTCCTGGATATAAATGTCTGTGTTGTAACTTGAGCCGCTGCCTCTAAAGGCTGAAAGGTGGTGTTGTGCTCCTCCTTGGCCATCTGAAAACCTGTTCCTCTGGAGCTGCTGAGTCCAGATGATCAAGTGTCACCATTTTGTCTGGGTGCAGGGTCATGATGACAAACCAACACAACACACATTATGCAGCTTTCATTGAAGTCAATGTTCACCAGTAATCTTCCTCGATGTAAAGTAAACGAATTGCTAGAGCTACTGCATTTGCCATAGCACTACAATGATTAGCTTGATTTATATGGTTCACTATGAGGATATGTTGAGACAGTGATCATTTTATTATCAATATCCATTTACATGAAAAATTGGTAATCAAAAATGGGTGGATGCATATTTATTTACAGAAATCAGACAAATCTTTCATGTGAAAACATCATACTTTCAAATGTTTGGATTCAGAAGCTCACGAAAGATTTCCATAAGATATTTTTAGAGTAGTCAGGCTGTAAATGTAGAATCAGAAAACACAGACTGTAAAGAATTATGGAACAATAGGTGGTGTTTATTCTCTATAAGAAATAATTTTAAGCAATTCTTCCCAGATAATTTAAGTTTTCAGAGGGAATCTTTATTGCTTTGCAAGAGCTAAGTGTCATCTCCATCAGCTGAAGCCAAGAGATGCTATAAAACCCCAGAATTTCCCCCAGAAAACTTGCTAATCCTGATGCTCGGGGCACTAGAGCAGTCATCCAGATGGCTGCCATGTTCTTGACTTAAAACATGTCAAGAACATGGCAGTTGACAAGAAATTTTAAAATTTCACTTGATAGTTATGCGTTATTGGGAGACTAGAAGATTAATACCTAAATACAGATTAAAGGCATTAATTTTTTTTAAAAAACCTTAAACAATGCTAAGTCTGGTGGGGGTAATAGTAAAGCCTGGTGGCCCGCCAGGCTTATTATACACCATGGGAAACCCTGAAAGCCCCATCAAGAAGTCAAAATTTGACTAGTTTGGGAGTCATTTACTGATATCTAAATATCTGAACAAATAATCCAAATATATGTCCAAGATGTGTCTTAAAAATATTTATTCAAATTTGTAGAAAACTCAAATGTCAGAAAAAAAACCCTCAAAAGAAAAAGCATTTAAGCTCCTCTTTGCTCAGCAAAACAAAAACCCCATTTGGAGGAGGCTTGTCTGTGTATCTTAAGATAAAACCAGAGAGGTTGTAATGGGAGGCTCCAACATTAAATGAATCAGTACAAAAATAAGGAACTGGTACAGTTGTAGGAGTGATCAAACCGTCTGTCTAAGGTGTTTTAGGATTGCTGAAGGAACGTGGCGGAGAACTTCGTTCAATTTCTACTTCTAACCAGTTTTTCTTTTTTTTAATTATTAATTTCAATCAATCCTTAAAAAAATATGGAACTGGCAAAATAAATACCCTAGTATACATTATAAAAGCTATGGACAAACTGGTGTGTTTACAACCAATTTGAACTGCCTTGTTGCTGAAATGTGCTGTCCAAATAAACTTGAACTTTACAGTTATGATACAAGAACACATGGTTACAACAACATAGGGTTATATAATTAATTGACACTGAGGTTCTTTTTTAAGAATTAAGGATAAGATTTTAGCTAAACTATGTAATTTTTTTTCCTACAACAAAAACAGAAAAATTGCGTGTTAGAAACAAGAAGTGGTACAAAACTGAATTTCCAATTACCTTAATGACGTTCTCCGTAAACTTTCTGAAACTGCTGAGAAGCTGTTAACATGCTGAATTAGTGTTAATATTATGCCTTTTGCATCACTGAATTCCTCAGTTTTCTATTCTAGCGTCTTTCTGATCCTCAAGAGACATAATTTCATTTGTCTGTTGGTTATAAGAAAAGAGAGAAATGACCCTGCAAACTCTCGGGGTAGGAAAACAATCAGGGAGCCATCTTTAAAATGTAAGGCTCATCCTTACATGCTAGCATTATAGCATGTAAGGATGCTATAATGCATTTAAAATGCATTTAAAAATATAACTTTTTTATATCATTGTTTGTTTTTATATATCTTGAGTAAGCTCGTACTGCATCCCCTCATGGTTTGCCCCAGGATGATCTCATCCGTTTCACACAAAAGAGTCTGGAGGCTCGTTCCCCAGACGTGAAAGAGGCTCCCTTTGTGCACAAGCGAGCGTGCATCGCCGGACAACAGATGACGCTGCGCGTTTACGTTATTTCTGCACAAGCTCTGCCATGCACATCTGATCAAAGCTTTTCCTAACGCAGCGGCTGAAGATAACAGCGAATAAGAAAATAAAAATAAAAAAAATAAGAAGTATGCAGATGCTGTAATTATGCTGCAGACAGGTTGCTCCATCCATAAATATGCAGCCAAAATGGTTCCAGGATGAGATAGTGTGTAAACCCACAGTCCACTTCAAGTGGCACTTTGTAGCTTTGGGCTTTGCAGGATCAGGAGAACAAAGTGGCGTTCCCTGCCACCTGTCAACACAATATGGTGTCAGCACCGGTGGCCAGACTTAGTGCAAGCTGCCAAGGTGGCAAAGCCCAGATACCACAGACAAAGTGAAGCTCCACCTGGACAGAAAAAAACAACCAGAAACTTTAGATGCAGGCTCGTTTTAGTTTATAACATGTTTAGTTATAAACAAATAATTAAACATGTTACTAAGGCACAACAGACAGCATTAACACAACAAGAGTTCGTTGTATATCTGTTTTATGGCAGGGGATAATGTTGAGTGATATGCAGACATTATCAGTGAAAAACATCAACATTCTGAAGAGCTGAGTGAAAAAAAAAATTTTTCTGCAAACAGCAGAAAACTTGTAGTCCACAGCAGGTCTTTATCTCTGCTTTTTAAACCCTGGCAACTATTTAAACCACATATTTGTATTTTTTTTATTGCAATTAGAAGTAGTCAACAAGATATCTGTGCTACCCAGAGATAAATGGATAATAATGCTGCATGTTAGGAATATAAAGTGCCTTGTAAAAAAAGTCTTCATACCCCTGCTAAAGAAAAGCCTCCCCACTATGTTTCACTGTGTGTGTTTATGTTAGGTTTGTGCCAAAAGACGTTAGTATGGTCTTGGCTGGCCAGAGAACCTTACGCCACACATTTGCCGTGTTGACTTCATGGTTTGTCACTGACTTTGGTTTTCTTTCAGCATTGATCTGAATCTTTCCACTCTTCCATAAATGCCATCAGTTGTGCATCACTAATGCCTTGCAGCAGATCCTCCTAGAAGAATTGTCTATCTCTGCAGCTCCTCCAGAGTTGCGTGGCCCCTCTTGGCTGCTCTAATTTCAGATGATGGATCGAACAGTGTCCATTAAGATGTTATCAGCCCTGGATATTGTTGTAGAGCCGTAGCCTTGCTTTCAGCTGCAGGTTCTGCACCATAACCCTGACCTGACTGCTGCATCCCTTGGTCTTCAGAACGCCGTTTGTTCATTGATGTCCAATAAACTTTTAGCAAACAGCTGGATTCATACAGATCACGAAGTGACTTTGACCGCAATTGCACTGGATTTTATTTAGTGGTGTCATAGTAAAGATGATGCATGTCACACTTTTTGAAAACCATGTATTGTCTTCTCTCCACATCCCAATTGTAATTTCAGTTTAAAGAAATGTTTAGCATATATAAGTTCATACAAAAAGTGCTTGTCATTTCTGTAGCACGACAAACATTTAAGAAACTTTGCCAGGACCTTTTGCTCCCCTCTGGCACGGGTTTTGATACTTTAGTCCAACGGTAGTTTTTTTTAAATAATAGCTCCAAAGCTAAGTGCAGGTTCTTAAAAGCCAATCATTGTCGATGCATGCATAAACTGCAGAGGCACGTGTTTCATGGGTAGGTGTGGTTTCTGAAGCAGAAAATGACGCACTTTAAGCATTTGATGATTTACATCAAAAGTCGACGCCTCCACGTAGGCAGCACATGACTGCACAAAGGCCAGCGCCGAGTCCAATTCGCTGGCTGAAGTTTGCTGGTAAATATAACCTTTTGAAGTGGCGCAACAATGCACCAGGAGCTGCAGCGCAGAGCGGAGCAGCTACAGCGAGCACTCTTTCCACTGTGAGCAGGAGAGCCTGACAAGCCAACTTCACTTCTTCCAACTCAGCCAGAAAACAAGTGAAACAACAAAGCAAGGGCCAGAGGAGGGAAACCAGTTAGCTAAAAGCTTGTTTTCTTTCTTTAGATCACAAGATCCACCTTGGTGATCTCTGGCTGGACACAGTCTGTCTCAAGTTAATATGTATTAGGATGCACTGGACCGTTTCAGGCATGGCAGGAACATAAAACCTCCACTGTAGCATCAAATCTGTAATCTATTTAATCATTTAAGGGTAACAGAATCAGAAGATAGAATCTCCTGAAGGATCCTCGAGTCAAACAGCTCATCTGCACAGGCTGCAAACAGCAGACCTCAGTACTCATTGATGTAGAAAATGCTAGAAGCACAAAGTAGCAAGACGTTAGTGCATATTTCAGGAAAAAGATATAAAGATTTGCCATTTAAAACAATAACTGAACACACGAGCAGTCAGTTAAAACACAAAGAACGACCAAATTTTAAGAACTGTTAAATTCCTCTTTCTACAAAGTGCTGAATTACTAGAGTATATTATAGAAACAAATATCAGGGGCGACTTAGACACAGGTGAAAATTTACACTAAACAAATTAGTGAGTTTACAGACTATAAGAATTGAAGTTAAAAATTGTTTGACAAAACTGTTCTGCAATTACTGCTATTCAATCGGTATAAACATTTCTGCTTCAAAACTGGTATCGGCCATGTACAACACTTATACTGAAGAGTCAGAAACCTGAAGGAAATGCAAGCCAACAGCAGCAGTTAGCAACACCTGCTAACTCGTGATCATTTCAATAAATCAACAAAAGCAAGGCGAGAGGTTGCTGAAAGTTTTCTTGCACCACATGCCGAAGCAGATATTCCTAAACATTCAAGCAAACTTTCATTTCTATTGTCGCAGAGGAGGAAAAAAAAAAAGTGTGTGGGATCAGGTGGATGATACTACAGATGGGAGAAATAAAAGTCCTGATCATTTTATGGACCTGAGCGCAAGGATTTAGTGCCTGCAGGTTTTATTGTGTCACATACTTGTTGTTGAGTTAATAGTCAAAAGAATTTTTAATGGGAGATGTTCCCTAGAAGATAAAAAAAAACATGATTTTATTATTATTTATCATATTTTTGCAAATATGATGCTTAAATAGTTTTAAATGCCTTGTAATAATTCAGTGTTCTGCTGAACCACAGCACTTTGCTGTATTTGTGAAACGTGAACAGTAAATGCATACTTCTTTGGCTATTGATATGTCCAACTGTTTAATTCATTACATAGTTACAAACTTTTTGAATTGACAAAAAATGATTAGAACAAAAAATGTGGAATTCAGAAAAATAAAAAAAATGGGGAAAAGTTTCCCCTAATATTTGGGGGAGGGAAAGTGCAAGGTTTCCATCTTGTTGTTGTTTGTGTTTATGTGTTTCAGAAAGGGGAAAGGGCTGGTCATGTGCTATTTGTCTGGTCATGTGACTGAAAAAGCGATGCAGCTCAGGACTGAGGGGTGTTCAAATGGAACGAAGAAGCAATGTCAATGCAGTGGCTGCTTTTTTCTCAGTGTCCAAAGGGTAAAGAAATACATATTATATCAGTAAATATCAGATGTCCCCATTTTCAAGTCAGGCCATCAACAATTATAAACCGTTTCTAAGCAACCGCCAAGAAATAACTCATCTCATAAACTTGTATAAAAGCAGCAACAAGATATAATAAACTCACTGCAATATCAGTTAAATATCTGGCTTGAAGCGGCTATGAGTACCCAACATCTTCAACCCTGAAGAAACTGAATGCTCAATTCATTAGCCAACAACAAGCTAACAAGGCACTTACAACTGTTCTTCAAAATCAAAGAGGAAAAAATATTACGAAGTCTGCAGAAAATCCAGGAGCTCAGGAATCATTTGGTTTCAGAGAAAACGACCGATTTGGTGGCGATCACGACCCTGGATCAGCAGCACCGTGAACCGCGTGGGACAAGATCAGCTTCTCTGGGTTCGCCAACTCTGCCACCAAACTGGTTTCAGTGCCGAATCGTTTTTTATTTCTTGCTTACACTCATAACATACGGCTTCAGATTCCCAGGCTCAGTTAATAACATACTGACTCTTAATTGTAGCTTGTGTTTTGGATTAGAGTCAGTGTGGATTTGCAGAATCAGACAACCTGCTTCTGTGGTCAGATACTTCTTGTTTCCAGTCCCAAAAAACTGAACTGGCTACATTCTACTGTCATCAGGGGCTGAAGGTGGAAAACAGAGGCAAACACCTGCTGGTGATTTCTATTAACAATGTATCACAGTGCCTAGTCAGTGGAATACAAGGTTGTCTGCAATAATACCAGTAATAACCATAAGCAATTGAGAAGGTGATTTGTGACTCTAGAGAAGCTGAAACTGTAAATAAAATGAAAGCTAAAACTGAAAAATAGTCAGAAGTCCTGCTTCCAGTTCTCCACAAGATCAGATGAGACACACACTGAACATTCTGGCCTACATGCAAAACGTCTACATCATTACGCTGTGAGAATACTTCATATATAAAGTAACAATTCAAAACAGTGAAATGCATAGAGATGAATTCGATTTGTTAAGAAATGAATCATTCATTGCATCAAACCAGGAGTTTGGTTTTGTTCTTTTGCAAGGAAGTTAAGGTGCAAGTGGGCATAATAATGAAACCATTATTGCAGTGACTAGTCTGAAAGTCCCTGTTCAAGCACATGTTTTCTTGGTAAAAACCACATACAGCAGTAAAAGCAACTATAATTCCCCATTTCTGAAGGTACCTCTTCTTCTCCTTTAAATCTGTAGAAGCTAATTTGGTCTTAATATCAGTGGTTTGCAACACATATATGTATTTTTTTTTAAGTTATAGGTGTAAATTTAGACTTCCATACCAAAAAATCTGCAGTTAGATGTGAGAATTACTGTAGATGTTTATGCTATTTGAGAGATAATAATTGCGATCTGACTAAAGCAACTGAAATGTGAGTCAAAATTCAAAACCAACCACTTGAAATTCGAATTTGCATCTCATTCTTCCGCAATAATTACCTGCGGCAACTCTCACACTCATCCAGATCCTTATTTGACTTCTGCCTTGGCAACTAATTCTTCTTGCTCCTACTGCTCCATTATCCAGCCCACTTCATTTCCTTAGTCACCTGACAGAGGCTTAGGACAAGCAGCGGCGGTGACAAAGTGCAAGTTCAATGTACACAAAGCCACAGTGCAGCCATGACCCACTTTCCACCTGCAGCCTGTGGCAGAGCGATGCAGCACAACCGTTCCTACGTCCGTCCACTCCTCTTTTCCATCCCCTGTCGAGCCAAGGCTGGCTGAGAAGTTATTGCTGTGTCCGTGTGTGTGTGTGTGTGTGTGTGTGTGTGTGTGTGTGTGTGTGTGTGTGCTTTGACGTGGCATTTGCTCTCTGAGTTCAGCGTTTCTCACACTCCACGATTATCCTGTCAGGATGCAACATTCCTGCAGCAACCTCAGGTGCCAAAGCACGACACATTCAGAAAACCAGGAATGCTTAATGCACATACACCAGGAAGTGACACACACAGACACACATGAATCACCAACGCTATGATGAGGAGGATCAAGAAGGAACCTACCCTTGGGGGTTCCACTCACGCCGGCTGGCATAAACTCAAGAGCCGAGGCACCTTGGCTATGGATTTAATAGCATTTGTCCTCATTATCCTCCCACACAGTCACAGTTGGGAGCAAAAGCTTCCCAAACTCGTATGATTACATAAACTATATACGTTATAAATGCATATCAGAAGCCCAAGACTTATCAGCATGGACATCAATAACTGTGGAGTTTTAACTTAATTTAAAAATACTTTACTTATCCCAAAGGGAAATTAAATATTGTCGTAACTCATAATTACAGAGTTATTGCGGATGGTGACGCTCAGGTAGCACTCGGTGTTCCAGCAAACCTGAAGAAGCCTCTGACTGCAGACGGTTGCTGTGTGACGGTTTCATGTCTGGCTCAATATCCGAGCAGCAGAGACATTATTAGCAGTAACATGTAATACTAATCCACCTCATTTGCTTTTGCCGCTTCTCTTTAAATCTCAATCTGGCCGTATGGTTAGGAAGTCAGTCAGGGAGACATAAGAGGGTGGTCTATAACCACCATCAATCTTTGTCTCCTTAGTCTCTTTTAAAGTGGTCAGCTTTTCGGCAAGGACCCATTTTTTTTAAACATGTTTGGGATTGTGTGAACAATAGCCATTGCAGCTCCATGTTTGTCTCACTTAAATTTATTGCTTTGGCAAATTATGGTGCTTAGGACAATTGTCTACTTTTCACCGCGGAAAGAGACGGGCAGAGCCCGTCTGGTTGGATCACCGAACTGTGTCCAAAATTTTTCACCATCTGATCCAAATTGGAAGTCAGAATTATGCCAAGCACATCTTGATGGCAACAAAAGCTGTTTCTCTGCAATAGACTAATAACCATTGATCCAAATATTACTGGGGTTGACCTTATTGGTATAATTTTAGCAATTGTTTGAGAGAGAAAAAAAATCAATAAATTCAAGCTCTTATAAGTCAGCATCTGTTCGGGCAAGATAACTTTTAGCCAGGAGACAGATGGAGCCGCATAAAGAGTGATAATTATCTGGATTAAGGCTCGTCGCTCACTTCAAAAGGAAGTTAACAGTTCCTCGTCATGTGCACAGCTGCGACCACATAGTTAAACATCAACACCTACCTGGAATAAATGGTAAGCTACACAAGGTCGTATTAAAATTCAAGCAGGAAGTTCAGAGTGGGATCGCGCCTGAGAGCAGACACCTGCGGAGGTTCAGACAGGCAGATTATCAGGCGTCAAGGAGGGCCCGAGGAAGAGGAGGAGGAGGACGAAGGGCTCCTGGGTTCCCAACTGTTGCATCCGAACCCATAACTAGGTCAACGTCGATGCAGGAAGCGCACACCGCCGCGGCCAAAACAAAGCCAGTTTCCTCCTGAGCGGAGATACGTGGCTCTGCCCGTCTCTTTCCGCGGTGAAAAGTAGGAGACGCAACACCGAAGTCAACCCGACAAGCACCGACAGTCTCCCTAAAGTCATTTCGTTACCATTTATAATCCCTGCAATTTACTCCCGTTTGGTCAACAGTTGCGCCATATTGTAAAACGTGAGAACTCACCAGCTGTTTACGCTGCAACAGGAGACTATGTTGACATGTAGGCAACTTGCTGTTTCACCGCTTTATGTATTCCGTTTCGACGAGGACTTTGTGTGCAGAGAGAAGCCGATGCTGGTTCTTGGACTCCTATCAAAGTTTGCAGGCCACTTCTTCTCACACTTTCATCTGAAGTTGTCGGCGGAGGTAGGCGCCATGTTTTGTGACTGCGCTGATAGTTTTGTAGGCGAGCTTTCTTCCTAAACGCCCCTCTCTCTCTGACTCTCTCTCAGCCTGGAACCGCCCAGCGAAGAGGAGCGGCCACAGCCTGTCCCCACTTTAACTGACACGGGCTACTTGCCAAAACTGTTAGTAAGACGACGTACGAGACTGGGTGCTTCCGGAAGTTCTTTTCAAAATAAAATTCAAACGGGGAATTTCTTAATCACTGAACAAATAGTATATAATTTATTTTTAAACAGTTTTTATTAGTTTATGCTACATGACTTCATCAAAAGATATAGCTTTTGAGTCTAAGACAAAAACTGTAAAAATTCAGTTTTATCTCGCATGTGGCCAATGGAACAACGCTATTAATTTACAAAGCAGCGGTAACTTTCGCTTATAGTTCAAATCCAAGGCGAGACGGATGGGTAATAGACTTTCCTGTTTTCTCTCGGGTTTTTGCGCCAGCTTGACTTTTTAATACGCCACCTTGTTTCTGCAGCGTCTCACGCCCCCCATTTTTCAAAGGGTGGAACTACAAGAGGAACAAGTGTCACGGCTTCAGTTGCCTTCGTTTTTAACTTTAAGAGGGTTAGTACGAAAATATTCAGGCCTTCACTGAGGTGTTTCAGCCTCCCAAACAAAATTAACTTCAGTTCAATAAGATTTTTTCTTTTTGCAAAGCTTCAATGTTTTCAGATGTTAGTTCAAAACAAGCCAACACGAGTTTTACATTTGCAAAGTTTACTTTATTCACATTTTCCTCCACTTCGAGCTACTTAGGATGAGAAAGATTAGAAGTTAACAAATCTGTTTATTGAACCAGTTCATGAATTATTCACTCAGCCCAAATTAGAGCCAAGCCAGAGTGCAACAAATGTTTAATTTTTAGTTATATGCATTTCAAGTACAACACAAATTAGAATTAAGAGTCCAAACTTTTAAAGAGAACAAGGAGATTTCTCTTAAGTGCAGCTAACATTTCATGTCATCTATCGGGGAGAAGGTGATCAGGGTCGGCAGGCTGTATTCTTGCTTCGTTGGCGGTGAATCCGGCGAGTCCAGAGAAAACACCTTGTTGCGTTTCCCTTCTGATGCTGCAGGTTCAGCCAGCCAGCTGTCCTCCACACGAGACATCTTGTAATCTGGTGAGGTCAGTAAGGTCTGCTTTAGCTTCGTCTTCAAGGCTGGGACGAGCACATCTTCGTCTTCCTCGCTCGTCAGAGCCACAGCTTCGTCCTCGAGCTCCAGACTGTCGCAGCTTGGCATTTCAGGCAGGGTTTCATAGTCGAGGCTGAACTGAACAGCGCTGCTGCCGGTGCCGCTGGGGCTGTCGTGGGCGTCGGTGTTCAAAGTGTCCCAGAGGGGAGGAGACTTTGGGAAGACGAGCTGTTTGCAGAAAGAGGAGCTGCTCCGATCTGCGAGCGTCTGGGCGGAAGCGTCGGGGATGGTATCCTCCAGCCAGCCGACAGGACTGAGTCGGTCCGTTATGCTGTCCTGCAGCTCGGCCGACCAGGACGCTTTTTTAGCTTCGTCCTCTTCAACGGCTTTTCTCCAGGAGCTTTTCACATCCATTACTTCAAAAAAAGAAAAAAGTACAAGGAAAAATATTTGATTAAATATTTAAAGAACATCTTATGAAAACAGTTTGCCATGTTACAAGACAGTGAATGAACCATAGGGGGTGGCAGAATTATGCTGTGGATAGCCTTCCTTTAGCTGGGACAACGTTAAGAATCTGTTTCTGACCCGAGGCAGAGGTTCAGCTGACAGCGACCCAAACTATAGAATAGTTTGTTTTAAAGCATATTCATGCGTTAGAATGGCCTAGTCCAAGGGTCAGAAAGCTTTTACATTTAAAAAGCCACTTTAATTAAACTAATGTGACTCAATTTTCAGGTTTTAGAAAAATTACACAAAAAATTCTAAAAAAAAAAATTCAATTAGAATGATGCGAGCCTTTGATAGATCAGCATAGTACAAAGCTAGTTTTACACCATTGTTGATATTAAAAGCGGATTTTGCATAGGTACTTATGGAAAAACGACAATTTCTTCTTGGATCCCAAATCAAAAACCCATTTTCCCATTTTGTAAGAAGTGAAGAGATCCACAGGAACTACAGGTTGCAGGCCCCTGGTCTAGTCAAAGTCCAGACCTACAACTAAAATTTAAGACCTTTAAAGTGTCACTTTCCATACTTTATATTGATTTGTCACACAAGTCCCAGGCAAATACATGGAACTCCAACATTTCATATTGCAACCAGCGATCAGGAGAAGTAGAGACGTTTTAACTCACTTAAGCTCTCCGGCGTGCGCGGCAGCTGCTTCCTAGCAGTGAAGGGATCCCTCTGAAGGTTGCTGAGGAGATCCTCCAAGCCCCTCACTCCAGTCCTAGGAGGACTGGTCATAGTTACAGCGTCTGCAAACTAATGAGAAACGATTGTACAGCATCACTAAAAAGGATTTTGTAATCATTTCTGAGAGCAGCCAACATACCTGATCAGCGAGGTTTTCATGCTCCAAGTCTAAAATCTCAGTTTTTGTCTTCAGTGGTGCCGCCGTCTGATGGGTCGTCTTGCAAATGTTGGCCTGGCATGAATAATTAAAAATGTAATGAAAACACACAGAGTAAAGCCAATACAATTGGATTTTTAAGCAGCACTTACCTGAGGCGGCGGCAGGACAGCTGAAGGCTTTTGCTGCGGTGATGGCGGAGTGTCAAAAAGCCAATCCAGAGACGCGTTTGCCCTCGATACTTGCGGGATGACGGGACGTTCAGAGGAACCGGACACGGTTGGACTAAGAAAGGAATCATTTTAAATATATTGTGCTCAGGAATTTCTTAAATCATGGATTCCAGCTCAGGTAAAGTAAATTTGGTGCAATGAGGCACATTTTGATTGTCTTCAAACATAATGTTTAAGGTACTAGTTTAAGAGCGTGAAGCAATTCTGGAAGCAGCGCATGTTCAGTTTTTAGTTGAGCAGGATATTCTGTACCACATTAAAAACTAGTCTTCAATATTTAAAAAGACTGATCTGCCAAATTTGGACAATACCTTTTATGTTATCTGAAATAAGAACATTTATCATTCAACTATCTCCCAAAATTTTAGAAATCAGTGCTGATCTATCAGTTTACCAGTAGTTAAATGTGGAAAAGGTTTCAAGTTTATGGCATTTTACAGAATCACAACATTTCAAGACCTGCATGCTTCTAAAAGCTATGAAAAAGAATGGCTTTACAACTGAGTGACAATACACTATAGCTACTGATGGAAATGGCTCCATGTGATAGGTAAGCTTTCCTCTAACATAATGAAGGGATTAGGACTGATTAAATTGAAACAAACATGCCAAAGTGTCTGCTCCGTATCTGTCCGTGGCGATTTCTCTCAATTCGCCTCGGTCATCAGAAAGCAGGGATGCTCTGGGGAGGGCTTGTGACGGGCAGACCATTGCTTGGGTCTGTCCAGGTATCTGCCTCCCATCAGCAGCCGCTCAGCCGGCTTACCTTCTGATGTCAAGACGTGTTTTCACATCTTCTGTCGACTCGATCGCTGCAGGCTCGTCTTCTGAAATCAGGCAATTAAAAACTTTAAAAAAAATAAAAACATAAAACTGATTTGGAGGAGTATTCCAACTCTGCTCACCAAGAAATTTTGCAGGAAACTGAGAAAAGACAGTATGACTATAAGAAGCCTCAGGAGCCGGTTCAAAAGACAACGGAGCCATCGGTGAAAGGAAACCGAGAGCCTAAAAGAAAAAAAAATGAAGATCCAGCTGCAGGGTGAGTGGAACTGGATTGAATAAAAAGCTAAATTAATCCTGTCAGAGTCTGGCGGGTCAACTCACAGGATCTTCATTCAGGAAAGACACGAGGGGTTTTTCTCTCAGCGTTTGCATCCACCTCTGGTCCCATTCGGCCTGAAGCTCTGTGATGGCACTCCTGACTTCTGGAATTTCCTCTTTGGAAAGTTTCTGCCTGAAGAAATAACACAGAATGCCCAACTTTCAGATACAGAAAAAAAAAAAAAAAAAAAACTTTGTGACTTTTATAGAGTCCATTAAAAACAGAAGCTGACTCAAGTGCTTTCCAATTGAGTTAGCACTGCTGACCTGATGAGGTGCAGGTCCTGCAGCACCCGGGACATCTGGTGGAAATGTTCCTGAAGGCGGCGCGTAGCGGGCGGGGGCTCTGCAGCAGGAGAGACCCGACTCCGCTCCTCCTTCAGGAGCTGCAGCGCGTGATTCAGCAGCTCCATCACACACAGGAGGTTCAGCTGGCCCGCCTCATACACTCTGCCTGAAGTTAACTGGGAGGCAGAGATTTTTTAGATTAGACCATTTTTATACAATATTAGAAGAGTAGCCCCCAGTGGAACAGAGGATGAAACAAATCTGATAATACTGGAATACTGAAACTGTAAGCACATAAGTTTAAAAATTACAGTCAACAAGACTGATGCCGTTTAATAAGCCAAATTAATTTAAGTGCAACGTGTTACACACTTGCAAGTAGTAGATGAATCAATTTCCTTCAAATTGAATTTACTGTTCTGAAGATTTTTAGAAAATCTGTATTTCTTCAGTAGTTCAGTGATGACAGCCCAACCAGAGACACCATATTGTATTTAGTTGGATTTTGAATTCAGGTCAACTCCCAAAAGGGATGAATGAAATAAAAGTTCTGGAAAATAAATACAGTCATCTGTAATTTTTCAAAATATATAAAAAAAAGAAAAAAAATTGTAATCATGGTGGTATGCTCCAAGTCATTTTCCTTTTAAAAGAACCATTAAATGTGTGCTGGTTCCTCCTGCAGCAAAATCTCCCAGTAACCCAGCCAGTTTCCTAATAATGTAATGCTGAAAATTAAGGCAGTCGTACCAGAGTGAATTTGCAAACTTCTGGAATACAAAACCTTCTTGAACGGCATAAAGGCTGCATCTTGATACTAACGCTAACAAATACAAATCCAGCCGTTTACTCCGACTCTCACCTGCTGTGGGAGACGCTCGATTTTGTCCAGCAGACAACGAGGAAGCTTGAGGACTCGGTTTGTCCCATCTAGGACGTATTGATCCACATCTCCTTTCAAGACGCTTTCCACTGCCGCCTGCTGCTCCTTGATAGCAGAGAGTATTCCTTCGATGGCTGACCACAAAGAACGAACCTTACAGGGAAAAAAAGGAGGCCAGGTAGAGCTTTAGTTCAACCTTTCAAAGTCAAACACAGAGTTTTATAAAGAATCTAAAATAAATGTACAAATCACTGAAATTCTCAGATTTAATCATGCAATTATTCACAGATGAGAAAACACCAGAATGACATCAAAATTCTAAAAATATACTTCAAACATAAAAGGTGATGAATTTAAGCTGGCATAAAAGTACACACAAGACATTAGGATATATATAAATAACTTCAGAGCCATTTATGGAAAGTTTTATTTTTAAATCACTGCACCTCTTCACGTCTGGCAACATTATGCTCTGATTTAGAAAGGCAGAATCTACAACACGCTTCATTTGTGTAAAAATATCCTGTACCTTTTTAATCTTCTCAGAGAAGGAACCCGCATCCCAGGGAGCATCAGAAACGTGACACCTGGGAGAAAGAAAACCCTCGTTAATGTGATGCAGAACTAGCAGAAGCTTCAAGGAGACAAAGTCAACCTACTTTAGGAGCTGATCGTACTTGGAACCATCCACTTTGAGGTCTCTCATGGACTTAACCACGGCCCTAAAATTTAAAACAGAAATAGAAGATATGAGTAAAAACAACACAGTAAATAATATCTTGCCTAGACAGTGCAAGTCAAAGCTTGTTTTCAATAAAACAGTTGAGAGGCAACAAAGGAAGAAATTTTCCTGTTTTCCAATGCCTGTTGATGAACGGAAAAGGCTGCTGTTTAAAAAAAAAAGTATGTGGTTAGAGTTTGCTGATTGAAAATAGCTTCAGCTGCTACACAGTGACCTCCAGCTGATTAAATTATGTTGGACAGGTGAGACAAGAAACAAAAAGCAAAACTAACCAAATTTAAAGAAAGAAAAAAAAAACAGGGAACTGAGAAAAAAGACAAAACCTCTCTAATGCGAGGTTGAACGACTTACTGAGCTCGTCTTTGGTAGTCATGGAGAAAACGATCCTGATCCACTGCGGCTTTCAAAAACCTGCTGCGCACGAGATTCAGCCTTTCCACTGCTACATGTGGGGTGGATGCAGGCATGGCTGCAGCCTCAGGAACCCAACTCTTATCTGGCAACAACGAGACAGGAAGTTAAAGTTCCAATGGAAGGAAAACCATAAGCTGCAGAGAGTAGGTTAATTGATGATAGAGTTCTCCATAAGCTCTACCTGTGACAAATGTTTTCATGTCCTGCTGCATCACATGGGTGGCCAAATAAAGCATCAAGCTGACAAACTTGGGACCACCAGGGGACAGAAACAATGACATCACTACTTTAGATCCAGCATTGGCCATTTCATCCTGGAGTAGATCACATGGAGCAAAGCATGTGAACAAGGAAATTGCTTCATTTTTATCCCCGTACTGCATTGTGTTCAGGCCAACTGGCAGAAAATTTTAATTTAACACATGATTTTTGAGGTTTGATGAAAAATTCAGGGTAAATATCTAATTTGCACCAATAAGAATGCGTTATGCAAAACAAAATGTGATAAACCTCAAAGTGGATGAGCTCTTTCTCAAGAAACTGGATGGATGGAGCTTGACAAAGTTTGCTTTGTCTGCAGCCACCAGTTTAAAAAAATATCAAAAAGCTTTGAAGAATCATTACACTGAGAATTAAAAGTATCTTGGTTTTCCAGTGGGGGAAAAAAAAAACATTTTAAACCAGGGCTGACAGCTAATGTAGCTTCCATTTATCAGTGACAAAATTAAAGGAAGCAAAGCTGAGCTAAAATTAACTAAATGAAACTTTTAGAAAAAAGTTTTAAGTAGAATTCATTGTAAGTTACCCTCCTCCCTTTTTTTTATGTTTGAACATTAGCATTGATATATAATATTATGTAAACTATAGATTTTACCATGATTTCCCGCAGCCAGGTACAAGTAACCTTCCGGAACTCGGCATCCGCTTTGTGATTCACAACAGGCCAGCAGTGCCTAAAACAAAGTACATCCGTTATGTTACAGAATTTTTACTGAGCATCAACAACTAATCACATATCCTACCTTTACCTGTACGATTCGTGAAAGCGAACAGGATTGAGTTTCTCCAACAGGAAACGGGTCACCAAGTAGAAGGCTTCTTTGTTCGGTTTGTTGAACATATTCCTGCTCGCCACAACAGAACAGTAAACACGACCAGAAACGTTAAAGATGACAGTCAGCATCCTTTTCAGGACGTAAAGAGTTGCTTCTGTTTTTGAAGAAATGGTTTAGTCATTGACTAGTTTAATTTGTCAAAACACAAAAACATGAACGTTGCAAACAGGGCTCCACCGAAGGTTGTCAACACACACACACAAAAAAACAACGTTTGTATGTTGTATTTTTTGAGTTTTCGGGAATCACAAAGTGTATTTCAAATCATACACACCATAAATCTTAAATCTTTAAGCAATGTGTTAAGCTTTAGCCTAAGTTTAACCTGAGTAAAACCAACGACTTTAAGCGTCCTGGGTCTCAACGACCAAGAACAATACACTTACGGTCCAAGGTTGAGATGTTTGATGTTGACTGGCTGAAATCCCAAACCGAGAAGAGCAAACCACAGATACTGTCCATTTTTCTTCTGCATTGGGATCGAGCTGGCCATGACTCGGAGCTGGAGCGGTCTGTTTCGTCTTCTTTAAGCACCCACAAGCCACGGCTTGCTACCGTGTTAGCGTCAGCTTCAACTTCAACGTTTACTTTCTGTTTTTTTTCTTTCTGAGGTAAAAACAATCCACTCGAAATGACAATAAAACCCAGCACACTGTCGATTTTTGCCCCCGTAGCACTCACAACCACTGAAAACGACGTCTGTTTCGATCTTTCTCGGACAGAAACAGGAACGGGACAGCAGCACGAACACAAACCGCCAATTTTTCCAATCATTACCCGGATGTTGTTTGAAAGTACATCCGGGGGTGGAAGAGCTTATAAAATAAAAGCATCTATGGAAGTCAGCAGAAAAAGACGAACATATAATTTGAGTCCTGTTTTATTCTCTATGTCTTCCAGTCCAAACCAAAAACAGAATGTAGTGTTTTCTCACCTTCTCCCCTTCACAATAAGGGGAGAAGAATATACACTGCTCAAAAAAATAAAGGGAACACTCAAATAACACATCATAGATGGACAGTTTGATTTCACAGAAGTTTGATTTACTTGGAGTTATATAAAGTGTTCCCTTTATTTTTTTGAGCAGTATACATTCAGGTGTGAAATATATACATTGTATACGTCACACATCCAATTTTCCCACGCCCGCCTTAGTACAAATAATAATTGTATTAATTTTATATTTTATTCACGTGTTCATTTAGAAACGCGAACAAATGAAATTTTTGGAAATAATAATTCGGTACTGAAACCAATTAGCGTGTTTCTTAAAAAAAAAAAAAAGTGTGTAATTTTGACTTGCATCAGAATTCTGAGTTAAAGTCCGAATTTTGAGATGAAGTTCAGAATTATATTAAAGTCAGAATACTTTTTCTGCTTTTCAATGCCTCTAAAATAGAAGCATCCATTTTTCTTTCAAGTATAAAAACGTAATTTATACTTCATTGGGATAATTTCACAATGAAATTGTGTACATCTTAAACCTTTATTCTGAATATAATAATTCAGTATTTAAAGCAATTTATTTATTTTTTAACAAAAGCACGGTGTAATTCTGACACCTTTTCTTATAGGTTCTGTACCTCTCCAGACACCCATCATGTGGGTGCCTGGAGAGGCACACAGAGCAACTTCAAACATTCTCTCCAGGCTTCCACTTTCAAAGAAAACATCACATCTTTTGTGCATTCCTCACACAATCTCTCTCCTCACCATAATTATATAAAACGATCTCTTTTAAAAAAGAGAACACCTCTCAGTCCCAGACATTTTCTTCCCCCAGCCCATACACAGTACTGTACTATAAAAGAAGACGGTGACAAAGGGCAAAAATTTCAACATTGAGATGACTCAGAGGACTTTGGATCCAATATAAATCTGTATTTTCCTTGCACTTCCTGCATGTGTGGTCAATGTTAAAGTGTAAGAGGATAATGGAAGTGGCTTACAATACATTGGAGCTTTATAAAATATATAATTATATTTCTTATATAAATAAAAACAGATGGCAGGTTGTATGAATAAAACACAGACTAAATGTATAAAGAAAGTTTGCTCTTTTTATTGCAGGCCATACAAGTGTAGCATTTCCATCTCAATGAGACTGTATAAGGAGAACAGAGTATCAGAAAGAAGCTCTCATCTTATCTCTGATTCTTCTCATCATTGTAGTTCTTTTAAAACCAGCTGGCAACACTCGCCCAGCTTCGACGGCTCCGACACTGTGGAGTACTTGGAAATCTGAGAGCCGACGCCCAGGGAGCGCGCCAAGTCCTGGGCCGTCTGGTCCGAGGCCACCGTGGTTCCCAAGGCAACAAGCAGCCTAAATATAGCCTCCTTGTCCTGCACCGTCTCCAGGGCCCTGCTGGCCACGGACAGACACTGAGCCTTGGCGTCCAGGTCGGGCTGAATGTGAAAGCAGCCCGCGTAGTTCAGCACCAAAGTTGCCAGGGCGATGTGGATGTTCTTGTTGTAGACGGCGGCCAGGTCGGCGGCGCGCGACAGCACAGCTTCGCGCTGCGACACGAGGAGAGCTCGGCCATGTCTGCCGCTGAAGCTGTTGCACAGGGTGCGCAGCGCCAGCAGCTGGTTGGCGGGGCGACCCTCAGGCCTCATCAGGCTCAGCAGGTGGTTGCACAGCTGGACGCCTTCTGCCTCGCCGCAGAGGCTCTCATTAACCTGCGGGTGGCGCACCGCAAGCCTCAAGATGTCCAGGACAGGGAACACAATATCTAAAATCCACAAAAACAAAGTAGAATGGAGTTTTTTTGTTTTGTTTTGTTTTGTTGTGATGGAAGATAAATGGAAGGGGAGTAATATTCAAAATAATTCCTACAAACTAGAAAAAAAAGATGACTTCTTACCTTCAGGCCAATGCGAGACCTTCCACAGGAGGCTGATCTGCTGAATGGTAGGAGGTTGTTCAGGTGAGTTCGCCCCACACACCACCAGCAGCAGCTGCTCAAGGCTTTCCATGGTGTCGTCAGAGAGCTTGTGCTCCCGAGGGGCCCCTACATTCAGCTCCTTTAGCTTGGCTTTGGAAACAGCAAAACAACAACCATTAGGAAGGGAAATCATTTCTCCTATGAAACAAAATGTGATTTTTCAGGACTGAAGATTTATTTAATAAATTTTCAGCTTGAAACTCATCTCTCTGCCTTCATAAAATTACAGATTAAACATTAAATAAGTTAAAAACTGAGCAATGCATGCAATATTTTATCTGTACAAAAACAAAAACACAAGGAACATTAGCTTGCAAGTTAAAAATGTGTTTAAATGTCTAAAATACCAAATTTAGCAATAATGTCAGCTGTAATTTAGGTTTTGACTTGACAACCAAGAACAGTGACAAAATGTTCACATCTGCATTCAGGCAACTCACCGATAATCTGAGGGGCATTGGCTTGCTCAAAGGTCACGCCATCAGTTTTAGGGAAGTAGATGTTAGTTGAGGTCTGTCTTTGGGCTGCTGAGGAGTACGCGCCTTTTCCTGCAGAGCGGAGAGTCAGGTCCAGTAAGTGCAAAATCCAACTCTGAAACCAGTTTTCTGGTTTATCCTATGCTATGCCAAAGCTGAATTACATTTAGATTACTGAGGCTATGAAAAAGTTTGTGCAACAGGATTTCTCATGGGTCTGCTAGCTTTTCCAACAAGATAACAGATCCAACAAACAAATGACAAACTTTTTTTTTCTTTTACATATAAAAGGCCTGAAAAGTTTGGTGTGAATTCAACAACCCTTTCTCTAAAAATGAAATCCATTTCTGAAGAAAACAAATTTCCTGCAGAAGTCTGCAAGATTGTATGTACTGTGAAAGTAACAGAGGTTTGTTAGAGAAGAAAAGTTAGTAAAGAAAGAAAAAAATCATGAAAACCAAAGAAAACACATCAGACAGAGGTGAAGATGTGTAGAAGACTAAAGGAGGTTTTAGTTTATTCATTCAATGCCAAAGAACTAAAATGAAGGAAAACCTCAAAGATTTTCTGGATATAAAATAAAAGATTTACATCTAGTGAGTGTTTATGACCTCCTTAGCTCCCTTGTTTCTCATATTCCAGACGGTCGATCCAGGGAGTAACTCACCAGTGAACGGATCTGCCACACCTGAAGGAGTGCTGGCGTTGGAACTTGACCCTGGGATGTAGCGCCCAGCACCTGTGAGTAGAACAAACAAGGCAGTGGAACCATATTCACCAGTAACGCTCATAATGTGAAAAAGCCCAGTAGTGAACAGTCTGACCTGTAAAAGGATCTGCGCCGAAGCCAGAGCCATCGTTAGATGAGCCAGGAACATACCGAGATCCTCCTGCCACAAAAATACACAAACGGTTTAAAAGATAAGATTTCAGTCATGAAGGTGAACATGTACAGTACAATGGGCCTCATGTGAAAGACCATAATAGATTCTGGTGTGTAATTTCCTAAATATTTATGCAATATTTGTAAAACTGTGTGTAGCCTACTTTTTTGGCCACATCAATCAAAAGTCACGAAAAAGTCTAGAACCACTTCTGCTTAGAGGAAGGGTGTCCAAACTTTTTGTCAAGTGTGCCAAAATCATTGTGTCAAAAGTTCTTGTAGGGGAAGAAAATAAAATTAAAATCAGGCCAATAAAGTTGTTTCATTTGTTTATTTTTATCCAAAACTTTTCTTTCAAAACACTTGCTATATTTAGCCACGTTTAATAAATTAACCAAGAGCCGATTTGGGTGTAGCGAAATCTGTGGATAGATGTGGTTGTGTGTATTATTTAAGCTTAGTCATAAAAAGACAAGCACTTTGTGTTGTACTTAACATTTTTCATTATATGAAAAATATAATGAAAAATGAAAAATAAATAAATAAATTTTTAAAGATATTTTTTATCTTTAAAAAAATATTTTAAAAAATATTTTAAAAAAATATTTTTTTATTTAAAAAAATATATTTTTTTAAATAAATAAAAAATTTTTTTTTCTTTAATATCTTTAAAAAAAAAAAAAAAGATATTTTTTAAAAATATCTTAAAAAAATTTTCCCCCAATCACAAATCAAAAGTTTCCTTTTGCATCGGCCACCTGGGCTAGATAGGTAAAATTTGGATCATTCTTGAACTGCAGTTGGGGGACCACACTTTAAACACACTGACTTATAATAAAGGCAAAGATCTATATTCTCTAGAGAAAACACACAGATTGTTGTCCCCTTTCTAAAAGGCTGATCCATGATGGTTTTGTCTTTGTTTAAAATAATTGTAAAGCTGTTTTTTTTATGTCACCTGTGCTTCTAATGTAAGAAATGCACCATTTAGGGCAGGAGAAAAAAGAACATTTCTCTTATTTCTTACGATTTTATAGTTATTGAAGACAAAATGGAGTTGGCTAACAAGTGAGAAATTAGATGTAAAACTCTCAATCTGGGAAACAGAAGTTGAGTTCCAGTTCTGGCTAACTGCCTCACCTGTGAACGGATCGCCACCACCGATCTGAGCAGGACCCACTACGTGTCCTTTAGTGTTCTCGATAATGAAATTAGCAACTTGGTCGAGGAACATGGGGCTGAGGTCGTTTTTCTGCAGAAAGTTGTGCGCCACCAGCCAGGGATCGTCAGTCACGTTGTAAGGCAGCTTCATGGACGGCCCTTCCTCGTTCACGTCAATGGTGAAGACGTAGTCGTACTCCTGAGGACAGAAGGCGACTCGTCAGTCAGAGCTCTGGTGCAGCGTTCTTCTCCGCAGCTCTCAGCTTGTCATCTTACCTTTCCTTCATACATAACGCTCTTAGAAGTCTGCTGGTTGGAGCCGCCGACCACGTCCCCGATTTTCACCCAGCGGCCATCGCTGACGCTCCACTGGTACGCCTCCACCTTCTGTCCATCTTTGATCAAACGCGTCTGCCCATCGCGATTCCCTGTAATAAATTTAATGTTAATCTAACATGGGTGAAAAAAAAAAACACCGATGCCATCTGATAAAAATATTCCTACCGGGCTCGTTTAGGTGTTCTCTTCCAGGAAGGTCTTCAAGTTTGATGTCTCCAAGATCCCCCGTCTTCGGGTCTATGGTGGCTTTGGAGAGCTCGTCCTCAAAAGCCTGTAGGTCTTCGGCGCTCGCCATGCGGTCCTCAGCTTCCGTGAAAATGCGAATAATGCCATCGCTGTGGGCAAAGAGGAAGCATTTCAGAAAATAAAACAGAAGAGCAAGTATTAAAAAAAAAAAAACATTCAGAGTGGATTGGATGCCACCATTAACATTACCTGGCACCAACAGCAATGTCGCCATTGGGTAGAACACAGCAGCACCAGACTGACTGGGCCGGAAAACGGATGGTCTGGCAGCACTCCCCTTGCCTCCATATCCTTAACGATCTGTCCTCTCCTGTGCTTATAAAATCTGAGACGACACCACATCAGCATTGGATTTAGTGCCAGATAGAAGATGTATTTTCACAGTAAGTGCTCCTGACTTTGTGCTTCTGTTTTATCTGCTTCACTTCTCTTGACAGAGCAAAGGACAACACATTTAATGTCAATAACTTGGTCTGTTCTCTTTGAGTTTCCCCCCCTTAGAAAGTATTCCTCATCCAGAATTACTGCATTTTGTTCTTTGTGTTCACATTGCAAGATTTAAAGTTTTTGATTTGATTTTCAAAGCCTGAGTCCTCACAGATGATGATAAAATTTAATAAAATCATAGGTGTAACAGGTTTGCTTAAAGCCAGATGGCAGATACTACACTGACAAATTTCACTCACAAACATTCGGATGTCGGATGGGAACTCTCACACCAGATCATTTTTTTTAACACACCACACAAAGCAGAAACATTTCATAAAATTATCTTTAGAGACATTGTGACAATTTGAGCGTCCTTATCAGAAATGAGAAGCGTGAATGGATCCTAATCTTTGAAACATGGATATTGTAAACAAACCTTCACTATTGGGGAAGACGGCGAGGCTGTAGATGTAGTTGGTGTGACTGTAGTAGACCTGTATGCATTCGCCCGTCACCTGCCACCTTCGAATACTTGTGTCATTGCTGCAGGATAAGAACTCTGTGTTGCTGATGACTGCCAGTCCTCTTACACAATCCTCATGTCCTAAAGTGAAACACATAAGCTTTGATAAGCATTACACTCCCACAACGCGCACACCAAACTATTCATTTTTCTTCCACTTCACAGTTGCGCACAAGTTTGTGTTGCTGTATTACATGACTAAAATAAAATACACTGAATTTTGTGTTTGTAACCTGACAAAATATGCATAAAATGAATAAGCAGAGTGAATACTTGTTCATGGAACTATGTTTTAGAGTTCCTTTCAGTCTTTTAGATAACATCTCATCGAGTATAATCACTTGGAATCGTTTTAATAGGTGGTGCTTTTTATTGATGTAGTTTCATGTGTCACTTTTAAGCATATTTTACAAAAAATTGACTTACAAAAAACAGCAGTTCAAATTGTTTGGTGATATCCCGTAATAGAAAAGTTGCTTTCTGAAAACCTTTGTTTTAAATCAATACATTCCCAATATATTTCCAATTTCAACCTTGATTATCATTATTTGGTTCAGCTGGAGCAGTTTGGAAAGTTAAACACTTTATGTTCTTAACATTTAACTTGCTATTAAAAAACAAACAAACAATGGATTCAGTAGTAAATCCAAATGTGTGTCCTTGCGAACAAAGGAAAAAATTTAAATTAACATAATAATTCGAAAATGTTTCATTTACAGCCAAAAAGTTGGAAAATTAAAAAGCTGCGGCACTAATTACTTATAAAATGTAATTATTAATATGACTTTATGTTCAGCTATGCTTCTGAGGTGAAATAAAAATAAAAAATATACAAATGCACCTTTCTAGTAGAAGAAAGATGAAGATGGCTCGATAAAAAGATTCACCTGTAAACGTTCGCTCACATCGGCCAGCCTTCCAAAGCTTTACGGTCTTATCTGCTGATCCTGAAAGCATGAGGCCTTGTTCAGGTAGGATGATCACTGCCCACACAGCTGCAGTGTGTCCCTGCAGAGAGATCAGCCAGCACATGATGAGCTTTCACTTTTAAAGCAAACCTTCAACAGGCTGTCATCTAATATCATAATACAAAAAATATTGAACAGCTCGATCAGATCTGCCACGCAATGATAATTAGGACTTAATCAGAGATAGGAGAGTTTAAAATATTCAAATCCAAAGGAAATTAAAAATAACACATTTGCTTGAAGAATGTAAAATAGCTCGTCTAGTACTAAATAAACTTTAATCAATTGAGTTTTTCAATGAATGACTGAGTTTTCAGTGCTTCAATAAAAAACAAAACTTGGAAAAAAAAAAAGACAACCTTTGCATACCTGCAAAGTCATCATGCACTTCTCGTTGAGCCAGACTTTGGCCGTCGTGTCCCAGGAGCCACTCAAAAGCGTTCCAAATTTCCCAGAGGACATAGTGCAAACTGAAAAAAAGAAAAAGAAAAGTATATTACAAACTTAAAGTCAACATGCATTGTTGATGTTCTTGATGCAAACAAATTAGTAAAAACTCACCTGTATTTTTGTGACCTTCCAGGGTGTAGAGGGGCTGCGGCCGGTCCAGAGTGAAAACACAAATGTTGTTATCATTCCCACCAGTGGCAATCAGCCCTCGAGGATATGTTTCATTGGGTGCAATGACGCATACGCAAGATACAAAATTTGAGTGTCCAGACATACAATGCATCTCAGAGAATCCTATATCTGGGCTGTTGAGAGGAAAGTGACAAAAAAAGACATAATTTGTAAATAAATCAGATTGTAGAACTAATCATCGCTAAAATATTTGTCAGATAAATATAATACATCTTCACTGGAAGCAAGTAATTATCTAAGGGATTACCCATAGATCTGTTGGATGAATACATAAGCTGGTTCTCACATTTCTTTAAAATATTCACAACGTTATCCCTGGCCATCTGCTGTATTCCTTGGTCTTCAAGATGGTTGTTTACAAATGCTGCTGTATCAAACCTCTGAGGCCTTCGCTGAACAGCTAGATTTAAGTGACACACAGGCAGATTCCATTTTCTAATTAGGTAAGATAGGAAAACATTTGGTGCCCCTCGATTTTATTTAAGTCCGACAGAAAAAAAAGCCACAAACCATGTAGCGAATCTCTTTCACAAAGAAGTTTCTGTATTATTTTTGCAAGGTCCTGCATTTTCATCAGTGACCACGCCTGAAATGTTAAACCAACGCTATTAAACCTAAGTAAAACGCACAGGCATTCATCTGAGTCTTTAATTTTCTACATTAATAATGTCTTTGAAAGCCCATCCTATATCTGGGCCGGATAAATTGAAAAATTACTTTTAGAGGCATTATGCCGATACTACATACTCTTTATAACCATTTTAATAGCATTTGTCATTACGAATATTAGATAATGACTATTTTTGTTCGTATGCCAAGAGATAAAAAATTATTCTTAGACAAATTTCTTAAGTTGTTCGGAACCCTATTATATTCTTACTATTTTACTAAAACAACTTTCGGGGGAATTAGTCCAAATGACATTCACCATCTCTCCTCTCTCCAGAATAATGCATGTTCATGGACCAAAACAGGCGATTAAAGTCAGATTTATAAATCTGCCATTGGCTAATTTTCAGACTCGGGATCATCCACTGAAACGCCGAACTTCTCCAGCATTAACCCGACCACAGACAGGTGCAGCGGAATGAATGACAAAGCTAATTTCAGCGAATGTTAGCTTCCTTGCTAACCGTTACTGAACAAAGAAGGTGATAACATGGATGCTCGTGAGAGGAAATTTTGTTCTAAGTGCTATTTTTAAGTCTCGATGCATTCCTTTGTCCTAAGATGACTTGTTAGGGGGCGTAAAGTGTTAACTTGGAAGCATAGTTAGCAGGCAGGAGGTTAAATGCTAATGCTAGCTACCTGGAGTTCGGCACCCAAACTCTTCCGGTTCGGTCTCTGGACACGGACACGAAAGCTCCCTCTGGAAAAATGGCGGCCGCCAGTCCCCTCACGTCCATCTCGTGGCCCGGGATGGAGCATCTGAGTTTGAACGAGTTAGATGATGCCATGTTTTTGGACAACGACAACAACAAAGTGAAACTATGACACCCGTGTTAAAGCTAAGCGGTGTCGCTGTCAACATCCGCCGCCTCTGATTCCGGAAACGGAACTGTGTCACGCAGACGAGTCGGTCTTTCAAAAATAAAATGACTATTTTGTTTGTTTTATTTGGTAATTCAAATACACTTTATTTGTGTTAAAGGGACATCCATGTTGTAGTAACTCATAGCATCCAAGTATCTTCGAGTCGTGGATGGTGATGCGAGTCGCAGGAAGGATCTCCAGTAGCAGACATTCATGCAACGATTCTGAAGAAGCCTCTGACTAATGTTGTTGTATGTCTGATGACCATCATGAACAGCTCAATATCTGAATAGCAGAATTGACAGCGTTAAGACCTTCCTTCTGGCTTTGATTGTTTCGAGCAGGCAGAGAACCTTGATGTTTTTAGGGTTGTTGTTTTTTTTTTTTTTACAGATTACATGGTGACAGTTTCAACAAATATGTAAAAATATATATTTTATAAAACATTTCAAACTGCAGCTTTAAGCTGTGTTGTATTTTTGTTGTTGTTTCTTCTCTTTTTTTCTCATGTCATGATGACTTGCTCATCATTTCATAGTGAACCTGGTAGACCAGGGGCCCCTGGTTGGAGTAAATCAGGGTAGAGATTGGTGTTCAGAATGTGTTCAGATATGTGCCTGTAATCCTGAAATCCTCTTTTCTTTTTGAATTCCTGTTCAACAAGTCCTGCAGAATACTTCTCACAGTCAGAATTGAGAGGCTAAAAAGGGGAATGTGGCTCCACCTCTGGAAAGTTGCTTGTCTCTCCTTAGCATTGATGTGTTAAGAGTCTGTTTCGTTTGCCTTTTTAAATAAAGCTAAAAAATATTGCTAGTTTGGAACATGGCTCTTGTTCTTTTACCAAAATAAAATCCAATGCTAATCCATTTTTATTGACATTTTGCAAAGAAGGAAGTTAACGCTTGTCCTCTTCAGGTGTTTTCATGTCGTTTCCTTCAGTGGTTCTTGGTGCAGCGCCACCACAGGCGAGGAGGGGAACAGGTTCCTCATAGGGTTTGGTTCGTTTGACACAGTCCAGTGAAAGTGAACCATAACAGCTAAAAATGTAACAAATGTCGCAACATTGGTCCCCAATCAAACCCAGAATTCTGGACTATCAGGTGTGAAAACACTTTAGAACTAAAACTAATTTGTTTGGCCATAATGGCAATTGTTACATGAGGAAGAAAAAGGGGAAGAGCAGAACTGTGAACGACAGCGGTGGGAGTGTCATCTCATGTGGTTGTTTCCCTAGGGGAAAGAAATATGTTGAGCTGACTGAGGCTAGTTGAGTTCTTTAAAGAACATAGCCCAAAAATAAAGGACAGAATATAAAGCATTGACTTAGGCCCAGTCTAAACTCTAAACACAATTATTTTAAATTGTCTCTACATATGTAACATGTTCATTAAAGTATAATTTTTGCACAGAGAACCAACATGGAGGGATTTAAGAGCAACATTTTTCTCTGAAGCCACTGGTTGCAGATTTCTGTCCTAAATTCCAATCGAAACTGGTTTTGTAATTGTATAATCAGACAGGCACACAAAGGGTGATTGACAGCGCTAAGAACCACCTCCTGGCTACGATTGGTTAGCACTAGGAGAGGAGCTCATTTCTTACAACATAGTGACAGTTCCTACAAATATGTAAAAAAGAATAATTTTTTAGAAAAAAAATACTGCAGCTTTAAGGTGAATCTTTCAAACAGAAGAAAAAGGCATGGTGGTGGCATGATTATGATATGGGGTTGGTTTATTTCACATTACGTTTCGGTAATGTGTAATGTGATTTTCACAGATTTGGGTGAAATTATCAACTTTGAACATAGCTCAGTGTTTTAATTGGACAACAACACACCACCTTACATTGAAGATGTGTTCAGGAACCCGATCGATTTAAAAAATCGCCATTACCGGTAAGACTGGACAAATATTCCGCCATAAGCTTGTTGGTTCCTCTAGTCTTTTCAAGAGAAACCCAAAACTAACGGACCAACATTTTTGTGGGCTGAGTGTCCACAGAAGAAGAGAAGAAACAAGTGCATATTGAAGCACAACTGAACCCAACATGGACGTTGGGTTTCTGTTTCTGCAGAGAACCAACACGCATCACTCTGTTGGTAACATTTGGATTTTATTATTTTGTCCTAAAACTGATCATTGAGAGGAGCAGGACGGACCATCACACACAGGTTTGTATTTATGGGTCACTGCTGAACGAACAGGTTTAGCATTAGCTTTAGCATGTCGTCAGTCAGTTTACTGTTTATCACAGCCTGATAGAATCAGTTATTCTAACTCGCATCTCTCTCTGTCTTAATGAGCCGAAATGATTCAATGCAGGTGAGAGAAAATGCCTGAAACATCGATATTACTAACTAACGATAATAAAGCGCTTTTATTCACGGTAAAATCAGCATCAGCTCTCAGTAAGCAGAGTTTCTCTAAATGAGACCAGCTTGGTGAACAATAAGGACACCAGAGCAGGATTTTCCTACAATTTATATGTTTCATGGAAATCAATAAACCGCCATTCATAGTTACCGTGCAAAGGACAAATGAAATATCTTCCTATTTTGGTCCCAACCAGAGGAAAATGAAGATGCAGCTGCATCCATGAAGACAAACTATAAGCCGTGAGAAATGAAACAGCAGCGGGTTGAACGGGAGGCAGTGTGAGCTGCACAAACCAGGCGCTGAAATAAAACCTGATTTTAAACTTAGTACTTAGATCTTTTTATACTTAGTAGTTAGTTCCTTTTAAACTTAGTAGTTAGTTCATTTTAAACTTGTTCATGTTTAGTCTTTACCCCAGACTGGGTGCTGGCAGTCCTTTATTAATGAAGCCATCAGCCATAAATCTAGTGACTCTAAATAAAACAATGACCAGCAGCGAATGACAACATTCCTTTTTGGATAAATGAAGCATTTTTAAGATTAACTTAAAATGACAAAGCTTGTATACAAAACAGGATGTCTCACTCTCACGTCAATCAAATTCCTGAATCGGTCTACTTTATTACAGGTAAATATTTTCTGATCCTTCATTTTTGTTTTTTACAAATAAAACATGCCAGTCAATATTTCATTATTTATCAAATATCTTGCCAGAATGTGTTCGAATATATCTTGTACATCAGGGAACTAAATATAATTTTACAGATGAATGTAAGTTTATTGCTGCACAGGCTGAAATAAACATTAAATCAAAGACGCCTGCCGGTTCTCCGCACTCAGAATGTTAGAAATTAATTTATGTAATTCATTGCTTCTTTTTAAAAACATTGTCACAATATATTTTGAATGATTACACGACTGAATGGTTAGGAGATATTTTTTATTTGTTATTTTTTAAAATATTACAGGTAATTTGTTAAAGACTGCACATTTAGACAAATCATTGTCATGCCTTATTGATCACATTTATTCATTTTATGTGTACTTATGATGTATCATTTGTGTTTGTGTTATGTACCTTGGGTACATTATTATTTTTTTCTTAAATAGTTTTGTATTGACTTTAGTTGAATGATTTTGTTTAATATACTTTAGCGTATTGATAATTCCTTTTTGTAATTAATTTGGTTTTGTTAATTGATGGCGTTCTTGGACCGCCTATAAATAGGCTGGGTTGCGACAGTTCTGGGAGCCGCCCACCCGCCCTGCAGCTCACTCCACCACCGCCACCTAGAATGCGCTCTGACGAGGCGCGCATGTTTTCAGCGGCTGTAGGCCACAGCCGACGTCTCCAGCCTGTCATGGGGTATTTTTGTTAGCTTTTGTTTGCTTTTCGTTTTGTAATCATTTTGGCCTGGTGAGACCGGTTGTCCTGTTTTCGATTCTTTTGTTTTAGTAGGTTATTTTCCTTTATAGTCCGGTGCTAGTAGGGGCTTCGACGGCCCTGTATAGGGTTGGCCCCCTGCTGTACCGTTTTGATCGGCTCGCCAAGTCCACCTTTCTGTTGATACTTTTGGAATGTTTTCTTCTTTTTTTTTGGACACGGGGAAATGGGGATCCTTAATTCTCTCTTTTTTCCTTTATAGGAAAAAGAAAAAAGATTGAGAGAGTAAAAATAAAACTATTTTCTTTGGATCCACTTTGCCTATGTGTCCTTAAATATGTTGGTCCTGTTGGACGTAACAGTTTGACTGAAATAAATTAATATATTTAAAAAGTTCAGTCCATGTTAGTTCTGATCCAAAATCTCCATCCAGTATAAATTATGTTTGTTTCCTTTATATTTGCTTCTTTATTTTCTCATTCTTTTTTCTGTCTCACTTTGCACTTGTTCATCGTATAGCCCAGATCACTTCTTGTTCTCGTTATTTTAGCAGCTAAACTGAGAAACATAGAGGAGTCATGCCCAGAAGAAGGAGTTCTACACCCATAGAGACGTCACCGTCGAAGCCCAAGAGGCCGTGGTCGTAGAGTCCGTAGACGGTAAAAAAGACATGGAGAAGAAAACTGCTGAGCCAAAATCAAAGCTCAAAGGTATGATGGAGAATATCAAGAGGTTTTTCAGAAAATTTGCACAGAAACATTCTGCTGGTGACTCCACTGAACATTCCAGAAACCTATCCAAATGAAGAGAAGTCAACGGTGAATGTCCAGATTGAAGACGAGACAATATCTGTGGAAGGTTCTATTGTAGAGGAGGAAAACAATAGAACCTCCTCTATTGTTCTATCCCGTAACTTACATCTCTTGATGTAAGTTACGGGTAACTTACATCTGTTGATGTAAGTTACGGGATCAACTTACGGGATCTTCAACACAGATCCCGTAAGTTGAAGATTTTCAGCTGCAGGAAGAGGAACCAGAGCCAAAGGTGGATGAAGTTTCAGCCGTAGAGCCCTTCGTTCCTTTTGAAGATGAATCAGACATTGCAGATCTGGAATACTTTGTACCACAGATCCGGTTAATTTAAGATTTTCAGCTGCAGGAAGAGGAACCAGAAAAATAGAATTGCTTGCAATTAATCTAAGATGTCATCCAGGACACATTAATGTGGAATAGCGTGTCCTGCTTGGATATTACGTTGCTAGCATATCTTAGAAAACCAGTCTTCAGTCAGAGGCTACTTCAGATTCGCTGCAAGATTGACTGCTAACGGAGCTACGTCCTGCCCACAGCGTCACAATCCACAACAACTCTTTAAAGATGGATGATGAGTTATAACCATACGTGGGTATTTTTTAACTGAATTGAACTGAATCAATTAGCCAAAAACAACATCTTTCCCTTTAAATTCACACGGACGAGTTTTAAAACGGCATCCATGCCTTTAATTTCCTAACCGCGACTCAACCGGAAACAATTCTGTTATTGCAGGTAACCAGGATTTGTCCAGCCCACACAGAGTCGGATGAGGAAGTAGCCGCTGGGTTGCTACATACACTCCGCAGGGCAGCGTTAAAGCAAAGAAAAAAGTAAGTCGTGTTTTTCTGTATATAATAATACAATCACTGACACTTCACGGGTTTAATAGTTTATTCTTACATCATCATAAGTGAGTGTAACTCCGCTGGGCCCAGCTGTTAGCTAACATTGTTGGGGTTGAATGGAGTCAAGCCCATCACGGTGTCAGGTGTTCTCAATATGAGTGGAGATGGAGGAGGCTTACCCTAACAACTACTTCTGTTAAAAATCCAGCATTTTTAGATTTAACTCACTGTTTACACATAATAAGCTTCTGCTGTGGTTTTATTCGCTTACCTGAAACAATAAGATGATATTCATTTGTAAGTGTGTCCGTGGCATCCCCAAATTTCTGTTTTGTTTGTCGTCTGCCATTTATTCATAATTAATTCAGTAATTGAAAGTTCAGGAGACTGGACACAAGATTGTTGATTCTCATTGAGGTGTTATAATATCTTCTATTAAAAGGTTGATGTCAAACGTAACAGGTTAAAAATCGAGGTAGGGATAAATACTATATATATATATATATATATATATATATATATATATTTAATCACAGTGTATATTTTTATTTTTGACTCCTTCTATTGCCTCAAGTGTCACAGAAGTTTTAGACAACATATCTTCCAATTATTTCCAGTTATGATGTTGAAAACACTAAACAAATAGTATTTTTGTATTGTTGGAAGTGTTAGTTTTACTATTTTCTCCACTGTTTTTATTTTATGTGAACATTGATAAACACCAATACATTTCTAGTGATCATTGGTTGAGAGGCAGGATACACACTGGATGGGCTGACAGTCCATCACAGGGTAACATAGAGATCATGCATATACTTATATCTAAAAACAATTAATAGTGAATGATTAACTCTTTATGGGCAACATGGACAAATAGTTTCAGCTACAAGTGAAATGAAGTGAAGCACAAAAGGAGGCTCAAGCATTTCTTGTAACAAACAATGCAGATCCAATTCTCCTCTTTGGATAGCTTCACAGTTCTTTGCGTTTTAAAGGACATCACTGAAACATCCTACGTAGCAGCCAAAGGTGACAATGACCCAGAAACCCCACAGGATGGCTGGGTGGGTCGGTGAAACTCGTTTAAACATTTTCAAGTATTTATAAGCCTAAAACTTTCACCAAAGAAGCCTTTCTAAGAGGAAACGAAGCACCTTTATGAACTAGAGAAAGTTATCTCAGTCTAATCTATTAAATATAATCTCAGGGAAACTTGGTTTGGATTAGTTTCCAGAGGATCCAGTGAGCGGGAGCAACAGCAGCAATGAAGCTTCGCCTTCACTTCGTAGTGGATCCGATGGGCTGGCTCTGCATCAGCATGGTGTTTGGGATCTGGCTCTACAACACGTGCTTCGTTCCCAAACTGGTGCTGCTCCCACACTATGATGAAGGGCACATCCCCTGGGCCTTAGTTGTTTGTGAGTGTCGCTGTTCCTCCTGAGGATTTCAGTAACGGTCCAATGAATGGCTCTGGCTCATTAAGCCTCACGTCTATGTATCAACAGGTTATTACCTAGCATCGGCTCTATGTGTGATGGCCCTGTTCAGAGCTTCCACCGCAGATCCCGGCCGTCTTCCTGTGGATCCACATATACCTCACTCTGGTACGGAAAGCCTTTCTTTCTGTGACTCTTTCAGTCTATCATGAAGTATTTGCAGCTCTAAACTACAGATGTATTTGTCTCACAGAAAGAGAACAGTGGGAGTTGTGCAATAAGTGCAACTTAATGAGACCTAAAAGGTCGCACCACTGCAGCCGCTGTGGCCACTGTGTGCGCAGGATGGACCACCACTGCCCCTGGTGAGCATATACATTTACTCTGATCTTATTTATCCCCATTAAGTGCTTGCTTGACTTTGTTTGACGTGTTGAAATGGCAGTAAGGGTTTCAGTAATCTACCTTCTGTATTTACTGACTGAAATAGTCTTTACACCATCTTGAATTTTCTTGCATGTGTTATTATTTTACAAGTAAAAATCTGAAAACTCTGTTTAACATCTTCTGAGTCAACACTGAAGTTTTTCTTTGCAAAATAACTCAATTTCACATAGGATTGAGGCTGTCTACAGATTCTCAACCTTGGACTATCCATCCGTCCATTTTCTAACATTAGCTGCCCATCCCCAACTAAAGTTCCAGGCAGAGCAACATAGAGACAGGACAAACAACCATGCACAAACACACTCGGGAGAATTTAGAAAGACAAATAACTAACAGTCCTGTTTTTGGACTGTGGGAGGAAGCCGGAGTACCCAGAGAGAACCCACGCATGCACAGGCAGAAAGACCCCAGGCTGGGAATCGAACCCAGGACCTTCTTGCTGCAAGGCAACAGTGCTGCCAACTGCACAGCCCCCATTCTAACTGAGGATAATTTGATCCAAGTCCTCAACCTCCACCCCAATCTGAAGACTTTTCCGTTCTCAAACAGATTTCTTTAAGTATTATCTTATATTTAGCTTAGAGCTGGATGATACGGCTGAAAAACCTATAAAACAGTATAAGTGTTTCCTTTCAGTTGATCGTTTTTCATTAGTTTTTGTTTTAAATATCTGTAATCTTGCCAACCTTTCCTGCTTTATCCACATTCTCCTCTCCAGCTGTTGTGCTCATTTTCTTCCTTCTCTCTTTGCTGCCGTTTATTATTTTTAAGCAGTTGAGACGCGGTGATGAAACCTGAAATTGCTGCTCCACAAGTTCCTCAACAGGTTGATGTTAGGTATCGAAAGAGTGAATGAGTTGGTAGATTAATAGCCTAGAGCCTTTCCTCTGCCTACATCTCCCAAAATGCTTTGTGGTTCTGAATTGGAAGTTCAGTGAAATTATTGAACATTCGACTGGCCGTATTACCAAAGGATACTGATCATGTGTGTGTTGCCGAGCCACAGCTCCATCCATATTTCCATTAACTGTTATCAGCTTACCTATTCCTGCTGACAAAGAGCATGCCCACAGTATGATTCTACCTCCACCATGCTTCAAGGTCACAGTGTGTAGTGTTTTCTGCTACTTACAGTGTTTTGGATTTTGTGTGGTGACTAAGAAAATAGAATACAAACGAAACTAAATAGTCTAAAAAATAATAGATTATTTAGAATATATGAAAACTAAAATCATAGTTTGATCACAATTTGACTGTTGGACGCTTCAGCAACTGCCTGTACTCGTGCAGCTCCATAAATGATCCCTCTCATGCCCTGTGACAGCCAGTTTAAAGGTTCCAGTTCCTTTCAAATTGGATCCGTTCATGTCCTGTCTCCGTTCTGCATGTATATTCAATTTGCCTCAGTTTTGTATTTTTGTGAATTCTTTTTGAGCATCACTTTCAACATTTTCTCTTGTGTATTGGCGAAAATCATAAGCACAAACTTCACACATAAAAGGAGAGCTGATTCTTTAAACTTGAAACCTTTTTTTGTCTTCAGGGTGCCGACCAGCCTCACTGTCTCCTCTGATGTCGTCCAGGAATACATACACACTGACGTTCAGAAAAGTTCAAACCCTTACTCCCGTTTCCTGTCTTGCAGGATCAATAACTGTGTGGGAGAAGACAACCACTGGCTCTTCTTGCAGCTGTGCTTTTACACTCAGGTCCTCAGCTTATTCACACTGGTGCTGGACTTTTGCCAGTACTATTATTTCCAGCCCCTGACAAGACTAGACCAGGTGAATTAATGTGCTTTCATTCATGCCAATATTTAGAAACAGCTTTAACTTCTACATAAATTATAATTAAACCCAGCTTCAAGAAAGAAAAACAGTAATTACAATAAACAATTCCAGATTTTCTGTTTTTAACATTTTTTTTTTCCCTTTCAGGAAAAGTTTACGACACGTCATGAACTAGCTCTGCTGCGAGTTTCAGCGCTCATGGGCGTGGTCATGTTCGGTGGCATGTCGAGCTTGTTTTACACACAGATGGCTGGCGTCCTCTCTGTGAGTACTTTAAGGACATTAAACTGCTGCTGCTCTGACATTGCCTTTTTCTTTTATTAAATTACTCTACGTACAGGAGCCTGCAATATTAATGGCATCCCAGTGAAGGTGTGTACATATTGACTTGGTGACCCCAACATTACCTCGTTTGCCTTTGAGGTTTTGATTGAATATTAATTTTCTTGTATACTTGTCCAGCTGTGTTCTTCACTGCTCCAGTTGTTTCAATCGCTTTAATTTTTTTGATCCTACTGAAAATATGAGCAGATTTATGACAGTGGTCGCCATTTCCTGCTTTACTTGAATGGCTTTTTTACATCTTTCCTACTGGCAAAGAGAAGAGTGGCAAAGAGAAATCGGCCTCACTCCTCGCAGAAACAGAAAATTATGGATTAGAAATTAATTAGAAGGCTTACAAACTGTCATTAGCTTCAGCAAAGAATAAATTGTTGGATTTATATTAAAGGGCTTATGAAGAGCGCCAAAATGACCTGAGTGAAGTTGGTCCCCCACCCTCTTCAAATCAAACAAAATCGGCGTCAAATGTTTGTGCTGCGATTATTTTAAAGACATTAATATCCAGAGGTCATCAAAGATCACCCAGCCACCGCATTTAAAAACACAAGGATACTACTTTTTTTGTGATACAGTGGAATAAATAATTATATATGATTTCTTTTGTTGTTTTTTGCAGGATATGACCACTATTGAGAAAATGTCTCAGTTCTCCAGTGAAACGTGAGTCTGCTTTTCTTTTCTAACAGATGCTTGCAGCTTCAAATTCATGCATATAAATAGAGGCTCCCGTCAAAATCATGAATATCATTCAAATCATCAGGTTCTATATTATTGTTTCTTCAGTTTGTTTTAAACCTCAATATGTAGGCACAGATTGAGCTCCAGGAGTTCATATTGTATGTACATTCATAGAGTAAATGGTTTTATAAATCAAAAACTCATCCAAGTTTAAGTTGGCTTTATAGATAAAAAAAAGGAAAATGCTGTGGGGATTTCATCCTTTTTACAATAAAGGTTGTGTTAAGAAAATGAATGTTTGTTTTTATTAGATGTTATCTGTTCAAGAGAAAATATTGAAACAAATAAGTTGGAAGTTTTGCCAATGTGAATGTTTAGGATTTTGAGCTCTTCAACCCTTTATCAGGATCAGTCAAGTTTATGTTCATAAACAAGTTTGACTTCAGTTTCTCATGCTCACACTGTACAGATATTAAATATAAATACTAAACATTAAATATGATTTAAAAAAAACAGCTAAAGAACACTGTCAGGTTTTCCCTCTGTGCATTATAATCCTGGCGGGCCACCAGGCTTTACTTGAACCCCCACCAGGGGTACAAGTAAGCATCGTTTGTTCATATGTTTCAGGTGTTTTGTGGCTTTTCTAGTTTGTGTTTAGGTATTGTAAATAATGTCTTCCAATAACGCATAATTACTTAGTGATATTTTAAATGTTTTTTTTTTTTTAACTCAAACTGTATAGGCTGCTGAATGACTGCCATTGTGCCCTTACCACTGAGCTTAGCAAGAATTCAGAGGGAAATTCTCACTGTTTTTGTCAAATAATACAAATGGCCTTATCTTGTTTTACAGCAGAGTAGCTGACTATGTAATGTGAATGTAGAACAGAATGGGAGACTTCCAAACACAGCTTTAAGTAGGTTGCACAATATATTGTACATATAAATAAAGATGTGTTATTCTCATTTAGTTTTCTCTATGCTGTTTATATTGTGAGTTTATTAAAAACCCGCCACAGAAGCCCAAGGCTGACCCAGCTCACACTTCTCTATTTGCGCTTTTTGTTTTTAACAAATATTCATGCCGTGCCGCCCTGCGCAAGGAAGCTAAGTTTCTCCAAAGCAGCCACTTAGCTGTATACGTAAAACAAAACTTCCAAATGCTTCAAGGTGATGTATTCTTCTGCTTAGATATGGAACAAAAAGAACGTGGCAGTGGGCGCTCGCTGAGGTTTGTGGCACTCGCTGGAAACTTCTGTGGCTCCTCCCGCTGCGCAGCAGACAGCCTCTCCACGCCGGCCACCACTACCGCAGCCACGTGTAGCTCTGTGGCTCTACATTCCCCTACCTGCCTGCACTTACGGTAGAAGTTGTTACAGTTAAACACTCCACATATTCCTGAAACAAATCTGTCTGCACACCTTCACCGCCCTCCGCTGCGCTACGAGAGCTGGGCAGCAGATACTTTACAATTATGTTTTGTTTTGGTTTTTGCTCGGTTTTATTCAGTTTCTCTCCAGAAACAGGGTCACAAACACTGTTTTGGAATGATTGAAAAATGTTTTGATCACTGTGACTGCTATTTTTAGCATCTGGAAACCACCTTTAATGGTAATTTACATGATGGGGGAAGGAAGCAGTGGGACATCTCTCAGGTTACGTCATAAAGAGCCTTCACTAGTAAATAGCTACAGACAGAATAACTACAAATCTGTTAGTTTGATTTTTGTATAAAGTTTGTGCCTTGTTTTTGTTTTTGGTACTTTTTATTTACCACATTTTAGAAAAGGGTCTGAAGTATGACTACCTTCTAATGATTCATGAATGTTTTCTTTGTTTTAACTATAATGTGTGTATTTTTAGGAGCATAATGCCACTGAACAAGTTGATACCTTTCAATCTATAGATGTCATATTACTGCTGAGAGCACTAACGCAAAAACAAGCTAATATAATCACGCCTCAATAGTGACTTTCGTAATTAATCCTGTTAATAATGAGTTTAATATTCACTGATCAGTGGTTGTTTCCTGTATATTTGTCAAATTATACTGTTAGATACTTTGAGTCATGAAGAGTTCAAGGTACAGTCATAAGAAAAAAAAAAAATCTATCTCTTATACAGTCATGGGAAAAACTAAGTACATTCACTGCATAATTTATTAGCCTGTAGAACCACCATTAGCAGCAATAACCCAACTTTATCAGTCACTCAGCATCAGTCCATTGAGATTTGTAGCTCTTATTTATGGCTCATCCACTACACCATATCAATTAGGTTGATGTCAGTAACCATAGCAACACCTTGATTCTAATTACGTAATTGGCTAATCTTTCTATCTGACGAACCTTTACTGTTGGATAGATTAAACTTTGATATACAGGAAGAGTTCTGATTGAAACAGGTGCTTCTTTCCTCATTATTGCTGATGATTTTGGTCCTTGTCATTGTGTTAAAGGGGCAGTATTATGTAAAATCATCATTTTTTTTTAGCTTTACTTTGTTATAATCATACTACCTAATCAAAAACATGCCTGGAGGGCTATTTTGATTCTTTCATGCATGTTTGAGAAATCCTTGAATCTCCCATGGCAACCATTCAGCTATGTAAGATGTGCAGTCTCACTGCGTGACGTCTTTTCTACGCAAGCTCCTCCCGACTAGCAGCAGCAGCAATTAGCATACAGCTAGTGGAAGTATGAACTCATATGAACTACTTAGCAGTGCTGCTAAAAATATTGAGTGTCAGAAAGAGTAGGAACTTCTTAAAGAGACAGGAGCCCAATTTCAAGGTGTTCAACTGCAAAGTCAAATTTATTTTAAGTCATTTTTGATGTATACAGCATTTTTCATAACAACAAAAGTTAACATATTTACTTTATTGTGCTATAAAATGACACTGTGTGCCTGGAAAAGACATAATACTGCCACTTTAACACAAACCTGCATTCTTCAGCAAGAAACCCACGCTTTTATAAGGTGGTCAGACTTGCTGATCAGTTGCAATTTCAAAACAGCACCTGACTGCTCCTTTTTTCTAAAACCTAAAACAAGCATCACACTAATACTTTGATTTTTCCCTTGACTGTGCTGACAGTTATGAAAACTTTATTTCTTCCACCTGTGTAAGTTAAGTTAGTGTAACAAGTCAGTTTGCTGCTGAATAGATAGAAGAAATATGGTCATTTTCACATTCAAAGAATAAATTTACTGACCACATTGGTAATCCGTTATTTTAAATCAACTTGCTGTACTGACCATAGCACTTACAATACAGAGGATTAATACAAATAGTGTTCCTGTGGATTTTGAGACATGACACTTGAGTCCTGTAGCTTAGGTCTATTTTTTTTCTGAATGTTTTTAATTTATAAGTGCATATTTATATCTCTGATAGGGAAGCTCACAGATTAGGATTGTTGTGAAAACATATAGACTAAGCAGGAACTATAGATTTATTTCTAGAAACAGGAATGTAGAGGAAAAAATAATTCAAATTAGCAGAGCAAACCATTTACATGCTGTCTAAAATACAAATGACATCAATTTCCAACACTTTGTTACTAGACATTCATAAAATGGCTGTTTCTAGCAAAAGTGAAGGACTGCCAGTTCAGTTCCAATTTACAACAAAAGTAATTTCAGTTCAATATGATTAAATTTTATATAATCCAAACTCACTCCACTCAATCTGAATTATTCCAGTGGAACCCATTTGGCTCTTTGTAGGCAGGGATTTGCTGTTGATTTATTGTTATGCTTTCTTTTTTATTTTTTGGGTACTTTGTAGCTCAATAATCAACAATCCTATCCCTATTAAGAACTGTTTTGTACTACCTAAAGTCACCTCTAAAAACTTGCGATAGAGATTGTAATATCAAAATTTATGCATTTGCTAGGATTTTATGATTGTCAGAAAATGATTGGACTTTTCTGAGGCTAACAGAAAACAACAAGAAGTTTTGTGCTAAGATTTCTGTTCAGTCTTAACACTTGCCTAACTATTCTGTGCTAACAGTTTGCAAACTGTGCCGTGTTTACAGCTCGCTGTTCTATTCTCACACTAAGCTAACTGTTCTTCTTGCTAACTCTTAGCTAACCATTCTGTGCTAACACTTGGCTAACATTTTCATTGTAAAACAGAGCTGTTGGCAACTTCCTTGCGAACAGCTAGCTGTTCTTCTTGCTAACACTTACCTATCAGTTCTGAGCTTACATTTGGCTAACATTTGCATTGAATGGGATCCTTCTGAATATTTAGCGTACTGTTGCAGACTGACAGTTTATAAATTGTTCTGTGCTAAACTTAGCTAACTATTTTATGCTAACACTTTGTCATCTGTTTAAAAACAGGAAATGAGAAACTGTCTTGTTTTAGCTTGTTAAAATGTGTTATGTTTTAACCCTCCTGTTATGTTGGGGGTCAAATTGACCTGTTTTAAAGTTTAAATTTTATTTAAATAATTGAAGTATTTTTTTTGCATGAAACTTTTTCTATTTGTCTGAATAGGTACCCTCTACATATAAATTGAAAATTTATTCATTTTACGCATTTGCGTCTACGTTTTACATAGATACTGTTCGGGTCAATATGACCCACCAGCAAGTTGAAGGGTAAAAAAGATTTTTAAAAAATGTCCAATTCTATATGTTTTCTTGCAGCTATGAACCATATTTCACCACACACACATATGCATGCGTACACGCACACAAGCCCACTCTCTCACGATTCTTTCTACTTCACTAGGAAACAGCGAGAAACTTCATACAACTTTTGACGGGAACCTTTTCTGTTCCCGTGGGCATACTCCACCCACACTGAGTGGACACTCAGCAGAAGTGGGGGGAAAACATAAATATTCTCTGCATGACTTATTTGTCTTGACTTTAATCGGCAAGTCAATTGGTCCCAAAACAGAATGTGTCTCAAGTTCAATTATAAAGATCACCCATTAAAAAAAAAAATCAAAATGTAATAAAATTTACAAAAGAGCAATTTCAAGGAAATTGTTTGTTGTCTAAACTTTCCAGTGGACATAAAAAATTTAAACTCCATTTTTTATGTCTAAATGAGTAAGTTGTTGTCATTGATCCTTATTTGTGAGAAATAAAAAAAACCCATCATTGCACAAATACTGATTGAAATGGTTAATAATCAGAATCAAAAATGTTGGAGGAATTTTTTGGTTTTTGACACTACTACATGATTAAACACTCCCCCGGTCAAATTGACCCAGGAACATTATTGCTGTACCTCAGAAACAAACATAACAGGAGGGTCAACAAGATTTTCTATCTCAATAAAATCAAAATATGTTCTAGTCATAACAGTAAGTTTCCAACAACGCAGGGTGTTTGAGTTTCATTTAGAGAAAACAGTGAAAAGACAGAGGGTGAGAGGAAAACCTTTTTTCCTTTATAAGAAGTGACCTGTCAACACGTATTTTTGTAAGTTGATGAAATGAGAAAGTTTACCCATTATAATGAGATATAAAAACTAATTCCGAGAAAACGAGTTTTGGATCTCATGGCTGTAAACCGTTTTGCTTTAACGAGACACTGCTCTTGAATTTATATCCTAGCCCTGGCAGTTAAATGCTCCTGTATTTTTGTGCGAACAGCTAGCATCAAACTGTTGCAAATGCATGTTCTTTGCAGTTTAGGCAGCGGTGTTTGCTCTGCTAACACTGTATAATTTATTTATGATTGTTTTATTTGTTTGAAACTGCTGGAGACTTTACTGATTTAATTAGAGAAATATATAATATCATAATTATTTTAGCTTTGTGTGAGCAAGTTTCTTTGAAAAACCTGTATGTAAACAAAGCCTATCGTGTGTGGAGAGAATACTATATTATCCAAGTAGTTTTAAGTGCCTATGAAGGCCACCTTTTATTTTCTTTTACGTTTTTTTGCCATCACTATACTCCACACCAACCAAAGATCTGGGAAAATGTTGCAATAGTCAGCAAGCATTTATTAAATGCATGTTTCACCAAGTTTTTGATGGTAGCGGTTCAATAATATGCACTGAATTTTATGCTAGCACACAGTCTGTTTTAATGTGAAGACTTAATCTTGGACGGAAGATAATTAAAAAAAAAAAAGTCCTCACTATCGGTATTTGTTGAATTTTTTCTGGTTTGAATTTGCATGAGTGTGGTTTCATATGTTTGCTCTTCGGTTTTTAAAGCTCATGTTCAGGTTCTTGGATGTTTGAAAACTTATGATTTTTAGGTGTTTGGGGAGGCAATGCAAGGGAAAATGTATGTTTTTTTTTTTGTTTTTTTTGAAAAGTTGTTTTCTTTTTATTTGGTTTCAGATTTTTGAAGCAATAACCATTGTTTGTTCATAACTTTTCTTTGATCGTTTTCTTTTTTTATGTATTACGTTTACATTCTGGCGGATGAATTTGAACCTATGTCTGAACTTTAATGATGGCTGCCAAGCTTAACATTACAAGTCACCGCCTTGCACTAAATCACTCTCAATTGCAGATGTGAATATTTCCATGAGGCAGCTGTTACTTGGCATCTCACAGGAGATTGGAGTTTGGACCTTTTGAATTTTTTTCACTTTGTTATTTTTAGGTTTCTTAATATTTTGTGTTCAAACCTTGTTTTGTTTTACTTCAGACCTCAAACACTGGAACATTTGTTTTGTGTTACCAGTTACTTTTCTGTTTATAAGTCTTATAAAAAGTTGCCAATTTATTGCGCTGCAAATTGTGATTATAGCAAATATATAGGTATTCATATTTGAATAAATTACATTCTGAATATGTTTCTGTCTGTTGCTTTTTTTTTTTGTTTTGTTTTACAGTCTGTAATCTTTTACAATTTTGTGCAACATATTTGCAACTAACAGATTTTTTTTTTTTCCCACAATTTAATGTTTCAGATTATCAAACAAATGTTAATACCAGAAAAGATTAGCTGAGTGAAAACAGTATAGCAGTTCTTAAACATTGTTTATTTTTATTTATTTATTTTTTTAAAAAAAGCTATATGGCATTAGGTACAATTATGATTAGGGTGGAGAAGCCCAAGTGGTTTGAATACTTTTGCAAGGCAATAATTTATTATAAATGTGGATATAATACAAGTTTCAATCACACATTTTTCTAATAGGCTCAATCTGAAAAACAAAATGTGTCAAAAGTTCTGGGAAAACGGAAGTTACAAACAGGGAAAAATGTTCTCAATTTCACTTGGATCTATAAATGAGGAACATTTTCCAGTTAAGATCAAACAAAAAAATTTAGTTGAAATAAAAGAATAAAAAAAAAAAAAAGAAGCCAACTGAATTGGCTTTGGGACCTTTACCTTACTAAAGATATGAGGAGTAATCGAGAGATTTATTTAAGCATGCTTCTTTTTTAAACAAAAGTAATTAGCATGAGTGTTGCACAAGTGGCCCGAGGCATCAGTTCAGCCGTCTCTAATCGTCATTGTCCTGAAAGCATGTTTTAAGTCTCAGCAATGCGTGCACAATCTGTGAACACAATCCAAGTGTCCTGTCTAACATGGTTTTATGCTTTTAACATAGTCCGACCCAAACACACACACTCATTGTGCCACCCTCGGCAAACTCGATTGTCCCCAATTGTTCTCAGCTTGAAGGAGGTCATGACACCGCAGCGTGATCAGGAGGATGGGATCAGCTAATCGCTGTGCAACTTTTGTGTTTATCATCCAAGGTTGAGTCATTATATGTTAAACTACGCGGTTTGACTTTGCTTAATAGCTCCCAATTATTAATATTTTAGACCACAAGTGGAAGTTGCGTCTTTAAAATGGTTAATAAATGGTTTTATGAAACAAAAAGAGGCTCTCATGAGCTTGCTGGGGTTTTAATAAGGGCTAATGTCACAAAAACACAGGGTCTCTAACACATGTAATTTGTCAGCTTTGTCTCTCATGGTGGCGTTTAAGGGATCCAGTGTAGATAACAGCGGTCCGCTGCAGTCTGCTTCTAATCTGTTGTAATGGTTGGGTCTGCTGGGCTAATTAGATAAATGACCACCTGCTCTTTCTGTCATCTATGACATCTGGCTGAACAAAAGAAAAATAATTAGCCACATGCCTAATAAACAGCTATGCCTCGAACAGTTACATCTCAGATGCATGTTTACCTGTCTGGGATTGGAGTTCTGCGGCTTGGCGTGCTTCACTGCTATTTTGCCGAGCTTAGACTTGGATTAAAGTCTCCAGAATTTATTACTGGGTCGCCAGCCATCAGGCGCGTGATTATTTTTCTGTCCATGATGGCTGTAGATTCTTCTAAAAAATGGGATCTACCTCCAGAACAGACTATGCTTTACATTAAGATCCTTCATCCTTCCTTTAATCTGGAAATATTCTGTCATCAAAAGTCTTTAATGTTGCATTTTAATTTTCTTTCACACCCTGATCACACATGGTAACTGATTTAATGTGTCTTCTCCCTAATAGAGACGTAATTATATTTCTTGGACCTCTGCAGGCCCCGTTCGTGGCAGGTGTCAGACGAGTTCCTCCACTTTGCAGCTCCGCGTGCTGAACTTCCTGAACACTCATGTTATTGATTGCCCTATTGATTTTCAAATACTGTGTCATTTTAGAAAGGTGAAATCCAATTAAAAGTTGAAGTTAAAACAGCTAATCCAATCTAGACAATGAAATGTATCGATTCCAACCTTAAAATCAATATCGTGGGCTGCTCTCATGCAGGGACTGAAACGTTTTCCGTTTTGCTCCCTGAACAAACAAAGCGCCCTCCGACAGCCTGAGAATGCTTCTAAGTTTTTATTTTTTAATAAGTGATTCAAGTAAACAAAATATTTCACTTGGGCTTCTGTTTACTTCTGTAAACACTTTGATTTGTTCTTTTTTGTTTGGATTCTTTTTATGTTTTATGATGACAGTAACAGTATTGCTGACTTGTTTTACTGCTTGTGGTGTACATTAACATTGCATTAAACTATGCTAACATATATTTGATGAAGTAATCAGGTTTATGCATTTCCTTATTAGTCAAACAATCTGATGTGATTTTTCTTTTCCCTCTGAATTCTCTCAATTATGGAATAAAGAAAAAATAAATGTCAGTTTGAGTTTTTTTCTTTGCTCTGTAATTTGTTTCCATCGGACAGATGGATGTGTTGCCCAAACCTTATGAGAAAAATCTGCTCTAACTTATATTTACAGGTCTCTATTTATGAAAAACAGCAGATTTAACTGGTGTTCCAGCAGTTATTGGCAGGTTTGAGCCTGCCGAGAACTACCAGCTCTCTTTTATCTTTGGACGATAGTTTCTTCCGGATCTTGGTGATGTTGACGCATCCAGATAACGTCCACCTCCTCATAGCTGTCTGGACTGATGATCTTTGAATCTACTATTGTTTAGAAATGGCTCCATAAAACATTCCCAACTTGTGTGAATCTGCAGCGCTCCAACTTAGATCATCACTCAGATTTGTGGCCTGCACTGTTCCAGTGAGTGATTTTGAATAAATTCACTTTTACACAGGCAATCCTGGTCACCAACAGACCATGAGCTTGTCAAGTTAAGACTTTCAACAACCTTTGGTGTCTGTCTTTACCCACTTGTCCTTGCAGGACTGTGAAAATATCCACAATAAATTTAAACGAGCACACTGGAAAAAAAGCTATTCAAATAAATCAGAAAGTCTCCAAATTGATAGAAAACGTGCTTGTAAACGTCTGACCACAGCGTTATTTCTAAAGTAAAGAAACACTTATTTTAATTCGATTCAGCCTTCTTGCCCTCTCATTTCAACCATGTGTGATTACATATGCGTAAGTTACTTTTTCCAAGTCCACCCACAGTCGTGGGGAAATCCAGCTGCCACCGAGCGGCCGCGCTGAGGAGGATTGGAATGTAGCAGGAGAGAAAAACTCTTTTCAGATAACATTTATGTGGACACGCAAAGCTGCTTCGTTCACAGAATAGAAAAAAAAAAACCCAGCTGGACACAGATGGTCCTAATATGGTTCCTCCCTGTCTGAACAAACACTTTTACAGATGACTTCTGTTGATATTAGATTACAGAAGACGTTTCATAAAACTATCTCAAATAGAAACACAATTTGTTCATTTTTCTTCCGACCTTGCGAGTCGCATTAAAAAAAATGTATGCTCTTTCTGTTTTCAGGTGTTCTTACCAATTCAGGTTGTCACATGTTATTTCACAGCTACAAACACTTTGGGTGGATTTTTATGTGAAATGGTTCAGTTGTTAATGTTTTCCCAAAATAAAATGAAAAAGAAATCCACTGGCTTTATCCACCCGTCCTTGAAGGGCTGCAGGGAAGCTCGTCTCAATTATCAAGTGCCTTGAGTAGCTGTCTAGTTAGTAAACGGTATGCACTCCTGTACTGCAGGAACAGCTGACTTTATACTGCAAAAGACTGGAAAAAAGCGTTCCACCTTCCAGCAGGGAAAAACAAACCTAAACATATGGCTTAACATTGGGTGTAAATGTCACAGATGATGTCGTACAAGCTGGTATTGATGTCGTTCCACTGGTTGAAGTGTTGCTTTCTGTGGTGGCATCAGGAGATACTGCAGAGGTTCCTCCTTATCCGCAGGGTTTTGCACACCTCTGTGTTGATCTGCAAGGAAAACAAAAGAAAAGGATGACATTAAATGTTATTTCTTTAGAATGGGAAAAAGTATGATTAAAAGTACATTGTTATAGAAAATATAATAATGTGGTTCAACATGGTGATCATTACTTTAAAGGACAAGAACAAGTCTTACACAGTTACAGCAAAAGGAAATGTTTACCTTTACGGGCTTGTAAGCCATTATACCTGCCCTGTTTTGCTGGCAAACTGTCCATTCTGACACCCAGGGAAGATAATTTATAGCTGTAAGCCTGAGTGTGTCTCAAATGTTCTTGAAATTTTTTTTTCACAAATTTTAAAGTATATGATACTCATATAGCATACATATATAATTATGACTACAAATATGTTATAATCATCCATGTAACCATAATGACTCCCGGTGTGGATATTACACGGAGAAATTAACACAGTGATTATAAAAACAGTGTAAATTTATAAGAATGTATAAGAATATACATTTAGTGGAAATTTGGAAAGTAACTCAGTAAAGCTGAGTTACTTTCCAAAGAAGATTGGACAAAAATGTTGACCTCTAGTAGAGCCAAACCCCAAAGATACGTGGCTGAAATTACCACATAAGTGCTTGAGTCAGAGGGACTGAATAAAGACACACACCACACTTTTCAGACTGTTTTTTGTGCAAAGTGTATGAAAATCATCAATTATTGTCCTTTCACTGCACCATTATGCCTTAATTTGTGTCAGTTTGTGACATAGAAGCCCAATAAGATGCATTGAAGTTTGTAACACGGCAAAATCTGAAAAAATTCAACAGTTTTGTGTATCTTTGCAAGGCGCTGGAAAAACAACAATAAGCAAATTTCTTTGGTCAGGCATAAAGACTGGAAGGACAATTACTATAAAACACTTCCAGAAAGCAAAGAGAAGTGTTGATGAAGACCTCTTTAAAAGGCTACAATAAAGCAACATAAACTTTCTGTCTCGCTCTGAATTTGCATAACAAGCGTGAAGGAGTTAGAAACAGGGGAGGAAGTTTGTGTGGGAGGGTGAGACGGGGCAGGCGGAGGGGGGGGGGGGACGTCTAATTACCACTGTCAGGTTCGAGTCACTGGGGTCAATCTGTTGCTGATCCTTTTTTAAAATTTTCCCATGATGCAGCTTGGTGAAGGACTGGCCTACATGTGGCCCAGCATGCCTCCACTGATGCCCCTTTGATTAGCTGTGTTGTCTCCCACCGGGGCGAGGAGCGCGCTCAGTGATGGCTGGGAATCTGACAGAGAGGTCCATTAAATGGCAGCTTTGTTATGACATGTCGGCCCGGACGTGGTGGATGGTGAGTGGAGATCTGGAACGATGCGATCTAACAAGCCGTGTAACTCATTTTCTTGTTGCCGTTGGGTGGAGGCAGAACTGATGATGTCTGGACACCTGATGGTTTCTGCTGTAGCACTAATGAGAGTCTGTTTTCATAGAGGAACCTTTAAGGAGCCCGCTTGGCTCTACGATGAATCCGCTTGGTGGTTTTAGACGTTTTCGTTTGTCTTGAAAAATCTTCAGATATCTGGGGCCAGACACAAAAAGTGTTGTTTTCTTTTCGACCGAAGGATGAACCCAGCCTGCTTTTAGATGAAGAGCTTTCCTCAAGTGCACCTCTCTTTTCAGCCCCAGCTGTGTTAATTTAAAGCTGGACAAAGAGCTCTTGTCCTGCCCGCGCCTTTCCCAGGCTGAAGAGGCAACGCTGCCTGACATTTCTTTCTGAATATTTATTTACTCGTCTGACTACAGGCGAGCTTTTATCGCTAACCCCATCTCCAGGGTTTAAGTAGAGGGTGGATTCTTTGCTCTGGATGCTTGAAGGAACTCCGGTTCCTGCACAAGCTTCACTGCTGGTGAACCCTAACCTCAGGCTGGATGTGTCCTTTTGTTTTGGCTACACTCCAGTGAGAGAAAATCAAAATTTGCTTTGTGGGATACATATTTTAGATCACATTTGAACGCTCAGTGGTTCCACAAAGTGAGGTCAAAAGTCTAGATGGGGTCACTAATCAGCACATTTGGGATTCTTTTTTTTTCTTTTAAATCCTACTAAGGAAGATAAATTATATAAATAATGCTACTTTTTTTTAATAGAAAATAAAACAGCAACAGATGACATCAAAATTTTAGCTGTCTAATCGTCTTTTATAGTGTCATTAAAGTTAAAAGGTTTCGTGATCTTTATTTTTGAAGCATTGCAGCTTACAGCCCTCTGCAAAATAATTTAAATAACTAAGTTTTCCTGTTTGGTTACAATGCAGCCAAACAATATGTGAATGTATCTGGAAAATATGTATTTAGAAACATGTTTTCCGATATGCACAGGCATGGTCATGTCATTTTCAACATGAACTTATGTAATAATATTCCTCAAAGCATTACATAGTGAAATAATATATTTCAATAAAACTGTTGAATTAGTTCCACTTTTAAAATTAATATTATTTTACTATTGTCTAGTTTATTCGACATTATTATTGTTCAATCACGACAATGAGACATTTGATGAGCAAATGTCAAATAAAATACATTAAACATAAAAAATATTTCTCATTTTGCAGCTTTCTGGCTTACATTTCAATGGCACAGACTAACAATAATAATAATAGCTTTCTTTAATGAAAATTCGTTTTCATTTTTGCCTTGTGGTAGCAAGAAAAAGTGCAGAAGGAAAACATCCGTTAATGCTTAGATTACTGCCTGCACTGAAGATTAGTTTATGGAATTATGCTTTATGGGATTTGTGGTATTTATGCTGCTTTTTTCTTATCTACTTTCTTAATTTACTCTAATATTTTGTTTTTTGTGATTTGGGATTTTGCTCTCTTAGATCGGTGTTACTCCTTTCCTCCTGATTAGATGTTTCTATGAGTTTTAGTTCACCTTCCCTCAGTCTGCCACTTCTTGCTCCCTTCTTCAGCTGTTCCCAGTCAGCTGATTGCCTCAACTGCATCTATTGTCATTCTCTACTCATCCCTCACTATTCCAGCTCTCCAGTTTTCTTTGTCCTTTGCTGATTCCTCCTGTCTCGTGATAAGTATTTTATTACTTTTACTTACTTTGTATGTCCTTGTACGCTGTGAGGTCTTCTATGTTCCTTTGTTTGCTATTGTTTTGATTTGCGACAGTCAATTCTATGCTTTGGTCAGCTTCAAACCTCAAATAAATATCCATATAGTAAGATTTTCTCACTGTGTATATATTTCTAATATTAATTTATTCAGTAAAAAAACAGTAAACCTGGATAGCTGATTCAGTTTTTGCATGATCTTATCAGCATTTTTAAAAGATTTCCTTTTGTTTTTCAACAAAGATGATACATTTTTATTGTTACCTGTCATTCTCATATTCTCATATTCCTACTGAATGGGAACAGAAACATTTTTTTTTTTTAAATAAAGGGTACAATTTGCAAAGCAGAACATTTTTACATGTATGTACCAGAGGAGACATTGTTAAACTTATGGTATAAAATGTTTAGGAAAACAAATACAACTGTTTTTGACAAAGTATCTTGCTGTTAATACTAAAGAAAAATGTCACCCAAAGAGCCTCACTAATACCAGACCAAGTTATTTATTTAATAGATATTACTCTCTTTGGAAAGAAAAAAAAAAAGAAGAAATCCGAAGCAACTTGCAATTTTGTTTGCTACCACATGGAGGCGATAAATCCTCGCTAACCAAACGGACCCTTTGAGATGAATCTCGAGGCATATACAAATTCAACGGAGTAAAATGAAATTAAATCGGCCTTCTTCACATTAATTAACACAATTATAAAACTATTTAAAGTTTAAACTATTGTAAAAACCTTTTCATGTGAAACAATGAATCACGCTGTAATATTTTAAAGATAAATAGGATGTGATTGGCAAGAATAAAGATCAGATAACATCAGTGAAAACAAGGCTGAGCTCTTATCTGTCAACACCTTGAACAGGTAAGTCCACCTGCATAAAGAACCGGGTCCAAATAATGATCCAACTTGACCATGTTCCGCTACTGTAAACAGTGTGTTGGTGTTATAACAAATGTGCTCCATTTAGGATCATGTGATCCCATTTTTTCCCCCGTCTTCTATGATGCATAAAATGTCTAATAGGGGCATCAACAAGAAAGTTGAGTCTGTTTATAACATTACAGGACATCTGCAATGATATTACTCACCACTGCTGCTTGTTGTTTTTCTTATTTCAATGCAAACTTCTACCGACTCATAAAATAAATATAAAGAGTTAAGACATGCACGTTTGTCTTTAGAGCAATAGGTCATAACAATAATAGTGCATGTCATTATTATTGTTATTAGTGTTTTATTTTATTTTATTATTCATTAGGGAGGTGTAATGTCCGCCAACATCCGTCAGTGACCCCGCTGTCCAGCAGCGGCTCTTGTCAAACAGTACACAGCCCGTCAGACTGGCGGAAGTGAGGGGCCCAGGGTACACGGGGTCCCGGGGCCATCGCTGCTGGCCAATGAGCAGTGAGAATGTAAACGCTATTACAAAACGGAGGCTGTGTGAAGCTGCTGAGACGCAGATAGATGACCGCCAGGAAATAGAACTTTCAAAATAAGAGCTTGAGACAATCCGTTTCACCCGCTGAATGATAAATTCAGATTTTTTAAATGTAAAATTTGCATAAAAGTGCTAAATCGATCATTTTAGCTTTATATTACTTGCTTAATCTGAGCATATAGAGTGATGTTCATTTTAATATTCCACATTTCACACAGCTACTTTATATAACAAATATCTGCATGAAATGAGCAGCACATGAGTAGCCACTTTAAGATGTGCACCTTGCACTCAAGAACGCCTAAATTAATGCTACTGCCAATGAAGATACCACACATAAAATAGATTATTCGTTTAATTAGTTCTTTTAGAAGGCTGGATGCATGTAAACAAATATATCGTGAGATTTCTATACTTAGAAATCTTGAAACTGTATTGTTACTTTGAAAATGTATAGAGACAAAACTGACAAAGCTTTTTCACATCAGCAAGCTCTGTTGTAGAGTGTACTTTTTAAACAGATACTTACTTACACTCGTTTTACCCCCCAAAACAAGTGTTTTTTTTGTTTTTTTTACATAAAATGCAAAAAAAAAAGTATTTGGTCCAGATGCATAGGAAATATATGGGATTCACTACTTTCTACGCCTTCTATAGTCCAAGAAAATATATATATTAAAACAAACATTCATAAACAATTTACTATCGAGTTTTCTATATAATCACAGACTTTGGCTTAATCTTTTAATTGGGCTTTTATTTAGAAAAGCCGCCTCATACTTGTTCCGGTGGAGCTTCCGTTCAGCCTGACGGCTGTTCGCTGAGAGCCGGAGGGGCGGCAGGCAGGCAGGCAGGCAGTCAGTCAGACAGTGAAAGTGAAGGCGGAGACCAGCCCAGTGCCGAAAACTCAGCCTCTTCTGGATCGCGTTCAACTCCCCCTTTAAAAAAAAAAAAAAAAAAAAAAAAAAAAAAAAACGACCCAAAATCTGAGACCTGGAGAGGAAGGAAAACAAGGGGGGGAAAAAAGACGAGGTGCTCCTGACTTCTTTTCACCTCTGTCTGCCAAGAATTGTCTTCCGGTGTTGACTTTTTGTTGTTGTTGTTGTTGTTGCACCGCAAGAGAAAAGGGGCTCCAAACAAAGTTGAGCGTGAGAAATGTGAAGCTACCGGCTTGTGTGTTTCCAGCCAGGCTCCAGGACTCCCCCATTAATCCATGCAGTACAGTGCAATGGTACGTGAACATGTGTTATATTACTGCTTTCAAATGTTGTGATAACGCTCTGTGTTGTGTTTAATTTCTTTCTTCCATGTGATATCTTTATGCGTCGTCCTTTCTGCCGCTGCGTGGTGGAGAAACAGAAAGTTCCCTGAACTTGGCGCAGCTCGCCTCCTCGTTCCCTGGTGTGTGTGTGTGTGTGTGTGTGTGTGGTGAACTTTGTGCGGACTCTTGACAGCCCCGTAGGACCCGCAGAAACACGTGTGCGGCTGCAAAGCAACAGTGTTTAACTTTAGGTGCCTTTTTTGTGCAAAACACGACCGTGTGCATGCAAAAACGTGCACATTACGTGCACTTTTCACTTGATTTGGTTAAAAGCAGGGGCGCAACACGGGGGGGCTTTAAAGAGAGCCGTTTTCATACCCCAAAATTAGCAGAAGGTGCTATCTTGCGTGTGTAAACCTTTTAAAATATGCAATTACGTAATAAAAATACAGGTTAAATTAGTTATTATTCCTCCTTTTTCTAGTGGCACCCTCAGCCTAAAGTGTCTATCAGAAATAGATAAAACATAAATGCTTGTTTTTGATCCATTCACATTTCCTAATTGGAAACCAGTTATTAAAAAGATATTTGATTTTGTTGTAAAGTACAAAAAAAAAAAAGTAAATTTGAACTAAAACAGCCGAGCAAAAATTAGAATTTACTTATCTCCAGTTTAAAATAATACAACTGTGACTGTTATATATATTTTGACCATAGGAGGCGCAGTTTCTCTTCTGCAACGTGTTTTCTTTTCATTTCAACAAAACAAATATCAACAATCGAGAACAAGTGGGGAATTATTATTTTTAAACAATTTTTTTGTTGTGTTTTTAAACCGCACCAGGTCTGATGATGGCCCAGGTGTAAGAACATGAGCCACTCTATGTTTTCTAAACCAAAAAAAAAAAAGAAGAATACATTTTTGCTGAGAGAAATGAAAGTCTGCGTTTACTAATTCATTTTGCATTTCCATAAGCAGTTTATTATTTTTTTCAAAATGCATATTTTGGTTGTTTGTTACCGAATGTTACTAATTTGCTCGTAAATGATAATAGTAGTAAATTACACACCAACCATATATGGGCTTAATTAAACGTATCCTACTACTTAAGAACAATAATAATAATAATAATAATAATAATAATAAAATGAGTTAATGTCAAAAACCCAGACGTGCACGTGAAAAGTTTGCTTCAACTTGGGAGAGATCTAAGATGGGAAAGGAGGTTGGAAATGTGCTTCTTCTTTTTTTTATCCTCTGTGTGGCCGAAGAAGCTTTGGTCCAAAGTCCCCGAAGCTCATAAAATAATTCAGCCAAAGTGAGGGGAGTAAATGAATTGTGTGCTGAAGGAGAGGAGGGAAGGTGGCGAGGGGGAGGAGGATGTGACTGAAGGAGAAGAAGGAGAGGGAGGAGGAGGGCTGTGACTGTGTAATTACGAGAGAGAGAGACACAGAGAGAGAGAGGGAGAGAGAGAACGGGGGTTAGAAAAAAGAGGGGAGAGGAAAAAAGTTGGATCTGATTTGCTGGAATCGCGCAGGACCGACTGAAGGTGGAAGCGCTCGGTTTCATATCAGCTCTGGCTGGAAGCTTTTAGCAGGGGGCGAACCGTCCCGGCACTCTGCGCCCTACGAGGCTCCGCGCAGAGAGAGAGCGAGAGAGAGAGCGAGGGAGAGAGAGAGAGAGAACACGTCGTAACGGCGGAGCACGCACAGCTCCAAGTTGCTTCTTCTACTTTTACATGCCAGCTCCTGCGTAGTAAAAACACGAAACCTATTTTTTTTTCTCCCCTGCGCGGTGGCGACAATCTTTGGATCGATTCATGGATATTCTTGGATAATTTCCCTTCGGATTGCTGCTCCACACGCGCACACACACGCACGCACGCACGCACACACACACGCCGTCTCTCTTCTTGCACGGTGCGCACCGATCGGTCCAGGACGATGGAGTGATCGGAGGAATTAGTCCACCAACAATCACTTTTTCTTCCTCTGTGTGCTCAGCGCCGTCTCGACATGTATTCTCCGATTTGTCTAACTCAGGTACTCGTGTCTGTTTCTTCTCATTTCTTTTTTTAAATTATTTTTTATTTTATTTTTGCTTGTTTTGTAAAGTGTGTAGTTGGGGCGAGTTTGGCACAAGCAGGTTGGATACGATGTCCTGTCCGCGCGCTCTGAATCTGCAATGTTGGAAACTCTTTTTTATTAATTAAGAAAAAAAAAAAAACCTGAACATGAAGGAATTATTATTGATAAAATATTAACTCATTACTTTGTCGATTTTATTGCAATTTATATGGTAACGTTAAGGCCAGCACGTCAAAAACAATTACAGCGTTTGACTGTAAAAATCAAACACTAATTTATTTACTTACCTTGAATAAAATGCGGGATAAACTGTAATTTAGTTGTGCAAACCTGGTGCATGTTTCTAAAAATCATACAAAGTTTACTTATTTAGCTCACCTTAAATTAAACTAAACTTGCTTGGAGTTTTTTCTTCTTCTTCTCCTTCTTCTTGTTCTTCTTCTTCTTTCCATCAGAATGCATACCTAAATCTGCAGCAGGATCATTAACACCAATTATCCAGTGCAGAATGCAGCAGCTCTACTGTAAAAGAATCACAAACGGTGGCGAGCAGAATCCAGGCATTTAACTGTTTAAATAACAAACAAATGGCTGTACAGTGACTGATTGGGTTGTAGTTGAAATGTGACTACTGCCTGGTGTTTTAAACTCAGCTGTAAAATGAATGTGCAATAAGGCATCAGTGGCAGCTGAACTGGAAAAATCAAACAGTAATTCCCAGGCTTAAATAAACTGCTTTGAATGATTACTGTAGTTACTGTTGCGGCTCTATTTTGCAACTTTATTTTTTTATTTTTTTAAATTAAATCATAATATTTCAGTGAGTGGTAGAGCAGGGTTGTTTTCCAGTTAGTGTCGTTGTAGTTTGCAGCTTTTTCCAAGTGTATTTAGCAGAAGTGTGAATAATTTGCTAGTTTTACTGTAAAAAATAAATAAAATAAAAAAGCCGTATATTACCACAACAATGAATGAAGTTTTGGCAGTGTATCAATTTTAATATTCAAGCAACAAATAATTTCAATCCCTCTTAAAATGATCACTCTAGTTGTTTATTTAAAAAGAAAATCACATCTATTAGTGCTTCAGTTCTCATATTTCTGGATTTCTTGGATTCAAAGTTTTTTAGATGTGAAAAAACATTATTATTGCCCTTTCTGGACAGTCTCTTTTATATATATATATTTTGCCTTATGTGTGAACATGCATGCTCCCACTTACCTCAACCTGCTGCTGTGACGCCTGAATTGTGTGACAATGCGGAACATTTCTGTCTGATTCCATCCTTATCTGTGTATTAAGTTCGTTTTTGATAAGCTCCCTCATTAGTTGACTTCCAATTCGCACGTTTGCTTCATTTCTCTAACTTTTCACACACTTCCCAGGCCAACCTGCTCTGCCTTTATGTGTTCCCCCAGCCCCATTTCCACAAAAGTATGTATTTTTATTCCAATTAAAACCCTCTTCAGTGGTGCTGGGAGAAGATAAAGAGACTTTTTCTTTTAGGAAGATCACATGCACCGATAAGGTTGATTCAGCGCTTGGACAGGGGTTGCTGCAGACTGTTTTGGCTGACTCAGTGTGACTGTTTATATTTTACTTGGCATAAGTTAGTGATTGACTGAGATGCGGTTTAGTTTGTTCTTAAGAGGATTGTGCTTTTATGGCTCTAACTGAAGTGCACCGCTCAGGCCCTGGCCAAGTCATTTATCTTCACAGCTTTAGGCTTTGTTAGCCCGCTTAAAGAAAAATAATAGTGGCTGTTATTGAAATATTTTAAGTCGCTTCATGAACAAGAAAGATATATATTTTTTCCTCTTCTTTTTGAAAGAGCTTCTTTTGAGGACATCTAGTAGAATTTCAAAGTTTACTTTTGTCGTTGTTTTAATTGGAGGCGACATAACAAATAAGCTCCAATGATCAGTTTTGCAAATGGAAAAGCCGCACAGTTTTCCCTCAGCGTGACATCTCGCTTTTAAAAATAACAATCTGCGGGGTTTAAAAAGCCGCTCTCTGCTTCGACTGACGAATGATTACATCGTGCGATTTGGACGCTGAAGCAAAGTTTGTCTGTGCAGAGACGATCTGTGGCTTTCCAGCGGCATGCAGGGCACACACACACACACACACACTCGTACACTGAGAGTGGATTTCTGTGGTTTCCCATCGCCCGCTTTGCCTGACTGCCTTCAAAAAGAACAATGTGTGGTTTGACTCCTCAAAAGCCTGCTTAAACAAGAGGAGGAGGGCGATGTGTGTATGTGTGTGTGGGGGGTTGCTGCTTACGCTTATTAAATTTGACATTTTAATGACCTGAAAGCTAAGATAATTCCACGTTTCCGTTTCTCACCTGGAGGAGCTGCAGTTTGTGACCGGATTGTTCGCACAATCCTGACGACAAAGAGATGGAGTTAATGAAAACTGTGTCAGGATTACTGAAGTCTTACCCTTATTAAAAAAAAATAGGTGAAAGGGTTTGTAAATAATGAAATGTGTCCTTCTTGTTTTGAAATAGAATCTAAAGAGACTCGTCAAATGCAAAAAAAACAATTGCCCAAAAGTAGTTTTTTGTTGTTTTTTTTTAAACAATATATACATATATTTTTTTAATCAGAGTTGTCATAGTATGCATATCGCAGTGGGAAAAGTCAAAGTCACGTTAAAAAATTAATTTATTAGGATAAAATAGCTTTGTAAATATATAGAAATTATTGAATAGGTTTGTAAAAGAATAATAATAATTTGAGTTTTTGTGTGAAAATGCATAAAAATAGCTGAATTGTCATTTCCCGTCTACCCACGAAGAAGAACCGTCTTAACATCAGACTCCGCAACTCCATCCTGTCCAGAAGCTTATCCTCGGTGCTCAGTGAGCGTGGGATAAGTTCACTGTGGAAGTCGGAGAGTTTGATGAGCGGCCCGCAGCATGACCAGAAAATACAAATTCTGACATCTTTTTTTTGTTGTTGTTGTCACACTTGCAGAAAAATAGTTCAACATAAAATAATTTTATTTGTGATCTGACGTCCCTCATGTTAATGTAAAAAAATAAAACTTTTTTTTTTTTTTTTTACTGAGATGATTGAATTTCTTCCCTCTTTTCCCCTCCGACTCCTCCAGGATGAATTTCATCCCTTCATCGAGGCGCTTCTCCCTCACGTCCGTGCCATCGCCTACACGTGGTTCAACCTGCAGGCCCGAAAGCGCAAGTACTTCAAAAAGCACGAGAAGCGGATGTCCAAGGACGAGGAGCGCGCCGTGAAGGATGAGCTCCTGGGCGAGAAGCCTGAGGTCAAGCAGAAGTGGGCCTCCAGGCTGCTGGCCAAGCTGCGGAAGGACATTCGGCAGGAGTACCGGGAGGACTTTGTCCTCAGCGTGACGGGCAAGAAGCCGCCGTGCTGCGTTCTGTCCAACCCGGACCAGAAGGGCAAGATCCGCCGGATCGACTGCTTGCGGCAGGCCGACAAAGTCTGGCGCCTGGACCTGGTGATGGTCATCCTCTTCAAGGGCATCCCTCTGGAAAGTACGGACGGCGAGCGGCTCGTCAAGTCTCCACATTGCACCAACCCAGCACTTTGTGTCCAGCCTCACCACATAACAGTATCGGTCAAGGAGCTGGACTTGTTTCTAGCATACTATGTCCAGGACCAAGGTACGTTCAACCTCAGACTGTGTGTGTGTGTGTTTGTGTGTGTGTGTGTGTGTGATATATATGTATGTATATATATATATATATATATATATATATATGTGTTTGTGGTTTGGTGAAGTCAGGGGTCACATGTGTCAATTTCTGACTCAGTCTGGGCTGCGGTCATCGCTGTTTGTGCCAGACAAGTAAACACCAGAAATGTGAGAAGCAGAACTGCTGAAACACGTTCAGGTTTTTTAAAATATATTTATTTATTTTTTTTATGCACGGCTCTTTATTGAGCAAACAAACTAAATGTGTTTCCAATATGAAACATTTCTAACTTCGTCTGAGCTGTGCCGCTGCAGCCGCTCCTGCCCGTGTGAAGCCATTGTTGCAGAGTGTGTGTTTGTCTGCACACGCAGCCACGCTGGCTTGCACAAACCAACACACACCCTTCAGTTCTGCCTGTCGGGCCGGATAAACACTGACGTTTACAGAAAGCTGTTGCATGAATGCGGGAACACACAAGTGGGTTATTTTCTGATTATTATGGGTCAAAATGACATTTTTTAAATCTTAAAAAACGAGTTGGCTTTAATAGAAAGCAACAGAACATCAAGAATTAGGATTCTTTTTTTAAATCGATTATTTCTTCGTCTATATATTTGCTGTTGAGAAAACGGCATGAATTATTTTTTAATTTTCAGCCATAAGATTTGACCAGTTTTCCCCTTAAAATGGATTTTGGCAGGTCAGACAAACTCAGTTCAGTTAAAAATTTTAAAATAGCCTCAGTTCGTAACGAATATTGCCTTACGGCATTTGTTTGAATACAATCAAACCGACAGATTTAAAATTAGTAACATTAATTCAAGATTAGGTTTTATTATCAAACTATTCAGGCAACTTCTGTGGCAATAAAGAGCCAGAGTATTTTAATGTAAAGCTGGTGATTCTGATGAATAATGCTAAAAATATATAGATTTTTCACCCCATTCATTCAATTTCTTAAAATTAAGAGTCCACATTATTCTTACTGTCAAAAATCATCTACACTGGCATGTCCTTTAATGTTTTCATTAAATTAATGTGAGAGACGTTAACGGGAATAATCTTGTAATTTATTCATTTTCTGTCAGATTTAAGCTGCAAACCTTCATCAAAGACCCTGCAGAACAAATTGTAGTCGCTGGGAGGAAAAATACAATTTGATAAATATTGAATTCAGCAGATCTAACCTCCAAAAAAGACTAGAAATCAGGATCAGACAGGATTTTTAAGACGTATATTTTTCCATCTCTATTCTTTCTTAATTTATATCAAAACACGTCCATGTAGGAGCATTCATGCTAACAGAAACCTTTTAACATTTTAAATTGCTACAAGCTCTGCTTGTTTTGAACAGAAATAATGAGGAAAATAATGATATTTTTTCAATTTTGATTTAGATTTAGAGATCTGAATCAGAGTATCGGTAATTGATCTCCTCAGACTGGTTATAGCAGGGAAAATAATTTTTAAAAAACCCCTGTGCTTCATTAATAGCATGAAAACTTAGATTTCCCACTAATTTTAGACTGGGAGTGCATCAATCAAAATGTTTATTTTTACACATTTACATAAAATAATATAAATAAAATAAATGGGAACCTCCCTAATTTTTATTTTTTATTTTTGGATTGAAAATTAAAATCCTCCTTTGATGAAAGTGCAGAACATTTTTTTTTAGCTTTCATGACATAAATCTTCAGTATCAGGCAGAAAAAGTCTGATCATCTCAGATTTTTTTGTTCTTATTTCTACACACACCTTTAGATTTGTGCTGAATTGTAAATTTGTCACATTTTATTAATTTCTTAAAACCTAATTTAAGAGTTGAATATTTCTACATATTGCATGTTGTGCTGGAATAAATTTAAATGAGTTAAATTGAATAAAATAATAATTTAACTTATTAGAGATCACATTTATAGTCAGAGAGATTTTATTTTTCTCTTCAGTTTTCACACTTTGTCATGTGAAAACTAGCGACAAAGGAAAAAAACGACTTTTTTTGCTGAAATTTTCTGTGATTTTGCAACTTTGCATGTGACGGGTTGTAATTTCAGCAGCCATCTGAACAAATGTGACTCCTTCATTTCCTCATACCTCATCGGTCTCACTCTTCTAAAGTTCCTTTTCTCTGCTGACAGCACAGGAATGCCTCCCCTTCTGGGTTTGCTCCACGATGAAATCCCCTTTCATTGAATCTGTAGCCGCAGCATCGAAACGCTCCGCCACTGAGAGGAGGAACGGTGGTTTTAGCTAGCTCATTACCATCAAATCCTGAGCGCCATTTTGTGTTTGATAAGTGCCAGGGAAAGCAGAAGGCACAGCACGGAGACAATAATGGTTGCCACTGGCACCGGGGTTGGCATCAGACCCTCCTTTTGTGTCCTTTGTAGGATGCCACCGCTCCCCTTGTTCTGCATCTGCTGCGTTTAACCGCTCCGTGCCAACATTTAAAACAACACCGCTCTTTTAGTGAGGGTTTTTCTTCTCTCTCTCTTTTAACTGTCAATATCAAAGATTTCTCCTAAGAAAGATGTTTGGTTTTTGCGTGAAGTTTGAAATTTTGATGATCATTTTTAGTGTTTTCACTACAAGAATTGAAAAACATGTACACTTATTTGTTCCACTTGTAAGTTTTTATTTTTTTATTTTATTTTTTATTTTTTTGCAAAAATAAAAAGTCTTTTTCCTCTTCCTTTAAATCGCCAAGCAGCGCCCAAACCCAGACGGCGCAGCCATGTTGTGGACGGCAAAGCGCTGTGCCGCCATTTTGTTCCACACGGTGCCAGGGAGGCAGGGCGGATCGCCGCCCGACGGTTGTTAGAGGTTCGGAGGTTGGCATCAAACCCTCTTTTGTCTGCGTGCAGCGTGCCTTTGATTCGTCGGTTGGCATCCGCAATGCGGTGGGCACACTGGAAAGTTGTTTTCTTTTTCCCCCCCGATGGCGGCAGAATGGAAGCCGCCGCCGTCTTTTGTTCAGCTGCAACTGCACGAAACAAACAAACATACAATCAAACACAAAGAAACCAGCAAATCGGGCTCCGGCTGAAAGAGTATCCACTGTTCAGACTGTGCTTTTAATATATTGTTCTTTTTGTGTCCTGCTCTGCTGAGCTGCATAATCGAGTAACAGAAATGATTTCGCCGCTTTTATTTTGTTGTCGGCGTTTTTAAAAAATAAATAAATAAATAAAAAGGATATACATTTCAAGCGGGTTTGCTGTTAATCCCCGCCGGTTTGTGCCTGAGAAAGGTCGGCAGGTTGGCAGCGAGAGTCCCTGGTGAATTTTGATTTTGAGAGGGCACTCACAAAAATTCACCCCCTTGTTCTGGGGCACAGACGCGTTTAGCCAGGCTCGGCTGCAGCGCCCATGTGCATGCCCAGATGAATGCCCGCTGGGAAGTAGGCTGAGGGCCTGGAATGAGGGAAGGAGGGGGTCGGGATTCATGGCATCCATTGTGCCAACTGGCTGTTCAAACTGACTCCTAGCTTCTCACACACGCACATGTTTTGCACAGTCACTCCGTTGCACTTTTATCTGATTAAACCAGAAGAGCAGTTCTTTTCCCTTCTCGTCTTTCAATCATCTCCTCTCCACACCTGCGCTCGTGTTTTGCATATCCATTTTGACAGCTTGATGGAATAGTTGCAACAAGGCATGCAGATACTCATCATGTTGGGACGTGTCGCGGGTTCTGTAAGCTTCGCTTTGTGTTTTGCTTCTTCTTTTTTTTTGTTTTTGTTTTTTGTTCAGCAACTGTACGTCTGCAGGATGGGAACAGTCTTCTCTTTCGTCTAATCCCGAACCCTTCAGGAGGTACGGGGCCATTCTTCTCTGACATCACAGGCAGCACAAACAAAACGTACATTTTTGGCTCCGTTACATGTGTGATGAGTAGTCGCTCAGATTAGGGAGCTCCAGTCTGGGCACTTTCAATCTGGTGTGTCTTATTGGCTTGACAAGCTCATAGATTACCACAGAATTTGCATCATGATGACAGAAGAGAATAAACATTTTCAAACGGATCAGTCCAGAGATGCTGGATCGCTAAATTGAAAACAGGGATCCCTAATGGCTTGAGTGAAGCTTAGCAGACTTGGCGTATGTCTTCACTCAGACTAGAGTTTAGCAGAAAGTTTGCATGAAGGACACGGTCAAACGAATATTTTTACTGGTTATTTGCGAGAAAGCAGACTCTGTGCCGGTGAAAATAAATAAATAACTACATTTTCCTCAACCAGACCCTAAAAATAAAGCTCTACAGTTGGGACTTTTGGTACGTTTTCAAGTGCGAATAAATAGTAATCACTGTAGCTATAAATTTTAACGCTGAGTTGGGAAGCCTATAGAGGTCGGGGTCACGCTGCGTTCCCATTACTCCACTGCTGAAAGTTAACACGGCCATAAAACATCATTACCTTGACTTTGTAACTTCTCTTTTTTTCACACCGTCACGATAGTTTTAGAAAATGGATAGATTACCTCTGAATGCAAGCTGACATGTGAATGGAGACCCTGTTTTACGATCTCCAGACTTAACCTTTGGCCCCCACGACCACCAGCAGTCCCGTCACTCCCCCCAGTCTCATGGGGTCAGGACTTCTGTGGAGGGATGTGGCAGCGCGTCCTCTGAAGTTTAATTGAGCAAAACACATTGGTGAGAACACGTGTTTCAGGGCACGTGGAGGAGGAAGACTTTTTTTGTTTTGTTTTGTTGTCTGGCGATCCCCTCGTTGACCTCCTCAATCAGGGTCAAACCGCAGCGGTCGAAGGATCACTCACGGTCTTTTGGCAACTGTTTGTCTCTGCTCCCACCCCTCCCACCGCCCTCTCCTGGCTCCTCTTCTGGTCTGGCTGGTGGTCCCTTGGTTCGCTGGCCTAAGTGAGGGGGAGTAATAGGCAGCACTGGCCTCCTCCCACATCCCTCAACCCCTCGGCCAGGTTGCGATCTTTGTGACCGGCCATTGTGCACTTGCCACCCCGTGAGAGCTAGCCGTTTTCATGTTGTTTTCCACCCGGCTGACTCAGAAGCTGTTGGTCAGACGCTTGGTGGTCAGGTCCAACCTTCTGGGTCACAGCGGAGGTCTGTGACTAAGCACAACATCCCACCCCCCCCTTCCTCCATGCTTCCTCTTATCCTCCTCAGCCATCAGAAATCACCCCTGCGGCACGCTGCCCAGCCGAATGACTCTCTCTTTCTCTCTCTCTGCTTCTTTTTCCAAGTTTCTTTTTTTCTTTTCTCGTTCCCTGGCTTCCCTTCAAGTCTGAGTCTGCGACCCATGACAGCTGTCCTAGACCCAGGCGCTTGGCCAGAGAAACAGTGGCTGAGATCACGCCAGGAGAGTGTTGTAAAGTTAATTTTTAAATTTGTTTGGAGAGGTTAGGTTTCTTTTTTATAAGCCGAACAGGCTTTGATACTTAGAGATGAATTTTAATTTAGGGGGGGAAAAAAAAGAGTTTAAGCTACAATTCCAGGAAAAAGCCGTATGGAAGAGATCTCCGCAGTGAACTGCGCAACCCTTCCCTTTAGCTTTCCTTCGGTCTTCCTTATTAGTATGCAATAGAGCCTGTGGTGTCTCGCTACGTCTCTCTCAGAGCCATAACCTATCGAACACTTTCTCTCAATCTAATCCACTTAGAACTCCCTCCCAGCTTCACCGCTTGCCTTATTGATTTCCGCTTCCCACTAAATGTCTTCCCGATCCTTTTTCCCGGGAGCTATTTATGTTTTGCAATGCACTCTTTCTTTGCTCGGTTTTCTAATGCCTCCCTACCTTCATCTCCTCTCTGGGATCTTTGGTTAGTTTCTGACTTCCCCCGGCCTCCTCCCCCCCCTCCTGCTCCCTCTCTAACACCGACCTGGGTGCAGAGCAGCCAGGTTGCCTGGCTCAGTATGAGGCTTGTGTTATTAGCAGCGGGGCTTTGCTCGAGCAAATACCTCAAGGCTTAAACAGGCCGTGTTACCTCCTTAGCCCTCTTTTGTGTTCCCTGTGTACATAAATTTCCATGGAAACAAGGCAGCCCGGAGCAGAGGCCACGGAGAAATGTGGATGCTTTGCTTCTCTTTTTTTTTCTCCTGGCTAAATTTACAACTCCCTCTCCTGCTTCACTGCGCTGTGTTTAATGTGCTTGGGTCACAGTTTGCCCTGTTGCATCCAAAAATGGGACAAGGACTTTTTTTTTGTTTGTTTTTGGCAATGCAAGCTAAAAGTATTTTTGCTGCAAAGTCTTTTTCCATGTAATTCAGGAGGAGATGGAGTTTTTGCATTTTTCGGACGCTCTTGTTGAAGGACTGCAGTTCGTGTCATTAGTCCACGGTTAAGATCTCAGCCTCCCAACACTTTCCCAGGCTTTTCCCAAGGACCCCAAATGCATTTCAAATCCCCCTGAGGCCACTTGACTGGAGGACCAGCACCTCCCACTCCCCCCACACCGGATAAATTTCCCACCCCCACCCCCTGTCTGCCAGTCCTCCCCAAATGAAGACAAATGGGTACATTCACCCCCCTGTCCCAGCCACCACACCGTACCTCACTGTCCTTCCTCACAAAGCAGACCCTCTCCCCTCTGCCTGAGCTTCTCCATCCAGAGACTGCCTTCTCTTCTTTTTCAACGGAGAAGCGTAACTGCTTGGAAAAACTTAGTGTTGTCCCATCTGCCTGCAAGACTGATCAAGTAAGACAGCAGGATCTGGGCTGAAAAGAGGGATAAGAAGGTTCAGACAGGAGACACAAAAGTGTCAGAGAACTTGTAAGAGGATGTTTTTTTTCTCGTTTTTTTCAAGTTGGTCAGGAGAAAAGGACCCTCAAGTATCAGAATGAGACTTTCATGCAAAAGCCAGTTCCTTTTAGCCCGGACGGAGGCTGCTGAACGGCTAATGAAGGGGAGAGAGAATGGGAAGGGGTGGTAGGTGAGGTGTTATGGGGGAACTTTGAGCAGGAACAGACAATCACTTTGGTTTCCCAGGAGACACTGACTTCTCCCTGCATCGCCCCCCCACATGCACACCCTTCTTTGCGCCGTCAAAGCCTCTTTTCAGTCCAGACAGGGTCGATCCGAGGCTCAGAGTGATGGGTGTCTCTTCTTTTGTCTCTCAGTACAGTACGCCCCATTGCCGCGACGGCTCGACGAGATCTGGGCGAGACAGAAGAAGAAAGGCCCGTCGTTGCACTGCTGTGCGAAGTGTACGCGTTTTGTTGTTGTTGTTGTTTGGCCTTTTGGTTGGGTGGGGGTTGTCGGGTTGAATCCTCCAGAGGATTTCCTTTCAAAGTCGATGCAGCAGGTCGTTGAAGGGTTATGGGGTTTAAAGTTTGGGAACGGCCTGCTTGGGACTGATTCATCAGGAACCCCATTGAGTTGTCAGAAGACGTGCGCTCCTCCCTCGCATATGCCATGTTGACGTCTAGAAATAGTGCCAAGTTTGGAAAACAACTGTTACAGCAGAAGATCTTTGGGTTCTTCAAGCTTTGCGTCCATGATAACACCCTTACCTACTTAAACTTGTAGGACTCTGAGCATCTTAAGCTGTTGCCCTAACCTGTGGGTCAGCATCCCTTTTAAGAAAATGATTTCTTAACGACAGAGAGACACATGCAACATGTTCTTGGACTGTGGGAATTGGGAGTACAGTGAGAAAACTACCTTATGCAGAGGGAGAGTATGCAAACTCCATGTTCAAAGGTGCTGGCCAAATAACTTTAAAGCATTCCTATGGGCCTAAAGCGACCAAGGTTTTCTGTAACAGAGACGTAGATAGAGTGACATTGAGGTTCCTCACACGCAGCTGTAACACAAGACAGTTCCTCCAGGATTTTGCGATTGTTTTCGTGATTTTTTTGCATTCAAAATCACTGTTGTTACTTTTGAAATGTTTGCAAGGAATTTTGCAATATATTTTCCTCATTAAACCCCTTCCAAATGTACTTGTTGCATAATTTCCTGCCACTCATCAATTACAAAACCAGGTATGATGGTAAATGTGTCGTTTTGTTCCTCAGTCATGAACTATAACTTGACATCATGTAAAGTGGAGGCAACAGTGTAGTCAAAGTCAGAAATACTCCGAATTAGTCACTTTTGCAGAAAATATAGATATTAAAAAGTCAAGACATCAAGATGAAAATGTCTACTAATGTCTGAATGTGATTAAAAAGTTTTTTTTTGTGTTGACCTAACAGTCAAATCAAGCCCCATTATTAATGTGGTTGAAGAGAAAATCCTACTTCAATTGATCAGTTATTGCAGGAAAGGTTGTGTACCTGCAACAAAACCCAATAAACGCTTCGACGTAATTAGCAAACGCTGAAACTACAAAGAAACTGCATAAAAATCCTTCACTTCAGCAACACCAAAACAGCAGATGTTACAGATTTTCTACTGAACAAATAATATTCACCCTTTCCTAATGAATCTTTTGTTCTTACATAAACATAATGAGGGTTTACTATCGGTGACAGAGATGAAAACATTCACAGCCAACAACGGTAAAACTGTAAAATCTCAATTCACGGCAATTCCATTAAATTTGAATTTAGAATGACAATCAAAACCTTTAATCAAAGCTCGGATTGTTTTTATTGTTTAAAAATGTCAGTTCAGTTCTGTGTTAACTTTTCGGCGGAGCCCTTTAACCAGGCCCTGATTTTCAATCGAGGAAGAGAAGAGTTTGTTACCAACCCTGTGCAACTTTGCCTCTAATTTATTGAAATCCCCTCTAGTCTTTCACCGACGTCTCAGGGCTCCAACTGGTTACAACTCTAAGGAAACCTCTCCTTAATTTAAATGCAAAAATGCACGTTAAGACACGCTATTGCTTACATATGCCTTTAATCTTCTGCGTGCAGAAACAAATCGACTTCAAACATTAGATTGTTACACACTAGCAGTTTAAAACGTGGCGTTTAGAGTTTGTTAGCGGCTGCTCTTTAGTGCTCTGACATCTGTGAGGGAAAACACGGAAAGTGAGAGTCTTTTAAAAGCTTGTTCCAGATTTACCATGTGTAGATTGTAATTAGGCCTTCAACATGTGTGCGTACCTACAACCGACAATTATGCTGCGGATTTGTACCAAAAAAACAACTCTACCCTTTTATAATGAGTTATCAGGCTAAAGCAGTCTGGTACATGCAAATAAAACACAGATCCTGGCTAATTTCAGGTTTGCTGTGATGTAACAGCAGATTTTCACTTTTAACTGGCTTAGCTCTTCTTGAGAAGCTGTTAGAGAAACCCTTCCTGACCTTCAGATGAAGAATGCACAACCTCATCATTTCCCTCCATGGGATCCCAGCCGGGTTTGCTCCATGTTTTCAAGGAACATCTTCATCTGCTTAAAGGAGGAAAAATGTTTTAGACATTTTTCCTCCTTTTTTTTCTCTTTCTCTCTCTTCTTTTTGCAAAACCTCTGGCTGTAACTTGGGGTTGCCATATGTGTCTTGTTAAAGGCAGTTATGACAAATGGCAGCAGCTGTACAAACTAATCTCTCTGTAGCTTTCACACATGGCGCCCAATTAACAATGGGCCACTGTGGTCCTAATCCATGGTGCAGCTATCCTCTGGTCCGTCTTGCAGAGCCTAACCGCCCCTGGAGACTCTTTCCCTCCGCGCTCTGACCAGCCAGCCTACGCTTTTTACTACGCTCGGAGGGGAGCTGGTGGTGGCGGCGGCGAGCTGCCCTGGGCCTCTTGAGATGCAGTAGCCATGTTGTTTGTTTCCATCCTGGGAATCCTGGTTCCTGACGCTCAAGAGTCTGGGTTTTAAATGTCACTTTGGAGCTCTTGAGGATTAGGTTGCCTCCCTGTTAAAACACGCCGCTCTTCTAGGCTTTAACTATGACACATTTGGGCCCTTTGACTCCTACATGTGAAGTCATTCGGGGTGTAAGGAGTACAGTGCATGCTGGCAGAGATCGATTTATGACAGTAAACTGTGGGAGGTGGAGATTTGCTTAAGCCATGCGAAAGTCTTCATATCCCTAGGAATTTTATTTCTGTTTTTGTCAGATTTCAACCACAAACTTCAGTGTATTTTATTGGGATTTAATGTGATACACCAAGACAAAGTAGTTCAAATATATATATTTACATATATAATATTAAAGTGAATGGAAAAGAAGGGTTTTTATTTAATATTCTCACAAATAAACATTTGAAAAAGTAGGAAACATTAAATAAAATGCTGTTTTCAGTTCAGAAATTACCTCACTAATTCGTTCTGGTGTCCATGTAATGACATTTTTCAGCAAAGTGAGATAATGGTGATGGCAACAGCATGCTTTTTCCCCTCAGCCTGTAGAAGGGAGAAGGTCAGAGTATTGTTCACAAACACTCTTTGACCAATTTCACGGAGATTAATGTACTTTATAAAGCATAACTGCAGCAAAATCTGGTTGTAGTGTGACAAATATTAAAAAATTCAAGGGTTATGAATGCTCTTCCGAGTCACTGTACTTCAGACTCTTGTCTAATGGAACTAAAGCATTGACTTCCTTTATTTATAAAGACTAAGTAATGATTGCTGCTAACAGGACTTTTTAACTTATTAGTTGACCAAACAACTTTTCATAAATAACTTCATAAATCTGCTTTCTATAATTAATTTAGTGAAATCTCCATCTCTATCCGAGAGCATGCCAGCCGAGCATTACGTGACTCTGCTTAAGTGTCTTCTGTTCAGAGTTAGATTGCAGTTAATAATTCAAGATATGTTGGGGTTCAACACAAGTGGGAACTGTTGTTTCCGAATTTTCTTCACCCTGCTTCAAAACAAAGCCACAGAAGGGGGAGTCTGCAACTCGAAAGGCGGGCGCTGAAAGGTTGACGGCCATCAGGAAAACATTGCTGGACGCTGCCAAAATCCATGACATGAATGAAACAAATGGACGACGGAAAATGAAAATGGTTGGGGTGTGAGCTCTGGCAGGCAGAACGAAACCAGTGCCAATTGTTATGAATGAGGAAAGTGCTGCTGAGCTCATGTAAAAAGAAAAGAAAACTTTTTTCAGCCACGATTTAAGAATAATTAGGCGAAGGCTGGTCTTCAGGCTGGTGGTTAGAAAAAACCACATGTGCAAAGGCAGACAGCGACACACAGAAGACAAACAAAGGAAGTTTAATGGGCCAAATTATCTGATTGTTAGTTATGTTTATGTGTAAAAACATGACACATCAATCCTAAAAGAGCTGAAAGTGGAACTTCTTTACACCTATTTTATTTATTTAATGAATGTACATTCATTAACCAGCACTGGTGGTTAAAAAAAAAAAAAAGCCTTAAAATAAAATTGGTTGCAGCTGCATATCATGCTGAAGAAATTAATGAAAAATCCAACTTTAAGTGAGAGAGAGAGAGAAATCTTTGTCATTGTTCCAATATAAAATGTGAAGTAGTGCAACAAAATTAGTCTACTGAGTCAAATACGGTGCATAGAAAAATGCTTTGGCAACCTCCCTCCCAAAACCTACGCACAAAATAAAAAGAACAGTTTAGAGCGCAGAAATAGTGCAGCCATAAATAAAGTATATGAAAAATAAAAGCGCATGTATGTGATTTTGAAAAAAAGAAAAAAAACATTTTTTTGCTCCTTCCTTTAAAAATTTGTGACAGAAGTAAATTATTATTTAGTCTTATTTTTAAGTTAACTTGGATATTTCGGAGCTTTTCAGTTGTGATCCAAAGCATTCTGTTTTCCTGAAGTGAACAGAATGTATATGCTTACTATTCAATATAGGAAGCACAAGTAAACATATCATTGAATTAAGTGAGGGAGTTGCTACAAAGAAGAGCTAATCATCCAAACGTACCCAGACTGAAACTTGTCTTGCCAGCGCTCACGGTATGGAGGGGAGGTGAGGCAAACAAAAGAAGATTGTTTCTGTTCGATTATGCTACAGCAAAAAGTTACTAATTTCAAAATTAGTAATGCATTTTTACCAGGGATATGCAAGTCTGTCTTAACAAGCTTGTCTTATTTCTTATTTTCTATCCTGTTCATGCTAACATTGTTGTTTTGCTAAGCTAACTTGCGCTGCTTCGTTTCAGCCTTTAATCCACATATCCAAATAGTTTCTGAAAAACAAACAAATTGTTCTTAAAATGAAGAATTTTTTAAAAACTCATTCATCTATAAATTGTTACCAGAGGTAAATGTTTGGAGGAGAAGAGATTGAAGCCCACTTTGGTGTCGTTGCTCTGTGTATTAGCATCTGTATGAATGAAGCTGGAAAGAAACGGCGTCATTTATTGACTATTAAAATTAAATTCCCACATAGTCAGCTGATCCTTTCCAGGGTTTCCCACAGTGTATTATAAGCCTGGTGGGCCACCAGGCTTTACTTGTTCCCCCCACCAGCATTAGCATTGTTTATTGATTTTATTTTTCTTTTTAATTATTGCCTTTTGTAAAGACTTTATACTTGGTGTATAGGTATTAATCGTCTTCCAATTGGCATAACTACCAAGTGATATTTTCAAATTTCCTGTCAGCTTTAAACATTTTTCAAAATAATAAACAAAAGAGACTGAAACATCACAGAAAGCAACATACCGGGTCATGACGAATCAGAACACTGTGAACTGCACACCTTTAATCACAGCACACAAAACACTGCACAGAACAGCACCAACATCAGAGAGCATGAGTGTGTAAATAATTGATTATAATGTAAAGCACTTGAGCCCTAAGACTTGATAAACTGCCATTCAAGTTCAGGCCATTTACTCTTCAATATATTGGCTGTTCGAACACAACTGAATTTTTCTAAACTGGAAACAGATTCTTTAACATCCAGTGATTTATGCAACCTTCACTATGTGAAGAAGCTCATAGTTTCCCCCAAAGAAAATAGGTGAAATCTCGTCCCATCTCCAGTATTGACTCATAAGCTAAATTTATTGCTTTATACGTGCTGCCAGGTCAGGTTGTTTAGTAACGGAGCTTTTTGGACTCGTGTTTTTTTTTCTTATACACACATAAAGACATATTTTTAAAACTAACAAGAGTGGTGCCGGCAGACCCTTAAAGCCCCTTAAAGCCCCTTAAAGTAAAACAGACCTGGATTTTCCCAGCTTTCATGTCCTGTTTTGTTTGCTAGCACTAATGTGTGCTCCTAAAAGTAACAGTTTTAATATATTTAGAAAGAATAAATTTGAGTTCAAGCCGGGCGAGCAGGCCATATCTTCTGTCTCTTTCGATTTTCTTTTTAAAGAAAACAGCCAGACCAAAACGCTCCACCTAAAAAATAATAATCCGTTTCAGCCGTCCTTATCCCAAATGTTCTGTTCTGTACGCATTTCCTCGAGGCCTCCCTGGTGTAGGCTAGATGACATGATGGAAAGCACAGAATGGGGCCCAGATGTAGGTTTATATATAGGACCAGACAAGAGTACAGCAGGGCATGACACCAGGCAGCAGGGTTACATATCGCCTGCTCGCTATCACGTACTCTGCAGTCGATAGCGATAAGGGCTACAGTGCATGTACTGTACGCAGAGCAAAGAAAAGAACAGCTGCTAATGGAGTACGATGGGCCAGTCCATTCCTTCATCATGCTGCAGGGATTAAAGCTGGAGGAAGGTGCAGAGGCTAATTACAGAAGCCAGAAAGTGTGATTAAACAGAAACGAACTGTAAAAAAAAAAAAAAAATCTGAGTTTTCAGTTGTAGTTTTTGGGCTTTGTTTTAGGATTCTCTCACCTAAAACGCCTTCAGGGATCAGCTTTTATTTGAATCCCTTTCGCTCCGGCAGCAAAGTTCAGTGATATTCTATTTGTTTTACCGTTTAAACTTGTTTGATTTGGCCTCTTCTGCCGCCACAGGCTGACAAAGCGCACACTGTTTGGGGGCAAATGTGCGAAACAAAAAGCATTTCCCCCCACTGTCTTTCTTTTTGTTTTTTTTTGTTTTGTTTTTTTTTTTGAGAAAGGAGGGGCAATCAAAGCAACCTTATCAGCGATCAACATATTCACAGCAGCAGACAGCGAGGAGAAGAATGCTCCATTGACTGATGCTGCCCGCCAGGCCGCTCGCGCTGATCTACTGAAGAAAAGACCTCTGTGGCTGGCGGACCCCACACTCCTCCCAAATGCCTCCCCTCTCTTTGCCGTCTTCGCTCCATATATGTCTCAATACTCCTTAAGAAAGAGGCGTATGGGGAGGCAGAGGAAAATGCGAGTTGTATTGTCAAGCTGCGGTGGGGGGGAGGAGGGGGGCTCCTCCGTCCCATGCTGGCGGTGTAGCTCGGGTGGGACGGGAGGGGGCTGCTGTCACCTGCCAGACTGCAGGAATGTTAATGCCACGGCTCTGATAATTGGATTTTGTACACACCGTCTGTGAGGAACATCCAGCAACTTTCCACCCCCCCACCCCTCCGTAGCCTCCCCAGCCCTTATTGTTTGACGCGGGCCCCGGGCCCTTCAGTAGGGCTCGTCTGTGTTTATACAAGAACTCATGTCTCAATAAAGACTGTTTACAATGTGTGTGTGCCTGTGTGAGCGAGTGCGCTGATGGATTTCAGAATCAAAGTGCAATTGTGCGTGACTGAAAGTGAAAAGACGGGACTGTGATTGTGAGAAGTTTAGGAGATATGTTTGGACGTAAAGTGGGAATTTCTGGACATTTATGCTCTAGAGCAGGAATATTTTCTAGGAAGCATGAACTGACCTTGATCTTCCCCACATATTGTCATTAAGGGTGAACAATATGGCTGAAAAGTGTATCACAACATAAGCGTTTCACATTAGTCAATATTGATCATTATTGATTAGTTTTTTGTTTTGAATATCTGAAACACTGCCAAACTGGTGACGTGACTTTTCCTGCTTTATCCGGTTTCCTTGTACTTATTTTCTCCTTTCACGCCACAAAGTAGTTTTTTAATTTTCAAGCGATTATGAGGCACAATGGAGAAACATAAAACTGCTGCCGCACAAGCTACTCAACAGGTTGTTGCCAGGCAACCATAGAGTGAGTGAGTTGCTAAGTAACCAAAGAGTAAATGAGTTAGTTGATTCCACCGACCTTGCTTAGAGATTGAGCGGCTAAAGCCTTTCCTCTGACTACATCTCCCAGAATGCTGTGGGGTTCTGGATCGGGGTTCAGTGAGATTGTTGGAAATTCTATTGGGCGTATTATCTATTGATATTGATCACAATTCTATCGCAATATTTAATGCTATTGATTTATTGCCCAGCTCTAATTGTCGTCATGTTTGTGGCTTGGATTTTTATGTGACAGACAAAGTTGACCAGATTTGTGAAGGGGAATAAAAATTAAACGCAATTCCACAAATAAAACTGCATCATGCATAGCATGCATTTATATTCACTCCCCTTTACTCTCACACCCTAAATTAAATTTATATAGATTCCCCCTGTGTTGGATTTATTCTGAGCAAAATTCCAGCTGTTCACCGAGGTTTGTTAGAGAACATTACACAATGTGCAAAATGTGTGCAGGAAAACACTGCACATGATCCTGAACACACCATGAAGCATGGTGGTGGCAGCATGCTGCTGAGGGATTCCAGTTCTGCATTCTGAACTTTCACATAAAGAGCATTTACAGTTGAATCTTACCATAATTTCTGAACTGCTTTAATGGTTGATCAGTAATTCTTTGTTTTGTGTCAATGTAAACAAAAATGCATCATCTAGTGGCTTTCATTTCACCTGAAGTTTTAATTTAATTCACTCCAGTTCCGTTTATTCAACAACTCAAACGAAATGTATTGAGGTACTTCACAGAAAATCGTTTCAATTTAATCACACATATTTTCCAGTGAGTCCTCGCTATTAAACAGTGCATTAAGCTCACTTTATTATTCAGAGTAGTTTAAAAAGTTTCCTATAAAGAAAACCCAGCGTTGAGTTGTTGACTTTACTGTTTGAAGGGTCATTAAAACAACTTTTTGCAGAGTGAAGCTTATTATCTTGAGAAAGATACTTTATTTGGACTGAACCAAGAAAGTTGTACATACAAAACTGTGTTGTGCCACCATGTTGTAGGAATCTCCAGTAGAAGGATGGAGGTAAATTAAGGATGAACCTGAATCTGAAATGAACCTGCAGCAGAGCAATGATCGTGAGCACAGAGGAAAAGCTACAAGTTTAGTTTAGATTCAACATATTCATGTTTTTGAATGGCCTAGTCAAAGTTTTAAGTCTGCTTGAGAACCCCAGGCTGCTGATGAACATTACACACCACAAAAAAGTGAAATAATGTTCCTGCTTTCTTACATTTATGCACCCCTTTGTGTTGGTCTGTCACATGAAATCGTATAAAACCCACAGATTTTTACGGCTGCAAAACGCAAAAATGCTCTAGGAGTGTCAATACTTTTACAAGACGCTGCATCTTGTTCAGAAAATTTATGTTTCAACCGTGTTTGAACCTCACGCGGAGTCAGAAAGTGGGCACACCCACACAGAGGTCAAAGATGAAGAGGAAGCGTTCCTTATTGGCAGAGCATGTGCGAGGCGTACACTGTACATGATCCCAGATCATTAGGGAAGTTATGGCTCTTGTTTGCGTTGGAGTGGGAGGAGGTGAGAGGGAACGGGTGGGGGTGTGTGTGGGGGATTTCTGGAATCGGGCCGGGTGGCTGTGACGCGCTCGTTTCCCTCTCCCCCGGCCTCCCGGTGCTATTTCCACCCGGGCCGATCCGGTTGAACATCTCGGCTGCTGTGACCTGAATTCCTCGCCGTCACCTCAGAGGACCCTGGCCTTAGCCAGCCGACCGTTCGCCCCGGTCCCCGCAGTCCCTACATGCAACGGGCATATGCTTTGTTTGTGTTGAAGGCCTCCTTCCTGTGTTTAAGGAAGCTGCGTTTGAAAAAACACGATCCTATTTCCAGCTGTAATCCCTCTGAGAAGAGCTGCGAGGGACAATGACAGAGGCTTTTCCTTTGGCGGAATGACTCGCTGCGATTGGATAAACAGCCTCTAATTATGTTTAATCTGTGTTAAAATAAGGCATTTTGAACAATTACTTTGGTATGTGTAACAGACAGCTGCTGTGTGGATCATTTTTTCAGGGATATTATGACTTCAGGTTCACCTCTTTGGCTGGTGGGGAAATAAAGAAAAGTTCTGCATTAATCTGTGTTCACTCTCCAGAAATAAGAGCCTAAACTTTGCACAGGCGCTAGAGCTAGTATCTGTATTTACTCATTACATCCAGGGAACAGGTGCTCATTAGTAAAATCAAATCATAAATCTTAGTGTTACTGTGATTTTCCAGGATATTTTAAATCCTGTTTTTGGCTTGTGCAAAATTTCTGATTCACCTGTTGCAAATTTTTTGCAACAGGATGTTTGACAGAGGCAAACATCCTGTTGCAAAAAATTTGTGAGTTCATCTCTACGTGCAGAAATGTTAAATTATTAAATTCTCTCGTCTTTAAGTTTTATTACAGCTGCCTGCATTTACTGCATTCTGCATTCACCATTTTAAGGTGAAATAATTGCCACTGCAGTGACTTTCATTGACACCAGTTAATGTGAATTTTTCAAGTTAAGGACTAGAGTTGTTGGAAAAATGTTTAAGCTTTCCTCTAAAAACACTTATAACAGCCTATTTTAAGCGTTCAAACTCCAAACACACCTTAATTGTCATTAATACGCAGAGTGGGAACCGTCTTAGCACTTCTGCAGAGGTTAATATCTACAGTTATCTTCACTATAATAGTTCAGCTAATCTGCATACAGCAGCATTGTGCCGAGATATTTCATCTTTCTAAGCTGTGTTTTTTTTAAAAATCTGAAAATAGTCGAATTTTCCACAAATAATTTGGAGTTAGGTTCCACTGAAAAATCAGCGAATCAATTGGGGGTTCACTGGATTCCTGTTATAATGAAGTTAATTCCCTTTCATTAGCAGCTTTAACAGATCAGTCGCCGTCGGCTTTTGGACGCAAGTTTAAAAACAGTGCTACCTTAACAGGAGGGATGCTTTCGGCAGATTTAGTTTCCACATCATGACTCTCTGTGCTTTTTGTGGCCAGATACATTTCTCTAAGTCGGCGAGGGAAAAAAAGAGTATTAACTTTCGGCAATGGGTGTGGGAGGGGCAGCAGCAGACTTTGCCATGCTGGGGGACAGAACATTTTAAGATGTTTGTGCACTTTGATACTGATAATCAGCCCACTCTTAGCATGTAGTAAAACATTTTTGAATAAAACCGACGGTGGGTTACAGAGTGTTCCTTTTCTGTCTGTGAATCCCAGAGCTGCTCCACAGAGATAATCAATAAAATCCCACTTTTATGTGCGTATCTCCTATAAACCACTCTGCATCTGGTTAACCTGTTATTCTTTTAATTGACCGATACGTCGACATATAAAAGTGCAAACTCATAACAGGACGTTAACATAATTTGCAACAGAGTCGGACATGATATTGAAAGGAAAGAAAAACGTCGACAAATGGAGAGATTGGCTATAAAGGGGGAACACTAAAGATGTAGGGATTTCACTGCACTTTTTTTTTTTTGAGTTTTAGACTTTTGAAAAAAGGGGAATAAGTTTGCAATTTGATCATTTTCTAATTTTTGCCTCTGTCAAACATCCTGCAGCACATTTTGTGAGTTCATCTCTACGTGCAGAAATGTTAAATTATTAAATTCTCTCGTCTTTAAGTTTTATTACAGCTGCCTGCATTTACTTGTACCAACTTGGCTGCCAAAGTGTTCTTGCGTGGGTTTCAAATTGCTAATCAAAAGGAAAAAAAAAAAAAAAAAGAAAGAAAGAAAGTTTCAAACAGCAGCATGTTGGAGCCATTTATCTTCCCCTCCTGTCTTGCTCTTTTTCCCTTTTAACCTGGCAGTAGCGTACTGTTGCATAAACAATGGTCTGGACAACCACCTTCGGGCTATTGTGGCCCTCCGCTGGGCTGAACTCTGGCCAAGTGGATGTTGTGGCAGGAGACCGCCTTGCAGGCGAGCGCGCAAGCCAACCAGAGGCGTCCGTTCCTGTAGGCGAGCCCCCAGTGGACGGCGGCGGAGGATATTACGCTGTGACAACCCCTGGATTGCGCGTGTGTGTGTGTGTGTGAGGGGAACGTGACTTTGAAATTTAAACAGCCTGGGAGGGGGACGGCTTGGCCCCGGCAAGCAAAAATAATCCCATCCCTGCAAATGTCAAACTAAAATTGAAACCCAAGCCACCTTTTTCTCCTTTTTTTTTTTTTTGGACTTGTATGTGTGCAGCTTGTGTGATTTCACATGCTGCTTGTGTTTAGTATTCATAATGAGGTGTTGCAAAATGCACGCTCTCCGCATATCTTTCTCGGCTCTCGTACCACCTGTATAAACAACAGAGCTGTTGCGAAACGGTTCCAAGAAAAGGCTCTTCCCGGGCTTGTTGTCAGAATGAGGTCAGCGAACACACTACTCTTTTCTCCCTCGGTCTCTCCTTTCCCTCCTTCTCTCTGTCCTTTCACAGCACCGGAGGAATAAGGTCACTGGAGCGTCCCGGAGACACTTCTGCATCTTTTTATTTGCTCCAATTTGCAGAAATCTAAAGACACTTCGCATCCCAGCAGGCACAGGCCGGTTGTGCAATAATGCAAATACAGCAGCGGTCCGTACAAAAACAATGGGGGGAGATTCGACACGGGAACACCTTGTGTGTTTTCTGCAACGAGCCGCAGCGTGAAATCATTTGACACCCCGCCGATCAGCCGAGTCCGTCCCGGGACACAAAAGCGAGCTTCTGAGACGTAAAGGAGTTCCCTTGTATCGTATGTTTTAGAGTCGAGGAAGCGGCCGACCTCACTCCCAGAGGCACTGGTGGTGGACCGCGTCGTGTCTGGAACACTGAAACAGGATCTCCAGAGAGGAGCACAAAATGGGGGCTTTGTGTCCAATATTTGTCCAGACAAAGCCAGATAAGGAAATCCAACAAGGGGTTGAGCAGGGAGCTGTCTCTCTGTGACTCTGTGAAACAAAAAGAAAGAAGCAGACTTTAATATAGGCCTTGCATAACCATCAGTAATTGTAATAGGGCTGATAGCAGTAATAAAGACACTTAATTTGGTTGGAAAGTTTTGTTTTTACAGTTGACTCAGATTTTTGGGGGCTTTTAGAATCACATAATTCTCCATTGACATCTGCAAATGTTAATCTTTCAGATGGGAACTCTGAGCAGAGTCAGTGATGGACACTTTGCATTCTTAAAACTGGGAATGTTTTAGTTCGAGCCTGCACTCCTGATGAGACTTGTCCACAAAACCTGCAAAACTATCTGGAGAAACAGCTTATCGCGTTTTACAAGTGTCCCGTTCTGCTCTTCCTCGTTGAAAGAAGTCCAAAATGGCCAAAAAAGAGCTCAGTGCTTGAAATGAGCTTCCTCCTTTCAGTGGCTGGACTCTACGGCGAGGAACTCCATCATCTGGGCGGCGTTTGGAGTCGTTTGGAGATGGTTTGAGCATCTCAGCGGTGCGAGACTCAAGGGAGAGATAGGAAGACCTTTAGATCCTGTAGAATGAGCTGGAGCGAGAGGGATCTTTGATCACCAAATTTAAAAATATCTTTTTAAATCTTTAAGTCCTAAACTGAGCGCAGGCGATGCAGGTAAATTTGCAGTACCGGAATTCTGCCACACTTTGCGCTGTCTGAAATATTCCAACCATTTCTCACAGTGGAGATGTTGCACTTTCCAGCTAATATCAGGTTATTAGCTGGGGTAATTTAACCCCCGTCATAGCAGGAAGTGAAATTAATATGAGAAGCACTCTTTTAATAGATGGTAAATTGTGAAAATAACTTGCTAGATATTGAAAGTCCCAGTTGTTATGCATAAATGGGCAAATCTATATTTACTCACAGGACATTAAAAGAACTGTGTATAATTAAAATAAGCAAAAATATCCATTATATCCATTTAAATTTGGGACATAAAAGGTTAAAAAAGCTATTTTTTTTATTAAAGCCATCACAATTTTTACTTTGTTTTTAGGTTTTAGAATAAAGAAAAACATAAACCCAAAAGAAAAGTTTTTTTGTTTTTTTGTAACTATTTTGAAAACACAGAAAAACTTTTAAAACTAACCGTCACCATGCGCGCCTTCAGATCCCCCGTTCGCAGACGCCACGTCAAAATATTTTCCAGAGTTTCTGTCTGCAGATGCTCCTCTAAGCTGATGATTTTCTGCTGATGATGAGCTCTCACAGCTGTAAATAAACTTCTGTCAGCGAGACTCGTTATATTTCAACATCTTTTACAGTAGCAACAGGCCATCCTGGGTGGAAACAGCAACGTGCAGGTCAGCGGAGAACTCGGAGAGCAACATTCGCCCTCGCTTGTTTGCAGTCAACGTTCCCACAATGTCTCCCTTGCCGGTCTGTCGTAAAAAAAAAAAAAATCTTAACAAGAGAGGAGGATAAATGTGGGAAAATCATGAAAAAGTCTCCTCAAACAGCTCGGTGCAGATGCTTCGGACATTTCTGTTCTCACACGCCGCTGCTCCGGAACATTCCTGAAACATTTTATCACTGCAGCACATGTGTGAAAATCGCTTTAGTCAGTAAAATTTTTCCCCCTCTTGCGATTGAGGTTAAGGGTTAAGCAGTAATTATCTAGATTTATGATTTCAAAGGACTTTTTTTGCCCTTGAAAGAGAATACCTTATTTAACTCCACTTCCTTGTCAAAATCCTGTCACTTCTGCCCCCAAAAAAGACAAAATGTGGCGACTTTAATCTGATTTTGAGGCACAAAAGTTCTGATGCTAAAATCCACGTTTTAGCAACGTTTGACGATCCTGCTATCAGTAGGAACAAATCTGGATATTCATGTAGAGATATCTATTTATAAGAAGTAAAAACATATTTCTTTTTTCTTGCCATGCAACTGAATGGTGGGTGAAAACGAAGGTGTTTGGTGCACAGATGGCGTAACAATTTCAATAGCTAAAAGCGTAGAATTTTCACAGAACCTCCTCCACACGTTCTTGCTTTATTTAACACGTGGCTTGCCCATATGAACCGAGTGGTTAAGTGAACACCCTGATTACAGCCGCGGCCTGACAGAGCCTAATTCTCTTAAGAGTAATAATAACTCCCATATATGTCCGCTCATAACTGTGACGGGCCCCCGAGGCTGCATTTGTCTGCCTAACGGTCTCTGCGGAGTGGGTTCTCTGCACGGGACCACATGTGTCTGCAGACCAGAAAACGCTGAAGCCATTACTTGTGAAATTGAAAGCAGGAACCAGGAAACAGCAGCAGAAAGAGACAGTTTTGACTGAGCTTTTGGAGAAGAGGGAGGCGTATCGAAGAAAAGCCCCCGTCAGATGGTAGTGCTCAAGCCGACTTGTTGACTGCAGCAGGGCTGCGGACGATTTAGGCCTACTTGTCATTTCGGCGACCCCTCCCTGCCACGACCCCTCGGCGATGACGCTCGGCGACGACTCGCCGTTTCAGATTTGTTATTGCGTCTCCATGTGTATCTGGTTATGGCCAAGGAGAGCCTTCAATTTTATGGATGCTGTGATAATTCGGAAAATCTTGTGCAGTTGTGAAGGATTAAAATTGTGGGATTTTTTGTGTATTTTTCCTGCTGTGAGAGTATCAGCGCTGTCAAAAACACAAGGTTCTGACATTGTCAAGTCTTTCAAAACCCTTAAAAATGACTAAATTTTATTCAAATCATTTCAAGATCTGAATAAAAGTATTTCAACACTTTTTCTATTCTGCTTTTTGCAATTAAATTGTCTCAATATATTTCTAAATATAAACAAACAAGATCTCTCTCTTCTGACTCCACCAGAAGGGTGTAATTTATTTATTGGTTGAACCACAACAACAACCAATTTTAGCCAGAGACTCCTTCCTGACTGGCAAAAACAACAGAATCTCTTAAAGAGACAGTAACCCTCAACCGAGAGGAACATAATGCACCAGTTTGGAAATAAACACAATCTGCAAAAACATTGAAAAGCATAAATTTAATGTGTCTTTTAATATGTCCTTTAAAATATAGTGCAAGTGGTTTCAATCGAACTATCCATGCATTGATCTTTATGTCTGTTCTTCCAACTTCCCATTCATACAACCATAGTTAAAGCCTGAGAACTGCAGAAATATCAGCCATAAACATGTTCTTTACCGTTAAGTTGTACTCTTTAAGAAGAAGAAATATGGATTTTGAGTGTAAGTGTCAACGTTTTAAATGAAGAATGTATTTCAGCCTTGATTAATATCAAGGCATATTTACTTTAACACTATTTGTGTTAAAGGGCTGAAACATTCATCCTTTCAGCCCTTTAACTCTCCGCGCCGCTGTTAGCAGCAACCAAATGCATCTATTGCATTAGTTCGGGTTATTGTTTTACATGCCTCACACATGATGCATTGTGATTGTCGGTAATTTATGTGCTGCACGTGACGATTTATAGAAAACACGCTCTGTTTTTTTTCAGAAGTTCTCATGCTTCAGACAGCTGGATGGTTTTAATAGTGATCAGTTGCCCGTTTTTGTACATATGTACATGTGCGTCCAGGTTTTACTGTATATTTGTCATCTGTTTTGAATTTTCCTCCACAGTGACTCACTTGGAACAAGCTAATGCCTCTGGTTTTAAGTATGATCTCAATGCAGTGCATGTAAAAAGGGGGTCGCTTTCTCATATCGCCGCCTTAAAGGTGGGGCTCAGCGCTGTTGTTGGGTGTTTATTTCTTTATTTGGTCGGGTAGCGGGTGTTTCCCCGGATAAGGGCCCGTGGAGAAGACTTATCTTCAAGCGCGCGTCTGTCATCTGCTGCTGCAGACAGAGTGCTCTTTCATTCGCTCTGGTGAAAGAGGGTTCATACAGATTTAAGGGCCCGCATTGTTTGTGCTCTGCGATGTTTAATCACTTTTGCTTGGACACCATATTAAAAACTTGGGCTCCGGATGGGTAGAGAGGCTCTTCGTCGAAAACAATTGGGTGTTCTCTACAAAAACGGGGAGAGAAAAGAAGCACCGCGGCGGCCGCCTCACAGGGTGGGTGGCGAGGACAAAGGCACACCATCGGGGTGAAGCCAACAAACAGATCAGATGGGATAAGATCCTGAGCGTTAGTTGCTGATATTAAATTTTGTACTTTTAAAATGTTCCTGCTTTATACCCTCTAAGAGGTCCTGCAGCTTTGTCTCCGGTTTCTCATGTTTTATTTACTTTAAAGAGTAAGATGGTGGCTTATTCCTGCTTAACTTTCCCACACCGCCTCCCTTCCCCTTGCACTTTATTTCACTTTAGCCACTGATTATGTGTAGTGTTTACATATTCCATAGAGCTCTGTGACAGAGATAAACCTCTCCTGATGCTTATCCCCTGGCCACAATGTGGAAACCACTAAGATATAATGTAAACCAAACGTCACAGCTGCCCTTTCATGTCTCAAGTGCCAGTTTGACTTGCTGAGCGAGATTTTCTTGAGGACTTGGATCTAAGTGATATTAGTAACCGTAACTCTAAGGCCGTCATGTTTTCTTCCGTCTTTTAGTAACCTTGGATGGCCGTATTTATGAGTCTTTTCTCATAAAGTCACTGCTTGTGTGAGATGCATTCTTGGTCGGCTTTGTCATTTGAGGAACGTTAACGCTAAGCAGTGGGAGTGACTATTTCTGATATGAAATGTGATTAACGAACCCTGCATCGGCGCTCCCCATAAATTCGGTTGTAGGATTATACTGAGGGCTGCGCTCGGAGGACTCCTTGGCATTAATTGGCCCGACTCTCCCGTGGCTAAGAGTATTGCTCTCACTCTACTCAGCAGACTGCGGTTTGTGTGTGTTATCACTCTTGAGGTCCTTCGCAGTAAATGTGTCACAGGCAAATTGCGTCGGTCTAATAATACCCTCGCATCGTCTCACGTTGCAGAGCTTCTTGGGCTCCGGGCTCTCAGGAGTCGCTCCTGGAAAGGTCCCTGCAGTCAGCAGTGAAGTTCAACTCCTGAAACTAAAAATGCTTTGAAATGTTTCCACTGCGGTACCCGGTGTGCACGAAAGGCAAAGAAGAGAATCCCTAGTTGCTCATCACCCTCAGTGTGGTTTGTACCTCAATCCTTACGATTTGTGCTTTCAGAGTGAAGATTGGGCAAAAGATATTTTATGGTTACCCTTTTAACACTAAACAGTGCGATTGCAAAAAAATGCGCATGAATGTAAGTATTTGCTTTCTTAAAATAGTTACACACAAAAAGTGTGTGTACACACTAATAGCAATACAAAGTACAAAAAGAAAAAGGTATTTACTTAATTATAAAACGAACCAATTAAATGGATAAAATGATGCAACAAATTCAACTTAAATACAATAATTGTGACTCAACATGTTTGTCTTGGAGTAGCTTTACAAATAGAGCTGCTGGAACAAAACGCAGCGTTTAAAAATGGGTTTTCTTAATAGGGCCATCAAACTTGGTGAGTTATCCTTCCTCGTCATTAAATAAAAGCAATAATAATAAAAATATTTGGTTTGATACATGACTTTTGGCATTAGTGTTGGTTTTTGTTGAAAGTAAACGCACCACTAAGTAGAAAGTTACTTGCATTAACCGTAAAGCCCTAATCATAAACATAGTTTCTGCTAATGCTAATTTCTATTAGCAAACCCTTATGAAAGATGGGAAGTGATGATCCCTTATCAAACCAAAATAACTGTCAGCAACCAAGTGGTGGTAAATATTTTCTGTGTGAATCCTCAGCTGTTGCTTAAATTGAAGTGGGTGCAATTTAATGTAAGATTTGTCCTTTTTACCCCAAAAACATCTGTTATAAAATGACAGAAATGGTGAAGAGTTGAGATTGCCTGGACGACTTACTAATACATTTCATTTAAACCAACACAATGTGTTTTTATCGGAGCTCTGTAAAAGAAATTTGTCAACATCACATAGTCATCAGCATACAGTGCAATTTGTTTTGCATTGTATTTCATTTGAGTAGAATACAATAAATCATTTGATTTAATATAATCAAAAATAATATCAAAAGTCAGACGTATGAAACATCCGGCTCTGTTTGATACTTGAAAAAAGTCAGGAATGACAAAACTGTACAAGTACAAAATGATACAAGGCTGAAATTACCTGAGACCTTTTAAGTAAACAGACGCAGAGTGTTTTTGTCAACAAGTTTTTAAGCAATGTTAAAACAATACATTAGATACTACTCTAGAATACATCAAACTAGACGTTCTGTTAGCGGGAAAACTTGTGATAGGTAGTGAAGTATAATATATTTTTTATACTTCTTAAAGAAGGTCAAGAATAACAACAAACAGTGCATCACACCAGATGTTTTTCTCCTTTACTGACTAGTTTTTGTTTTATTTGGGCAGAAAGAAGCCCAACAAACCAGCCAGTCCGGATTTTTTTTGACTACAAATATTTATGTAGACGCTGTCTTAGTTTGGCTAAACAACGAAAAATAAAAATGGTGCAGTTTCTTGAATAGCTGCAGTAGTTTTGAATCCGACAGAAAACCAATTTACTCATCAAACTAGAGGTTTCTAATCTGTCTGATTTTCATTTAACTTGAAACAATGTGCATTCAACAAAAGGTTTTATATTGATGCATTTACAGACATGAATTAAGTGGAAGTTTCTGGCGTTGGTGTATTTAATGAAGAGTATTCATGACTTGGCCTGTCGCCTGTCAGAACCGGTTAAGGGAGTTGTGTATCACTAGTGGAAATCTGACAATAAACTGCTATGGGTAGCATTTTAATTTTTTTTTTTTTTTTTTTTTAATGCAGCGCCCAAAAATGTCCATTTTTAAACATCGTCCCCGATAATAGGCATTCATCTGCAAACTGTAGAAATAGAGCAAAGTGTCTGATGAATGGGAAGAAATATCTTTGGTATTTACAGCTAGACAGAAAGTGAACCACTGCAGAGCGTTTACTGGAAGGAGGCTCATAGTTGGGATGCATAACCAACCAGCAATGCAAACACTTTCCGATTAAACAAACAAACCAAAAAAAAAGGGCAAAGGGTTCAAACAATCACTATGGGAACTGATGTCCTCTTTAAGAAGATGTGCTCTGTCAGGTTGAGCCAGTTCGTTTTCTATTTTGACTGTTGTTGTTTTTTTAAGTTACAGATCCACGCAGCTTCAACAGACTCGTGGCCTGTTATTGAGCTCCAAGAAGCTAAAAGTAATCCACCAAGCTGGAGCTCATCCCTCTTAATTTGTTTGCCCGCTTTACATCCACTGAGATGTTCTCCCGCTCCATCTAAGCCATCACGTTGACAACCCCAGGCGGCGTCTAATGCTCCGATTGATTCTCCTCTATAGCTGCTTTGATGCCGCTCTTTTATTATGTCGGATGCGGTGGTATTTTTCCCCGCCTCCTCTTGTTTATAAAAGCGTCTCAGATAGTGTAAAAGCGGAAAGTTGCACTCTGAAGCTTGGCCACTTGGGCACTGCTTTTGTAACCGGCGAGGCACTTCGTCTGGTGTTCCTTTGGAAATTAACAGAGATGTTTTAACAACAGCAAACCCGTTTGCTTCAATCTGCGGCGCTAAATCACATCTCGGGGTTATTTGTCTGAAAGCAGGTCTGAGTTGTTGTAAAGCCGAGCAGTTGTTCTGTTTTACGAGGCGCTAATGACCTGCCAATTCAAGAGCAAAGGCAGAGTGACCAGGTCATTATGTCTAGTGTTTACTACCTGTTGCCCTTTGACTCCTGTTTGAAGATTGTTGTTTTTGCCTTTAGAGTGTTTGATTCTTTTCTGCCATCTTGGCTCTGAAGTGGCGGTTTAGCATGACAGCTGCTAATCTGATGAGATCCACAGAGTGAGGGCTTGATAACAGCCAGGGTTTGGCTTCTGTCCTGCTTGTAGATAAAAAGCACACGCCTCTAAAAGGTCTGGGGTTTATGACTCAGCGCCTCTGGCACAAACTCAACAATAGAAAGACTCTGTGTGCTTGCAGAGATGCACATTGTCCTGCAGAAGTATGCATGCTGCAAGTAAACTATCACCGTCATGTTGCATCAACAAAGTGCGATGCGTTTTATCGGTGTCGGCACCGACACCAAGACATGGCTGTTCAAGGGAGCATCAGAAAGAGAAGCACTGTAGGTACGGGGCAGCTATGGAGGAGCTGCAGAGACCCTCAGCTCAGGCGTGAAAATCTGTTGACAGCAAGAAGAAAACCATGTAGGGAACCAGAAGGTTATACTATGTGGTGGAACCCAAACGCCATCAGTTCAGACGAAGTGTATTAATGTGTGAGAGTGGTCCAGTCAAAGTCCACACCTTTGTCCAAATGAGCGCTTGTGGCAAAACTTGAAAAGTCGATGTCCGATTCTGACTTTGCTTGGACTAATTAGCAAAAATTTCAAACTGCAGAAGATTTGGAAGCTAGAGTCTGAAATGCAGGCCACACTTTTCAGATTTGTATTCGCAAAGAAATCTTGAGAACTACTTGTTTCATCTGATTCACAACTACAGACAACTTTATGTTGGTCTGTCAAAAAAAAAAAATGCTGCTAAAATACACTGGAGTTTCTGGCTGTAACTTGAGAAAATGTATTAAGAAGCGCACGCGGTGTTGCTGGGAGAGTCCTCTGGCTGCGTATCATTCAATCAGCTAACAGCTTCACGTCCTCAACTCGTCTGATGTGTTTACTGGGGCCTTGTTGTCTTTATCATTTCCTCTGGTGATACGGGTGTAAATGGCGGCAGATAAACCGAGAGGTGATTTAGTGTTCGGGTCTCAATGCGGCGAGCTCTGGCGGCCGGCTTCCTACCTTTGTGTGGCGGAGGCCGGGGTGGGGTGGTGGTGGGGGGAGCGGGATGGGGGCGTGGAGGCGCTGCAGCGGATATGCGGCCCGAGCGCCTCCGAGGAGGGAAGGAAACCGGGAGTCAAAGGTGATCGCATGGTGCTCCTGTTATTTGAGCCCGCTGAAACCGGCTTAATGGATTAGATATAAAACATTCTGCTGCGTGTTATTAATTACTGCAGCATCCAGTGGTAACCCTGTTGCACGTGGGCTGCCGCCGCCGCTGCAGCTGCATGCCTTCGTCTTCCCGCTCCTCTCTTCACACAGGCCTCTCCTGTAACCTTGAGAGAAGCCTGCTCAGGCCCCCTGAGTTCAACGAGTGCATGAGGCATATTTTCGCTGAGCGTGCTCGGACCGCCCTCTCTAAACCCCTCGACCCCCCGCCACTAACTCACTCGCTCTCCCCCGCCCTGCCTTCCTCCTCGCCATACATACAGCGTTTTCCCTCCTAAAGAGGACTCCCTGTAGGCCTCGCCTTTCACAGTGCCTGCAAAGGAAATACATTATGTGTAAAAAGATTTCCATATGGTGTCATACGATCTGTGTAATTCCCCCTCGATTGATAAAAAAAAAAAAAAAGAAAAATTTACCTTGTACGCACAATCAGCCCATTGTTCAGCTCCTGGGCTGAATGCACTGACCTGAAACACTAAAAACACTGTAAACTGCACTGCATTGAATGCTCGACAGTGGTGTCTTTTTTAATTAAAAAGCACAAACTGAGCACGAGCGAGCCAAACCAGCTCAACCGGAACGTGCAGATATAAATAAATCGCTTCCTTCTCCCTCGGTAAATACCTCAGAGTCAGTTGCAGCCAGTTTTTTTTAAGGAGGAGTGGCTGACATCAGCTGCTGGAGTTTACAGGAAGGCCTGCATGCATGTATGCCTGTCTTGGCTGACGATTTGGAGTTGGAGTGCGTGTGGGGTGGGTGCTTTGGGGTGAAGAGTCTGCGGCAGTCCTACAGGCAGGCTGTTCCAGGTGAGCCCTGCCAAGTTCAAGTGGCTTGGACCTCGCCCTGCGCCACAGAACGGGAAGTGTTTCTGCAGGCGCTGCCAACCTCTGCGAGAGCTGCGACTGTCAGTGTCAGCGAGGAGATAGTGTTTTCTACAAGCACACGCACGTTCAAGCCCAGAGAGAGAGAGGGAAAAAAAAAAGTTTGGCAAGGACGCATGTATATATGTAGATGCTTGCCAGGAGGGGGATTACTGGAGTTTGCTCCAGTGGTGGCCCTTTGATGTTCCTTCCAGTTCCCATGATGCAACAGTCTGGCGAGGACGAGGAGATTATTTTTATGACCTTTAAACAGATTGCGCATCAAATTCTGTGCAATTACGATTTGAAATCTCAGAGATCCTTTAAGTTCAGGTCCGTTTTTTTTTTTTTGTTTGTTTTTGTTTTGTTTTTTTCACGAATGTTTCTACGAATGAAGGCAAACGGTTTTCACACCTCTTGAACTCTTTCACACTTTTTCGCTCTGCAGCCACTAATGTCAGAGAACTTTCATGGGATGATTTTATGCGATAGATAAACACATACTAGTGTAAAGTGGAAAGAGAACAAAACTTGGTTTTCAAAATTTATTACGAATAGCAAGTGTTAAATACCCTGTACTCTTAATATTCCTAAATAAAATCCAGTACAGCTTGCCTTCTTTAGTCACCTAATAAATAAACAGTGCCCACGTGTGAAATTTAATCTTACTCAGCTGCTCTGAGAGGTTTCCTAGAGAACATTAGAGAATAAACAGAATCATGACGACCGAGGAACACATTAAACAGACTGGAGATGAAGGTGTAGAGAAATTTAATGCAGAATTAAGTCATAAAATAACGTCCCAGACTTAGAACATCTAATAGAGCCACTGTTAACCTGCTAAGAAATGGCTGTTCACCTAAACTGGAAGAACAGGCAAGGAGAGGATCAATTAAAAGCACTCAACAGGTCCTTGGTAACTCTGGATGAGCTACAGGGATCCACTGCTCAGGTAGAAAGTCATTGTTGGCAAAAAAAAAAAACCTAAAAAGAGGTTTTCCACATAGCATGTCGCAAAGAATATGAAACGTGGAAAACAGTGAAAAAATGGAAAATGTTGGCGGCAGCATCATGCTGCAGGGATGTTTCTCCTTAGCCTAGTAGATGGATGGAGTCAAATACGGGACAATCCTGGAGGAAAATTTGGTAGAAGCTGCAAAAGCAGCAGGAAAACAACCGTAAAGATCAGACGTTTGTGCATGCATTCAAAAAATTTGACTTAAGTTCAATTCTGCTGTCAATGAAGACATTTAAAATACAAAATGTATAAAAGGCAAAAAAAAACAAAAACAAAACAACAACTAGTTTTTCCTTTGTTGTAAATGTGTACATATGCAGGAGACAACATTGACCTTTGTAAGTCCCAGAAACAAACTGCCAGAGCTACAGCAGATCAAATTATATTTGGGTTACAATGGTCCAGTCAAAGTCTAGACCTCAATCCAATTAAGAATCTGTACAAAAACAAATGTTAAAATCTAAAATGTACAGTTGCTTTCTGTCCAGTCTGACTGAGCCAGAGCTCGTTTACAAAGAAGAATGTGCCGAAACTTGAGCATCCGAGACGTGCAGAGCTGGCTGAGAGACTTGCCTGAAGACGTGCAGCAGCGTTTGGCGTTTCAGGGGGTTCTGGTATCGACATGCGGTACATTGATGTTTGTGCAGACGGTCAGTGGGATATTTTTATGCAGCTGAACCAGCATCCCTGGGGGGGAATTCAGACGGGGGCAGCTTTTCCATGAATTTGTTCCTTTAAGCTCAGAGATGATCCTCCCAGAAACATGAAACATAAACAGAGCGTTCCTGTCGGCTCTGCTCGCCTTCCTGAGCTGAACCAAGGCAGAGCAGGAACTACCTCAGCTATCCTGCAGCCCGCCCACTCTCCCCCCAACCCTCGTAACCCCTGATCTTCACGGGTGAACTCTTGGCATCGCTGATAAAGTGAAAGCAACTCTCTCTGATTGTTGGAGGATGGCTGCAGGGCAGGTGTGAAATCCCCCACGATGAGTCTCCGAGTGGACAAATCTTAGCGTACCGAGGAAGTGGAGGAAGGCTTATTGGGGTGTGGGGGATTGTTACAAGGAAAAGCGGCAAGAGGGGAATTCCTGTTCCCGAACCGATGGAAAAAGTGACTGCTGGGCTTCACTCATGCGGCTCTGTGTCAAAACAGCCGAGCGCTGCCGTCATCTGTGCAAATATTTCAAGAGATTATAGTTCGGGAGCCGCGTGGGAAAAAAGCTGCAGCAGCAAAAGAACAGCGAGATTTAGGACAGAGAGCCCTTCTCATCCGAGCATTATCAGGCCAACGGTCCTGCCTTGCCAGGCAAGAGTTGATCATCATCCTAAAGTCTTTGGCAACCACCCAGAAAAAAAAAAAAAAAGTCAAACAAACACATTTAAATTGTTGGCTGGAAAACCACCAGGCATATCTTCATGCCTTCAGTTTACAGGAGTGAAACTGTAATATAACTTTCATTACAGTTTCACTTTTGAACATTGTGCAATGTCAGAAGTTCTTATGAATGGCCACCCTTGTTCACCAAATTTGATCTCCCATAATCTCCCTCGACATAATACTGTGACACCGTTTTAAACACATTGCGTGGAAACACCTTGACAGCGGCATTAAACTGGCTGCAATGAGCTGCTGGTGTAATGTTTTCAAACCCTGCAAGCAAACCATTCTGTGGCCTGCTCTGTGGATCCCATTGTTTACGACTCCCAAACAACAAAATGTGAAATTAATTTAGCGCCTCTCTTCTTCCCACTGCAAGCTGGCGCTGTGCAGCCAAACCACATGTTGTTACTTCCCCCAGCAAGCCCTGGTAGCAGAGAAAGGATTTGTGGATTTGTTGTCTGCGTCTTTTTTTTTGCCATGAATGTGGGATACAGTTTCCCCCGTTTAAATGTGAACATCTTGAGTCAGGTGCTGCTGATCAAAGTATGCTAGTGCGCTAAACACAATGCCAAGATGGAAAGACGTCAGCTCTGCACCTTATAGGAGTTGTTTCCAAATCGTTGGAAGGTCGACATTTAAGATGGCGTTGAATCTTCTCAGAAGTAGATGTCAAAAGGTTAGACCATGCAAAAGCCCAAGAACTCAGTTTCAGACAGTGGAGGTCTTGCTTAGCATGTTAAATCTCAAAGTTTATGACTGTGTACTTAGAAAAAGGCTGAACAAGAATTGCTTGTTTGGAAATGTTGCTCTTTTCTCTGGAAGACAAACCAGGCAGCTTGAATGTGCATAAACTAGAACAATGATCTAGTGGTCATCAGATGATGACACGTTTTGCCTGAACAAAACAATAAAAAAAACATAACAGCACAGCACTTTGAAGCATCTTTCAGCTACGGTAGTGGAGGAATGATGAGTGGGGCTTGTTTTGCAGCAACAGAACATGAATGTCTTGAAGCCAATTGAGTTGAACGAATTGACTGAATCATTCCAGAGCCGGCGTCAAGAATTGTGCTTAGATTTTTGTCACCTCTTAGTTTTTTCCATTTTGGATGAAGTAATGGTAGCGGGGATTCTGTTGTGTGCTTTTATGCGCTTCAGAGCAGTTGAGAAAACTTTTAAATCCTGATAAAGACCAGATCTTTTCTGGTATTTACTAATATATGAAATGCAGTGGTTGGCATACTCCTGCTAATCTGCTAATGTGCTTACAGTGGAGCTGATTTTTCACTTAGCATTTTAGAGCACTCTAACTTTGAAAAAGTTTAGCACACTTAGCTTCCCCTAATTTCTAAAGCACTAATTTACTAGTTTTGTAAACTTTCAGTTGGATAAAGTTTGACATCTGTGTTAAAGTTGTGGCTTAAATGAACTGAAAATGGTTGACTTTCATAATGACGCTCCTATTTTGAAGCGTGCAAAGACTGTGTACACATCAGCTCTGCTTCCATGCCGCTAGCCTTTAGTTAGCACTGCCCACCATTGATTAAAACCGTCAAACTCAAAGCGAGTACCCTTTCTTTTTGCAGCGAGGGATGTTTTGTTGAAAGACACAGTCTGTTGACTGTACACCTTCGTTGCTGTTGCCAGGATGTCTCCAGTCAGTCAGGGATCCACAAGGAAAGAAGGAGCTCTGCTGTCTTTGGAGGACTGCCAATGGCGTGACCTTGTGACAGGCGCAGAGCCACCGGCCCTTCTCGGGTTACATTAGAATCTGCTTGACGGCACCGTTTTATTACCAACTGGCATCAGACTCACCAAATAAGCATCTACCTGGTGCATGGACTCCAGATGTTTTCATGAAATCGCTCTTTTAGTTTGCCTTTAAAAAAAAAAAAAAAAAAAAAACTTAATTCAGGGGTCTTGTGCCAGTGGAGACACCACCAGGCTCCACTCTCCCCCCGAATGAACCCTCCTGCCCCAGAGCCTCTCTCCCCTCGAATGCTTTGATTCGGGCCAGCTCCGACGGGGGCCTCTGAAAGCCCTGTCTCCAGGCTCATTAACAGGAAAGGAGGGGTTTTACTAGCCATGCGGCATGCAGCCGGCTTTTAAACCACCAACCAGCTGAACAGCTTACAGCCTCAGGAGTTAGCACAGCTTTCCATCATTACTGGACCCTTCCAGGTAAGGAGTTGGGGGGGAAATGTGGACATTATTAGGCACCATAAGACCAGCTTTCTTACCCGCGAGAAAGTTAAATTGCGCTTTAATCTGAACAATCTGATCGAAAGTTCATATCCCGCTTTCGGTTCTTGGCAGAATAAAGTCAGCAGTAAACGCATTGAGATTTGATACCCAGCTTGATGCATGTTTGCGTACTAAATGAGAAGAAATGATGATACAGCAGCACAGGAGCATGGATAGTAAAGAAGAAAGCACCATTTGCACCTGCTGCTTCATTCCCTACTGGAGTTGTAATGGCAAAAATAAACTGGCTCGACATCTGTTGGCAACGTCAGTAGTCTGTTTTTATGCTTGTAATGACACATTAAACTCTGTGGTTGATTCCCCCCCAACCCCCCACACACACACACACCCCTCCACCTCCTTCTTCAGTCTATATCCCGTTCCAGAGAAGCAGTGCCAGCAAAATTGTCCGAATGAGTGCACGCTTTGTTTTCTTTGTCTGTTTCGAGCCAAGATTTGGTCTTAGATGTGGTGGCGTTCTACGATCGCATAATTCCTTCCATGTAGCCAAGCTTAAAGGTGTGCGTGGGCGTGTGTGTTTGTGTGCGTTGCGCTGCTGCCGCTCGCTTGGCACGACTCTGAGAGCGCAAACAGCGGCGATGGGTGGCAGGGATCCTCGGTGGCCTCAAGCCCAGCTGGAGGAGAGCCATTTTTTTTTTTTTTGAGTGGGAGCGCCCAGTCGTGGCCAGTGGGAAGTCCTCTTGGCTGAGGCTTGACACAGTCGTGAGCTTTGACAATCAGTGACACATCACAGGCGGAGGTTGATCAGATCCAGTGTGACGCAAGCACAAGCTATGAGACCTTGTCTTTGAACTTGGCCCGTAATCTAAAGGGATTTTCATCTGCAGCTATAAGTGAAAGCTTATAGCTTTCACTTATAGCTGCAACAACCTGTCTTTCCACTGTTCTTAGTTTAGTGTTTATTCAACTGCAGAATGCAGGCTGCGTGCTGGTGGTGTGTTAGTGCTGTTGCCTTTCAGCAAGAAGGTTCTGAGGTTGAATCCTTTCTACATGGTGTAGAAAGGATTCCTGTTTTGCATTGACAATCTGTACAGGGTATACCCAACCTTTCACCTTTTCAAAGTTAGACCAGACATCAGAGCCCCCGGGAAATGAGGAGGTAAAGTGATTAAATGGATTGCCATTGTTGATTTTTAGTATAATTTCAAATGATCTACAGCTGCATTTCTGCAGACGTGCTTGTTGAAAGCTATCGGGACTTGTGAGTGGTGTGAGATAAAGTTGTAGATAAAGCAGCCTTGGCTAACCATTCCTTCATATCAGTGCCAAACAAAGCACAATTAAACACCCTGAACACCTTCTGGGCCAAGTTCATTCCAACTTAAACACTTACTAATACGTTGTTTTATATATTAAAGAGTCACTGCGGTGCAGCAATCTTGAGGCATCCCCAAGATTTTGATATTTTGCTTTGAAAAGACTTGAATCTCTTGTCTTTCAAAGCAGTTTAGATCTCAGGGTTTCTCTCGACTTTGGCTTCTTTTTCACTCTCTTGCTGTTTGTTGTAAGGAGGGAAAATGCCAATGAAGCTTGACTTAGCTGTCAATTTATGCTCAAAAGTGTCTCCTAAACCAAAGGGATGAATCAGTGATGTTTCTACACATACCAGGCAAATAAGCAACAGGCTTTTAAACTGGATTTTTAGGCTCTATGTTACTGATTTCACTGACAAATTCACAATTTACCTACCCTAACCCTCCTAACCTTTTAATAAAAACCAGCTTAATAGACCTAAATTTGTATTTTGGCCAAAATAAGGTAATTCCCAAAGACCAGAAAGAACCAAGAAAGTCTGTGTGCTTGAATACAAAGTCTGAATGGTTTAATACTTTTGCATTGAACTGGGTGTTTGTAAACCATATTTATTTCATGCATTGTGAATCCAAAGAGGCTGCGTAAAGTATTCTGTGAAAGTCCTGTTGTCCTTGTTAGCATCGCCACCGGTTTGCCCCTGATCTTTGATCTACGGACCAACTTGTCTCTCCTGGGAGAGCGGGGAAATTCCCAGACCCCAACTATCTCCCCCTCTCTTCTCGCCATCCCTCATTCCTTCTGTCCCCCCTCCCTCCGGACCAGTCGAGACATGCAGGTTTGAACCCTCTCTGTGTTTCTGGCCTCCAATGCCCATTGCCACTCAAGCAGCGGGGGTCCGGTGCATTTGTCTCATAATTATCTGACTGGACAGGGGGGTTTCTCTGAAGATGAAAGAGGCGAATCACAGAGCTCCTCTGTCAAAGGTCTGTCTAGCTGACTGGGCTGGGGAGTGAGGGGGGCTTCGGGACAGGACAAGGGGGTGGGTTTGGATCTCTCTCCGCCGTCCTCTCTCATTCGTCGCTACCCACACACAAATCTCCTCAGAGCATAATCGCCAGCAGTGAACGCTCGTGCAAAGCCCCCTCCCTGCTTTCAGCCACCCCACTGATTCATTCACAACTACAAAACTGCAGGAATACCCCCCACTCTCACATCCTGAGACTCCAGACTCCCCCCATAAACTCCTCCCACCAACATCTAGCCACCTACCTCACCCATTCGCCCAGTCCCTCATCTGCCTCCTCTTGTCCCCTCCCCTCCTCCACCTTTCTCCTTCTTCTCCTCTTAACTACTGGCTAGGAGTTAATGGACTGTTTTGGCTGGTCTCCAGACGGTGAGTGTCACCTCATTAGCCTATAGCGGCTCGCTCCCAGACTGCTGCCTGTATGTGTGTGTTTGTGTGTAGGAGGAGGACTACAACGACGGAATGTCATTGGTCTGCCCCCCCTGCACCCCTTCCACCACCCCGCGTTACACCCCTCGCCATCGCTCCTTCCCACCGCTACAATGAATGGGAAAACACGCATGCATAATTAAATCCATAGTCTCGTCCTCACTCCACCCGCCCTTCCCTTCTCTGCTTAAAAAAAAAAAAAAAAAAAAGAAATGCTCCTGCTTGGAAGTTTGCCACCAGGGGAGGACGAAAAAAAAGCTTGGAAGTAAGAGAGACGTGGCCAACCTCGCACCCTCGTACGGACCTTATTCCCTTTCATCCAGGCCCGCCGAATGGCAGGGTGGCAACAGCGGGCGAATGTAAATGCCAGCCGGTCCTGCCAGTCAATTACACTGCAACAAAGCTAATTGTTTGTTTGGTGCATACTGAAAAAAAGAGAGAGAGAGGGGGGGGAAAAAAGATGGCTGGCTGTTGATGGGGCTTTTGTTTCAACACAGATGCAAAGTTCCTCTTTTTTTCTCACGGGCCAGACGAGACGCCGACCGAACGTGTGAATGGTGAGACCACACTTTGGTCGCTCACTCCTGGAAAACGTAAAGACAGATTAACGCACGCAAGAGGTTATTACATTCAAAACCAGGGAATTACCGGAGGATTTAGATAGATTCTATAAAATTAAATTAAAAGTTCAATTTCTCACAACAAGCTATGCATCTGTTTAGTTCTGAGTACGATGATTTAAAGTTGACCGTGTCGGCTCAACCTTTCAAATTTGCAAATTGGGTGTACCACAGGGTTCCATTTACGGACTACTGCTTTTCTGTTTCTATGAAAAGTGGGCAAAAGAAAGTTGCTAGATTTGTGAGTAGTTGCCGTTTTGAAAAAAGTCACGAGAAGCGTCTGAAAAGATGCTAGGCTTAAGTTTAGTGTTATTGCTGCTTTAAAATAACCTAAATGAGGGCTGAGTCTGAAAATTAGCTTTCTGCAAGAGGGTCTACCTAGTTAAGCCAAAAAGCTCGACTCGCCTGTTCAGATATATTCCAAAAAATTTTTTAATTTAAAAGTTGCAATCATAAAACTTTATAAACTTACATTTTAGTGATAGAAATACTAGATATGTTTTAAAAATATGCATAAAATAAAAGTTTAACTCTGCTGTGTGGATGTAAGTGTCCTGCTGCAGAGAAATGTTGGTTGTAAAAATGTTAAACAAGGTTTTAAAAAGTCTTATTTGGTGTCAAAAGCCAATGGGATAGTGAGGTTTCCCAGCATAGTGAGGAAAACAATAATTTAAAGGAGCTTGAACAATAAAGCTTTAGAACTGAAGGCATAATATTAATAAAAGGGAGTCCGCCATTGCCCCCCCTTTAATACGGTCGTCAGGTTCTTGTGAAAGATCGTCCAGTTGGGGCAACAAGCTGAGAGCAAAGTGACAGGAACAGAAAGGGGAAAAAAGAAAGGAGCGTAATAAATAAGCGAAAGGAAAGACCACATTGTGAGAAAAGGGCAAACATGGCGGGAGCGGGAGGAGGTGGAAACATTAAGCGGGGGGCGCGGTGTGCCGACTGGAGACCAGCCTGCTCATTTTTCATCGGACAGATGAGCCACTGTGTTGCGTTGTGTCGCTGCAGTTTGTCTGCAGCCCTCTCGCCGACTGCCCCGCGCCGCACGCAGCGGCTCTCTGTGGGGCGCCCGGTGCGTGCCTCCGTGTGCGCACACGTGTTCTGTATGTCACTGCGTGTACGTTTAATGCGCCAGTGTGGCATGGCTACATGAATGGAAGCTGCCTTTGAGCGTCGGCGCAAACGGTGCGCGCATCTGCTCAGAGGTGGGTAAACTTTACATCCTGAATTGAAAAAGGTGGGGAAGTTGAATTTGGGTGGATTAACCCTCATCTGCATCCTTGGTTTCCCGGCTTTGTCCTGGCCAGGTTTTCCCGAGGCCGGTGTGGCTAATGATCTGCCGGGCCATTCAGCGTGCCATTCGGGGCCCACTCGCCGCAGAATGAGCTCCCTCCCCATCCGTGCTGCTTGGTGACCTCAATGAGGAGCCTGTTGTCCCCCTGGCTCAGTTAAAACGCTCGCCTCTTTTCACTGCCGTGAGAGTTTATGGAGGAGAAGGCACGGAGACGCGGCGGGGGAAAGAAGAAAGAGGGCCCGCTCTTCGCCCGCATTAGTATGCGGCGATTAGAAACAAACACACACACACACACACACACATTGTGGCAGCAGAAGGCCTGAGCGTGCTCTTGTCGGCGGGACCAACATGGACGCCGAGAGATACAAGTGAGCTGGGTCACGCACAGTCGACCCCGCTCACACACGGCGCTCTGCTCGGGTCCTAATTGTTCCCGTCTGGGCCGAGATCCCACTTGATTCCCCTCGTCTTCAAACCCCGACAGACGTACCGAGTCTGAGAGCCTTAAAGAAAAGAGCGCAACATTTAATTGTTTGTGCCGACGTTTCAACTTTGCCCCTTCTCACCTTTTTTCCCTCCTTTTTCTGTCACGCTCATCAGTGTGTTTGTGGTTTTCTCTACTTGCCAGCGGTTATTTGATAGGGAGGCTTTCAGCTGCCGCTTTAAGGCCAATAAGGAATACCTCCCTTGTTCCAATTAAGAGATAATCATTATGGTGTCACAGAGTGTAAAGCGTAGTTGGAGATGACTAAGATGCCATTTCTTTCTGCCTGTGCAGACAGTTTCCACGTCAAGATATTTCTGTCTTTGGCACAAAGCGCATCCCTAACTGTACTATTAAAATCAAAGGCGAAGAAGCAGTTTGTCCACAGGTTCAGAGTTCTCAAGTCATCATCGTCTCCTCTGGTAAATGTTTAAACCTCCCTCTATTGTGCTCTGATTTTCTACAGAGGATCGCAGCCGACAGATCAAGTTATCTGTCGGCGCCTCGTCAGTAGAGCTTATAAACTCCCTTTTAAACAGCAGTCAGGATTCATAAACACCTTCTGCAACAACAGTCATGTCTAATCACACGATATGACAACGATCTTCAGATTTTTTTTTATCATCAGTTCAGTTTATAACTGCCAATCGTGTTCGTTAACACTCCCACCAACACTGCAGACAGGATTTAAACGCATCAAGCAGGAGATATTCAGAGCTACAAATGACTTTTCAAGTTCGGCTGAGAAAATGTGAATGTAAATGCTGAATACCAGGGATATTTACACAGAAGATGGGGAAATGATCTTTTTACATATCTGTATATTTGGCCCTGGGTGGCTCAGTTAGTCGTGCTGTCAACACAGGTGTCCTGGGTTTGATTCCTGTTCTCGGGTCATTTGCTGCACGTCTTCCTCTTCTTTCCACACCCAATTCCCTCTCAAAGGTCACTAGTGTCAAAATAATAACATATTAAGACAGTTTACAAACCATCCAGTCATCGTTCAGTGTCTCTGATCGTGATTTCCAGCAGCGCCTGAGAAACGGGACGATCTGGAATTATAAACTCGAGCCGGAGACGTTGATAGATGAGTCGGAGTTTATAAGCAGATCTGCAAATGACTTCATTTAAGTTCAGTTAGTAAGACAAATTCAGTCTTACTAATGTAGCAACAAATATCAAGACAAATGGACCTAGTTCCATCCAAATTTAGTCCAGACAAATCCAGTCACATGTAAAAAAGTGTTTCCCGATTCCTGATTTTATATTTTTATGCATGTTTGTCACACTACAGTGTTTCAGAACGTCAAACCAAATCAAATGTCAGTCGAAGGCGACACAGTTTAGGACAAACTGGTTTTTAGATGAAGTACTTCATTTTTAAGGGAGCAAAGAATTTAAATGTACATGACCCATGGGGAAAAAAAGCGATTGCTCCCCAAACCTTGGTTGGACCAACTTTAGCAGCAACAACTGCAATCAAACGTTTGTGAGAACTTGACTTTTGTAAACCCAGAAATGGTTCAATGCTGTCAAAACTCAGAGGTTTAGAAAACACCGCCGGGCGGAAAGGTGCCTTTCTGAGGATGAACTGGATCTTTGACTCTGCAATAGCCCCTCACACAACACTGACATAGAAAGAACCTGCAGTGTTGTTTTCTCTTTTGTGGTCTGTTGGGTTTATTTATTATTTATTTCACCAGTGGCGACATGTGTAGCCGCATGTCTTCTGGTCTGATTAGGAGAGATGGCATCCGTCCCACTCTGTGGCGACAGAAAACTGGAACTCGGTATCGGGTCCAGCGCTCTACCGTAAAGTGGAAACGGCGTATCTGCGGCGCATTCTGCTCCTCGGTTCTTGATTTATCGCTCGTCGGGAGAGCGCCGTCTCAAAGATGGCGCCCCCTCCGTCGAACACTTCGTCTTCCCGTCACCCCCGCTTTCCTTTCGGCCAGGTCAGGTGCCAGCTCGTTGCGGCGGTGCCAAAATGTGGCATATTAATGTGTGTGTGTGAGATTTGGGGAGGGGTTGGCGGCGGCGGGGGGCATCGGCAGTTGGCAGGCTGGCACACAAAGGCTGGCACGATAAGATCCTCCCCTCTTCTGCGGGCAGATTTTCTCGCCCATATCTTTTGTTTGGCTTGTTTGGGTTGCAGCTCATCCTGATAAAGGCCACTTTGTTTAGACAACAAAGCGCGAGGGAGGGAGAAAAGACAGAGATAGAGAGACAAAGAGATAGAATGAGAGAGGGACGGGGGGTCGTTTAATAAAGGCGGCAAACGAAGGAGGGGATGCGTGGGGGGTCACCAAAACAGATGGAAACCTTAAAGAAAAAAACAGCAGATAGGGGATGAAAATTAAGGAGGGAAAAAAAAGAAGATGTAGCTTGAGCTTTTCGCCAGATAGGATACCCTGAATAGTAGATGTCGGCATGTGAAAAAGATACAATGGAGTCGGGATACAGTTGCAGGCGCGGCGACAGCGATAGGCAGATAGCGAGGAGAAGAAAGAGGGATCCGGGAGAAGGGAGCAGGTTCTGCTGGCTGCCTGGAAGCCGGGCTGAGCGCTGTGAGGTCATCCTGCAAGCTGTGAATGATAGAAACCAGGAGCACAAGAGGACATGAGACAAACACACACACACACACACATTACATTACATACCAGCACATGTACAGTCAGGGAGCGGCGCGGCCTTGCTGCACACGCGCTCACGCCTGCAGGTTTCCAAGGAAAGGACAAACTTTCCGGAAGAGGAGAAAGTCTGTTTGGCCACCTCAAATATTTACTCAGGAGCAGATGTATTGTCGAAACATTACGCATCAGAGCTGCTCCATAATTAGGTGGATATTTTTCTCCCTGCTTCTCCGGGAGTCGCCCACCCCGCGCTCTCCCTCCACCCCGCCTCCCGCCTCCCCGGGGCTGCTGAAATGCATCTTGGCTCGGGACCCGCGCCTCTGGCAGCCAGAGCGCTATACATGTGCACAGAACCCTGCTCGGCATATAAAATGGCTGCCAGACAGGCTTCTCCTCCTGAAATGTCGACAGCGGTATGCATCTGCAGGGCGTGCGTGGGGCCCAAGCGAGAGAGCAAGCGCGTGCGTGCGTGCGTCGCTGTTTCTGAACGTGTCTGCAAAGTGTTTGCGGGCTGCAAAAACTCGCACCGCCGCCATCAGAGAAGAAGGAGGAAAAAAAAAAAAAACTAATAACAAGAAGAAGGAGAGAAAGTTTCCCAAACTATGTGGCTAATTTAACCCACACTCTCCTCATATGCGTGCGTGCGTTTGTGTGTGTGTGTGTGTGTGCATATGTGTTCTCCAACTTAGTGGGAACAGAATGGGTACGGTGCCAGAAATTGAGGAGGAGGGCGGTTTGGAGCCAGAGTGTGTGAGTGTTTTAGTGATTATAAAATCCAGGCGAGTAACACACTTGGGTGTGGAGAAAACCTCATAAGCACTCAGAAACTTTCTTGCCGAGCCAGATTTCTGTTGCCATTACCACTAATTGCCCTAATCGTTACAGTGGTATGATAAGTATCCCACCGGACAAGAAGGTGTAAGAACTCGTGGACACATCCAAAAATACCCACAAGCCCCTTCTGCTGCTCTTTTTTTTTTTTCCCACCCCTTCTCTCTTTCTCTTTCTCTTTTTACTTTATTTTTTTATTTTTATTTTATTTTATTGCTGAGTAACAGCAGATAATCTGATTCAAACGCTGCGCTGTTTCTCCCCTTCCTTCGTGAACCGGTTTGTTTATTTAAACAAGTGGCGGGGGAAGGAGGGTGCCAAGAAATGTTGTTTTTGGAAAAGAGCAAATGTGTGTGTTTGCGTGCGTGTGTGTGTGTCGGTGTGTGTAGGCGTGTGCGCGCGTGTGTGTGTGTGTGTGTGTGTGGCGTCTGGCCTTGCCAAGCTCCCAGGGCAAAGCTGAGGCTCCTCGACCGCAACTGTTTATTTACAGGTTACACTACTGTTTATTTGAAGACTATCAGATCGGCTGGACCTCTGCACAGGACACCTTTTTAGATGCAGATAGCCGGGCCCCGGGCCCGGGCCCCTAACAACCCAGTTCTCCACTCTGCTACATATGAGCAACCTTATATAAATAAAGAAAAATCAACATTTTGTGTTTTATATTTAAAACAAACAACAAGTGCATCTAAATAAATCCTAAAAGTTCATTTTGATCACTATTCTAAAAGATTGTTTCAGATTTTTATGTCAAAGATAACCTGAGTAAATACAAACAAAAGCTATTTCTGGAATTATGTTGTTGTTGCTGCAAACACCCACCAGAATCAATAGTTCGCCAAAACAGAACCAAGTTTGGCCCAAAAAGTAACTTTGATATAAAGAGACCGATAAAATCTTTTACATCTTTTAGGGTTACAGAGTCATTTCTGAGCCACAGTTGGAGCCAAATGGAGAAAACATGAAGCAGTGGTTGGAAATAAACCCAAATTACTGCAAGATTACATCGGCTCATTCAGGATGCCGCAGCAGAACAACATCTGAAGAACTGAAGGCCTTACATGGCTCAGTTAAGGTCAGAGTTCACCATCCAACAACAGAAAAGATAGAAAACGTGGCACATTTGTTTTAGCGCCGAGGCTAAAAGTAATACTGGTGAAAAAGACGCAAACTTCGTCTCATGTTTCCTAAACAAGAAGGAAAAAGTGGGACATTTTGTAAGGTTTCTGTCCCGACAGCATTTTAGATCAATATTCTCATACCTGTAGCTAAACAGGGTGGTGTCAGTGTTATATGGGAGTACATTACTGCCATTATTGATGGAGCATTGAATTATGTTCAGCTTGTAAAGAGTTTTTGATCTCAAGCTTTCACTTGGGTTGAAAGACTAAAAGAAAACAGCATCAAGGGTTTGCAGTGGTCTAGTCAAAGTCCGGACTGAAGTTTGATGGAGATGCGTGACCTCGTGCTCAGATTCATTAACAGCGAATGAAAACACTTGATGTGAGTCGTTTCTGCTAAGGCTCACACCAGTTCTTAGATGTAATTAAGTTTTCACAGCGAAACGGTTTGGTTTGTTTGACTGTTTTACTTTATTTGCAACCTTTCAGTTTGACCAAACAGCAAAGACCTGGAGAAAATCTGTAAGGGAGCCGAAAGGGAGTATTTTGCAAATTTCTCCTTTCACTTTTTCAACCTAATTATGACAGAAATTAACCTTTTGCGTCCAATTCATTGACCTGGACGTGTAACTGCAGCTGCAGAGATGATAAAACCAGACACTGGAAGCTGATTTTTAGCCAAAACAACAATGACCGAGGGGGTAAAAAAAAAAAAACAGAGGGCACGTTACTGCCCTTCTTGGGTCAAAGGTAAAATGTAATGCAATAGGGGAGGTGTTCCCGGCTCCGGCGCAGGCCTGGCAGATGTGCCATATGCTTGCATCCCACCTTGAGTCATCCAGGTGGTCTCTCCTGGTGCTACAGCGGGGCCTCATGCTGGAAGATGCCGCCTGCGATCTCTAATTGCTGCGACCATCTGCTCTTTTTGTCATGCCTGCCTGTTCGGCTCACAGAGAAGCAGGAGAAGATGAGAAAAGCACAAACAAAAAGCAGAAAACTCTGATCTGATCGAACCGAGCCGCAGCGTCCCCCCGTCTCCCACCTTCTGCTCCACCTCTCTTTACCTCGCCGCCGCGCTGTTCTCTCCGCCCGCCTGCGTCGCTCCCTCTGCGCGGCTCCCGGGGAGGAGGCATGGAGTTGGCAGTCGTAACTAGACTGATGGATGACTCTGAAAGTGGAATAGAGACGGGGGGGCGCAGGGGAGGCGAGCGGCGGGCGCACCAAGTTTCCTGCAATCACTTTATGGACATGTGCTACAGTAAATCCACACAAACCTCCACTTGCCCACCAAAGCTCCTTCACACGCCACGTCTGAGTGCAGCAACTCTCGATTTATCGATGCAACACATCGGATATTGTTTGGCTGACAACCGTGAAACAATTTGCGATGCTGCGCAGACTTTAGTGTCAAAGACGCCTAATCCTTCGGTAAATTTGATGATTTAGTTCTCTTTACTTTTACCGGATTTATAATGGAGCCTTTCCTGTAAGTTTCTGAGTGCAGCTTCTCAACTCATTTGCATTGCTGCTTTTGTTTTATTTTATTTTATTTATTTATTTTTCTATTTTGTAAGAAAAGAAAGAAAGAAAAAAGAGACGGTTTAAAGAAATTACTGGTAGAAAAAACTTAAAAGTCATGTGTAATAATTAAGTGCAGGAGCGAAACGTCACGCTTACAAAAATCCTGAAAAACTGAAAATCTCTGAAACAATTTATTAATTCCTATAAAATAAAGTCTAGGAAAGCATTTTTTTACTTCACTGTTTGTGCTTTTAAGTTATTCAGTGAATTAGTAATAAGTTTCTGGGATTCGAAAGTCGTTTCGTTAAGCTCAACATAATTAATTTTAAATGCATTCTCTACTGATTGAAACATTTGGAATATCCAGGTATAAAAACGACGGTCAAAAGTCACATTTTACAGCGTAATACCTCCCAATTTTAATGTGTTTTTAGTGAAAAATGCCCAACTCAAATGCCTTCTTTAATTTCTTTGAAGCCTCCAATGGTTTAAGGCTCCAATTTGTAGATTAGTCATTTGTTTTTAAGGCTAATTATGCTAAAAATAGAGGATTTTTTTTGCTTCTTAATGTATGGTCCTCCTCCCCTCCCCACTTTGTCATTGTTGAGCTCCAGCCAAGAACATTCTGTTTTTGCAGTGCTGTTTAATAGTTAAATTTAGGAGCAGGGGAACAAGACAGAGCGGGAAAGCGACACGAAGAGAGAACAAGAAAGGAATAAATCTTTTTAGATCCCCCTCTCCCCCACCAACCCGCTCTCCTTTCCCCTCCATCCTCTCTCTCTCTCTCTTTTTTTTATTTTTATTTTTCCTCCCTGTAACACAGCTCATAGGATCCGCGACAGGAAAACGGCTGTTTTTGCAAAGGCGAGGGTATCTGAGTTCACCGTCTCTCTTTCTCTCTCTATTTCTCTCTCTCTCTCTCTCTGTTTCTCTCTCTCATGTTAGATCCGTCACATGTTGAAGGTGTAGATGATAATCTCCCTTCTGGTTCTCATTCTGTCTCGGGGGGCCGTGTGTGGGCCCCGGCCAGTTTGAATCATCGCCGCTGCCATTAACTGCCTGGCACGGCTCCGTCCGAGTTCAAGGCCTCTCTCGGGCTGAGTCACCGTCGTCGTGCGCGTCGGTTTATGTCACCGATTCTGAACTTTTACAACTTTCGTGCCGCGTCGCGTAAAAAGCAGAAAGATCCTGGTACTTGTCTGAAATTGACTGGGAACCTGCAGAGGAATCGTGCATTTCCCTGCTTCCCACTAAAGGACGTCAGACGCAGCAAATCCTGTAGCCGGTGGAAAGAATTCAACTCATGTTTCCTTGTGTTTCCCCTCCCCTCCCTGTCCTCTCTCGCCTTTTTTTTTGTTTTGTTTTGTTTTCCTTCTGATGTTCTCTGCTTGTACCTTGCACAGCGGGGCCGAACACATTGTGAATCCCCGCTCTCCTCAGACACTCCTCCAGCCGCTGTGAAAAATGACGTCCAGGCCCGTCCTGCGTCAGACGCCGAGCTCCCGCCTCAGTTTGCTCTCCCATTAATGATAATACTGTTCAAACAACGCTGACTTGTTTGACTCTGCTGCGGCTCATCTTGGCTGGTACAGTAGATAAGGACAAACCTTCCCTTCTCACCTTGAGCTCATTCAAAGTGAGAAGATCGGCGAAGGTTTCGCGACAGCCGCAGGTTTTTATCTGAAAAACTGGAAGAAAAATCACACATGCTTACAGATCTTAAAAGTGTGGTGTGTAATTGTACTCAGCGTCTTTTACTCTGACACCTTTTGTTTCAGAAGTGACCTACTTAGTATATCAGCATATAATTTTATCGCCACCGATTATTATTTTGTCTGTTCAGAGCCACACGTAGCTTTGTGTGAAGAAAACATTAGATTTTTGTGACCACCTACATGAGTCACACAGATAAGTCTTCTTGTGACTTTTTTCGCCGCAAAAATAAGTATTTTTGTCTCGTTCCCAGTGCAAAAAATATCTTAGTACACTTGAAATGAGACAAAACTAACGTATAAGTGACATAGAAGCTTGTTTACGTCACAAACATACTCAATAAAAAGTCCTTGTTGGCTTCACTGGCAGATTATTTCACTTATTCCAGCATATTTTTCCCATGTTATTAAAAGTAGCACTTTTTCCATCAGTATTAAGAAATTATTGACTTAAAACAAGCCTTTATATCCTGCTGAACAGTTACTCTTAAGTTAGTTTTGTCTCATTTCAAGTATATTAAGAAATTAGACAAAAACACTTATATTTTTGTGTTTTTGTGTCGTCGGAGAGTTTTGTGTTTCTTCAGTGTTGATGGCGGGACTTGACCCCTGACCTTCTTTCTGCAAGGCAACAGGGCTGCCAGATTCTCACATTTCTGAGCCGTTTATCTCTGCAGCTCCTCCAGAGTCGCCATGGTCCTCTTAAGCTGCTTCTCTGATTTTTGACATGTTAGCTAAAATGCTACTTCTCCCTGCGCTAGCAAAAAGCATCGATGTTTTTGTTCAGTAATGTTCTCTACCAGGCGAACAGCTGGATTAATACTGAGATTAAATTAAACACTTTGTTTTCTTTACATGTCAAAATTATGGTTCTATTGTGATAAAATGTAATTAATGAGGGTTTTTTTTTCCCCTCTAGATTACAGGAAAGTTTTTTTGTATTTCTCGCCACTAACTCCCCGCCCTTCTCTCTCTGTGTGTCCGCAGACTCGCAGCAGTCAGGAAGTCCGAGCAACAATGAGCCAGGCAAAACCCCTCTTCCAGGTATGTGGAGCGCCGCTCGTCCTCCCGCCCTTCTGTCATCGGCGCATTGTTCCTCTGTGGGACGCAGCCGCTTTCTGAATCCTGCTTGGGAACGCCGTGACTGGCAGGCGGGGAACAGCGGAGCGCCTCTCGGGGCTGCGGCCCTGCGTGCAGAGGCACGAGCCGCTGTCAGGTCTGCAGGAACACATCAGTGTGCAGCTCAGGTTTTTGTGTCGACACGCTCGTTGTTACACTCGGCAAATTGACGTATTTAATGTAAATCATGACAATCCTGAGTTGAAACCTAAGCCCCGCTGCCAGCGTTGAACTGAAAGCGTCAAATATGGTTTTAGGAAAACAGAAGGTGACATTTGAAAGTGTTACAAAAAGACTGTTGACGTCGTGTATTCTGCTCCTTTTCCCCTGGCCTGACCTGTGCCGTGTCGTCACGGCGATGGAATGCAAATACTTTCAGAAGTATAATTAGTTTTCTACCTCAAGAGCAGGTTCTGCCAATGCCGGTGCCAAGGAAAACACGCAAGTCGAGCCAGTGACTCAGGCCCAGGAGGCCCTCGGCGGGTGGCACAGTTCCTTGCGAAAGAAGAAAAAAAAAAAAAGACAAAAGTTGGCTCATGAAAGGCGTTAAGCTTCGTAGGTGCCAGTGGAGCTATTCCTCCCGTCTTTCTGGCACGGTCTGAGCGCCGGCGGCCCGCGAATCAAAGCAGAGATTGCCTCGGTCGTCAGGGGCCAAATTCCCTGTTTTTCCTTGACCGACGAGACTCTGGTTACAGTCGCTACGTCAAACAGGTGCCGCGAATGCATCCACCATGCAGAAATATATGTACATATTATTATCAGAGCTAAGAGAAGTTTTCTAAAACCAGGAGTGGAAAAAAACTGAGGATTTGTCACAGCAAGCTTGATTTACGTGTGGCAAGTCACATCAGGTAAAATAAAACGAGTTCACATGATCGTCTCTGTTAGAACGGTTCTTTCCTGGTAAGACTTGAATGTCCGCACCGTTGACAGACTTTCTACTTTATGTTTGTGTTTAACTAAATACTGAGCTGTTTTTACTGTGAGTCGATTCTGGTCTGTGCTCAAATAGAGGCAGTTTCAGCTTTTACTGTCGACTTCTAAACAAATTAAACAAGTTGGAGGAGATTTTGCTTCGATCGGTGAAAGATGCAGATACTTAGAATATCTGTAACTTTGTCCAAATCGTTTCTTGCCAAATGAGCAATCTGCACCTCGTAAAGGCATTCTTATTCTTGAATCAGATTTTGTCATATTGCAGACACAGGTTCATAGAAGCTTTTGAACGTTAAGTTGATGGAAACTGCAAAATTCAAAACGTTTTCCTCAGTGTTGCAAAAAAAGTTCTTTACACTCGCTTCAGGTTTTCAACTCTTTTCAGAAAAAAGAGTTAATGTGTGAAATGGAAGACGGAAACATACTTACCTAATTAGTCCGAGGACTTTCTCCATTCATCTGAGATGTGTGATGCTGGTTTTGTAATCTACTTTCTGTTTATCACAGCAATGCACGGCGTCAACATCTGACAAAAAGATTTTCTGTTTCTCCCAGTTCATTTTCCCTGAAACAGCAGATGGAAACATGTCTTCTGCATGTCATTGGGACTTTGATAGACTAACACAAAGCAGAGCGTAAATGTCAAGTGGAAGAAAAAATGTTTTCAAAGGTTTTTTACATATTAAATTATATTTTAAAAAATGTGGCCTGCGTTTGTATTCCATTCTTTTTGCTGCAATTAGAGTCTTTTGCAGTACGTCTGTAACAACTTTGCATATCTTGGGACTAAAAATGTCTTACAAGTAAAACTCAGATTAGATGAAGGGCATCTGTGAACATCTTGCCACAAAACTGTCACTTTAACATAGGGTTTGAGCTTTGACTAGGCCATTTTGAGGCATGACTATAGTTCAAACTAAAATGGTGTGTTCAGTGTGCTGTTCAGTTGTTTCGTGTTTGTTATGCAACAGAACCTCGGATGACATTTTTCAACAATGTCTCGTGCTCTAAACCCTGACACAACACCTGCAATTATAGTGGGATTAAATTAAACGCAGGTGAACTCTGCTTACTAATTATGCAGCTTCTGAAGGCATTGTAGCGCAAATGCATGTGGCACTCTTCAGGCTTCCAGTTGTAAAAAATGTAAACCCATTTAGGCGCTACTATGTGTTGCTTTGTCATAAAACCTCCAGAAAATTACACTCAGTTTTGAGTTGAAGAGGCGTAAACACATCTCAGAAAAAGACCCACATGCACATGTGTTTTATTTTCATTTCTAAGCGTTTAAGTTGCACTAATGATGGGCGTTCTTGTCGCCTTTCTTTCTGCAGTGTATTTGGAAGACAGCTTCATCAAATCAGGAGTTTTCAGTGTCGCGGAGCTGGTGCGAGTGTCTAGAAGTAAGTACACGCTTCCTTATTTGTTTGTGCTTGTTTGCCGTCGCTTCGGCACCCTGCCTACCTGCAGCCCATCTGAGCTGCTCTTTCGTTTTTTTTGTGGAGTCTCACTGACATAGTTGGACCGCCTTAACGTCTGCAGATGGCGTAACAGGTGCATTGGAGTTGATGTAAGAATCAGGAAGCTGTCAGCTTGCATAAACCCTCGCAGTCATTAATCAAGTGTAATCAGGAAGATAAACACACCTGCGTGTTTGTGTAGAAACTTGTGGGTTTAGCGGTTTCTTTTCTTTTTCCCCCCCCCCCCCCCATAAAAACAGTAAGAGCTGACCCAGAAAAGCCCTGGCCTTCGACCCCCACACACGGAAAAAAAAAAACCCCAAAACGGTTTTCCTTTGTAATCTCTGAGCTGAAATCCCAGCACACAGCACACAGCTGTGCTGCCGAGAATCCAGTTTACCCAGTCTCCTTTGCTTTAGGATAACTCTTGAGTGCGCAGCTGTCTTCAGAGCTTCATCTGCATGGACATGTCTCCCCTCCTCCTCCTCCTCTTCCTCCTCTGCAGAGCCGTTGACGGTTGTTCTCCAAAGGCTGCCCTGACAGCCAGGGGCACGTCAAGGCACAGTTTACCTGTGCAGACTCTGAGCTGAGGCAGCAACTGTAGCGAACTTGCCTGCGGAGCACAAAGACTCCAGTCACCCCTCCTTTTCCTCCTCCTCCTCCTCCTCCTCCTCCTCTTCCTCGTCCTCTCTAACCTGTGTTTAAGAGAAACAGACCAATGCTGTGCGGCCGGTGTGTTGCAGCATGCAGCAGTCGGTCGGCTCCAGCGGTTCGTTCCATAGTTGGGAATGTCAGCAGCTTTCTCAGGACAATCGGAGGCTGCGGCCGGGGTCAGAGTTTATGACGGGGTTACGAAATCACTTCTATTATAAAGATAAAGTCACAGATGCTCCATTTGTTATTCTGTTTTTGTAGAGTAAATGGAACAGAAGCAGTTTTTGTGTTTTAAGTTTTGCAGTTTTAAATTAAAGCTGCCCTGTGTAACTCTTATAAAAAAAAAAAATGTTTGTTGAAACTGTCATAAAGTCATGATGGTAAAAGATAATCTGTGAAAAATTCTAAGTCCTACTTAGAAACCAGAGTCAGAGGCAGAAAGAGGGTCTTAGCGCTGTCAATCACACCTCGTGTGGTGCTGCTCATCCCCTCTTTCTCTCTGCTAGCTGCAGTTTAGAAATGAATACTCAGGATAGTTAGCATAGCCACTGATGATGGCAGATAAACGGTTTTCCAGTAACGGTAAGTTGTTTCTCCAGCATTAGCACATTTAGCAGTGAGTACATGAGGGTGATTGACAGCGCTGAGTCCCTCCTCCTGCCTCTGACCGGTTGTTTTTGGTTGGTAGCATTGCATTTCTTCAGACAGCAGTAAAATCTCAGGGAGGAAGCGGAGAAGATCGATATTTTAACAAATATGTAAAAAAAATAAATTTTAATATAAAAATTATTAAATTGGAGCGATGAGGAGAATTTATTCATAATCCCTGATTTACTCTTTTCTTGGGTTACGAACTAAAGCTAAAAACTTTCACATTGCTGCTAGGTTGATGTTGCTGCATGTAGTAATCCTGAAATTATTCACACGCCTGGAAGATTTGTGTTTAATATCATTGTCATTCAAGCAAGAAGATTGCTCCTGATTGGAAATAAAACATTTTTTTAATTTATTCTACGCCTTACAAACATGTATTTTATGTGCTGATGTTTTAATTTAGCCACTGGGACAGAGTCTCAGGAAAGCAGAAGCTCTCAGTGGACTCAAATGATGTTGCTCAAAAGGCTGAAGGTTACAGTTATGTAAGAACCAACAGGAAAGAGGGGAGAGGAGATTGCAGTAACATCATAGACTCAAGCACCGACGCGTCAACGTTACTGTCAGGAGTCAAACACTGTTTGAAAACATTAAAAGATCTGCCAGAGTTATGAATAACCCAATCATTAGATAGACCTTTTTCTTATAACTATGATCGATTCCAAAAATTGACCATTTCTGCAGGGTTTCCTTCAGTGTATTATAAGCCTGGCGGGCCACCAGGCTTTACTTCTGCCCCCACCAGGCTTAGCATTATTTAATTTTTATTTATTTTTTTTATGTTTGCATTTTTTGAGACTTTATAGTTGGTGTTCAGATATCAATCTTCTGATAACACATAATTACCAAGTGATATTTTCAAATTTCCTGTCAACTTTAAACATTTTTTAACTGAAAAACCGCTGGATGAATGACTGCATCCAAACCACCGGGCTTAACAAGTTTCATGGGGGAAACCTTGTTCTGGCAAACAAATCTCAAACGTTTGTCAGTTTGATGGCAGTTCTCAGTTTTAGTCACCAAAAATAATCATTTCATTTACAGAAACATTCATATTAGACTTTATTGAAATCCAGAAAGTCTATGCGTTCAGTCTGCTGCGTATCCAAATGTATTCTTTACATTTGCATGCACAAGAGTTTGGCTAACGTTACAGAAGAGGAAACGGGTTTTTTTTCCATCTCAAACCATAAATACTTCTAAAGCTTGAGCCACATTGTCTCATTTTGTGCTCCAAAAGGCACTAACTACCCCTTTCAGTGCTCAGACACAGAATATCCCTAGGAAGGCTGTGTTTTTGTGTAGTGTTTAATTTGCCCTCTGACCAGATGGCCTCTGAGCCGCCACATTTGCTCTCATGTGACAGAGGCCGGCTTCGGCAAAGCCGAGCTGGAATTTTAAAAAGGTCGCCGGACACACAGGAATTGTCACTCACTCAGCCGGTGGCTCCCTGGGAAGATATCTAAGCAGCCGCTCGTCCGTCATCGCGCTCCTCTCCCGACTCTCTGAGCTGTCGAGACATTCTTTGAAGTCCATCAAAGGGAGCTCTGGAGTTCAAGGCTGAATCGCAACCCGGCATTTCGACTCATTAATGCAACACCAGCCTCAAGTTCAAGTGTAAAAAATGCATTATTTTTTTCTCAAAACAAAGCGTGGACGTACCCAGGCAAAGGAGGTATATAAATAATTATGTGTGTGGGGTTTTTTTTTCTTCTTTTTACTGAATTAAAGCCAAAATTATTGAATAATTGATGGACAGGGTGGCAGACTGGCTCTGCAAAAACTGCGCCATGCCAATAGGGACGGCCGGGGGGGGGCGCGGGGCTGTCCTAACCAGCGAATCGAGAACCGAAACAACAAAAACAATGATCTGGTATTCAGTGTCCTCGGGCCGGATGCATTCCTCCACAAACAGCCCGGCGTGGGTAGCAGCGGGTAGGGGCCGCTGCCAACGCTGCAGTGGGCTGCCAGGGCGGAGGCTGGCGGATCGGATCGTGCCAGTGGTGAACCTCAGACCACAACAGACGGCGCCACACACTCCATCTTCTCATCCACTCCAAACCGACCGAGCGCTCGAGTGGCAGGCGGCCTCACGGGCCACACACTGGTGCGAGGATGGGTGGCGAACCCCTTTTGTTCTGTAAACACAGGCACGGCCTCCCCTGAAACAATATCCCTCACCTCAACCGCAGCGGGGAAAATATCACCTTTTCCACCATAAATCATTATCAGAGGAAACGGAAGAGAGTTTTACTGCTGGGTCTTTCTCTGCACAGGGTTTTTTTCTAATCCACTCAGCATAGAAAGATTTAACCATATACAGTTTTACGATAATCCGTCTAAGTTCTTTATGCCTTAAATCCAAGGAACCAGACCTGCTGGCAATGTTTCAAATCGATCTTGACGCTACAAAAAACACAAAATCTCACCAAAAAGTTTTGGTCAAGTATCTTAGCACGCTTGAAATAAGACTTTACTGACTTACAAATACGTTTTCAGCAACATGTAGGAGCTTATTTTAAGTAAGGAAATGCTTAATATTGATGAAAATGTACTGGTTCCACTCAAATATTTCACTTATATTTATTCCCATGTTATAAAGTAAATAATCTGCAAGTGAAACTAGTATTTTATAATCAGATTTAAGGATTTACTGACTTAAAACAAGATTCTATGTGGAGAAAAAAAATTATTTATAAGTTTTTGTTTAGTCTTATTTCAACTGTACTAAGATATTTGCACCAGAAACTATATCAAAACGTTTTTAATTTTTTGTTTTTGACTTCTTGGCTTTTTAAAAAAAATTGTTTAGTCAAATGTTTATCTCATTCATATTGTGAAAGTAATGTTTTATCGATTATAAGAGAAGAAGAAAGCATAGACTGGACTTCAGCTGATCCTCACCTGAAACATCTTGTTGGTGATAAGATGCTATTTTTGACTTTAAAACACAGTTATGTTTTGTATTTTTCATAGATTCATTTAAATAAATGGAAATAAATCTTATTTTTGTGACGGGATATTGGTAGCAAAAGGCCTTAAGGATTAAGCGGCTTAAACTATTAAATAAAAAAACGTCATTGTGGATAATAGACAGAAAATGAATGAAACAGAATCTAGAGGAATACAAAGAAAACCTGCAGAATTCTTCAGGATCAAGAAAACCTTAAGAAACTTAAGATCATTCTGGAAAAAAAACAAATAAATGAGCAATGACTGAAACCATTAGCAGAAGTACTTAAAGTTTCCTGAGCAAGTTCTCCACATGCAGTGACTTTAGAAGCACTCGGTAAATACCAAACACCTTGGACTAAAAACACAGACACTCCACCAATCATGTTCTGTGTAATAAATCACCTGCTTCTAGATGCAAGCATGGAGATGCATCTCTCAACCAGATAGCAGAATAACCTTGAGCTATTTTTTTGTGTGTGTGTGTGTGTGTCCTCTTCAGTGCCAATCACCCACGGCGCAGCGGTACCCTTCTCCATGGCGGACATGCCCAGCCAGCCCTACTATCATGACCTGAACTCCAGCGTGGCGCTACAACGCTCCCTGTCCTCCCCGCCCGGCAGGTCAGTGGGACGCCAGCGAAGCACAATTATCAGACAAAGTTTCTTTCACAAATATCCTCTCTTGCTGCTCCATAATGTTGACTTTGTTTGCTGTATTCTTAGGAATTGAAAACGTTCTCCATCCTAAACAAAAACAACACATTTTTCCTGGAGACTTGAATTATCCCAGCTTAGTTTATTTTACCTTAACTTATTTAGTTAAGGTAATTAAATAAGTTACCTTAACTTATTTGGCTATTTGGCTCAATTTATTTTAGGTTTTTTGTCCTGTATTATCCTAGTTTAGCATCTTTGCTAAGTTTAATTTAGCAAACTTAAACTAGTATTAATTTTGCTTATATTAACTCGCCCACGTTTCTTTAAGTTATATTCAATAAATTTGAATGTTACTCAAAACCTCAATTCTCTTAGTGAAACACTTTATACAGATGACTGTAATTACAAACCTGCTGTTTTTAAGTCATTTCCAATTTGTGAGGATTTTCTGTAAGATTAGAAAATTACATTAGACTAATAAAAAACTTAATGAACTGTTTGTTTATTACCTGCGGAGCTTTAATCTGATAAATAAGCTTTTTATTTATTGTAAATTGTTTCGGCATTCAGTAGTTTTGAGTATTTGAGCTGCATTTTTCTAATCTTATGTTATATTTAATTTATTTTCCCATAGATCAGTATGTCTGAGCATAGATTAACTGATTTGCAACAAGTTTATTGGTTGTAAATTAACTTGGCTTTGCACACCTTTTTATTTTTTCATTTTAGGTTAGCATGGCTCCTTTTAGTGTAGTTTAGCTGAACCAATTTAACTTCATTTAGCTAAAATAACTTAAGTCTGATTTTATCTAATTACTGAGATTATATTATTTCAATTTACTGTGGATTATATTATTTTACATTAGCACATCTTACTATAGCATAACTTGTCCTATGTTAGCTTAACTTGTTTCACAATACACAAATACATTGACATAGTTGTTGATTTTATAAAGGTAGAAAATAAATTTAGCACCTGTTTCAATTGATATGATTTGTGGTGCATGAAACGAATGATTGCATCAAGTAATAAACCCGACTTTGCGTTCAGCAAAAGGCCCAAAACCAACATGGAGGAGAACATGGACACCAGCCCGACGGGACCCGACTTCTACTCGTCACCCAGCTCACCAGCCAGCAGCCGGGCGAACTGGCACGACAGAGACGGAGGTGATTTTCACTTTTTATTGACTTCTGGCTGCTTTATCTGGTAGTCAAATGTCTCAAATGTCAAACTGCACCGTCACCATTTCCCAGTTGCTGTTGATAGCGTGCATTATGAGCGTTTTGTAGCTCAACTTACCCTCGGCCGTCCAGCCGTCGGCCATTTTAGCAACGCTTTCTGCCTCCTTCACCGTCTGAACAACTTGCAGTGCTTGCGTGTTGTCTGAGTCTTGTCTGTCAATCTGTGGCTCTTGTTGTTCCTTCTGGAAACCCAAAATGCTGCCAAGCAAATGATTTAAGAATAATTGGGTCATCTTATATTACGACTTCATCAAGCGAAGCCTTCCTGACTCACGAGATGTGTTTCAAGATCTTAACCCACCCAAACGATTGACAAGATGGTGAATCTAAAAGAATCTATAAACATTTTCTATTTTCATTGCATGCAAAAAGATTAAAGGTGACTCGGTGTGTGTTTCCCTTGGTAAATAAAGTCAGGCACCCACGATCCAAGCTGCTCTGCATTAGTCTTTCCACTGATTGTAACAAATAATCTTCAAGAACGTACTTTAGTAGATGGTTCTAAATTTTAAAGGTAATGGCAATCACAGCAAAAAGTGAAGCAAATACTTTGTCAGAGAAAACCCATAAACAGCTGTGCAAATGTTTCAAATAATCTGAGTACTTCTTTGAATATAATCTGTGTTAAACAGAACCTGATCCCTCATGAATTGTTGAATAAAGGCAGGATGGATTCCTGTTTCCATTTCATTTTTGCTAAAAATTTTCTACTCACCATCTGAATGTTGCCGTTAGGAAAACAAAAACCCGGATCTGTTATTGTCCGGTTTTATTGATCCCGGGTGAATTGTGACATCAGCTGCTTTCGCCCGTCTATTTAAATGTTTAATGTCTGTATTGTGGATGTAAGCAGTAATTATTTGTCCTTCTGCTCTGGAGCACAGAGGACTCTTGCTGATTCGCAGTACGACATTTATGGATTTTTTATGGAAAGTGACTCTAAATTACTCGCAGAAAATTAGCTTATTTTTTACATATAATATCCTAAATATTGAAAAGAAAGTTCAACTTGGGAAGCTGAAATAGTTAAAAAACAATCCAGGATCGACATTTGTTTTCCTTGCTGTTGATTGACTGAACCGTCTGAAGCAGAGATAAGAAAATGTCTGTATGTTTGCTTCTGTGGAAGTGCTAGTATGTATTACTACTGCAAGTATTAATGCATTTTATTGTATAATTGGTGATTTAACTAATAAAACAGGCAGTTGAGCATTTCTAGAAGGGACCTCTAGTATTTGAAGATTTTTAACTTTAGTCTTCAAAATGCATTGAGTTGCTGCCATGTGATTGTTTGAGAACAATGGTTGGAGAAAGTACCGGACTCCTTTCTGATTTTGAAGAGAGCAGAGAAAATATACAGATGTGTACTTATTTTATGTTCTGCTGCAGAGGAAAAACTAAATCTTGCTTCTGAAACTTTAGCTCATATTAACACGCCCACATTTTTTACATTTATATTCAATAAATTTGAATTTTACTCAAAAGTTTGTGTCTCTTAGTGAAACACCTTATATAGATTTCTGTACTGAAGATCTGTTAGTCATTCCCTCCCTTTACTCACTCCTGTCTACATCTTTTAGTCGTGTTTTACAACAGGTAAGAGACGTTTTGGTCTAACTGCGACACGCATAAAATCATTGGAAATAAAGCCCATATTTTCTTTCCTCTCCCTGCACAGTGGTTTTTAGCTCTGGTTTGAACCCAGACCACCTCCTTTTTTTAATTTAATATAATCAGTGGGGAGGCTGCGAGAGGAAAACACCAGATGACACACAGGAGACGCAGCAGTGGTGGGATTCAGCCGCAGCCGCAATGTGGGTACACGAAATTCTAGCGTGTCCCTCTGCACAAGGCCCGAGAGCATTGCACTGCGTAAACTTAGACACTTGGGGTGAGGAGGAAGGGAATGAAGTGGGTAGGAAACTCTCCAAAGACAGCCATTACTCTGTCAAGAGAGAATAAATGAGAAGTGGGCCGATATTAAACCCATATGAGTCCTCCGAAGTGCCAAGGATTTCATTTCTTTCACGTGGTTGTCGTTCAGGCTCTCTGGTAGTGCTCTGGTCTGGGAAAGCACTGAAATGTTGGGGTTTATTACACACCAGCACACATTTACTCAGCCAGTGCAAAACAAATCAGTCCTTTAAACATGACTAATAAAGTTTCAAGGCAACGACACTTCTTTAACTATTCAGAGGATTAATTAAGTGCTGTAATTTACTGCATCGCCTTTTTCTCATCCTTGAACGTCTCCTCTAAGGTATTTCTCTTTGACTGGGACATGAAACGTATCTCCTTTCCAAAATCAGGCTGGGAAATCCCCTTAAATTCCCGCCACCTCTCCTCCTTGGAGATAACAAAGTTTTCCTGTTGCTTGTCCGGATCTTTCCCCGCCTCTAGTCAATTCAGGGAAGGAAGTTTAACGGATTTAAAAGCGAAATAACATAAAACCCTCCCCCCCATCATTTTCTGAAAGAAAAGAGGCAGATGATGTGAAAGTTACACGAGTGTTCGTCGTGGAAAAGGCAGAAGAAGACACAGGCCACTGCCTCTCGCATCTATTTGTTATCAGGTTCCCTTCAGACGCCACGTCTCAGCATGGAAAATTGAAAACCGCGCAGCCGTGACAGCGGAGCGTCGCTCGTAAAACCGCAATAATGAACAGCTCGCATGTTTTTTGTTTTTTGTTTTTTTTTTGTTTGTTTGTTTGTTTTTTTCGGTTCACTTTGCGCACACACGTTCTGTCGTTAGCAACAAATGAACTTCCTCGATAATTTCCCGGGGAATTACAGAGTGTTGCTCTCTGCTGAAGATTACGTGAAGGTCTTAAAAGTTTTAAATCCTATGTGGGTCACTTTAATCATCTGCTCTGACATGATAAAAGACTTGTTTTATAAGTTATTGAGGAGTTCCGGTGATTTATTATGAATCCAGAAATTGTATGGGATTTCCCCTCAGGGAGGAAATTATTTTCCAAATGCATTTTTCATTGTGTTCTGCATTTCCTTTTTATTACATGCAGCCCTCAGGATCAAACTCAACCCCATTTTAAACATTGCTTTCATTAAATGAGGCATTAGGATAAACCTTTCAGGAATTACCTGATTAATTTGCGGCAATAATCCGAAATCTTGTGTATCATTTTGTGGTAATCGTGTCCCTTTGTCTTTGTCGGTACCTTTGGAAGCAAAATGCCACGACTGGATTTGCATTGATCAGGGTTTTTCAGGCCGATGCCAATTATCGGGTCTCAAATGGCAAATTTCATCCTAAAGCACTTAAAAAACAATAAAAAAAACTGACCTCAGTACTTCATGATGTAGCCAAAAAAGCAAGATCTGATCAGACACTTTTAATGTTGATTTTTGTCCTACTGATTAGAAAGTTTCATGATAAAGTAAGGAGGTTTGAATTCAAGGGAAATAGTGGGAGTTCTTTGTTATGCAGCATTTACTGAGAATGGGGGGAAAAAACCAGATTGTTCAGCGTCTGTCCTGCCAATCACCAATCAGGACGGATCGGGAAAAAATTGGTCGACTGATTCCGGCTTTTCTTAAAAGACTAGTAATATTAAAAATGGTATTTATTTAATCAAAGTGAGGTTTTAGGGATTAAAAAAATGTGACACTATACAACAGATATGTGTAGATTGACATGCTAAATATAGAAATTTGAACTGATACACTGAAAAGAAATATCCCTGATTGTTCTTTTTATTTTTTTTTTCTCCAGAGACTCAAACAAGTAAAAATATCTTACATATCTAACAGAAAATTGAACCCCCTGTTTTCCATCACAGCACATCCTCCCAAACTGTATCTCATTTTTATTATACTCAAAAAAAACAAAAACGTACAAGCTGTACAACCTCTGCATCTCCTATTGCTTTAAACTATTAAGAAGAGTTGGACACAGTTTCAGTGACATGTATGGTTTCCTCTGCCAGCAGAGATGTCCTCTCCCACTATGAAGAAGCCAGAAAAACCGCTGTTCAGTCCCACCTCCCCGCAGGACTCCTCACCGCGACTCAGCACTTTCTCTCAGCCTCACCACCCGGGCCTATCAGGTGTGGGACACAGTGGTGAGTCACAGTGCACTTTTTCTTCATGAGGTAAACATAAATAAATAAATCCGCGCAAATCTAAGCTTGCGGTCATGATAGAAAGTGCTCTCTCCTCGTTCTTGGACCTTACCCAGGTTATAACGTCACTTAAAGCTCGAGTGCATCAACTGTTTTTTAGTGCTGTCGTTATTTAAATAACCATGCTGGGATTTAAAAAACTGCGAGTGGGAGAAAAAGTACATCTGGATTTACGAGCTAATCGAAGCGCTTCGTTATTGATCTTCTGTAAGTTTGACCTCCTCCATAAATTAGGAGTTTTGGCTTTTCGCTGGTCCAGAGCAGAAAAGAGAGAGTCAAAGACGAACTGCAGTTACTTCAGAGAAGCAAATTCACATCTCTAGTCAGTGAAGGCTTGGACGGATACTTCCAAACAATTTGAAATCCGCCCTTGTAACGAGGAAAATAAAAAACTTTTCAGAAGTGGAAAACATTCGGGAGGGCCGTCAGTCTTTTCCAGAATGGACCAAAAGCTACATTTTACACCATTACACTCAGTTAGCAGGTTAAATGTCAAAGTTCATGTCAAAAAAATTGGAAGTATAACCCAACAGATGCAACTTGTTTGGAAATGTTGGCAGGAGGAAGTCTTCAAGAGAAGAGAAAAAGATGGCAGGACAGAGGTTGCATTTAAATGACTAACAACCATCTGCAAGTCTCAAATTATACCGAAGTAGAGATGCAGAAACTCTATGCATCAACCATGACTGTGCACCAATGAAAGATCTGGCTTCAGCTCCAACTTATTGGTCCTAAATGTGGCTCCAAAAGCTGTTAAAGTGAACACTAGACTTTTAAGAGAGCCTCGTTTTATCTGAACCCTCTCCTCTCTCTCCGTCTTTCCTGTGTGCTTTTCCCCACAGTTATATCATCGAGGAGCCCCCCTTCACACTCGCCCCTGCAGTTCTCAGCCTCGGCCATCCTGCCTCCGGCGCCGTCGTCCTACTTCTCGCACCCCACCATACGCTACCCGCCTCACCTCAACCCCGCCGATCCCCTCAAGAGCTACGTGCCGTCGTACGACCCGTCCAGCCCACAGAGCAGCCAGGTCGGTCTCTTTCTGTGTGTCTGCAGGTTTAAAGTATTAGTTTGGGCTTACTCACAGAGCCTCCAGCCTTTGTTCTTTATCTTGTTGGGCTCTGACCTCGAGAGATTAAAGATAAGATAAATTACGGCACGCAGTATTTCACTAATGCCTTCAAGGTGCGCTTGGAAGTTGAGAATATTGCTTAAATTTCCTTGTTTTGCTTAAATTTCCTAAACTAAAAGACATTCCTGCTAGTTATTGCAAAAGTATTCGCACCCCTTGGACTTTCTCAGGTTCTGTCCCTTTAAAAACACACGTGTCAAACTCAAATCAAAGCAGTTTTTATCCGTTTACTGCCAAATTACATCAGTCAGTCCCTCCACTTTCTCATGGAAATTCACGCAAAATCAATAAATCCCTGCACTTTTTTGTGTTAATGCATCATTTCTGGCACAAATGGTGAAAAGTATTGGATTTAAGTGACTGTTTACTCCAGCTCACAGGTGGATGTGTTCTTACTTCAGCTAAGCATCTGCCTGAGCTTTACTTGATTTATAATCCATAACAATTCAGCGAATAATAAAAAAGTCGCATTTCCCATCATACGTAAGTGCAAATATTTCTGAATTAGTGCCACAAACACTTTGATTTTTACTGCAAAAAAATTCCAATTGTGAAATCCTGAAGGGACGTTCAATCTTACTTAACTTTAAGAATGTATGTATATTGTAGCAGTTAGTTTACAGGTTTCAGCGATACGTTCTGGCACAACCGGCCCTTTAAGAGCGTTCAAGACCTTGATTGGCCCAAAATGAAACTGAGTTTGACACCCCCGCTTTACAACCTCGAGCTTGATTTTACTAGGATTTTATGTGATTTAAAAATACAAGCATCATCATTCAACTGCAATAATTGCAAAGTGAATGGGAACAGAAATCTGAAATGTGCGGCATGCACATGTGTTTTGCACAATGCTTTTGGAAGATGGATGCAGCAAATTGTTGTTGCTGTTTCATCTGATAAAGATGTACGATAAAGCAAAACTCTCTCAGGTTTGAAGAATTTGGTTAAAATAACTCAAAGGTTATTTAAAAAATTCTCAATACCGTTATTACTTCACTCTACATGCTGTAAAGTATGACGACAAGAGTAGGCAGGAGTTTGAGTTAAGCCAATTGAATCTAAGCCTAGGCCATTAGAGGCCACATTTAGGCAATGTCTCATGACTCTTTATGACATTTGTTTTAAATTGTTGCCATATAAATAAACTGAATTGAACTGAATTAAACACAGAATGTTAAATATTCAGTGGGATCTACCTGCGGTGGAATGGACCAGTCAAAGTCCAGAGCTGCACCTAATTAAGAATCTGTGGGGCAACTTGAAAACTGACGTTCTCCATCCAATCTGCCTGAACGTCGCAAGCAGAAATTTATTTTCTGGATGTGAAAATCGTCCAGAACCTTAAAGCCGCAGTGGCAACAAACGGTAGTTCTTCAAACACCAGCACATTTTCAGAAAACAAAAAGTGTAAAATGATGTATGATTTTCCTTCCACTTCACAACGACGCTCTTTGTGTTTGTCTGTCACATAAAAATCCAAATAAAACACGACAAAGTTCTTGAAACGCGACAGAATGTGAATGAGATCAAGGGTTTTAAATGCTGCTGAAAGTCACTGTCACTGAGTATAATTGGTTAAAGACACTCATAAATCCCCACTGCAAAGACTATTAATCTGCTGTAATTTACACCGAGTTATGATAATAACTAAGACGATTATAAACCCTTGCATGTTTTTGTCCATATATTTTCAACATGACATAACACTCGGGGCAAAAGGTTATGATACACTTGGAGCCTTATGTTTGCAGTTAATTTAAAGGGAAACAACAACCGCATGACTCCATAAAAAAAATAATAAAAAAAATCAGCCAAACTCTTGCGACTGCAGTCACATGTATGACACGCAAATCCCTATCAGGACTCGGCTGTAAATCAGACGGCTTTCTGCGCTTTTGTGCGTTTCGGCGAACACAGTGCGGGCCAATGTGCGCCGCGAGCGAGTGAGCGAGCCAGCGAGCCCGGCGTCTCTATAGATGAGAAAAGCCGTCTGATATTTATGTGAGTTTTATTTCCCCGCTGTTCTCACTGTAAACAAAAGCCTGGTAGACGGCTCCATCTCCAGAACGGCGGGGCCGGAGGTGGGGGTGTTGCTCCAGGGAGGGAAAAAAAAAAAAAAACCACGGGGAATGATAAAGGTTGTAAATATTTGCCGTTGCCGGGGCCGTGCTCTTGTGCAGAATTAACTGGCCCTCTGCTGGGGTTCTGGAGAAAGCAGAGCTGGAAGACCAGTGGGGGGATGGAGGTGGTGGAGGGGGTTCTGCAAATAACACGGCGCTTATAATCCCATGGACGAGTGCCAGAATGTTTTATGCTTGCTTTAACGCAGATTATATTACACTCTAATTAAACATTCTATTCACAACGAAGGGAACCCTGCGGATTCGATTCTTCTCCGAAAAGGCCTGGTTGAGTTTTGAACTCGGGGCGGCCCCGGAGTGAACGGCCCAGACAGTCTCCAACCGTCTCAAAGAGCAGCTCCCACTTGCTTCCTTTATGCAACACTCCCCCACCCCTCTTATATATAGTCCCTCCATAGCGGCGCATTCAGACCATTGTAGCGGGTCGCGCCGCAGTCCTCTCTGGCTTTTCACGCCCCTCGTCCTCCTAAAGTCCATTTAATCATTGTGAGGAATGATGTAGGAAATCCATTGTTGCTTACACCCCCCACCACCCCTCCAGCTCTTTCTGGGTATTAGTAATAACTGTGACAAGACAGCAAATGAAAGGGCTGAAATCTTTAAGCGAGAGTGTTTCAGCTGCTTTTAGTTGGGCATTTTAATTCTGTCAGGTCGCTTAAAAACGGGGGCCATAATCAGGGCGGGCTGTTTTGTTAAAATGCAGTGGCATGCTCGTCTTATTTTATTGAGATTGGGCCAAGAGCGCGTTTACAAGCAGAGCCTGGGCTTGTAACCATAAGTCACTGTGCAGAGGATGTCCTCTTGTGATGTTATGGGTTTTGTTAGGAGACAAAACGAGTGTAGTCCTGCCATGTTTATGGTTATGGTACAGCTTCTTGATGCTGAGGTCATAACCCGCTCCGCCGCGCATCATCAGCTGAACGAACGCAGAACAAGTTATGGAGCTGTGAAGACGTTGTTTGGTTTCGCTTTTGTTTTTTTTTTTTATCACACTTAAATGTTTTTATACCCTCAGACTCATTTTTATGTTCGGTATATTAGACCTGAGGAAATACAAACTGCATTTTGTAACCGGTTGTGCCACTCTTGCCGTTAAGTGTTTACAATAACTGGCGGTGAGTTTGTCACCTTCCTGTGGAAGAATGTTGGCCCAATCTTCTTTCCAGAACTGTTTTAACTCAGGCGCACCGGAAGATTTTCACCCATGATCAGAACGTTTAAGGACGCGAAGCAGCATCTTAGAGCAGATCTAATGATTCGATCAAAAACTAGGCGAAGCGGCAGAGCATTCCTCGACAATCACACCACCACCACCGTGTTTTCCTGGTCATTTGATGGTCTTTTTTTTTAGGATGTTTTATAACAGATTTAAATTACATATTTTCCAAAAAAGTTCCACACCTGTACCATCAGTTGACAGAATATTTTTCCCAGAAGTTTTGGGGCTCACTAAAATGTTAATATGAGAGACGTTATGCTTTTTGAGATCTTTATGCCTACTTCGTCTCATTTAAGTGTTTTAGATAATATTTCAGTGACAATTGTTTATTTAGCTGGTAACATTTAACTCAGCAGTCCAAAAAAATGCTACGATAGTCCTGGGAGATACAGCAACTTCATCGATTAATTTTTCCACCAACGCACTCCTTGGGTTTCCATGTTCATCTTGTTTGCAACATCCATTTATTTGGACTTTGACTTCAGGTCAGCTCTATGACACAGTACTAATACTGTTTAATTACCAGGATAAAGTGGTAGTTTTATGAAAACGGTGGCAAAACATTTTTTTAAAATTTAAATGACCAATGTGAAGGAAATACTTTATACATATCAGCATCAAATTATAAAACAATAGAGCAGCAGCTGAGTCTGTCTTAAAGAAATAACTTTTTCTCAATAAAATAACTATTTTCCTCATAATTTTAAGACATTTTTCTGGTATAATTGCATCTTTACTTTGCCAGTACTGTGACTATATTCTTGTAATTAAGCAAAAACATCTCATAAATGACTGTCATGCATCCCAGAAGGAATGGTTGAAATATTTTCTGTAATTTGTCATAACATTTTTCGAAAAGAAAGCGAGACAAAAAAAAAACTTATAATGGAAAATTGAATCTGGTTTGAAAAAAATCACCTGTTTTAATGCCTAATTTACAAGGGGGCGATTACTTTTTAACGCCGGTCCAGGTCGGTTTGGGTCGCCGTTTCCGCTTATAAAATTATCATTTAAAAATCCAATAATTGCCTAATAATACTTGTTTAAAGATCTGAAACTTTTCAGTGTGACAAAAAAAAGAGCTAAATCTTCTTCATTAGAGATTTCTTTATCTCTTCCTCTGTCTGTCTCTGCCTGCAGCCTAACAGCAGTGGTCAGGGGGTTGGGAAAGTCCCGGGCCACTTCACCCCAGTGTTGGCTCCATCCCCGCACCACGGCCCGGTGCGACCCGTCACTCTTTCCATGCCCGACACCAAGCCCATCACCACATCGACAGAAGGTAGGCTGACGCCGCGTGCAGGCGTCTACTGCATGCAGCAGTTCCAGCTTATGATTTATGAATACACTGGAAAGATGAGTTTTTCATGAAGGACTGTAAAATTCATATATTTTTGGGTCAATAGATTTGAGAAGTCCTGATTTAATTTCTGACTGAAATTTTAAAAAAAATCACATTAATGATGACTAAAAGCTTGTATTGACACCATCAGTACTATTTAACTGGCACTAAATTGTTTTTACTTCCTATAATGTGACACTTTTAGATGGTAATATTTTATTTTTAAATATTTTTATATGTAATGTTTTTTGTTCTTTTTATAATTTTTTATTTTTATTCATTTATATATTATCATTATTAATAATAATATTTATAATAATAATAATAACACTTAAATTTTATTTTAATACTTTATATTTACTATTTCATTTTAATTTTTTTGTTATAAAAAAACAACTTTATTATCCATTCCTAAATGCAACAGTTGTTCACATGGCTCTAGTGATAACATGAAGAATCAGAGTGGCCAATGAATGAGCCTTGTTGGTCTCCTGTTTTTTAGTTTTTTTAGTTTTTGTTTTTTTTATGATGGTAGTTTTTTTTATTGATATTTCTCACTCCAACAGTTGCCATTCTCTCTTAGCTTATTGTAACTGTATGATTTATTTACAACCTTTTAAAATGTAATTTTTTTTATGAAGTTGTGTTATTTTCTTGAAAATAAATAAGTGGTCCGACAACTGAGCCCTGTGGGACTCCTCCTGCCCTTTTTCTATGTACTGCCTCCTGATTATGGTGGCAGATTTGCATTCATGTCAAATTCACTTTTATTCAAAACTAACTGGACCAAAATTGTCTTCTTTTTTTTTTTCATGTGATGACTCGTCATTCAGGCTACTCGACTCCTGGCACCCCAACGTCTAATCGTTTTGTAGGCCTGAGCCCTAGAGATCCCGCCTTTCTCCACCAGCAACAGGTGAGCTGTTTTTCTCTGTGTCAGCATTAAGCTGTTGCTCTTAGTCTGATTATTTTCATCCCCCACTTCTGAAAGATATATATACATATATTTAAAAAAAGAGCAGATCTGAACAAACTGGCAGAACAGCTTCTTTCACAGTTGATGTGTAATGAAGCTAAAAACAAACAAGCTCATTCCCTATCAAGCTTTTTTTTTTTCTTTCTTTTTTTATGTCATTTTTAGCACAGGTGTTAAGATTTATACCTAAAAACACTTTGTCAGTGAGAGAGTGTGGCTGCGATTTAACAGGATAGTTTAGAGAAAAGAAAATCAAATCTTTTGCTGCATTTAGAGAGAGAGACACAAAGGTGGAGGGTCACTGTCTTCCTTGTCTCCTCTGTTTCCTTCACACATTACTTTAGACACTTCCTTATACAACACACTCCTTTATTTGCAAGCAGATGATAAAAAAAGTGCCGTCGTGTTACCGTAGGATGTCCTCGGACAGAAGTGGCAGCTCTTTGTGTGTGTTTGTGTGTTAGATGCGCTGCAGTTTCGGGGCGTTTTCGGTCGAGAGAGAGAGGCTGCTCCCCTCCACCGTGTCTTATTGAAAGAGCTGGTCTGAGGCCAAGGCTTTTCCAACCACAACTAATTGAATGCATCTGCACACGGCTACATAATGATCGCCGGGTTTCTCCCCGGCTCGGTTCTTTATGTTTCGTAAAAATCACAAACCTGGCCTCTGTTTTCTCACTGTCTGTCTCTCTCCATCTTTTATTTATTTGTCATGGGATTTTGAAAAATGTTGATTTAAAATAGAGGAAAAAAAAAAAGGGGAGCGGGGGATGTTAGTTATTTAGACTGGTTTGGGACGCTTTTATTCCACTCGGGAGAAAAGGGAGGAGGAGGAGGAATCACTTGGCTGATGTCGTACAGTTTGTCTTCCACATTTTCTGGTAGCCGTGTTTTTTGTGGGGCATGAAGCAAGCTCAGAACACAGCAACGATCCGAGTGCAGCTGCTGAATTTCGTCCAGCGATTTGCTCTCAGACTCGCTCCTAGATTTTAAAGCACGAATCAGCCAAGATGTATAAATATCCCCCAAAGAAATCCAGCGGCAGTATTATTGACCACAGTTTGGAAAATACCTAAAAATGAGACGATCACAACTTTCCTCAGGATTATTAGCTCGTGTTCCCGCAGGGGTTTTCCTTCCCAGCGACTCATCTTGTGTCTTCTTGTGTCTGTTTCTGTTTTGGTCGTATTCGAAGACCTGGACTTTGGTCCCTCGGGGCAGAAAAAAAAAAGAGACTCGATCAGAGCCAAGTCTCTCAAGACTAAACAATTTCTCAAAATACTCCGTCATTGTCCTCATCTGGCAATGGTGTGTTTATTGTGTCAAGCCCATGAGGTTTTTGCGCTTCGAGATGATAAACTGTGAGCTGCTCTGTTGTTGCAACACTGAGCAGCTCTGGGCCTCTTCTCCTTATTTGTGCTCATATTTAAAGGATTTGCACGACGACCTTTTTAGATTTCAAAATAAAATAATCGCAATGAAATAATATGTCTTGCAAAAAGCGTTCATACTCCTCAGACTTTGCCATATTTTGTCATGTTTCAACCACAAACTTTAAAGTTGTGCCTGTTAAGTTTAGGTGCTCAAAGCTTGGGATATTTTTTGAAGAACCTTGCCACACTTTAAGCTTCTCTGTAGTTTCATCTCTGAGTTGTCTGCCGAGCTCGTTGGTCTTCATGATGCCACTTGTTTACCAACGTTCTCCAAAAAAAAACTCTGAGGCCTTCACTGAGCAGCTGGATTTATGCTGAGATTAAATTACAAGACGATTGGTTGCTCTGGATTTTATTTAGCAGATTTTCATTTTTTTATTTCTACTCTTATTTTGCCTTGTCCACTTAACTTTGCTGCTTGTGGGACTAATAACAAATGATCTTATCCTTTTACGTTTTAAAATTGCATATTAATAATATTCTTCCAATTCTGTTACTTTGAGATCCCTTGACATTTGCGAGAATAATGAGACAAAACGGGAGAGGCGCTGCATGTAAATGTCTTCTGATATTTCTTCAAACTGTTTTTATTTGAGCTGAAATGGCTAATTTATCCTAAAACAAACAGATTGGAAGAGTTTTACAATTAAAGGGGGCCTGTTTTTAAAATTTACAATAATGATAAATTACACGCACGACACATTTGGCTTTAAGACAAAAAAAAAAAAAAAACACAACAAAAACAAAACAACATCACACCTGCTGTAGGAGTCGCAGGCAGCGAGCGTGTGAAAACCCCTCCATTCATCTCCTGCCTTGGTTAACCCCTCGAGGGAATGCCGCCGCGGAGCATTCCACAGGGAGAGATCTGTGATCAGATGTCATTTGGTATTATCTAAGGAAGGATCCTAATCCACAATCTGCCCGCATCTGTTTGCTAACGTTCCCCGGCTCCGTCCCCCCCTTTCTTTTTTTTTTCCTCCTCTTCCTTCTTCTTCTTCTTCTTCTCCTCCCCTGCTGCCCTGCGCCGCCGCCGCTCTGATGTGTTGGTGCCAGCGGACAGATGGCGAGCCCCTCGAGGAGCGGTGGGCACGGAGCGTCTGGCTCAGCCCGCATGTCCTCTCCGAGCTATTGTCAAACCTCCGGAGTGCGGGAACGACGGTGGGGGACGGAGGGTGGAAGCCGTGGGTTCACTTTCCCAACCTTCGATAAACAAAAACACTCTGAATGGAGCAACTTCTCATTGTGTCCTGATTTAGTTCTCCTCAGCAGCTGTTGATTAAAGGGACGAATTTAAGTGTTCACTGCTGCTGTCTCACGTTTAGCTCAGTAACAGACTGAGGATGTAGAGAAACGTCTCCCTGAATAAAAGAATTAAACCGTCCAGGTGCTAAGAGAGAGAGAGAAAAAAAGAAAAAACCAAGAGCACATATCTTGACCGCTGCAAATGGCTCTGAATATTCAGCGTCTTTCTGATTAAATCTCTCTTAAGAGCCTCTGCAGAGCGTCCGCCGCTGCACAAAGAGTGCTAACGGTGCACTTTTTATCCCGATGCATTACTAAATGAATGCGTTGACCACAGGGCAAGGTTAGGTTGGTGTTTGGCAGGGATAGCTCTCAGCTGGATTGCAGACACGTGCGGACGCATAATGCATGCAGGGGAGACGCCGAGGTCTGTGTGTGTGGCTTTTATGTTGCAGTAATTTGTAATCTGTATGTAAGGTTGGCGTGTTTTGAAATGCAAGATGAAGAAAGAGTGGGGAAAGGGAGGGATAGCCGTACGTGTGAGCGCGAGTGTGTGTGCGTGTGTGTGTGTGTGGTTTAAATTCATTGCACTGTGACCCCAAATCAATAAAAACAGTTAGCTAATGAAAAAATAAAGTCTGCATGCTGGGGGGCATGCGCACTCCGTCCCGGACCGGGGAGAGCGCTCTGCAGTGAGGCGGTGGTTATCGACGGGGTGCATGAGTCAAACGTGTTGCACGGCTTCTCCGGCTTCAGCAGGTGGAACCCGTAGTGACTGCTCACAGATGAAACGCAGTGCTTTGCAAAACTGCTCATGCAGCTGGAGCTTTTCCACATTTGGTCACATTGTGACAACCGCAAGATAAAGTGTTTTTTATTTGGGTGGGGGGGAAAGGGTTGGAGAGTTTTATGTGATAAACCAACACAAAGTAGTGCATAATTGTGGCACAGAAGGGAAAATTGTGGTGAGCATTTTTGTGTTTGGCCCCTTTCACTTTGACACTCTTAAAGAAAATCTCATGCAACCAAATTAATCCAGCTGTTTTGTGAAAGCCTCAGAACTTTAGTGAGCAAACATGGAGACCAAGGAGCACAGCGGACGACGCATCAGGGCAAACGTTGTGGAGAAGCTTATAGAAAGAGTTAGAGCATAAAACAATAAACCAAAGTTTGGACTTCTCACTTTTACCTCAATCCATCGTCTGAAACTGGGAGGTGTTTGGTGCAGCTGCAAAGCTACCAGGACATGAATTTAAATCAAAGGCTGGCCAGTAATCAGAAAAGCAGCCAACTCTGGAGGAGCTGCACTGAGCTACAACTCCAAATGGAGAATCTCTTATCCTGAAGACTATCACACTGCAGAAGCACACAATTTCACCAAGTATTTTTGGCTAGTTTCCAATGCAAATATCCTGGTACACTTGAAATAATAAAATACCTACTAACAAGTCGCTTTTCAGCAAGATATAGGAGGTTATTTTAAGTCAGTGGTACTAGTTCCACTGTCAGATTATTTCACATAAAAAATGTGAGGAAAATGTTTTGTTATAAGTGAAATAATCCATCAATGGAACAAATACATTTTTTAGCAACATTAAGGAATTATTCTGTACCTAACTGAAAACTTACCAGTTTTGCCTTATTTCAAATTTACTTAGATACTTGCACTGGAAACTGTACCAAAAATACTTGGTAAGATTTTGTGTTTTTGCAGTGTAGTGGTGCATTTTCTGATTACTGCGAAAAAGATACGAGCAGAACGCCTCTGGTGAGAGAGAAGTGGAAAAATGTGATAAGGTCAGCTGAAACTGAAGCAGAACTGAACGGCGGAAAACTAACACCTGAACGCAACGCCGCCATTTTGAGACATCATGCTGTGTCGATTCAGTCGAGACTTAAAAATGGACGTTCACAGAAGCTCTCCATCAAATCTGACTGAGGTGGAGACATTTTGTAAAAGACGGGAGAGCGTTTCAATCTCTTAATGTGCAAAACGCTGAATTTGACTGAATTCAGACTCGATATGAACTCACATCTCATTCTTTACAGTTATTTGTTTAAAACAAAATGAAAGCAAAGCATAAGATCCCTTCTGTTTCACCAGTGCTCACTACTTTGTGTTGTAAAATTCAAATAACAAGGTTTATGTTTATGGCATGACAAAATGTGGAATAATTCAGAAAGTGTGAATACTTTTGTAAGGTACTATTTATATATGCCACTCACATTCTCTAACCAACTAACTCCATTAAATTTTCCTTAGCTTCCAAGTTAGCTGCTGCCACTAACTCTAACTGCATGCCTTTCCTCCCCTCTTCATGTCTGCTCTTAATTGACTGTAATCCCTACAGCACTAAATTACATATATATAGAAAGAAAACTACAGTCCATCAAGTACATGTGTTTTAAGTTTTGGGCCCGTTCTGAGGTCCTGCCCTTGTCCTGCATGCATGTGTGTATACAGTGTTGAGTTGTAGTGTAATCTGAAGTGGAAGTTGTCTTGGCCCAGTGATCTGACCGCTAGGTTTCAATTGACAGCTGAGGAAGTGTGACTGGAGCGTGACTCAAAACGGCAGGCATTATGGCCCCAGTGCCACTGACGACACTTTGGGGATTGCTTGGCAAAGGTAACCTTTTCGTTCTTTTCATCTGCCGTCTCCCTTCTGTCTCACACATCACATGTATTTACACTTTTGCCCTTTCAAAATTTAATGTCTGCTCTTTATTTTTTGACATCCTCATATAAAACATTTAAGAAAGCGATGTTCTCGCACATGAGTTGCGGCTCCTGTTAATGCTGCAAGTACTCCATGCATTTCTTTGATGAAAAATTTTTAAAGTTGTTGCCTTTTTTAAAAGTGTTTCACTCCCCCCTTTTTGTTCTTTTCTCCCCTTTATCCTGACTTAAGCATTTCCCTTGCAATTATTAAGCGATTTCTCCTTTGCTAAGTCATGTTTAGAAATGCATTGCTCAGGCTTTTACCGCTGATAACCATCTCCAGTTTTCTTTGAGGTCTGGGCTGATCATTTCCACTGCAACACATGCAAACTCACCTGTGTAGACTTTACTTTAGTTATAAAAGCAATTGCAGCAATCATCGACTATAAAAAAAAGTACTCCATGTTCCCTGGTTGGAGACTACCTCAATCAAGCCAAATGGGAGTACCTTTGGTTCGAATCCAACAGAAATTAGTGGGACTCCCGCTAAAGATGTGTAAAAAAAAAACAAAAAAACCTTTAAATATAGTAATCATTTTATTACCATAGCTTAATCTTTTTTTTTTAAATACAACATTTAATTTGACTGTATTTTGTAAGTGGGAATAAAATCCTGAATTAAGAAGCATCATAACTGAGTTTTTATCTAACTCAGCCATTCAACGTTTATCTAGGTCCATAAAATGTGAGCGAAGCCTTTTAAAATTTAGAATCACATTTTTTAAGTTGACCAGACGTCTCAGCTTCTCATTCTGTGTGACTTAAACAAAATATCCAAAAACAAATCTATGCGAAAAAACTGCAGCAAAGGAAAAAAAGCATCTTAGCGTCACCAGCTCTGCTTAGCGACTGTTTAAAAGTGTCTGCTAACTTTTCGTCCTACCGTTACGAAGGTAAACAACAGGGGCTGCAGAGGCTCCGAGTTTAATGTACAGCGAGAATGAGGGTGTAGAAAAGCACCACATTGTCACTCTCAATGCATGGTGGAGGATGAGTGATGCTGTGGGGCCCATTTCTCTTCCTAAATCCATGGAATTAGAGTAAAAATTTAAATAAACTCTTTGAAGCATCAAACTTTTTGACAAAAACGCTGTGGCTGTTTTCCAGTGATTTAAAGCTTGATCATCATAGAGTGTTTCAACCAACGCTTAAGGCCAAATCATCAGACACAAAATCAATATTTTTTAATAGCCATATCAGCCGCCAGATCTTTACAGAAAACCTGCAAAGTGAAATGATTCTATCTTACCTTATTTTTCCCCCTCTTTATTTTAAGCGTGAAATGACGCTTTAGTGTTAACAGGTTGATTTATTTTGAGGGTTTTCACGCATGTTTATCAGGCGCCACAGTAAATGCTGCTGGCACTGAATGTCCCCATCCCTTATTTGATTCGCGGTGAACTTATAATTAAGTGCATCAAACAACATATTGCTGCTTGGTGAGTTTACCGACCGCTAATGTGGAAAGTTTTGAGATTACAGTGTTTTAGTATTTGTCTGGTGCAGAATCCCTTTTAGAATATTTTGAATATACACAAAGAATAATTAAAATTCAGTTTTGGTGTTTCTGTAATGAAACGGCAAGAAAGAATCATGCAATGTAATATTTTTGCAAGGTTTTTTTCTCCTATTTAAAAAAAAAAAAGCCTCGTTTGAGGTACGTAACGGCAGCCATGCAGGAATTATCTGGTCTTTGCTTAATCTTGACCTTAAAGGTGCAGATTACCTCCTCCATCTTGTTTCCACATTGTGTTTCTCTCTCCTCTCTTGGGGAGAGAAAGAAATCCTGAATCGTTTTCAGCATGGCAGAGCAGGCGAGCTGAGCTAAGCCTTTTCCTGTTTCCCTGTACCTCCTTTTCCCCTGGATGTGCAGACCTATCCGTGTGTGTGTGAGTGTGTGAGTGTGTGTACAGGTCAGTTAGCATTTGGTGAAGTTATAAACACAAATGTACGCAGCACAGACCCCCTTCACAGGCCTCTTAATAGGCGGGTAGAGGTAGCAGAGAGAAATGCCTGCTTTTTTTTTTTTTCCACTCACACTCCATGTGACTGTACGATACAGTAATGAGGACAAATAAGTCGCCTGAATTTAACTTATTTTATCCCTCCCTCTGTTTAGCTGTCCAGCCCATGGAGCTGGAGTCCATCGGCTCTCTCCTTTATCTGTCGGCCTTTAAACTGAAGCGCGTCTCTCCAGCACCGCAGCGTCCAAATTGAAAAAGCTGCCAGACTCGCATGTTGCCATTGTGCAGGAAATGGGTCAGCAATCCATTAAGATGCCATTAGATAATCTAATTTAGCGAGCTAATCCTTAAACGAAGCACGCCGTACGGCCGGGCTGTGCTCTGCGAGGTTTGGGAACGCCGAGTTAGTTAGGCTGCCTTAAAGGTTACCTGAGGAAACGCAAACATGGAGGTCAGGTTGCTTGAGTGCAGGAGTAGCTTACATACATTGTGAAGTGCAATAAACTGAAACACCTTAGCAAACCCGTCATTTTCTGTGTCCTTTCCTTCCCCTCCTAGTTACTCAGCATTTATTTTAAGCCCATTCAAGCCGCCCGAGTCACCTCTTGAACTTTTCAACATGTTATCATGTTGCAGCCACAAACCTCAGTGTATATTCTGTGGCGAACCACCACAAAGACGTGCACGACTGTGAATGGTACAAAACGATACGAGCAAATCTGAAAAGTGTGGTGTGCATTTGTACGAGCACACTCCACGCCAGCGAAAATCCTGTGTTGCCTTTTGGATATAATTAGTGAATTGTGTGTTTTTTTGTTTTTGGTTATTTAATTATATTTTAAATCCAGCTTTTATTTGAAAGTTTCTTAGGTTTGTTGGAGAACATTAGAGACATTTGGCAAGAGTGAAACCCCAAAGGTTACGGCATTACGAGCCATGTAGAGGAAGAAGGTGCTCTGGGTAAAAACATACAGAATGCTATAAATGGAATTAAAATAAAACTGCATCTGCATCATAGTGAAACATGGTGGTGGCAGTATGATGCTGGAGTTACTACACCTACAAAACATTCATAGATAATTAGGAAAAGACACAAGAGGTTTGCGGCTGTAATAGCAGCTGCAAGCGCTTCTGCAAACTTTTACATTAACCCCAAACTTTTGGAGTATTTGTGAAACCCGGGCTCCACGGCCTGCACACGCCAGGTCCTGACGTTTTGTGGGTTTTAATTTGACGGAATCTGTCAAAGTTTAGGCGGCATGAACACTTTTTGCAAAGTGCTGCGCAAGCCTAGGAGCAGAAGCGTTTGCTTTATAGGACGCAGATACGGCCTGACAGCCATCGATTTTAATGAGATTAGGAACGATTTGCACACAAAGACCTGCAAGTGCCCTTTTGTAGCTGTGTGGTCTCCCCCACCCCCGTTTTAATGTAAGCCATTACATTAAAGAAGTTTCATAAGGAAAGAGAAACAGTGAGAGAGAGGGAGAGAGAGCTGCAGCCCCTGGCCCGCTCTGTGCGCTCTTTGTTTGGCAAGGTAGGAAAAATTTAATCCCTCGTTTCCTGTCCGATGATTTTTGGCAGGGCTGGAGGAGAGAGGGAGGGAAGGAGGAGTGGAAGAGCTGGTCGGACAGGGGAAAAAAAACTGTTAGAGGATTAGCCTTCAAGTCTTTTTTTTTTTATTATTTAACTCTTTGCGAGCTGGAATGTAACAGAGCTCTTGTGATTTTTTTTTTTTTTTTTTTGCTTTTGTTGTGAACACATTCCCGTCTTTTCACTTCATCGCTCGGGCAGCTGGTGTTTTCACGCCCCGAGGTGAATTAAATTTGCACTTCCTTTGTTTTAAGCGCAACAACTGCGGCTTGTGGTTGATGTGAAACTCGGACAGGCTGAAGAGTTGCTTTTCATGAGACTCGCTCTCTCTCTCTCCCTCTCCACACTCCTTAAACATTTCACTCTTTTTACTTGGATTCTGCATCGCAGGTATTCTCATCCGAGGCGAGGGTGACGCGTTGGCGCATACTGAGGGCTGGCGAGGAAGAAAAGGAGCGTAAAGAGGACGAGGAGGAGAACAAGGGGAGGGGGGCTAATTATCTGACATCTACGCAGCGCAGCACCTCTCGGGAACAACATGCCGCTTGTTCCCGCTCGCGTTTTCAGTTAGCACCGTTGCTCCCCGGGAACAATCACCGTGTTGTTTTGCCATTAGCGTGAGATGAATAGGGATGGGGCAGCTTTGTGCATAGACCCCACTCTGCTTCTTTTAACCCCCTCTTCTTCCGCGCAGAGGAGTGGGCACTGCGTCACGACCCTCTCACATGATCCGGGATCACCTCCGCTTAGTCCGAACCAGTTGTGTCACATGTCTTAGTATGTGATTCTCACGGTATTAGTAAAAATACTGCCTTTATAAATATATATAACACAGGGTGCATATATAAAGGCAGCTCATGAGACTAGAAAGCAGTAACATGGTTGGAGAGAGAAGAGACGAGGTTTCAGTGGAGCCTTAATAAAACCAAGGCGGTTCTAATGCCGAAAAGTCTTTTTGTTTTACATTCTGAGAGTTTGAGTGAATATTTTTAGTAACTGATACATATATTTTGTATTGGAGGTGGTTAAATGTTTCCAGATTCATAAAGACATTTAAAAGATAGTTTGAAATCGCGCTAAATAGCAAAATCTAAATTTAGCATCGTTAGCGGCTGCTGGTTAGCCTTCTATTAGATACAGCACCTTGTGTCTGTGTCCATTTTCTTTTTAAATTTTCTGACAATTTGAGTTAATATTTTTAGTAATCAATACAGTATTAAACATTAAATGTTTCCAGATTCATAAATAAACTTGAAAGATCGTTTGAAATCACGCTAAGTAGCAAAATCTAAATTTAGCATCGTTAGCGGCTACTGGTTAGCCTTCTATTAGAGCACCTACTAATTCAGATGCAGCACCTTATGTTTGAGTCCATTTTTTAAAATGTTCTGACAATTTAAGTGAATATTTTTAGTAATTGGTACATATATTTTGTTTTGGGGGTGGTTAAATGTTTTCAGATTCGTAAAGACACTTAAAAGATCGTTTTAAATCACGCTAAGTAGCAAAATCTAAATTTAGCATCATTAGGTGCTACTGGTTAGCATTCTGTCAAGAGTATCTCCAAATTCAGATACAGAACCTTGTGTCTGTGTCCATTTTTTTAATGTTCTGACAATTTGAGTGAATGTTGTTAGGAACTAATCCATATTTCGTAGTGGGGGTCATTAAATGAGTTTTAAATGAATAAAAAACTGAAAATAATTGTTTAAAATAGCAGCTAAGTAGAAAAATTTAATCTTAGCATCATTATCGGCTAATAGTTAGCCTGCCACAGTAGTCAGAGTATCCCCTTACCCACTGTGAAACCTGGAGGTAGCAGCATCATACTGTGGGGTTGATTGTTTTCAGCAGGGGCAGGGATTTTTAGAAACTCTTTAGAAACTAAATTTGGATAAAGCCTGCAGTTAGCTACTTAACAGACATATCTGCTTGTTGAATGTCAATGTTTAGTTTCCACCTCTTCTTTATTGTTTTTGTTTTTCAACAATTTACTTCAGCTAATGCTCCTTCATTGTGAAAAAATTAAGCACTTTTCCCCCCGACGTCGATTCGAGCTTCATTTTTGTAGTAGCCACTATGACAACATTGGTGTTGTGCCGATTCTTTACATTATAATTTTAGAGTTGTTAGGAATGCAGTCACTTTTGGCTACGACATTTAAGCTATTATGGGTTCACATTTTTCACGCCAGTGTGACTTTCAGCCTGTTGGATGTCGTCTCCTTGCAGTAGATGCCCACAACGATAAGTGAAAGAAAAATATGGAGCAAAAGTTTTATTATTAATGTGGTTTCTGCATGATTTTCTAATAACATGCAGCCCTGTTAGCATAGTTATCTTTTTCTTGAAAAGAAGAAGTGAGTGACAAACAGCATTCTTCTTTCAGCCAGCTGACTGGCATTGCCCTGCGTTGCTCAATGCTCCACTGAGCTGGAGAAAACCTGAGTCACTTCACTTTTCCCTGGAAAATAATTTAAAAGATTTATTTCTTGTTTTTGGTTCTTGATGTGGATAATAACCACATAAATCTGCAGAAAGGAGAAACTCCCAGCATGTCGCTAACCATTATTTCTGTGTCTTTCTGTGTGTTTTCTTTCTCCAGTCCTGGTACCTGGGCGAGCTTAGTTCCATTCCAAGTGTCGAACGGGACTCCGATTCTGCCAACAAATGTCCACCAGAACTACAGCATAAACATCATTGGTGAACCGCTGGTCCCCGCCGAGTCCGGGAACTGAGCTCATCGAGGCTTGACCCACCTCCGCCCTCCCCCCACCCAGGGTGGACGGGTGGGGCAGAGCTAGCACTACAGGTGTTTGCAGCCATGGATGAAACCAGCAAAGCAGCAGGTGCTGCAATAAACCCCCTCCTCATCAATCTCCTCGCCTTCGACCTCCCGACCCCCCAGTCTCACCTCTTCGATCTCCCCGCTCCCACTCCTCTTCCTCATCCTGATGATGATGATGATGGACAATGGCCCTGAAGTAAAGATGATGAGCGGACGGCTCAGAGGAAGGAAGAAAAGCTTCAGGTCTGATGTCTCCTCGCACACATCCACCCACCCACCAGTCAGTTGTTGCGTTTGCAGAACTTTTTTCAATCCATCTGAATACTGTGATGTATAGATGCCTTAATGTTTAATTGCATGACACTCTAGACTCTTGGCAGTAATTCCTACTTATTGTTCAACGTCAGAGGAAGGTGAAAACCATTTTGAACGCCCCGCAAGACACACACACACACACACAGTCAACCGAGGGGGGGTCTGCAGATACATCCCTGCCTGGTGGATGGCTAAGAGACTCTGAACGAATGAACGATTCACTGTGTACACCGTAGGAACAAAAAAAGAAAAAAAAAATTGTGAATTCAGAGTGTTTTTTTTTTTTTTCCTTCTGTTTGATTTCAGTTTACTGTGATACGACTCTTGTTTTTAAGGAAAAAAAATGTGTTGACTTTGTTTCTTTACTGCTACTTATTTCAAGAACTAATGTAAACACTTATTGGGAGAGTTGAGAACTCTTGATGCAGTTTAAAAAAAAAAAAAAAAAAAAACACTAAATGCTAACAGCTTGACATTGGACCCCTCCTAAAAAAAAAAAGATAAACTACTCGCAAATCCTTTTCAAAAGGAATGTAATAATAAAAGAGGAAGAAAAAAATTTGCGACAGAGGCAAGTGCAATTGAATTTTTTTTGAAGGGAAGCTATCAGTCTGACTGCCCTAAGACTCTAAAGGAAGGGGGATAGTTATTAAATGTTTAAGAATATGATTTCAGTCACATATCCATCTCTTCGCATGAGTAAAAAGTGTGAAAGGCAGTTTGAAGACAAGCGTAAAGCTACCTGTGCAACAGAAAAAAGAAAAAAAAAAACAGCACTTAATCTGATCTGAGCACTTCCCATCACGATGGGCAATTTCTTTCTTTTTAAACAATCTAAAATAAGTCGAGAAATTACACACACAAAGTGTGCGTGAAAGAGACATTTTGTTTCAATTAAAAAGCATTTGGCCGTCAGCTTATAAAGCTTATGTGTACAGTTATTATCCATGCAAATGTACTGTAATCTTCATGGGTAAAGCTACAGCTTGTGCAAGGCGAACTCTAAAGTGGAAGAGGGTGAAAACTGAAATTATGAATCCAGGTGGTGGCATATCCCCGAAAATCAAGATCTCTGCATGGCAATCCCGCAGCTGTTGCCCCTCCAGTCCAGACAACACACACACACGCATATACATATATATATATATATATATACACACACACACACACGAGAAAAAAAAAATTTCTCCGATACTCCTAATTTTGCACGACGACATATAGTCCACATTACGTGCCTTGCCTTTGAATATAGAGACATCACTACAGTTGTTTTTGCTGCATTTATCATTATAGAGAGAGAAAAAAAATTAACATTTTTATGATAAGAATTGTTTTGTACTTTGAATGAAATTGTTGATTTTTAACTTCATGTACTACTCTATCTCACAGTTACATTGCATATCAAGGCTGTGTATAGTTGCTGTTTTAAAATTTGTAATCTACCAGCATTTGGTTGTTTTTTTTTCAGTATTTTGGTGGTTTTTCTGATAACCTTTCATCTTTTTGTTTTCTCTCTTATCTTCAATGCTCATTTTCTTCATCTTCCCGTTACTATTGTGGAGGGTGGAATTCAGAAATATGAAAATTATGCAATACCACGTTTTGCCTATGTAGGTAGTGCTTATAGATGTGTCAATTATTAGAGGCTAGTTTGGAGATAGAAAATATGGTAATGCATTTATTTTGTTGATGTTGTTGTCCGTCGCTGTTGTTGTTGATGATGTTGTTGTTGTTGTGGGTGTTTCCTTTTTTTTTTTTTATTGACCAAAGTGGGGACTGCTTTCTATGCAGTGTAAGGCAAGGTCTGATTTTATTTTTTATTTTGTCTTTTTTCCTCCAGCATCTACCGAATGACAGTCAGACATGTTTCAGTGTGATATATTTTTTTTTGGAAAAGGGTGAAGTTTTTTTTTTAGAAGTCTGTATAAAAAAAACAAACATTAGATCTCACCCTATGTTGGTCTTACTACGGCTGCAAAGTCACTAATTAGTCTGCTTTGACTAGGCATGGGTCGGTTACCCATATCGAGCTGCTTGGAAGGTTTTTTTTAAAGATTTTCACTCACCGCTTTTGAAAGTTTAAAACATCTTTAATAAGAAATAAAATCAGTTTTTCTCCATCTGTAAGAAGCCGCATTGTCGCTATCCCTCCACAGCTGGTTAGCCAGAAAATAAAAGCTAAAATACCTTTACTGCACCTACAAAAAACACAAATTTGGCTGTTTGAAAATATTTCCAGTTGTCCAACAACTAATGAAATGATAACTAAAGGTCTACCACCTGTCACTTCAATCTGACAGGACGTAGCCCGATGACTTAACTTGCTAATAATAGCTTACAATGCTCCGAAAGTGATTTCAAACATCGACGGAAATGTTTGACAGTCTGTGCGTTAAAACACTAAAACTACTGCTAAAATTAGAGTATTTTTTTTTATATATATCTTTGCCTATGTCTGCGCATAAAAATAATGCTTAATTATTAGCTAGCTGAATAAAGGATGCTACATTTATGGAGAAAGAAAAATTTAGCTGTTTAGAAATGATTTTAAAACAGTAAAACATAAAAGAGTTCCCTAATTACCTTTAAACTAAGTCAATTATAAAACTACAATTGTAAAGCTAGATGCTGAAAATACACATAGCTATTGTTAGCTAGCTCTTCTTGCCTTAATATTTGCTGCAATACAGTCGTGTTCTTGCAAACTAATAAGTTTAATGCAGGATTTTTCTCAATTTTTGCTTAAGTCCCCATATCAAAATCAAAATAATAAATACATTTTATTGACAACTTTAGTTGCAATAATCTACATGCTAAATTGTTTTGGCGGCAGCAAGAACAATTGTTTCTTTTGTTTTCTATAAAAGCAGTTAGGTTGTGTTTGTCTGTAAATGCCGTCGCCACCGTGGCGTTTTCACTCAAACCCACACCGACCCATGCCTAACCGTGACTCTTTCTTTCCACTTTCCACCTGGGGTGCTAGCATGTAACCTTTCGAAAAGAGCTGATATGTTTTACTGGAGAGACGGCTTGACTTGAGCACGACAATCATTGTAGGAGATCTTTTTTTTTTTTCCTGGTAGAATCCCGGTCGGTCTCAGATCCCAGAGGGCTTCCGCCGCGTCCTCTTGTTCTCTTTGTTTTCCTCGGGAGACGTCAGCTGAATGCAATTCCCGAATAGATGCCTTAACGAACACATCAGCTAAGTGGCCTGTGACCTGCGCAACAATCACACACCGACTAATGCTAGTGAGACCTGTCCAAATCAGTTCCAGACAGGCTCAGGCAAGCCTTTAGAGAGTATTTTATACCTAGTAGATTTGTATAAATGTAAATAAACACACATACTCCCCTTCCAGAACCAGTAAAAGTGTGTTAAAGTAATTATTGGACTAGAGAAGAATGTTGTTTTAATGGCCGACTAGAAGCTTAAATAGATCCACTAGATAAGGAAATATATATAGCACTTAAATAGAGCACGTAGGCAATCATCTTCTCCCCCCGTGCAGTGTTCAGAAGTCTCAATCTAAACCTCTCAGGCATATTACAGGGCATTATGTATATCAATCATACCGTCGTTAATGTAGAAATCAGAGTTTTCTCTCAGAGAAAAAAAAAGCAGCTCTTTTGCACTCTTTCCCTGCAATCGTGAAAGAAACATTTCCTTTTCTGAGGGGCGAAATTTTCCCGAGCGCTCTCTGGTGTGAGCAGTAACAAAATGATCCTCAAGTCAAGCTCAAGCTCTTCGTCTTCACCCGGATTTATTATGCAGATAAAAATATATATATATTAATTTTTTTTAAAAAGTCACCCCGTTCTATGTGCACTGTTCTGTCTTTTTTTGTTTTATTTTTAAAAAAAAAAGAAAAAAGTGCTTTGCAGCCTTTGGCCATCAGAGACCCACTGAAGTGCATTGTCCCCAAGTGTGTCTGTTCGTGTGCAGAGTGTGTGTGTGTAAGGGTCACTGTGCTGTCGGTGTTTGGTAAAATTGGGAGACTGTACATAAAGGTAAATATCCTGATCATGTTGCTGGCTGCGGTCCGGTGGGGGTTAAACTCTGCTCTGCAGCCGAAGTGTGCATGCAAGGCGAGAGCGGCTGGTGTTGTTTGTGAGCTGGATGTTGTGCGATCGAGTGCCTCTGACGCTACACGAAATGAGAAGATGAGGGTCTTTTTGTTCAAGTAAATAAAACATTTTCTGTTTTTCTTTTTTGAAATCCTGCCGTAGGACAGGAGTTTGTACACTGTAAACTTTTCTGGGGAGCTCTTCTCTTGAAGATGGTATTTGTAAATCTTCATTTCTGGGAGCGGGTTGGGAGGGCGGAGAGCAAGTCAATTCCATTTTAGGAAAAATAAATTAATTAGCATTTAGTTTATTTTTTTATTTTAGATGCTGGATTTGAGTTAGAACTCTCCAGGTTACCCAGAATAGTGTTGTCATCACGTTTGTATTCCTGTATGTATAAAAAAAAAAAAGAAAAATAAAATGTGGCAGGTTGGAAGATCAGTAAGAATAAAGAACAACAATGAAGGTTTTTTTATTATTACTATTATTAATGTTATTATTTCTCATTATTCCTAGTGCTTAGATATTGCTATTTTTGGGGGGGGGAAACTCCATGAATATTTGAATTGTACTTTGATTAGAGTGGCCATAGTAAGTGTGATGTGACGTTTCTCAAAATTTGTAATTTCTTTTCTCTTTCTTTCTGTTTTATTTGATAATTTTGTTTGCTTTTTTTTCCCTCTCAAAATGGGTGTAAATTCTTGTTGAACAAGCGAGTGGCGTGAATGTGTTTGTTGTAGCAGCTGGGAGGGTGATGTCACTTAAACCAGTAAAAGGCAAACAACAACAACAAAAAAAAGAAAAGTAAATTAAAGGCCACAGATTGCATCTGACATCAAAACGAATGACGAGCAGGGTAAAATCTCCAGTGACAAACGTCCTAAAACGAATAAATGTTTAGTTTCCTAATGGAAATGTGTCAATCGGTGCTAGTTGATTTTTCATTTTGCTCCTTCGCTAATTTGTACTTTTGCAGTTTTGGTTGTGCCATGCCTGGGTTTTCCTGTTCAAAGTACTGCGCTGTGTCACAGGACACTTCGTTTAGTTTCTTTCTGGCCGACGGACAGTTTTTACATCAAAATGCTCTGATCTGTCTTATGTTTGAACTTACTCTTTAAAATAAAAACACGTTATTAAGATTTTGAGGGAATTGTGGCTTTTATTAATCAGTAGCCCAGTTTAATATTTTCCAATTGAGAAATGTTTTAATTGTTCCTTGTTTGCGCGTCGATAATCATATGCTGTTCATGTATTTTTTTTTTTTGTGCACTAATCAAGAATATTCATCTCCTCAATGAACCAATGGGCAAAACTTAACAGAACATGAGACATATGTGACAAATTAAACAATAGGCAGGAACACATATAAAATGGTTTTGTTTATAGGTAGTAAATGGTATAAAAGAAAGTAGCAAAATGATGGTTCATGTTCAAACTTGACCCAACAAGGCGAATCGTTCCCCGTTCTGTACGTTTTGCCATTTAATCCCATCCGACTTCCACTGAATGCCTGCAAGCAAACCGCTTTGCTCTTCAAACGTTGCAAATTCATTTGGTTTCATTTTCGTTACCAAAAGCGTTTTCATGGATGTCGCTTGTTTGAAAAATAAGCGCATCCAACTGATGCCGAGCCAAAACGAAATGTCCCGAGGTCGTTAAACCGAAACTGCTAAAGCATAAAATGACAAGGGAGCGAAACAGCCAGCACTCTTATCTAATTTTGCTGACCGATTTGTTGTTGATCATGGTCAATAATCAATTGTCTTCTCAAGAATGTCCTAAAAGATCAGTATCTACACATCAGTCATTTTGCACTTTTCACATGCTTGATGTACTTATATAGAAATCCCCTCCTTTGTATAAATTTAAGGTGCTTCACTTTAGGGTACTTTACTTTTCCAGCTGAGGTATATATTTTGTTTTTGTTTTTCAGTTTGAATGTCGAAAATGTCCTGAAACTTTATTAAAAAAAAAAAAAAATGTAAACAGTGTTCAATCTATCTGCAGCATCATGTCAGATCATTGTTTTAATTTTTGTCTAAAGTATTACTACTCTAATCATGACAGGAACAGGGCAACCATATGCAAGGAGGACCTGTGGCACTCATGCAATATGTGTGGTTTTATCTTTGTCTTACTTTGAGCGTTCTGAAGGGACTGAGAGGCGTGCAGGCGTAAGGGAAACCTCATTTTCACCCCACTCGAGCAATACACATCCTCCATACTGTTGGCTAGCTGCTAGCCACTCAACGTCAGGTTATAAAGCAAACATTAAAACCAGCATTTTTACAGGTCGTAACTCTCAGCAAACGGAGGTGAGGAGCTCGCAGTGCCTGTTCAAGCTGTCCAAGTGTCTGTTGTACATAACAGTAGAATGTGATAAACATACCTTGCGTCACTCAGAGGAGAACGTGGCGAAGTCATCTGGAAAATGTGCTTTTCATTACACATTTTTTTTTTTTTTTTTGTAATGTTTTCATATTATAAATATGTCAACACTCATGTCCGCATCAAACTTGTTTAAAATCTAAGATAGTTTTTCTTTTCTGGGGAGTCGGAGCAAAGAGGGTCAGTGCTACATTATGTGCAGTGAAAGGATGAAGTAATGTATTTTCTTTTCTCTGCAGAGCTGATTTGTTTTTGTTTTGTTTGTTCTGTTTTGTTTTTTTTTAAATGGGAGGTGGGTAGTGGTCGGGTTTTGTGGCACTTTTCTCTTCCCTCTGCACACATATTTCACTCTGAGGAACTACGGCGGACTTGTGCGTAACGAACAACAACATCACCAACAACAAAACAGTGTAAGCAGTCTCCATTAGTGATCGTAGTTACACTGCAAGTGTGTTCAAGGTCTATGTATGTATCTGAATGTATGTTTTAGAGGAATTTGGAAACCTGTTTTTTTTTTTTTTTTTTAATTATTATTATTATTTTATCTTTTTAATTTACAGTCTAGGAGCCACAGGTGTCCATTGTGAACTGTATAGCGAAGGCCTTGATATCCCTTCTTTGTATTGATTTTTAGTAATGCGAAGCATTTAGGCAATGCCTTCAAGCTGGTTACATTTGATGCAGGGGCTAAAATTGCCACAAGATTAAAAATCAGTGTAAATAGAGGCTCAACTTTTTGTGATTGTTACTGTTATATCCAGCCTATACTGCTAGCAGCTGTTTTTACTGCAGTCAATTACTGGAAGTGGATATATTTCCTATGCAAAACTGTTTAAACAATAAAATGAGCTATGCTACAAAAACAACTTCACAACTGTGACTCTTTCTTGTGTTTACCTTTAACATTTGATTGATGAAATAACATCTTATTTCTGGTTTTGTTGTTGTTCTTACTGTATGGACTGTGAAGGAATGTAACTAAAGGCGCTCCTCAGGGAGCAGTGTGGGGCCCACTTAACAAATTATTGTAACTTTTGAGTGATCCATCCTTTTTCTAACACCCTTGTCCCTAATGGTGCCTTCTTTTGCCTTTTTGGTCATTTACTTCTTCGGTTCACGTTTGAATTTTAATGGAAACAAAATCATCACCCATGAGACAGATGCGAAAGAAAAGAAAAAAAGAAAATACAAAAACAACTCCATTATTGTTGTACATATTTCCTGCACTGGTAGTAACAAATGTGTATTTTCAAAAAACATTTTCCAAACCCTGTTTCTGTTTACGTGGGGTCAGTAGGTTTTCCCAAAAAATTAAGTTTCGGTATAGATCGGGTATTAACGTCAAAGTCTCTGGAGCGAAACATTGACTTTCTCAACAACATGGCAGCTGAAAATCTATCTTGCTAAAGAGAGAATAAAATATTTTATACCGTAAGAGAAGACTCAGTTGCATATCATTACAGTTAGAAGCAGGATTAGGCTTCTTTCTGCAGTGTAGTAAAGACAAGTCTTCCAAAACTTGAGGTCAAGCTGATTGCACACACTCCTTACTCTCCTTTATGTTTATTCCCAGAAATGTGGAGCGCTGAATGTTTTGCAAGGCGAAAAAGGGTTTAAAAAGAACCTTAAAGCGTATTTGTGGCAGGAAGGAAATAAGGACAGTATGAGATCAGAGGGGGAAAAAAAGTATCTTAGTCCAGTAATTGGATTTCCCTTGATTCTCCGAAGTATCTGTCACAGTAAGGCCTGAACGCAAACATCAGTTTATGTCCAGCAGCGATCCTGTAACTCCCCGCTCCCATTTTCCATTGTGGCATTACTCTCGCTAATCTGCCGTAACACTCCAAATCCCCGGAAAAAGGGGACACGGTGTTTGGACCTCAGATTTAGTCCATCAAAACACCAGAGTGCCACACCAGGTGACATCCATATGGGTCAGTGGGTCAAGTTTGAGAACCTCTGATTGAGTAAGTCCTTCTAATGGGATTGAGGTCATTAGAAGGGGGCAAACGTCAGGTTAAAGCGCCAATTAAATCTCATTACGGAGCCGTGTGACGGGCTTTTCTGGACAGTCGACGACAACAACAGGAACCGTCGGCGGTGCCCTGCAGGCCAGGTGGCTCGTCTGCTGCATGGGTGCCCTCCTAACGGTGATTAAGGCACTACATGTAGCACGCCAACACCAGAAAAGCCCACCTGGCCTCGGGCACAAATCAGACTTTATTTGGCTTCCATTAAAAGGGACCAACAATGTGGCATGCGGATATAAAATTACTCAATCTATAATGGTAATCATTATGCCATTTATCAAAATTGGCCAGTTGAATCAACATCTGGCTTCAATAGGAAGCTCTTGTCGGTGAGGGTCTTGGCAGCGTCTTGTACCCTACATATTTTCCATTCTCCTTTATCAAGGCCTGCTGTCAGTGATTTGACGAAGCTAAATAGATGATGATTTGGTCTTATTATGTTTCACAGAGCTCCAGCAAAAGGAGATTTGTTGATTGCCTTTGTGTTTGTCCATTTTTCCTCCTCTTCCACGTACGACTCCGGGGGGGGAAATAACGGCGCCTCCCGGCTGTCCGATGTGCGACTCCACTGTGTAGCGAAGAGGGGAAAAAGCACAGCGAGTTCCCTCACACCGACCTGTGAGCGCAGAGGCCGGACTGCACTGTTGGACCCGGGCCAATGCCAGCACAAAGAGCTCTGTCACGTCTTAAGGTTGAAACGGAGAAATATAAAATTTGTCATGCATGCTGCTGGAATTAATCCGTTTGCTCTTTTGGCACAAAATTGTGACTTTCACGCACTTTATCTAGCAGGAAGCAAACACAGCAGAGTTTGTTCAGATTTATTCTGTTAGTGTTTACTTATGTAGATCTTAAATTTCTAGTATGATTACATAGCATTGCAACAAACACATTTATGCTGGGATTGCGGGAGAAATGTACTAATACTTCTTGGCATTGAAGAATAAGTTAATTTACTTCACCAGGAAGCGGCCGAGGCAAAGTTTCTGTTCAGTGATCTCGACCATATGGTTTTAGTAAAGGTTAAAAAAAATGACATGAAGGTATTTTTGTAATTACAAATCAAGACAAATCATTAAAGATCTTGGGAGTCATTTTGTGTACGTTCTCCACTGTTCCATGCTTTTTTGTGCAATGGCTCTCGGAAAACGGGTTGCAGTTTTATTCAGAGTTTCAGCTTGGTTTCAATCAATAGAGTCATGATTTGAAAACTATTTTTTGTTTTATTCCCTTATCATTTTCAGACGAAGCAATTTTTCACTGCCTTTGCTTTTATCCTACAAATATGATCGAGTGATTTTTTAAAATACTTTTTTTTGTACTCTTGTCTCGACTGATACCTTTCTAACCTGTCTGCAAACTCTGGCTTCAGCTACAGATTAAGAGATTAGTGAATGTCAGGAAAATCCTGCTAACAGACAAACTTCTTACAGGTTTAGTGTAAGCTAAAGAAAACTAAACGCTGAAGCTGAAAATGAAGAAAATGCTTCAAACTAAAACAGTTTTAGTTTGAGGATTTGCCTCTTTTTACTTTTTAAATATCTTCTCCTGTAGTAAATTTTATTATTTATACTGAGATTGTAAAGGTTACATGTTACATTTGTTCATGTGAAGACAGTTTTCAAATGATTTATTACGGTCTCGTATTATGGTCAGAGATACTGGATATCAACCAACAGCAGTTACCTTTATCTACAAGCTTTTAACTGGAGTAAAACCTTTTAATTTTTTTCTTTTTTTTTTTAGACTTGATGTAATACTGGGGATGTTTAACATTACAGTGGAATCCGTTTGACACATCCTGTACTGCCTATTTATAGTTCAATACCAAAATATGCATTAATACACATAGTGAAAACCATTGTAATCGTTCTACAGTATTTTTTTTATTATTTACTCTCTTGGAAATTCAGCCAGTATAAAACAAATGCTACTCCTGGATTGGCTGCTTTGTAGACACCAACCAATAGCATGTCAAGTAGCATTGCACCCAAACATGTCAGCTTCTCAAACATTTTCCTTCCAATATATTCCATTTGTTGTAAGACAAAATGAGCTAATACTCAAATTTTACTCAAATACTTCAGAATTGAACTACGAATAAGTTCAGTGTTTGTGTTTAAAAGTGATTGATAAATACCTATGTTGGGTTTTCCTGTAACTTTGAACAGTTTATGTCAAATTAATTACCTAAATAACGACAGATTTTTCCCTCTGGGATTTCTGATGAGCACCAAAACTTTTATCTCAAGAGACAACCAAAATCTTGTCCTGCATTTGTTTGCAAAAAGAGCTTGGAGCGTCAAGGATGGATGTCCAAAATTAATAAAAAAGAAAAGAAAAGAAAAGAACACAGCTCTGATGCTAAACGGCACTCTTAGCTCCAGTATTCCCACACAAATTAGCATAAATTTCATAGTCTAAGTCATGGACCGTGGTTGGAGCATGTTATTAGTCTATCTTTAGGTGGAGGTACAGGCCCATCATGCTGGGCCTCGTTGTTATCTCATTGAAAGCGCCCTGGTATTACACCCCGCGGATTGACAGTGGGTCTTAAGATCGTGGGATTTGTTCACATATTAATTCATGTCTGTTTAGATACGCAGAAAAGAAACAGGTGTTCGGTGTTTATGTGCGTCAGAGTGGGAGAGGAGTTGTGTGTCATTGTGTTTTTGCTGTGATGTTTGTTTGACGGCGCACACGGGATGCTTGTGAGTGAGCGTGTGTGCGCGTCCGCGTGTTTGTTTGTGTGTGTATGAATTGACAGAAGGGTGGGGGGTGCTTTATTGAAAAGTACTCCTCTCCTCCCCTGTTCAACATGCTGGATTAGCACCAGCAGTTTCCCATGGAGCCGTCCCTCCCAGCCCCCCCCCATTTGCATAAGGCGCAGACAGGCGGAGATGTGACAAACAAACCTGGCACACACAGCGCCGGCTGCCTTCTTTACATGAACTCTTTCACTCAATCCCGCCGTGACAAGAAAGACGAACAAGACGGCGACCAAAGAAACCCACCTGTGCAACTTATGCGGGGTAAAACGAAAAACAAGAAAAGTTTTAACGCCCAAGCTGTGCCAGACTGGGGTTGTAGCCAGATTCGGTGTCACAATAAAGTATCTGCTTCCTGCACGGATTCTTTTGTTTACTTAAATGTTAAAGATAATCAAATTAATTTAAACATTGGTTTATACCCAGACGTTCTCCTTCACCATGTTTGACTAGAGGTATGACGTTTGTTTTTGTTTTTTTTAAATGCTGGGTTATTTCTGTTGTCAAAGAAGTTTTACATTTGTCCTGTCAGTTCGCAGACTATTTCCCCAAAGGTCTTAGAGATCATTGAGAAGATGAGATTTAGTTTATTGGTTCTTTTTGGTCATTAATGCAGGGGTGTCCAGCTCTGTTTCATTTTGGGCCAAATCAAGATCTTGAACGCTCTTAAAGGGCCGGTTGTGGCAGAACGTATTGCTGAAACCTGCAAACTAACTGTTAAAATATACATACATTCTCAAAATTAAGTAATATTGAACATCTTTGCAAAGGATTTCACAGTTGTTTTGGGGATTTTTAAAAATAAAAATCAAAGTGTTTGTGGCACTAACTTCGAAATATTTGCACTCATGAATGATGGCAAATGCAACTTTTTTTTTTTATTATTCGCCGAATTGTTATGGATTATAAATCATGTAAGGCTCAGGCAGATGTTTAGTAGAAGTAAGAAACACATCCATCTATAAGCTGGAGTAAACAGTCAGTATTAAATCCAATACTTTTCACAATTCTTTTCCAAAAATCTGCAATAAACTCACAATCATACCCACAATTCAACATAATCTGCCCCTGGAAAAAAGTTTTCCTGCTAAATTTCGTTTTCTTTCATGTGAAAATGTTTTATGTGAAATTTAAGCGCTTCTAACAATGTGACATTTTGTTGTTTTTTCAGGGCCAGATTAGTTTCCTTTATAAACACAATGATCATTTAAGAACTGCTTTCTTTATTTATATTTGTCAGGGGGAAAAAAAAACTTTAATCTGATGATCTGAAACATTGAGGCGTGACAAAAAGAAAAAAGAAACAGCCTAAACCAGTAACTGACGCTGTATAAATAGCCTATAGCCATCACAGCAATCATAGTGATTCACAAGTAGAGGAATGCAAAAGGCCAAAGGAAGTGAGACAGGCTTTCATAGCTCTGTCATTTACTCAAAAACTCCCCTCAAATCAAAGTATCCTCCCCCTAGCTTTTTTTCTCCTCCACCAAGATGGTAATGTTCACCTTAAAACATCTTTACTGTACCGTGGCTACATAACGCCGCTCTCTGCGCCGCTGTATGGCCGCCAAGTTTCCATCAAGCGCCTGATTTATGGTGCCTGATGCATTCCTTGGCCCTGCCGAGGAGGCAGTTTAGCTGAAATATGAGAGCAGATGCAGAGAACACACTCAAAGTGAATTTGACTTTGGGCTCCGGCCTGTAAAACTGCAAAGCCGGTGCAGAACTCGAAAGTTTTGTTGGTGCAGAAACACACCGCAGAAAGTATTTCGGCTATGTGACATGTGTTTGGCGATACAGTTGGAGTTCAGCTTTCGCCCTGTAAAATTACACCAACATTAAAAAGTACAGCTCCTTCTTTTTTTCTGTCATTTACATGCACTAAATTGCATACAGGTGGGTGTAGGATAAGAGCCCGACACCTTTTCCGTCAGATTTTCAGCAAATAGCTCTCTTGCGTGAACTGCGAAGGCCTGTAATCAATCATTACAACTTCACAAAGCACTTTGTCTTCATTTGGGCCTTAGAGCAAAATTGCTGATAAACTAAAAGCAGATAAACAGAACCAGGCATTAGTGTGCGAGGGAAAAGTCGCCTTATGAAGCGGTTTTTCTGCGAGCCTGCGCTGCTTTGTCTGCTCCCGAGTTACAACAGCGTGATTACATGCTTTATTAAGTGCTGAAGTGCTCTCTCTGAGTAAAAGCAGATGTCACCACAAGGTCTGTCACTGAGTCTGGATCTGGGTGCCTGTGGTCAGTGTCTCGGCCCGCTTGCGACTCGCTGCGGTTTCCCTGCAGCTTCAGCGCACAGAATCGTCACCAAGCGAAGTGGGTGAAAAAAGTTCAGACCGGCAAAAGTTGCTGTATGTTTCAATTTCCTGAGACAAACGCAGTGTGCAGATTGAAATGCGTTTAACGGAGCGAACAGACTGAAGTCCTTTCAAGTCTGGTAAAAAAAAAAAACCAGAGAAAACATCATGATGGCTTTTATTGTAATGATCGCCACAAGGCTGCTGATCATTATCAACATCCACAAACATTCAGACTGCTAAAAGCATCATGGACCCACCTTTGCACTATTTTACAACATCATCACAAACTTCAGTGAGTTTAAATGAGACTTTAATGAGATTTTAGAGTCAGAAGTCCAAACTTTGGTCTCTTGATGTTTCTGCACTTGTTGAAACATACGAAACGGTGATCTAACACAGCTTTGACTCAGGGAACACAACATATAATTTCTTCTTCTTAAGGACAGTGAAAGCCTGCATGTTTTCTGGAAAACAAATCTTAATGATGTTCAATCTTTTTCATAGTTACCCACGAATTTACATTACAGTATTTGCCAACCTTGGTCCTCAACGCTGCCCTGAATGTTCTTCTTCTTGTGGTTGGAAAACAACTAAGTGGTGCATTACTGACACCAACTGGTCATGCCAGCTGTACAGACCCAATGTTTAACACTTAAAGGGGATACGCATGGGTCCAGGTCATAACAAAACATCCTTAACAGATCAGGAATTGATGAAAACCAAGTTTAATAATTAATTATGTAAATCTACATCAAAATAAATTAATATCTGTTTAGGTCCATCACACCATCATGGGCCTAAAAATAGATGCTTAAATTTCAACCCACAAATCTAAAATGTTTTTTTTTTGTTGTTGTTTACAAAGACAAACAAACAAAAATTATATTATTAAGTCTCACTTGATGGTTTCAAGATCAATGAATTAAATATTTATTTAAAAAAAATCTTCGTACTTTGATTGTTGTGTTGCCATGGTTACAATCTGGCCATGAGTTTAACCTCTGGATTTGCCCAAATGTTAACCAATTATCTCTGATCACATCAGGCTCCGCCCTCTCTGTCACACGGGGCGGAGCCTGATGCTGTTCCCATCAGCAAACGTATCTTTTATTTTCTTCTTCTTGCCATTGGTTCTGCCAATGCAGAAAACCTGATCGTTGGCTCCTTCAGCAAACCTGATTCAGATGATTAGGAACAACCTGTTAATCGGCCATTGATTGAAATCATGTGTGCAGAAGCAGGCGGACGTCTAAAACACAGTGTGCCTTGAGAACCGGGGTTGAAAAACTGGTCTAAATCCAATTAGACGTCACACTCCGCAACTAATTTGCGCAATGTGACAAAATCTGAGACGTTCTAACAGATCGCAGCTCAGTGCAGATGGAAATCAAACATGTCTGCTGCCATGTTTGGCTGGAGGAAACATGGAAATAATCAAATTGCTGAACTTAACTGAAAGAAAAGACATTTGAACGAAAACAAGTGAGGGAGGATAATAACTGACATCCTGCAGGTGTGATGGCTAGAAACCAGTGAGTGAAAGGGAAACAAAGCAGAGTCAAAACGATTCATTCATTCACTAAACAGTTCACTACAGTAATTCATGCCTCGTTCATAAACAGCACAGAACAACAAGGAAGATAGAAAATGGAAATATATATATTTTAAGATTCTCCAGATTTTGGGGGGAAATTATTATTTGAAAAGTTCCTAAATAAACAAAATTATCATTTTATTGTAAAGAGCAATCACTGTGAAGATTACGTCACACTTTCAGGAAAAGTTAATTTAGTTTTGGACTTTTGAGTAAGATGAAAATTCTCCAAAGTGAAATTATACAGATGCTGTAGAGAAAAAAAAGTATTTGGTCCCTTAAAGTTTTTTTGTTTCTTTCTTGTCAAACTTAAATATTTCTGACCATCAAGCGGTTTTCAGTAATGAGTTAATTTGGAAAAAATCTGTCCAGACCAACCTGGTCCTATCTCAAAACAGTAATCACAGTATTTGATTTTAATATGACTATTTTATACAGATCTGTTGCTGCCAAAACTGTAGACTCAACAAGTCATTTAAATAGAACCTGTCTGACTGCATGAAGTAGGTGAAAAGACTGGAAATGGTAAAATAATAATAATAATTAACAATAAATCAAAAAACAAATAAATCTCAATATTTTAATTATCTATGATTAAACATTTTCTATGCTAAAAAATATTTACTGTGGGGAATAAAAATCTATTCATGGGGGAAAAATATAGTTTTGTGGTTTTTTTGATTTATATATATATTTTTTATTTCAAGAAAAAGATCAAATTTAACAGGATCTTGAGTTTTGGCAGATTATATTTCAGGCAAACTTTCACCTCAGATGCTTTAATGTTAGTCTCTTTGTTTGTTTGCAATGAAAGCCACTTAATTTAATTCATAAAAAGTTAGATATCTGCTAAAAGTTCTGGAAACATTTGAGCCCTAATGCTTTTCTGTCCAAAATGTGAGTATCTTAGAGTCCATAACAGATAATTGTAGACATCAAGATCATTGTTGGAGAGCTTGAGACCAACTTCCTCGATCGCTGTCTCGGTCTTTGAAGATCCAATCTTTGACTCACTCACTGTTGTTTCTTATATTAATCATGCAACTACTGTGAAACGAAAGCTGATGAATCCAGAGTAGAGACTGCGTACCAATGTGAAGCTGCATTTAACAACTTGAACTGTTCAAACGGTTCAGGTTTGTGCTAAAATAATGTTGTAAACTGATCAGGTTTCTGTAACGTTTAAGCTTTTGATAACCACACACACTAAATCCTGACACTAAAGCACAGTAGCCAGGGGGGAAAAATAGTTTCAAGGGAAGGAATCAACATTTATAAAAATCCCCGCTCTCTGCCATATGTGCTGCTTGTGGGAGAAAACAATGTATTGCATTTACGTCTCATTATATCAATTAATCGTTGCACATCTGTAAGCGTGTATCCTCATTTCGGGGCCTGTTATGTATGTTTGTGTTACAATGGTGTGTTGGTTCTTTGGCACCTGCACCGCATTACAAAGCTAAAGGCTTGGATAATATGCTGCAGGTGCAGTCCTGGCAAACGGAGATGGCAGAGTGTGAGTGTTTGTTTGGAGGCAGGAGGAGGAGGAGGAGGAGGTCACCTGCTGTTGATGGTTGGCACTCAACATTAGAGCAAAAGGATGACGTCAACCTAGACCCTCTGCCTCCTGCGGACTGCGTGTTCGGAGGACCTTTCATCTCCGGAAGCAACACCTCTTCCACAAAGCTGGCCTCACAGAGCCCGACGCAGGAACCGAGGGCTCTTTCTGTCCATCCTGCCTCCCCATCTGCAGCGCTGTCAATAATTATTGAAGGTAATTACGACGCCGATTAGGAGCGTTCTTTTATGGCTGCGTTGGCAGATCTGCAAAGTAAAGATGGGCTGATGGAGGCAATCACAGGAGAAGCCTCTCAGAATGACATCCAATAAGGAGTAGTTCTGGTATGCAGAAATCTAATTATGGGATGGCTGATCTATAGTCACTGGCACGGCGATCTTATTCCGCCCTGGCACACCGCGTACAGTTGCAGTCGAACTCAGTGATACTGTCATAAATCGCTTGTAGATATTTGCACGGATCGACTTTTTCCTTTAACTTTTAAATAAAGCTTTACGTCAACTACTTTAATAGTGTTCAAGTAGCAGCAGGGTTTAAATAGCTCTGGAGTCTGTTTGGGTTGGAAAAAATTGAAGTTCCGTCCAAACACTGTTGACCACCAGTGGTTACCACCAGCTGTAGAAGACACTTTTAAGCTACCTAACTCTAATGCCCCTAAATAAAAAACACTGCAAACGTTTTCCTTCAAAAGTAGGCTAATTAGTAAATTGCCATCTTGAATAATTTAATCTTAAGAAACGGTGCCATGAAGATTCAGTGAAAAAGATGCGACTGAGTGTAAAGTTTTCTTCTTTTGCAGATAAACTGTCTAGATCTGTCCTTAAGGGATGGCATTTTTATGTTTCTATGCAAGTTGAAACATTTTTATGCAAAGTGGTGCCCTCTTTGAGCTGAACAGTAGCTGCTGCAGTCAAATCTTCCTATTGGTTACAACAGCGTAGCTTGGTTAACGTTTACGTCACATCCTGGCATAAAACCATCTCACTCAGACACATGGTGAGTCAGGAGTTGGACGAGTGAGCATTGATCGATAGCTTTGCACATGTGTGACTCATTTGCAATGTGGACACAAAGCAGTCTGGATCTCTGCTCTGCCTGCAGTGCTTCGGCAGCAGGAGGGGCTCACAGCAGCTGCATGGTCGCTCACTCAGGACAGTTACTGCAGAGATTGCTGCTTAACTTGTTGCCTGAAAGGTTTCCAACACAGGAAAAAAAAAAAAGTTGATCGATCTGTCAGTAATTACTTTTTTCAAGAAGTCACTAAGGAGTCTGAAAAGATGCTGAATTAGCAACAGTCATTAACTTGGCATCAGTATGTTTCCTCTTCCTGGCCACGCCCCTCGGTGGCTCTTGGCCCCGCCCACTTTTGGAATTTTTAAAAATTTGTCAGTTGTGCTACAAGGGGGTTAGCGACACCCCTAGCTCTAAAGTTTGACATCATCTGACAATAAGATTATTATTATTATTCCAAGATATGAAAGTCTACCTAAACTTGTAGATTAGGTCAGGAGGTTGCTTTGACAAAATGCTTTGTTGAGGTCAGAGGTTAGAGTAGAACGGCAGACTGGTTTGAGATGACAGCTAAAGACTACACCGGTTGCCTCTCTTGTCATCTAAGAGGTTTGAATGAACTGCAAGTGGACCGGAGACTGCTTCAAAAGCAGGAAGCTGACTATGTTGCAGGGAATTCTGGGTAAATGCAACCAAAACAAACTTGCGAGTCTACCGCTAGCAGGGGTAATGGCTTGATGTCTTTTGCTGAAGACAAAAGAAAAATCCTACAGCCACAAAAATCCGATGCCACTTCATTTCTGTTTATATTTTGTGAAGAAGGAAGTTGCGCTCAGTGTCGCCTTCTAAGGTTTTCATGTCGTTTCCTGCAGTGGTTCTTGGTGCAGCGCCTCCACAGGCAAGGAGGTGAACAGGTTTTTCAAACGTCCCCAATCGAACCAAGCCTATCAGTTGTATCTGGAACAAACTTCCAGAAAACTGTAAAACAGCTGAAACGCTGACTTCCTTTACATCTCATCTAAAAAGCCACCTGTTTAAAGTTGCATTTGAAACGTACTCAATTACAAATCTAATGATGGCACTTGACTTAATGTCATGTTTTGATTACATTAAATGTTGCATGACTTTGTGCTTTTGTGTTTGTTATGAGGTAAAGCACTTTGAAATGCCTTGCTGCTGAAATGTGCTATACAAATAAAATTTGACTGATGGATTGTAAAAACATCCTAAGGCAGTTCTGTTGGGGAAAGGAGTCCAACCCGGTTCTATCAGGGTAAATGTAAAACAGCAGGACAGCGTGGCCTTACGTCATCATGAAAAGCAGTGTCAGAGGACCTTAAACTGTTGAACTGCATACTCAGCAAAGATGAACACTTAGTGTACTATACCCTTCACCATCAGAGCTGCTGAATTATAAAGGAGGTGTAATTGAACATGCATCTCTCCTCATAGCCTGGGGTAGATTTGCATAAATGCTGTAAAGGCACTGAAGCCGATCAGTAAAGTGTATAACCGTCATTACTTTAGGAAAGCATCTTGACTTTAACAGATTTGCAGAAATGTTTCCCTCCTTTTCCCTGCTAATGACTGAATAGCATTTAAATTATAAGTCTTGAGCGTCTCACCTGCTTAACGTTTTCTCCACTTTCTGTTCTGTTACAGTTTCTGTTAACGACTTCCAGATTACAGCTCGGCTGCAGCGCTCTGGAGGAGAGAGAGAGAGTCTGAAACTGTGACCTAGTGGGATGTGTTAGTACTGTACGTTTGAGGTGAACCTGACAACCGTTTGTGGGGAATTTTTTTCCTTCAAACTTCGTACTCCAGCTCTCAAGTGCACTTGCTCTGCAGCCGTCTGTGTTGTACCATCAACCCACCTCGAACATGTTGTCTGGTAATGAAATGCAACAAAGTGACAAATTTGAAATCCTTGATTTAGAGGAAAGATAGCGTAGGAAGAGCTCAGCATATGGCGCTGCGACGTCAAACTTGGCAAGAGGCTTAATAATGAAGATTTGCTCTAAATTAAACAAAATCCCTAAAGAAAACAAAAAGAGAGCCGTTGGAAGTACTGGAAGGGGTAACCTTCACTTTTAGGTGCGCAAGGGAGCCAGCAAAACAAGAAAATGAGACCTTTTTATGTTTAGTACATTTTCTAAGGTTTGTTGCTGTATTTAGAGAACAACCAAACGTACATTGAGCTCTTGGATTGGACGCCTTTCCATATGGCATATGGATCTGGGAACAGATCGAAGGATGAAATGAGGAGAAAAAAAAGGGAGTTCCATGTGTCTTTTTCTCTTCATTAGATCCCAGAAAAACAAGAAGCGCGGCAGCAGCTTGATTGAAATTAGAGTTGTTAAAGATGTCAAAACGGGTGCGGCTCATTTGGAGGAGCCCCGGACAACACGAACACTGATGTTCACAGATCGTTACATGGCGCTGACGACACTCTGAAAAAACCTGCTTAATTATGCGTAGATTGAGATATTAAGATGTATACATAGACTGCTGCTTGAATTATTTATATTTTCCGTCCAGCTATAAAAAACTTTCTTGTAATCTTTGAAAAAGCCCAACTTTCTGCTGTCTTTGTGTTTGGACATTCGCTGCTTTTTCCTTAATTTTTAGTCTAATATCTGACCTTAACAGACGAATTTTTTCTGGCTTCTGAATCCATTTGATTTCAAAGGATAAACCAGAATCTTGTTTACCAAAAAGCCAATTTAGAAACTAGATCTTTAGGCTGTTTTGCACCCAGCATCTGTTCAAAAGACCCAACTTGTTCCTTCTTTCTTTTTTTTAAAACAAATCAAATGAACACCACTTGACAAAGAAGGAAAAAAACACAATTTTAGCTCCAATGGGGATAGATCATGTTTTCTGCTGTCTGGCTTTTACTTTGCTTGTTTGAAATAAAGTTACCGGCGAAAAGAGAGAACATGAGGAGAGGAAACGGAACGAACGCTCTTCACCCACTTCAAAATAAGAGCGTGAAGATAAACTTTTATCTACTTGAAGAGTTAACAGTTAATAACCAAAACTTTAACACAGATGTCAGACTTCAATGTCAATTAAAATGGCGCTTTAGAATTTATCTGGAAAAATGTAATCGGGGCGCGAAACATTTTCAAAGTTAGCTAAAGCACTGAACAAAAAATTAGCTCCGCTAGTAGCTGCTAGGCAAATTAGTGAAAATGTGTCCACTACTGCTAGCCTTTAATTAATGCTAGAAATATTTATATTTACCTGTTGAAAAGGGTCTGAAGGACTTTTCTGGTCAGCCACTTGGGGTTGAAGAAGCTAATATCTGTCATCCCTTCTTTAGCCAATCACTGCTAAAAAAAAAAATAAATAAATGGTGGCTTTGGATTGGATGCTTTGTCAAGTAGCATTAAACCTCGATTTTTCAGCTTCCCAAGCTGCAATTTCTTTTATAATTCTTCAGGTTAAAAGGCGAATTGTCCACAAATTTGCGTATTTACCGATTTTTTTCGTTCCACAGAACAAATCTGCAAAGACTGAACCGTGAACATGAGGTGGTCCACTGTACCAGAACTCTGTGAAAGAAAGTCCTCATTTACCTTTAAACACGTTGCTTATGTGCACACATACTCCCCAAACAAGTAGCTTAAACACTGCTGTGGCACTGGGCTGTAAATCTGTACAATTCATACAAACCAGAGGAGATGTAGAGAAGCATTTGGGATCCAATTTAGTTGATTCCTCTTTCTCGGCTAAGCTGTCATGTCACAGTAATGCATACAGTTCAGTATAATCTACCCAAGCGTCGTCTCTAAACCGATCACGTTAGCTAACACAGTTGCCTCTTTATGCATGAAACGGACACGAAGCAGCATTAGCATTCATGACGTTTGCAGGAACAGCTTAGGGTTGAAACATTCCTCTGCGGTCTGCATGGCTGAAGCCTCAAAACGTCACGATTCAGTGTACTTCTAAACCAACCGCTTAGGTTCAATCCATTAATGCCACAGCTCTATTCCGACCACAGAGCCCCCTCTCTCCTTCTGTTGGTCTAAACAAAGTACCTTTTGTACTCATGTCCTCATTCTTCCAACTGCTTGCCTTCAAGACTTCCTCCAACTTAAACTAATTTCTTGAAGTAATCCTATAAACATTTTTTTAAAATTAATCAGACATCATGACCTGCTGACTTGACTCCACTTATCTGAGTCATAAAGTTGTGTGTGACCTCATTATCCGCATGGACTTTTTCCTCCACAGATGTCTGAAGTTGCAGCTATTTTAAGCATAAGACTTGGCCTAAATTACAAATTGAAGTGCTTTCTAACACAAGGAAAACATTTGCGTTTTGCTCTGCCGTTGTCATGTAAAAGGGGCTTAAATCTGTCGGAAAGGTTGTACTGCTTGACGAAATTGTCCTGGGTTTGATTCCTAGTCTCTGGCCTTTTGCTGCGTTTCTTCTCCCCCTTTACTTCCTGTCCATTTACTGTACAATAAAGGCTAACAGAGCTTAAAAATATCTTTTTATATCTGTAATCAGTACATAACCCTAGTGGTGATGAAGAAAACAACAAAAAATGCAGCAAAACCTTATAGAGGCACAACCCAAATGGCGCTGAAGAGAAAAGCATGCCACACTTTTAAAATTTTTTTTAATTAAATCACAATTTTACATTACATCGAGTTGATTTATTGCACTGAACTCCAACAAAATACATATAAGTTTGTGGTCGTATTGAGAAGAAATAATTCAAAACTTTGGGGATATGGATAATTATGCAAGGCGTGGTACGCTGGGTGTTTCTGTCATCATCTGGGCATCTTTATCCACGAGTCTCTCTCTGATTTAGGCCGGTATGACAGCTCTCGGGGCCCCAACAGAAATTCCAGCATCCTAACCCCATCCAGGTCTGACAGCTAAACCCCCCCTACCGCCTTTTTTTTTTTTCTCTCTCTCTCCACTGAAAAGCACATTAGCAATATTTCTTATCATACCGACAGCATCAATTTGCGCACAGCCTCCCCTTTGACACATTTGCCTTTGCCCCCATGAGAGGAGTGGCCATAAATTCACCGCAAGTGTCGACACCAGTGAAATACGCTGTTGCCTCAATTAGCCGCTCAGATCTTGTGTCAGAGCCACGGAGGACGAGAGAGAGAGAGAGAGGAGTGTTAGGGGGGAAATGATACGCTGCAGCTGAGCTAAAGTCATTTACCTGTGGGGCCTGGTACAGTCTCACCATATCAAGGGCCTTTACACAAACACGCCTCTGGCTCTTTTAGCAGAAACCCAACCAAAATGCAGGCCTGGGGCCGGGGAATGAACCTCTCTTACTGGGGTCAAAGCCGACACGGAGCAAAGGAGGGGGAAAGTTACAGCTGATGCGGCGTTTGATATTCTCCAAAAAAGCTTGGCGGGAGGAAAAGAAGAGGTTAAGGAGCATGCTGGTGCTGTATCTGCGCTCAGGGGCGTCCTGCGGCCCGGAGGAAGCGGCGTGGGCAGAAAGGGGGCAAGCGTTTCTCCCTGCTACCCCCTAGCCAGCCTCCTCCAACTGCCATCTGATGTGAGGTAACATGTGAGGGCGAGCTTCCATCTGTCCGCAGTGTACGGCAGCAGAAGGTGCAGCTAATGAGGCTTGATTTGCTGCTGCACCTGCCTCCAATCTGGGGCGGAGGGGGGGGTTGGTGGTGGTAGCTGAGAGAACCAGATTCTGTGTTTTAGTGTGCGTGTGTGTGTGTGTGAGCAGGGGATGCTCCATCTCCCCCCAGCCCCTATCTCCCCTTCAAGGTGTAATCATTGGTTAGCGTGTATGGGAGCGCCTGCAGGTTGATGGATCCTGGGAATTCATTAGGAAGAAGGTGAGGCCTTTGGGCTGGAAGGACCTTTTGACCCGTCTGCAAACGCGTTAGAAAGCCGAGGACGACTCAAAGGGAGCGGCTCGTCTCTGTTTTAGACGCCTTTTGTTAAAACCCAACATTTTTGCGGTTGTCTTGTAGGTTTAGTTGACTCTTCATGAGCCAAAAGTGATGCTTTTGACCAAAAATATATGTATATGTTGGTATTTTCATGCTTTTTCTTCCCCATCCCTGATGTTGTGAGGAAGAAGTGGTGTTCACATGTTAAATCAGGCATATTTATCCCCCTTCACTGTTCCCTGTCATAGATACCGTTTGACACAAGAGCTCTTCAGAGGCCAGTTATTCCAGGCCACTGGATCCAGACCAAAAGCTTTCTCCATGTGGTTTTTTTGTCTTTTAGTTTCTTCCTTCTCTTTTTCAGTTAGTTCCTCGCCTTTTCCTGAATCTACAGGAGGAAAAATCTCAGGTAAGATCTCCAATAAAACCTTCATGTTTTGGGTTGTAATCAGGCAATCAACCAAAGGAAAAACTCCCACACAGCATGATGCTACTGAGAGAAAAACAAAATTATTTCACTAGTGTTTCAGTCAGTCATGCAAAAGTCAACTTAGCCAAGTTGCTAATTGTCCTCAACAATTTCTGGCAGGATAGAAAACAACTTTAAAACATTAATCGGTAGTAAATATGATTGCAAACACTGAAAAAAATGATGTTATTTAGCCTACATATAACAAACTGACTGGCAGCGTCTTGCTCTTCAGAGCTGTTGCTGTAAATGTAAACTGCAATAGAACAAAAAGCTCAGTCACTTTTCCTACGTGGGATCCTTTTATTCTCCGACTGCCTGTTACAGAAAGATTTGTTGTTTTTAATTAAAATTATTCATTGGAGGGTCAGCGCTGTATAAATATACAGAAATTAATTGAAACTGAATGTAGGGGCCAGATCATGCAAAATGTGATCCTTTTTGTGAACTATCAAAGTATTTAATTCTGTTTCTACAAGATAATTATACCCCATTAAGGCTTTTACAGAAGGAATGATTGGCGATAGTTTAATAAAATCTAATTTATTGGATGTTTTCAGATGTATGCCTCTTTTTTTATAGTGAGAATGTAAAATGTATAAACCTCAACAGGTTTCTGAGAGAAGTAGTACCTTTGACCTTCTATTATTCTTTCTTGAACAGATTAAAATAGGTTTATGGGCTATACAAAACATTATCGTAATGTTTTTTTGCACAAAATTACTCTTTGATGATGAGATTGTAGTCTGGCCAGTTCTGCAAGCAGATGTACATTTAAGTAACTGTACATGTTTGAAAAGCAGAAGTGGAACCTCCTGCACAATGAACAAAATAGGAATTTCCCCTCACCTCCATCAATGCACTCCTTGGATTTCCATAGTTAAGATTGATGTCAGCATTCTCAAATGCCGCCATTTTGTTTGATGGACTTTGAAGTCAGGTAAAAACACTGACATAATATTAAGGTCTAAGATTTTCTCTTTTTTTGTTTTTCATTACAAGAGTAATGCGATAGTATTGGGAAAATATAGTTGTAATATCAGAATAAAGTCTTAATATCACCAGAATTAAATAGTTATATTAGGAGTATGAAGTAGTAATTTTGACCTATAACAAACAATATAAAAATAAAATTAATTATCCAAACCTTTTTATTAAAATTATGTTATTTCTAGTAAAAATTGAATCTGTATTATGACTGTTCTTGTAATTAAACAAAATCTTGTAGCCAGTTTGCTTTCATCAAATCCATTTAACTGTAACTTGCTGAAGAAAAGCCTCCCCACAGCATAACACTGCCACCACCATGTTTCACCAAAGGACAGCAGTGTTAATTTTCTGCCTCTTGTGACGTTTTGCATGTCGACTAAATATGAGGATTTTAAGTCTTTTGCCAACTTCGTAAACAAGCACTTATTGTTCTTTTTTTTCTGTCAGACTTCCCCACCTGAGCTGCAGATCTAGTGGCTCCTCCAAAGTTACCAAAAGCCAATGGACTGATTCTCAGATTAATTAATTAATGCTCTCCTTGTGGCAGGATCATGCTGTGTGAAGGAAAGAAAAACTGACCAGACTTGGTGTTTTAATACAACTCACTATAAAATTCAGATTTTTTTTCTTGGTCCTCAAAGTTTTTATTTTATTTTTTAAAATAGCGTCTATTTTGCTGCTAAGCACCATCTTGTGTTTATGTAGCAACCTATAGCTCCGGTTCTACAAGTTGCTTTCTAAAATGTCTCCTAGTAACTGTTGCTAAGGATAATAAATACCCGACCTATGGTTTTCCAGAATGACACTAAAAGTAACTGTTTAGATTTTTTTCTCAGATATTAAAATGCAAATATTAATATTCCGAAGAAAAAACAAATTATCCATGAGGTGTTTGGAAAGTTTTTTTATTTTAAAACCTACAACTAGAAATAAAATGGTGATTAAAAAAAAAAAAAAAAAAAAAGTAAAACATTTCCTCTAATTCATCAAAAGTTGTAAATTCTGTTTTTTCAAAAGGTGAGGTGACATTTCTAGCTGCGCTTTATTTAGCAGAGCAAAACAAAAAATATGGCACTTGGTGTCAAATATAAAATCCTGGCAAAGTGAAGTTTGTGGCTTTAATGCGACAAAATGAAGAAAAAAAGTTTTGTAGCTCAAGTCACAGATGAGGGAAATGTTTTCAATAGGCCGTTTTGTCCACATTGCCAGTAATGCATGCAAAGTATGTGACCTGGCAGGGACGATATAAAAAATAAGTTTCATTAATTGCCATCTAATGTCACCCCGTCTCGTCTTCAGAAGCTTAGAAATGCTGCGATGAATCAGAGCTTAGTCACCAAAAGGAATCAGAAGCTGACAGAGAGGAGCATAAATCTGAGCCCAGTGCTGAAATTACGAGCCAGCTCCATGGGAAAAGAGTTTATGCTGCAAATCTGAGAGCGCTGATCATCCCATCGGGCTCATTTGTTTACTTTCAAATTCCCTCTTTTGTGGGTTTGGAATTAGAGCTGTGTTTGTGCTTGCTTTGGCCCGAGGATGGAGGGGTGGAGGGCGAGGGGGAATCACTCGAGATGTGATTAAGACAATTTGTACTGCCCTCTTCTGGCAGAAGCGATGATCACCTCCCCGTGTAAATGTAAAACTATTGCTGCATTCATCAATGGAGTGCAGTGGAGAATCACTAATGTGCAGCTAAACTTGACATAAATCTTCATTTGAGCTTTTTTACAGCACAGAGAGAATTGTTTCTTCCCTGCTCACTATCATCTCATGTGCAAGGGGTCAATTTCATATGAGGAAAGAAAAAAAGGGAAATAAACCAACTCTAAATCCAGAATTAAAACCAATTTTTGTTTTTTAAAGAGGAGTTTCCTGCTCCAAGCAGGTAATTGTCCGGAGCTTTAATGACCGATGCGGATCGTTCATTAAAGCCTCGCATAAATCCCATATGTCTTCCCTCTTGTGTGTGATGGTGCTCCAGTCTTTGCGGCTGACGTGAGTCGGATCTTCAGGCAGGTGGCTGGGAAACGGAGGCAGATGGGCCGAGTGTACGCCACCACCGAAATCTGTGAAGTTCTCTCTTCAGTTTCAAGCTGCACCGATGGGCCCTTGAATTATTACCGGGGCCCCCCTATTCATAATTAGCCCGGGCCTGGTGGGGACCAAAGCCCCACTAATGATGCCTTTGTTGCCGCTGATCTGTGCTGCACAATCAACAAGAGGGAGGGGGGATGTATGACTGAGAGGAGCGGTCCCACATTGAGCGATAACGTGCCTTTAGGGCAGCCTCTCTAAAACAATCACGCATGGTTTGTGCTCTCCCCTCGTTAAAGATGAGTGTTCACATGGGGCGTGAGACTTGGTGTGTGTGTGTGCGCGCGTGTGTGTGAGAAAGAAAAGCTTGTAAGTCTGCAGATATACCAGTTCCCACAGGCATTATTGGATATTTGGTTTCATAGGCCTGTGGTCTCTGTTTGTTAAAGATGCCTTTAAAAAGAAAAAAAAAAAAAGAAAGAAGTCATTTCATTGACTTAATCAAACTTTTGGTTTTCCATCAAAAAGTCTTTAAATCACTTCTAAATTTGCATTCTTATTTTTCAAAACCCAAACGAATCCTGAGTTTTGCATTTGATTTACTGACCTTAAAGTGAAAGTAGAGCTGGTGTTGGGTTGTGCTTATATTTCTTCAGAGCACACAATGTCTCAGCTGGTGACAACATGTGCCTGAATGAAAAGGAACTGTTTTAACTTGAAACCGGAGCTCAGGTACGCGCCGGCGAAGGCTGTAACCGGAGCGGACGGACAGAACAAGAGATTCGTCCGACTCAGTAACGGTTAACTGTATCTGAGTGAGCTGTGTTTAAAAGTGTAGATTAATAAAGTGGAGAAAATGGATTTTATGTGAATGATAAAGGCAGAATTGTAATATGGCGCACCGTCCAGGGTGGCAAGAATCCAGGGGCGCCATATGTATTAATACAAAAAAAGTTTCGGCACATAACTTTTACTTTTTACTCTATAAATGCTCATGGTGGCAGCAGGATGACGTCGCGCTGCTACGTTAGTTCTGATTTGTTCTCTTTGTAGACTTTTCATCTTTGGTTGAGTCAAGGGTGGATTTTTAGGATGTGTAACCGTGGCAACAAGCTCTTGTTTTTACAACTGGGAGCTCATGAGTAGCATCTCGAAAGCTCAGATAACACCTGAACTGTGACCCAAATTCCCAGGGGAGATGAAAAGCAGAACCAAAGAGCAGAGAGAGGAGGAGGAGGAGGAATAGACACTGATCATATCGCCAACTCCAGCTTTCTAACTGTACAGCCAGACAGAGATTTAAAGAGGAGTGGCAAAAGCAAGTGAGGTGGATTAGCAGTGCTTTCCAGTCATCCAGGACATGATGCTGTAAAATATCATCTTGAGCTGTTGAAATATGACAGTTATGAGACTCTCCTTCAGCAACAGCCTTCAGTCAGAGGCTTCCTCAGATTTGCTGTGAGACTGACTGCTACCAGAGCTCCTTTTTTCCCACAGCATCAGCGATTCCTTGAAGAAGCTTGGATGACATGAGTTGAAACAGTTATTTATCCTCTGGGATAAATAAATATGTTGTGAATTTAATTGAATTTGGGTGCTTTTTATAAGTCTGTAACTTTCTCCAATGATTAAGCCGACTTTTGTTTCAGTCGGCTGACCTGCAGTGCGCAGCAGCAGACTCTACTTCAGCTCCAGCTTGTTTTTTTATGTCTTATTAAAAATATACTTTATATTAAAAGGGAGAAAAACTTTTATTATTTTTGAAGTTACTACTGTGTTATGAGAACGTAATGAGCGAAAGACAATACTAACTAGCGAGTAATACTTATATAAAAACTAATATTACTCTTTAATACCCAGCATGTTAAAGGTTTCACCAATAATGATAAACCCACCAACCCCAAAAGAAATGCTCTAATTTCTGGGTTTTTATTTGTTCCCAGAGTCTTAAAGAAGTTTATTTATCTTGTCATATTTCTAACTTGGCTTCAGGCCAATTGCTGCCTCTAATAACACCTTCATGCCAGTAGTGATGATTATGGCTAAGAATAACCCTTCACCTTATGTTCACTAAATTTATCGGGTTTCCATTTGCTGTGGGTGACGGTTCTTCACTGTCTTAAACAAGCAAATTACTTCTGAAAGTTATTTCTCAATAAATCAGCTAATGAGCTTTTATTATCAATCCATCAGAGCAAATTGCATTTGCGTTCAATACTACCGTAAGTTACAAAACAATCAAATTAATTAAATAGCAACAACTTTATCTAAAGAATGTAATTGCCTGCACATGATTTTTGATTATTGCTGCACTCCACTGGTTTTGGAGCAACAAGTTCACTTTCAAATGAGCTAATCAATGGATTTTGAATGGAAATATTAAACATTCAGACATTTTGCTCTATCACTTAAAATGATTTCGCAACAAATTATCTTGAAACAAAACTTAATGATGAGACTTTTTAAAGTGTTTTTGTCAGTTTATGTATGCAAACTCAAATGGAACAAATATTTAGTGAAGCTCAGAAGCTAAACAGTGCTCCCTCCAGCTGACAAGCAGCATTACATCTCCGAGCGTCGCGTTTGCAAACTTCTTAGATGATGTGAGAATTATAACTGTGTAGATGAAGGGGTTTGTTTCAGTCTGTGCTTTTGCACATTTCTGCTTATACAGATGCATCCGTGATAGTAGATTTGAAACATATTGGGGCTTTTTGTTCTACCAAAATGTATTATTTTTCATTTATTTTGACAGCAATGGTGTCAGACTCATCTTTTAGCTCCCTGCGCTGCTTTTTTTTATTACTATTTTACAGTCAATAAAACTGCTCACATTTTTGTCAGATTTCAGATGCATCCTCCCCCTCAATGTGGCAGCCTTTCTTTATTTAAAACACACAAAAAGCAACCCACTCCCACAAAAAGTGCTGCAGCGAGGAAAGGTCACGCTTAGGTTTGTAAATACCTCTTTGTTCCTCCAGGCCATGATCGGTTCTTCTGCTATCTAAAGAGAAGTTGGTGAAGGCTATTTAAGGTCTTCATTTTGTTTCAGAAAATGTTCTTTTTATTCTGTGTTATAGAATGTTTTCTTGAGATTGTGCACTTGAAAAAATGGCTACTGAAAAGACTAAGTATTTTCTTTTTTTGGCAGCTCCATCATGTTGGCAGCGCAGTGGCATCGGCATCTGTCTCTGGGTTCACGGTGGTGAGGAGGAGCTGGAGGAGGGGATGGATTTACTCTTTCCTGCAGGATCAGCCGAACGAAATGTCAGTGAAATGTTCAATCTCTAATGGATCCCAACGTCTCGCTGCGATGATGGCGAGGCTAAGTGCCCCTTTGTTTGCTTCTGAGGAAACAGATCAAGGATAAGGTGTTTGGTTAGTCGGAGGAGTGCGTGGGAGAGCAAAACGCAGCTGAGGAAGGGGACTGTTCAAGAGGGGGGTGCATCCGAGAGTCCAGAAACTTGGCCTGTTTTCAAATGAAAGTGTATTTATGCATTTATTAGTCTGCATCGGCAGCCTGTGTTGAGCAATTGCTCTCCTCCTCCTGCTTAAGTCGAGCTTTGAAGTCGCACATAGATTTTCGATCGATGAATGCAAAAGTAGAGGATGAATGAAAATGTAATTTATTTTCACAGACTAAAGGAATGTTTCAATGGCTTTTAAGAGAGCAAAGGTAATAAGAGACTGGCTATTTACATACAGATGAGAGCAGGGTCGGCTTCTGAGACAAACCTGAACACCTTCTTCTATACTTTATTGAAAATGTAGAAACTAATTTTACGTATACATTTAAATTATGTTAGTACTCCAGCATTATATTCTATAAAATAGAGAGCCATGTCCCTCTATTTTGCTAAGCATGCATTTCATTAACATTAGCATGTTTTGCTAATATTTGTATTTTTATAAAATACAAAGCTCCCTCACTTAAAAAGATGATTTCTAATAAACCTAATTACTGTAAGAAATTGTTTTGGAATATAAATTTGTGTAGGAATGTTATTTATAGCAGTAGGTTGCTGTTTAACCCCATTCTTAATCTTTATGTGAAGCTAGGTAAGAGGGGATTTTGGTATTTAGATGCTAATGTGGGTGTAAATAAAATATATGCCAGTTTTTTTGCTAACTATAATCTATGGTATTATTTGTAATTTGAGAGATTAAGTCATTTTTACAAAATCTAAAATTCGCAAACTTGCTTATGCCCGAAGTCTCTATGGTTCACTAATTGGCATACTTATCATTAAGCTAGCCTTAGCTTCCATTGTGTGTCTTTTTCAATAAATCCCATCATCAAAAAGACATATTTTAAAAAGTGTAATAGTGGGACAGGAGTGATGACTTGGGTGTAATATTTTGCTAAATTCTCTGTACAACTGACACAATGTTTGCTTAGCATTCATTGTTGCTAAAGAACAACACTCTTAATGTTTGCTAACTATTTTAGTTTAGACCCTGCTAGTTAGCATTTTGGCATTTCGATGTTTTTCAAAACCTTTGATTTTTTTTTATTTTAAGATTTTATTTGGGTCTTGTTACCGCTTCCCTGTCATGTCATCCAGGACATGTGGTCTAATGTTCCAGCCTTTTGGAAAGCATCTCGTTTGAAGCCGATTGTTAAGATGTTGTGACAATTGTGTGAACCCTGTGAAATTAACAATGTCTTAGTGGCACAGCTCACTGATTGCATTGAGACTAAGATGTAGGAAGTCAGCTGTGGAGAAGCCCTTCATGTATTTTTTTTTTTTTGTGTGTGGGGGGCTGGTTGGGGAGGCTGTTTGCTGGGAATTGTTTGAAACCCTGTTGTCTCATAGATCAGATCAAAGAGCACTCACTGATGCAATAAACTGGTGAAAAGAGGACATTGCTTGGATTTGCAAGATCGGTTTTGATCTTTTTTTTTATCACAAAATTCTCTCAGCTTTTCATGACACTGGTTCTATTTAAGATCCATCTTCTCGGGTTTTTATGCTGTAAAGTAAAGCACACGCATTGAAATTCTGAAAATTCATCACGTGAAATGTTGTCCTTTTTGTCTCCAAACACACACCTTCTGTTTAGCCAGCCTCTGCTGCAGCTAGCAGTTGAGACTCCTCCACTTCTTCCCGTCTCATCCCATCCAGGTGCACAGCGGGAACGCTGCCATGTACGTCCCTCGGTGCGCGACAGTACAGCACAGCTGTGGAAGCTACCTAAAATTTGATTCCTCTCGCCGTAGCCTGGCAACGGCGGGTATTAGCGCTCACAAGCTGGATGGGTGCAGTTCTGGTGCCAGAGGCAGGATGGGCGCCTGGTTGCAGCTCATTGGCAGATGACATTGAGTGAAAGCTGGCATTCTGAGATTAGGGGATCAGATGCTCACCGGGCTCCACGCAGGAAGTAGTATAAAATGTAAAAATCAATGCCAGGAGAGCTTGACAGGTCCTTGTGTCATACATTACACAGCACATAAACCCACATCGCATTCTTTTTTTTAATTTATTTGTTTGTTTAATTTATCGAAGGCTGTAATTTCATTTTTGGAAGATTCACATATCTGGGCTGATAAGTAAATATTTGCTCAGCCGAACAAGCCAAAACGTCTCACTCTGCAGCTTGTAAAAGCACTTTAAGATTTGAAGAAATGCACTGGCATCTTTTTGAAGGTCACAGATTTCACTTTTTTTTGTTATTTTCTAATAAAATACTGTTCGAAACATGGCAAAGATTTGGAATCTAGTTTGACTGGTTTAAGTAGGCAAACACCACTAATACAGCAATTAAACAATACAAAAATGGTCAAACAAACAGAAGTAACCACAGATGTGATGTGGAAAAATTAGAGGAGCTCCTAATAAGTTAAAGGTCTTTCAGTACTGGTAAAGTACCAAAATTATATTTATTATATAAAAAAGAAAACTCTGCCATTAGAATCTGACTGGTTAGCTTTTAGCTTATACTTTTGTATAAGTCTATGCATCAATGTCAAAGTAGTATTTATTATTACCAATAACAGCACAGGGAATAATTGCAATGTTTCTATTTCAACAAAATGCAAATAGATTGTTTTATTATGGTGATTTAGTCATACTTCCAGATCATAATAATCTGATACCTGCCATACTGAATTGCCACAAAGCCAAAAAAAATAAAACAGTTCAATAATCATATCCCAATGAATTGGAGATCTCTCTGGAAGTGATGACTCTCAGGAATTTTCAGTTGTTGCTTTTCTAATTTCCTGTAGCAACGAGCTGTGCTTTAGTTCAAACACTATCTTGGACATAAACAGGAGCAACAAATATCAATTTTCAGCTGCATTTTTACATGTATTCCTTTATAATAACGCCCTAAGCTATTAGCCTGTCAAATGCACTTTTATTGTCACCATGTTGGGACAGTATATGAGATGAATATGATTGAGCTCCTCCACCTCTTACCTAAACTACTGTTGTCATTCGAAGAAATGCACCACTCCTGGCCAAAAATAACCAATCAGAGCCTGGAAGAGGGTCTTAGCGCTCTCCTCCTCATGTATGCGCTGCTCATCAAAAGAATAACCATTCCAGAAACACTGTTGATCCACAGTCATTGATGGTCATGCTAACTAGCCTTAGCTTTCATGGCAGGCTTCATTTTGGTGAACCACCTGTAGCGTAACACAGAGCAAGGAAGAGCCTGAATGTTGTACATGAGAATGATTGACAGCACTAAGTCCCTCCCCCTGTCCTATTGGTTGTTTCTGACTGAGCGGCATATTTGTTCAGAGGACAGCAAGTCCTGCGAGGTAAAGCAGAGGAGCCTGATACCAAATTAAAAAATATTAAAACATTTTTAAAAACATTTAGAATAGACACATACTGCTTTAATACTGTAATTTGTGGAAGCTCTGGTAATTTTACTCAAGATTGCCAGACCTTAACTGGCATCAAATGTAAAAGCAAATCTTATAAAGAAGTTAAATGTAATTTGCAATGCTAACAAACCACAATTCCGACCAAATTACCTGAAAATGCTTCTGATCAGAACTTAACCACAAATTTTGTCTCATCCCGTTTTCAGTTTCACCCACAAAAATACACTTCCTGTTTAGCTTCAACCCACCCTCCTCCTCCAACTCCTCCATTTCAAGATAATAAAAAAACAAACAAACAAAAAAAAACACCATGTGGATTTAAAACACCACCAAGAAGCGTCTCTCCACTCGCTTGAGGCCACCGAATGGGGGAAGGCGGCTCTTCCCCCTAAAACGTATTGGCACACCATGCCAGCTTCTGCTTGCTAGAATACCAGATGCCTCACGCCACATGCTTCGACCACTTTGATTTCATCTCTGTGCAGTTGTTGATCAGATCCGTCGCTGCTTGACACAACCTGCCTCCCGTCCTCCTCGTAACTTTCATCTTTTCCACGCCGGGCAGGCAGGCGGCTGCGGCTGTCTTGAGATGTCACACGGTGACGTGCAGTGTCCATCTGGTGCACGTTGTAATGGGGCTGCACGAATGAATGGCCAACCACTCCACTGCTCCCTTTATGAGTCGCAGCAGTGGTGCTGTCCAACTTTGATTCCCCAGTTATTAGGGAATTGAATTTCCCACTGCGGCGACGCCCAGAGGAGAGGAAGAGAAAGAGACGCACAAAAGGAGTGTGAAATCTGTGGCAGTGCTACAGAACATGCTGCACAGCCCACCACTGCTCTCTTCCTGGAGCCTCTTCTTCCTTTGTGAGTGTGTCTGTCAACACTTTTTCACTGCAACCAGCACTCTGAAAGGAGGTCAGCCTATTGAGAATTATCCCCCCTCCCCAAAAAAAACAACCCAATGAGTGCTATAACAATGTTAAGCTGTCAAATCAAACCATCAACCACTGTAAATGACTTTAATGTGTATAAAACTCAGCCAGTCCCACTGGAAATAAAGTCTGATCAGTTTTGGTAGCGCTCTATAATCTAATCTAACAATGTCAAAACAAACAGAAACATGGGAAAGAAAAGGAAATACATGCATAGATATGTACAGTTAACAAATGTGATGTCAGTTTGAAAGACTAAGGTAATGCAGTTAATGTCATGATGGGAAGGAAATCTAAAAATTTAAAGAAACACAATTTCAAAAATCCCGAAGTGTTAAAACTAGACCGATAAATGGGGTAAAAAAAAAAATAAAATAAATAAAATGAAATTCAAAGCTCAATGTTTATTAATTTTAATAAAAAATATTAAGGCAAAAGTATAATGAATAAAATCAAATTAAAAGTGTAATAAACTAGGAATAAATCATCTTGACTACTGAAAGTCAGTTAGAAATCAAACTCCTAAGTTTGCCTTTAGAAACATCAATCGCGCTTCAGTACTCCGGTCAACATGAAGGCAATAATATAATAAATTGATGCCTCACTGTGGGGGTTTGTCCTAGCTTCAGGTATCAAAATACTTTTTTTTTTTTTTCAGATGAGCAAAAGGAAGTTGAATCAGTTACTTGGACGGATGCTGCGTTTTTCTGTCTGATGTTTGGATCAAACACAGAAAACAAAATTTCACATAAAATGGAGCTGCGATGAGAGCCTGCCAATCAATTTTTATGTCATGCATGGTTTATAAGACGCCATGAGGTGAAGGGAGCCTAAAGCTAACCAATCAGTTTCTAACTCCACAAAAAAATTACCTTTTTAAATTGTATTTTCAAAACAAACTTTTGGTGCCTTTTTATTTGAGCTGCTATTAAAACGAACAAAGTAGTTGGTTTTTTGTAGAAAACAGATGTCTAAATCATTATAGATACAAAACATTAAAAAGGCCCACAGTTTCTAAATTTTGGGGGTTGATTGTTTCTTCTGATAAGAAATATTTGCTTTTGAGGGGAATTAGGTGAATATTTGTGGTTCTCGTTACTCCAAAATTAAGATGAATGAAAAACTTTAACTGTACCTGACGTTTTGTTTATCTGTAAAACGGGTTGAAAAAGACTCCAACTACATCAACCACCTCAGGTTGCAGGACAGATTTTGCTTCATTTAGGCCACCCAAAATCTGTCAGAGAACCGCAAATGGGACCGGAGCCACACTTTGGGCACCCAAGGTTTAATCTATCAGGAAGAATGATTATTTGGAGACTAGATTAATGCTTTACTTGGCTAAAGTATTGGTTTATTTAGATTACAGGAGAAAACTAAGCAGCTAATTAGAAGTGGGCAGCAGAGTAAAAAGTCTTTTCAAAGTTCAAGTTTCGGTTCATGCCACATTGTGATGCTAAATCTTGACTTTTTAAGGAAAACGAGAACTGAATGCTGTTTAATGAGTAGCGGTTAAGCCAAAATCAACTTTAAGGCCTTGGTGGATAACTCCCTGGGGATTTTCCTTCATCTTTAAAAGTATTGACCGTTTCCCTCCGAATTTAAAGGGCTCCTCCTGGATCCCATCACGAGAGGATTATAGAGGAAAAGGGCAACTGGGATTGCTTGGAGAGCCGACCCCTTCCACTCGAGCCAGCACTCAAGCAGGGATGAAGTGGAGGTGCAGAGACGACCCAGAGGGAGAGAGCACAGAGGGAAGGGAAAGGCAGGGAGGTGGCATACTTTGGATTCCCAATATGTGTCCGGGGAATCCGATGTGAGGCCAGATGGCACGGGCCTGCCGGTCTTTGGGAATCGCAGCATACGGCTGTGGGATGCGAGGCAGAAGGTAGCGAGGAAACGGTGCCGGGGTCAGCTCTTGATGTTGGACGCTCCCCGGAGCTGTTCCTTTCCCATCCCTTTGAACAAGAGAGCATCTCCACACAACTGTGCCGCTTCTCTCTGCTTAATGCGACGGTTTGACTTCAAACACAGCGCTATTCCCCCCTGCCCAGAGCCTCCTGAGTTCCAAACATATGTTATCAGACCTGATGAAAACACCGTGCCAATAACATGCCACTGAGCTCCACGCTCGGGCATATGTGTGCCGTTTTCATCTCGCACAATTCCACGTGATAAAGCCAAAACAAACCAATGCAACGCTTGCGACCTGCTTTTCTGCTCAGACGACCGGGATAGGATGGAAGTCAATTACGCCTGTCGACTCTCTGACAGATGTCCAGCGTAACCTGGTTAGTGCTAATAGGCAGGTTTTTAAACAAGAGCAATTATTCTTCCTCGCAGACCAGCAAAAGAGACGGATGTTAATATCTGATGCTGAATGTGTGTGACAGGTGTTGCCTCCAATTTTTCCAAGTCTCTCGTGGCAACCCACTCTGTGAAAACATCCACAAACAGGCTTTCATCCAACACTGCAGAGATCGCACACATTTTTAGCACATACTCTTTGACTTCGGGAAAGAAGGGAAAAAAAACAAAAAAAAAACATGTGCATGTGTGCAATGATCATCTCTTACTATTTTTGTCTAAATAAATAACAGTTTTTGGAAGCCAAGTGTGGTGTTGTGCTTGTTGTTGCATCTCCATATCCGTGTATAGACTAAGATCCTTGTGCTATTCTCATTAATGGTCCATCTGGCATGTTGGCAGAAACACACTGGTATGAAGCTAGCTATGATTAACATTTAATCTATATGATTTTCTAATAAAAGCAAAGATACCACACTTGGTAATGATTAATTTCTTTTACTTTTTAAAAAACATCGTGACACAAGTTGTTGATTGCAATTGTCCGTAACATGAATTTCCTTTGGTGCTTGTTTGCTTGAGTCACCTTTGTGCAGATAAGTTAAATTAATGCCTAATTAAATATGTATAACTAAACTCTAGACGTTTGGAAGGTCTATAATAATAAACCAAAAATTCAGGTTAAAAAAAGGATTTATTAAGGTTGTTTTTGCTACTAATTGCAAGTGTGATTCTGTTGGAGTTTAAATCATTAAAATGACAGAAAATGTCTAAATTAATCAAGTAAGAATGCTTAATTACAATAAATTGGAGGAGGAAGAATAGAAAAATTGGGGGAAAAAATTGTATAATGGAAAGAAAAATATAGGCTGTAACTAAAAATCTTGTTGCTACAATCATTCTCATTAAAACAAGAAAATATTGCAGTTCCACCGTCTTTTGTTTCATCATATCAAGTAGGGGAATTTATTTTTTCTTTGAATAATTGTAAAAAAAAAAAAAAGAAAGAGAAGAAATTATTCATCAAACCTACTGAGAGAATAATTTAAATTAATTTTATATTTTAGTTACATTTTATTGTATTCACTCTATATATTCACTTAAAATAAAAGTAAAATTTGTCCAGTTTAAGATTAATGCCTTACAAAACAAACTCCACGAATCTTCCTGTACACTTCTATCGTCTTTTACTCGCATATGTGATTCCTGCCTGACAAGGTCTTTACAAAACAAATGGCAAAAAAAACCCAAAATGCCTCTACTTGCTTCAGATTATAGATGCCTTAAGACACCAGCTCCATGTTTACTAGGTTTAAAAGAACCTAGTAACCTTCCATAGACTCTCTCAGACATCTGCTGTGCATGGCAACAAGAACAGAGAAATTGGCTTGGGTTCAAGGCTCAGTGAGCGCCTTTTGTCGGCGTACAGGCCTTTGTGGTGGGATAGGAGGATGGTGTTTACGGTTGCCACTACCTCCGTGGCCCCGACACACGGGGGATAATGAGATACAGTTGTTATCAGTGACAGCCGAGGGCCACGAGAAGTCATATCGGCCGGGTGCCTTCACTCCGAGCCTGCCAACTTAGGGGATGAGATTGGGATGATGCTAATGTCCAACTGAAAGCTCTTTTTAATTGCTTTCTACTACAAACCAACTCTGGAAGATTGTTACCCTATAGAAGATTACTGAGAAAAAAAACCCTGCAGCTTCTGCTAATGTTTAGATAACCAAAGTAAATGTATTTATTCTAAATATTAAGTGGCTACATAACTCCTTTTGCAAATTTTGTTGCGATAGATGAGGAGTGTCAAACTCATTTTCGTTTTGGGCCAAATCAATATCATCCATGCTCTTAAAGGGCCGGTTGTGGCACAATATATTGATAAAACTTGTTCACAAACTGTTGATATATTAATCAATTGCTAAAATTAAATATAATTGAATGCCTTTTCAGTCCCTCCAGAATTTTGTGATTCTTTTAGTGATTTTTTGCAATAAAAATGAAAGTGTTTGTGGCACTAATTTGGAAATATTTGCAATATTTGCACTTATTTATGACGCTAAATGTGACTTTTCATTACTCGGTGTATAATAGTCCATGATTATAGTCATAGACTATAATCTGACGTCAATTTAGGTTAAGGCAGCTATTAAAATACAAGTAAAAAGGTTTTTGACTATTTTTGAGAAAAATCTGAAATAAACTCCCAATTATGTCAGTACAATAATTCTCAAGGAGCTGAAGGGACTGACTGATATAATTTGACAGTAAACAGATAAAAACTACATTAATTTGACTGATAACAAATAACATTTAAGCACACTTACTGTATCGCGGGGTTTGCACGTGACGTCACTATCTTCGAAACTCAGCCCACTCCCGTAAAGCCTGTCAAAAAACGCACGTTGTGGCCTGATACCGCTTCAATTTAGTTGATTTCGCCTTAAAAATGGTCGTATTGTGCTGCGCGGTCGACTGCACAATCAGACAAGGGCGACAACAAAACTTGTCATTTTACTGTATAACTTTTAACGAGGAAAGATGGATAACAGCCGACCCGTCATTCATAATGACCGGCAGCCCTCGGTGTAACCGCGGATTTGCAGCGAACACCTTTTACAAGGTGAGAAGATTAATGTTAATGTGCTTTATAAGTAAGGATGATCAGAAATATATCAAATATTGCATTATGAAGAAGCTACGCACGTCTAACCCATTGTAGTAACCATGGAAACAAAGCCCCGTCATAACATGTACAAAAAAATACGAAAAAAAACTGATTAGCGTATCGCCTTCTGTACGTTTTTAATGGCGCTACGGTATAATTGGAGACGCTGTTCATGACAGAGACATAAACCATGTGGAGGCAAGTCGGTAAATTGATCAACACGTCACGAGGACTCAGGAAGTACGGGTCGGTTTGTAAGCTAGCTGTTTCAAGCCGTCTAAGAATCCCAACCAGGTGTGTTACGCTCAGAAATAAATTAGCTTAACTCGAACAAGAAGAAGCCATGAATAAACTGACAAAAACAACTTTGGAAAACAACGTCAAACCCTCATTTCCGACGTCCATCATGGCGCTTTGAATGATGAAGTGAGTGGTGACTTCGAATTCTTAAATACGGATGCGCGTAACCATGGAGATGTTAACGGTAGTGTATGGTTATCCTATGAAAGACTTTTTAAAAAGAAAGGTAACATTGATTTTTAGAGTAGGAGTTCCTGTCCAAACTGTTGCTGAAAATCAAAAACAAAAATCAACAGTAGTTTTGCTTCTTAAATCCTTATTTCTGTCACAGTGGGTTTGAGCTTTACTAACAGAATTTTATAGTTGACTTAATTATTCCAGATACATTAGACATTTGAAACTAGAGGTCACCTTGATACTTTGTGAGGAGTTTTCAAATAATACTAGAGATTTAATTGATTAACTAGAAGACCAGATGCTAAATAGATTACTAAATAGATTACTATTTAGCATCTGGTATTTGCTTAGGTTGCTGAACATTTCTGACCTGGATATGGAGAACTACTTGATCTGACATAGTGAAAAATCTGAGTGGAATACACAAAGGAAACTACTGTTATTGCCAGCCAGGTAAGAATATTTATTTAACATTTTTTATTGGTAAGGTACTTGTACTTAACAGCTGCCTCAACCTAAATTGATGCACTACAAGCCATTAGCTTTCAATTTGGTAACCTACTAATCTGTGAAATACAGTACACCAAACCTGAACTCAACATGTTCTCAGAATCGAATTGACAGTTTATGTCAATGTGCTTGGGTAAGAGATTAATTTAAACAGTGTATGTTATGAAAGTATATAACCAATTCACTTTTTAAATGAATTGTTAGGCTCCATAGCTAATCCAAGAAAATCTTTGTTCGTGTGTGAAACCCCCCCACGAACATCTCTTCCTTTAGGAAATATGGTAGTAACTATATTTATAGAGAATAATCTGATATGTGATATGGTGTTGTAATCAATCACATAAAGCCTCCTTTATTCCCTTGCTGAATCAGATCATCGTCATCTTAATAATTCCTCTGTTTACTTATCCAGATTATCCTTTTGAATGATAAAACCTGTTAATTTGATTTCATTGTTTCTGTTTGCAACAGGACAGGTGCTCAATTTACTGTAAAAAAAAAAGAAAAAAAAAAAGCCTTTTGCATGACCTCCAAAGTTGCAGACAGGAAATTTGCTCACGTACTACTGCAAGCGCCCGATAAAATCTGTTCTTTAGCTCATGAATTTGAGAGAAAGAAAAGTCACAGTTTCAGTTAAAAGTGACAAACATAAAATTTTGTTCTTTGAATCTCCCAAAGAAAGTTGAATTTGTTTAAACCTTGTACTTAAGCACGGCTAATGTTGATTTAGCTCTGGCTTCCACAACCAGAAAATTGCCGGGCTGAATTCTGAGAATGCTAAGAATTAGTTTTAAGAGTTTATAGGCATTTACAAAATAATCATACATATTTAAATGTATGATTAAAAAAAGACAAAGAGTATGAAAGAGCACTGGCTGTTTTCTGATGTTGGAGCAAAACCAACTCTCACAGTAGATAAAAGCTAAAAATAAAACTGAGTCACTTTAAAACATATTCAATTATAATTAAATTAATCTGAACACTAGTTTTGTTCCATAAATCCTCAGAGAGATGCTGCATTTTGTCACAAGTGGGTTGGCGCTTTGCTCGTGTTAGCTTAGCTCTGGATAGCAAAACTGAAAAAGACATTAGCTTAACGCGGCTTTCAAAACCTAGTCAAAATAGTTAACTGAGTAAATGTTTGTAAAATGTTTTTAATATGTAATTTGTAAAGCAATTTGAACTGAATTGTTATTGTAATACAGAAAAACTTGATTAATAAAAACTTGGCTTGTTTTAGTTGAACCGTCCAACAATGATTAAAATCGTTGGTTTTAATCTGCTTGACTTTTAAAGTATTTTAGGACATATTAGGGCTTGAAAATCACATTACTTTAAATGTATGACAGAAGAACAACATGTTCTGTCCAAATTTTATGGTTGGAAATATGAAAGAAAACAAGTTAGCATTGATTAGCCACATCATTGAAGAGATCTATGTGTTTTAGCTCAACTGTTTATTAGAGAGAAAAAAAACACACAAAAGATCTTGTGACTTTATTATTTACCTTTTCTTGGTTGTTTTTCTTAAATGCTTCATTAATGTTAGGCAATGAGAACTTTTACTTATCAAATATTTTGCAATTAATAAAATGCATTAAATTTCCATCACTGCGCTTCACAGAAGTTTGTACTTATCTCAGAGCTCACACGAAACAAAACCGCTAATTAGCAGTGGCACACATTACCAAAAACTCATCTTAAAACTTAATGGATTTGTTCCAAAACCAGATAAATTGACTTTAAGAAAAATCTTTGTTACATTATAAAGTCTGCACATAAAGCCTAGAGAAACACAGCCTGTACTTTGAAGTCTGACAAGCAGCCATGCGCGTTGTTTGTGAACAAATATCATTGTTCATGGAATTTGGGGTCGACGCTGAGGCCCTTATAGATGATTTATGCACTGAGTGAAGGGATGGGGGAGGATAGATGTGCACATTTCATCTGGCTATAGAGCTTCAGCTCAGCAGGCCTTGAGAAGGCTTAAACATAAGCAGGATGGGTGCCAGGTCCTCTCCTCGGCCATTGTGCTTTAATTAACCTACATGGAGCTGACTGCTAAAATGTGCAGTGATAGATAAGGCTTCTTGGATGATTGATTTATTTACCACACATGCTGGTGATTTCCATAAAATTACTGCTCCCATTACGAGCCATATGGGCCACAAACGTCATTAATGCGCAACGTATGTATGGCCACGAATGTACAAACCACATATATACATGTATATATAAATTTATAAAAGGGCATATTCGGTAGAAACTAGTAATTATGAATCTGGAAAAGCCATCACTGCTTCGGTAATGGTAAATAATCTAAAAGAGGGTGGATGCATGACTTTCTGAGACTTTTCTGGCTTTGTGAAGTGAAGTTTGGCACAGGCCCAGCGCTGGTCGGAGGCTGTGATTGCAGCCGAACATCTCCATCAGAGAGCACTAGAAGGTAACGCTGGGATTAAAATGGGCACTGCTGGCACATGCAGATGGGCAGGGGGCTTCTTTTTTTTTTTTTTTTTTCTCCACTAGGCCATTGTTCCATATGTGCTCCACCTGCGCCTCTCAGAGCCTCGCGCCAAGCACACGGCCAGCAGGCTCTACCAACCTTGATGATTGGAAGTTGCCATAGCTACGCTGGAAGCTGGTTCTGGAAATGAGTGTGGAAAGGGGGTGAGGCGCTGTAAATCTCAACATGCTATTTTTTTAATTTAGGAAATTGGCAAAGGAAGTGTAGTAAATGAATCGCCGTTAATAATAATTCACATATGGGACAAAACACAATTAGGGCTGTTTTTGGCTACAGGCGAGGAGGAAAGCGGCTCCCTCTAAAATGTGATCTCATCTCATCAAAGGCACTTCAGCTTTCCCAGTAGTCCTGATTGAGGAGATGGAACGACTCTGTCTCCTAATGATGTTTATGGAAATAATATCACTGGAAATTATTGTTGGACACAAAGAGCAGCGAGATGGAGACATCAATCATGCCATCATGACCCATAAGCTGGTTCCTTATCAGCTCATGAAAATGGATGGTAGCGGTGATTCAGTGCGCTGTTTATCAGACAACTAACAGAAAACTCAAATTTATTTTCCCCCCTCTGGGAAGCATACCCTCTTCTCAACGCTGTTTTGTTTCATAAGTCTTTTTTTTTTCCCCAATAAATCGTTTGGAGCGCAGAGGAAAAGGCGAGCAGCAAAGCTCACCCGTAGCTTTTAATAACACGATGGCCACCATCCAGCTTCAGATGAGGCCTGGGATTGGCTGATCTCTTCACACCCTGGCACCTGGAGCAGCTAGAAGACTGTGTGTGTGTATGTATGCGCGCACTGTCAGTGCGTGTGAGAGGGTGAGGGGAGAGAGAGAGGGTGAAAGAGGCTTTTATTGGTGGCTGCACTACTGGAGGCGTGACATGACAGGAATCAAAAGGCCCTCACCTGCAACCAAGTGCGAAGAAAAATCATTAAAATGGTTTCAGCCCAAAAGCTTTTTTGCATAAAGTCTGGAAAAAAAAAAATTCTATAACATTTTCAGCTCAACATTCAAAGTTGGTGTAAAAAACTGTTTGGTTTGTATCAAGTGTTTTTCCCCTTTCTAATCGCTTCTGTTTTCCCCTCCTTTTTTTTTGGCACAGTCAAGTGTTTCTGATTGTTAAAACATTTAATTTTGGACAAAGATAACCAGAGTGAATACAAAATTCCCAAATGATTGTTTAATTTATTCAGGGAAATGGATAAATTGCAGTCCAAGGCAACCTGTTCGTATATAATGTATCTAATTGCTCCCCGAAATGTATTAATTGTACCACCTTTGGTGGGAATACCTGCCATCATGATTGCGATAAATGGCAATGAATTTATTTGAAAGAATACTTGGCCCACTCTTCTTTTCAGAATTGTTTTTTTTTTCAGCTACATTCATAGTTCTATCAGTTACAGCATGTCCAGGTCCTGAAGTAGAAAAGCAGAACCAGACCATCATACTGCCACCACATTGTTAACCCTCTCCAGGCAGATGTTGCAGAAAATATCAGATTTTTCCTGCAACTACAACTTAATTTGAGCCTGAGAGGGTTAAACAGCTGGTATGTTCTTTTATGAAATCCTGTCAGAAGATTTTACACCATCCGAAAAGTGCAGCTTCTGCCTCAATAATCCACAGATTATTTTCCATAAAGTCTTGGCTCATTAAGATGTTTTTTTTAGGGGGGGGTTTGGCAAATGCAAGATGGGGCATTTCTGTTATTTTTGGTCAGGAGTTTTCTTAATTTGTGGTTCTCTGGAAACGTCAGCCCTTAAAGCCAACACACACCTCTTGCGTCCGACTCTTTACATTTGGATCAGATTTTTTTGTCCTGACTCTGACATGACAGTACCTGTACGAACAAACTCACTCACAAGATCAAGTATTCTTGTGAGAGTATGTACCCGTAGCCTGAACCAGCCCCTTGTTCTACACTTTGCTTTGTACGGAGGGTCTGGACCTTTTGACTTGAGAAACGATTGCTTGCTGGAGATGTGGACCCAATCTCTAATGTTTCCAATGGCGAATGTACTACGTTAGTTGTATGCTATGAAGCTTACCAGAAATTGCAAACACTGTACACAACCATCATCCGTTGCAAAGAGAATAGCGTTGAGCTGAACGAGGCAGTTGTTGATGTTAGTTCAATATTTGGAAGCGTGGCCAACATGGACTGAATGGCTTTGTTTAGCCATTGCTAAAACTACACACAAACTGCGATTCTAAAACAGTGCAGAAAATCAACGTCATCGCTCACAACTTCTCTTTCTGTTTGCTGATTGGCTCGGTTGAAATTCTACAAGACAAATCCTCTTCAATGGGAGAAATACTAGAGAGAGCACTGAAGATAGATGAGAATCAGGTGTAATTACGTAGGAAGGTAATGGCCAGGCTAATGTACCAGAAATCCCACCTGCATAAGCACAATCCGGACCGGCAGTAAAAATCAAACCCGCTCAAGCAAGGTTATTGTTTCACTCTTCATCTTTTTCTGTACCTCTGAGGTCCCACCATGGATAACCACACTGCTGCTTTTGTGGGTAAAAGATCTTAGCATGTGTTTTCCCCCAAAGCAGATGTGTTGTACTTTGCCACACTCATGACATTCTCGTCAAATTGCTGCCGAGTCGGACAGTTGGAGACGTAGTTGCAGGGAATTGTTGGCGGTCTGCGAGGCCCCATTAACTTTAACATGGATCCAGTGTGTCTTGGCCTTTAAAAATGGTTTTGTAACTCTTTCCAGACCCATAGATGTAAATGTTTCTCATCTGTTCCTGAAATTTTGGGGTTCTTCTTAGACTTAGGTATGTTATGTTTTAAGATCTTGCAGTGCTTTCAAACTGCATTCCTCGAGGGCCAGAGTCACGCAACTTTTAGATGTGTCCATTGTCCTTCACACTTGAATTAAATGGTGAAACTGCTTCACCAGCATGCAGTCAAGCTTTGCAGAGGTCTGCTAACGAGCTAATATTGGAGCCAGGTGTGGTGAAGCAGAGAGACATAAAATTTGCAAGACCCCAACCCTTAGGGACTGCAGTTTCAGACCACTGTCTTTTAGCCTACTTCATTTTGACATAGATGTTATATTTAAATGATTTTTCAGGTCTGACATTAACAAATCCTAATTGTGGGAAGTAGTATTGCTCTCCGGTTTCCAATAAGATGTGGATAACCAGTTAATTTCTGTTTTAATGGGACAGAGATCTTGTTGGTCTCCCCTAAGAAATGAAATTATCATTTAAAAACGCTGTTTGTATTTATTCTGTTTGTTTACATCTGGTTGGGTAATTTGTTGATCTGAAACTCTTTGGTATGACAATCAAACAAAACCAGAGAAATCTGTAAGGGAGTAAAGACTTTTCCACAGCATTGTGTGTTTAAATGAGACTAACGAATCTGGTAGGCTAAAATAACCCAAGTGTTTGTGTATGATTAGCACCTCTTTCCGAAAGCGGCTGTGCAAATACGATATGTACATTTGCATGCATGTCATCGTTGATTTCGGCATTAATCCATAAACCAAACTGAACTGAGAGCAGACTGGATTGTGTGTTTGATTTGTTCAGCTGGGCATTTTGGGTTGCGATCACCACACAGATAAAGGCCGATGTAAGATTTATTTTATTTTTTTAATTCTGGGGTTTGCAATTTTTGCTCCGAGTTTGATTTTGTTTTGTTTCCTGGTCTGGATGTGACCTTTCCGAGCGATTGGAAATGCAGAGCAGCAACAGACAAACTGACCTGCGGTGGAATTAGCCGCTGCTCCTTTCGTCTCTGGCAAAACCGACAGCTTGAACACGCCTGGGCGCTGCCTCACAAAGGCGCTCTGCGGAGGAGGCCTATTAATCTTCCCAAAGCCTCAAAAAGCAAAGAGGCCAGCGAGGGCCCCCGAGTCTGGTGCCCGGGGCCCACAGACAGGGGTGCTTGGCAGGCTCTGTTTGGTCAGTTTTGACCCACTGTCAAATAGCCAGGGGTCATAGAGGGGCGCAGGATGGAGCAGTTATGCCCTTTAGCAGATGCTAGGCTGGGATGAGGTCAGAGGATCATTCCTGGTGTTCATGGCCTTCACATCACTCAGGATTTATCCGCTGTTTCTCGATCAAAAAGGAGTCAGGAAGTAATCAGGAAACCTGTGTGGCTGTTTATGTCCTTCACTGTCTGTTTAATTAGAATCTACATTAGGAGATGTGTAATGAGTTGGATCTCTTGATACAGAGGTAGCGCAAAAATAAGCCTGCCTGCTGGAATCTTGAAATGATGGTAATTGCTTGCAGGCTCATGCGTTTCTTTCCATCCATCCATCCATCCATCCATCGTAGTTACTGGTGTTAACAACTTGTGTGAATGTGGCTAAAGAGCATGCCAACCGTAGCTAATTGTTTGGAAGAAGCTATTTTTTCACTTTGGTTGTATTTTTTCTAACATCTGGTTTCCAGGTCAGGGCAACACGCAGCGATACACCATTGACATCGTAATGCATGAAGTACACTGAGATGTTAACATTTGGATAAAATCTGTTTGCCTTACACTACTGACTGACTTTTTGAAAAAGTGGCTGAATAAATAATCTCTTCTCAGCAAAGGTACCTGTTGCATGAACAAAGGAAACATACAGGAAGCAGAAAAACTTTGCTTCACAAAAGATTCACAATGGTCCACAAGAGTTCAGATATATTCCAAACTGAAACCCTTACAAATCATTTGAAAAGCTGTTCCACAAACAAACAAAGAAATTTGCTACATGGGAAATTTAAAAAGGTGCCATAAATAGGTTGAATAAGTGTAAATAAAATGTTGCTGAAGTATCTCTTGGTTCAGTTTCAGTCTTCTTCAGTTAAGCACTCCTGGTTTTTATTATTGGGTTAAAGCTGATGTTTGCAGACAGGTTACCAAACTATCAAAATACTCCCATTGTACAAAAGTAGCTGTCAGATTTAAAAAGTTGCATAACATATTTGTCTCCCTGCCTGATACTGATTCAGACTAATCTTTTCCTGTTTTAGGTCAATCAGGATTAGCAAAATCATTTTTCTTTCGTAAGTAGAATGACAGGAAAGAGAAGAGAGTTTTTTTTTTTTTTTAATCTCTTCAAATTCTGTTCTTCTGTACTTCATTCACAGTTGGTTTTTCTCATCTTTGAAGCGTTCCCTGTTTTTCCTCCACTTCAATTTTAGTTTCATTAGACCATGTCTCCAAAAATTGCATTCTTTGTCCCTGAGGGTATTTATAAACTACAGTGGACTTTTTATGATGCTTTGGAGAAATTGGATCTTCCTCTCGGATTGGTCTTTCAGCCCAAGAATTGTATCACTGCCTTACCCAGGTTCAGCAAGTATCTTCAGAAATTTTTGCTTTTGTCCATTCATTTCGCACCAAAACACCTTCACTGCAAAAACACCAAATCTTACCAACTGTTTTTAGTCTTGTATGTAGTGCATATATCTTGTTACACTTGAAATAAGACAAAACCAACTTAAAAGTAACTTATCATCAAGATGTAAAAGCTTGTTTTAAGTCAATAATTCCTTTATATTTTTGAAAGAGTTCTAGTTCCATTGGCAGATAAATTAACTTTAACACGTTAAAAATATCTTATTATAAGTGAAATAATCTGCAAATGAAACTAGGACTTTTTCATCAATATCAAGGAATTATTGACTTAAAATAAACTTCTATAAACTAATGATAAGTTACTTTTAAGTTAGTTGTGTCTTAATTCAAAAGTACTAACATGTATGCACTAGAAACTAGACAAAAATAGTTTGGTGTTTTTGCAGTGTTCCAGAAACTATCTCTTTGTCTGGATGAGCATCTCAAGGGTTCAGACGTGTTACAGATAGACTAATGTCAATATCTGTAACCGTTAGACATTATGAAGTAGCTTACTATATGCTCATTGTTTAAAACGTGAGAAGAGAGCTTACCTCTTTATGAGAAACATGTAAACTCTGCATAAATCACAGCTAAAAGCAAGCAAAATACCACAGCTGTCTAATTTATCAGCGAGGTCCGGACTGAAACATTGAATTTTGTCACTCGCATGATGATCTTTTCATATGTGGTTTGGCCACATTCCCAGTTAAATACCAGTTAATAAAGATGCTGCTTAACTTGACAGGAAGAAGACAAATACTAAAATACAATTTCCTGATTTGTTAATATGCACAGCAAGCGGGAAGCTTTTTATATTTGGTTTTATATCTGCTAAATAAACACACTGAGGCGCAACCATTAAACGACCCTGTTATTTTGTTGGAGCTTCAGCCGGGTCCATTTCCTCTTAAACAAACAGACCTTGCTCAGGCGTTTTTCAGAGTGTGCATAAGGTCTTGTCAGAATGGATGTGCCCCGCTGCGGCGGCTGCTCCTTTCACCCCTCAGCCTGCGAACAGAAACGAACAGAGCTCCACTGTGCCTCGGCGGACATTGAAATTCTCCCGGCGTTTGTACAGTGAATTCCATTTCCGTGCTTTTTGATTCATGGGCCCTTCTTTTTTTTTTCCCCCTCCATGAAGTACCTTTTTGTCCCCTGTTTGAACTTGAGTGAAGAATTGCTCTGCAAATGGATGTTGGGGTCAGAGAAAAGAGGTGCACTGGATGACTTGAGAATGAGAGGGGGGGGTTCTGTGAAGGATGGGGCGATGCTACAGTAATAAAGAACATTTAAAGGAAGTCTGTACATGTTGGCCTCCTATGACGAAGCTTTTACAGGAAATCAGCTGCATACGAGTAAACAGGAAGTAGCTTAAACTTTTGAATACATGCTTTAAAATCTACTTGCTGCTTTTCTGATTAAATATTTTCTAATTAAATACATTTGTTTTATTGCTTTATAAATGCTGTAAACAGCCATTTCTCTCAGCTGATGTCATATAAAGTACAACTCCACCTGTGTTGGTAATTGAGTTTGTCCCTCAGTGTTTTGTAAAGCTGTAGCAAAACGTCCATACATAAAAACACTTCATCTATCTATTGATTTATCGTCCCGATGATTATTGAAACCATCTTTTCGTCATCTGTTGTCCACTCATCCCTGATTCATCACCCATCCACTTTCTTCCATGTTAAAGGCTGTCCGCTCTACCTAAATTCATAGCAAGCTTTTCGTACGAAAAGTACGAAAAGAAAAGTGACTCTGAACTCTAGAAGCTTTGAATTTTAGGAAAATATTTAATTTTCACATGATGAAATGTTTCTGGCTTTACTGGCGTTAGTTGAAGATTGACCAGATTGACCAGCTGATTTCGTCTGTCTGGTGCCCGACTTCGAATTTGTATGCATCCCAATGTTTTCTCTGTACTAGCATATCATGAAACTTTAGCAGTCAAAGCCTGCTAGCAATATACGACACTTGCATGTTAATTTTTAGCATATAGGAAAACTAGTCAGATGGGAAAATACAAATGGTAATTTAATTTCGTCCAATTTAAGTTCTGAAGAGTGTCATTCTTCTTTTCACCAGTTACTTCAACTTTCCTTCATTGAGGCTCAGCAATCACTGGAGTCAAACTCCACCTTAAACAAATGGCTTTGAAACCCTTAATTTGTCTGATCTTCATCATGTCTTCTTCATCAAAGTTGAATTTCTTTGCGGAAATATCCAAACGAGAAGATGAAAACACTTCAGAAACTACTTTGGTACTAGTAGGGCTGTATAATTATATTGATTCTACGATATTTATCGATTTTTTTCCACTCTCAGAAGGTATCGATTTTTCACCTGCGAGTATCGATACGTTAAATCATAGGTCGGCAACCCGCGGCTCTGGAGCCGCATGCGGCTCTTTAGCGCCGCCCTAAAGCTCTCTGGAGCTTTTTCAAAAATGTTTGAAAATGGAAAAAGTTGGGGGTGGGAAATATATTTTTTGTTTTAATATGGTTTCTGTAGGAGGACAAACATGACACACTCATTCTTAACGTTTTCCAATGCTATAAAAATGTGTTTCAACATTTTTGTCAACGAAGATTTGCGTCATAGCCTGTGACGTTTCTTCCAGCTGGGCTTGGCGCGAGGCAGAGGGCTGCGGAAAACACTCAGACGGGTGTGTGGTGGAGGGGTGTGTGGTGGAGGGGTGTGTGGTGGAGGGGTGTGTGGTGGAGGGGTGTGTGGTGAAGGGGTGTGTGGTGGAGGGGTGTGTGGTGGAGGGGTATGTGGTGAAGGGGTGTGTGGTGGAGGGGTGTGTGGTGAAGGGGTGTGTGGTGGAGGGGTGTGTGGTGGAGGGGTGTGTGGTGAAGGGGTGTGTGGTGGAGGGGTGTGTGGTGGTGGGCCGTGGAGAGCAAAGGGGAAAGAGGAAAATGGCCGATGAGAGATTCTACAATTCTTGGATCGAATCGTTTACATTCACTGCCAACGCAGAAGGATTACCTGAAGGTTTGCTTTGTAGCGAGAAGTTGTCAAATAACAAAAAGACGACTGGACATTAAACACGTAAGAACACAGTCCTGACAGAGGCACATATCGGAAGTGGTTGTTTTATAAACTGATTATAGAGAGTTTTGTCAGTATATATTTAGAAAGACATTTAGTGATATTATTGTTTTGTTGCTCAGGTCCGATGATGGCTGCGTGTCAAATGAGAAGGAAGCTGCTGTTTTGTGACTTGCTTGGCGTTTGCACAGTAATCAAACTAATTTAATTTAATTTTATATACTTTACCTTTTCAAAAGGCTGCTGTTTTATTTTATACCTGCACGTTGTGTTTTTATTGCTCTCCGTTTATTGCCCAGATAAGGCTCACGTTATGCATGTTCCGTTTTGTTTGTTTTGTCTATCACACATTTAACAGTGATTATTTACAAAGATCGATTGTCGTTATGCAAACTGCATTTGGAGCAGATTTTACAAGTTCCAGAAGGGAAAAAAAACAACAAAAAACGACATTTTCACTGTCGATCTTCCTAATAAAAATTATATTAAAAAATCTGATTTCGTTATAGCATTTCTTTAATTTTATCAATGCAACGAAACATAAAACATTAATATTTTAACGGAAGGTAAACTTAAAGCACCATTATACAACAGAGTCACGTGGTGCATCATTCCGTCCAGGACGCACAGCAGGAAAATAAACATGTAATCATGAATGCTAATTATGTATACACTTAGCTATTAGCCTATTATCAAAATGACTAATACAAACACTTAAAGCTTCTTTTGCCTTCATTATAAACCGCATATAAAGCTTTTAATTTTTTGCGGCTCCACACAGATCAGTTTTTTGTTTTTTCGATCCAAAATGGCTCTTTCAACATTTTGGGTTGCCCACCCCTGACTTAAATCATAGAGGTCCATAGGCTTATACCGTCTTTTTAACATGTCTGGTTTGTGACGACGTAGCAGCAAGACTCCGCCTCCCCCAGTCCCACTTTCAACTTGTGCTTAAAGTGCACATTATAAACTACACACCAGTTTTTAATTGTGTTAATAGGCCAAGTAAGTTATGTTAAAATAAGTAAACTATATTTTTCAGAATGTCAGAGAAATGTGTAAAAAAAAAAAACGGCTTTTCTCGTTATGTGAAAGGAAATGAGCTTCCAAACGTAAAAAATGAAACATAATATTAGATTCCTTTGCTTTTGGAAATCTTAGATCTTCAATAAATAACGATGGGCTGTATTTTGTTGATAAGAAACGAAGTAAACTTGCGCAAGTCACAGTGAAAGAGAAGCGGAACGGAGTCGTGGCAAAAGCAGTGACATCGCAAAATTAATGCAAGTTTGGATATTGGAGCGACTAGTGGCATCCACTTTGTAATTTGTTTTTAGCTTAGTGGTTTCTGTTCTGTACATGAAGGATTATGTGAAGAATGAACACGCAGCATGCAGTGATGTTCTGTTTTGAGCTGGAAAAGGACGAGGGGAAATCTGCAGCCGTAGTCTGGGCGCAGTCAGGATTGCCATGATGACAATGGTGGATCGATCATTCTTATTAGCAACTGACAAAGAGTATCAGAGACTGAGAGTACAATGAGATCCTGGCTGTCTGAGAGGCAGCTACTCAGAGATCCAAGCAGGGGAATGGCGGCGCTGCGCAGCTGCAAGGAGTCAATCACTACGAGGTGAGGCAGAGCCACTCCCCCAGCAGCTAGTAGTAAGCAGCTTACAGACAGGCTAACTCCGGGAGCCAAGGTAGAAACGCCTTTTCCCTTCAGTGCAAAAGGCCTATTTTAGTCCAAAACGCAGCAACAGTATGTCCAAAAGAAAAACATAAGTGCAATCGTTTGCATATTGAGAGTCTACAGAGGTTGATAATCTCACAACCCAGTTTCTGGATCACTGTTGAAACTTTGAGTTTTATGTCAAATCCACATGAATTAAATGACAGAAAATAATTTTCTCACTGCATCTTTGATTCATTTTGTCCAGCTGTAGGCTGTTAGACTCTGTCCAATCAGAGTCACATATAGTTTTTCGTTAATTAAATCCAAGTCTATGAAACACAAAATGTCACTAAAATCACTCTGTCCTTCTAAAATTTTCAAAAAATTGTAAAAGTACATCGAAAATTGCGTTGAATGTACCAAATATGATACATATACTATTGTGATCAGAATATCATATATCGTATCATATTATGAGATTATTGTATCGCTACAACCCTAAGTACAAGTGGAAAGGTGTTTGTTCTTGCACTTTGGTATTCAGTCCCTCTGTAAATACAACTTATTAACTTTGTTCGGTTGTTTTCTTGACCATTAGTCATTTTTTTAACCATGTTGGCGCGTCATGAAACTGTTAATTGCTTTTCTTTAATGAATTGCACCTCTGAGTTGTACATTCACAGTTTTACCAGTTCAACCTACCGCTAAAATATTAGAAACCACCATTGTTTTAGATGTTATAAAAATTTTATCCTGGCCTCACTTTGCTAACTAAATAAATCCAGGAGATAAGAACAATTTGCACGATTTGTTTTTGATCTGGTACTCAACATCTGTACAACTGTACCCATGCTGTCTGGAAAGGTCAACTCCAAAAAGCTTGTTCTCATCCCAGTTAGGTTCTTCTTGAACTGTGAGCTGCTCGTGGATTAGGGGATGAAAGAATGCCACCGACTGTGAAATTGCCTGATTTTTATCTAGGATGTTGAGGGAGCAGCTGTGCACAATCCTCTGCCCTAATCTCGAGGTTGGAGACGGGACTGGGTGAGGGAGTTTGCGTTATGCTCCTGCAAAGGTGCACAGCACAGTGATGGTGAAGGGTCCTGTTTATGCACGCCTCTTCAACAGACTACTTATTCCTGATAAGTTAAACTAATGTTTTTTTCAGCAGTATGAAAGAGGTTTAGGATATGAAGCGACAACTTTAGCTTTTTATGTTCCAGCTGATAAAGGCCATCACCACTTAACAGATGTGTCATAACGTTATTACTGATGCATGAAGCGTTTAATCCTGCCTGTCCCAACTAAAGCCTGATGGTGGAAAATAGAGATTGAAGAAAACAAATTGAGGAATTTGATCCATTTCTGTTCTTGATGCAGGACCGTAAATTCAACTTCCATTTAGCTTCCAAAAGCCCTTCCAGCCCTCCAGGAACCCAGATAAAAATACTTCTTGACTCAATTCATAATCCTTAAATGTTGTCAAATTTTGATCATAAACTTAAATTTGACGAGCCAAAGTTGTATTATCGTTCGACTGCAGTTGGGGGCCACAAATATGTCAAACTGTTATCATGATAAATGATAAACGACATAATGTATGCCCACCCATAGTCGTAACAAAATAATACAATCTGAGAATATAAAGAGGCAATTTTAGTAAACACAATAGTATTGCATTTTGGTATTGAAATGGTCATCAATTTCTAGAATAACTGAAATCTGTTTGGCCAGCTTAAATAAAAAGTGGATTTTGAGGTACTGTGCTTCAGAAAACATCCAGATAATTGTGTCAAAGTGCAAACACAGTACGGGTTTGATTTGCGTTTGATTTGACTGCCTTTGAAACGCCGCTGCCCACATCCAGAAACGTGTTCACCGTCGTGCCACGCATGCCAGTTGAAGCTCCCTCTGCAGCTGGGGGACCGTCCCTCACGGTGGACCTCGGATATTTGTATACGCTTCGATCCGAAGCCTCTCTCTCTGCCTCTCCCTCTCCCTCCGCCGCTTCTGATGCTGAGATATGCTCAGCAGGCGACGGGCAAACATATGCCTGAGATGCCACGGGGTGCTGAAGCCGGATCATCTCCAAAGGCTAACTGGCAGGTCTGAGCGGGGACGGCATTGATACATATTATTCACAAAGAGCATGGCTGAACAGAAAAATGTGCCCGGCGTGTACCCAGCTGCTTTGTTGGCACGAGGTTCAGCTTCTGCCTGGGTTTCAAGACCGGGCTCGGATTTAGCCACACATTCACCGAATTCCCCATGCAGCTCCCATCCTTTCATTCATTCATTCATTCAGCCACAGGCAGGGCTCCACCAGTGAGCTAGTGTCTGTATTTGTGTGAGAAATTAGTTTGAGAAATGACGGCAAGCTTGGATTTCTAACACCTAGACACAGTGGAGTCTGACGCAGCACAAAAAGGCCTCTGTGTGTTCAGACGATCCAGGTGGGAAGCTGAACACAAAATCAATTCTTTCACCTTTAGGAAAACCCCTCTGAGCATTTTTTTCATTCATCACAGTAAACAAACAATTTTTTCATTTTTCATTTCATTCACGGATTCATTTTGACACGTATTGGCTCCATACAAAGCACAACTGAACACATGCTTCCTGTTTGCAGCCAGACACAGCAAGAAGCTGTTCCCTGATCTTCTCACCCTCCACATGGGTGTTTCTTTCTGTGGCTGTGTACATTCATAAACATGGATGGATGGATTTTTCCATAGCTTGTCTCTTAGCCAACAGGAGGTCAGCAGGTGCTCCTGCGCTCACCAGATGGTTTGTTTGCCTCGATGCCACCGCTGAGGAATGTTTAGAGATGTGGCTCCCTCTAGAGGGGAAACTGTGACATTTGCTTAATCTTAAATGTCACTTTAATAATTTGTGCATAGTTGAATATACACTCTGCACAATTATTAGACAAGTCACTATTTTGACCATATCATCATTTTTAGGGATTTTTTTTTTTTTTTTTTTAACTCCAACTTGAATAAACCTGAATTCTTAAAGAATTGATGTCCAAACTTTTTTTTGCCATAAGGTCTAAAATTAAAGTAAAAGTACTTGAGATTTGCAATAATAGGAATGTGTAATAATAGTGTATTAATGATCAAATGTTGATGAGGTTCAGTTCCTGCAGATAAGGGGCGTGTACTTCAGTACAGTTAGAGACCATTGATTGGTCAACTGGAATGATTGACAGGTGGCAGAGGGCATCAAATGGCACATTGGACACCACTTGGTAACGGTGTGGGTTGATATTATTAAAGATGAGCTCAAAATCAATTTCCAAACCTGCTGCCAGTTTTAAGAAGCTATGGTGCAGGAATAAGTCTGCATCTTTGAAAAAGAGAATATTTTTATGCAGGACAGTGATCCATCACATGCATCCAAGTAAAAGTATGAATGGAAGGCAAATCACTGTTGTTAAATAGAAGAGTAGCTATATTCTCCACTGACTTTTTTTTTTTCTTTTAATGTCAGAAGTATTTATTGGAAAGCTTTGAGATGTTTGCCTATAATTCTCACTTAAATGGGTGAAAAAGGAAAATGAGACGGAAAATGTGTTTTTTGTAATAATTCTGCTGTCCAGTAATTGTGCAGATATATGTGACTCTTTCAAGGGTCAAACCATTAGCTTTACTTTGTTAAACATTAAACGTCAGACATGTTTGACATTTATTAACATTTTGGATGTTGATGATTAACAAAAATAATCCTCAAAAATACAACTTGTGGACACAGTGGTAAAGTTTATTAGATCATTTAACTTCTTAAAGGAATGAATAAACATTTGAAATATCACAAAATCATAAATAAAATAAGTTATACTGAAAGAAAGCCATTAAATATATTCAGTTTCAAATTGAAATGATGCTTAATTAAATGCCACAATTTGCATAAAAGGAGACAAACTTTATTAAAATCCATTCAGAAATCAAGATAACTACTACTGACTTTTCTAATACTTGTAAAAGACATTTAAATTTGACAGAAGAGGTTGATTTTTATATAACAGCATACAAATCTGCTGTGCAAAGGTCTGGAAAAAAAATTTACATAAACAAAATTACTTTTATTTATTTTTTTTATCTTTACCTGATTTAGATACATACCACAGCTATCGTGAGTTATTCTAAAATGATGTGACATAAAGTAACAGTTTCTGATATGGGCGACATTGTGTGATCTAACCTTTGTAATTGTGACTTAATACTTTTAAGCACCATATCGTCATGGTAAAAATATGGTATGCCTTCTAATAAATATAGGGTTTGAATAAATAAAACAACGGTCCATTATCAGGTTCTGAAATCCTTTAAATCTAACCTAAAGTGTACAAAAAAATCTAAATTTAAAACAAGTCCAAAAAACCCTGGATGCATACAAAAAAATGCTAAAACTGAATTCAGTGGGGTGTGATTTCCTTTTTCAGAAACTAGCCAATTCCCATAACATAGAAACTAAAACAGAAAACTTTGGGTTTTTTGGATGTTCACATAAAGAAGAGAAGCGTATTTCGGGAAAAAAAGTTGTATTGTGTAAATAAGGTTGACATGTACATTCACCGTTTGTCAGCTCTCTGAAAGTTCTGCAAGAAAAGAAAAACAAAGCAAAAATTTAAAAAATTATATCTTTATTAGTTGTACTTATCAAATCAAATACACAGGCCTGTAAAAAAAGTAATTTGTTTTGCTAATGTAGGTCAAACTTTTCACCTGCTCCTTTCTTAGTGGCTTTGTATAAAACCCAGAGTCAAAGGGTTGGCTTTCTCGGCGACTCTCTTTCACCTGATAGCCTGAAAGGTGGGAACATTACTTTGTGACGTGCAGAGAACTGGTAATTCTGGGAAATGAAAAACTCCCTATTATTGCTGCTGAAACTCTTTCCATCTAAACTCAGAACTGAGGATTTGACTAAACAAATCCCTGGCCTTCTCAGAGGATTAAATCCACCCAGCACTAAAACTGGGACTGCAGGAACTACAAAGGCTTGCAAACACAGGCCTCCACTGTGCGCCGATATAAGGCTTTTAAAGGACTCACTTGGTGTTGGGTGAACATTGTTGATTTCATCTGCAAGGAAGAGAAGAAAGGCATTTACTACTTGCAGTTTGGGACGTTAAAGCATGAAGTCTGTCTGTGCTCACACCAAACTTTAAGGACGGCAGGATATTTACCGTACACACAGTTGTCTCTGTCGTTGATGACGCCGGCTCTCAGGTGACTCAGCTTCTCCTGCGGTGATAAAAAACAGCATCTTCTCTCGTAATTTTCCTTTTGACACCCTGAAGTGTCTATAATGTTTACAGGCTTTTATACGGTGTAGCTGCAGAGTTCTCAAAATGACACTTAATCAACTTTTATGAGTTTTTGCTCAGTGTTTAGAGCAGAGCTCTGCAACTTTCAGCTCTGTGCTCTTCATAACTTAAATGACAACGAAGCAGTTATTCTTTTTAAATATAGGCTTAATGTAAACATTTTGTTTTTAGTAATTTTTCCCTTCAATTTGCCATCAGAATGACACAAAAAATATGTGATACATTTTCCATGTTTTCATTATGATTATTATTATTATTATTGTGTTGGGAACTACTTTCTGCGCTTCTTTACATAATTTCCCATAAATATCAACAAAATATAGAACAAAAAGTAGCAAAAGTCTAGTTTTTCTTTATTTGACAAAACTATACATTTAAATGAAGTTGTTGCTCTTTAAAAACACAACTAATTTCCTCTAGTAAACATTTTATAAAAACATGCCAATATGACAAAAGGCTTGTAGAAACTGTCTAGGTTAAATTATTTGCTTCTGTTTATTCTGCTAATAGTTTCTTGTTCTGCATTACATCTGTTGGTAAAGTTGCTGCAGTAGCTAAACAACCAGGCCATGCCATTTTGTTGCATGTGTTCCCATTAATATCCTGCACATTGAGCACAACTAACAGCAGAGTAAGAAAACATAAGTAGTTACTTTTTCTTTCACCTAAATGACCTTTGGTCAAAGCAAAATGATGTAAAACTGTTCTAATGTTTCAAGATGTCTATTCGAATACACGTAAAGCTTTCTGCACCATTTTCCAACAATACCAGTAGTTCTACTGAAGGAGCAAGACGAGGTTATAGATACGTTTCTTTTTATCCAGCCAGAGTGCTCTGAGGTCCTACCTCCTGCCGGTTAGCCGCGCTCTTCTTGACCTGCTGCTGCTGGTCGCTGATGTGACTGAGAGCCTTGGCCTTAGAGCGCGTGCCGGTCTTTATCCTCTGCTGGAGCTCCGCCACATGCTCAAGCTGCATCTGATTGGGTACGAAGGTATCGTAGGTGCCAGAGGCGCTGCCTATTTGCCTTTGAGCTGCAGTGCACAAACCCGGCATCTTTTACTGACCAGAACATTTCTAATAAAATAAATGAGTGTTCTATAAATCAAAGTAAAGTCACTATTTCAAATTAGTTCTCTCGTATGAGTCCACCATGATCACAAAATAAAATTCTGCTATTCTGCAATTTAAACGCAACTCTGTTGATTAAAGTGCTTTTTTAATGTATTTTTCTAACTTACTGACACCTTTAAGCACCAGTTTGAGAAGTGACTCGTTAAATGACAGTTCTCCTTACAATTTGAATTCAACAAAATACAATAAATGTTTCTGAACAACCTAGATAGAAGTGTGCTTGAATGTACGTCTGAGACAGAGCAATTGATCAGTTCAGTTCCATGGATGGAAAGCTGAATGAATATTAAATGTATGGATGGCTAAGGGATTACTGGATGGAAATGTAGTTTGACGAATGGATGGATCGAAAGATGGACAAATCTTGGATGGGTGGTGCAGTTTTTTTTTTTAACTATGTTTTCAAATAAAAACACAAAAAACACTCAATTTCTTTCCATGTTAATTTCAGAGCCCTGCTGGGCAACCCGTCACTCACCCTGTTTTGATGTAAGTGAATACACATCAGTGTCCCCCCTGGGTATTTTCTTCTTTTTAAAAACTGTAGAAAAATAACAAGAACCTGTTTAAAAAGACACCACAGAGCCTGTTTCTACTGTAATTAGACTTTTCATCCACAAGATGGAGCCAGAAGCTACATTTTAAAACAAAGTTTAAGGACAGAAAAACCAATACATCAACTAAGTCTGTTAACATATTTGCATCTGGTCTGTATAAGCAGGCATATACAGACTGATACACTCCTGGGTTGAATTATACACCAATTAAATTATACTTTTGGTTAGCAGAATGAAAGACTACACTGTTCAGCTGTCAAATACAATGAATCTGCAGCAGTGTGACCAATGTTGGATAGTGGTTCCACCTCCACACCCTGGAAGATGATCTGACATCATGGCAGCCTACAAAGAAGGGCTTCTTTTACAGCCAAAGGCATAAAAAAGAGGCATTTTTATTCAAAAATAAATAAATAAATAAAAAAGGCTTAACTTGGATGTCTAATGTTCCATGTTAGACTTCAAATATCAACAGAAGGAAAGTCTACTTCACTTGTGCATCTAGTAACTGGCTCCTCGCCTAATCCGGGACGAGGCTTCGTCTCTGCTTTCCCATCTCTCGACTGAATCCTCTTGTGGTTTAAAGCTGCACTGTCTCAATAGATGGAAACCTCTCCTTTTCTCTTGTACGCTCTGGGGACAGGCGAGGACGGTGGAAAACATGTGTAATGACTTATTCTGGCTGACTTGGCCTTGGCCTGTTCAAGATTGGTTGCAGATGGTGGTAGCCCCAGTCTTTCTTGCTCTCTCTCTCTCTTTTTCTCTGTATTATCGAGAGGATGGTTTGGAGACAGGGAATCCTTCCAAATACTCAATTTCTTGTTTTGCTTTGTAAGCTCCATTGGGAACAGAAGTGGCTCAGCAAATGCATGCAAGCTCAATACAAAGAAAATAAGCCGCATGAACGAGAGTTTGTCCATTGAGCAATTCTGATCCTTACTTATGGGTTTTGCATGCAGGTGAAGGTGAAGAACAGGTGTAATGTTGTTTTGTGGGAATACAAGTTGATTTTAGAGCATGTGTTTGGATCTGCAAAACAAGTCGGAGCTGATTTAATGATTTATAAGCCTTAATAACACCAGTCACTTCTCAATCTTTCAACTTCATAAAATATTCACGCAGCTGAAATTGAACAGTTAGGGAACATGCAGGCTCTTGACGCAAGCGAACGTGTCTTTGTGTAGCCTCATTCTTATTTGTTTTGCAACAGGGAGCGACCATGCTCATGTGGTTTATGGAATCAAAACAAACCACGTCGTACAAAAGGCTCTTCACCGTGTTTGGCAGCACTCCAATAACAATGGTGGTGCACATTCTAGGCACTACCTCCCCTCCTGCATCAAACGCTCCTTCACAAAATTATCTCTTAATGAATCTATAAGCAGATAAATCATGCAACAAAAGGTGTTACCTTGTGCAATGTATGGGGTTCTGCCCTCTTTCGGCTGCATGCACTCAGGCCTGGGTGTGGGTGCTGGCGGACGGTTGGTAAGGTCTAAGGTCTTTTCAGATTTGAAGTTGGAATTCGATTCGTCGTTCACCCTGAGTGGTGTGTAGACATCCTCGTCCTCCCCCTCACATCGTCTCTGTTTGCCTACAACCATGATGAAAAGAGTCTCTAATGCACACAATATTTTTGCTGCATGTATTTTGCTTGTGCTACTGTTAATTCACACCTGAGCAATTGGTGTGAAATCTCTGTGCATAGCCAATGAGGAAGACCTCTAAGGTCATAGAGATGAACATTTGCTGCCCATCAATCTTAAGCTGTGTTTACACTGCAGCCTGAAGTGACCCAATTCTGTTTTTCTTTGACATAATGCAACCTGTAACTGATCTTTTCATGACAGTCTGAACAACACAGGTTGGATTCCTTTTGAATGCGACCGAGGCCGCTTGGATATCCGATACGTATCCGATTCAAATGCGACCTAATGTCCAGGTCGCATTCATCCAACCTGAACGTCACTGATACTCGACAAATGTCACTGTTTTGTTTTCTGATCATGCGCAAGTGGGAAGAAAAACAACAACCATGGTGGACCATAATGAGGATTAAGTTGTTAACATACTGGCTCAAGTTGGACAACCACTTCAAATCTGTAAGCTATGCTCCATCATTAGCATCCATGTTTACTTCCACAAACACTGAGCACTTATTTTTATGGTGGTTGGTAAAACACTGAGAACACTGACATTATTCTTCCCTGTACTGCCATTGTGAGACACTTTCAGGTCGTTTGCAGCTCACACTGGAGAATACCTACAGGTCGCATATATATGGAAGTGTGAACGACCGCGGCAAAAAAATCCCGATTTGACAAAAAAATCGGATTTATGTAACTTCAGGCTGCAGTGTGAACACAGCCTTAGATAGATTGGAAATCAGAAATTATTATTTACAAGGCAGAGGGCAGTCTTCCTAAGAGTGAACAATCGCCAAACAAATTGATGTCGGATTATCTAAGCCTCTGTTTGCATGTTAGCACGAAAACCACTGAACAAGTCTGGCTGGTTTTGGAAAGCCACAAGGGGACGGGCGGTCTCTGTCCATATGAAAATAATACACCAGCAACAATTAATCTGAATGAACTGGAGCCGTGTCTTTTTGACAGTTAAGACAGAAGTAGAGATGTTTGGAGAAATAATAACTTTAAAAAGTCTGAAACGCTTTACTCTGCCTGTACAACATAGAGGTGTGGTGGAAATGGTTTTGTCCTGATTTGCACCCACAAATCACAAATGGGTGCTTCGCAGTAAATGAGTCAACTGTTGATTCATCTTTAATCTCAAACTAAGGCCATCTGTGTAAACTGAAGATCAGCCCAAACTGTGTCATCAACTAGACAAACAACAACAAATTAAGAGAATGTCTCAGACTAATAGTATGACTGGTAAAATCCTAAACAAAACAGTTAAAGTTGACTCTCGCCTATTCATGGTTTAGTATTCACTATTCACAGATTTTACTGTGTAACACAACCCCAAATTATTCTAGACTATTTTGTAGAGCATATGTACATTTATTTTGAAAAATTTACAGTTTGGGACATTAAAATACCTAGCTGCAACGCTACTCGATACACAACTGGCAGCCAAACTAGGAATAATGTTTATTTTCTTTGGTTATCTGTTTAATTATCTGATTGCCCAAAAAGCAATTTCCCCTTAGAGATCAATAAAATACTATTCTTCACTAAAAGCAGAGATAAGGGAGACTATAGATGTTAGCGTCTGTGATATTGCTAAGATGATTTCCACTGTGCCCATTATTGCATATTAAGGTATATTTGTTGTTTGAACTACTAAAATAGGCAGATATGAGCGTCTTTTGAGAGAGTCTCAAGTATTCACAGATCCTAGCTATTTGTGGGCGTCTGTGGTACCGAACCCCTGTGAGCGCCAGGAGTTATGACTGCTGGCAATATCAGCTGCTAAATCATGGCTGTGCTTGGGTTTTCAAAGTCAGCTTTTCCATTTTGGCTTCGTTCATTTTTAATAAATAACTGTCACATCTCTTATGTGGTTTCATACTCTTGAGATTAGTTTTTTTTTTAAGTTAAAACCTGGTGCAGACCACTTACAGTCCTCACTTACTTGCATTGCACATCATTTCATACACACTGTTGTCGTCGCCTGAGCCGAGCATCTTCTGCAACAAAAAAAAAAAAGCAGGAAGTAAACTTTATGCCTCTCATAAGTCGCAAAAGAAACAGTTCAAGCGGGGCAGGTTGTGTTCATTTTAATCCGCACAAAGCTGTGTGAAGTTTTATGGAGGCCACATTCAGTGGTTTTTGTCGCGGAGAAAACGTTAGATGATTTAATCTGCTTTATGTGTGATGTGATCTGGATTCACGGTTTGACTAGGTGAATATTAACTAAACCGCACAAAAATGTGGCTAAATAGCCTATGTTAACATGATTATAATTTAACGGGTAAAAATAGTACATGACCGATTTTTTAAAAATGCTGTAAGTCAAAATGGCGGAGAATAAAAAAGCCTATCTGCGGTGGGCTCATAATTTTAAGAAGAAATTTCCATTTGCCGCAGCATCTCCCGAAGCCATAAAAGTAGAGAGGACTGTCCATAAAGCCGGCTGTGCATCCGCACGGTGATGAAATATTCAGTGTTGTCATAACCGTTGTGACATTAATAATTAAGGGTTCTCACTTCCTTGCAGGACTTGTAATTTCAGGGCTGTAACATGATGTTCTGGAGGTGTACTGTAACGCTGCCCCCTGGCTCAGAGAAAGCATGTTTTTTTGTGGGGTTTTCTGTCTTACTTTGACAACAGAGCTGCTCCAGAGTCGGCCTATTTGCTAATTGCATGCTGAGAGATAGACAAGGCTATGATCAGGGTAATTATGAAATCAGACAATCTTCCCCTTTTAGTTCAAACATATAATTTAGGAAACAACTTGAGGACTGTGGGCTGATTCAGACTGCATCCAGAATTAGAACTAGATTATTATGGATAATAATTTGCTCCTTTTTTCCAGCTTCTGTGGACATGAAGTTGTGAAGAGTTGCATCACTGACAGCAAAGCACACCCTGAACACTTTCTTTATAATCTTTTTTTGAAATTCAGCAAAAAGAAAAAAGAGAAAAAAAAGGCCTATTTCAGCAGTCAAGATCCTTTGCTAATTCATACATTCCCTGTTCAATAACAAATGGCTGTAAAGATCTGCAAAATTTATGAGACATAGCTCACTTGGATCAAAATATCACCATCCAGCACGCTGAGATCTGTCTGCAGTTTCCAAGCAACACAGCCAATCATGACTCAATTACGACGCCGCGCTGTTCCTAGAACTGCAAATGAGCTATTGGCTACCATGAATGCATTAATTGACAGTTGAGATTCTTTGCAGACCCAACAGGTTGAAGGAGCTGGAGGGGGGGATAGAGCGGCTTATTTACCAACTGCTCCAATGCAGAATTTTAATGGCCCGCCTCAGAACAGCGTGGCATTTTCAAAAGAACAAGAGAGGCATTTATTTACTAACCACAAATGCTAAATCATTTTACAGATGTCTGAGATCTATGGAGCCTTCACAGCAAAAACTAGAGATTTCAAATTTCAGGGTTAGACGTGTCAGAGTTCATTTTAACTCATTAAGTGTTTTTTTTTTTTTTTACATCTAGCGATTTAAATGATGCCCAGTGTTGGAGTTATTGAAAATAAGCTCCTCCCCTCTGCTTCAGTCTTCGTTTGATTTCAATCTGAACACGGCTCCATTTTGTTCATCTCCTGTTCTACACGGTAAGTGTCCAACTTACTAAATCTTTTGTCCAGCACTATTACATTGACAGAGTGAGTGATCTGACTTTTTCTACTAATTACCACATAATTGAAAGGCAGCTGAATATGTCCATTTTGGAACAATTTTACACAACGTGTTAGCTAGTAGCCCAGGTGGTAGCTAGTAGCACTTACACCTGCTATTATTATAATGGTAATTCTTACAAAACATATTTTGTCGGACCATATACTCGTGAAAAATATACTTCTATTTTTTTTGCAGTTTAAAATAATTTTGGCCTTGTGAATGTAAGAGGTAACGACTATTAGCTTCCGTGGAACGTCAACGAGCCGAAGTCACGTGCCTCAAATAGCAGAGGAACGTTCCAGTGAGGTGAACTCTTGACCTATACCTTATTTTGCGTTGTCTATGTTTATCCCATGCTTAAATAAAATGCTGATCCATGTAAAGTATGGTGACCTGCAAAAGTATGTGAAGTTGGAGGAGGTCGAAGGGCTGTTTGACTTTAATCAGTTTCATTAGAAAGGTTTGTTATTTAACATCTGTGTGGGGCATGGGCATTATTCTTTTCAATGTATGTCTATTTAACACATATTTTACACATTTGTGCTAAGTAAAAATAGTAATCCATTGTATTTTCATTAATACGTTTCATACTAATCACATGATCAATATCAAGTAACTGTTAGTTTAAAAAATCCAGCTAATTACAGAATTAGGCTCTAAATCTTGCTTCGTTTTTTCAGTCATTGCACGATTTTGCCTGCCACCTGATGCCAAAGTTACATACAAAGATGCAACAGATACTGAAGTTGACGAAGAAATATTCAGTGACCTCCTTAGACAAGGCAATGTGGTACTGACAGTTTTCTGCTATGATGGTGAGATACCAAAGCAAATTAAATCAACTGTTATACAGATTTTTACCAAAGAATGTAACTGATGTCTATTGTCTCTTTCTTCAGAGTTCTCAGAATGGTCATCTGCTTCTGAGTCTGACTCCAGCTTCAACTCAAATGCATCAACATCAACAATACTAATGGATGAGATACCACGCAAGAAGCAAAAAACTGAGAATCCTAATAACTCAGTGTCTGCTAAGAAAGTAACAATATTTTTTTGTCTGCCCAGACATGTTTTGTCATATTTTGGTAATTTGCATATTTCCTTTTTTTTTTTTTTTTTCCATTTTATAGCTGGTTGAAGGTGTCCTACAAAGCAAGTCTGGTGGTGAAGAAATTCTGCAGGAGTATGAAACTACAGAAACCCTAACTGATGCCACAAGAAGACAAATGGTGAACATACTGGTGGCTCACATGATTGATAAACATGGGTATGTTTGTTTTTACACTATTTAATTTATGTATAATAATTGAAAAAATGTTTAATCACCTATTTAAAATCCGCTGTTGGGCACCTCCCCACTAAAGCAATCAGAGAGAAGTATGCCTTTGGAATAGTGACACTTCCCATCCCTCAAGGATCCATACACCAAAAAAGGCTATGTAATGTTTTTTTTTTCTACAATCAAACATGCTTTTTTATTTTGTGACTCAAAACTGTAATTTTGCATTTAATTTTTGTTCTTTTTTATTTTTTTTCTTAGGAGCACTTTTATGACGCAGCACTGGATACATTTCATGGCGTCTTAAAACGGTCCTAAGGAAGATTCAAAGAGGATCTCTTGTGCCACTAAGTAGCACCAATGACATTTCATCTGGAGGCCCAACTATACAGAGAACTGTGATTGTTGAAAAACAGCTTGATGGGAATGCCTGTCAGGAGGCCATATCTCTGCTTAACCACACCAAAGACAGGTCTGTGATCTTTCAGAAGATGAGAGAGACTTTTGAGCACCGTCACAAGCTAATTAAAGATGCCAGTGGAAGAAATGATATTCTGACAACGTTCCCGAGGTTCCTGGACACAAAATGATTGGTAAGTGTTCAAGTGAGTTGTTAAAGTCTTTAAATGTGGATTTTTTTTACCTTGTAATAATGATTTGATTTCTACATGTTATTAAAGATTGATCAAGACTTCAGTCTTCTATTCAGTGAAGAAACCTCATCCAGACTGCTGCAGAAGTGGGATGTGTTCTTCAAACCAAATGTCATCAAGGAGGCTAAGCGTTTCACTTCTACACCTGAGTTGAGAAGTTTGGTGCAGTCAGCGGAAAGTCTTCAAAGCGATGACCTCGCTAACACATCTAGTATGTACCTAAATATATCTGAAGATAGTTGACTGTTCAGAGTACTCATAAAGTTCTGATATTATATCTGAAAACTTCTATAAATTTGTCCTCAGGCTATGACCAAGAAATGGCCTCGCTGTTACTTCTCTTACATCTCCTTCCACCGCAACCAGGAGGACAGAAGTCTCCAAAACTCAGTGCAAGTGATGCAGTTGAGAGACTTGTTGTCTTTCATAAGGTAATTGAAATTTAAAATATGCTAAATTTGTCTCTTTCCTTTTATAGACATGCATAAATACAAATGTTTGAATGACAGCTTTGAAGATGTCTGGGCATACTTAAATTTATTTTTTATGTAACATGTATCATAAAGCTGTATGTTTTGTTTCTTATGTTTGGTGTATATCTTTTTAATTTTAGTCATGTTGCAGTTTAGAGGAGCACCTCCTTGCTGTTGGGCGTCAGAAAAGCAAGATTGACAGCTTCTACATCGTCATGGATAAGTGCCTCATGCCATGCCAGACAAACTGTTCTCTTGGAGCATTTGATGAGCTATTCAAAGCACATTTTGTGTTTAATGTCTCTTATGATGCTGCATTGATGAATTTCTACACATTTCTGCAGACAACAGTGTATAACATTGACGTGGGCAAAATGAAGGAATCGCCCAGAGTTAGGGACGTGACAGCAAGGCTGCTAAACCAGTCACTTGTGCTCTCTTGTGAGTAAGTCAGGCTAAAAAATGTTGACCTGTTTTTTGAGTCAAAAACTGTATCCAAGCAGCCAGAAGTTGATCTCACATTTAAGACTTGAACATAATTATTGTCCTGGACCGAAATTCAAATTATGTTCTCAGCGTGGCTGCAGGCATCAGTTTCTGACATACACAGGTTTTCGAAAGCATCTTAATAATGTTCATAGCAATGTTCAGCAAATTTCACAAAGTTCATCTGTTCCAAGTTCTTCATCTTGTAATCCAGTTGTGACATGTCAAACAGATGTTTTGGATGACCAGTTAACCCCTTTAAATCAGTGCTGTTCTTCTGATTCTTCTCATGAGAGCACCTCCTCACAGATTTCTAAAGATCAAAATCAAGAGATGTGTGCATCTGTAGTGGCTAAATTACAAGGCAGTGGAATCTCTGGCAGTCTAGTGTCGTCAATTGTGGGGGATTTAGAAGAACTAACAAACAAGATTCACTTAAAAGCAAAGGAAACTGCTATATCTGCATTACCCAAAACTGATCCCAATATTTCTGTGATAAATGAGTCATTTGAACAATTTGAAAACCCATTCACAAACCTAAATACAGAATGGAAGCGAAACAAATATTTCAACCTTAAATGGGGTGTTGTTGAGCCTGTGGAGATAACACTGGGAATAAGATATGATAGTAGGCGGAATCAGAAATCTGGTACATATGATCAGGTACCTGTGAAGGATACGTTCATATATGTGCCGATATTGGAAACATTGCAGTTCATGTGCAGAAATCAAAACATTTGTTCTATACTTAAGAAAAAATATGGATCAGAAAAAAACACACAGACTTTTCTGATGGAAGCTATTATAAAACACATCCTTTGTATTCAACGAAAAAAGCTGCATTACAAATTCAAATATTTTATGACGATTTTGAACCAGCCAATCCCCGGGGCTCAAAACATGGAATTCACAAAATTGGCTGTCTCTACTTTGTTCTAAGAAACCTGCCTCCTAAATTTAATTCAGCTTTAATGAATATTCATTTGATATCGCTATTTCATGCACAAGATCTTCACAAATATGGTTTTGATTCTATTCTGGAGCCATTAATGAAAGATCTAAAAAATCTGGAAAGCCAAGGCCTTAGTCTTCCATTTTCTGATGAACCAGTATATGCCACAATATTCCAAATCACTGGAGATAATTTAGGGATGCACACAATTCTTGGTTTTAATGAACCTTTTAGTAGTCACTACTTTTGTAGGCTTTAATAGAAAAAAATGACTGTCAAACTGTATTCAGTGAGGATGATCCTAAGATAGTACTTGGAGAAAAGACACATTTTGAAATGCTTTATAAATATCTTAAAGAAAACCCACAGCTAAAGTCTTTGTATGGTTTGAAGAAAAAATCTTCACTGAATTCATGTATTTTCATTTTTCTAACAATTATTCATTTGATATAATGCACGATCTTCTTGAGGGTGTTGCTCAGTATGAGATCAAATTACTTTTTGAATATCTTACTCAAAACTTCATATGAGAACAAGATTTACTTTCCAGAATTTATAGTTTTGATTATGGGTATTTAGAAAGGAAAAAAACCGTCCTACAAAAATTATTTTGGACAGTGCTGGAAATAGTATAGGCTTGAATTCTGTTCAGACATTGTGTCTTGTCAAAAACATTCCACTTTTGTTTGGGGACATTATTCCTACAGGAGATAAAAACTGGTACTTGTTACTAGAAATAATGAACATTGTCTTTTCTCCTATTCTCACTATGGGTATGATGATATATTTGAAGCATTTGATTGTTGAACACATAGACTCTTTAAGTTCTTAATCCACATCGAAATTTGATACCTAAGCATCATTTTATGATCCACTATCCATCTTCCATTAGGAAAATAGGTCCATTGTTACATATGTGGTCTGTGAGGTTTGAGGATAAACACAAAATGTTTAAAGATTATTTTAAAAATATAACCAAATCACTTGCGAAAAAGCATCAGATGGCCATGGCTTATCATTGGAAAACAATAAGTATTAAAGAAAATGAGCATGGGCCTCTCAAACCATTTTCACTTAAAGATGTGGTCAACAAAAAAATGCTTCAAATGATTTCATCAGGAGATGTTTCTTCAACCAGCTGGGTTAGAGTTGAGGGTGTTGAATACAGACCAGGACTTGCTGTCTGCAGCACAATTCAAGATGAGATGCCAGCGCTTTGTCAGATAAGTGATGTACTTTTAGTTGACAATACCTTTCTTTTATCTAAACAGCTGTTCACAGAAACATTTGATGACCATCATCATGCTTTCAGGATTGTTCAAAGTGAAGAAAGGCATTTAGTAAAAATCCCTGAACTTAAATTTCATAAGCCTTTTGATATTCAAAACTCTTACGGTGTTTCTAATGAATGTTTGTTCATCGTACCACAATTTAAAATGTTGGAAACACAGCTGCAAAAATAAAGTGTTCAAAATTGATGTACTTGTGTCAAGTTTTTTTTTTCTTAATAGTTATTATAATTAATCATAATCATAAAGTAACTTTTTTTGGAGTGAATAACACTTGAAAGTGTTCAATCAACACTAACAAAGTGGTACATTTTTGTTCTTGGATCAGTGTTATCCATTATATCCCACAGTGTTAAATGAACCCTATTTTGTGAGTTAAATAAGTAACTCTGACAAAGTGTTAAAATTTTAACTATATTGAAAGTGTTAATTTAACTCCTGAAGAGTGTGGACTATATAAGCACTGAAAAAGTGTTAAAATCAACTGTGGGAGTTAAATTAACACTGGGCTTTTTGCTGTGTTGAACATTCCATTCAAATCTGGTTTCACTGCTGCAATGCTGAAGCATGGATTTTTGTTACAAAGGACAGGAAATCTTGAGAACATTTTGGAGCAGTGAAGAAAAGATGGAAAACCTGGTCAGTTTAAAAGTGAGCTAGTTTTGACTGTTAGTGACAACCTGCTGTTTTTTGTGTGGTTTTTTTTTTTTGTGTCGGTCTGAATGCACAGCTCTGGAAAACATAAGAGCCCAATGCACTGAACCCCATTGAAAACCTCGTAGTTATTCCATCAAATATTGATTTCTGAACCCTTCCTGCGTTAAAACATTAGTATCGTTGTTTCTAAATGAACATGAACTTGTTTTCTTTGCTTTATTTGAGGTCTGAAAGAACTGCATCTTTTTTATTAGTTTGACCATTTCTCATTGTTTGCAAATAAATACTAAATTTTGCTTGGAATTTCAGAGACATGTTGCCAGTAGTTCACAGAATAAAAACACAATGTTAATTTTACTCAAACATAAACCGATAAAGAGTATAATATGGGACTGAATTGCCAGATCACTTTTGGCAATTCAGTCCCATATTTACATGTTTACCTGCCAGAGTTGGGACATAAATCCAGGAGAACGATCTCGTTAAAACGAGAAACTTTCCTGTTATGACAAGATAAAAAACCCTGCTATGATGAGAAACTTTCTTATGACAAGATTTATATCTCAATGAAACCAAAATATATTCTTGTTTAAATAAGAAATGTCATGTCCAAAGGAAACCGAATAAGAAGTTGTAATATGTCAGTAAGGTTTTTTTTATTTGTTTAAAATATGATACAAACTCATTTTCATTCTAATAACAATTAGAATAATTATACTGTAAAGAAGTTTTATTTATAAAATAAATACTTCTTCAGCAACAAGGCAGTTCAAAGAGCTAGCACCAATACAAGTTTCGGCTAGCAAAGCAAGCTAATGTAAAAAAATAAGCTAATGTAGCACAAAAAAGGAGATCAGTGGAAAATACGTTGATTATTTGCTCATTTTAACATGGCAGCCTTGTTGAATGAGGAATTTAGGGTCAGTTTGAAGACCTCTGACATCAACAGTATCTCTTTCATTTTTGAGTTTATTCTCAGTAAATCCCTTAATGTTGGATTTCACACTGGACTCAATTTGTAAAACTTTGCCACTCAGTACATTAGCAAACCAGCGTTAACTGAGTTGCCATGACGATCAGATGCATACAGATTAGATTCAATGGCATGCGTGGCACAAGCTTTCAAGTCAGAAGCTAACTTAATCAATCTAATTCATCTTTCTTTAATGCTCCAGAGATAAAGGAATCATCCAGTCTCTTACGGTGTAATCTGAGTGAAGGAAACAGTTTCCTCAAACACGGTGAGCGTAATGGCACCGACATTCAAATAATAAACAAATCTTTGGAGTTTGCCTGGCTGAACAGTGCTGCAAATTACACTACAAACGCGTTATGCAAAGCAAAGTCAGTGGACTCGACAAATCCCAGAGGAAGGAGCAGTACTATGGCACCTCATTCGGCTTCCCCGGATTTGGATAGGATTATTCATTGCACAAAGGCTGCGCACTGCACATAAACGGCTGCTTGTTCTCTCTGAGAAACATTCAGTTGGAAACTAATTTGTATTTATTGAAAGAGCACAGTAAAAACTCCAACCCTGATTAAACGGCACATAAATTTAAGACATAATGTGCATTTATGTCTAATTTGCTAAGCATGATCTCGCAATACAAGGACACAAAACATTATGAGTAACGGTGCATTCTCTGTATTTATATTTGAGTTCTGTTCTCCCTGAATAATTCAACTCCCCCTGACGCCCCCCCGCCGGAGCGATTCACAGCTAATTAACTAAGAAGTGTGAAGCCATAGTCAGCTAGTGGATGTGACGCTGGGCCCGTGAGTGATTCAGCCTGTGAACGAGGCAGGGGACTGATCCATCTTGGATTTATTGACAGAGCATTGCTCCGCTAGCGCACAAATCACTGACGCATCAAGGGCTGATTAATTGGAGGTTGGGGGAGACGGAGCAGATTGGTGAATGAAAGTGCAGAAAGCTCAGCCAGGACCCTGAGAATGTTTTTCCAGGATACATACAATTGTGGACTTTTTGCACAATTTGGGCTGCTGAGATGAATTTTAATCACCCTAATAGACGATGCATGGTTGTGCATGTTGAGTCTGTTGTGCTACAGCTATAGGCTTGTTCGGGTCCCTGTGGAGAGACCTGTGTTTGACTCCAATGCTCCCCTGGCAGCTCGTTCTAGGCTTACAGCAAGCTCTCTGCAGCAGCAGTCTGATCAAATCACGCTCAGTCTGCAGTCACTCTCAATTAGCTGTGCTGCTGAGACGATAAGTACATCTCAACAGCTGTTAGGGTGTCTAAATTTCCCTTGAGGACAAATTCTCCGTATGTTGACTTGAGGCATGAGAGAAAGTCAAAAGTTGTTGCTGGTAAAAATGAAGAAAATGTGTGGTAAGAACAGAGCTTTTGATCTTTAATGAGACAATGTGGCATGGTGTTATTGTTGCAGGCTGAAAGTGGATTTTGACAGCTGCATTTAAAGAACTGTAAGTGTTGGACACTCAGCCCAGCTAGCGCCCGTTGGAAGTACCGTCCTCACCTCAAGGTGTGAAGATAATCAATGGAGAGCAAGGCAGCACCTGATACTCTGTTGTCCTCATTATTGATATATTGATCTTTAGCTGTGAAAGTTTTGAGAAGTTTCTGTTGTTTGGTTCCGCTCCTATCATAAAATCTGTCCACCAGTTAACTCTTCTAGACCAAACGGATCGGCGACCATCCACCGTAATTCCGCCACATTTTGAGCTATATGAAAAAATCCAACGGTTTATAAGAGAGGAGACATTGCACTTTCCAGCCAATCTCGGTATTATGGTAATATCACCTCCGCCGTAGCAAGAAGTGAAATTAATCTGAGTAGTGGTCTTTTAATAGATGGTAAATTGTGAAAATAACTTGCTAGCTATTGAAATTGATATGGATAAATAGGCAAATATATATTTACTCACAGGACATTTAAAGAACTACGTACAATTAAAATAAGCAAAAAATATCCAGGCAGAGATTTTAAAGATTTTAAAGTTATATAACTTTAATAAGAATTTTTTTTTACACATCTGTTGAAACTTTTACTGTTATGTTGACAGCATGAGGCAGACAATCTATCTCCTCTGCATCCCCCCAGTGTTAATTAGAAACAATCAATCAGAGCCAGGAGGAGGGCCTTAGTGCTGTCAATCACCCTGTATATGGCGCTGCCCACCCCCTTGTTGTTCTCTGCTACATTACAGCTAGCAGAGCTAGCTATGAATGCCACTGACAACGACTTAACGGTTTTCCTGTAATGGTGTGTTGTTTTTCTGAGTACGTGAGGTTGATTGACAGCACTAAGACCCTCCTTCTGGCTCTGATTGGTTGTTTTTGAGCGGGAGCGGTGAATTTCTTCAGATGACAATACCTCAGGGAGAAGGTGGAGGAGATGGATCTTTTCACAGACTATCTGTCTACTGTCTAGTACCACACTGTCACAACAAGTCAATTCAATCCCGATTTAACAACAAGAGACAGGATCTGAGTTTGGAAGGAGTTACCAGCTTCTCCTTTAGAATGACGTGAAGCTCTTTATGGCCGTGACTTTCGGCGATCTCTGCAGGAGTCTGCCCGTGTTGATTAGCCATGCGCAGAGCTCGTTCAGCGCCCGGACACTGCAGGAGCAGACCCGAGATGCTCCTGAATCCATACCGAGCGGCGAAGTGGAGGAGTGAGGGCACGTCCCCATGGTGGACCTCTGCTGTGAGCATTTAACCAGATGTGAAAACCCTTTCAAATCAGCAAAAGAAAGCCTCAAAATGAGCATCTGCTCCTCATCCTATTCTACTTTTAGCTGTTTTTTTTAGCAGTAATGTCTATTTGGAGTGAACATGAGGGTGATGTAAAGCAATGTGGTCAATCTGACATATCCAGAAGAGTCAAAGAAAGACAGCTTGGAGGCACTTTATTGACGTGTTTGTCATGGCAACATCTCCCTCTGCCCTTTTTAACGGAGTAAAAGATCAATCTCACAAGCTGATGAAGCCATCAGTCTACCACATAATGAGCTGAGAAATAATGGAAAGCCTTTTTTTTCTCTCTCTGTGCTGGATAATGTTGATCATGCTAGAAGAATGTGTTCCCACTGTATTACATGTTTATTTTGTCCATTTAAATTGGTTTGTGATGTTTTGTCATTTAGTTCTATAATTTCCTAAATAACACCTTATTTTTTTCACATTAAAGTATAAATATTTATGTTTTGGAGGATTTATACTCAATCCAGACAATGCCAAAGGTTCTCAAATAGATCTCAATGTGGACTCTCGATGCTAAAGTCTTGAGTCATTATCAAACTTCTTTTAGGTTTTCTTCCAAAGAGCCAGACTTTCTCATTACACCGGTCAACAGCCAAAACATTGTCTGGAGTTTTTCAACTGTTTTAGTGTCAATTTGATTTACTGAATCCAAAAATCACATTGGTTTTGCTCATCAGGTCAACTTTCTGGACTATGGATGAAACATCAGTATCAAAATGCATCACTTGTTCTCACATATGGATCGGTTTCCTGAGAATCTGGGATCAACGAGTGACGATAAGGAGAGATTCCCCTCAGGACAGAAGAGACATGGAGAATTTTGCACAGTGAAGACGAAATGTTCAATTTACATATCCTTACCATTATCAGTGTTTATTATTCAATTTACAGAAGTCCAAATTTTGTAACATTTAAATTATATACTCTGTTAAAAAACTTTTTTTTTTTCCTAAAACTTTTTTTGGATGTGAAATATTATAATGTATAATATTAACTGATAATGTCACTAAAATGCAATGAGAGCTCTTCGATGACGTCCTTCGTGCACAAAGTTGCATTTAAAGAAGGTGCTTCCTTAGAGTAGTTAGACTTTATAATCATCACTGCATCCAACAAACTCAGTGTTTACATCTTTTCTTCTATTTGCAGTTCTTTGCATAGTTTTATTTATTTGGAATAACATTTCTGCTGGCATTTGCACATCTCAGTTGCTTGCAGGGTTTTAGTTTCACATCTTGCAAATAGTTTTTTTTAATCCACAAATCCACATGCACCTTTGTATTTTTTTAAAGTATTTGACTGAATTGCAAATTCAGTCAAATACTGAAAAATAACTTGGAAGTTATTTTTTAGAACTGCCCAGTATTTTATGTAGTAATTTTGTCTTTATTGTACAGCAGTATTTCAAAAATCAGAATGTTCTTAAAGGGCCGGTTGTGCCAGAATCTATTGATAAACCCATTGAACTGTTAAAATGTCAATAAATATTTGTTTGTTTCAGCATTCAATAAGTGTTTGTTAAAATGAAATAATATTAAATATCTTTTCACACCGATCAGTCCAGCCAGGATTTTGCGATTGCTTTTGTGGGTTTTTTTGCAATAAAAATCATATAATTCGTAGAGCTAATTTAGAAATATTTGTAAGGAATTTGTACGACAGTTGTGCTAATGTATGATAAACGTGACTTCTTTTTTTTTAAATCACAAAACTACAATTTCATATCAAGTAAGGCTCAGGCAGCAGTCACTTAAACCCAATTTTGAGAAAAAATTGCACAAATATGGGGATCTGTTGATTTAACTAGAAAATAGAGCTTCCATCAGGCTTTATTTTCTAGTTAAATCCATTTGGTGATTCATTTTTGGTCACACAGTGTGTTTTAGAGATTCTTTTGATGTCCAAAGTTTGAATAAAATTCAAAGTCAGTCCTACTTGTCCAGGCTGTTTTGCATTGCTAAGCAGTGTTGTACCTCCTTGCATGTTTTCTACTTGCAGTCCCTGAAAGCCTCCTGTGGGCATTAGCTCCAGCAGCATGGAAGACAACTTCTGATCCAACTTTTCCACAGAGCAAGCCTGAAGAGCCTGCAATGCAAACAAAGTTTAAAATGTTGTGTTGAGTTATGACTCAAAAAACAACTTTTCTATTAAGGGCAGATGTAACTCCCAGAATAAATCTTGGATTGGAAGCACCAACTCATAAAACAGTGGTAGTGGTATTGGAAATCCATTTAGCGAGCAAATAAAAATGTCAGCTTTAATTTGACCATGCCAGCATCAAAGTCCTGCCTCACTTTTAGTTTGTAAATTCGTCGTCTTTCATTGCTTAAGTTTGCTGCTTCAGCAAAGCTGACCTAATCAAATCAAGTGTTCAACACTGAAAGACAGATGTAACCTGCTCTTCCCTCAATCCGGGAGAAAAAAAGCACTTTGTCTAAACATCAGACATATTTTCATTCAATTCTGTTTTCTTCTTTTTTTTAACTTTTATTTATTTTTTATTTGCACATTTCCGCCGACTATGAATCAGCTGCAAGGCAGTTGTGAAATAGCTTCATGAGGATTATATTTCTATGAGTGTGTGTGTCCTACAAAGGTTGTTTAAGATATAAAAGTTGCATTGAAGCAACCTCCTGCATATCCAAGCTAATAATTTACTTTGGATATATGAATATTTTTTATATGACGTGTGTTTGTTTGTGACAAGTTTCAAATTTTAAAAAATCAAACAAAAACTTTACTATTGGTTTGATGGCACAAGTGTGCATGTTTCACTTCCAGCTCTTAATTTTTAGCATACAGTATTAGTTTATACTGTACTGGTCAGAAATGTATTAATAAACAAATTGAGCAATTATGTTTTGAGGAAACAAAACAACAAAAAATCTATAAGTTTAAGTTTTGATATATTCAGCTCTGGAAAAAAATTAAGAGACCACTTAAAATGATCAGTTTCTCTGATTTTATTTTTTATGTTTGAGTAAAATGAACATTGTTCTTTTATTCTATGGACTACTGACATCATTTCTCCGAAATTCCAAGCGAAAATTTTGTATTTATTTGCAGAAAATGAGAAACGGTCAAGATAACTTAAAAGATGCAGAGCTTTCAGACCTCAAATAATGCAAAGAAAAAAAGTTTATGTTTATTTAGAAACAATGGGGTTCAGTGCAGTGGACCCTTCATTTTCTACAGAGACGTATAAGGACTTGATTGTCCAAAAACCACCCAAGTAGCCTGTTGCAGATTTTAGTAAGTAAGTAAACTTTATTTATATAGCACTTAATTACAGCTCAGAAAGTGCTTTTGCAAATATAAGACTTACAGCTGCAAATAAAGATCTGCTCTCAGTATTTCCACAGCCAGCCTGGACAAAAGCCTCACTACTTCCCCTCAATCCAAGCATCGATAATTGGTCAGACTTAACTATATATTGCCTATCAAAAAGGGATATATGGCACAGATGTCATCATTATAATTAAAATAATGCATTTAAATTGTGCTTTCAAAACCCTGATACTGGTCCAACAGCTGGTCTAAAATATGTTCTTCTTTAAATAAAAGGCAGTTGAAGGTTTTACCTGACACATGAACTCTACAGGGTCTGCCACACTTGACAGAAGATGGGCGAGTTCTTCAATTCTTGTGTAGTACTGCAGTTTAGAGCTGGTAAGGGTTTTTCCACCACTGTAGACAGTCACTGTTACACTTCCAGCAGGAAAATCAGCTGCAGAAAACACACAGGAGTAATAACCAGATAAAAGCAAAAAACAGAACACCTGAAAAGTATTTATTCAGTCACGCATTAATCATGTGTCGTCTACCTGGCGTACTGACACACAGGATGCGCTCACTCCAGCAGACAGGCTTCACTCTCTCCATCTTCCTCTCTGCCTTGAACTCGACCTCGCAGTCGCAGGCTGCCGAGTCGTTTTTCAGGAGTACGAAAACCTCAGAGGAGCTCTGCCAGACAGGACAGTCCGGGGGATTGCTGTGTTAGTCGTTATTATGGCTGCTCTCTGAATAAATGCACATCTTTCCAGAGAAGTGTCTTCTCTCACCCCACAGGGAACCCTTGAGGGAATGATAACAACCCTGGCTTTGACCCTGTCGGCTCCAGATGACTGTATCTGCTCGTCCCTCTGCTCAGATCCAGATGGTCTGTGTGTCATGGGGTTCGCATTTGCTGCCATTGCTGATCCACCTGTAAAGGATTGGTGCAGAATGTTATAGATTAGCGAACTGTATTTAGATACCTGGAGCCAATTTGGAGCAGCCGCGTGTGAAAAGGGGTTATTCCCTCAGAGATGTATAAGTTATTTCTATTAGCAGACATTTTAATCCAGTAATATCCGTAAAACAGCAGTCAAACGTATAGTAACAAGTGCCAAAATATATAGGAAAGGTGCAGTTCAGTGATTATTTTCACCCCATGTTGACTTGATAAAAGTTGTCAGAGTTGTAGTTTCTGTCTTATGTTGTGTCCAGATATTTCTGTGGGAAGATTAGTTGTTGATTTCTTTTGTTTCTTGAAAGACTGAAATGGACATTTGAAGATAGTCGAACTACTTCATGATTTCTTGACTTTTGAATCAACCCTTTTGAGTTTAATGATTTTGTTCTCAGAGGCCGGTATTTCCACATTTAAGAAAGAATCTACTTTTAACATTTTCAAATTGGAAAGTAGGAGATTTACAACAAGCCCTGATGTACAAATATAATACGGTACATGGCCTGTATTTAATCCTGAGGACACCAAAGTGTTTCACACACACATTCAGCTACTACACTGTAGCCACGTCTGCTCTGGGGCACTTTGAAAGAGGCTAGCAAGCATGTAAAACATAGTCAAATTAGCTTAAATTAGGTAATTATTTGCCTTATAGTGTTTTATGTCTCAGTAAAGCAATTCCAATTTAATCCTATCCAGTATTTATCTACTGACGTCTTCCTTTAGTGCTTGAATGCATAAAATACTGTACATCTCTCTATTAGCCTAACGGTAGTAGTCACACGTGTCAAACGTTAGTGCTATGATGTTAGCCTACAGCTGTTAGCATAACTGGACTTGACTGCAGCTCATCAGAAACTTTACACCAAGAAGAAAAAAACCCACGATTTTAAGAGATTTATAAGAAAATGATATTTAGTTCAAACTGGAGCATGTTAGCATTCTGGCTCACAAAACAAGGAAGGTAATTGCTTCAACAATCACTTATGATTTTTTTTTTACTTAGTTTTTAGACACAAACTGAAGAAATATTCTCTCCAGTTACATTAGATATAGTATTTAAAAAACAACATCCATCTGTGTCAAAAGCAGAACTACTCCTGAGTTAAAATATAACTGTTCGTGGGCGCCCAGCCTGAAACACTTCACTGTATCACTGCATTGGAGTGAGGTAGAGTGCTATTGAATTTGCATATCTTGCAATGAGTAATCAGTGAAGGCCACATTTGCATCGAATGTTCCTCCTAACACACCTGTTTAAACACAAGCCCACTCCTCTGTGTGTGGATTTTAGACAAATTGTACTTTGGACGATTGAGGATGGAGAGATTGCTGGAGCAGATGAGAACAGATACAGTCTTCCCCCCTAAAAACGCTTCACTTTCAGAAAAATGCTTTTGAATATTTTTTCAAAGAGGACAGCAAGAACAAGTCGTTTGTTTTCAGTGTTTCAACTATTTTATTGTGGCTTGAGTTGCCTGTGTTGCAAATAAAAAACGGATAATCAACTAGCACACGTGTCCTCCCTTTAATTTACATCTGATGTTATTTGGTTTACATCCAAATCAAACACTAAGTGGCACTCAAAGCATTTTAACACTTTTAGTTTATGCCAGACATGAAAAGCTATGCAATCTGAACCTGTGATCTAAAATTTAAATAAATGTGAAGGTAAAATGTGTCTCTTTTTTTTGTAAAACAGCCTTTCTTAGCCTCAAAATTACATTTTTAAGACTCAAATAATATAGAATACAGTTATTAGATTCCTAAAATCTATCTAAAAAATGAGAACATTTTAAAAACATATTTGATTTTAAAGATCTGTAATCATGAAAACTACACTTCTTCTGTTAATGAAATCTATCCTCTCTATGAAAACACTGCTGGAGATTTTTAGTCTTACCTGCATTGTTCATTTTGTTTCAGAAACCTTTACATCATGGTAATAGGTTGTAATGTGTTATCTGGTTCTTTTATGTATTGTTGCTATTGTTTTTGCTTTGCACATGACTGATGAACTTCCAAATGCTGCTTAAAAATCAACCTAAACTGATTTATTGTGACCATTGAGTTGAAGCAGAAAATGTCTGATATTTTCTACCGTCAATTACTAGAGATCCTAAATCTTCCTACTTACAATATATCTAAAAAAAAAAAACCCTATGTTGCATTAACCAAATTAGAGTAAAGGTGATTGAATTTTGGATCGTACCTTTTCGTATAATATCCATCACATTGCTCACATACTCTGGAGCGTCTTGCTTGCAGGAGATCTGCAGACACTCGTCACCGTTGAAGGGCACCTGGTCCAGCAGCGGGGTCAGACTGTCCACGCCACACAGCAGAACCACCACACAGGCTGCAGGACTCAGCACCTTGGACAGGAAGATGCGCCTCATCTGGTGAAGACCTTCCATCATACCCTTGGAAAGGATCAGCAGCTTGCAGGCGTAGCGAGACAACTTGGCAAAGTCGTCTTTTCTGGACTGCGTGTTGACATCGTAGCAGCAGATGCCATCCTCTGGGATTTGCCCGGTGAAGGCTGACTGAAGGTAGGTGGCCCACTGCTTCGCCTCCGTCTCATAGATGATGAGCAGTTTCTCTGTGGGAATGCCCGACAGTTTCCCTTCATACTTGAGCAGCATAACCCCAATTATCCCTCACCAACCCGTCATTTACGATCAAGACTTGCACATATCAAAACATTAATCTTCTTCGTTACTTGAGATGTGCTGTAATTGGATGATAAACTGTTAATACGAAAGGTCCCTTACCTGTGTGGCTCATATCTACAGAGCTGCTCCTGTTGGCAGGTCTCACTTCTCAGTAACATCAGAACAGAACAGCTATTGTTATGTCAGGAGCAGTTCAGATAAGAGGGTGTTTCCTGCTATGTTACGGTGAACTAAATTAGTTTTTTTAGGACAACATGGATCCCTACCCCTGCCCTGATCAGTCAGGACAGGTTTTAACACTATATATGTCTTGCTTTTAAATTTTATTTTGATGTGTGACAGAGTGAGATGAAATATGTTGCCTCAAAATACAGCAAAATACAGAAATAACTAATCTATTTAAATAAATATGTCACGACAAATACAAGTTTTAGCAGTTTTTCAGGTTTTTTTGACGGAATGATTTCGTCACTGGGTTGGAAAAAATGGTATAAATATGGAAACTTTAAAGAAAATACAGAATTCTTCATGTCATTTTCTAAAAATATCAACATTGCAAAGAAGAAAATGTATCCACCCCCTTTACTGCAAAAGTTTTGCATCTTTCTTTTTAAACCTAAAAATGGAAATAAAGTTATGTTTCTTTAAAAGTGAGAACACTTTTTCTATAGTAAATATTTAACAGAAATTATAAGCAGTCTGTTTTTTGCGGCTCTAAAATTTTATTTAGCTGGACTGAAGGAAAAATTTCTCTTGATTTTAAAGGTTGCAAACCTGTGGGATAGATCTTTAATGTTCTTCTTCATTTGCTCTGATCCCCCTAAATGAAAGCTAGTGCAACTAAATGCCTCTTGGTTTCAACTAATAAGGTAACAATCCAGTTTTGAAATAATTTAAAATAACGTTCTGGGAAAGGAGTTTTAGTTTCCACTCTACAATTGGAGTAGAGTGGGAAAGAACTGAACCTTGTTGAAAAAGAAAACGGTATCAAAAATGTTGCTGTTTTTATAGCTTGAAAAGTTACATTTCTCTCTCTCCGGCAAGTCGTATATTTCCAGGAAATAATCAAATAATCATGACTGGTTGAAAGGAGAGGTGCAGTTTAATGAAAAAGCTGCAGTGTATTCAAAAAAAGAGGAAATTTAGAGATGCACCTGGTTAAATTCAAATACTGAAACTAAAGCCTACACTTACAGCTCTGCTTGTTATTCTACTGTATTTTCCATGCAGACAGAATAGGTGGGAGAGTATGCAAAGAGGAAAGATGGCAAATAACAAAGGTGACTGCCTTTCAGACAACAGGTTACCAGGAAAATAAAGAGCCAGAGTCTCAGTCCAGACCCAAGTTTAATTAAGTTTGCATCCAAAAGAAGCTGAGACGTGCTACAACTAATGATCTGTGGAAAATGTCTCCAGTGCAGGAATAGTTAAAAGGGGACGCGTTGACCCGGACACGCACGCTTACCCTTATTGAGGGAAATGTAAAACTTGGTGCTTCATTAACCGCTGCAGCACCAACGTCTTGCTAATACCAGTTTGGCACCATTTATTTATAAAGCGACTGGAGGGAGAGCACAAATATGAGAGGCGAGGTCTCCTTTACGCAAATCTCTGACTGGTTTTACGCCTCGACCAGCAGCAGATGAAAATCCTCCCGTTGCATGCACACAGGGTCCGTCTGTCACACTGTCACGGTGAAATCTTTAAAGTCTGCGGTTGAACAGATTCCTTCTTGTTCGGCTCGTAGTCACAGCCGCCAAAGGTGGTGGCGTAAAGACAAACAAAATGTAGTGTTGGTCACGGTGTTACCAATGTAAATAAGAGTGAAACTGCAAATGCCGTCCTGAGGGTGGTGCCAGCAGAAAAGATATGGAGGCATTTTGAATCATAATTGTGTTCGTGGAACCATGAAGTCTGACAAAGCTGTTTTATGGGTTTGTATTGATTAAAATAGATACATAAAATCACATTACAAAATTTTTAATTTGTTATATGTTAAACACATGGTGGCAACATGTTTTTGAGTAGTTCTGTTATGTTAGTCCTAGTTTGTTTTGTAGAGTTTTGTTTATCTTTTATTTTGGGGCTGCAAGGATTTTTGCTCTAACTTTTTAAAATTCAGACAGTTGCTATAAAGCATACCCTTAGCAACCAGGTATCACTTTTACAAGCTGCTAGTGCAGGATATTATTACAGAAATGTCAGCCTGTTGACAACTCATGTGCTGCATGATGATTATCTTATCTGGGGGGCAAATACCAAGCAGCTGAGGAAGAACATGAAGCAGAGGCTTTATTTCCAGAGGATTCTCATGAATACTTTGCACTGAAGTTGCTCTCAACTTTCTACCGCTGCTGCATTGAGAGCATGTTGACCTAATGTAATGTGTGCATAGTTCAGCGGCTGCTGAGCCTCAGAGAGGAAAACCCTCCAGAGGCTTATCAGGTCTGCAGAGAAACTAATGGGCTGCCCTCTCCAGTCCCTGGAAGAGATCCTGTTGTTCCAGAAAAGCCCTGAATATTTAAAACAAAAAACGTAGCGCTCTGTTTCAGCTCCTCCCCTCAGGAAAGTAAAAGTTAAAACCCACAGCACTTGTTTTTAAAAAAATCTATATTTTATCTGGAAGAAATGACACAAGATGTGCAACACTTGTTTCCACGTGCAACACTTAAATACGTAAATACTTTTGTGTTTTTCAAATTCAGTTTTTATCTCTTTGTTTTTTGTGTGGATGCAGTAATTTTATTTGGAATGTAATTCACCTGACCCAACCTGCACCTCATCACTGCATGTGGTTGATAACAACAATAAAGATATCTTATCTGTACAGTATGTGCAGTCAACACTCGGCTGAGGCTTCTTTTGCATGAATTACGTCATGCAGAGTGACATCATGGTCATTAAACGGTCATTTATTCATAGTTTTAGCGGTGAGGGCAGGTGCAAAATCCTGCTGGAAATTAAAATCTCCATAGTTTCCTGCTGTTCTATCTAAAACCAGAGAGAAGCTTGAGCTTCCTGATACATGACTCTAGCGAGTTTGGACTGATTTGATAATTTATTTCTATTAATAAATTTGATCTGTTTGGATGTAAGCAATATAGAAAACTTCTTGCTTCTACACGGCTTTCCTTGTTATAATTAAAGCAGTCTGTGATCATCTTGACTCTACAAAAAGAAGGTCGTCAGTAATTGCTTTACATTAAGGGGTCTATAGAACATTTCTGTATTAAAAATCTATTTTTTTTTTTCAGAACAACCATAATAACATCGTATTTCTATGACTATTCCCTGTCCTTTTCTTTTGTTGTTAAATTTGGGAACAGTCCTTAAGTTTATATTTTATGTCCTTGTGGGAAAAAGAAGTGTTTTCTTTAAAATATCCAGGAGAACACCGTCCCATTTTGTCCTGAACTGAAGGTTGGGTGGATAGTTACCTGATAACTACTAACTAAATAACTTGTAACTCATCTGTGGCACTATTCTAACTAACTGGAAGACCTTAAAAGAACAACATAACTTTTCTTTTTTATCATGTTTTGGTATGTAGCCTCGATTCAAAAGAGTTTCTGCAAAACAAGGTTCTGTTACCAGAACTGATCTGTCCTCAAGGTGGTGCTAGAGAGAACAAATAAAACATCCAAAATTATTATTACAATCTTGTTTCTGGTGTTTAACTTTCTTCTGTGAAATCTAATTTTGTTTTATCAACCACTTAATGCTATCATGACAATTTATTATGTTTACAATTTGAAAAGTTCAAATGTAAAAGTAGTAAAGAGGTAATGCTAAGTATAATAATGATAGTATTTTTTATTTTTGTCAGTAAATATATATATATATATATATATATATATATATATATATATTATATATATATATATATATATATATATATATATATATTATATATATATCCTTATATATATATATATTATATATCGCCATATAAATGATATATATAATTATATTATATATATATATATATATATATATCCAAGTTTTGGATAACTTGGATATCCAGATCCAGACAGACAAAATGGTAAGGTCGAACCAACTGGACATTGTTGTAGTGGATAAACAACAGAGGAAAGCCGTTGTGGTGGATGTAGCAATACAGAGTGACTGCAACATCAGGAAAAAGGAGCACGAGAAACTGGAGAAATACCAGGGCCTCAGGGAGGAACTGGAGAGGGCCTGGAAGGTGAAGACCACAGTGGTGCCTGTGGTCATCGGGGCCCTCGGGGCAGTCACCCCAAAACTGGAGCAGTGGCTACAAGAGATCCCAGGAACAACATCAGACATCTCAGTCCAGAAATGTGCAGTTCTAGGCACAGCAAAGATACTGCTGAGACCCCTCAAGCTCCCAGGCCTCTGGTAGAGGACCCGAGCTCAGAGGATAAGAACCACCCGAAGTGGGTGAGTATATACACAATGTTGCCTACTAAAAAAAAGCAATTAAATAAAAATAAAAACTATAATAATAACAATAGTTATTATTATTATTATGAAGTTGTAGTAGCTCTGGTAATAGCTAGAAAAATCGTTTGTTTATTCAATATTAGGAGCTGTATTGTAAAACTCCTTCCAACTGACTGCTGTTTTACATAGTCTAGATTAAAGTCAAACTCTTATTTCACAAATGAACTCAAAACGACGAGAATGCTCTCTCGACAGCAACATTCAGAGATAAACGACACTCCTTGCTTTGTTTGTGTTCAGTTTACTGCGGGTTATTCGCAGCAGTTGGGATGATAAAGGAACTAGAGAGAGAGAGAAAAAAAAAAATCTTTGGATAAAAGTGAGAACAGTGGCTCTCCACCAATAGGAAGCCTCGGGGGGCGGGCCTTGAGGCGTCAGCACGTTAGAGTGCGCGCTGCGCTGAGCCAGGCAACTTGGCTCGGAGTAACAGTAAATCAGACAGAGCAGCTCCTAACAGCTCCTCCAGCTCCTGCAGTGAAACTGTAACCCCCCGTTGCAAGTATTTTTGGCCGCTCAGAGGAACCCGGGTGAGATCACTGCGGTCTCTTTTCCTCGGACACACTCGAAGAGTTGTTCGGCAAGAGCGACGCAGGGAGCCGTTTTCAGCCTCCTTTCATACATATTTACACATCTGTAAATTCATATCACACTGGAAATGTCCGAAAACAAGCCGAATGATGAGCCCAAGTTATCTACGACGGACAGGGTGGTGAAATGTAAGTGGGGTTTATTTATTTTTTAATTATTTTTATTTTTTAAATTATTATTTTAATGTGTTTACGGTGTCTGCGTGTCTGGAAGAATTTCGTCGCAGCTGCAAAAAAAAAAAAAAAAAAAATGTAGTCGAAAAATTGTTCGCTGGCTTATGGAGGAAGAAGGGTGTTAGCCGAGCTGTGACAGCAGCTGTAAACTAGGAAGTGAGGAGAACTTCAGCCTGCAAGAATCTCACACATACATGTTTCTCCATTATAAAAATAAGAATACCCTCATATTCAACGAAGCGTTTCCATGTGACTGCGTAGCCTGCAGGTTGATGGTCTGGGTTTATATGTATATATGCATTTGGTGCACAGCATGCATGCAGATCAGGCTTTGCAATCAGCACCAAAGGCGATCTTTCAACCCCCTTGTCTTTATTGTGCATGCACCATCAAGCAATGCTTTATCTCTCCGGTTTTAACAATTGCACAATCCTGCTTGCTCGATGTATGTTTGATTGTGGGGGTTGCTTTCACTGTTCATGCCACATGGGGTGGCTCTTCCTGCCTCTCTCTGTGTTTACAGGTCTGACATTCCACCTTTGCAGTCTACCATAAGAATGCAATAAAGATAATAATCAGTTGGACTCTACCTACCCAGCTCGCCCAGCGTCATTTCACTTAAAGGCTGCAGACTTTTAACTTTGAGACAATTCATGCACAAGGATATGAGCTATTAATGCGTCACTGAATGACAAGAGCAAAGTAGGATGACAGGATCTGTGTGTGTTTGTTTGATCCAGCTCTAGCTGCGGATCAGTACTCCAGTTTCTGCTCTGCACACCACAACAGGCATGTGCAGGGACCACATCGGGGAATTGAGGGAGATATTTTCCTTATTTGGGCTGAGCTCATCGATTGAAACGATTCTTGCCAATAGCTCATCAGGAGGGGGAAATTAGTGGCAATCTTGAAGCTTTAGCGGATGGAGTAAGCAGCGAGCGGCTGTGTTCTGGCCACATTTCTGGTGGAAAGTGGAGGGTGGGTGGGTGGAGTGAGTGTTGAGAGATCCACAGAATGTCTTGGGTGCTTTTGTTATGAATTTTTTAAGAGATCATACCCGTACAGTCTCCAGCAACGTGAAGGCTAATGAAAAATGGATTTGACAAGATTCGGCTATAAAGAGATGAAACGGTTTCACTGGGAAACTTGGACTGGTCGCGTTAGCTACAGTGCTTTGAGAAAGTATTCATGCCTACTTGAACCTTTCCATGGTTTGACCTGACATCATTAAAACCACAAAGTCAGTGTGTTTTATTGATTATTTGCATGCAGTAATCTTAACTCAAGGTGCTGCTCAGTAACATAGTGGTGGCAGCATCATGCCCTGGAGATACCTTTTTTCAGCAGGTAGACGCAGGCAGGAATGAAATACCACAGGTGTTAATCATAAGAAGTCCTGTTTGTTGTTGGACCGAAATGATTAATTGGGTACTGAAATAATTGTCAACTGATTTATTAGTCGTTAACTGGACTATAGAACCCCAATAAGAGGCCATTTGCTAAAAGAAGAACGTACTCAGATAAGCCACAAATACACTAAAAAATATATCGATTATGTATTTAAGATGGAAGCTCTTGTCTGTAATTATGTTCTACCCTAAACGCCTCCCAAATTCTGTGAAAAAAAGGAAAAATAATCTCTTATTAATCAACTTTTGCTATCCAATTATTAATCGTTTAATCCAAAATGTTGCCAGTTGATGTTAAGTCAAGCAGAAAGGACTGAGCTAGTTATTTTAGCGCACACTAAAGGAAGGCTATATTAGTGGATTTTTGGCCATTAAAATGTTTATTTTCTTATTTTGAAATAAGAAAATAAACAAATTGCAATATTTGTTTATTTGCACCTGTTAGCAAATTTCTAATAATGTATAAAAAAAGGTTTGAGTGGCTAAATGAAATTTGCTATTTTGTTTTCCGATTAATTGGTAGAATAAAGGATTAGTCAGATAATTGCAGGTCTGATTTGCTGCTAGCAGAGGACACAGCTTGAGAACTGATGTTGAGATTCTCTCGCTTAAAATCCCCCCAAAAAATTAATCTCTGTTTCTGGTTGTGATGCACAGTCCGACTCTTGACTTCACAATGCTGCAATGCTTAGTAAAGCTCTGCAATTATCTGAATCAGATATTGATTAGACATTAGAAGCAGGTTGTCAGTCGACACAAGAGGCCGGATCCAAAAGGCGTCGGCCGGAGCTCCTGGAAGTAAATCCATCCTCTGAGTTTCCAGAAGTGCAACATTTTTTTTTTTTTTTGGTGATGCATCAGTGTTGTGACAACACAGGACACTGGCTGCTGTGTACATACAAAGCATGAACGTGGCTGCAGGCTATAGGTGTGAGGTAATTTGTTTTCAGCTGCCTGTTTTGCGACGCTGCGAGGCGTCGGTCCAACTTATCACGAGCGCGCCGCAGCCACCTGTTTTCAGAAGGCATTATCATAACGCTCCTGAAAGCCAGTGCTGCAGAGTAATTACTCCATCCTCTTTAATCAGCCTCGGCAGGCCACGTCGGCAGGGTCCGCGGGGGGGATTCTTCGTGTTTTTAAATTCGACAGAAATAAGTATAGGAGGAAATGTCAGTTGGGAAGCTTTTCACCTTAATGAACTATGTATAGAAATCTGGCTCAGTGGCTGACCATTACGGCAGCTTTTAAGGCTTACCTGATTAAGTAGCTGCTGGATAGGGATTAGCCATGACCTGTGATAATCCCTATTATTTTCCCAAAAATTCTAGTCATCATCATTGTTAATGTGTTGCTAAATGTGTTGGCTGTGGAGCTATTTCCAGCGTCGATTGATAAATGAATCCAGTTCTTGCCTGGTCACCGACTAGAACAGAAACAACAGAAGCTGAATGAAGGTCCATGAATTACAGTGGATTTAACATTTGGAAAGTGGCAGAGGAATTTATCGTAAATGTAGATTTAGCTCAAAGTGCAAGCATTCACTGGACTGAATTCGCTTCAGTTTTACCTCTTCATAATTTCTGCTTATTTTCAAATGTGTCATCATCATCCGATGAGTGTGTGGGATATAAATATTGAAAAGGACTGTTTACAGTGCAATATCTGCAGGGTATTACACTGCTAATACAGCAAACCCCCATCTATTTACAGTTCAGTTCTCATGGATTTTTCTGTGGATCATGACTTCAAATTATTTGCCAAAAATCCACCATTTTGTGCATGTTTTCACAAAACATGTCTTATAATATCTTATAAAGTTTATATATCCTCAAATTATGATTGGGATGCTGAGTTATCTAAGCAAAAGGTTACTTAGCATATTGTTAGCTTGTGTTTGCAAAGCAGCCAATCCAGGAACGGCATTTATTTTCCTCGGCTCTGATTGGCTGTAGTGCTAAGAAGGTTTCCACTGTGTGAATTAATGCGTATTAACCTTTAATGGGGAAGGTTGTTTTTCAGTATTGGGAGAGTTAGTTAAAGGAAACGTAGAGGGAACCACAGTGGGGTGAAGGTTCATCTTCCAGCAGGATAACAATGACTTGGACATTGTCCAAAACTTTAGTCATGTTGGCCAAAAATCTTTGCACTATAAGTATTCACGAGCCAAAAACAAATCCCTTTTTGTAGGAAAGGGATGTCGTAGATCCAAAATGTGAAAAGGATTTTGCACATTCGCAAAATCCTTTGTTTTAAAAGCTTTGTAAAAGAAGGGACGCTTTCTTTCAAAACGCTTTCTATACTTAGCCAAGTTTAATAAATTGAATAAACGTTGATCTTGGATCAGTAAAATAGACTTTTCATTTAAAGTCTCTGGATAGACATTGTTCTATTCATTAATAAACCTTGGTTATAAAAAGAGAAATACGTTGTATAACATTTCCCATTATAAGAAAATTATGTTCATAATGATTCACTCTTGTATCATTTTTGAACTGCATTCGGGAGCCGCACAAAATCAGTACAAAAGGCCACAATTGGCCCTCGGGCCACGCTTTGGACACCCCTGACTTAGAACAAAGGGTGTATAAGTGTTAGATCGATCCGGTCAGGATGTATGACTTTGAAATTGACGTCCAGATTTTCTCCATCCAACTGAGCTGTTTTGCACATAACAGTGTGAAGGATTTTCAGCATCTATATGTGGAAATCTAGTATAGAAATTCTTCAAAACGCTGTAATCCCAGCAGAAACTATTTCTGCACGCTGCTCTATACAAATGCAGGGCACACATTTTCCTCACACTTCAAAACTACGCTCTAATTTAGAAGTTTGTGGTTGTAACCTGTAAAAAAAAAAAAAAAAAAAAAAAACGTCCACAGGGTATGAATACTTTTGCTTGGGAATGTAGCTAGTAATTTGGTTGCCATGACAGCAGCAGCGCTCCAAAGCAGAATAAGCATAGTAATGATGTTTTTCCATCGCCACGCTGAGACGCAGGGCCTCCATGCTGCTCCCCGGGACCCGAGCGCTCCTCCCGACGCAGCGCTGGGTGCTTTTCTCTCTGCGAGCGGGGGATGGACGACATCTGACATCTGACATTTGACTTTTCGGAGAGAAGGCCCCCCGCGCTCAGACCTGCGTGGGCTGGAGAGGTTGTACTTGATGACAGTGGCGCGATCCCAGCTGGACGGCCCGAGTCATTTATAGAACTGGACGTGAAGCGACGCCTCGTATCGTGGGACCTCTTCCTCACCTGCACACCTGCCTCTTGTTTGTATGCCAACAGCAGTGTTTCTTTTCTTTTTTTCCCCTTTGGTTCTTATCAGATGTAAACGCAGCGGTGTGCAGAAATGAAAGAGTTTTCCTGAAGGTCATCTGACTCTGAGAAATATTTACTCAATAGCTTCCACACACTGTTTGCAGCATGGTGATTTAAAACAGGAATTCATAGTGTTTACCTTCAGTTCTGTGTTGATTGTTTTGATGAGGACTTTAGATTTCCCTCGATAAATGTAAACCATCTTTTGCTTTCAGGAACAATACTTGTTCCTGAAACAAGTATTTCAGGAATACTTGAAATACTTCAACTGGACTTATCAAAACTGTTCAGTTTTGATAAGTTTTACTTTTTTTCTATCAGTTTAAAACACCCAGACAAAAAAATGCACATAAATCTGCAGAGCTAGGTTCTCAGGGAGCTAAGTTCTCATAAGCCTAGACTTTAATAATTAGTTTTAAAAAATCCCTGAAAGTAGCAAAAAGAAAACTTTAACGATGCAAAAACAACCACAAGAAGTACGAAATTCAATTTAAACAACTTAGAGCTTAAACAGTTTGTGTTGATGCTCTCCTAGCTTCATTTCCTGGAGAAAGAATCTCATGTTTACCAGCTGATGTAGGTTAAACTGTGTGACATGTAGGAGTTCCTATTTGCACCATTTTACTGTCAAAAAAGTAAGAGAATTATCAGATGAAAATAAGTTTAAATAAACATGTTTGAATCACCAAATCAGATTTATCTGCAGTTTGTATATTACAGAGTAAAGCACACTTCTTAAAATTGGCATCAAGAGAGATTATTATTTACTTCACAGGCAAGTAAACAAAAAATCTGAAACATAAATTTGGAAAAAGGACCTAAAAGTAAATCTGAACCACTAAAACCTAGAAATTATCATTTGATGTTCCTCTATTTGATGTCGTTTTACTGAAAAGAGGATCTTCCCAATGATGTAATCTGATTTTGTTGCTTTTGTGGTTTACATTGCAGAAAGACATATATGTTTGTTATATTTTTGAATTTTGCAATTACACCAAGTTGCTTGAAGGTGATTATATTTTCGATGCCCTAAAGGTCAGTATTGTATTTGGTCAATTGGATGGCTCTTTACAGCCGTGATCAGATTTCAGTAAGAAAGATGAAAATGTTAAAAGGAATGGTTGGAGCATTGTGATTTAAAAAAAGACGAATGAGAAAAATGTAGGTTAATTGCAGCCTACTTTGTGACCACATTATTCCACAATAATACTGAACTTGCATGTTTTTCATATGTCCTGCAGCTCTACTGGAAACGAACGCCCTAATATTACCAGCTTCATTTATAAATGTTATTTTATGGATGCCATTTAGACTCTACATCAGTATTTCCGCACAGCAGACAGTCCTGCAAAAATGGGCTTCACACAATGTTTCAAAAAGGATTTATAAACACTTGATGATAATTTTTGATAGATTCAGCTGAAAACAGCAACTGATCTACACTGATGACATCACTGCTGTAATCAAAACAAACAACAAAAAGATGAAATTCTGTGCTATTAACACAAACGTTTGTGTTTTTATTGCTTTAGTTTTAAATCAAGAAGATAAACACTACTTTTGGAGTCCTAAGCACGACTCTCATAACATTTGAACTGGTTGTGGATCCGCCTCCAGCGCCGAGCTAATTGTTTCTTTCCTCTGGACCAGCTAATAGTAAAGCTGGTCATTTAGCGCATTAAGCGCAGACTGTGGCCCTTTTCCACAGGGCCACAGTCTGCGCTTAATGTGAATTTTTGTTTTATAGCTCTCATTTTGAGAAATAACCTACAGTAGACCCATTATTTCAGTTACACTGGATGTTATTGAAAAGATGTTAACTCAAACTGATTTAATTTGAAGGAAGCAATAATGATGCTTGTTTGCACGTCTGTGGGACTGAGGCAGCTTTATCTCTGCTTGCCAACTTGTTGTGAGGTTGTTGCTTTTCCTGCAAAAGTAAAATATTAAGCTTGGTTAAGCATATGATTCATGATTTGTTATGTCTTATTTAGAATATTTCAGTGGACAAATATCTCTTTGGTTACTATGCAAAAACCCTTTGCTGTTTTTATTTATTTTTTTCCATTGAATGGCTAAAGTAACCGTTGCCTCTCCTGCGTTTTAAAAGGGAGCATATTTAATCTGACACTGACTGGTTACACAATTGATTTGCTGCAACAAAGCAGACGTTTTAGTGGCTGGTCGTCAATAACGTTCCCAGTCAAGGTTAATTGTTTGCACAAGGGAGAAAACCTGCAAGATAAGTGTTATTAATTGTGCTGTCATACTCCGTTATAGAAACTTCTTCAGTATACATTGCAGCTTTTAATTTACTTGTAATAGTCAAGTGAAGAATTTCCATTTATGAAGCTGACAGGTGTTTCTTCTGTTGACAGCCATCTTCTTGTACAGTTCTTGATAACATAAAGTGAGGAGTGAAATAAAAATAGAAAAACGTGTATTTACTCTGTGTGAGTACCACAGGATGAAAGTAGGAGCTCTAGTTAGCTTGAGCTAGACTGTTAAGATCACATGAGAATGTTGAGTAGCAATAACAAGCAAATATACTAACATTTTTACGTTATCTCAGATTACCGAACATTAGTTTCTGTTTTCATAGCAGCCTGTGTAACAGGATTATCCAAAATGTTTACTTTGGCTAAAGTTTGTTATCCATAAAGAGTAAACATTTGCTAATATTTTTAAATGAGCATGTTAAGTCAGATAAATTTACTCTAGCGACTGTGCTAAAGGCGGTCTATGCAATAGCTTTACCCAAAATGCCAGCCTTAGCTAACGTATGCTAGCTAAAATTAGCTAATATGCTAAAATTAGCCTGTTAACTCCAAGTACCTTACATTAACCGTTATGTATATTGCAGCTTATATATTAGCTTTAATCAAATTTGCCCCAAATTACCTGTCTTCATGAATTGGCATGTAAGCATTTTGGCTAATGATAACTGCAATGGGCAAATAGGCTAAAAGGATTGATTCATAGCTAATATAAACATGTTAGCTAAGTTTAGCTAACACTTGTTGTTCTGCTTACATCAGTATGTGTCATCAGTAGCCAAACCTTATCTTAACATTAGGTAACATGCTAACATTAGCATGTAATCATTTTAATTTACAATAATAAACATTAGCTAATATTTATTATTGTTAAAATGGCAACATTAGCATATAGAATACCAATTGAAATTGTAATTTTATAAAAAAAAAAAAAAAGTAAACAATATTAAAGCATTTAAAGAAACCTGAAGCTTTTAGCTTTCAAATGAGATGTTAGGATGATTTGAAGTTTCCCCCATTATTATTTTTAGGAGAATAATTGTGAATAAAAAGTTAAATACAAGCATAAAAGTTGTAAATGACAGAAGATGTAGACAGCTCAAAGTTGTTACATTTAAGTTATTGAAATGACAGTAGTAAGTACAAAAAACACACAGTTTGCAGCATTCACAGAACAAGCATGCGGTGTCTGCTGCTCCCACTTACTCTTGGTTCTTGATTGCATGACAGTGCAGGAGTTCAGTCCTGAGCTGCTACCTCCGTTACGATGTTCTTCTGAGATAGGGCGGACTGTGGTATTTTGATCCACAGTAAGTGCACCTTTACTGCTCATTAGATTAAAGAGAATTAGACTCTGTTGTGGATTTGGGGCACAGAGAAAGCAGTGGATTTGGACAGATTAAGATCCATATAGGGGGATAAACGCAGCTCTGCTCTGAGGTTGTAATCTGACTCCATGCATTAGCTGCTGCTTTTGCTAATTCATGTGAACAAATGGATGTTGGGTGTTGATGAAAGGAAACGAGGGAGTGAAACTGTTTACCTACGCTGGTATTTTTTGATCATTGCTAATCTAAGTAAGTGCGGTTAACGGCATATTCAAGCCTCGAAGATCCTACTGTTGATTTACTTCCCCTATTACACAATAAAGCTGTATTTTTATAGCTTATGCAATATGGTGATGGAGGCATGTTTTCAATGTTGCTTTCTACTATTGTCTGTTCATTAAGAAACATTATGAGTACCACATGGAGCTTATTTTCTTTGTTTGCTTTGGACAAAACAGAGAAATTACACTCATGATTGCTTATACCCACAGTGGCCAACTATGACTGAGGAGGTCATAATGCCCTGCTCTCATATTTCATGAAAATCATCCTGTGTACAAACAAACCCTCACTACTCCCCAGTTCAGATGGCAGACGGGAGCACACAGTTGGGAACAAAAACCATTTGGAGCAGAAGCGGCAGTTGTGTGTCATTAGATAGCTCTTTAGAGTGGGTCACCCAAATTAATCGATACAGTGTCTGCTGCGCATTTAACTGCGTGTTGGGCAGCCGGTTCGGGAGAGAGCGGGGGAGGAGAGGATGACACCGTGAACCGGGAGCAGGAAGGGTTGCTAGGTCGGCTTGTGGAGCAGGGCCTCCCACTCCCACCAAGAGAGGGAGAGCGAGCTGCGAATGCACTGCAGTTTGTGTTTACGTTGGTGCAATCGTGTTCACACAAACATTCAGGCACGCATGTGTGCACATGGGTCACTTCAAAGCGAACGAGAAAGCCGACGTCCGAGGAAATCAGATACTAGAAAGCTGTTTTTTTAAATCTGTTGCTTCTTTTAAAGAAGATTTGTGAGATGAAGGCATCCGATTAATAGCCGTTAATCGATTATGGAAATAATCATCAGCTTAATTTAGAAATCGATTAATCGTTAACTGAAGTATACAGATTCAAACAAGGAGTTTGTGTCGAGAACAACTTAGTCAGAGAAGTCATTATGCTAAAACTGTACAAAAAAATTATACATTTTGTATTGAAGATATAAAAAAGACCTTTGTAAATATGTTTTACTCAAGTGGCATCATTTTAGCTTCACCTCATTCAAATTCTGTAATAAATATAAGAAAATCTCCTTTTGAGCACGTTTTGCTATCCAACGATTAATTGGTTAAACCAAAAAGCATTCAGCAGGTAAGTCCTACACCTTATTGATAAGTCAAGCAGAAAGTATTTATTTAGCTACAAATGCATCTTTTGCAATGAATCATGAAGCGTTCACTAAATAAATGTTACGTTTTTGCATTTTAGGCAATAATATGTGTTTTTTTCTTTAAAAAATTAATTTAATTATTTGTTTATTTGCATCTATTTCATTGTATAAATTGGCATAAGTGGTTAAATGAAAAATTTGCAGAATGGGCCAGCTTTTAAATCCAATAATTGATCATTACTTAATGCAACCCTAATTTTTTGGCCAATTTCTAAAGTGTAGTTTATGTAAACCTATGTAAAAACTAACTTCTCATATGCAACATGTGTCTTTCCACATTAAATGGGAGCATCGTCGCATTAATTTGGATATTTACTGTAGGCTGACATTTATTTAACTCCACAGGTTCGTACATCCTGCCACACATTTAAAAGGGACATTCCCCCTTTTTAGACCTCAGAGTTGACTCTGTGGATTGGGACAGGCCCCTGCGCGTCACTGTGTACCACACGCAAACACAGACACACTCCTGCATCGTGCAGGCGGGTGTTTGTATTTAAATATGGGCAAAATGAGTAAGGCTGTTTGCGGGCTGCCTATAAATGGTGGATTAGTAGACTGAGAAAAGCCACTGCACAGGAAGAGACGGCTTTGCAGCAGAATAATGTATGGTATCTGTCGGTAACTGTCCGCTCTCACGGCCTCTGAATGTGAAGGATGATACAATCTTGATTTCTGTTTACAAAATGCAACTTCTGGACATTAAACAAAAACTTGACCAGAAAGGGACAGAAACTGGAGCAAATCATCTTCTACATCACCCCACTGGAACAAATCCCACACGTTAACAGCTGATATTCTCATCTCATTCAACGTGGCGCACTCATTATTTATTTCTTTTTTCCTCTTCTGCGCCTGTTTGATAAAGCCAGTTGGTGCCTCTAACTGGATCTCACAGAGAAGTCCCAGTTGTCTTCAGGGCATGGCTTTGCTTTCCACTGTCGGTTTGTTTTGGCGAGAGTTTGGCTTTGGCACATTACTTAGGAGCATGAACAGCCAAGATGGCAGCATCAGCAACGTGCATTCAGACATACAAACCCTCCCCAAAGTTGTTTCTGGCTGCCGATGAGCTATAGTATTTAAAATCCAGTCGGACATTATCCAGTGACAGATTCACTATGTTTGACCTGATATCGGGGAAGCGAATCATATCAAATGTCTTGTACGTTCCTGTTTTCTGCAATTACTCTACGGCTGACTTAAAGGCAATGCAAAGCTGAATTGGTTTGCTGTTCTGCACGATAATGTGCATTACTCTAAGCAGTTTGAGCCTCTTAGTGTTTCTTTTCTCCCCTCCCACTCCCTTTTAGCTCATATGTTGTTTTTTTTAACACATTTAAATTCTTTAAAAAGCTGTTTTGACCAGCATTGTGTAATCTTTTAATGTGGTATTTAACGGATAGTTTCCCAAGCTTTCTAAAACACATTTTTTAAATTTAACTATAAGCTTTGGCTGCTTCTTCCCCAACCCCCCCCCCCCCCCACCCCACCACCACCACCACCACCCCACTCATTTCGGGTTGGTTTATTTCAGCAACTGGACAGAAAAGCTTCTCAGAGTAAGAGAATTACTTGCAAATTATTGGTAAAATTGCCCTAATAAGCAAAAGCACTTACTGGTTTTGGGTTTTGGTTGTTTCAGAGAAGACTTGGTGCGAGTGAAGGGGGTCAGATACAACTTTCCAGAACTGGGTCTGACCTGAAATGATGTGAATCATCAGCTGTTTCCTTTCTCAGCCTGCAGCTGACTGGCATCTTCCCAGATATGATTTAATATCCCACATCTCCCCAGAGATGAAAGTAATTCCCGAAACATAGCCCCTCTGCTACAGTTTCTCCCTCTGCAGAAAGCCACCACAATAATTTATTCTCGTTTGCTTTTTGTTCGCTCAAATATTGAATTACAAATATTAAAATTAGGATCGCACCAATCGTTCAGCTGACCCCAATTTCCTCCATTTCGGGAGCCGATACTGATATCTACCTCTGCAATGGTCTGAAAATCAGCCTCTGTTGCCTGACTCTGAAATAAGTTTGTATTGTTTCATGGGTATCGTTGAATAGTTTTAGATAAAATAAGACTGGAACATTGCAAGTGTGTTGTGAAATTTCAGCACCTGGCTGTATCTGCATTGAAATTGTGATTTCAATTGCGTTTCTTATTTAATTGAAACACCTCAAGTGTAAAATTGTGTTATTTGTAAATTAGCATAATGCCAAAAAAAAAGTTTTGCGCACATTTGCAATCGTCATGTCGCGATAACAAAATTTACTAGACAAAAAATTGTCCCAGAATTTATTGCAATAAATGGTAATATTGTTGTTTTCAGACCTTTTTCAATTAATATAACGGTAATAGCATAATAATGCAATAACACGTTCCCAAAGCTCAATGAACTTTAAATTCTAATGAACATTTTAACACTGGGGCCGGGACACATTTAAAACGTCCAAAATAAATAAACGAAAACAGAAACAACAAATAAAATAAATCATGAAGTCTCTGTAAAGAAAATTGTTCTTCAGAAAAAACCTACCAAAACTGGATGATAAGAGAAAAACGATAAATCATGCAAATGGAAATTATGGATTCTTTTTTAATTTATCATGCGATTAATTGATTTGTTGTTTATTTGACGAGCCTATGCGTCAATTATTTAAAGTAATTGGGATCGGTGGGTCAGGCCAGAAAACGGCAATAAGTTCACCTCTCGTTAAAATTCAGACTTTTCTCTACAACAAACAGCATTATTGTAATTTTGTGAAGGACAGTTGTTAATATAAACCACAACACAGTGATGTAGTCAGAAGTATGGGATTCCTTTTCAGTAACAGAACAATCTGCATTTTGTTTCAGGTATATTTCACATTTTTAATGAACCCTGAGGATAAACTCGGGACTCCTTTAACCACTTTCTGCTGTGTGTTGGATTCTCTTTAGTCACACGACATTTAAATTCATTGTCTCACTGTGCTGTGAAAGGCAAAAGGCTATTCTCAGGCTCCTCGTGGAGCCTTTTTATTACTGCAGATTATATTTATTGCTTAGAATAAACAAGCTTAATTGGAGTAAGCCCTTTCAACAGATGGGTAAATAAGCAGATTATGTGGCATGAGGTTTTCCTGTGTTTGTCCACCGTTTGTCCCCGGTGAGATAAATGATATTTCTGGGAGAGTTTTCTTTCAGGTGTTGTCAGAATATAGGCTAAAATAGCCAGCGTGAGGCCGACATAGAGAGAGACTTCAGCTATACAAATACAGCTGGGGGTGAGCTGAGGCCCCAAGGTTTATTTGCACACATTCACATGCGTTAATTATAGCCCACCTGGCTGAAAATTAACCCTCTTATTGTATGTGGTGGTAAATTTGGCGACTGGTTATCTTAGTTTATCGCCGGAGGAAAAGAGCTGTCTTTGGACGGTCTATAATTGACCTGACAGGATGTTTAGAGTTTGTCTGATCAGACCTGACAGTCCTGGATGTTTGCTGTCCATGTGGATGTATTAATGACAATCTATGGTTATTTTAGGTCATATTTTTCTTTTGTGACTAAAGCGGAGAGGTGCAAACAGGCGTTAATGTTTGCCTCAGAGCCGATGATGGGACTCCGCTCACTCCTGCATGGAGAGGTGAGGGAGTGCGACTCCCTCGGAGTGCCCCATGGAGGAGTCGTGACTGGGGCTCTGTGTGCGCGTGTCTGGGGTAGACTACCATTAAATTACTTTTTTCCTGAGAGGATAATTGGGGCAAGCTTGTTTGATCTTGCTTGTTTATATTTAACTGCAGAAAGTTGGTTTGAATTCTGAAATATTTGCCTCCACAATCGTCAATCTAAAGTCTACAGTCTGCCTCTGTTTGCCAGATCAGAGATGGGATTGTGTCCTTTGGCTCCGATTGATTCATCGACGTACAGCCTTACATTACAGTGACCAATGGGCTGAACTTTAATGTCACCCCATTTCCTGATGGACGCTGAGAGTACATCCTACTGCATCTTTTCGTTGGTAAATGGACCAGTTGCGTTATTGATTGTAAACAGAAAGGTCCTCTGCTGGTTGTGGTTCACATACGGCAGCCTGCAGAAGTATTCAGACCTCTTAAACTCTTAACACATTTCGTAATGGCATACACTTCAAGGTGTTTTATTTTAAAGGCCTATATAAATGTGAAGTTGAAGGACATAGTACTGGGGCATATGTTCACATCTACTCAGCCCTCTCTACTTTAACACCCTTATATAAGCACGATATTATCGGTATGGCATCGATATCGGCCAATATTAGCTGTAAAATTTAATACCGGACATCGGCCGTTCTGTCAAAATAACTGATATAAAAGGTGATGTTTTTATTTGACAAACCAGTGACAATGATGCCTGCAGCACCGCATGATGTCAGATTTGCACTGTTTGAGTGTTGTCATTGTCTTAGAGAGAGCAAATGTTATGAATACATTTAACATTAAACATAATGCTAGTTGAAAGTGTTACATCATTTTAGCCTCCTTTTCAGCTTTTGCATTTGGTAGCAGGATAAATTGACAAAGATAATGCAGTATTTTAATTCCAGTAGAAAAAAACTACACTTTACTGTGAAAGAGCAGAGCGTATTACTGAAAATCTATAGTAGGTATAGGCAAAAAATATTGGTATTGTATCGGTTATTGGCCAAATGTGTTTTAGTATGTCGGCATATCAGATATTAACAAAAAATCCAATATTGTGCAACTAAGTACAACTAATGGCTTCTAGAAGTCCATGTAAGTATGAATCCATCTGTTCTGTGAAGGGTGTGATTTTTAAGAGAAGTGTGCTGAACAAACTAGCATCATAAAAGTTGTAGAGACATTTAAAGCAATGCTAGGTTCTAAAAAAAATACAGCGGACCGTGGTATTTGTGGTGGTTTATGACCCCAGTTGCCTGGAAATATCAAATATCAAATTATAGCAGCCTATTTTAATAGTTCACACATTAAATATGCCTTAATATGCATTAATATGTACTACCTGAGAGGCTAACATCTACAGTCTGTTTATATTTCGACATCGCTTGGGGAACAGCCAGTCAGCACCAAAGAAAAGGATTGGCTGAATTGCAGCTAATGGCGTGTCAAGTAGCTTTATGTCTAGGTCAAAGGTCGCGCTAGACTTTTTTGTTCTGCGTCATTTTGACAAACAGCATCAAAAAATCGGTCATGTTTAGCCGCATTTTTCTGTGGTTTAGTTAATATTCATCTAGTTGAACTGTGAATCTGGATCCCATCACACATAAAGCAGAATAAATCATCCAACTTTTTCTAGTTGGATGATTTGCGGCCCCGATAACTTACAATAAATGAAATTAAACAACTCCTCTTAAATTACCAGCACTTCACCCGCTGCGGTCTGAACGCACAGCCTCACAAATTCCTCCTGGTCGCATCTGCAGAGAAATCTGCGCTGGTTCTGTTGCCTGACTGCGAGTTTTTTACCCTGTGCGGTCCGGGCGTGTGCTTTTATGAGGATTTATTTATTGATTGATATATATTTTTTTCTTTGCGCGGTTTCACTTCACCGAAACGGACAGATGTTACGTCTGCCGCGCTCCTCCTGTGCGCCGCTCTGCTTCTGGGTCGGGAAGGTAACGTCTTCCAGCTCCATTTGCTGGTTGAGTTAAGTTTAATTCTTCGCAGCGGCGGAGTCGCGTCCGCATTGGTTGTGCAGCGCACTGCGTATGTTACCATCTAATTAACTTCTGCACCTTTATAGATAAACTGCCAGCGCCTCTATTTAGACTGTAAATTGATTAACAGCGTTGCATTCTCTTCAGTTTTCTCTCATCTGTAATTGAGACTTGAATTAAACGCGGCATTTCAACCAGAGGTTTACGATGCGCTTCAGCTTTGTAAACCATAACTCTCTAACGCACTCTCAGCTTCCGGTGAGATAGACACATTTAGTTCGGTGTCCATGAGATGATTTTCAAAAAGGATTTCTTAATTAATTAATTTTAGTTGCCTCTGCGATGAACTCTTTGTGTAAAGTCTGTAATGCCTGTCCATGTGCATCAGTCAAGAGTGTTAATTATCCCCTGTCAAATGACAGACAGGTTTTAAATTTTCCGGTTGTTTAAAAAAATAACCGGTCAACTACAGAAAATATTCTGTTATTGCGACCTCTGGTCTAGATATTATTCTCTTTTCAGTATTTTGGACTCAGTCTACATTACAATGCATGACCACTTTGGAGTCGCATTAAAATAAATACGTCCTCAAACAGGCGAATCAGAAAAATACATTTTTGTCAACACCTAAAATGTGATGTTCACAGATTTTCCTTCCAATCTGACTGAAGTTGAGTTATTTTGCAAGGAAGAATAGACAAAAACATCTGCCTCTATGTGCAACACAAATAATACTATAACTGCAACAGAGCAAAAAGTAAAAATGTCAAAGGGAATAATAATTTTGATTAGAATTGGTTAGAAGAATCTCTCCCTCAGTTTAGGCCAAGATGCCCGAAGAGTGTGACTGCTAAGATCGATCAAAACTATTAGGCCTATCAAATATTGCGAATCCAAAACCGTTCCTCAGAAATGAATTGCTGCACTATTCTTAGTATGGGTTCAGCTCCTTTAAAGGGAAGGCCATGCCCTTATTTCACCTAAAAATCCTGGGACAGCACCTTCAGAGATTGAATGTTTATTACACAAACAGAACGGCAGATGTGCCAATGACATCTTCTGTGTGCACAACACATGCAGTGTATTAAAAGCGCCTGTAAAAGAAAGTCCTACTTAAGTCTTACTTATTTTTATTTATTTATTAAGTTACAAATAATCGTTTGTGACAGAATGTCATTACGGGCTTCATATGTTAAAATATCTTTATCAACAACACATGAAGCACGGCACGGAGAATCATTGTTGCGATAACGTGATGAAGTGTCGGAAAAAGTGCAAGGTTCTTAAAGAGACAGGCCAATTTTAAGGCATCGTACATGGCTACGATGCAAAGTCAAATTTATTATATGTTGTTTTAGATATTCACAACTCTTTCATAGCAACTGGAAGGCAGATGGTTAAATCCCTCCAGTTTATCGTGATTCCGCAATCGCAGAAATTCACGGAAAATCTACATGTCCCCACTTTGTTTTGCGCTATTGCAAAATTGAGGGTATATTGCAAATGTTTTTTTTACAAAAATGGATTAAAACATTTGGTTTAAGTGGATACCTCCCACAGTGTTTCTTACTTCTACTACACTGCAGACTCAGTCTTACTTGATGTTAAGTTAAAATCCCTGATCAAATTGGAGAATTACAGAAAACAAGCTATTTTTGTTTTTTAACATATTCTTTCTTTTATATGTACTTTTTGGAAGGGGTTTTAATAACGAAAAAGTGTCACATTTTTCTAAAGTAGCACCACAAAATCTGTGATTTTGATTGCAAATAATCACAAAACCAATCATGAAATCCTGGCAGTGTGTGCCTGGAAAATACGAAATATTGCTCCTGAATATGGTTGTTGCCTGAAAAATATGAACAAGTTCAATAAGTATAAGTTGAAAGTTCAGAGCTTCACTTATATTCGATGAATTTGTAACAACTACTAGAAGAATTTTAGTCAAAAGATGCTATTTACCCTCTATGCCTCTAGGGTAAATAGTGACATTGACTGTCTGCAAAGTGACACCTCCTTCATCTTTTCATGTTAGTTTACTGATGCACTTAACCCTCCACCTTTAAACTGAGAGAGAAGGTAGTTTTATTCTTCTAGAGAAAGAGAAATGTGTTTTGACTGATTTTAGCCCAAATCAAACATTACTTTTCTACTCCAGACTATCCAGTCTGTGGTTTTATATAACACATTCAGCTCCCTGTTCTACACCTACATGCATGATCTTGCTGCCTATCACACTCCTGCCAGCTAGGTTGTCCTTTTCTATATCATACCAACTCTAAATGGGGGTCTACTCAGAGAAACTGCAGCTCAGTTACTGGAGTTTTTTTTTTTTTTTCTTTGCATCCATGTCAGGCAGTCTGAAGAGTACTTAGGGGAGCAATGTCTTTGACAGGCTCTCTACCGAGGCTCGACACTTACCTCTGTCAGCCTAAAGTGGAGACATACTGTACCAGACCAGTTTTTTTCCCCCCTCACATTGACTCAGAAGTTTTCTCTGCCTGTACTTCAGCTTCTCTTGCTTCTGTCTTTACATGTTTCTTTTTTTTTTTTTTCCTTCCTCCCTTTTCTTTCAACCACATCTGCAGTCCTTCGTCTGCGCCGCACGGCGTCATTCATTCAACGTTTCTTTCCCTTCGAGCGGTATCTTGGCCGGGCAGGGTTGTAAGATCACGTCTCCCTGTATAGAATGTAATCGGACCCCCCTCCTCTCTCTGGAGGAATGTGACGGGCCTTGAGGACGTCCAAATCGAGGTACAAATCAGCTGGCCGCCTCAGCAGACGGCCCGAGTCATTTCAGGCCGGGGCTTTGAGAGCTGTTTGAAGACTAAAATCAGCTCTTTATTTCGGTATGCTGGACTCAATTCACAGCTATATTTAATCTGAAACACCCCACAGAGGTAGTGACGTGAGAACAGTCGTGAGCTGCATTAAACATTTGTTGAGTTTTCTTTGCTTTTTAGCCAGCAGTTAAAAAGGGCAGCCTAACCAGATGGCATATGCAGCACAGAGCTGGGCAGTTCTGCTTCTTTAAAAAGCCTGTTTGCATTTGTTAAAAGTAAATATAGTGTGGGTGTCATGGGATCTAGAGAACGTAAACACCCTTCATATGCAACGATGTGTTTTGTCACTACTATACGCTAACAGCACAATTATTCAGCAGCTCCTTTGTGTAATGCACGCAGCAGGACTGCAGCGAAAGAATTTGGAAATACTGACTAATCGCATCTCTGGTCTCCAAGATTTGCATGCGCAGCCAGTGAAGTGCAGCTCAAGAGAGTCGAGATTTCCCCCCAGGCATTCAAGCTGTCAAGTGGACTGAGCTTACTCGCTGACCTGTCCTCAACACATGAACCCTTTGCCGCTCAGGGATCGGGGCAAGCCCCTCGGCTGCTCGACCCGCACAGTACAGACGCTTGCCGGAGCCTTTTGAAAGCTCTGGTGCTCTCGTATCTGTCCGGATTGCGACTGTGAAGAAGGCTTTGGAGTGTGATGCCTTAACTGCCTTTAATCTCGCGGCTGCTAGTAAAGCCTGGACAGATGGTGCCTTCAGCATAATACCCCACTTGTGAATTTTGAGAGTGCTTTCTCTGCAATATGGAGGTCTGGCTTGCAGCAGAGAGGGATGATTTACTTAGCAGTGGCTTGTAGTCCTGAAAGGTTACGCGATAAAGGCAGCCTCGGGTGGGGGTGCTGTCGGCTGTTCCTGTTGTACAAAGCTCATCTGGAGAAACGGGGCGGTGAGACGAGAAATGTGTTTGAGGTTCGTGCTGACTCAGAATTCCTATGGTCTGTTGAGAAGCAATTCCTTTGTTGCCCACCCTTTCGCTTGTGTTGTTTTTTGCTTTTCTGTCTTGGCAGCCGGGTTCCCCTGCTGGCACGAGAAGCAACCACACCCCCACAGTCATGGCCCAGAAACAGAGCTATGCTTTAGAGATGGGTGTGGGGAAGGGGAAGAGAGCTCTTTTGGGGGCCTTGTTGTCCTGGCAAGAGGTGGGAGGAGGCGGCTGACTGCGCCATCCCACTGCCTAGCCACCTGTCCTCTGCAAAGCTACAGTCACTGGGCCAAAGATGCAAACTCAGAGTCCTTGCTACAAGGGATGCACGGAGGCTGGACAGTTAGAAACTCAACGATTTGATATTTGGAGATGTTGCATAGACGTAGAACAAGAAACACCTTGAAGCAACTGCCTGGGTTTTGACTTCTTACCCGTTTTTTTGTTGGAAAACTGCAATCAATTATGTCATCATCATAATCGTTTTACCTTATTTTATACCAACAGTCTGACTCAGCAGCGTTAGGAGGCGACTCACATAGTCTTTATCGCATAGTTGTTAAGGAAACATTAGCATACAACGATTTCAGTTAACTCACATGTCCCCTCGTCATTGTCCAAAAGCTTTAACACCTTAGTCTTTAAGACCCGTAGCAGGTGTAGGTATAAAGGTAATCGTTACATTTACAATGCATCGCTTGCAAAATTGTTATAGCATTATTCAATCTCTATGTTGAAGTTTGGATATTGTGCAACTTTGGTTGTCAAAATGGCGATTGAGAGTCGGCCTCAGCTTTCTAATCTATGCATTAATTCTTTAGAAAACATGCCTTCTTTTATGTGCAGCCGACCCAGCCCTGTTGGTTTGTTACTGCATGCAGGAATGCCACTTCATCTATGTGATGTGGCTATTCCTGTACAGTAGGAGGGTTTGCCCCAGTCCACAGATCGTTGTGATAGTCAGCAGCCCTCTGTCCATTTTTAAGTGGAGCAGGTAAATCTTCCAAGCCGGGACGAGTCGGCGTGGGTGGGTTAATTAACGAGGAGGAGTGTTATCTACGGTTCAGACCCCGTTTTATTTGGGTCATCCTCAGGTCTGTCGTGCTCCCTTTACCGAGCGCTGGTGTAAATATAGACTGGCTTCAACCCTTCTGTATGTGTCTCGTAATTGCATTCTAGAAATGCCAACATCACGGCTGCCAAGTAGCCCTCCTTGGGAGGTGCGATCACGCCTGTTCAGGCATATTATCTCAGAAGCAAGCTGTGAATGACTACAGAAAACACTGAAGTCGCTCGGAGTTTCTGGAACGTGACGCCGTTTTTCCTCCTTCTTTATGTTCCGTGATGTGAACGGGGATTTCTAATCTGTGCTTCGTTGATCATCACTTATTGGGAATTTTAAACAAAGCAACAATTTCCACAATGTCTTGAAATGGGTAGAAAACAGATTTGGTTTTTTTTCCTTGAACTTTAAAAAAAAAAAATGTATTTTTTGAGGATTTTATCCAATAGAGCAATACAAATGTGTGCATAGTTACAAAGTAATAGAGAAATTATACATGATTCTCAATTATTATTGCCTTGAGCTGGAAAAAGGTGTTTTGATTTGTGCTTCTACTAACATTGCACTGCTAAAAATTGAGATTTTACCTATTTTCTTTTAAAAACATCAGAATCTCAGATTGGACAGAGATCACGTGTGAACATTAGTTTTTAAATATTTCCATTGATTCTTATCAATTTAATCTGCGGGTGACCCAACGTTTTGTCACAGGGGCCGAAATAATCAGGTCAAAATAACTGGAGGGTCAAAACAATCTTCTGTTGCCTTTTCGACAAAAATTAAGTTTGCTATACTCTAAACAGATAAAGTAGTCCAATTTGTTGTTGAAAAGGCATGAATCAATTATTGAAAACTATTACAAACTTTTAATAAACTAAACCTGGACATTCTTAAACCTTTAAGTCGTAAATGGAGCGATTCAGTCAAAATTGCAGTACCGTAATTCTGCCACAGATGGCACTATCTTTATAAAAGGGAGATGTTGCGCTTTCCAGCCAATGCCAGGTTATTACGGTAATTTCACCCCCATCGTAGCAGAGAGGGAAATTAATCTATGAGGCAGTCTCTTAATAGATGGTAAATTGCTAAAATAACTTGCTAGATATTAAAAGTTCCAGTTGTTATGGATAAATGGGCAAATATATTTACTCACAGGACATTTAAAGAACTGCGTACAATTAAAATAAGCAAAAATATCCATTAATATCCATTTAAATTTAGGACATAAAGGGTTAATAATTTGTTGACTGTTTGCAACAAGAAGCTTGTGGGTTAAAATCCCAGTCTGGTGTCTTTCTACATGGAGTTTGCATGCTCTCCTTGTGCGTCTGTGGGTTTTTCCGGGAACTCCAACTTCCTCTCACAGTCGAAAAGCGTGAGAAGCAATTCTAGTTTGCATCTACCCATAAGTGTAACTTATGGGTAGATGCAAACATACAGACACACACACACACACACAGTGTGTGTGTGTGTCTGTATGTTTTGTTGTTTGCCTTGCGATGGTCTGACATCCCCCTCCATCCAGGGTTTACCCTGCCACTCGCTCGTCAGCTGGATCTAAATCTAACACTACATTTTGTGAAACATAATATAATATTTCCCTATTTTATCCAAGACACCTGGAACAAATGTTTTCAACAAGCTGAATTTTATTTTGCCTGCTCTCCCCCGAGGCCGACATGCTTTATGAGATATGAGGTTTTAAATATTTAAAAGGGGGGCTGGAAAGTCTGCTTCAGCGTGACTCTAGCTGGTTAACTACTGCAAGCAGTGAGGCAGATGGAAATATATTTAGCTGCAGCTTCAAAAAAACAAAACCAGGTGCAAAATGTAATATTTTTTTAGTGAGCTAACACTCGACAAACATTTCAAAGCTCTCGTGCAGATGTTCCTGTCAAGCTGCCTGCTTTAATTCTGCTGGAATACAGAATTATATTTTGGCTTGCCTGACATGTTATCATTATGGTATTTAGTTTCACATGCTTTTGAAGTCAAGATTTCTGACTGTGTCACTGCAGCCCTTACCCCAGCTGAACTGCATGCCGCGGATCTGTGTCATGTCCAGCCACCCGACAGCATGTCAGCGCTCACGCACAGAACAAGCCACCAACAAGAAGAAGGCTTTGTGTACGAGCTGCCGGTGCGCTTGCAGGGCTCTGCAGGGCTAGTGGGGACATATGGTCTCGATAGACTTGTGTCGTCAGTCCTTCCTAACACAAGCGGCAGTTGACAGCATGATTGAGAGCGGTTGAAGCTCCACACAAAGGTGGTTCTGTACAGTACAAGGCTGGGTTTTGGACTCAAGTTGAATCCGAGCAGTCCTTCTTAAATTGTGTGATTTTATGTTTTACCAACTGGGGAAGTAATGGAGTCGTAGCTCAGGATGAATTCGGCTCAGTTCAAAGACAGCGGATCCGTTTGATCTAAAAACGATTCTTTAAGATGTTGTATTTTGAGGATCGTATGGATTTTTATTCTTGGAACCAGTTTGTGGGCGTACACTTTGGCTACATTCACACAGCAGGTCTTGATGCTCAGTTAAAAATTTTTTTTTTTGTGGTCGTTCTTATTTACCTCAATCACACATCTGTGTGAACAATTTACGTCCCCAAAGCGATCCGTATACGTAGAAGACGAACTTTGACGTCACGCAGCAGCGCGTTGTTTACAGGAGTGGTAATGGATGGATTTAAAGTTTCTTGGCAATTTGTGGCCATGTTGTCAGTAGATCAGAACACAAAAGAAGATAATAAAAGGAAAGAACAATTAATGGCTAATAACTTTTTTGTGGAGCATTGACAGCAATTTCTGTAGAGAAGTCTGTTTGTATGTGGTCTGACTCCTAATGTGATGCACTTTAGTGGCTCAGAATTATGTTATAAATTCATAATGATAATTATCAGCCATTGTTTACGTCTTAATTTACACAGTCTTGCTTTTTCTGGTGCAGAATTATGAGGCATGGCTCACAACAATAACAGAAATGACTAGTAAATGTGACATGACTGTAGGTTAGGATACATGTCTGTGTTACTGGACCAGATCAGAGTCAAAGCCTTTTTCCAGATGTCAGACCGGTTCATGATCCCGACCCGATCCGAAGCTGCCGACTGGGTGACTGCTATGATCTGGAGCCTTAGATTTGGTCCAGATCTCAATGCTGTAGGTTTTCTCTGTGCTTCTGTCTGTATATAAACACAGAGAAATGTTAGTTACGGATTGTCAGAGTTGTGTGCAGGCTGTGTAAATGTCTGCCGGGAACAGCGGACAGTCAGGGCCGTAAAGTGGGGGGGCCAATGGCCCCCTGAACCCCCCTGTTCCGGCGCCTATGATAGTCTGTTACCCCGACACTGTTTTCACTGGAATTACTTGATGATCATGTAATACTAATTTAACTATACACTAAATACGTTGAACATTTAGAAAGTTAATGACTCCATGAATAAGCGTTTGTTCTTGACAACCAACAGATGTAAATATGGTCTGTCCTCATGTAGAGCTGCCATATTGTCAATCTTTGGATTGATAATACTGCAAAATGATAAAAAGCTGTAGTTTTGTTGACGCTTCAAACAAAAGTTGCACATCACAGAGATATAGCTAATTAAACCGACTTTTTATGTTGGCGAAAGGAATAAAAATATGAGGAATGCCTTTTGCTGTTAATGTTAAATGTTTCACCAGGAACTCGTCCTTCGGATAAGATTACCTAGTAATGTCAGGACCCTGACAGACAAATTAAGTAATTAACATTTTGCGGTGGCTCTTTTATTTGCTTTCCTTGTCATTAAAGTGATCTTTAAGGCAAGGTACACAACACTGGGGGCCATGCAGATAAGCTGCAGTGACATTATCTCTGCACCGTGTGCCACAGGTTACCAACAGCCTGCATACAGCTGAACACGGCGCTATAGCGCTCCGTCTTCCTGATCCTTTCAGCCTCGTCCATTGTTCCGTCTCCGCCATGCTCCAAAGCTGATTACAGCGCCTTCTCTAATGAAAGCTAATCCTGTGACACGGTATTGTGAAGGAGGAGGAAGAGGAGGGGGCGGGGTGAGAGGGGTGCAGGATCGAGTGGGGAATATCTTCTTCAAGACCTGTCAGAGCGGCTTTTGCAAAAAAAATGCCAGAGTCTCAGCAGCCGTTGAAATCCATGAGGAGTTTTAGGCCGTTTTTCTCCTCTCTTCTGATCTTCTGTCAGTTTATCTTAGCTTCACAAAAGTCAGTTTGTTGGCAGAAGGTCGGATCTTGAAACCCATCACGCCTACCTTGAGTTTCAGTGGTGTCGGAAAAAAGAAACAACACTCCAGCATTGCCTTGTTGTGCATTTGACATTGTACCATGCATAATTTATACACCAGGCAAGGGATGGATAGGCAACACATTTTGCTGGACGATGAATTGCCCCAGAAGTTATTGAAATAAATGATAATTGTGCCAATGAGAGTAATCTCTCAAAGATCAATAAACTTTAAATTCCACTAAACATTTAACACTGGAGCTGGAAGACATTTTAAATATCCAAAATAAGTAAACAAAACAACAGAAACAAAAAGTAAAATGAATTATGAATTTCCACACCTGTGAATTTCACAGTATGGTTAAATAATTTTAATTGTGAGTTTCAAAAATAATTTTTTCTCAAGTCAAAACACAAAAATAATAGTAATAATTATAAAAAGAAGTCAAAACTGGATATTTCTGTTAAAAAGACTGAATGACGATTGGTTAAACTTTCCTATTATTCATAAAAACACAAACAGGAAGGTTTTATTTGGCATAAAAACAACTGACTGAATTAATTACAGTTTTTATGTTTTCTCAGATATCAGACTGTTTTTAAGGAATCTCTGTTGTGTTTTAAGGACTCTGGTCATGTCAGCCATCGTCTTGGTGTTTGCGAGACAAAAAGTAACTTCACTGATTAAAAATACATTTTCTTTATCTTGTTTTATAAAATATCCATTGTCTGAGAAATTTAATTTGGGGTTTTCATCTCAACTAAACAGAACATCCTTCTCTGTGTGTAATTAATCTATTTAAATAGTTTTTTTAATTGTCATTATTAAAATATATTTCATAATTTATTCAGTTGCACTCTTTTGCGATGCAACAAAATGTAGCGTGTTGAGTCATTCTGATTTTGTTGACTAATTGTTCAGATTTCTTCCAGTCACGTCCGTTTTACTTATTTCCTGTAAAGGTCAAATAATTAGTCTGGAAAGCAAAACAATTACTCAGATTGCGTCAGCTACATACATTAGCTCAACATCCTGCAAGTTACTAAAACCTCAACGATTCTTTTCAATCTTGTGCCGTGAACAGAAAAATGCAACAATGTTTACAGTTTTCCTGCACATTGCCTTCGATATTTGGTGGTGACTTATACTAAGTTAAAAACCTAACTAAAATGCAAGGATTTATGTAACCGTACTCCAGTACAGAAATGTGACACTCAGAAGAACCATAATGCATCGCCATTTAGTGCTGCCCTTTCTGGTAAGAGGAGATGTGATAGCTTTTTCTGTTAAACGTTGCTTTTCAGACACTGCGATGGCTGCCATCGGAGCATGACCTATAATTTGCGGTAGACTGTAAGAACTGTAAATCTGCAGGGACATCCCGTCGCTGGACTGTGAGTCAGGGTGGGGTGTTATATTGGCAGATGGCTGCTCTTTTTTCTTCTTCTTCTTCTTTCTTCTTGTCCACGTCCATTTCGATGCATTTTTATGTCGCTGATCGATCGCCTGACTCATGCCCCTCACCTGGACCCGTTCCAAATTACTGCAGTCATTTGCCTGGTGTGATTCGGGTCCCCAGCGGCCGCTCACGGAGCCATTGATCAGTAGCACACACACACACACACACAGCAAACGGAAACTCACTGCACGGACATCCCTCAGAAAATACCTCACCAACCCCCACCGCCGCCTACTCCCCTCCATCCATCCTCACATGCATAAACATTCATCCATTCCTACATTCTCCCACGTCAGCCTCCCACGCTTCAGCCCTAACCCCGCTAATTACTCAGAGAGGTAGTCAGAATGCTCTCAGAGCTGCAGCGAGTTTCCATCTTCTGCTTCTGCATTTATTATCCGCATTTATCTGCTAAAACCTGTTGAGGCAGAATTGGGACTTGCTTTTTTTACTTTATCACTCGTGCCGTCATCGCGGCCGGCTTTTAAAAACGCGGCTCCGGGCCGTTTCCTCAGATAACCCTGGTGACCGGGATTGTTGTCAGTTATGCTGTTGAGGTACTTAGCACGCAGCCTGTCTGTTTTAATAAGCTGCACACCTACATTACTACCATCGACAGGAAGCTGTGCAAAGACAGATGTTAATGTAGCAAACAGTTGTCGTTGCGCCGGATGTCTAATTTAGCACCAGGTAAGCAGAGGACGCGTCACGAGAACAAATCCACGCCGAACGCAACGTGCTGCCAGGGACTCGCCAGAATTTTGATGGATGAAAGATTAAGACTCCACTGCGCTGTTTCCTTGGCAACCCCTTGACTCACTTTTATCTCTCCTGTTTGTTGATGATGATGTAAAAGCTTACATCTCTGCAGCAGATGACGGCGATGGTCAACAGCTTTCAGAGGGACAGAAATGATCTGAAGGCTTTTGACTGGAGTTCAGTGATCTGGTTTGTGTGTCGAGTGCTTCGAGACAGAGTCAGGGTCAGTGTGTGAATGGAAAATAACAAAATCTGGCAAAATTAAACTAGGAATAAAGACACTGTTTGGCTAGTGGCGCTGAAACAATCCAATTAATCTCCTGCAAAATTAAAACTGCAGCATATAATCTTTGATTTCTTGCTTTGCTTTGTCCACGTTAGTTTGTACTGTTTACTGTGTTATATAGGAGCAACATATTTACATTCATTTTATGTGTGGTGGGAAAAAAAAAACAAGGAGAAAGTTGGTGAAAAAAAGTTTTCAGCTAAATCAAGCTAAAGACAAAGACTCTTCCCACAGTTGGATTTAATTACCTCACGATCATAACACGAAGTCAATAAAGTTGAGCAAACACTTTGCTTCTGCATTTTTAATCCTTCCTTAGAATGAAACTAATAAGCATATTGAGCTTATTGAATCGTTATATTCAAGCTGCAGTAAAGAATTAACAAAAGAGTCACACAGGAAGCTGCAGCAATGCATCCAGATGCTCTAAAGGTGTACCGTGTGTTCGGGCTTACAGGGCCAGGTTAATGTTGGGCTAAAATTTGAGTGTTTTCACAGTTCACATGAATACTTGAGGATGAAATTTCCATTCTGGAACCTGGAAAGAAACGAAACAAAAAACATTTTTGTACTTAAACGTCGTTTCCATGTGGAAGCCAGACACAACTAACAGCTTTCTAGTTCTAGGGCCTCCAAATTTAGGAGTTGGACGACTTTGTGACGTTCAAATATCTTTTATTTAAATGAATAAACTTTGACACTATTATCCATGTCTCTCAGCTTTTTGGTTACTCCTCAAAGACGGCACGCCATCCATGGCTCGATTCATTCACTTCATAAATTGGTAAAATTGCGATAGGAAAATACTGAAGATGTTCCAACCTGCAGTCAGAGCAGCAACGTTTGTTTAAAATAACTGAGACAAAAAAGTTGGATGAGGACCAGAGTTTATATGAACCCCACACACAGTGAGGAGGATGAAGGTAATAAACTCTCCAAAGCTCACTGAGAGCACTGCAGCAACCAGGTCTCCATAATTATCATCTAATTTAAGCTTTTTATATCCATCTTTACCAAGTGAAGTGATGATACTGCAGTGCCTACATGCAGCATAGAAAGTAAACTTAATCTTCCACTTGTTTGTTTTGAACTTTTTGAATAAAAGGAGTGAAGGAATTACACCAATTACAAAGTTTTGGCAAGCTTTTGGCCTGAATCATTTACAAAAGCAGTCAAACTACAGGATGTGTTATTTCTGATGCAGAGATAACGTGTGCAGGAATGACGAGCCTCAAGTCTTCATGGCTCGATGCGGCTCGGTACCCAGGGTTTCGCTGCTGTGTGCCAGCAGCCTTTTAAATTTTTGATTTCCTTTCTGTCTCTTGGAAGGTAGACGCTGTTGGCGTCGCTCTCCTTCCCGTTCCTCTGTCCGTTTCCACAACCACACACGGATAAAATCAGCAGACTCAGAGCTTATCCCGCTCTAAGCGCTTGTTCAGAACTGGCTTCTGTCCCGACTAATGCAGGCTAAAGAAGTTCATGCCAATTTCTACTTTACCTTATTTTTTAAATTTTTTTTTATTGCCTGTGAGCTTTTTGAATCTGTGGTTTGCTCCAGCTGAGCAGATGTGTCCTCAACGCCCTTTAGGTTAATTTCATACACCTTCATGTGGGTCCTGGTGATACTTAGTCATGCAAACTCTGTGGCTGCATTAGGGCAGTGACCCAGAAATATGCAAAGATGTGCAGGGAGGTTTTCAACCTTAAAAAACAAGATTCATGTAAAAATGAAGAATGGTACTTTAACAGAAAAGATCAATCTAATCTTAGATAAATTGTCTGATCTTTTATTAGATTCTAAAATTATTTAAATTTAACCTTCATCTAAAGAAATCACGTCACAGATTATACCAGGTCACTGATTATGCAAAGATGAAGGAATAAAACATTTTAAAAATCCCTCAACTCCACAATACGGGTGAGAAAGTTATTGAATTGGCGCCATCACGGTAAAGCGTTCACTCTAATTAGGCTTTAAGGATTATAATGATCCATTTGATGTTGCTTTAATGTCACTAACACCTTTTGCACATTTACTAAAGTCTTTTATGACTTTTTATGACATTACATACATTAATAAAATAAAAACTAATGTGTAGGAGTTCCCAACAATTGGAAATGTTTTATTGTGCATCTCAACTGTATTTAATCATTTCTTTTCAGATCTTTAAAAGTCTTGCATATTTCCAGATTTTTTCCTTTAAATTGTTGTATTCAGTTGCAAAGGATTGGGTAAACAGATTTTGATATTTCAGGGATGAAAAATACGCAGATACTGAATGCTAAAAATGAGGGAGGAGGGCGGGAAGTTAGTATGTAACATATTTAACTTTCTTCCTAATCAAAGCCAGAAAAGATGCTTTTTAATCATTTTGCAGTTGTAATTTGAGTTAATTGTTTAAAAAAAAAAAACTGAAGGGCTTAAAGATGATGGACAAATTTGTACAAATGAAGTCCGTGTGAAAATATGGTTTTATAAAACAAATAACTACCAACGCTGTGATAATTTTCCTACTTCATATTTTTAGAAAAATACCATGTTAAGAAATGCGTGTCGATTTTTGATTTAGTTTTTGTGTGTCTGAGCCAAATGAATGAGCCAAAACTTTGCATTTGTCTCTGTTTACCGCAGCGATGTGGAGTGTTTATCACCTTATTTTCCTTTTAGATGAAATGAAGATATTTTAAAAAGCTAACCTTGAAGTGTAAATGTGTAAATTTATTTATTTTTTTGTCTGTGGCTTGTACATCCAGCAGTTTGTTTTCCACTTCAACATGTAGAATAGTGGTATATTTAGACTGTTCCTTCACTTTCAGGCTGTTTTATGCTACATCTGAATTGCATTTATTGTAGCAATATGACTTGATATACAAAGGTTAATATACCTGCTAGATCTTATTATGTCTATTCTTTTGTTTATGACACTTTGAGAGTAAAGGATTTTAATTTGGTTTCAACAGTGCTCCATATGTGACTTGGAGCTTTTTGCAGATGATTTATTCCCATGTGCATATAAAGTCGTGGCAGGTTCAGGTGCTGCGGCTCATCCTCGTCAGGGAACAAAGCCGTGCGATCTCGATCTTTTGCATAATGCATGATGAGTTAATCAGCTACCCACCATCTGAATGCTGTAATACAAAACACAGCTACGCTGCTGCTGCATCAGATTTGAAGTTGTGGTACTTTTTGGGGCACAGCCTGTCCTTTCTTTCCCTGCCGCCCACAGAAGCTCGTGCATTCTGCTAATCCTGTTCTCCTATCCCACTCTAATTCACTACTGTTATGTAATTTAATTAACAAACTCTGGCTGTCAGCAGAGAGAGCTGCACACACGGCGCTGTGCATGCGGCGCGCGCTGAGGGTGGCTCATCACCAAAAGGTGTCTGAACAGAACAACCATGTGGTTTGATTTTTCTGTTGTTGGGTAATCCGATGTTGTTACGCCCTCACATTTTAATTTTTCATGTCGAGGCGACGACGGCAAACCATCGGCGCTACGTGTCACTCGATTCGTACCTTTCATGTCAGTTCTAATAGAGATCTTCCCTCTGCTTTTCCTTTGCATGCCAATGCCTTCTCATGCAGCCAAATTACCTCTGTCATCCTATACTTTGTGTAAAGTGACCTCTGATTTTTAGCCCAGGTGTCAGCAACCTGCGGCTCCTGAGCTGCATGTGGATCTTTAATGGTTTTTTAAAAAACACTTTTTAAGACTGTTGTCATTCTCTTGTCATAAAAGTTTTTTTTATTTCTTTCTAAATCTAAGCAAGCTAGTTAAATACGATGTGACATTTTTAAAGCGTTTTTTTAAATATCAGGTTGCGGCTCGTGTCAGTTTGGCAGCTCAAGACGTTTGTATCTATTAGCTCTGCTTCTGCAGGGTGTTTACACAAGGAGGCTGGGTGGCTCCAGTTGTTTATGTAGCGACAGACCCGGATGCAAAAATGGGTGTAATTTTCTGACTGTATGATAACCTAAAATAAAAATATCAGGTTGATAATTTGCATCGTTTTCAACGCTTCAATCAGGGAAGCGTTGTTTGCAGCGTTTTCATTTCTTGTAAATAGTCTTTTGCTCACAAATATGCGCATTTTGTACATTTTTTAAAGTTATCCTACTCAGTTGCACATTTCTTTGAATCAGAGTATGATGTTTTTAAAAATCACAATATTTCGTTGTCCTGTTGTGATAATAATATGATCGATTTAGTAGTTCTTTTTTAGTTATCTGAATGGCTGTGAACGAACCTCAATCAGGCCTCAAACACAAATAGTGGGTTTTAAAAAGAACTACCATCTGTAATGCTTTAGTAGTCATAAAGAAGTGATTTATGTCAGTAAACTGCACACAGTAACTGCAATTGATCATACTTTCAACTGTATTCATACTCTCACTGAACAAACAGTAGAGAAACTATAAAAAATATATATAAAATCCCGACAATACGGACAGTTTTGGGGGTTTTAACTCATGAGAAATAATAAATAAATGATACATACTATGATAAATGTCCACCCGCAGCTGTAACTTCTGTTTTTTGTGTAAATATGTCTTAATCTAAGGATATTTCTACTTTATTCTATTTCGTTTAAATAAAAGTGACACCTCCAAATCTTTTGTGATCTAGAATCGTGATCTCACATTGAGTTGTTACATTTTCTCATCAGGATTTTAATGCACATTCAAGAGAAAATAATAATATTGATAATATTCAGATCTAATGAGAAACCTCTCCAGATGATCCGTTTGTCTGTACCTGCTTGTCCTTGGGGTTTTAGTGCCTCTCAGCCCTGTAGACTAAATTATGTGAATTTTTACTGATTTCCTTTATTTACCTAAAGCTTTTCCTTCTATACCTTCAAATGCCGTCATGCTGATGGTTGGTTCTATATATTTAAAGCTCACCCAGCTGTTATAAAGCCGGAAGCCAGAGACGGACGATGATGTGCAGGAACTGCAGACACCTGAACCGTCAGCACGGCCCAGTCTCCCAGTTACAGTTCATGTTCTTGGGTAAATGAAACCAGCGCCGCAACAGTATCTCACTTTCTCCAATTAAACTGATCTGTCCAGCACCACATAACGGCACGCCTCCTGCTGCCTCATTCCTCAGAGAAAGGTGTATTAGCTCTGAACTGCAACCAATTTCAACATTTCGAGCTGCCCGTTCTCCCTCCTTTTCTCGACAGTTTCAGCTCGGCGGCTCACCGAGGCGCAGACTTAAAATAAAAAGAAATTCACACCTCAGAGTCTGCTCTTTTGTGTTTTTCTCCCACTCGCCGCGTGAACAAAAAGTCGGCTGCTGATCCGAGGTTTGAGAGTAATGACCTTAGACTCATCAAATCATTCAAATTTGCCATTAAAGCAAGCAAATGCGGCATGGCGCGATGCCGTTAAATAAACTTTAAAGCTTATTTAGCGCACCCGCCAGACATCCAGAGGTTTTACTGCTCTTAAACCTAATGACTGATGGATGGTTTTAATTTGGAACTCGGAAATTACAATGCTAATCTGAGACAAATTACCACAGAAAGTTAAATTAAGTTTTTTTTCTGGACCTTTCAGCTGCCCAGACCCTCGGTTTACACTTTTGTCATTTTGCTCTCATGTTAAATTTGAGCTTTTTGTGCAATTTCCTCATTATGTAACCGAAGGGAACAGGGCAATGATGAAATTAATGAAGGTAATGGAGGCAATTTCTGACTCACTCAAGTTTCAAGCAGACAGGAGAGACAGATTTTCTGCAAGCTTTTTCTTTTGAGGCACGAATGACTTTGATTTCACAGCCTCCGACCTGATCTTGATCTTTTCCCCTTTGCTCACACTTTCATTTTTTTGTCGTGAGAGTTTCCTTTAGCACACAACCCACCATTACGATGTGCTGTGTAATGTTTTTGGCAGAGGGGTGTTACCCTCGTTAATAAGAGGCCTGGTAGAAATTCCTCAGGAGAAAAATTCACAGAGTCTCCATTGTCATAACTGCAGGAAACAATGGAGCAATCTGTTCACATAAACAGCATCTATCCTGGCTTATTGCTGTTGTCAGATATTATTATTTTAGAATATGTAATTTAGGAAGATGTAACATCTGAATACAATGAATGTGACTAAAAGCTGCCATCTTGTTGGAAACGGTAATCATCTCCAATCACCTCGTTTGCTTGTATTCAGCATGTTGTTGTGCATGTTTCTTTTACTTACTGATGATATTTCTTTCTGAAAACTAAAAAATCATGGATGAAATTTGGTCTCTACATAGTTACCCGCATGGCAACATTATACAAATATAGTAGCAGTGGTAAAATTGGACTTATTTACTTTAGAATAACAGATTTTAGTTCTGCACAGTCTTGCAATGTGATATTTAGATGTCAGACGAAGCTTTCAACTCAGTAATTCGATCAGCTTCTAAGACGAGGCGGGAGCTACAATCGATTTTCTAGCTCCATATGATTCAGTCATTGAGTTGATGAACCACAGGTGTTTGTACTTTGCATGTTAATTGTGCAAACATTTGTACATTTTACTTTGTAGAGTTTATTTTAGCCATCGCTGCTTTTCAAGCAACAAATGCTACATAACACAGATGAGTATTCTCAGTTTTAGTTTACAAAGAGGCGATGGGGATTGTCCAGTGTTAGCTTTGTGAAAAAGTCACATTTTGGTCTCATGTGACCAGAAACCCTTCTTCCATGGATTTCCTGTGTCCTCTACATGGATTATGGCAAGCCTTAAATAAATTGTCTGCTTTCTAAATATTAACAAGGACACAAAGAGAAAAGTACAACCTTTTACTGTGAAAGTCATTGTAAAGTCGAGTGTCCTATTGGATCATCCTATCCACCCAAAGAAAGGGACATTTATGCTTTTCTGGCATTATTCTGTTACATAACTGTGCTTGTGCTCTTCAGTATTTTGGGTTCATTAATTGACACACAGTTGCAGATGTTGTTTGTCTTTTTTGCTCCTTTGCTACGCTAATGAGTGAGACGGAGAACAGGCACAAGGGAGGACCACGGCAGGGTGAACATCCACAATTGGCGCCTTTTAAAATATTCAAATATATCATGGTGTTATCACAGTTGGCCAGATGCGTCTCTAGTAGACAGTCATCTAAGAGACACAGTGTGACACAATGACTTGTCTCAAAGGAGAAAAAAAAAGTACCTGGATGCACTTTTCTCTGATGACAAAATTGATCAATTAAAGTGTGATATTTGCCAGGAGAAATGTGTCATAGGCCTGACTGGCTTCTCAACAGAAAAATGTAATTGCAATACTATTACTGTAAATTGCAATTTCAGTGTCCGCTGCGGTTATCTCACTTTTACCACCATCATTACACAATATCTCCACCGCTGTGGTCAACCGCGAGGTTTATACGTGAGGTTTGGGTATTAAAAGCATTTATTACAGATATGTAACGTAAATTTATAACATTTGAAGTATTGTACCCTTTCATGTATTGCTCCCGTTTATTTATTTTTCTTTGTGCTTATGATATTGTACAGCTTTATTAAAAATAGATAAAATGAGCCAATCATCTGAACAGTTCTTTGATTGGAAAGTCCATGTCCTAATCCCATTTCCACACTTGATCCAGCTTACATTTATTTTCTGAAGCTTGAAACTCATTTTAAGACATTAAAATGACCTTTAACACTGACATTTTAACACAGAATACTCTAACGTGGACGTAGTATCCAAAACTCACATTTTGTATGTTTTTGTGCTTCCATTTAAGTTTCTACCGCTTATTAAAAAAAATCAGCCTACGCACTTAAAAAAAGCCCACCTAGCTGTTTTCTCTCAATAAGTTAATGCTTTTGATTTCTGGAAAATAAGGCGTTTCAAAAACCTCTGGAATGTAACGTTACAAATCAGTAGGCACTGCCCGTCACCTAGCAACCCCAGCCAAGCCCACCCCGTTCCCTAGCAACCCCAGCAGAGTTCCACCCATCACCTAGCAACCCAATCTGAGCTCCGATACGTTTGGTTTTGCCGCTAAATGCGCTGTACAATGGCTGTTTTGTGTAGCCCACAGACTTATCCTACATTGGTCAAAAATAATTTCTAAACTACTTAGAAAGTCTGTAATATTCATTCTTGAATGACGATAATATTTTTACCTAAATTTACAATATAACTTGTGTTTAATTTTCTTTTTTTTTTTTTTCCTGTTTTCAGAATATTGTAAGAAAATGCCCTAATGCTGGTTTAAATAACCCCAAATTAGTAATAAGGACAATGTGGCTTCTGTTGATCAGCCTGTGGGAGCCACATACGTGACAGTTTACTCAGAGCTTTGATGTTTAAGGAGAGAATAATTATGGCCGTTAAAGGGGCTTTTATACAGACATCAGAGTGTGCAGAACGTCAGCATGCACTGCCCCCTCTGACCGTGCATCAAACCACACTGCAGCTGAACGCCACCCGGAGCTGGGGGTCCCAAGCCAGGACCCTTTCATGGGTCAAAACCACCAACAAAGATGGTGTTGATATCAAATCTAATGGACTGAAAATAAACCTGAAAACATAAAAACACCAGTCAAAACTTGTTAAAAATAATGTTGCACAATGGTGTTCGGTGTGTTTGTGGTTTTAACTTGACTTTTCAGTAAAAAAGTCAAGTAAATTCCATATGGATGAAGCACCAGTTGGGTGGGAGGCTGAAACAGTCTGTGTGATGCTTGTTATATTTATCATGTCTGGTTAGCGTCAGTGAAGTGCTTTTCAATGCAATACCGAACACTTGATATTTACCCTTACACTGCCGCAAAGGCAGAGCAGGTAGTTGAATATAGTGGCTTTTCTCCAGTCATGTAACATGGATTACGTAACAGTCAGTTCTGTAAGGTCTTTCAGGGCGCATCGTTTTAGAAAAACTAACAACAAACTGTCTAGTGCAGGACAGCGGTGCTCCTTCTACACAAACATCCCCCTACTGGTGTAAAGGAGACACTGCAGTCTGTGGTCTCACTGCACCTTTTATTTTAGCTATCCACAAAAACAGCCCCATCATCATTCACTCTAAAACTTGGTAATAATAATCTTTAATGTTTCACCTCTTATACATGTGGGAACAGAGTTTCTGCTGAGATGAACTTTTATAAACATTTTCTGAATCTGAGATTTGAGATAATAAAATACTGTTCAAAATCGCTTTCTGACTCTGACATTTGCAAACAATACTTTCTAAATCTCTGATTTCAGGAAAATACTGTTTATGTCTGAAATTTTTATAAGTACTTTCTAAATTTTGAGATTCTTAAATGTGAGATTTAAAAAAAAAAAAGTACTTTCTAAATCTGCAAGTTTTTGTAGTAGTGTCTAAATCTGAGATTTTTTACATTAATGTTTTCTAAATATTAAATAAAAGAAAGGCATTTTCAAGTCTAAGACATTTGAAAAACTACATTTCTGATTCTTCAGTGAACATTTGGGTAGGTTCAATAGTTTATTCATATTCAGGTGTCCGGAAATCTCCGTATGCCACTCTAATAAATATTATCTTCCAGCAGGCGGACTCTCAGGGTTATTTTGGTTTCATCGGGGGTCATAACCTCTCATATTTCATAAGTCAGCTGTCTCATATGCTGATCAAAATCGCAATTAAAGGAAACGGGGTGGAATATAAAATCATCTGAGATTTTAATCCTTTTTACTATCGTTATTTACCCCCTTAATTTATTAGAAATGCCTGTAACTTGAAAGAAAATAAGCTGATAATGAATAGTTGAGTGCTTTAAAATGGAAGGTGTGTCAGTAAAACATATCCAGTTCAGTGTGTTTGGACTCTTAAGTTAAGTTTTCTATGAATGACAATCACTCAGAAGTTAGTGTTCAGACTGGTTTTCTAAAGATTTTTGATCAGCTGTCATTTGTACTTTGCAGACAAAAAGGCCCAACAAGTGTGTTTAAGTTTAGAGAGCATTCACCCTGCGGCTCTTCAGCATCTCAGGGGCCCGAGCTTGTAGAGATTGTGCTCCTCTATGGAGTCCAAAGCCGAGAGGCCCCGGCCCCGAACCGGAGTTGTGCAGCAGGTGCTCATAGGAGGCCAGATCAGGGCCCTGGGTAATTCTACCCAACATGGGGATAGATCTTGATTTGAGAAAAAGCCATTAGTCATTTATTGTTGTAAGACATTTTTTCATTCCCTCTAAGAACATTCAGTGTAATGTGACTTTAAAAGGAAGAGAAACGGTTCTGTTTATCCTCCTCCTTCAACATTTAGGCCATTAGATCTCATATCTGTGACTGCAGAGAGCTTAGCATGGGATCCAGGATGCAAGCGTGCAACTTCATTAAATATGTAATTCAACATGCTTCCGTGTGGAAGTTCAAATTACTGCAGCTTAGATTGCAAATATTTTCTGTCAGCAAGCGCACTGTGACGCAGATGAAGCGCTGGTGTGATTACAGCCGATCTCACCTTTGGGAGTGATAGTTGTTAACTACACAGTATTTGTTACTCACTTCTCAGACATCCTTGAGTTACAAGCTGGACCCGAGTGACACGAGGGACATTTATCACACTTTGACATATTTTATTGGAGTTTTTTGTGACAGGATAGCACAAAGTGGCAAAATCATGCATGCTTTTTTAAATGTGTTTGCAAGTAAAATCTGAAAAGGACTGAATGCATTTATATTCACACCATTTAATGCCGAGACTGCTTAATAAAACCCAAACTTGATTACAGAAGTCACCTAATTAGTAGAGTCCCTCTGTGTGTAATTTAATCTCGGTATCAACCCACCTGTTCTCTGACGGCCAAAGCAGGACTTCGCTGTGCAGCTAAGCCAGATCTTTACAACCCAAAGAGCCGTTTTCCCCTCAGTCCAGCTAAATAAAACTCACTTAGAGCGCCAAATGTGGCGAAAACTTCCAGGTTTTGATCAATATCTGCTAGAGGAATTGTGTTATTTAATAAAAAATACTATTTTATTTACATTTTTAGGTTTTAAAATTAAGGAAAACTCCTAATTATGCAAAAAATATATATAATAAACACATTTTTTTTGTAAAAACATACGACAAGACAAGAAAAAGAGGTATTAAAAATATTACTGCTAGATTTATTGATAGTGAAGGTAATTATTCCATAAAAAACAAAAAAAGAAACTGTTTAAACATGTTTATCATATCTTGTTAAAAATTCAAACCTTGGAGAATTTATTAACGGTAATTATTAATTTACTTTTGACTGAAGATTTTTTGTTTATGTATTACTCTACAAGAAAAATACCAACAATAAAATACATAAAAAAAAGTAAAGTTGGTACTAAACATATTCCACAAACTAAAACCAAGGCTTTTCCAAAATATTTGTGGCTGTAACTGCAGTAAAAGGTGGTTTTATTTATTTATACAGCACTCTTTATAGGTTTATAAATAAGAAAGATAATATAAATAATTTTATTTTTACATTTTAGTTGTGCTCCACTTCTAAAACATAAAATCCCAACAAAGTACTTTTTAGTTTTCAGTTATTTTAAATGTGAAAAACTTAAAGAGGAATGAACACTTTAGCATTTATTGATCAATAATGAAGTTTATTTAATTAAAAATATAAATTTAATGACCTTAAAACATTAAAACAACAGAAAAAGTGATTGTGTTTCTTGGTGTTATTAAAGTGCATTCTGCCTCTCGGCTGTTTCGGTGCATCTGTTGCTTTAAACGTTGTGCAGTCGATCTGCAGCTCCGTCCTTTAAAAGCTCTTATTACTGACAGTAATGGACTGCCGAGGATTTGATTAGTCTTAATTTTTTACGATGCCATCAGTGCTCTCAGGAGTTGAATTAAATTGAACTCTTTGGACCCAGCAGCAGGTCTGCATCTGTCCATTACAAACGCTGAAAACGCGGCGTGTTCGCACGGCGCGCACATGAAAGCCATGCGTGTTGTTTAGGCTTCGCCCTCAGGCGAGCGGCTTTTTATGTAAGTACAACAACAGATGTCTCGGCTCTCTGATTCACTGTCAGAAGTGCCATCTCATTAGCTGCGAATATTGCAGAGCAAACTAGCAAATCTGCGGCTCTGTCATAAATATTGAAAATGAAATGAGTCACGGATCACAGCGGCGGTGTGCTAAGTCGTCTCCGAGGGGGAGCTGAAAGCGCAGCGGTGACCTCCTGCAGGGAGTCGAACCGCGGGGAACATGGAGCGTACCTGCTAATCAAACGGCTTAAATGTCGCTCCTCATCGACTCCGGTTTATCCTCATGAGTCTTTTGTTCGCTGAAATTCATGGCTCTTTAAATACGTTATGAGAGAATATTGGGTGTAATTATTATTCTTTGTTTTGTTTTCTGACCCTTCCCTCTCCTCCTCCTTCTCCTTTTCCTCCTCTGCAGCTGTCCCTTTCCCCCCCAGTCACCGGCTGACGGCTAAAGAGGTGTTTGACAGCGACGGGAAGCCCAAAGTGGATGTGCTGAAAGCTCACCTAACCAAGGAGGGGCGCGTGGAGGAGTCGGTGGCCCTCAGGCTCATAGGAGAGGGCGCTGCCATCCTGCGCTCGGAGAAGAACCTGCTGGACATCGAGGCCCCTGTGACAGGTCAGGAAAACACCCGAAATGAGACCCCCAAATAAATAAACACCAAATCATGAAGCCTGATCAGCAAATATTTAATTTACCTTTTTAAATAAGTGATTTTTCCTTTTATCTTCTCTGCCATGAACTACACATGCAACATTTTAGTTAAGCAAAGTCATTTTTTGAGGTGATAGAATCTGTAAATCATTGCTGAACACGTTTTTTAGACTTGTTTTATTAAAACAGGGATGTCCAAAGTGTGACCCAGGGGCCACTTGCAGGCCCCTCAGTGTACAATTCAAGAATGGAGCAAATTTGTGATTAATTCTTAAGCCTTCTAGGCCGAACGTGTCGACGACGATTCCGCCAAATTTGCAGTACCGTAATTCCGCCACACTTTGCGCGATCTGAACGATTCCAACGGTTTCTGAAAGGGAAGGCGTTGCACTTTCCAGCCAATATCAGGTTATTACGGTAATTTCACTGCCGCCGAAGCAGGGAGAGAAATTAATCTGAGAGGCGGTCTCTTAATAGATGGTGAAAAATAACTTGCTAAATATCCAAAGTTTCAATTGTTTTGGAGAAATGGGAAGATATATATTTACACACAGGACATTTAAAGAACTTTATGTTATTAAAATTAGCAAAAATATCCAGGCGGAGATTTGAAACTTGGGGCTTAAAGGGCTTAAGGGGCGGTGTTATGTATTTTCAAGGCACATGGTGCCACTTTAAAGCATAATCAACCTTCGTTTGTGATAAAAATGCCACAAATGGCACTTTGGCCAACCCTTGGGTGAATAAATGCTAAAATAAAAAGACACTATGGGTTGTTTTGTTGCTGTTTTAGTTGGTACTAGTTCAGTCGCGTTACGGTGCCATGCAAAAGTAATTTTTTTCAACGTATTCACTTTGTCAGCCATGTGTTTTATTGGGATTTTAGGCGATAAGCCAACACAGAGCAGTGCGTAATAGTGAAGTCGAAGGAAAAGGATTCATGTTTTTCATAACATGCAGCTCTACTAATAAGTTGTGTTAAATTAGTCTCATTGGTATCAGAGTAAACAGGACAAATACCCACTGTGCCTTTTCGTGTGTTATTTATAAAAATGTTGGAAATCGTGGATTATTTTTCCTCCCACTTCACATGTACACAGTACATGTGTCGTGTGACAAAATGTGAAAAAGTATGAATACTTTGATAAGGCACCATGGATCACTGCATCACCCTGTAAAAGCTGTTTTATTCTGTTATTCAGTCAGGAAAAGTAACTGCAGTTTCGTGTTTGGCAGGTTTAGTTTAACGGCTGTTTTACTTTCATTTTCAGCTTTCAGTTCTCAGTTTCAGTTTTCCACTTGGATAGCTTTCTGCTTGCTTACAGTGATTGCCTGTGATTTAGATTGTTGACTGAAGCTGTTTTCACATCAGAAAATATCTGGATAATGTGCAGAGAAATTCGCTTTGAACTTCTTCTTTTTTCTTCTTCTTCCTCCCCTCTCTCAGTCTCTGCTCACAGATGCACTTCGCAGCTGGAGATTTTCCCCATGAGCTGCTTTTTCTGTGAGAAATGCAGCAAAGTGACGCGTTCATAAAGGGCACTATAGGACACGATTAGGGCCGTGGACCACAATGTTGTGTTTACAACCAATTTTTCTTTTCTTTTCGTGTTTGAAGATATCAAACAAGGAATGCAACATTCACAGGTCTGGTTGCAATCACTCAAAAATGCTCAACAAGATTAGATTTGATTAAAGCAGTGGTAAATTATGACCTGCTTATCTTGTAGCTGATGTGTGACTTTGGAAGTTAAATTACAAATTTTTTACCCATATTAGCTCTTTTCTTTTTTTTCTTTGCTATGTTTTTCCTGTTTTTCAAAAAATAAAATCACAAATATGCATAACTAGCTAGCTCTAAGTGCTTCGTATCCTAATTAACCTAATTATGGCCTTAATGCCAAACTTAGGCTGGGTAATTAGCTATAGCAGGCTTGTAGTTGAAGCACAGATGTTTTCTTCAGTTTCTCATCAGAATATTTGAAGTAATTACATTTTTAATAAAACTCTCACTTACTATTAGCTTAGAAACCTTTTTAAAATGTTTTTTGTTTTTATGTTCAGCACTGAAAACCTAATTTTCAAACCCTACTGATGATGGCGACCAAAACATTTATTCGTTTAAACTATTGGTACCAACTCAAATGTCATTTGGTTCAAAAATGTCGCGACTCAAATCAGGGAGGAAACGAGCTCCTGTAGCAGTCAGTCTTGCAACAAATCTAAAGATGCCTCTGACTGAAGCCTGTTACTATATTATAGTTTCATGACTGCTATGACTCGCTAACAGCTCATTATCTATTCCACACTAACATTTCCTGGATGACACCATCAGTTGTTGGCGAGGTTTGCTAATCCACCTCATTTGCTTTTGCCGCTCCACTTTAATTGGTGATATGGTTAGAAAAACTGGTAAAGACACGGAGTTGGGGATGTGATTCTCAACCGTTCTGATTGATGGAAGAGATGGATTGAACTTCGTCCTTCTCTCTCTGCTCTTTGGTGCTGCCTCGACCTCCTCTGGGACTCGGGGTCGTAGTTCAGCTGTTATCTGAGCCTGTCAGATGCTAATCAGCCGCTCCGAGTTGTAAAAACAATACCCTCATCGATGTCACGGTTACGCATCACTACCAGTTGTCGAAAAGCAAAATCAAATAAAATAAAAATCAAAAAGAACATTACAGAGTTACTACAACATGCTGCTGTTCTGGAATAAGTAAAAATAACAGTAATAATAATTTTGTTTGACATTAACAAGACCACAAGTATTTTTCATTACTTATCTTGCTTGTATTTCAGAAGGTAAGAACATTTGTTAGATGGCAAACATAAAAAAATACTCTGATTTTTGAGGAACAAGCAAGATCCTCAGAAATCAGAACATTTTTCTACTTCTGCCAGTTTTTTCCTCCACTCAACTTTCCATTAACGTGCTTGAACTATTGTGAGTTACTCAGCAGTTTTCCCCTTGATTGTGGTGAACATTCAACTTTGTTTTAATAACACTTCTGTATTAAATGTTTGTTTCATGTAGCATAATTACCCAAATTAATAAAGTAAAACACTCGACACGTTCAAATGTTTCATTTTTTTGAGTTGATTTACTGAAATAAATGAACTTTATTTTGTGAATATTGTGATCGAGATGCAGCTGTGATGGCTGCAATCCCTGCTGATGCCATCAGGCCACAGGTCTGTGAAGCACATCCAATCCTGGTCTCAGATTGGCTGTAATGACGTCAGTCATTGTTTGCTCGTACACCAGGAGAGCCTAAATGTGCCTGCGTTCATTGAACAGTCGATGCACTTAAGCCTGCACAATGTTGGCACACTGGAAATAAAAATAAGTATCTGTGCCTTGAATTAAAAGACCTCAAGCAAAAATCTTTATTAAAAAAAAGGTAGTGGAAGTGGGGAAAGCTGTTTTAGCTCTGGAAATGATAAGATTTCTTTCATCCTGGAGTTGAATTTTAGTTTTTTGTTGGTTTTCTTTTTTAACGCGGCGTTGTGGGGTGGCTGCTGATGCATATTCATGCATCCACTGCGACTATTCTTGTCCTTCTGCCTGGTCAAGTGTGCTGCTCCTCCATTAGACTTTCTGATGAGGCCTCTTTGATGTTGGTGTAATCAGAGGCAGAGCCCTACTCAAGGGATCTATGGCAACCCATCATTTCCTAATACCAGATCATTTCCACAATATAGTCCAGAGAGGCCGCATGTTCGCATTAGCAGGAAATGCACTCACTTAAATTCATGAATGCATGACCCTTGTGTGCCTCCCGTGCTTATGAAGGCCACCGTGATGGGGGGGGAAATGTGTCGTCTGGCGTTTGGAGGCAGCGACGATCAACAAAGAGATTAAAACAAGCTGCGTTCTGGTTCTGATCCGTGTTTACGGAGGTTGACGTGTGATGAAACAGAGCTGGATGTGTAATCATTCGGCTTTTGGCGGCTGGAGCTCACAGGCTGCTGAAGGTAAACACCTCAGGAGGCCGGATGGAGGTTGGATGAACTGGACTCCAGATTCACTTCATCCATCAGAAAATAACGAGAAGAGAAATGACTAATGGCTGAAAACTATATGGATGCATACAGCTTCCATCCATTTATCCATCCAACAATCTGCCCATTCACTGATCCATCTGTTCATCCTTCCTTCCATCCATCCATCCATCAATAGTACTTACATCCATCCATCTTACTCTTCTCCATCCATCCAATGTCGTTGTTGTTGTTCATTCATATTTATTTCAGAATTTGGAAACAAAAGCGGTTTTTGAATTAGAAACGTTTTGTTTTTGGTGTGTTTTATACAAACTGTAGTTGGATTGAAATGTGATTAATCAATTTTAGACCCTGCCATTAACTAGATAAATCATTTTAATCGAGTCCCACCTCTCATAGAAACTCCACATATTGTCAGTTTTAAAGGATTTCCGTTCCCTTTTCCACACAGAAGACGTTCTGTTTCCAGTCGAGCTAAACATCGTCCGATTCCAGAAACCTTTGGAGCGATCGCTGCTTCCCTCCCAGCAACCTGATCTTGAGGTTCTGTTTTCATAGACACGTCCTGCTGCTGACCTTTTCCCACCGGTCAAACTGTCTTTTTAAATTCTCCAAAACCGCATTGTGAAGCCGCCATCCGGTACGATGTTTTATTTATTTTTTAAGATTTCACAACAGTTCAGGAGTTGGTTGAACAGGTGAACACCGAAACGCTGGACAGTTTCTGCTCTGATCCCGAGGAGCACCGTGTGTGTGTGTGTGTGTGTGCGTGTGTGTGTGTGCGTTCATCCACTTGTGCATGCGAGCGCAACGGCGAAGCACTTCTTGCCCTCCCACTCAACAACCTTGTCTCAACCCCTCTCCCACTCATTAGTCTTTTTCAGCGAGGGCTTCTTTGCTGCGCGTGCTCGTTTTCCCGCTGTGTTTACCTCCGTTGTTCTCCTGTTCCCTTCTCTCACTCCCCCTCTAACTTTCTCTCTCTCTCTCCTTCCTTCTGCTGCCCTCGATTCCAGCATGACACATGGTCAGCAAATTAGTATGTAAATATTTATCGTGGATGCAAAGCACCATGACATGTCAGCTATCTCTCTCTCCCTCTCTCTGCTCCTCACTCTCGCTCAGTCACTTCCTTGTTGGGCCAGATGGCAGGTGGGTTTTTTATTTATTTAATTTTTTTTTTTTTTTTGAGAAGGGAGGAGTGTGACAAACGGTGCTGGCTTAGGATGCTGAATACAAGCTGCTCCCGTGGCCTTCACTCCTCTCTTGCCATCAAAGGAGCTCCTATAACCACATCACCAGGCAACGGCGAGCTCTTGCTCTCCTCAGTAAGCCTCTGCAGAGAGCCGGCTCCGCCGCGAACACGCCGCTGTCTTATTAAAACACAATAAAACACGTTTCCCCACAACTTGTAATACCGCTTTTATGAAATCTTATGGTATTACTGCACAATGGACGCTAAAACATCCGATCCACTCGCCTGCTCTATGAGATGTGATGAGGAAATGCGAAGACTTTGATTGTTAGACTTGATTGTAGAAAAGCCTCACTTTAGACCTTGACGATGACAGTTTAACAAGTGTGCAAAATGAAGCATTTTTCTCCTGTTAAATCGCCTTTGTAGATTATTATGCACCAGTTTTAAATGAGAAATCCTCTTGTTTAGACTTTAGAGCCTCACAGAAAGTCTGAGCAGCTTTACGGCAGAAGTGTCTCTTTTTTTACTTCGTTTTATTTTATTGTCCCTTTCAGATTAACACAAAGGAGTGAAGGGAAAATGATTTACGGTCTAATAGAACAGAAATAATCTGAGAAGTGTGGCGTACCTTTGTGTTCAGCCCCCTTTACCACGATACCCCAGAATAAAGTCGGTACTGTTATCTGAGTGAAAATGTAGCCTTTTTTATCAATCCATCATCCATCTCTTTGATTACCCATCCATTATCCATTTTTATCCAACCATTCATCCATCAATCACCTTCAGATTATCATCCATCTTTCCATTATCCATCCTTTTTTCTTCCCATCATCCATCCTTTAGTTCATCCATTTATTATTTTTTCTTCCAACCATCCATTTATCCTTAATTTATCAATCCATCCATTACGTTTTCTACATTTCTTCTTAAAAAATCTCAATTTGTTCGTCAAAACCATGAACATTTTCATTTTTCTTCCTGTGGATGAAAAGGGACTTAATTCAACCTTGCGTCATTTCAAATCAACCACCTAAACCCCTACCTTAACTCTAACGATTAAAGTGTACTGTTTAGTTTCTGCTTTTCAGATTGCGCTCACAAAGACGGCAGACAGACACAGACAGATGTTCGTAAACAGATCGGAAGCTCCGCCTCCGCCTTTGCATAACGCCGTGCCGTTCGGGATGTGGGCTCTCGGAGAGAGGCGTCATAAAACCCCAGGTGTCGTTACTGCGCCCCGTCTCAATCAAAACACGATCTGGCACGGCCGCTCAATAAGCTTGGCCTTTTGGAGTGGCCTGTGTAGGTTCTGAAGCCAGGTTGTGTAATGCCCACCACCCACTCAGTAGCTGCTGCCCGCCGATACGCTGCTACTCAGGGGGAATCACTTCAGCACACAAGCAGGAGATGGCCGGAACGAATTGTTTCTCACTCCAGATAATGTACTCCCACCTGCTCTTCTTATGTGGGCTTTGCTTCTCACCTCGTTTTTGTGTGCTGTGTGACAAGAGGGAGGGAGGCGAAGCGTGTCTGTAGGTGTACTGGAGCAGAGCGATGGGGAGGATTGTGTGTTTGCTGCTGATGAAGTGGAGCGCCGAGCTGGAGGAGGGAGCCGCTGCTTGTGTTTGACTTCCATCGATCAGCGGCGTCCACAGATGCATTGACTGCAATTCAGAGCCACCATCAAATCAAGTCTTTGGCTAGAAATTGAACCGTCAGCATCAGCTTCTCATTTCTTAGCCTTCCCAGCTCCCCTAAAGGTCAGCTTCATGTCCACGTCTCACCACACTGTTGGAAAAATCGCCATTTTTAACATATTGTTCTACATAAATCCTTAAACAAGTCTAAAAAATGTTCCTGGACGATAAATTGTCCCAGAGGTTTTTGCGATATTATTATTTTGAGACCATTTTCAAGTAATAAAATGTTAGTGGCATAATAATGTATTCCCAAAGATCAATCAGCTTTAAGTTGTAGTGAACATCTGGACACTGGAATTGGAAGAAATTTTAAATATCCAACAAAACAACTGACACAACAAATAAAATTATTTATGAAGTCTATTTAGCACCAACTGGTTGAAGAGAGAAAAACAAAAAGCAATCCAAATGAAAGTAATTAAGATTGTTTTAATTTATCATGCTATTAATTGATTTATTGCCAGTTGTGACATGAAGCTTTATAAAATAAATGTTTACCTTTTCCATCTACGGTATCTGTGGCATTGTGTGATGCTCATTTATGGCCTTTATCAGGTCAGAAGCAGCGCAGGTTAGTGTTTTCTTTTTTGTTTTGTTTGGTTTGGTTGAAGTTACCATTATTGAAAGGATCCAAATCCTGGGATGTTTCCATGGCAATAAGCAGCCTTAACGCCACAAATCCTCAGGATAAACCAAGTTGTGAAGCACAATGCATTGTCGTCGGGGTGTATAGTGTGTCAAATGTAGTAGGATTATACTATGTCAGTCGTATAAACTAGGCTTACAATTAGAAATTATTTAGATTTATGGGATTAATTTGTGATTGATGGGATTTTAAAGTATCAGTTGTTTAAATACTTTTAATATGATTTTATAGTAAGTGTAAAAATTTTTAGACACTTACTGCATCCATGGCGCTGCTCATTTCAGTTTTTTAATTTCCGTGTCCGTAAAATAAACAAATTACATGAGAGTTAGCTTGAAAACATTGAGTTCTCTGCTCCCAGCGAGACATGACAAAGAGCGAAGCGATTCGAAATGCCTTTCTGAATCAACTTTTTTTTAATTAAAGCCACAGCTTCAGCCACAGCCTTGAATTTCTCAAAAGTTGTAATTAAATGTTGCGTTTTCCAAGACTGTAATATGACAGGACCTGGACTGTATTTGTGAGTTATGTTTTTATATTAGAACTGCAACATTTCAGAAAATATGTAAGGATAATAACGTTCCTGGAAGTTGGCAGAACAATGTCTCCACCATTCCCCATGATTAAATATGTTGCATAAGCCTGTCACAATAAGCAGTTAATTAATTGTATGATGAATTAAAGTGAGCTTAATAATTTCCGTTCTGCTCATTAATATTTTTAAAAGACAATTTTGTTTGCAGAGACTTTGTTTCATTTTATTTATGGTTTTGGTTTTGTGTGTTTTTTTTTAATTATTATTTCTGTTTTGTTTTTTGTTGTTTTTTTGGTTTTATTTTGGTTATTGAAAACATCTTCCAGTTCCAGTATGAAGCATTTGTTACAAAATAAAAATGTATTGGTCTTTGACTTTATGTCGCCATTATTCTTACTTTAAAATGGTTTCAAAATATCAATATTATAATTTATTGACGGACAATTGATTGGCGGAAGTTCAAACCATCACAGATATTAAACTGTTCAGTCTTCAGTCAGAAGCTTATTCAGATTTGTTGCAAGATTGACTGCTATGACATTTTATTTCCCCTGATGATACATTAAATATTTTTTAATTTAATTTGTTTCTACATTGATATTATTGACAAATGGTACTAACATCTGTTGCACAATTGAAAACAATATTTTTGTCCCTTTTTTAATGTTTTTATAAATACAAATAGTGAAAGCTCAGATCCATTTTTAAGAAAATTAGTATTCTAGGTATGCCTGATGAAAACAAAAGACTAATTATCTTGCCTAGAACTGCATTGTTTGACTTGATTTTTTTTTCTGCTTTTAAAAATTACAAATTCAGTGTCTTTTTTTTTTTTTTTTAATTCTTCCATTAAAACAATTTCCTCTGAAGCTTAACAACAAATCTAAAATAGGCAAGCGGTGCGTGTGTCGTGGACGCAAATGGAGAGGAAATGAAAAGAATGACGATATCTGCAGAAATCAAACGGAAGAATAATAAGGTTCCTTTCTGTTTTTTGAAGTCAGTCCCTGCTGTGGATTTAAACGACGGTGCAGCGTGGGTTTAATAAAAGATGACGGGTAAAGCAGAGGTTTACGATGCAGTCAAGGAGAGAGGATTCTCAGAGCCGTCTCACGAGTCTCATAACTTGGGATAATTGCTCTTGAACGCTGTCCTCCCGCTTCGTCTAATTGGGTATCACAGCGTCGGATTTTCTCTTTTCTACCTGAGTCTAATTGTGTTTCTTGCTGCGAGATTCAGTTCGTAAAGCTTTGAGAAACGCGAGTTCTTTTTACAAATTGCATCCAAATCTGTTAACGCTTTGGGAAATGTCCCAGTTTCTCTCTTACATGTTGACTAGATGACCTTAAAACGTGGAGATATGAAGGATCAACCGCCTGGTTGTTGCTGTTGTCTGTCCAGCCGGCCCGTAAATATTGCTGATTTATATCCAGGTGAAGATTATTGCATCGCCCGGGGAGGGAAAAGACCTTTTCTAAAGTTGTTACATGAACTGGGAAGGCTTTATTTAGATCTATTAAATGTAACTGTTGTTTTCAACACTGATAAAGACGACAAAATGAGTCAAATTTGCTGCTTCCTGAAGGACAGAGAGCCAAAATAACAAAGATTTACTCTTGACTAATGACTGAGGGTCAAGTTTATAAGTTTGTAAAAACAAGAATAGCACTGCTTCTGTTTAGTATAAATATGTAGAGCATCGGTGTCAAACTCGAGGACCAGGGTCAAAATCTGGCCCGCCCTAACTTTTTATGCGGCCCTCTGGACTTACATCAATAAGTCCTTCCAGGTTTTCACAAATCTGCAAAATTCACACACAATCAACAAGTTTCCAGGGTTTTTTTTCCTGATTTTATTGCTATTTTATCAAAATTGGTCAAAAACATTGAATCTGTACCTGATATGGTGAGTTATAGTCACATTTCACATCATACATAAGCACAAATATTGTAAAAAATCCTTACAAGCACTACTTAATATTCACTGCAAAATCTGTAATTTTGACTCCAAAATACACTAAAACAATCCCAAAACCCTGGAGGAACAGCTATTTATTGATATTTTTAACAGTTTAATTGGTTTTATCAATAGTTTCTGGCACAACCGGCCCTTTAAGAACATTCTGATTATTGATTTGGCCCAAAATGAGTTTGACGCCACCGGTTTAGAGCAAGGGTGTTCAAATTTTGCAGCCCCTGGATTAATTTTGAGCGGTCCCCGACCTCAATACAGAGATAAAGCTGCATAAAAGTGAAGCAGTTCTCATCTGTCGTAGTTTTTTTTTTTTTCTTTCTTTCATTCTGGTCACAGATCAGCTGTTGGGGAAAGTGAAGCACAAACAAAGCTGATATCAGGGATGCTGAATTAACATTTGTTGTTCAAAATAATTCAGAATATAACAGATGACAAAACCAAACATTGAAGTCTTTAAGCTTGCAGGGACCACATGTTGCTCTGCAGATCGTTTCTGTGTTGATGTGGCCGCAGTGAAACCTCAGATTACCTATGCCATAGTTACCCTATACCAACCCAGAGCGCGTCATTTGGGTGGTGATTATGGGCCACACTGTGTAGGTTTCCCACAGAAATATGTAGGTTGCCAGTTTTTTATCTTCCATGCTCTCTTTCACTGAGATGATCCGTTCCAGATGCTTCTGAGCTGAAAGCAGCGCAACTTTTCCTCCCATCCTGGATTCTATTTGCAGAAAAGGATTGTAAGAATCCATGCATATTTACAAATTAAACCATATTATTGGGGGGGGTGACCATAACGTGATTGGCTCTTGGTGTGCGGTGAAACATAAAACCAAGGTGAATGCACCACTGTATTTACTTAGGCTGTTCCAGGAACTTACCACAGTTCTTCTGAAAATGTAGGGTGTGCCTCTTCCTTTTCATGCAATCCCAGATGGACTCTGTCTTTAGAAGTTCATAGGGCCGTACCATCTGTTGCAAGACTTTTTATGACACTGCCAGAGATACTTTTGTTATTGCTTAGGTTCTGACGTTATGGCAGAAGCAAATGAAAGTGTCTCATGACTTTTGTGGTATCAGATGTGAGAATGCCATGTAACCTTTTATCTAATTATCTAATTTTTATTATTCATATGCAGCGGTATTGGCTTCCCCTAACAATTTAGATTAGTTTTGCTTTTCTTTTATTAATTTTCAGCTCTGCTTAACCCTTCCAGACCAAACGAATTCGCAGTACCGTAATTCTGCCACAAGTTGCGCTGTCTGAAAAATTCCCACGGTTTCTGAAAGTGGAGACGTTGCGCTTTCCAGCCAATCTCAGGTTATTACGGTAATTTCACTCCCGTCATAGCAGGGAGTGAAATTAATCTGAGGAGCGGTTTCTCAATAGGTGATAAATTGTGAAAATAACATTAAATATTGAAAGTTTCAGTTGTTATGGATAAACGGGCAAATATATATTGACTCAGGACATTTAAAGAACGGCGTACAATTAAAATAACCAAAATATCCAGGCAGAGATTTGAAACTTAGGTCTTAAAGGGTTAAGACTAACTGCAGCACAACTTCAACACGAATGAGTTAACATTTTGCAGAGGATGTAAATATTAACATTTTTCTAAATTAGAATCAAAGTCTTATTGTAGGACTAAGTCATCTGGCAGATGAGACAAGCTGAAGAAAAAGTAGTAAATTTCGGGATACCCCACCCTTGCACTTTTATTGAATCTATAAAACTGGCAGCTGCATGAAAGGCTTTTTAATCAGACGGTTTCATACGCAGCCTGACGGTTGGCGCTACTGTAAGCAGCAAATCTGCTCTGGCTTTGGCTGCTCCCGTCTCCAGAGGGAGTAATAGAGTATAGAATCTATAATGTGATAGCAAGCTGATCTGGGGTGAATCACTTGTGGTAGCCCATTTCTGACGCAGATGTTTTCATCCCAGAAAGCTCCCCTGGTGGTATTTAACAGCTGCCCGCTCTGTTGCTAGTAACTCTACGTGTTATGTTGAGCAGCCATGATTGCACTGGGATTCCAAGTAGTAACAGACTTCACCGTTAACACTGGCTAAATTTTCTGTCGGTAATTGCTCTGAGAAACACAATTTGTATTCAGTTAAAACACGGACACACAAACTTGCATGAAAGGTTTAGAAATCAATAAAATTGACATCTGTTCTGCAGCCTTAAAGAACAAAGACAACACACACATTTAAGTAAATGCAGAACCGTTACAGTAAAACATTTATAGAGGATGGAGATGCATTGCTGAAAATAGATTTGTCGTGAATTATTATTATTTTATATAAACTAGAAAGATTCCTAAAGCTGGTGCTTCCAATGTGTTTCACACTGTTTTTTTTTTTTTGTAAAAAATAAGCTATTACTAAACTTAGCAAATAGCTTTCAATAAAAAAAAACAACAATATTATACTGAAATGAGGTCTTGCGCTCATTTTTGCAAATGTGCTGACATTAACCAACAAGCTAGCAAGCTTATGAGATCAATAACTAACATGCTAACTTTAGGTAGCATGCTAATAATGGCATGTTGGCAAATGCTAGCATGTTAGCTAACAGTAACTAACACTACCTGCCTTGTTTCCAGCATCTATTTGCTATTAGCTAACATCTAACATCATCTCACTCCAACATCTAGTATGCTGAAGTTCAGTGAAAAACATGTGTAATTTGCTAGCATTTACTCTAATTTCTATTGTTTTTTAGCTAACAATACAGTAAGCTATCTACTGCGCTAACAGATTTTGTGCCAATGATAAAATTAGCTAACATGCAACTGTTTTGCATCTTGGCTAACACTTGTGCTTTTGCAAATGTTAACCTAAGAGAGTCTATTATGATAACAAGCTGGCATAGTCATCAGATGCTAGCATGCTAATATTTATATGTTTGTCAGCTAACTGTATCTATGCTAATAGAAAAAGGAAGGATTAATTTGACGCAAATCTACATTTCATTTTAAGAAAGCTGCCCCTCCCTAACCTGTTGCTAAATTGTAAGTTGAAGAAAGCCTAATATACTTTTCTGGTGCTTATGTGAAACACCAATTTGGAAATATATTTGGACCTCCCAAAAAAAAAAAAAAATCATCACCCATCACTCTGCTTGACCTGCTAGCCCAGCTAATATTAGAGTGTTCATATTTTTGACAACAATATGGCGTCATAATTTAAAGGCTAAAGGCTTTTTCAAGAATAAAAAAAAATGCATAAACAGTATGATAATATCTTTAGATCCATAGTAATCTATGTATGTTATTTTAGAAGTAGTATTAATAGTTGTGGGTTTTCTCTTTTCAATAAAAGCAGTTATGGACATTTTTATTTCTTTATTTAAAATCTTTCTGTAAATGACACCATTGTATTTTTGTCTAGGCTTTTCATACTGAGGCAACCTCATGCTGACTGCACTGGACATGCAACACTTCGATGTGAATCTTCCCACATTTCTGTACTTTTGTTTTTCCCCAGACATACTGGACTGTAATGTTTTAAACTTCTGAAGAAAACTTTTATAATTTTCAGAAGTCCTGACGAAATGTCAGTCAGGATCATTTCAAAATATGTCTGCTCCTTTGAATTAAAAGCATTTGGACTGGATTTGTACAGTACTGGACATAAAAAATAAATGTTGCATCTGGCCTGAATGAAAAAAGGAACAGCAGCATTTAAACTAGAGTTCATTTTCTCCTCAAATGTACGACTTCAGAAATTATTTGATTCTCAGCTCCTAACTGAAACATACAAACACTCTGTCACAATCTTTATTTTCATCCGTTTCCAGCCTTTCTACTGACACGCTGTTATCTTCTTCCTGACATATTTCCAGTTTGCGGAGACATCCACGGGCAGTTCTTTGACCTAATGAAGCTGTTTGAAGTAGGAGGATCACCAGCATCCACACGCTACCTTTTCCTTGGGGACTACGTAGACAGAGGGTATTTCAGTATTGAAGTGAGTCCGTGTGTTTGTGATTGTTCTTGTGCGGCCCTAATCGAGCGTGATGCTCGCCATGTGTGTGACAGAAGCTTGGTTTATTAATAGCTTTCTCTGATCATAGATGAAATCAGGCTGCAGATATTGCAGTGACAGAACACTTTTATGATCATTTCAAACGTAGCCTGGATCGCAAATGTCACAGTGGAGCGGAGGATTATGTTGGGAGATTTTTAATATTCCACAGGATACATGTTTGAAGTATAGGACTTTATAACCAATATATATGTTTATTGCGGCCTTATCTCTGGAAATGCTTTGTTTAATAATAAAAAAAATACATGTATATGAAATATATTTATAGCGTGTGCTATTCTTGTCTGGTCAGGTGTTTCATTTGAATGTGACATTTCATCTTTCTGTGTCTTGCAAGCCTGAAATGCGCCACAAAATGTGCTTCGTTAATATTTTAGTATGAGCAGAATTACATGCATTTCCATGAAACTGACGATGTTTGACTTGATAGCTTTGGCTTTTAGCATTAGGAAAGGTGAAAAGCCAACTGTTCTGCTCTTATTTTTGTTCTTTCTTGTTGCAGTGTGTGCTCTACTTGTGGGCCTTAAAGATCCTATACCCCAAAACACTGTTTTTGCTGCGTGGGAATCACGAATGTCGACATTTAACAGAGTATTTCACATTTAAGCAGGAATGTAAGTAAAGTATTTTGAAGGTTTTTTTTGTTCTTAATCCTTCTTTGACAATATTTGAATGCGCTCATTCTGGATATACACCTATCTAGAACTAGGTTAACAATTACTTGGAGCCAGGCTAGCAACTAGCCTGAACCAGGCTAACGGCTAACAGCTACCTGGCGTCAGGCTAAAAGATACGTGGAGCCATTTTATTACCCGCAGTTGTTAGGATAACAACTACACTAAGCTAGACTATTTACACCTAAGCTAGCTCCCTGTGACCTTCTTTACATTTATCCAGAGTCGAGCTAACGGCTAACAACTCTCAGGAGTCACATAGATACAAGGAACCAGGCTAGCAGCTTCACTACACTAGGCTAGGTGACAAGCTTGAGCATGGATTACAACTAGCTTGAGCCAAGTTGAAAGCTACTACAAACCAGATAAACAATTTCTTAGGGCCAGGATTTCCAGAACCTCTAGCAGCTTTTCTTAGCTATGCTACCAACTCTCAGTTCTAGGTAGCTGCTAGCAATTAATTAGGCTTCTGAGTCATTCAACTTCTTTCTTGGCAGAGATTAAATCTATTAATAAGTTATTTATTAGGCTCAGTGAATGCTTAGCTGTGCAAACGTTATATTTAGAAAACATTAACAACTACCTGGAACTCGGCTAACGATTACAATTGTAATGCAACAGTTACATTTGGAGTAAAGATAATTTGTTACAAGTTAAAGTTTTCAGATTGAACTGCTTTAGGGGTGGAAATTTGTTCCTGAAATTCCTCGTTTCTGTCTTTGACATTAAAAAATTGTGACTACTGTTCTCTGCATGTAAAATACTGGCTACTCATAACCACCCTGCAAAACCCTCCTCAAACAACCTAAGCTATCACTTTCAAGTCCCGCTGCAGTTGAAGTAATCATCTCTTAAGAAAAAAGACATATTTTACCTTATATTGGTATTTACCCAGATGTTTTTATTGGACTTAGTTGATGTGGGTAGGAAGAGAAAATCAGCATAAATGACATTTACATTATGTTCTTCTAAAACTGTTTTTGGGATTTTTTTTTTTTTTTTTTTTTTGCCAGTCTTAAGAAAGCATTTCCATCCCCAGCCAGGATACTGCACCAGTATTGGAGAGCAGGTTTGTTTGACTTGGCGTGTTTTCTTGTACCCCTCCCTTCTCCCTGACAGGTAAAATTAAGTATTCAGAGAGGGTGTATGACGCATGTATGGACGCCTTCGACTGCCTTCCCCTGGCTGCACTTATGAACCAGCAGTTCCTGTGTGTACACGGAGGACTGTCTCCAGAAATCACAAATCTTGACGACATCAGGAAAGTATGTGTACGATCTGACATAGTTTTATAGCTGCTTTACAAAGCTGTGACTTCTGTGTTTGTTTAATCAGCAGGTGTTTCTTAATTGCTTTAGAAATGGGAGAGAGTTAGTCACCTTGCTTGTAATTCATAAAGTAGAGATCTGTCTTCAAACTTGGATACGTAGCATTGCTGTCTTTCTTCTGAATGAAAGAAATGGAAAGGAAGTTCCCTCTCTCAGACTAATTCAATAAATCTAAATGGAGTTTGTGGCTGCAATCAGAGGGCATGCATAACAGCATTTGCTCCAGAAAAGTGTCCATCATGCAGTCACAAACGAGCTTCAGTTTAAGAAAGAGTCATCATTTCCTGAAAGTAAAGCCGTTTACGCTCGTAGAAAAAAATTGGCAGGGTCTTTTTTTTTTTTCTTTTAGTTCATCCGTCTTTAAACCGATTGCTTCTTTCTGTGACATCCTCTCTGTATGTGGTTTAATATTGATTCAACAGTGATTTAATTACGTGCTAAGCTGCAGTTTAAAGGAAACTTTCCTCCGCAGCTAGACAGATTCAAAGAGCCGCCGGCTTACGGGCCGATGTGCGATCTGCTGTGGTCAGACCCTCTGGAGGACTTTGGGAACGAGAAGAGCCAGGAGCACTTCACGCACAACACAGTGAGAGGCTGCTCCTATTTCTACAGGTAGGCGCTCCGTCTCCCAGGATGTTTATCATTTGAGTCGTGGTTGTTCTTTCTCTGCCTCTGAACGTTGCCGTCAGGATTTAGAGAGGCAGCCAGTGAGTTAGGAGCTTAATTATGCTGCTGGTATTGAGCTGCTTATGCAAGCCACAGCTATATTTTACAGTATGATGAAAAAGTTTAAATTATTCCAGTACCCGTTCACACTAGTGTGAATCAGCCAGTCGTTTCAAAGGCGTTGTATGACTCTGTTAAAGAAGAATTTCTGCACATCTGTGACTCTGCATCTTACAGGGTCACACCAAATGAGACAGATTTTTTAATATGTCATAAAAGTCCTGTCAACACATGTGTCAAACTCGAGGCCCGTGGGCCAAATCCAGCCCGCCATAGCTTTTTATGTGGCCCTCTAGATTCTAGACTAAACGCTAGCTGCGCTTAAATATTATGTTTTCAATCAAATCAATTGGATTTATTTGATTTTTTATCTGGTTCCTGACAAATTATATCAACCAGTCCCTCCAGTTTCTTGAGAATTATCGTGGAAATTCACACAAAAATCAACAAATCCCAGCACTTTTTTTGCGCTAATAATTGGGAGTTTATTGCAGATTTTTCTCAGAATTGTTAAAAACTTTTTTACTTGTACCAAGCAGCTGCCTCAGCCTACATTGATGCCAGATTATTGTCCATGAGCCATACAGCGAGTAATAAAAAAGTCACATTTACTTCATAAATAAGCACAAATATTTCCAAATTAGTATCTCAAACATTTGATTTTTATTGGGACAAAAATCACAAAAAAGAATCACAAAATCCTGGAGGGACTGTAAAGACGGTCAATATTACTTCATTTTAAAATTTGATTGATTTTTTAACAGTTTGTGAACAAGTTTTATCAATATATTCTGGCTCAACCGGCCCTTTAAGAGCATTCATGATCTTGATGTGGCCCAAAGCTAAAATGAGTTTGACACTCCTGTCCTTTACCATGACGGTCTAAAATTATTTTTAAAAAGTTATTTATCTACTTAAGGCTCTCTTGGTGCAATAAAATTTAATTTCCAAAATGATCAAGTTGATTCTTCTGATGGAAGTAAAATAAAGTGAGAAGGAAAAGTAATGCACCTGGTCATGATTCAGCAGAACACTGTACACTTCACTCCATTGATCTCCATTATACTGAGGCATTTCACAGTGAAGCATTTTAAGACTTCAATTGTGAAGCTTTATAATGCAAACAATGCAAAAAAACAACAACATTAATTTGCAAAACTTTAAGCTCTATGATGCAGGAAAGTAATAAGCTTTGTTTAAAGAAATTTATTTATTTATTATTATTTATTTCTAGACATTCAGTTTTCCATTCAACTCTGTAAAGATATTCTGCTTTAAAAATTGGCTTTTTGTAGTTTGGGGTAATTAAATCAAAACACTCTTGTTATATTATTCACTCCTGGCTCCATCATCAACATTTTTTATTTGACTTAAAAATACACGTCAGACACAAATGTGTCTAAAATGGACAGGCGGTGGAGCGACAGCCCCCCTACAAGTGGGAGCGGCTACGTTTTCGGGAAATCATAGTCACCGATTTTACAGAAGAGCTGGGAATTCAACACGCTGGAATGACACGCAACTTTTTATGAACCGTGCGATACTGTGAGCGCTGTGGTGGAGCCAGCTGCACATAGTCAGAAAAAAAACAAAAACAATTCACCGTCCGACCACTTCCTGTTGTCTTCTTTGTGGTTTTCATCAGTAGTAACATCGTGATCTCATGTAATACAGCCGAAAAACCACCTCATCCCAGAGTAAAAACTTTTTATCGAAAACGTGTGTTTTCAAAATTGATGTTTCCCATCAAGCAAATTTATTTTCAAAATTAGAAAATAAATGGTGTGATTAATGGAAACACAGCAGCCAGTGATGCTGCGTTTCAGGAGAATCTGAGACCTCTCCTCCGACTGTCGCCAGTATTTCTGCAGCTGCCGTCGGCTGAGCCGAGTAACTGAACAGGCAGAGGAAAAGCTGGGAGCAAGCAGCTTCCACTGTCACAAAATGTAATGAAGTGGCACATTACCACAAGGCACAGTCCTTCCTCTAAATGCATTCCCTTCTCCCTCCACTCCAATTATTGCCTGAGCGACTCTTATTTGCCCTCGGTGTGCCACAAGCAGCAGAAGTAGTGAGAAATGTCTCAAGGCTTTAAATGAGAACAGACTCTTTTTATTTATTTGATGGCAGGTGTTTTATAGCTGCCTCCCTAATTGTGTTTTAATGTACCTGCTCATAAAATGACTCATTTTGCGTCCGTTGAGGGCACACATTGTTGTCTTTCCTTACTCTAAATGAGCTGTTACATTTCAGATCCACCAGTGGTTCTGTTTTCTCAGGAATATCCATCATTGGGATTTTTATGCAGCTGAAACCAGAAACAAAAGCAGGGTATGCAGCCCCCTTTTCACCTCAAACACATCACGCTAATGTCGGAAATCATCCCAGTTAACCCCTCTGACATTTTGGGTGGAAATTCCTCCCGCGTCGTGTTTTCTTCAGCGTCTGACTCCTCATCTGTTCAGGGGATGGCCGCTAATTGGCTTCACACTGGCTTTCTGCATTTATGAGACGGTTTCGGCTCGACGCTGAAGGAGAGAAACGGACACGCTCCTTACAGCGCTCCCAGTCAGAAACCATCAGCCTGTTTGGTTGCGCCTGTCTTGCAGAATTTCCCCGATGCCGCCGGCTCGCTTCGAACACGTTCACAAATGTAACTCGGGCATGAAATTGCGCATGCTTCTGAAAGGCTCACTCTTTGTTTCAGGCTCCACAAAGCGCATAGATTGGTCAACCTAAAGGAACCTTTTCTTTCTGGTTTTTAATCTTTTATTAATGCTATTTAATTAAAGAAAAGAATCTAAAGTGAAATCAGAAAGCTAAATTATAGTCCAACAAACCAACATTTGGCTCATGTCTTCTGCTGCTGCAGGGGGATTAGAGAACAAATAACACATTAATTTCTAATAATCTGCTGGAATCAGCTTGTAGCTCGTTATCCAGATGTTTGTAGTTGCTATAAAAACTCAAATATTCTTTCGCAGAGATTGTTGATGAGCCTTACACTAATTCAGTCAGTTTCTATGGTTAGCTTCTCTACCAGCCACTTATTTCATACATTAGGATAAAAAAGTATTTTAATTCATTTTTTAAATGTCTAAATAGGCATTTCATTGCACAAAATGCAACAGCACAGCCTTCCTTTAGATTATGTTGGATCATTTGTAGCATCTGCGGAACATTACAGGCAAAAAATGTGTTTTTTTAAATTATTTTAAATACAAAATGCTTATATTTTTTGTATAGTTTTAGTTTAATTACTTCTCTGAGTATGCTGTTCTTTCAGTGAATTGTCTTTTTTTGAGTTTCTGTGCTTCAGTTAACAATTGATTACTAAATTAGTTTCTTTTCATAAATTAATCAAATTAATAGTTTCAGTTCTGTGGTAGATCAACACTAAGTTGTGCATGTTTCTCTATTGTAAAATACCCCTGAGTGAATCCACTGTGAAGCCTCAGAGAAAACATTTGTGAGCAAAACAACATCATGAAGATCAAGGAAGACAGCAAACCGGTCAGGAAGAAACAAAATTTAAACCAAGGTTAGGTTATAAAGCGCAGCAGCTTTAATGGGATTTAACAGCAGCACCCAGCACTCCACAAATCTGGCCTTGATGGAGGAGTAAAAAGAAGAAACCTGTTGATAACAAGCCAGTTTACCACCATTTATGTTCAGAAATAAAGAATAATATGTTTTTTTATGACAATCTGATCAAAAAAGACCAAAACCGGAAGAAAAAATTGCGACGTGGGTCTGAAAACTAATACTTAGTTTCACCCTGAACTCACCATTCCTATTGTGAAACATGGTAGTGGCAGCATCATGGTGTGGGAATGCTTTTTTTTTTTTTTTTTTTTCCTCCAGTAGGATCGGAGAAGCTGGTCAGATTTGATAGGAAGATGGAAGGAGCTAACAACAAATGAATGGCCTATTCAAAGTAATCTCAACAAAACTGATTACATTTCTTCTCTATCTGATCTGATTGAGCTACTTTGCAAAGAAGAAGATACAGAAAGGATGTATAGATGTATGAAGATAGTATTAACACATACTTACTTGTGCCAGATTTTTCAGATTTTTATTTGCAAAAGTAAAAACTAAAATTAAACCATATATGGTTTATTTCTGCTTCACCAACTTGTTGGTCTGTCACATAAAATCCCACCGGTTTGTGTCTGTGACGTGACGAAATGCGTAAAGGTTCAGTAACCACGAATAGTTTTAAGAGGCGATGCATGCCATCATGGAACCACTGTGTTTTCTTGATTGCAGAGCAGGAATTACATTTTAAAAAGCTTCTTTGAAATCAGCAGGATTCGCTGCAAAAGAGAAACGTGCGGCTCGGTTCTGATTGCTGCGTGTGGGAGTTGAGTTCATCTCCGAGCGCCGATGTTGCAGGGGTGTTTGAGCTTGGATTGCAGAACTTAGTTTTTTGAGCAAGCGCAGCAAATCACTTGATTGAACCACAAAACGTTTAGATATCCGAGGGTGTTTGTGTATTCTTGAAATTTTTCAAGTGGCTACTTAAGACAGACACTGAAGTAGAGCTGGTGAAACGAGCACAAAGAGATACGGTTTATTTTTAGACTAACAAAGCCACATTTTCAAGTGGCAGCTGATTTGAAATCAGACATTTTTGACATTGAACACAGTAAAGAAGCTCGGCTGACAACATGTTATCAAACAAAAAGTCACGTGGAGAGAGAGTCTCCATTTTTGATGGAATAAGTTCTTCCACATTCATGTTCTTCAGATGTAACGCAGCACCGTCACTCATTCATGCAAGCTGCACTGACTTTATTCATCACAAATGATTCACAAAACCCGACATCCTCTGGGGTGTCCATCGTTTTTCTTCTCAGAAACGCCGTTTTTTTTTTTTTTTTTTTTAAGTCAGATTGAGACGAAATCAAGTCATGCTGTTTGCCGGTGACATTTTTTCTTGTGCTGTTTTTACTGTGAGCAGACGAGGCTTCAGAGGAGCCTGCAGCTGCTTCAGCTGCTGCAGCTGCAGCCGCCGCTGCTGCTGCTGCGGGATGAAAGCTGCCTCGACGTGCTCCGGTTTGATTGTTGGCAGTGAGGCTTTTGGTTTTACTGCTCACAGACTAAACGAGCAGAAATCGGCATCTAATCGTTTCCAGAGTCGGCTCTTCTTTTTTTTTTTTGCCTTGAAGAAGCAGCTTAAAATGAATCATCTCCCTTTTTTTATTGTAATTTCATTGAAAAGTAAACTATTTAGCATTTAAGAGGAGTCAGACCTGCTGCTCCTATACAGCCTTGTTTAAAACAGCAAACATTTTATCGTTTGTGGGTCTCCTTTAGAGGTCACAGTGTATAAAAACACTAAAGCACATTAGTCTTTTATTGCTGCAGCATAATTTCATGCTAAAAAAGACCTCTAGTTACAGAATATTCAATTCTGTAACTAGAAAAAGGAAGAAGAAAAAAGGAAAATGAGAAAAAATATATATTTTTAGACTTTTATGTCCATTTGTTATACAGACCTTTTCTAGCTAATAAATATTTTTTAGGATCTTTTTGTTGGTAGCATGCAACAAATAGATATTTTTTCTGTTAGAAAGAAAGAAAGTCTTCACAGTAGGAAAGACAGGAGAACATTCTCTATAAAGTAAGTCATTTGTGTGTTGATTTTAAAAGGTCAGAAAATGGCTAAATTATTTTAATCGTCTAAAACACCAGTCTTATTTAGTGGAGGAACACGTAACATGTTCTTGTAGCCTAGAAATTACATATACATTGATTGTTGCATATAAAAATTGCATATAAATTGATTTAGATTATTTCTGTGTAGAAAACATGTTAGTAGATTTTACTATAATGTTGTATATTTAGTTTGTTTTTCACAATAACTAATTGATCTAGCTAAATGCGATTACGTAGCGATAAGACAGAAAAGATTTAAGACTAAAATGCTGTGAGTAATGAAAATAAACTAATCAATTCAAAAACTGTAAGCATTTTATATCAGTCTATATCGATAATAACCAATAACTATAATTTGTTTTTAAATACTGCCAAGCTTTCCTGTTTTATCCACAGTTTTCACGCTGCGTACTTGTTTTATTTTATTTTATTTTTGAGCAGTTATGACTGTGCAAGTTACTCAACAGGTCGTTGCTAGGTAACCATAGTTGTGGGGGAACCTGAAGCTGCTTGTTGCTAGGTAACCAAAGAGCGAGTCAGTTGGTTGATTCCACCAACCGAGCTGAGCTAGCCGCGAACGCTCTGCCTACATCTCCCAGAATGCAAAGCGGTTCTGGTTTGGAGTGACGTGAATATTCTGCACATTGAATATTGAATATTTTATCTATTAATATTGATCACATGTCTATTGCGATATGTGTTATTGATTGACTTTCATTCCCACAACATCAAACACATATTCAGTTTTAGTCGCTTGTGGGTTAAATGTAGAATTTTTTAAATTTAAACTCTTTCATTTTGTGAGGCAGTGGTGCAGAAGCTCAACTCTCTCTCTGTCTCTCTCTCTCTCTCTCTTTCTCTCTCTCTCTTAGCAATGCGGGATTAAGGATAACAAAGTTCACAGCAAATAACTTCACAAAGCAGTAGAAAAAAACTAAGTTATTTTTCTTCATATATCAGAGAGAAAGCCACTAAAGAGGAATGATCTCTTCTTCTTTTTGCTCCAACTCGATGAAATAAAGTGATCTATTGGCAAAGATTAATAACTAAATGTATATATTTGTGCAGGATGTTGTGTATATTTTTACTGGGCTAAATGTCTCTGTAGGAGCTGCAGTTGGTGCTGGAATAAACGTGGCCTGTTTGTCCGACGTTTCTTTGAGCTCAATCAATAATACCTTTGGCCTTATTTAGTTTTTGCTATTGATCGTTTTTCTTGGGGCTTTCTGGGACTTTTCTTGACGTTTGAGTGAGCTAAAAGTCTCTTTTTCTTCAACAGCTACCCTGCAGTCTGTGACTTTCTACAACACAATAACTTATTATCTATCATCCGGGCCCATGAAGCACAGGACGCCGGGTGAGTGTTGCTTTCTTTGTCTTTTCCACATCACACTGTCACGCAGCAGAGCGGCTCAGGCCAGGGAGCGAAATGAGAAATCTCAGGAGGTTTCTTTAAAGCCTGTCTGGGGAGCAGGATGGGCGCAGTGTGAACTTTGCGTTAATCCAAGAAATGAAAATGAATCCAGCTTGGGAGAGCGAGCCGGCCACATGTGATGCAACACGAATGAGTCATGCAGACATTGCTGAGCTCTGATTCAAAAAGTTAAGGTTGACGGGAACTCGCAGTTACAGCTGCTGCACAGTGAAAAGGAGGCACAGCAGGACGCGGAGGGAGAGTTTACCCTGCTTTTATACATCAACCAGACGCCACAGTCTTTGAAAAGATGAAAACAAAAAAAAAGAAACAGGTTACTGGATGTGTTTAGCTGATTTTTGGGGTTTTTTTTCCTCTGAGGAAGATGGGAAGGCTCGGCACAAAAGTTGTTTACCATTGCACTCCCACTGTGTGGAACGCCTCGCCACATCTCAGATATGAATCCGACCGCACGTCTAATTGCACTACTCCGCATCACTTATGTCCAACAAGAAACTCACCAGGGGCCGTTTACCCTCAGGTGTAACATGCGAGACGTCGGCGACTGTAGTCGCACTCAGACATTTGCAGCTTTATGGAGAACTGTACGGCTAGATACAGTTACTGCCACCTCGCGTCAGTCGTAACGCTGGGATTGGCCCTCCTGGGGGGGGGGGTACCGAGGTGTCCACAGACATCAGCTCCGGACACACACACTTACCCAACGTGTACAAACTAGAGGGCCATAAAAATGTCACCGCCGATCACATCACGGCGGCCCGGTTGTTCTAAGATAAACTAAATGCGTCTCTTTTGGATGTTTCCCCAGATACCGCATGTACAGAAAGAGTCAGACCACTGGCTTCCCGTCCCTTATCACCATCTTCTCCGCTCCCAACTATCTAGACGTCTACAACAACAAAGGTAGGTTGAGTGACGCTGTCACTTTTGACGGCTTTGAAACTTCGGGACGAAAATAGGACTTGCTTGTCTGAGAACGTCCCTTGAAAATAGTTTTGCATAATGGCTGATTTGGCTTGTTTTATACGTCAGAATATATTACAATATCATCTGCCTAGAATTGCTTCTCATATTGTCTCATTACTAACGTTTTAAAAGCTTCATAAGGAAACCACAATTTGAACAGGGAATATTTTTGTGAAATATTATAGAAACGTATATGTTAATAGACTTAATCTGTTGAAAATAGCTATTTATGTTTTAGCTACTTGCTACAAGGTTAAGATTAAGCTAATCTTCAGTATTTCAGCTGTAGCTGCTTGACCCATATTCCCAAATGAATCATTTGTTTCCTTTAAGGACTTTGTTGAATTGATTCACTGAATTTTTCTAATTCTTAATATTAATTGTTGTTTTTCCAGTTTTAAACAATCCAAAGTGTTGAGTTAAATATTTGATTTTTGTTAATATGTAGTACTTTTTAACATTTTGAGCATCATATTCAGACTCTTTGCGATCTGATTGAAAATAAATCCCATCATGTCACTACATTTTTCTGGACAATAAATTGTCCCAGAAATTATAGCGATAAACAATATTATTGTCAACGTCTAGACTATTTTCAACTAACATCATAATAATTTTGGCAAATTACTGCAAATATACCCTCTTAAAGATTAGAAAAACTAATTTCTAAAGAACATTTAACACTGGAAAACATTTTAAATATCCAAAATAAATAAACAAAACACCAAACAAAGATAATTAAAACAGATTAGGAAGTTTCTATAACCAAAATTGAATTTAAAAAAATATTAATTATTCAGCTTAGACCAGGAAAACAGGCTAAAGAGGAAGGTAGAGGAAACTAATTACTTACTAAAATGCTGGCTTTTCAACAATGTTAAAGGGAATCATCTCTTTATTTATTGTTATCCAAATGGAAATGATCGCTCTCATTTTAGTTTGCCATGGGATTAATTGATTTATTGCTTATTGTGAAGAGGCTTAATCATATCCATCGCCCACATTATCATTGTGTTATAAATTAGCTTTGTTCCCGTTGCACATTCTGGTGCCTTATAAGCTGTGCTTCTGCCTCCAGCACCAAACTGGGTTGGCTTTGTGCTGCAAGTCGGCACCGGCCCCCTCCCATCCGCCCTCCAGAACAGACAGTATCTGCACTTACTGGACGGGGGCGGATAGAGGGTGGGGTGGACCATGGGATGGATGCGGCGTTGGGCCAAGCACAGGAAATAGAAATGGGAAGGAAAGAGTGATGGGGCTGGTGCATGCAGTTTCGCAATCCATCTTGTGATGAAATGCCATAACGCTGCAGTGTGGCTGCTGTGAGGACCCAACACGCAGGAGCCGGGGGTTTTCCTTTTTCTTTTCTCCTGCCCTGTTTTGCAGGTATGCAGTCTTTAACGTGAGATTGTATTACCTTCTCTCCGTTTTGTTTTTCTATTTATTTTTCCCCCACATGTTGCCTCCTTCGCAGTACCATAAAGACAGAAATAGCGCAGCTGTCAGGGTTGTTGTTTATTCTTAGGGAACCTTTTTGTTCCATCCCAACTAATCTTCCTATGGCTCACAGTCAACACAATACAAACAAACACACTTGTGACAGGCTTGTATTGGTTGTAGGTTTGGATATCTACCACTTGGAAAAATCCTTTGCATCCTTCACGCACCGTTTGGAGAAGTTAAAATATCTCATTTTGGCTGCCAGCTGGACTACAGTGATAATCAGACGGGATTGCTGTTTGTGTTTGGTTCTCACGGCTTACTGTTGAAAGGAAAATGTTACCTATTTTTCTTATCTTTTGATGCCTCTCAAAACTTTCTTTTGGGCTGTCTCATAATGACTCGTTTTTGGCTTCCTGTTTATGTAATTATTTGTTTCATCTGTCTGTTTACTTGACTTGATTATTTTGATATATTTCTCTCTCTCTGCTAGCTCATTGTTTGTCCTATTTTCGCCAAGTAAGCAGCAGCAGCAACAGCTAATGTGTTGTTTTAATCTGTTAGTAAGTGCAGGTTTTCTGTCTCTTCTAACATTTATTGCATAAACATGCTTCACTATTGGAGTTTTTTGAATCTATCACCTGGAAATCTCCATCAAGTGACAGAAGGCCAACTTTGTAATTGTCTTTATGTGTTTCTGAAGGTTCAAGTCTGAATCAATCACTGCTCAGAGTTTTCAGGAGAGATCATTCGTTTCTAGCTATAATAATTGAAGATGACTCTTGATCATTCCATTTTCAGTTTTGGTTCTCTTCAGCTGGAGAACCAATCGTGTTATTGATTTGTTTTGTGCAGCTTAAAGGGGTTCAGTGTCATTTGGTGACATCATGATGTAGAACTGTCTATCATCTGCGTAGTTATGATGGCTAATCCTATTTGAAATAATCTGAGCTAGCAGGAACATATAGATATTGAATACAAAGGGCCCAGAATTGAACCTTGGAGTACCCCGCGTATTGACCCATACGATAGAGCACATGTGTCAAACTCGAGGCCCGTGGGCCAAATCCGGCCCGCCACAGCTTTTTATGAGGCCCTCTAGATTCTAGACTCAACACTAAGTGTGCTTAAATGTAATGTTATCAATCAAATCAATGTAGTGTTTTATCTGGTTACTCCCTGATTATATCAACCAGACCCTCCATTTCGTGAGAATTATTGTGGAAATTCACACAAAATTCAACAAATCCCCGCACTTTTTTGCGCTAATAATTGGGAGTTTATTGCAGATTTTTTGTTGAAAAAGTGTCAAAAACTTTCTTACTTGTACTAAACAGCTGCCTCAACCTTAACTGGTGTCAGATTATAATCCATGACCTATTCAGTGAGTAATAAAATGTCACATTTACCGTCATCAATAAACACAAATATTTCCAAATAAGTACCACAAACACTTTGATTTTCATTGGAAAACAATCACAAAAAGAATCACAAAATCCTGGAGGGACTGAAAAGACATTCAATAATATTTAATTTTAGGAATTGACTAATATATTGACAGCTTGTGAATAGCTCAACCAGCCCTTTAAGAGTATTCATGATCTTGATTTGGCCCAAAATGAAGATGAGTTTGACGGCCCTGCTTTAAAGCTTACAGAGGCTTTTTGGGATGTGGGGAGAAAAAAAATGCATTTTTGTGCACTTTTGTGCATTTTTATTCATGTACACCACACTCAGATATTTTAAAATGATCCTTTTTGGAACCAAGATATGTTTTTAGCATACCTGCAACTGTGTAAGCTAATAATTTTCTGCAATTTGCGTAAGTAAATGGTTTATTATTTTCTTGGACAAGGCACCAAAACTGGCTCCAGTCCAGGGGCCTTTAATCTTCTGAATCCAGCCCTGCTTCATGTGATATTTAATTCTTTTTTTTGGTCTGATAAAACGTTACCTATTCACACTAAGATGGCTGCCTGACGCCTCTAAATCACTTCACCTTGCCGTTCAGGTCGGCTTTCCATGACGACCCCACCTACATTGAGGAGGCACCTAATTGAGAAACAACACAAATCGTGAATCCAGATCCACTTTATTTATAAAGCACATTTTAAAAAATGTGTTCATCCAAAGAGCAGCACTAAAACGGGTCAAAACAAGACATGAATTATAACTAAATGGAATGAAAACAATAAAAGCAGAATAAAACGCACTACAAAGACAATTAGTGTGTGAGAAACACTCTCGCACTGTGTCAAAGGCCACTGAAAATTAGTGTTTTTAAGAGAGATTTAAAAACTGCAAGAGAAGAAGATGTCTAATATTTAATAACATCTTGCTCCATTGTTTTAAAGTCACGACTGAAGAAGTCTGATCTTGTCTGAGCTTCAGTTCAGGTTTACCTGAACTGAAGCTCCAACCAAGCTTCCAACAAAACTGGTGATCCAACCAACAAAAACTGCTGATCTTGGGGCCTTTGGTGAAACATAAGACTGAAGCAGGTCAGAAAGGTACAACAATTAATGCATTTAAAATAACAAAAGAAGGGTTTTATTAATCACTTCTTTGGCACACATATTGAAGGGTTGCAAATCTTAAATTTGTGTCCAATATTAAGCTCTTAAAATGCCTGAAATCAATTTAAAAAGTAAGTTGGTCTTAAATTTCTTGGCAGAACTACTTCATATCTTCGTATAATGGATGTTAATTTCATCGAGGACCTTTTTGTCAGGCAGAGGTTTGAGTTACACTGGTTGAGGCTATTGGTAACTAACATACCCTTGTTATGCTAGCAAGCTAGCTTTTTTGTGTCTGTCATCTAAGTGCTAGTTTATCACCAATCGGTTGGAAAAAGTTTGTATGTTTCTGTGGTTATATAGATCTTAAACTTTATTCATATTGGTTCTATAAAAAAATCTTAAAAAGTCTTAGTTGGTGAAACCTGAAGAGACCCTGAGTCGTGTAGAGCCAAAAACATGCTAACTGCTACTTTTTATTTAAGTGTATTGGGGTGAAGAGAGAGTAAATACAAATGCACAACATGTTTTTTAGTTTGTTTGTTTTTTTTATTTAATTTGAAAGCTGTTGTAATTTTCTTACAATTATGCACAACTTTCTACTAAAACCCAACGAAATAAGAAAATTATTCAATATTTGTGAGATACAGTTTATGCGGGAGATCTGAAAGTTTTCATGTATTCCCCCACAGCTAACAAATACACAGTTGCCACTCCTGCTGATGCTCCTCCAGTCAGTCAGGTAGGTGGTCTTCATCGGTAGAAGCCAAAGCGGCGTCATGAATCGCATCGCTCTCCGCTTCGTCCACCCGGCTACGCCCCTGTGATTGATGGCCAGTCTAGTGGGCGCATAAATCTTAACGGCATCAGCAGCTCCCATCAATCCTGCGCCGGCGGGGTGGTGAGGAATCGACCAATGACACGTCTCCACGTGGGAGGAAAATAATGTAGCGAAAAGAAGCCGCCTCCGCTCAAAGTGGGGGAAGCAGGAGTAGACGGAAGTTGGGGCTGAGGCAGAATAATCAAACGAGTGAATGATCAGAAGGATGCGACTCTCTGAAGAAGCCACCTGTTGCTTCTTCTCCCTGAAATGTGGAGCTTTTAAATGAATCTGTGGAGTGTTTAGGTGTTGACTGGCTGTCCGTCAGCAGCCCGCTCGTTCAGGCAGACCCTTGTAAGAGGCTGTGTTTTAGATGGGAAAAAAACAGCTGCAGGGATGTGACAGTTTTCCTAGTTTCTTCCTTCTCAGTTTAAGTCCTAAAGGCTGTGCAGTGTAGGAGGAGAAAGGTCGATAATGCCTCTCAGACTCCTTTCATGTTTAGTAAAGAGATAGCAACATGGTTGATGGAGTGGAAATTTACATGAAGGGGAAAAAAAAGTGAAAGGATGCCAACGCGAAGACGACAGGTATCTGTTTATGCTTCCATTTCCTCGCTGCGTTGGGAGAAATGGAACGGGATGATCGGCCTCCGTCTCCTGCCGCTGGAATACAGAGTAGGCCGGAAGCTCGAGGCGATGAGGATGCAGGAACGCCGCGGGGAATTCATCTCTTGCATCGAAGTGCCAGGAAGAGAAGAAGAATACCCCCTGCCTGCAGATGTCTGTCCATCTGTTAATGCTCCGGCCCATTCTGGGCGTCTCTTTCGGTTTGCTGTAAACAAAACTTTTCACGTTCAGTCCAACAAGACTAATGAGCAAAAGATGCTGGAAATGCACCAATACATCACCAGTTAGACAAGTATTAAATAAATCAATTTAAATTCTGGTTTCTATCTAGTTGCATTCATTAGTGGGATCAACATTTTGTTGAGTTGGGCTTTAAATGTCCGATTTTGTTACACTATAGGCACAAACTTAAATATGTCTTACCTGGATATCTGGTATTATTTAAAGGGAAAAGGGCAAAAAGAAGCTTTGACCTTCATGCAAAGGATGTGGCAGAAAAATAACACCAATATGAAGATCTAAGGAACTAAATACACGCCAATGCTGGAAAAAAACACAATTAGAGGTCAAAAATCGACTCAGTGCTGGGATGGAGGGTTATCTCACAGCAGGACAAGACCCTCAAACATACAGCCAGAGCTTCACACACCTGGATCGAATGCTTGACTTGAACATTCATAGGTTCGTAGTTGCTCTGACACAAACTGATTTCACTCACCAACATCCAGATGTCAGATGGGAAATCTCGCAAAACTTCTTGAGCTCAGAGTAAACAAACATGGCCGACGAGGAAGAACCAATTGCGATAGTTTGTGGGCGATTTTTAACAGACAAAAATCTAAACGGATCCGCAGGTTTGTTTTCTGGTGCGCCACGTCATCTTGCTCTCTGATTTGCTGCATGAACAGTGAACGGTCTGTATTTTTGTCCTCGAAGAACCAATGCAATCCAACAATATTGACAATTTGACATCGGAGCGGTCCAGATGTTCTTCCAAGCAGACTATATCACTCTTAGCACACGACACACTGCAGGAATATCTCCTTAGATTATCTTTAACGTCATCTAAAGATAAGATGGTTCTTATCTCCTGATTGTAGTGTCAAGACTATCAAATTGGTGGGAGGTAGAGACTAACCCTCTGAAACCCTGGTTTCAATTCCAACCCTGGATCTCAAGAGCCAAGTCCTGCATGTTTTAGGTGTTTCCTTGCTGATTAGCAGGCTACGCCAACCCTCGACTGCATGCAGAGGAGGTCATGCAGAAGGGTGATCCCCGAGGATCAGGGTCGGGAACCACTGTGCTGAAAACCTGCAGCTACAATTGTAGCAACAAGTACTAATGCTATTGCCCAGATGATAAATTATTTCAACATTTTCAGACAAATCGTGCATACTCTGTTGGTTATAATGTGAAATCCCAATAAATTATACTCCAGTTTGTGGATTTAATGTGCTAACATGTGAGTAAATAAATAAAGGGGTGTGAAAACATTCGAGAGGCACTGCTGGTACAACACGTTTTGAAAAAGAAACCATCCAAAAGCTGACTCTGTTTAAATCCAGTGCAAACAAGCGATGAGAGGTGCAGTAAATCCCTCCCATCCACGTATTTCTCCGCTTCTGTGAGCCGAGATCTGAACGTAACGAACCCACAAGGCCTGGATGGCCGCCTTTGAATACTAACCAAGTGAAACTTTACACTGCAGGCAATGCAGACAGATATGCAGGCAGCATTTAGTGCTGGGGAAAGACGGTGGGAATCTCCCTATGGTACCCAAACAGATTTAACAGTCCTCGTTACCAGGGAAACCAGCTGGAGGCACTCCCTGTTGAATAATTGATGAGCGGGTGTCGCCTTACAATCTCCCTCTCAGAGTTTGTAGCGGATTTGAGCCTCAGTCTGAACCCGAATGCGCTGCTGGAGCAGGAGAGCCCTCTAGTGGCTGAAATGCAGAGTTGCAGAGATCAACAAAGCTGTTCTGGAATGAGAAATGAAGTTGTTTTCTGATAATAAATGAAGCTGCTGAACAATATCCTTTGTTCCTTTCAATGGCTGACAGCAGGGGGAACCGACCTTCTTTGTTTTCCTCCATCTGGACTTCAACGGCTACATTCAATCACGCCGATGTTTATGCGGCAAGTGATGTTTATGCAATGTCTGCCCACGTGTGCAGCTGCCTTCACCGCCTACCCGGAGCTCCGACTGAGGGACGGACGTCAACTTTACGACAGATTCTGTTGGTGTTTTTGATAGCGCTTTAGGTTTGTGCTTGAAGTTAGAGAAGTCACCGCTGTAAGGCTCTGATTGTGGCGTCTCCACACAGTCACACAAACCCCATAGTGGCCTGTTGCATCTGAGCTAATAAAATGGTTTTGAACCTATTTTAATTTCTCTTTCTGTTTCTCAGGAATCAGACGTTGTTGTTATTTTTCATCACAGGGCAAAACAAGAGAAGAAGAAGTCTATTGTCCTTCTGTTTAGGCACTAAGGATCGTCATGTCCTTATACTATGCGAAAGCAGTTTCCTTCGTAGGATGGTGGGATTGAGCCCAAGTTACGAAGAGACTGTACGTCCTTTCTGGACAGGTCTCTCCTTTGAGACGTCTGCAGAACGAGCGAGAGAGTTTAGTTGGAGAACAGGATGTGTGGGTTAGCTGTTACTCCACAAGCTGATCTTCAGTAAGCAGAAGACAACAGATTGATAATGGAAAGTGCCTGAGAAAAGACGCATTGAACCTATAAAACTGCGAAAACTGCATCTCAAGATAACTTTGATGGTACCAAAATAATATTTCTAACAATCAAATTGTGTTGTCGATGGTTTAATTTAAAGAGCCAGATAAAAAAAGGAACTAATTGTATCCGTGTAACAAAATATCTACACAACACTCTATATTCATCATTGGAGTTTTGGTAAGGTAATTTTATTTGTATAGCACATTTTCAGCAACAAGACAGTTCAAAGTGCTTTACAAACAAAATCAAAACTAAATATTGGTTCCATGTTTAGTAGGAATAAGAATAAGTAGTCGATAATTTATAAGCCAATTGTGTTTTCTCTGGATTTTCAGTTTGTTCTGGATTGAGTTTCAGATTAGTATAAAGCGAAACATTGGTTCTCCATGTTTGATAATTGTTCTGGGTTGCTAAGTTTCCAACCTTTTTTTATGTCTGATCAAATCTTAGTTGAGAATTGAGTCGTTTCCACAGCAAACATGTTTCTGAAACCGACCAAACACAAAGGCTGGACAGGCGGCCCAGCCTTTCCAACCTGGAGGACTGAAAACTGCAACACAGCCCGTCTGGTTGGGAGCTTAAAGACAGGAGGGATGACTCAGGAGTTTCGCACGGCTTTGTAGCTCCGCACTTCGTCTTATTTGCTTCTAAAACAGACCCGAAGCAGGAAAGTCCCCTCACGGCGACCTGGCCGCACGGTGTCGGCTTTCCTCGGTCTGGCCTTGTGCGCTCGAGAAGCCGAAGCTTCTATATACAGATCAGATATATTTATGTTTGGCAGCTCTCATGTCTGCGCCTCGATCACGGGTGAGCTCACATACAGCAAGCGGCTATCATCTGAAACAAATCAAATCCTGGCTTGTGAAGGGAAAACAATCAGCTAGTGAGAAATGTTTTGATGCTTTGCTTGACACACCCTTGTTGTGACCTTCAAGCTGCACCACACCCACCTGAGTTCATCCTGTTGCATGATTAATACAACATCTTGAATAATTTAAAGTCGCCGTGTGGATTCTTTTTAGTCACGTTGACAGGAGAAGCAGTTGTTTTTATGTCGGTGTTAAAAGTTGAGGTAACTGCCTTGTTTTCTTATAGTTTAGAGGGAAAAGTGAGGACCCTCCCATTAGCTGTTTTAAATAATAGGTATGAACACAACACACTGAGATTTCATTTAAGAAAAATAACTTGTAGAAAAGGTATAAACTGTTAAAAAAAAAAGTTAGATGTTTAGTGTTTTATTTATGGGGGAAAAAAATATTTATTCCTCTCCATCGCATTGTTTATCACTTGTGCACAAATTTCTTATCATGGTAAAAAGTTTGATTTATCGTCATGATAAATTTATTGACGTTAAATAAAAGAGAAGGAAAGATGGCAGCATGATCAGAAAAGTTGTTTTTGCTCCATTTGCCACTGTTTGTTCAACAAGAGCATCGATAAATATCAATAAATTTAAAACAATGTTTGTGTTTGTGGCGCTTTGAATGCTATGTCATCCAATTATCACCCTGCAAACCTATTTATTACCTGAAGGATAAGTAATAGTAATGAATAGTTTTTCTTATCATTATCACAATAGTACCACAAAATATTGTGACAAAATTAGCCTTTTTTGTCATACTGTAACAATAAAATATGTATTTTATTGTGATTTTATATGATAAACCAACACAAAGCACAAGTGCCTCCACTCTAATATCCTGAAATAAATAAAATCCAGTGCAAATAATTGTTTTTCCACATTCCGACCAGATACATTCAAGCTTACAATATAATTTTTACCCTAATCTTGCTTTAAAATTCTGGTTATAACTTAAAATCTGTAAAAAAAAAAAAAAAGTTGCAGAGGTGTCAGTGTGTTTGCTCCAGCTCCTAATACTGATGTATTAATGATGGAGAAGCTGCCATCTCACTCAGTTCTGCACAGTAATATCTGGCAAAACCCACTGAGACTCTGCTTGTTATTCAGGTTTTTAAGAACAAGGATGTTTTTTTTAAAGATGACAGCAGTCCCTCCTACTGGGTCAGGCAGGGTTAAACAATAAACAATAAGCATCAGACACGTTTACTGCTGTAATTCTGATTCTTGGACTGTTTTCTAACCTCTTTTTTTTTTTTTTTCACACCCCAGAGTGTGATTTTTGCACCTAAATTATTTCTGCTGTCAAAGTGAGAGATTGACAAACACGGTGTGAAACGATTGGCATTTTTATTAATTCTTTTACTTATTTATTCCTATTTTTGTGCAGTAGTCTATCATGTAATTCTGATATCATTATCAGAGGTTGACTGACAGAAATCTTGAGCTGCACTCAGACTCACCTTTGAATGACGGATTTGGACACTTAGTCTGCCAAATAAATATCTGTGGTGGTTTGACTGTTTTCTAATTAAACATAAAGACTTGTAGCTACTAAATAGTTTTTACAAATTGAGAATAATTAATTGAGCCTCTTGGGGGAAAAACTTGTGCACCGTTTTAATTCCTTGTTTTGTTTCCTGTTATTTCTGCACATTTGCTGATGATTTCATGATTATTTTTTGTCGTTTCCGTCCGCAGCGGCTGTGCTGAAGTACGAGAACAACGTGATGAACATCCGACAGTTCAACTGCTCACCTCATCCTTACTGGCTGCCCAACTTCATGGACGTTTTCACCTGGTCTCTGCCGTTTGTCGGGGAGAAAGGTGAGTGCGCAGTTGCAACATATTAAAGGGAGTTCATTTAAATTTCCAAAAGAAATGCAGCGAAGGCTCTTCTAGTTTGTATGAAGCAAAAAGCTGATTGATTAATAACTTGCTGCCTCTTCTTTAGATGAACAATAAACCAAAGTTTGCATACAGATTGATTACTGCCTCTTTGAATGATGAGGGGAAGCCCAGGTTGTGATGTCACTGCTTTGGAGGCGTCTGATAGGTTAGCTGACACATTTGAGTTAATTTCCAAGATGTCGGGAAGAGAATTGTGCAGCTGCATAGGTCTGGTTCACCTGGGGAAATGTCCAGCTGCTTTATTGTCCAGGAAGGAGACGGGTTCTGTGTCCCAGATCCAAAATCAAATGGGTCCAGAACGAAAGACCTTGACTGAAGCTGGTGAAACATGTCCACAACAAACAAAAAGAAACAGACTGCAGTTTGCAAATGCAGTTATCTATATTTGCCAGCAGGTGGCCTAACCCGCCTTAAGAATCACAAATAAATTACTACACTGAAAAGTTTTTCTTGTACAATAAAATCTTCACTTTGTAAATTTCTGAAGCATTTTTTTTTTTTTTTTTAATAATTGCTTCACTTACACTGGATTTCTCACCAGAGTATGACATTGTCTGTCATGACAAGGAACAAATTCTGGGTCGTATGTCTTCAAAAAGGAAGATTTATATTTATTTCCTTTTCCTATTCCAAGTTATTTTCCCATCAGAGCTGCAGTAAAACCATAGAAGAAGAACAAAAGCAGTAGAGATTTTCTTTTTCCTATTCAGGTTCCTGACGGATTCATATCAACAAGGCTAACAAGAAGGCAATGCCTTTTTTTATTTAGTTTGTATATCCTTTAGTAGTCGTAGTAAAGTCAATAAGAAATATTTTAAAAATACATGTATTGTCCTCCCAGGTTATTTTGTTTACAGCAAAAGAAATTGAAATTGTTGAAGTTCTTGGTCGTGTGAAAACTACTTTTTTTTTTAATTAATACAATAAAGTTAATAAAGCTTTTGGCAGTGGGTGAATATGCATCTGATCTTTCTGCACGAAGATCTAAAATGTAGATTTTCCCTGAGTACAGCTGTGCGGTCTCCTTTTAAATGCGATTTAAAGGGAGTGTCTGGGTTAATTAATAAAAATACTTTGTGTTGGATCTCGTTTGTGCATAAAGGACCTGACTCTCCTCCTGCTGAAGTTAATCACTCCTAAACAAACAGTTATAAACAGTTTTAGGTTTGACCCTCTTTGTTTTTCTCTGCATTCAAAAGCTTTTGTTTTTCTTTTCTTCAGTGACTGAGATGCTTGTGAACGTGCTGAGCATTTGTTCCAACGACGAGCTGACGACTGACGAAGAGCTGGACGGTGAGTGCTGCTTCAGCTCCACTAGGGGGAGACATTCTTCCACTCATCTGTTGTCTCAAATCTTAAACTTTCTTCTCAGGTTTTGGTCCAGAGAAAACTTTGACTTCAAAATGAAAAGCATTTATTTACCTGTACAGTTGCTAGTGTTGTGTAGTATTTCTCGGCTGCTGCACGTTTTTTTGTCACCACGTCAGAGGAGGTTCAGTTTATCTCCAGTCACATTTTTTCCAGTTTTCCTCTGCCTGCTTTGACCCTTATGGGCAAACAGGAAATGACCTCACCTCCTCTTCCTCCTCGTTTTTGCACGGGGATTCGGCATTCGGCTGTTTCTCACACCAGTCGCATTTTTTAAATTTCTTAGTTTGCGAATCGAAAATGTTGCTTTGTTGAAGGAGTTTAAAGCCTCCAGCAAACAAATTCACTTTCTCCAACTTTTACACCTTTTGTCACGTTGAAGAGCTGAAAATCTTATGTATCTTATTGAAATTATGTAATGAATTAATGCAAAGCAGTACATTGTTAAACTCCATTTTCTTTACTCTGATACCTCTAAATAAAATCTATTGTAAGCAATTGCTCAAAAATCACTTGATTGGTAATTTAAATAATTGGTCATTTAAACTCGGCATATATAAAGCATTTTTGTTGGAGAACATTAGTGAGGGTTTAAAGCAGAGTTTGATTTTAAATAATGTCCCAAAACAAACAGTATTTATTTCCTGGACTCTAAGTCACCATTTCTTCCTAGTTTTGCTACTCCTGCTCTTTTGACTGATCTGACTTATACTCCAGAAAATTCAGCAAAGTAACCCGCATTTGATAAAAGCGTGACTATGTGTTAAAATGGTCTAGTCAAAGGCCAGACATGTGGTCCAGTCGAGAATCTGGCAAAGCATGAAAGTGGCTGTTCACAGAATCTCTCTAGACATACCACAAAACATGCATGCCACACTTCACAGATACTTCACTGGAAAAAAAATCTTAAATAAATAATAAAATACAAGAAAAATGTTTGTGACAAAATGTGAATAAGTTCCAGGGATGTGAATACATTAGCATGGCTTTGTAAATCGGCCAGAAAATGTCCTGATTTGTTTTGTATCTGCAGCTTTAATTTAATTATGTTTATTATAATATTTATCCAAGTTGACCAAGGCAAATTTTATTGGATTTTATTGGTTTATGCAGATTTCAGGTTACATTACATGAACCAGTTTTTAGCCGTCCTCTAACATCTGTTTCATCGACTCACTCCTTCAGTGATTTCAGACTTTCTCGCTTCTTATCTTTGCTTTTTTCTTCACTTTTAAAGCCGTTTCAACTCTTTTTCAGTTTCAGTTTTCAGCATTGCCCTTCAAAATGTTTAATTATTTTCCTTCCTTGCTCACCTCCACCTTTCCAGTTCCCTCATAATCTCTGATCATCTTCTGTTGTTTCCATGATTTCCAGTTGCGTCCTTCCTCATTCTCACATTCTCTCACCACTCTTCTAATGCTGGAATATTATCACTACTCTGGTTTTGCTCATCTAATCTCTTTGTTTCTTCATGTTTTGCAGAGTTTTTCCTTTTCATTTGTCGTGCTTTTTCTCATCTCTCCCTCCGCTCATCTTTCATTCTGCGGCCATCCACTGATCTCTCTGTCCTCTCTCTTTGTCTTCTCTTCTGGGGTTGTTTCATGAGAAGGACAGCTAATATATCCCCCCAAAAAAGGTACAAAACAGTCTGTGTGTGTATGAAGCATCAGCTGAGACTCCTGCCCTTTGTGAACTAACTTCACTCTCCTAACAATCTGTCCTGAATCTCTGTGGTGGCAGTAGAGGATGTGAACCAGTTTCTAGCTAGCAAAACGCTGAAGATGAAAATCAACAAAAAGGCTCACTAGTTCTCTCATTTTTACTCCACTCCCATCATTCTTTATTTGTTTTATTTCCCAAAAATGATTCCCTAAAGGATTCAAGCAAAGAAAAAAATCCACAGAGCATGGGGTCGTCCAAACATGCCGAGCCAACATGTTTGGACACAAACCAGGGTGTTTTTACAGAGGATGCACGCTGCTGCCCTGACTCTGGGGAATACGCTAGCGTAGAGGAGAGACGCGGTTGGCATGGCTGCACCCAGTGCTGAGAAATGCTCAGGTGCTGTGATGTGTATAATCTGGTTTTTGGGCATTTAAATAACAGCACTATGGTTTTCATGTGTTGCTTCTATTGTTAAAACTAATAGTCCAACAAAACACTCTTCATCTGTCCGCTGTCTGACGGCACCAGCCCGGTTTTTGATGGATTTTGTGATTACACAGCGCACAACTTATCTTTTTTTTCTTTACAGACTTTTTATCACTTGTTGATTATATCCAGCTCTGGAAAAAAACACCACTTTATTTGAAGGGGTGGACAAGACACTGTAAACATGAATTAGTGTTTATGAATGTTTATGACTGTTGTCATGAAGTGTCATTTGTTAAATAGCGGCACTATTAATGCAAAGCTGCTTTAAAAGTGGCATTAAAACTCAACCAAAAGTGCCAACTTTGCATAAATTGGCAAATAATGACACTTTTAATGCAAGGTTAGCAGTTTTAGTGCAACTTTGCATTAAAAGTGTCATTATTTAACAAATGACACTTCATGACAACAGCCATAAACATTCATAAAGACTCCTTCATGTTTACAGTGTCATCTCAGTCTTATGCAAACCGCTTTAAATAAAGTGTTACCAACTTTAGACGCCCCTTAAAATGTTCAGTTTCTCTGATTTTACTCTTTATAGGTAAATGTTTGCGTAAAATGAACATTGTTCTTTTATTCTATGTAACTACTGACATGTCATGTATTTATTTACAGAAAATGAGAAATGGTCCAGATAATGAAAAAGATGCACTAAATAATGCAAAGAAAACAAATTCAAATTAATTTAGAAACAACAAAAGTAATGTTTTAACTCAGGAAGAGATCAGGAATCAATAAATGAGGTTTTCAGTTTGGTTCAGTGCAGTGGGCTCTTGGTTTTTCCACAGATGTATATTAGGGCCTAAAATCACACAAAAAAAGAATAAATCCGGTTATATTGATGCTGCCATTTTCCAGCTCAGTCATGATTTCAGATTGTGATGAAACCAACAAAACCACATCATCTACAGAACAGTAGAGACCCACACTTTAGCGGTTCAAAACGGATCCTTTCAACACTTTGTCAGCGCCTGGAGATTATGTCCATGAGCAGAGGTCAAAGGGCAACCTTGGCGGAGTCCAACTCTCACCGGAAACGAGCCTGCAGCTCAAACTCTGACGAATATTTGGTCAAGTTTCCCGACAGATTTATGTTGATATCTAGAGAATCGTGGATAAGATGCAGCGTATATCAGCGGGGGGGTGTTTATATGTTTAATTATATTTATAAGTTTAAGTATAATTTTGACTGATAAAAAAATCTCTTATCTAAAAGAAAAAAATATTATTATATAATATAATTATTATTTTAAATCAGTTTCAGTCTGATAGTTAATTAGTAATTAGACAGGAAGAAAAACATTGAAAAATGACACTTTTGGATTTCAAGTTTGACTTTTTGGAAGGAAAACATGTAAAACCAGATTTGGTTTTAATTTTTTTCTAGTTATTAACTTAAAAGCTGTTGTTTTTTAACCATATTTGTGACCTCTGACCTCTGTCTTCTTAGGTGCCACGGCTTCTGCCAGAAAGGAGGTCATCCGCAACAAGATCCGTGCCATTGGGAAGATGGCCCGGGTATTCTCTGTGCTCAGGTACGCAAACTGACCTCTACTGAGCTAACCTCTACCAAACTGACCTCCACCAAACTGACCTCCACCAAACTAACCTCCACCAAACTGACCTCTACCAAACTAACCTCTACCAAACTGACCTCTACCAAACTGACCTCTACCAAACTGACCTCCACCAAACTGACCTCTACCAAACTAACCTCCACCAAACTGACCTCTACCAATCTAACCTCTACCAAACTGACCTCCACCAAACTGACCTCTACCAAACTGACCTCCACCAAACTGACCTCTACCAAACTACCTCTACCAAACTGACCTCTACCAAACTAACCTCTACCAAACTGACCTCCACCAAACTGACCTCACCAACTAACCTCTACCAGACCTCTACCAAACTGACCTCTACCAAACTGACCTCCACCAAACTGACCTCTACCAAACTAACCTCACCAAACTAACCTCTACCAAACTAACCTCTACCAAACTGACCTCTACCAAACTGACCTCTACCAAACTGACCTCTACCAAACTAACCTCTACCAAACTGACCTCCACCAAACTGACCTCCACCAAACTAACCTCTACCAAACTGACCTCTACCAAACTAGCCTCCACCAAACTGACCTCCACCAAACTAACCTCTACCAAACTGACCTCTACCAAACTAACCTCTACCAAACTAACCTCTACCAAACTAACCTCCACCAAACTGACCTCTACCAAACTGACCTCTACCAAACTAACCTCTACCAAACTGACCTCTACCAAACTGACCTCTACCAAACTGACCTCTACCAAACTAACCTCCACCAAACTGACCTCTACCAAACTAACCTCCACCAAACTGACCTCTACCAAACTGACCTCCACCAAACTGACCTCTACCAAACTAACCTCCACCAAACTGACCTCTACCAAACTGACCTCTACCAAACTAACCTCTACCAAACTGACCTCTACCAAACTAACTTCTACCAAACTAACCTCTACCAAACTAACCTCCACCAAACTGACCTCTACCAAACTGACCTCTACCAAACTGACCTCTACCAAACTGACCTCTACCAAACTGACCTCTACCAAACTGACCTCCACCAAACTGACCTCTACCAAACTGACCTCTACCAAACTGAACCTCTACCAAACTGACCTCCACCAAACTAACCTCTACTGGCGCAAAAAGATTTCATTCTTCTTTAATTCTTAAGCGCCCCAATAGTTTCTTCCGTAGTTTCCTCAGTAGTTTCCTCCGTTTTCTTTTTAACTGAAAGTTTATCAAACTATCCAAAAACGAAGAACTTTGTTTGTTCTTCTCCTGCCAACATCAGTTAGAGAGAGGAAGGGAAATAAATCAAGGCGGCAGCGTTTCCCTGCTGTAAATCTGTCAATGCTGTTTACACTGAGGTTTGAACCTCAGACAGTTTTAGATGAACAGCCAATCAGACGGACAGGAAGAGGCAGGAAGCTGCGATACAAACACCAGAAGAAGAAGAAGTCTGATGGTCAGAGGAGGAAAGGAGGAGTGGCTCCTCAACCATCCATCCATTTATTTTTTATCCATCCATCATAAGTTTAAAAAGTGTTCAATCTTGAATCTGAGATTTTATGAATTTTTCCATAAACTCAGACTTGAACTTTTGGGTCGCGGCCCATAGTAGAACATGTTGGTGGCAGTATCATGCTGTGGGGTTTCTCTCTTTCTTTGTTGATCTGATGAAGCTAGCCGTCGCTCTGATTCCAAATAACAGAAAAATTAAATGAGTCCAGAACCAGGCCGGACAGCGGGTCGTTGGTTCGGGTCGGTTCGGCTCGGCTCGGCTCCTGTACTGAACTCTGAACTCAGCTGTGATGCCTGTTGTCCTGTGTGTTTCAGAGAGGAGAGTGAGAGCGTGCTCACGCTGAAGGGCCTGACCCCGACTGGCATGCTGCCGAGCGGAGTGCTGTCCGGCGGCAAAGAGAAGCTGCAGAACGGTGAGCCTGTGACCTCTGACCCCCTGACCTGCTCTCAGGACAAACAGAAGAGCCCTAACCAGGCGCCAGCTCAGTATTTGGAACATCATGTTATAAGTTTAACTGTAGCTTCTCTGAGTTAGTTAAAGAGAATTAAAAGCTGTAATCTTCTCTCCCTCCAGCTGCATTCAGCATATTTCCTTTGGTTTCATTGTTTTCCTCATGAATGTCTCTTAACGTCCGGCGTTATTGCTTCTGTTTTCCAGTCCCTGTTTGCTCTCTTCCACTGGTTTTACTCAAATATTACCCCTGTGTTTTCTTTCTCCTCTTTCTCTCTGGAAACTGCAGGTACATTCGGTTGTTGTGCAAGTATTTCGCTGTGTTTTGTCTTTAGATGTTCTGTCTTTAGATTTATGTTCACTCTCAGTTTCACAAACCTTCTCTGCAGGTTTTAAGAAGCTTTACGGATCAGAAATCAATACTAAAATTTTAAGGTTATCCGTCTTCCTCTTTCTCAACTTAAAAGCAGATTATTGTAGATTTACAGCCTCGTTGTCCCTCTAGAAAAAACACGTAAAAAAAACAATAAAATACAATAATGCATTAGTTTAATCTTACTATTGAAAATTAAAATGATAAATTTGATCTTAAGACATAGAATTGAAATATAAATGTATTAGCAGTTAAGCTAATTTTTTGTTTGGTTCATTCAACTTTGAAATCAACATAATTGAAATTAGCGCTTTGGCATTAGCTTAGCACATTAGCGTTAGCGGAACTAGCTTCTTAGTTAGCAGTGCCCACAGTTTTTTTATGTTTATTTTTGTATCGCCTCTTAGGCTTGTTTTGGACTCTTTGTTTTATTTAAATATTTGGTTAAGATAAATTAACTTTGCAGGATTACTAATTCAACTTTTTAGGCCATCTAAAACAAATAAAAGTAGAAATAAACAATCCTTCACTCATTTTGGTTTCTGTAGGGATTTTTAGAGTTGTAATTTTTAATTTTTTTGTACAGTAAATGTTCTCAAACGAAGGATTTGAGTTTCTCCAGAAACATCAGTGTGAAATATGCTACTGCATACATATTTACCACGGTTGCTGATAAATCATCTCTTACAATAATATCTTTAGAGGCTCTTCCTCCCTATTTAACGTGTAAAAACATCAGATCTGCGTAGATTCTTCAGGGCTCTCGCCTCATTTCGCTGATCGCCTGTGATTTTCCATTTCAGCCATGTTTTATTTGTGTTGTTGGTTTCGTTGGATCTCGTCCTCCTGGAGTTTGTCTCGTTTTCTCATGTCTGTAAACCTCGGCGTCTCTCCTCCATGTTGTATTTTATTTAAATGTGTAACTCCCAGGTTAGTAATCGGTAAGTGGCTGAAAGGTTTTCTTCAGCCGGTGATTTTGATATCCAGCATCAAAATTGGCTGAACCTGTTTTATCCTGTTGTGTCCATCTGATCCAGTTCTTCATTTGTTTTCAGTATTTCTAATCACATTTCTAGCAGAAGCAACATTTCTGTCATATTTTCTCTAAGGATTTATTTTCCCCTGCCACTACATTCATTCGTTTGACACTTTTCCTTGAACTTTAACCCTTTGTCCATGATATTTGCTGCCACTTCTCCTCCTCCTCCCTTTTTGCCAGCATCCTCGTATTCTTTTGTCATGAAATGTGGAGATGCCGTTAACCTTTTGTTGTCGTTATTGGCTGTCTTTGCTGCTCATTGACTTGTTCCTGGGACACAATGACCTCCTCCTGCTCACCTCTCTCGTTCATTTTGCAACCCCCCTCTTCTTCTCTTCAGCTACTATTGAAGCTATTGAGGCTGACGAAGGTAAATGGGTCTAGCCGCCCTCTTCTGTTGCTTTTTCATGGCAATAGACAGTCGGTGGGGGGGGTGGAGGGCGGGCGGGTTTTGGCCGGGTTCTTCCATTCATCTCGCTGGTGCTTGAGTAGAACTGTGGCGTAGTTTAGAGCAAGAAGTACGTACGTTAGATCATGTGGTCGCACGTTTTAAAGGGGGACCAGCTTTTCATAGCAGAGATTTCATGATCACAGATTGTCACTGTGATTTATTGTTGTTGTTGTTGTTGTTGTTTTTTTGGTTTTTTTTCGTTTGTTTGTTTGTTTTTTTTAATCAATCGGGTGAGCGCAAAGCAAAAAGACAAGACATCACCGCAGAGTTTTGTGACTGAAAATGTTTGCTTTACATTTCAGAAGAATTGCCAAATGACATCTGTTTTTTTTTTTTCGAAAAACGCCGGTTAGTGAGAAAACCACCTGACATAGTTGCACTTGAAGGAACTCATTTTTCACGCTCACAAACGTGGAAGGTGTGAATATGTGGGTATTATCAGGTCCTCTGGAAGCGCTACCATGAATTTCTGCCGCCTGAAAAACACAGTGGCTCCTTAAGAACTGATTTTATGTGTCAGTTATTGCTTTCTTGTGATAAACACAACCAAATAATTGCTTGGGGATTTCAGAAACACCCTATAAATTAGGGTTTTTGTTTAAAGAAAAGAGTGCTAGTAAAGTCACAGAGATTGCAATAAATTACAGAACTGTGCACAAGTTTTAAATCGCAACAAATCTCTGCATTTTCTTTCCACACTGCCAGACATTCTTGTAATTATTTGAAATGTGTTTGACCAACGTTTCTTCTGGCTTTCTGAGTTTCTTTTTGGACTTTAGCTGCTGCTACTTTTTAATTAGTCTCCAACCCATTTCAGTATCGACCCAAATAACGCTACTTTTGTTTTATAGTAGTGGAAAATAAAACAAAGAGAATGTGTTTACTGTCATAGATTTCACTCTTTTCTGTGTTGCTGCTCATTTTTTAATATATTCTTATTTTTTAAAAACTTGTTTTCTGTTTAAAACAATAAATAATTTGTCCCTGTGGTTCCAGATTGCACATTGTTATCCATTTAATGTAATGCTTTTCTAATTTAAAGTCAAAAAAGTGCATTTGAAAAAGAGCAGAAAAGCTAATAGCTAATTTATTTCATACTCTGAAACAAGAGTTTCCAGCTACGGTCCTCTGGTGCCATTCTCCTGCAACTTTTGGATGCATCCCTGCTCCAACGGACCTGAATCAAATGGCTGAATTGCTTCCTGCAAAGGCCGAGTAACAGACCATTTATATGATCCATGTGTGTTGGAGCAGGGATGCAAACAAACGACTGCAGGACAGAGACATTTAGTCTCTGACTATCAGAGGACCAAATTCTTGTTCTGTCTGTGAAAACAGAAGGGAAAAAAAAGAATAATTAAAAGGAAGAAATCAAGTCCTGAGAAAACACCTGAGAATTGATGGTTTTAATGTCAACAGGGGACGAAAAAAGCAGCCAAAGTCTAAAGAGAAACTCCTTAATGACACCAACAGAAGTGATGATCAACAGCCTTTATGAAGCTAACATGTCTGTCTTTTTGGAAAACTTCTGCACAACACTATAACCTCGAAGTCACATTTCCTCTGATTGAAGACTCAGTTTCACCGTCTACCTCTTGCGCTGCCCTCACACAAACTTATGAAATCTTGCTATGAAAGCCTCTTAGTGTTTCGTCCCCTTTGAAACGGCTGAAGCAGTTGTGCATTGTTGTTGCTGTTGCATTTATCCTCCAATTGCTTCCGAGCTAAAAACCCAAAAGCTCCTGGGGAGAAATCTGCATTAGACTCTCCCTCTCTGAAAAGAATAACAAACTGTTATCTGCATCGCTTTTCCTTGGTTTGCGCAAGAACAACCTCAACTGCGAGCTAAATAGTAGTGCGCCAGCTGCTATTTACGTTGAACCTGTCGGGTACATCCTCTTGAACCCCACAGAGGACAGTCCACTGTAGTGTCCAGACTCCTCTCTGCTTCTCTCTCTCTCCATGTCGGTCTCCTGTGGCCCTGCTGTGTCGTGTTTCCTTCCTGTGAGCTGCTAATAACCTGTGTCTGACCTGTGCTATGCAGCAACACAACTATGCTACCCATCATGCCCTCCTTGTAGAATATGACGCCCCTGCTTCCTCGTCTTAACAGAGGGTTTGTCTCTTTTGCGTCATTTAAAGAGGCTTTATGAGAGGTGGAAGTGATGAAACGTGAAAGTTTTTGCTCCATTTAGGCCTGGTGGTGACTTCCATCCCTCATAGCTCCTGGTAAATCCTAATTGCTGCATGCTCCAAGCAGACGTAGCAAGTCGTTAGCACCGTCAAGTGTCTGTAGTGTTTCAGTCTCGACGTGGTTTCTATTCTGTGGTAGTGTCTCAGTGGTCTCCACTCTATTGTTTTTTTTGTTTGTTTGTTTGTTTTCCCCCTCCTCCCTTTGTTCTCCTTTATTTTTCTGCGTGTCTCTGATCATCGTCTTCTCTCCTTTTCAAACTGTGACGTGACGACAGGGCGATCTGGATGTTTGGGGTCCTCGGGCTTTGTCTTAGAGACGTGTTTTCTTTTCTTACACTGCCTGAAAACACAAGACTTACCACGAAACAGAACAAAAAAAAAAGAGAAAGAAAGAAAGAAAAAGCAGCAGTGTAACATGTTCTACGTACTTCAGATTTTCTTTGTAGAGCATGTTTTGGTGGTAAAGTGAAAACCTGTTGACCCTGATGCCAGCAGCCCCTTGTTATAGATTTAGAAGAATCATTTTGTCAAAACCTGTTCCTCTCTTTTTATCTGGTAAATGATGTTAAAGTGATGTCCTGTTAAATAAAACCAGCTTAAGTATGGAATATGGTTTTCCAACACTTTTAAGCAGCTTTAATTATGTGGAAGGTTCTTGTAGAACAATGGTTTTGGTAAACGTAGCTATAATTTTCTCTGGGTAGAGTTACACGAGAAGCTATTTTGTTACACAAATAAGCAAGAAATTGTAAAATGGCAAACTTTTAAAATAAAACAAAAACACCAAATAAACTCACAGGAGCAACAGTAAAACATGCGCGTTTAGCTACAATTCAAGTCAAAGTAATTCATTGTAATAAAATCCAGTTTTGCACTGCAAAAACATAAACACAAGTATTTTAGGTCTAATTTATAGAGCAAATGTCTTGGGGAAAAAAGTCAAAATTATAAATAACCTTTTAGCAAGATACAGGAGCTTAATATCGACTTAATGTTGAGTTATTGACTCGTTCTACTGGCAGATTATTTCACTTGTAATATTGGGGGGGGAAAAGTCTTGCTATAAGTGAAACATTTTACCAGTGCAACTTGTAGCTTTTTAAATCAATATTAGAGAATTATTGATTTAAAACATTCTGCTATACTGTGCTAAAATGTCACCTATAATTTAGTTCTGTTTTATTTCAAGAATAATAAGTTGTTTACACTAAAAACTGGATAGAAACACTTGGACGTTTCTGCACTGTACAGTCCAGTTTGGTTCAAACTGTATTGAAAATTAGGAAGATAAACAGCTAACTTTAGAACTTCCTTTAGGAAATAAAAACAAAGAAATGGCAGTAAATCATTCCGTCGACGACCTTTTCATTCAGAGAGAGAGAAAAAACAAAGCTCTGCCGAGCCAGGTGTGTTCAAAGATGATGTCAGCAGCGGCTCCGTCCAGGAAACAAACATGGCTGCACACAGAACCGCCGGAGTGTTTGCACTTTCTAAAGAAAAACAAAACAAGAAAAACACGAAGCCGTCGAACCATCTACAGCGATCCAATCACAGACAGTCCTAAAGAGGAGCAGCAAAAGCAAATGAGGCAGATTAGCAGTGTGCAAAACTTTGTCAATATTCCGCAAATGATGTAAAAACACAATTTCAGTGTTTTCATTAAATGTGTATACGTTTGTTCACCCTATAAGTCTTTAAAAACATGATGCACCAGCATCCTATAACTACTTCCTGTTGTCGTCTTCTTCTTTGTGGTTTGCGCCAACAAATCCGGTTGTTGATCATGTGACTCGTGTAATTTAAAAAAAAATTGTTTCTTTTGCCGTTTGCAAGATAAAACAATTTCGATAAAATACGTCATCGTGGCGGCAAAACCTTTTTATCGAAAAATAAAATTAACGTGTTTCCATTAAGCAAATTTATTTTGGAAATGTTAAATTGTGACGATGGAAACGCTGCCTGAGGAAATGGCAGCATAAACACAGAGGGCAGGTCAGGAAAGCTTTACAGATTTATGAATAATTTCTCATGTAACTCTTAACCCAAGAAGGTGAACATGAACGTTTTCGTAAAAGTGACTCAAGGTTCGGCTTTAGTTTTATTTGTTTTGGACAAACTCTTGTTTTGATCTTCAAGCTTACAAACCAAGATCAGCTACTTTTATGATTCTCACCATTTTATTTTTTAGAACCGTCTCTAACTTCCTCGCCTTTTCCGCTTTTCTTCCTCCTCCGCGTCTCAACAGCCATCAAAGGCTTCTCCCCTCAGCACAAGATCACCAGCTTCGAGGAGGCCAAGGGCCTGGACCGCATCAACGAGAGGATGCCGCCGCGGCGGGACGCGCTGCCCTCGGACGCCAGCCTCAACTCGCTCAACCGGGCCCTGTCCTCGGAGACCAACGGCACGGACTCCAAGGGGAGCACCAGCGCCGGCAGCGGAGGCAGCATCCAGTGAAGGCCGGCAGCGGCAGCAGCAGGCGCCGCCTCGGCCCGCGGGGCTGCCTGGCCCCCAGCCTCACCACGGCCCGCCACCGCGCAGGAGGCGCAGGGGGGTAAAGGGAAGGAGGATGTTGGGGGGGCTGCAGTGTGGATGGGGGAGGCAGCTGTGGCTGAAACTTGGGGTGGGGGGTCATCTCACTTGCTCTAGTCTGTTAAAATGCCTTCATAATATTAGTTCCTAGTCAAATCCGCTAAGTTATTTGCCGGGTCACATTTCCGAGCGGTCGGCTCGACCGCGCCTCACATCACAGTCCGTCAGAGAGAAACGGGGAGGAGAGAGAGACCATAGAGTTTGTGTGGTTTGTTTTTATTTTTATTTTTCTTAAACGACCCTTTTTCTCATTTACACCGAAACGGAAAATCGTGTAACTTCTTACTAACTATTGTACGTTTACAAGAACACAGCACTAAAAAAAGAAGAAAAAAAAAGAGAGAGAGAGACAGGGACAGAACATGAGAAAGGCGAAGTTTTTAAAGATATAAGGGTGTACAAACTAAATAAGGACTATTTATTGATGACTTTTGTTTTTGCTACTCTTATAAAATAGCTCTGAAATTAATTAGGCAGTCTTAAAAATATATAAAAAAAAATGTTGCAATGTTGTCGAAATGCCAAATAATGGAACGTTTTATGGTTTTTGTACATATTCTGCTTACCTCAGGTTCTTTTGGTGTGTGCTTCAACCTGATTTTTCTGTATAATGGTTAAATAAACTCGGTAATTAATACCTATTTTCTTGAGTTTCATAACTGGAATTTACACTTACCTATCTATCATCTGCAGATATGTTTATTTTGTGTCTCTATCTGAATGGTGGGGACTTGGGAGGGGGTATTTTATTTGTTGTTGTTTTTTTAGTTTTTTGTTTTTTTGTTGTTTTTTTTTTGTGGCTTGCTGGAATTGAGTGTTAAATTTTTCTCTTTTTAAGTATTGCGAACAAAGTAAAAAATAGAGAACCTATATTGTGTAAGAAAAAAAAACAAAAAAAAAACTGAGTATGATTAAAAAAAAAAAGTGTCTGCCTATGCATGTTTTATAAAAATCAAAAGGAATTAGATAACCTGAATACCTTGGCTCTGGAGGCCTGTTTTTGAGATATATTGCGCTTTAGTGAACATATACTGGAAACGTATACTTGCATACTTTGAATTAACACCAAGATGCTCTATGCCTTTGACTCTCCTTTTGTTTTGTAACTGAAGCATTTCATTATCGAAGACGGGTGAGAAATCCTGTTTTTAACCTGCGCTTGTGAGTGCATACAGTCCAGTTAAGCATGTTTGACAATTCTCGTGGGGTGTGTGGTCACATGTGGATCTCCTGAAAAAAAAAATGCATGATTAGCTGTTTGAGTCCTATAAAAGGTGAAAATCAGTTGGGGGTTTTTTTTGTTGTTGTTTTAAGTTTTGCTTGTTTGTTTGTTTTTGGTTTTTTTTGTGCCACAGAAAGTGTAATTTGATTCCTCTTATAATCTTATTTGGATCTTTGCTTTGTATATCAGTTACAGGTTTGATACTGCTCAATACTTTAAGATGAAACAACAACAAAATATATATATATACACATATATATATATATATGTGTGTATATATATACTTAGATCTTTTTTAAAGAACTGCTTTAAGTGCCCAAGTAATTCACTACACGACATGAAGCCTTGCTTTTTGTAATTTAACTCCGAAAACTGTTGGCAGATGATGATGATGATGATGATGAGGCATGCACTTGCAACTATGAGAAGTATTTTATATAACTGTTCAATAAAAATGTGCATGAATTTCAACATGAAATGAAACCTGTGTTGTGTGAGTTTATATAAACTCTTAGGTTGTCGAGTTTCCAGGTCCATTTAAAGTATGGGAGAACATTTGTGTCAAATCATTAGTTTGGTAAATTTATGCCAAGCTATAACATTTTAGTGATCTTTATCTAAAGGTTTTGTTTTATGTTGAAAACACCAAAACATACAAGTTCGTACAGAGTATCACTGTAATGCTACATGTATTTGTATTTCAACACAAAACATGCAACATTTTATACAATACAGATTTAGAACATTCACTCAATTAAGTTCTTTTAATTTTTATGGCTATTACTTAAAGCTAATGAAAACATTCAGAAAATTTCAACTTTACACCTTAGAAAATTTAAGCTGCAAGCAACATTGAACTGGAACGTAAATTCACAAAAACTGAAGCTTGATAACTTTTAATCCCACATATTTGGTCAATAAATGGACGCATTGACCAAATGAAGCTGATCGCTCCAGTTCCCTAAAAGGAGTTTGTTAAAAGTTTCTGAAAAGCCAGAAACACCCAAAAATGACCAACTTCCTGTTGGGTTATAGACTTAGACTTGCCTAGATTCACTAAGTACATGGAAGCAATCAGTCCTGCAGCTCTGACCAGGAAAAGTAGCTTTAAACTGGTTTAACTTTTATTTAATATATATATTATGTATTTGTTAAAACTTTCACTATGTTGTGATAGTTTATGAGATAGATAAGCTGTTAAAAAAAAACACTAAGTACATTTTTAACAGATTAGCACTGGGTATTTCTGTAGTTAGTGTACATTAGCAATGGTGCTAACTACAAAAATGCACAGCTCAGAAACAACCAATCAGAGCCAAGAGGAGGGTTTTATTGCTGTCAATCATGACCTCAGCTTCTGGCCTGCTGGTGAATTTATACAGACAACGATAACAGATTATCTGTTTCATGATAAACTGTAAGGACATGGGGACAGTTTTAACAAGTATGGAAAAGCTTTTTTAATATTTGAAAGTTACATACCCCAGTTTCAGCTCGCTAGCATTGTTAGCTGAAGGTCAACCAACTTCTCCATAGTTTCTCTGCAGATCTCTGCCTGCCTTTGAACTTGATAAAACACTGGACCAATGTCACCAGGCTGGAGCGCAATAAACTTGTGTGTTTTTTTACACTCTTCCTCCAGGCTTCAAACCTTGACCAAATAGAAAAATTACCTTTTTTCTCCCTAGTCGAGGTATAAAGGTTAAGGAATCACTTCGACACAGGAGATGTGACAGTTGTAGCATCAGCAAACTATTAAGAAAAATCAAATGTAGCATTTCTGATGAGACGACTGACCAAGTTTCAAGCCTGAATGATGCCGTTGAGAAGCAATTTGCCCATTGTGATGAGTATTAAGTTGCATAATTAACATTTTGAAGCAGGAGCTGTAAACACGAATCCCAGGAGATCCTCTGCCAGCTCTCGCTCTGCAGGCAAAGACCTTTCTTTCTCATTGTGAACCGACAATCGTTCCACACATTCTCTTTCTCTTGCTGCAAACCTTTTAAAATAAAGATCCCCAAAAAACAGGATGTGAGCGTACACTCCCTCTGATTTGAGTATTGTGCTTTGAACAAAGCCGGAAAAAGAAAACTTTGAGAAATCAAAATCCTCTTTACGTCATGGTCAGACCACCGTATCGCTTAGTTTTACCACTTGTGCAATAAGATAGACTTGTTTTTGGGAGAACGGGAGTGAGGTGTGTGAAAGTGCTTGAGTGAAGGAGCATGTCGGGTTGTGCATTCATGGATTTGTCTTCCAACTTTAATCAAAGAAGTCAAGGAGGTTAATAGGGAGGAAACACCTTTGTTGAGAACCTGCCAAAGAGCAACTTCCCCTCTACCAAGTCGGCACCTACTTATTGAGTCCAGACAAACGGTACACAACAAGGGAAAAAAAAAAACAAAACTCAACACAAACCACAGCCTGAGCAGACGATGGATGAGTTGGTTTTACAGTCAAGGTTTCTGAATGTTTTCCTTTCGCATCCTTTTCTAGGCTCAGTTTTCACAGATTGTGTTTTCATTGCTGCTAACGAACAAGTCAGTCCACAGAATATCGCAGCAAAGGTCCTCTGGGTTGTCGACTTTTTTTTATTCGGCAGACTTGAAGTTGCGACAGGGATGAGTTCAGGTGAATGTGACTCAACACAAGGCCTAAAGTTAGCAAGGCCATGCTGCAGGCCGCAGCTATAAACTGATGAAATCAGTTCCTCTCGGATGATGCCGTCTACATACAACTCTTGGAAAAACGAAGAGCCGGCTGCACTGAAAACCTCCTAACATCGATTTCTGACTCTTCCTGAGTTAAAACATCAGTATTGTCGTTTCTAAATGAGTATCTTTTATGACCATTTTCTCATTTTCTGCACATAAATACTAAATTTATGGTTGGGATTTCAGACATGTTGTCAGTAGATCATTTTACTTAAACATATACCTAAAAAAAAAGAGTGAAATCAGAGAAACCGATTATTTTCAGGGCTCTTTTAACATCTCCAAGAGCTTTATGTGATCTCTGTTAATAATTAAAATGACCAAGGAATTCGAATACGTGCATAAATCTCTCTGCAGCCTTGTCGCTATCAGTACACACAAACGCTAACATAATAATTCATTAAATCTGACATGCTATCGACTGAATAGACAGCATGTCGCTCAGTTTGTTTATTGTTGCCGACTTATTTCTGCAGAGGGATTTAGATGCTCTGGGTTCTTCTGGGACCTGCTGGATGATTCGTTTTGAAGTCTTTTCAGTAGGAGGGTCCATCACTGTTTCCTGTTTTCTCCGTTTGTGGGTAATGATTCCCCTGTGGTTCTTCTCTGGAGTTATTAATGGCTTATAGATACAAATAACTTTGTTTCTCAACCTTTTTATTTGTTATTTATTTTTGCTTTTTTTTTTTCAACCTGTTTGTGGTTTTCTGACATGTATTTTTTCTGCAGGTGTTGCTGGTGAAAGGAAACCTTAAAAACGTCGTTGGCGTGATGATCCGATAAAAGCAGAATAAACCTGTAAGTGGCCAAAAAACCTTTTTCAAAGTGGATCCACTTCAACACGGCAAAGTGTTATCTGTAGGCATTGCTCCATCACGGCTTGTTTTTAACTGTTTACACAAGAAAACAAGCTGGTAGGCTATATTATCCAGTGTCTGATGCTCACATTCAAGCTTCTCAGCATCTCTAACTCTTCAGCGGTCATTTGCTTATCTCCTGTAATTGCTGATGAAATTGCTGCTGTGTCGTCCCGGCCTCCTCCCAAACCCATCCGACGTTGTCAGAGCAGGAAAAAATAGTCGATGGGAGTTGCCCTCAGACTGACGGGTCCAAACTGAGATTATTGTTTAAATGGACCGGGGCTGCGCTGCGACCCACCACATCCACCCACTTTACGTCAGAAAGGGAAGCCAGTGTGTTTCCTCCCCTTCTTTGTGGAAAGGAAGTGCGAAAATAAGCATCGGCGGCGGAGGGACCAGACTTGGACACCTCTTCTTTTTCTTCTTCTTTTTGTTGCTTTTTGTCACAAAGTCCAGCCAGCTGCAGTCTGCAGAAGAAGTCGGAGGAGATCCACGCTGTCGCCATGAAGTCCATCAGGGTTTTCATCCTGCTGCTGCTGCTGCTGGGATCAGCCACACCAGGTAGGGTCTAATTGGATCAAATCCTGTAGGAAGTGTCACGGTTCAAACTTAATGGCTAAAACAAATTAATTTGAACAAGAAAGTCAAATCTAATGCTTTAATTTGAGATTATTAGTGGGTTTATGTTAAGACCTTTATTCCTCCCGGTGGGATTTAGTTGTGGTTTTTGCCGGGATAAAGATGACATGTGCAAAGGAAAGACTCACACCTTGAGCTTACCTTGTCTGTTTCCAGACATTTGAAATCTTGTGCAGCTTTTTCAAAGTCCCGTTTTACTGTATTTGTTATTTTTACGCCCTCTGTGTGACATCCAGCCTTAAGAATAAGATTTAACCCGACTGAGGGAGAGAAGAAATGCACTGGCTCCCGGTGTGTTTTTCCTCGCAGCAGCCCTGCGCCGGGCTGATAGGTGATCTCACTTCAGATAACCGGTGGGAACCGGACTGCCCCCTCTGTCACTGAAACAACAGATTATTGTCCTGCAACCAAAAAGGTCCCTGATGGAAACAAACCGACTTCCAGCAGTAAACATCGGGAGGAAACACCCTTGCAGGGGCTTTGTCATGAAACTGTGCAGGCTCAGGTTTTGACCTCGTTAAACCAACATACAGTCAACTTTTTTTTTTTCAATCTACCAAGACTTGTTAAAGTAAGTCCTTGCAAAAGTATTGATGCATCTTGAATTTTGTCTGATTAAAATCACAAACTGCAGTGTGGGAATTGCAACTAACGATTAGTATATTGATTATTTATCTCGTCAAAAAAACAGCTACGCTCTGCAGATTTATCATTCAACCTCTAATAGCCTTTTTACGCGCTATTAGAAATACTGTAAAAGATGCAGATAAACAATTTAAAAATGTAATTTTTAAGGAAGAAAATTAACATTTTCTTGTCTAAAATTCAAGAAAAAGTTGTTTTTTTTCCCCCCTCAGGCTGGTTCAGGGAGAGCTGGTGGGAACTCTGGAGGAGCTGCACAAATGAGAAGCTGTGGAGATTATAAACTATTACTTTCATAAATCTGGCCTTGACTGAAACATTGGGAAGAAGAAAGCTAATGTTGAAAGTCACAAAAATTCCCATTCAAAGTTTGGCACAAGTCATGTAGAGAGATGCACGAGGAAGAAGATGATTTAATTAGAAAAGACCAAATTTGAACTTTTCGGCCTACGTTCAAAATGTTAAATGTGTGAGAGAAAGATTTCACTGTGAACACGTCACCCAGAGGTAAAGCACGGTGGCGGCAGAGTCATGCTTTGGTGATTGTTACTAAATCAGAAGAGACGAGGAAGCTGGCCCGACGTGGACGCTGCAGTCCTGGTTGAAAACCTGCCAGATTTAAGACTTTTACTTTAGAGGAGGTTCACCACGACCACCAACATTCAGAGCTGCAGTGGAGTCGGCCTAGTCAAAGTTCGCTGTTCGTTCGCCACGACCACCGACATTCAGAGCTGCAGTGGAGTCGGCCTAGTCAAAGTTCGCTGTTCGTTCGCCACGACCACCGACATTCAGAGCTGCAGTGGAGTCGGCCTAGTCAAAGTTCGCTGTTCGTTCGCCACGACCACCGACATTCAGAGCTGCAGTGGAGTCGGCCTAGTCAAAGTTCGCTGTTCGTTCGCCACGACCACCGACATTCAGAGCTGCAGTGGAGTCGGCCTAGTCAAAGTTCGCTGTTCGTTCGCCACGACCACCGACATTCAGAGCTGCAGTGGAGTCGGCCTAGTCAAAGTTCGCTGTTTGTAGATTTTTCCGTGGAACGTGGCTTCAAATTATTTGTGGAAAATTTGCAAATTGACAGATTTTTCTATGGAATCTAAAATCAGTGCTGGGCACGTTTCCGCTATATGCTAATAGCAGAGCTAATTTTTAGTTTTGCGCTTTTGCTAACTGAAAACATTTAGCACACTTAGCTTCCTGTCAAAAAGTGCGGCCTGGGGCCATTTGTGGCCCTCGAAATAATTTTATGTGGCCTCCAGCTGCAGCTAATAGAACGGTACTAGTTTGGCCCCCTAGTGGACACTTTAGTCACTTTTTAGCACAAAAATGTCCTTGAAAAATTATATTTTTCTTTAATGAAAATGTTTGGGGGTTTTTTATGGTCGAATCTGTTTTCATTTTGATTTCATAGTAAGTAGGATTATATAAATCTAGCAATATTTTACTGAATATATATAATATAATACTGAAATGGACTAGAGCACATTACTTCTTCTACTAAACTTGGTCAATAGAGGAGAGTTTTCTAAGAAAAAAAAAAAAAGTTTTAGTTTTTGTTGTTTGGTATCGACTCAGATTCACATAAACTAAAAAACAAATCTTAAAAAGCTACTTAAGGCAAAAGAAAATTCACCTTTCTTCCTTATTGTTTAGTTTATTAAATCAAATTCACAACGAAATCATTTTATGCTTTAAACTTTCAACGTTGGGATTTGTTGCAAAAGGTTTTGACATCGCTGCTCCAAATTAAATTTTCCAGATAAATCCTAAAGCTCTAATTTGCTTGAGTGTTTTGTAAAAACATTAAGTCGAATAAAGTTCAACGTGAGTGTTGAAGTTTTGATTATCTGCTGCTAAGAATCTTTCAAATAGTCATATGTTTATATTTAAGCTCTTCTTTTGAAGTTTACACTGCAGCTCTGTTTCTTTCTCATTTTTTCACAATCATTTTATTTAAAACAACAAAATAGAACAAAATACGCACAGAAGAGATTAAATATAAACATAAAAACAAATCAGTAATCTAAACTATGTTGAGATGTTCAAGGTTTGTAGTCAAGACTTGAGGCTAGCGCCTTAGCATTAGCTTCGACTAACGGCCATGTAGGTGTAGCGCTTTAGCATTAGCGCAACAAACTTTTTAAGTTTGTCTATAACAAAGAATATTGATTTCTGCGAAAGTCCAGACCTCAATTCAACACAATCTGTGAAAAGATCTGGAAAATCATCGACGTTTACAGACGATCTCCATGCAGTCTGACTGAACTCAGACTATTTTAGCAGCATCAACTCAACAAATGAAGGCCACACTTTTCAGATTTCACGTTGCTCTGCATCAGTCGGGAACAGAAAACGCAAATGCAATTCATTGAAGTGCAAAAAAAGTCCTAGAGCATAAATCATTTTGGTTAAATCTGACTCGGGTTAAATGTTTTTAAAGATATAACCTTCCAAACAGTCGACCGTCTCTTATCTGCCGGTCAATATGAATGAAGTCGTCGCAGACGGAGGTTAAGACAGGAAGCCCGGCGCAGGCCAGACGGCCAGCAATTGTCTGTCTGCTACAGGATGCAGCTTCTCACTTAGTGAAGAGGATGTCCACCCATAAAACACCAAAAAGCCACGACTATCTTGACTTTTCCTCCCCAGCCTGACAGAACATGCAGGTCTTTTGTCTTTCACTTTTAAAGCTCTGCCAAACAGGAATCATGCAAAAAAAAAAAAAAAGAAAATGAAGCGCAAACCTTAAAATAGAGAACATGTCAGAGGAAATGTTGGACGCATAGAAAGTGGGACTTTCTCACTCTGGTTTAGATTGACAACACCAGGATGTTCTGGCTCGTGTTCAGACATGGCAACATGCTAAAAACTTTTAGTTGGAATATATTGCACCAGCAAAATCAACTCTTTAATGTGTCAGCTCTCACTTTAGCCATCTCTCTCTACTTTTCAGTTTCATCTGATTCAACCACACAACCTCTAGAGAAGACCATCACTGGTGAGCAAACTTCTCAAGTCTGATAAATTCATGTCATATTCTTTAATAAGCTCTCACTGTGTCGAGAAGCCTTTAATTCTTCCATTCTTAACTTCTCGCAGCTTTTCAGTCCTATCAAGATAGGTACATTGCTTTGACATTAGCATTAGCTTCATAGTTCGGCAAAAGTAGAACTGAAAACTGCAAGAAATGCTCATTAAAGTAGCTAAGATGATTTCTACTGTGTATTAATGCATATTAAGGTAAATTTGGTGTTTGAACTGTTGGGACAGGCAGCTATAAGTGCTTCAAATCGCCAATTTTATTTCTGAACAAGTAGTTTGGTCCCTAAACACCTTGATGTATGGATCCGATGTACAGTAACTATCTACCTACATCGAAGAATCTGTAAACTGATTCTTTAAAAAAAAATCCCACAACCTATAAACTGCTGCTTTTCTAAGCTCATGTCGTGGCTAGCTGTGCTGCAATTCTAACACTTCCAGGGGGAAGTTCAGTTTCAGCAGCTTTCTGTTATTTCTGCCCTCTTTTTAAAAAAATAAAAACCTTTTCAAAGCTAACCTCAAGTGTACAAAAACACACATCAAAACTAAATATACCTCAGTAATACTAGACATATTCAAAATACATAAAAACCTATCAGTTATATTTTTAAACATCTTTGTTTTTTGATGTGACTGTGCATTCATCCACTTTCTGCCCCGTATCCTGGATACTTCCAAATTATCCAATTTTTCAAAACTGTCCCAGAGATGTAATCTTCCCTTCAAAGCCTTGGATCCAACAACAAAGCATCACTCTGGTTTAGATTGGGAAAAACGAAACCGAATCCCAGTAGACAGAGCAAATATGAGCTCCTCTCCCTAAGATAACCGACCTGCTTCTGCTGCTTTACAGCTCTGTCAAATGAACCGACTTCAGAGACTTCAGGTGAGTAAATTAGTTAGATTTGTCAACAAGCACTAAGAAATTGTAGAAGCTAACCTTGTTAAATCTAAAGACACTTATTTTTAAGACATTGTACTGTTCAATTCTTGGTATTTTCTTGTTTTTAATCACTCGAAGGACCAACAATAAAAGGTCCAGCAACATCCCCATCTGTAACAACTGCCAATGCATCAATTCTGCTGACAACCACACCTGTTCCCAATGGCTCAACCCCTAAACGTGAGTTTGTTTTTGAGTCATTCTACACTCTTCCTCCATGTTTTTGTTTGCTTTCTTGCTCATAAATATTTGTATTAATTTGAAATCAGAGACTGTGAACGTTTTATCATTCGTTTTGAAGTAATACGTCCACATTTTAGGTTCAGTCGTGTTAGCATGAAGGCTAAAGCAAGTTTTCTTTCATTAATGACTTTACTCTTGACTCTTGTCAGTGAAAATGAATCAGAAACGTTACTTTGTCTTGGTCTATCAGTTTGAATAAATAAAAATCTAGACACTCTGGAGATTGGACGCCTGATTATTAACGCAGTTTTTGTGAGAATGTTTGGCTCAGAAAGTGACAAATAGTAAAGGATGCATCCTTTGTTTCCTTCTTTGTTTCTTTCTTTCTGTCTTTCTTTTCTTTCTTCTTTCTTTCTTTCTTTTCTTTCTTTCTTTCTAGTAACAACTGATCCTCCATCTTCAACAAATACGACGACTGTTGAGCCACCCAGCCAGAACACAACAAATAACAATCAAACCATCACCCAAAGTAAGACATTTCTTGATATTTTACTGGTTTTGTTTCTCTAACTTCCTTGCTTTTATTTCTCTGCAGCTTGTGGCCTACCGTTGATGTAAAGGAACATTTCAATGTGCGATTTGGTGTTTGAAAGATTTCTATCGTCTGCCTTGTTTTTCTGTTTCTATTAGCTTTGACAACTTCAAGTCCTGCATCCGAAACCCCGTCTGTAACAAGCAACACAAAAGCGACTGCGGGTGAGACTCGATTCCAGCATGTGGGTTGGAGAAAGCAAAGCTAGACCTGGCTCTGAAAACATTTATTATTTATTGTGTTCTTTACAAAAAAAAAATCATTTATACCTGCTGTTCACAGGTTCAACTGTCTCCTCTGCATGATCTCTTTGTATTTTATTTAATTTCTTTCTATAGAATCCCTCATGTTAAGGTAACATCTTGTTTCATTCATTCATTTAGCCACAACACCAAATGCGATGACCCAGAATACAGAACAGAAACTCAGTGAAAGGCAAGAAAAGGAAGCATCTGAGCAGAAAGCTGCCGGTAAGTCCTGTGCTTTACGACGCTGTCGTTAGATGACTTCATTAAAATAACGCTGATATGTCATTTAAATATCCAGTCGGACATTACCGGCCCGGTCAGATACAATTTTAACGTTTTGATCAACCTGCTTCTCCCCCAACTTTACAAATATTGTGACATTTTAGAAAAAACTCTTAAAAACACCAAACTTTTGTCTGTTGGCAAACCGTACGGTGTTTTCTTTACCCAATGACACAAAAGAGGTCTTCACTGATTGGCTGGCTGCCAGGCATTTTGATTGGTTTAATTTCTGAATATTGTGAGATGTTGTCTTGAAGCATTTGCAGTTCACCAATAAAACATCCGGAAAGATGACTGGTGCTGTGAAAAAGTCGTTTTTTGCTCTTATTGCTGAATTTCAGATTAAATAAATCATGTTTATAGTTAATTTTACCTTCCAAACACCTCAGATTTTTCCTAGAAGTCTTTGGAAATGTGAGACTGTTTTTTAGTGCAACCCTCTCCACACTGATGGAAGTCAGGGACTTTGGTTCTCATCTCTTCTTGAGTATTTTTGAATCGGGGCATCATGTGTTGCCTTTTGAGACCCCGCTGCCTACTTCATGCTGCCACACAGGTGCTGTTTAAGTGATTCTGTAAGCAGATCTGTGTGCTGTGCAACAGTCATGAACACGGTCTGTTCATGACTGTTTTAACTGTTGTCGTGAAGTGTCAATCGGTAAATCATGACACTTTTAATGCAAAGTTGCACTAAAAGCTCCACTGAAAGCCCAGTAAAAGTGTAAACTTTGCATTATTCAGTCAATAATGACCCTTTTAATGTAAAGCTCTATGAAAATTTGCATAAAATGTCAGACTGGATGGATGTTTTCCTCTTATAGGTTCGGACAAACGGCTGTGGTGGCTTCTTCTGCCCGCTGCCCTGGTTGTAGGTGTAGTCGCTCTTTTCTTGAAATTCAGAAGTAAGAAGGTCCACGATCACACAGGTACAAACCAGCTTTCCTCTCAAATACTTGATAAGTTCAAGGTTTAATCAGTCATTGCTTCACCCAACGTGTCGCCGTCTTGTTTTCTGCTCCTCAGAAACGATCGATACTGGAACTGAGAAGTAAGTTTGGCGCTGTAAGGCGTTAGTTACGTTTTTAAACGTCTACATCCCTGGTAATCTTGCGTCCTTTTGCCCCCAAAGTGCATCGTTCCAGAGCAGGCCGGAGAGCAGCAAAGATGGAGTCATGCTCCTGGGAGTGAAGTCATCAGGCGGCGAAGAAAATGGTGAGCCGCCGTCCCACTGCTTCCTGTGGCAAGCGCTTTCTTCCAGACGCAATCTCCCAGTTATTCCAGGGAAGTCACTGGCTTTTAATATCTCGTTGTGCTCTACGGGCTTCGGCGGCTCTGCCGGGCAACAGAAGGTGTTTCCTGTGATTTCTCGCCCCCGCCCTAAAACAAGTAGCTGGGATTGAAAGATAGCGACTTCCTTGCATAAACACTGGTTCTTTTGGACCGGAGCTATTGTGTAGGCCTGTAAATGTCAGCGCAGCCCAAACACCGGAGGAATGTGTCGATGCCTGTCCTCCGCCTACAAAAATAAAATAAATCTGGGTAGGTATCCTACTTCCCTTCCCTACCACTTGCCTTGGCTCAAGGCTGCAGAAGGAAATGGATTCATGCCAGAGGAATTTTGCAAAGGAAGAAATTGTTTACGTTGTTTCAAACTAAAGGATGTCTTGAGATTTTTCAGAAAACCTCATGTAATTCCAATTTAAGCTTGTTTTCCATCATTACTTGTGTTATCTGTGTTGCAGCAGCTGCCAGATAAGGAGAGGAAAGTCTAAATCTGCACCTCCAACGTACTGCTGATCTGAAGCCAACGACTCATTTTGTTTTTTTTTATTTGTGGGAATACTTTTGCAAAGTAGGGAAATCTCTGAAAAGTCTAATTTCATACATGGAAAGAGCAAGTTGTGCTTTACAACAAGGACTGTGAGGTTCTGTGCATGTTTTGGTGGATTTCCCCCATGAGAAACCAGCAATAAAATTAATTTTGCCTACATTCACATTGCAGCTCCAAGTGACCCAATCCCAACTTTTGTCAAATTGGATTTTTTAATTATTTTTTTTCTTGGCGTGGTCGTTCACTTTCAAATATGTACGACCTGTACGTGTTCTCCAGTGTGGACTGGAGACAAAAGTGTTCTGACTGCCATAAAGAAATCACATACAGGTCGCATAAAAATAAAATAAATAAATCGGAATTGGGTCACCTCGGGCTGCAGTGTGAACGCAGCCTTAATTGTCTAAAATGGATGAGTGAAAGTTTAAAAGTGGTTTTGTTTTCTTGTGAAATGTAATATATGCTTAAAGTTGATATTCTAAAGGATTTGTCAAAGATTGTTTTGAAATACCCCTTCACCCACACACATTCAGTTTTAAGCATGTACTTTTATTTTATATATTGTCTTTACCCGGATTTGTTCGTTTTTAAGTGACTGTCACGGTGTATCTGGATATGACGCCTGTTACGGATGAGGATGAACAGACATGTTTTTATTTGTTTTAAACAAAATTATAACAGGATAAAAGCTTGTATTTCATCCCAATGTTTTGTATCTTAAGACAAACACTAAATAACCCATGCTTGCTTTGTGTTGTTTTTGTTTACTGGTTTCTGATAAGAACATCCACAAAAGCAAAGCTTAAATTAGGAAATGATGGTTTATAATCTTTACATTTATTATTGCTGTAAAGCTAACTTCTGTCTGCTGTGAAGTTCAGTCCACAATCACATTTTCTCTACGGTGCACTTACCTCAGAATCCTCACCTGCTTAATGAAATAAATCACTTTTTTGTTCAGCCTTTTATGTTTTTGATTTATCTCTTCTGGGATTTTTTGTTATTATTCTAGGTGTTTTTTTTCTGTTTTATTTTGATATAATTGTACTTTCCTCAATTGTGATAGAGAAATGTTGCTGAATTTTTCTTCGAGAAACAGCATGAAGTAACAACTATTGTATTTACTTTAAAACTACTGGAACTGCTTTGTGCTTTATGTCATGAACTATCGGCCACAGTTTCATCAATAAAAGTTTGGATAATGGTTCATTTGTGTAACAAATGTGTCATGGTGATCATAAATACCTTTTCTTTGAACACGTGTTTTGTGATGATTTTATGTTAAAAGACTTCAAGAGCAAAATGAATCTTTAGGGCAAACATTTGCTTTATTTTTTTGGCCACCAGAGGGCGCTGAGAGTGAGCAAGTTACTGCTTTTGCTGTGGAGTTTTATAAGGTTGTGTCACCTGATGTCCCTGTTTGATCTTCGCACTGAGGAGGTCAGGAAGCTCTGCCAGGTCACAGATATGACCTTAATCCATCTGTGGGCTCTGTAAGGTGAGACCAGAGGAACACTGGGCGCTCTTCCATCAAAACCGAGCCCTAAAATGCAACTGAGGCCTTACCACCTGCAGTCTGGGCTCAGTTACTTTCTGTAATTGCAGGTTGTTGTTGTTTTTTCCCAACAGCTTGTACTTGCTCTCAGCATTTAGAGTGCAGAAGCTAATCTGATCAAATGTTTAGAGTCCTGCTGAAAGGTGAAGATCCACCACACACAGACGAATCCTGCAACCAGATTGCAAGGCAAAGGAAAAGGACTGGATTGGTTGATCAGTGGTTGTAAGCCCAGTAAAGTTTCCATTTATGTAGAAATCAAGGTCTCAAAATCTGGGGCAAGTGTGGAGAGGCGGAGAACCCATGCTGCTTGAAGTTCAGCGTGAGGTCAGTGATGGTGCCGCGTCGTCTGCTGGTTCTTGTCCCCCAGGTTTCTGATGTCCAGCCGTCAACCAAGACGCTTTAGAGAAGCTGTATGGAGATACTGGTGCTGCCAATAATACCAAAAGCTAGTTCAGTGACCATGATGTCACTTTGTTTGATTGTCCAACAAACTGGTCTGACCTGAACTCCATAGACTGGAGGAAGATTAGAGACTCCAGACCCAACGGTTTCCATGACAACCTGGAGACCTTGGTATTTTTACACTTTCTCCTGATCTAAACTTTTATTTCTATTAGTTCCTCTTCCAGCTAATGAAAATATGAAAAATATGACATTTAAGATTAGCTGTGTCTGAAATGACGTAAAAAATAACATGATGCCATTTTTTAAATGTATATAAAAGTTTGTTTTTTTCCCCTAATTGATGATATGATCTTCCAGTTTTCTGTAGCTGTTTGTTTTTTTGTTTCTTCTTTACACGAGGGCTTCCACCTCTCACACGAGCAGCCGTGTTGATGTGTGAGGATCACGTATCACCCAAAGCATAGTCTGCAAAGGAAAACAGCTGTCTCTCATTGCAGTTAAGTGCAACTCAGCAAAAGGCCTCTGCAAGCGGCACGTTTCACAGAACAGAGAGGTGCCAGCCGCCATGCCAGGTGTTTTCACGCGGACCGCGAGAGCTTCATCTGGACTGCGCCCGGCTGGTAATCCGAAACACAGCTCCTTTCAACTTCTTTTATGGAAACAGAAGGTGGAGCAAATTTTCAGCTTTGCTGCACATAGCAAGAATAAAATGTGACATGTGACAGGAGAGGAAAATGACAGAGAGCCAAGATTTTAAGAAAAAAACACATTTATACAGTGGATAAAAAAAAAGTGTTCACACCTTTGTTAAACCTGGTTTCTTAAACAGGTTTATATTATGTATATAAACTTACTGTTGTAAATTATTTTCAAACTTTCGCAGCTGAGCGATCAAATTAGCTCTTATGCAATGTGGTTGCATAAGTGTGCGCACCCTTCAGTCAATATTGTTGAAACATCTTTTGATCCAGTCGTTTATTTTCATGCAAGGACAAGCTGTTATAGACAACAGATGAATGCTGGAAAGCACAATGCTAAAACTGTGGATGGATTTTAACGAGGCAAGAAACGACGACCAAGAACTAAGTGGCTTAGATAAATACAAGATTAATTCTAAGATATGCACACTTTAGTAGCAAAAGTGGTTCCCAGATTTGTTTCTCTGAATTTTTTAAAAACTTTTGTTTATTTGTATCCTTTACATCTTTAATATAAAAAAAGTTGTCAGTTATTTTACTCATGTACCAAATTCTAGAAACATAAAACATGACCTCTTCAGCGTGCCAGTGTTTCTATAAATCCAGAAATCTGCTGTTTGTCAGCATTGTATGTCATAACGACTGCACAGTTGACCCACATTGCAGCTAAATCTGACTACAGATCAGGTTTCAGGCCAGGCGTCCACAATCAGTCCCTTTTTTAAACGTTCCCCTTTATTGTCTGTCAATGAAGACTTCTCACACGTCACATAACTGAATGAGCTGATGATGGAAAAAAACGGTTTTCAGGCTTGTAAAGTTTTTATTTGACAGTGCGAACTGTCCAGGACGAACGGCTGTCTCAGCAGAAAGTGAACACAAGTGAGATGGAAGTAGGTCAGATCTGAATGAAGGCTTTCTCATGACGCCGTGCATTCTCAAGCCGGGCTCTGGTTCAGAAGCACGCCCCGTCTCACTCCAACCATTTATTAAAAATATCTCCATCGGGAGATGAAATTAATATAATGGAACTGCGCTTTCTACCCTTTTCAAACATTCAAACTGTTGCTGGTATTTATTCCTTCTTTAAGTTACCTCACATTCTATATGTGTGCATTTATGGGGGGTAACATTACCTATAGAGTGTGACTTTTTTCCCCCCCTGGGGGAATATTTGTTTTCATGTGACTGGGAGAAAGCTATCTGTCTGAGGCGCCCACTGGATTCCATTACCCTTCATTCAGCAGAGCAGCTGGGGGCAAGTGAGCCAGATCCAGTTACAGCAAGAAAATCTTGGTAACGACGGAGGGTGTTGAGAGGTGAGCTGCTGATGAGACGTACTACTGGGCCTGTGCTGCTCCTGTCAGGTCTACACACAGTGCAGACACACATACACATATGTAACGACAGTGGAAAACAGCATTTTAGGTTTTCTTTGCAGCTTTCCGTTTGCTTTAATTATACAGGAACAAGTTGTTTTATATTTTTGTTCTAATGAGGCTGAGTGTCTTGTCGTCTTTTGAAGTGGTTTGTAATAATAGACTCCAGGTTTTCTGAAAGTCTTTGAAGCTTTTTCTCTGTTTTGGTGTTTTGTATCTTACCAGGACAGAATATTGGGCTGGTAATTGTCTAAAAAACAATTGAGGGAAGTAAACAGGTGGAGGATAGAAGTGGTTCTATTAGGGATATATTTAGATTAACAGAATCTAAAAGTCATGTCTTTGGTCATGTCTAATTCTTTGTCACTGTGTTTGTCTTGGTGTATTTACTTGGGGTTTTGGTTGTTGTAATGATTTGGCTAGTTTTTTAATTTGCTGCTTGTTGGTTGGTTGGTTGGTTGGTTGGTCTGTTTGGTGGTTGGGTTGTTCAGTATTTCAAATGTTTTTTTTGTTTTTGTCTTGATTTTTCTTTCACAAGGGGTCACTGAGTGGTTTATTGGTTACACGGTTCATAGATTGGTTAGTTTGATTGGTTTCTTTTTTGCTTTGATTTGTTGGTTGACTATTTGGCTTGGCCAAAACTAATTGGTTGGTTGGTTGGTTGGTTGGCTTGCTGGCTGGGTTTTGAGTCTGGCCACTATTTAGTTGAATGGTTAATTTGTTTCATCTTTTCTTTTTTTTTTTTTTTTGCTCCTGTCTGGGACAGAACATTGTGCTTTGTGTGCTTAAAACTAAATAAGGTCATCTACTCCCAAAGAAGCTAAAAACCTCAATCTCAAGAGATAAATGATGGTTTGTTTGAGCCTTCTTCCTGGAGGAGCAGGAAGGTTAAAGAGCAAAGAGAAAGGTTGTCTAAAAATGACTTTGGTCATTTTATTAAAACATTGTGCTCATGTTATTGCATAGCAAGTGAGAAATTTAAATTTGAAATTTAATATATTCAACTAGATAATTTGATCCCATGTGACAAACAGTCTGGACACGGCTGAAGTACCGTATACGTAGCTAATCACCTCTGTCTGCACCTCAGAAAGTCATCCACAAACTTCAGTTAGTCCAGAATGCAGCTTGCCATAACATCTCCAGAACCAATTCACCTGGCACACCACTGGCTCCCAGTCAAATGTCACATAATCCCTCTTCTTATATTCAAGGCCATTCATAGCCTCACTACTTCATGCCTCAGTGAACTACTGCAGTCTCCCTCCATTCACCTCTCTATGCCCTTTGCTCAGCCGTCTATATATCTGTCTCACCCTCTATACATAGACAGATAGATATATCTATCTATAGACATATATAAATAGATATATGTCTATCTATATAACTTAATTCCCCCATTTATTGAATGGGGAAATGTAGCCCTTTTCAATAAATTTGTATATTATTGGAAAAAAAATCATTTATAATTTACTAAACACGTTATTTAAACGAATTACAACCAGTGATGTTTCAAGCCTTTATTTCTGTTAATTATGTTGCTGCTAATGAAAACGTATCATTTAAGATTAGAATACCATATCAAACCGATAAAAAACTTGCGATAGATAGATAGATAGATAGATAGATAGATAGATAGATAGATAGATAGATAGATAGATAGATAGATAGATAGATAGATAGATAGATAGATAGATAGATAGATAGATAGGTCTCTTCTTCCACATAGCAACACATATATTTTCTCCACCTATAGAATTTCCAACTGAACTAATCTTTTAGCCAATCAGAAACGTCATACGTCAGGCTTTTGAAAGACGCGTTCTGATTGGTCAAACCCTCTGACCAGCTGAGCGATGAAGGTATAAATATTACTGGGAAGTTCTGTGTGCATCGAGTTTGAATGTAAAAGGTACGTCTTCTGTGAGAGAAAGTGGCGTGGAGTGTGGCTTTATTTCTAAAAACAAACAAACAAAAAAAACTTAGTCATTTCTGTGGATTCACGGTGATTAGTTTGTTCGTAAATTTTTTTTTTTCGTTTCATCAAGCTTGATTGAAACCTAATTTTTAGTTAGGGACTGCCGAAAGTAGCGTCAGTTAGCTGCGTTTTATGACTTTAAAGAAAGAAAAAAAAGGTGCTGGTTTAACTTACTGACGCTTCCTCTGTTTTCCAGACAGCTGTATTGTGGACAAGTAACAGTCACCATGGTTGCCACCAGTAAATTAAAGACTAAAAACACGGAGGGCATTTCTGAGCAGGTTGACAGGCGGTACAACCAGGTGTGCATCGAGAAAGGTGAGCCTGCTGGCGTTTTCTGTGCGTTTTATTGTTGGCGAACGTGTTGATTATTTCCAGCTGCTTGTTTGTCTCTGTATGGTGCATGGCTGCAGCAGTGGATGGGGGAGGGATGGCTACATGGGATGAAGTCATCCCTTTAGCCTCTGTGTAAAAAAAAAAAAGAAAAAGAAAAAAGCTGATGTTTAACCCCATCTGCCTGTCCTAGAGCTGATAAATTTGCTTTGTTCTGTTAAGTATTTGATTATTGCATGTTTTAGTCCTCTTCATGACATACCTGTGCACTGCAGGTGCACGCTAATTAGCTTACTGTTGCATTTACACGCATATTGTTGAAATGACGACGTCCTGTATGTGATGTGCTTTAACTTCAATCTGTTTGGTTTTCCAGAGTTGGATTTCTGGGATCACTGCATGGCCGAGCCCCATGTGGCCGCAGATGTAACCGAGGACAGAAGCTGCCACCAGTTGGCTAAGATGTTTGAAAACTGCCTATCCCGGGCCAAGAAAACGACGTTGCACTGCTCCTCTGTTCTGGTACCAGAGAAGCTGACCCGGAGGATAGCCCGCGAGGTGCTGCAGCTGGCGTCCTGCGAGCCCTGCGGCCTGCGCGGCTGCGTCCTCTACGTCCAGCTGGAGCTGGAGAAGGGCTGGAAGCAGCTGGAGCGCATTGCATGTGATGCCTCAGTCGTTCCCACGTTTGAGCTGACTCTTGTGTTCAAGCAGGACGGTTCGGCGTGGCCCAGCCTGCGGGACTTCCTCTTAATGGGCTCGTGCTTCGGCCCGACCTTCAGGCACGTCATCAAACTGAGTCCAGGTTTCCGTCTGGTCAAGAAGAAACTGTACTCCTCCTCAGCTGGCACTGTGATAGAGAAGTGTTGAACTGTGTCGAAAGTGAGAAAGTGTCTCCCTTCGGTGAAATGCACTTAAAAACTACAAGTGAGACCAAAGCGGTGTCACGTTTTTAGCTCTTTTGTACAAGTTGGTCACTGTAAGGTTAGGATTTTAAATGCTAAACAAACCTGATTTTTCCGACTTCAGCTTCATAGTCCTTAAAAATTCCCTCTTTTTTTCCCTAGAGCAGTTCCTCACTCAAGCACAATTTTAGCATTTACCTTTTCAAAATGAATGTAAAAGTGTTCACATTGACATGTTTGCGGGAGACATAGTGTGGGTACTTCTGTTAAAGGCACTAGCCACTTTGTAGATGCATCTGTGTTTCCAGATGCTTTGAATGTTAAGCTGCAGTAACACAATGGGAGGTTTTCTTCCTAAGAAATAAAAGCTTAGTTTTGCAGTTTGAGAGCAAGGTGATTGTTTTCATGCTCAGATATTGCAGTGCTCTCACTCAAAACTGCTAAAAAACAACAACAAAGAACTCGTAAGCTTACACACGCTCTGCTCTCACTCAGTATGTCGGGGTTGTTTAGATTTGATGCCTCTTGAGTCCTGCAGTAAATGCTTGAATCTTTGCTTGCTGGTGCTTTTCCTCAGAACACTAATTACATATTTTGGAATAATTAGTGTTCTGTCCAGTTCCAACCAAAATATTGTGGCTTTGACATAAAAAGACTTCTTTTGGATTTGTGCAACATAGTTGAGTCCAAATTTTACCCATAAGCAGAGTGTTTTTTTTTTTTTTGTTTTTGTGCGTTTGTGTGTGGAAGAGGCAATAAATTTTATTGCAGAAAAAAACTGTTTCAAGGACAAGCAGAAAGGGACGTTTTCCCCCCAGAGTCAGCAAAGTTGTGGGTGAGAGCAATAGAGTAATTTCATGAATCTTAGGGGAAAATTGATTGAAAATGTGTGCTGTGAGACTTTTGAATGGAAGAATTCCCATTAAAGGTGTCCAGGCTTGCCTTGCAGACCATTGTGTGGTCTTTAGGCAGCCATATGCATCTAGCTGTGATGAAATGTTCAGGGCTGCAAACATTAAGAGCTGTGAAGATGCTGTTATGGTGGGGGCTTGTCACACTTGGGAACGTGGAGGCCTTAACTGTCCGTTCTGCACTCGGATCACAGCAGTGGGCTGTTCTGTGTGAATGTCTTGATGCATTTTTATTTTTATACTGACAGATGCTGCTTTACAAAGCAAGAGCCTTTATATACAATTAAAAGTTTGGTTCACTCAGTGTTGGAGACTCGGCTATTTTTAATTGTGCACTTCGGTTTATGACATTCTTTTTCTTTTAATCCTTATTTATTGTGCAAGGCAAGTACTTGTCCATTAGCCAATAAAATATTTTATAATTTTTACTGCCTAAGTGTTTTTAGTGTTTGCTCTTTAAGCATTTTTATTTTTGTTCAGTTGACTTGAATGCAGTCTTTTAGCATCATTGCTAATCAAACATGATTGAGATTGTTTGAAGTGCTTTGCACCTACTTTTACTTTAAATTGGTCCAAATTTTCCATACATAGTCTGTTTTAAAACTCTTTAATGGTTTGTTAAAACCTGCAAGTAACTGGCTTACCATGTACTGGAAGGTGTTGAAGTTAATTTAATACGTTGCAATAAATTAAGTTATATTCTGTATTTCAGTTTAAAATGTAAAACTTGTCACTTTGTAGTAATTACTTTGGTCTAAAGTGGAACGTTAGACTTGCTAAATTCAGTTCTGAGAAATTGCAAAACCCCTACTACCGAGAATATAATCCTGCTTTTTAAAGATAATGCACTTGGACAAAATGGTGTGCTCGAGTTAAAGGAAAATGATTAACTGGTTAATTTAAGACAAACTGAGGAATCTGCTGTTTCTCAAACTATTTGCAAGAACTTGTGGCATTTCTGTTATAAAACTGTAATTATTTTTAAAAGCACTGTTAAAACATTAAGAGTTAAAGTGTTTGAGGTCAGCTCTGGGAGAGCTGACCTCATGTAATGGTCTACTGCTTCATATGAAACTGTAACCAATTAAGTTGTGACGTCATTCTTGCACAAGCCACTGAACAGACTGACACTGTTTTTGCAGTTAATGGAAAGATCACATGGGAATATGCAAAACGCAGTGTCATTGTGAAGGACAAAGAAGCACTGATCATCTCCTGAGGCGCACACAGCACTCCTTGCCCTGCTGCGTTAATGTGGGTCAGGACTATAACCCTCTATTGTTTAGCCTGTCGAGGTCTACAAAGCTGTGGAAACTCTTAAACGTATGGCATAATTTAAAACTGGACAGCGTTTTATGCTATTAACTATTAAAATGGTTTCAATTATTTCTGTAAAAGTTTTTACGTTATAACAAACATCAAATGTGCTATGGGTAAGGCTAGCTGCTAGCCTAACTGCAAAGTTTTCTGTCTTTTTGAAAGATGAACCAGCTTTCACCCAGAGCCACTTTTTATGTTTCATGGGAAATGTCTGAAAGCTGTAAAGTGGTAGATTTCCAAGAAAGTAATTATGGTCTTTTGAAAAATATGTAAAGGTTTCTTATTTCCATGCTAGCATTAGTTAGCTTTCACTTAGCACCAGTTATCCATTTTTAGAAGTAAATTTGAGTGTCAGATTAAGTTTAACATAAGATGTATAACGAACTAAGAAATTAAAACCTTATGAATACCGTCTCATTATACTGTTTGGCTAGGTTAGGCTAATCATTTACAGTGTTGTCTGTCTTCATGCTAAGTTGAGCTAAATTTATCTTGGATCCATTTTGGTCAGTTAAAAGATTAGGGAGTGGCAAATTAGCTTCTTACCTAACTTGTGTTCAGCTAATGGTTTAAATGAATGAGAAGATAAATTCAACGTTTAGCCAAGTTAAGCTAACTGTAGCTTGGTCATTGACTTCCTTTGCATTTCTGCTCGATTCTCATCTCCATTCAGTGTTCTGTCTGGGCTTTCTCCCTTTGAGTTTGATTTCTGTGGTAGAACGTTTCTGATCTCAACGGAGATTATTACAAAGCATGGAGAAAATTTTCTTTAAAAAGCAATCTTGGCTTATTTTCTGGAGATCCTGTGAAAGTTTCTGGAGATTCTGCGTACATTTTGCAGGATCCAAAGGGTCAGTTTTGAGAAATAATGATATAATCACAGAAATTGTACACCCATGGGAAAGATTTATTATTAATTTATATGTTTGTTTATTTATTCATCCATCTATTATATAACATGCTTATCCTTGCAGGGTCTCCAGTGGTCAACAACCAGGAGGCAGGGTACACCCTGGACTTTCTCAAAAATAAAACTATTCCTAAGCTAAACCTAGCTTAGCATAGCTTAGCTTAGCAATGTGAACTGGATTCACTTTCAAATGTTTAGATTTTGTCTGGAAGATTTGACACCAATGAAATGTTAAACATTTTTGTTTTGGCCACAGAAAAGTCAGATTCCCTGGATTCACTTTAAACTTGGATAAATGTGAAAGTGATACATTGAGTTTCTCCGCCAACTTTGCCAAGAAACTGAAATAAAACATTTTTCTCAACAGTAGCCTCCCTCATGATCTAATTTCACATATTACTGCAAGTTACATTACAGTTACTGCAATGTTTGCAGCATTGTAAACATACAGTATCGCTCATGGTTTTCAGAAGAAAAATAAACAAATTCAAAGGCATCATATGTCTCTGCTGAAGAGCCACTCCAATGTAACCGTTGTACACATAGGGCTGGTGGGTAACTACTGAAAGTGTTTTCATGCTGCTGAAATCGATATAATCCCATCTCCGCTGTGCTGGCTTGGCAGCTCATTTGCCAAAGCTTATGAATCTAGCGATGGCACTTGAGATCCTCGGTGTCAGCATGATTCACCTCGGCCTGCACAGAGAGAGCCGGCGCTGTGTTGTGCTGCCACAGCCTCGCAGGCTGGGGTCTTACTGAGGAGGGCAATTGCACAAGCCCTCTCCCTGTAGATGTTTACCAACTTTGAGCCACCTTTCTGTCCCCGCAGGGGCTGACAGGGAGGCTCAAAGTCACAGGATAGGCCTGTTTGTTGTGAGGTCTCAGAGAAACGCCTGGCATGGTTCCATCTTTCCCTTCCTCTTGACCCGTTTTTATAGCCTCCTTTTTGGAAGAGGGAAATCTGATAAACTTGGCTGGAGAGTGATTGCATGTCGCCATGGGACTCCGTGTTGCTTATCTCAGTCTGTTTATCTGCCTCCTGTTAGTTTGTGTATATTTTGTGTCAACAATGCGTTTTTTCTTTTGTATTTCATCTTTAATATTAAAGATGGCGTTGTTATCGGAGTCTCTTTTCAGACTTGCTGTTATAAGCTTTTTAACCTTCAGAATCTTGCCAGCAAACTCATGTATATACATAAAATAAGGAATAAATAAATAATATTCTTGCTTTAAATAAACATGGGCTGTCTCTCTGAAACACTAATTTTGAATCCTGTTCATTTGGGCCACACTCAGTAAACATCATCACCTCCACCTGCTGTCTCTCTGTTAATGCCACTGTATAAACCTTTGATCATATCCAGTCTAGATGCCTTGTTTTACATTTTAGCAGCAATCCTTCTGTCACAAATCCACCCTTAACCCTTGTCTCCTTGTGTACTGTCTCTTTTTCATCCCTTTCTTTTATCACCCCAGTTTTAAAATCATTCACTCCCTGCAGCGCAGAGAATATACTCTGAAATACTGTTATTTTATAAACATTGAAGAACTATTGTTGTTGTATCAACCTTCCAGTACTCTCAGAACTTCTGTTTCTGATCTGCTCTGCATACCGAAAAGCAAGAAACAAACATGGAGGAGCAGCATTCAGTTTCTATTCGCCACAAACTTCCAGAAAACTGAAAAGATGCTGAAACGCCGACATTCTTTAAATCAAGGCTAAAAACCTACCAGTGTAGAGTTGCCATTGATTCCTGCTAACTGGAACATTGATCAACTTATTTGCTTGAGGATTTGAATGATGGCATTTGAGAAAATGTAATGTTTACTGCTTGTTTCATAATTGGCTATTGCATCATGTTTTTATGGTGTAAAGCATTTTTTTTAACTGCCTTATGCTGAAATGTGCAATAATATAAGCTTGACTTAATTTGACTGTATGTTAGTTTTAGGCAGAACGTGAGCATCAGCGTTCTGGATCAGTTGGCTGACTTTTTATCTTCAAGGATAAAGGTGGCTCATTTTGCTCAGACATTAGTCATTTAATCCTAGAAATGTTCTTCAGGCGATAGAAGGCTGACTTTGTAATTATCTCTGCGTGTCTCTGGATGTTCAGGACTGAGTCTGTCAGATAGTTGAGGGAAAAGGTTTGATTTAGTGCTCAGTTGTCATCAGGAGACAGTATCAGCCCAGAAGAGGCGGATCCTGGAAGTTGGGCATCACAGTCCACTCCATGGCGACTCCTTTTTAACCTCTTCTATCTCTCGCGCTATCACCGAAGCAAACCTCAAGAGGCTCAGAACTGATCCCTTAACAAACCACACCTCTATCTAAAGTTCTCCCACTGCACACCTCACTACTGTCTCACTGCCTTTCTCTGAAACCGCTCTCACATTCATTTGTGGCTCATCTACCTTATAGAGATGCTCATAAAATCTGAGCTATTCTCTTACCTTTGACACTCATAAAAGGTGGGATTCAAAGAGATTTAAAATATAAAAGTTTATTTTCCAAGGAAAGGACTTTAAAGACAGAATAAAAATGTCAAATAAACAGAACTGAAACAACAACATTACAAAAAAATTAATCTCTGCTCACTCAGACCACTTTAGCATAATCTACATTTGATCTCTAACCTGGTCTTTGTGTGACCTTTAGTGTTTGTCAGTTTTAGCAAATATTTGCTGAAGACTTGATTATTATTGATTTGGAAAGTTCCGTAGTCAGGTCAGCTAAAATAAATGACCTTACGACATCTTCAAGTACCTTCATGGCAAATCAATAGGAACAGATAGCACTAAACATGCAAGAACATCCAATCTGATTACAGATAGTGCACACAAGATTACAGCAGCTCTCCCAATTTAACTTTGGATTATTCAAACATTTGTTTTTAGATTTTCTGACCAAAAACTCATCTGTTTGAGACATTTACTTTAATTTTTATTATTTTTTTATAGTGGAATTAATTTAAAAGGGTGGCCTTTATAAATGATTTTCCAGACTAAATAACACCATAAAATTTTAACGTGCACATGACAGCAAATTTGATTCCAAGTAGGAAATGAAAAGGCAAATTAATCCAAATGCTTACACACTGAAGAACTGTTTTTGACAAAAGTAGCTTTAGAAACCAGAGCTTAATCTGATCATTTAGTCCAAAAATGCTTTATTAATTAAAAAGGATTTTAATGTTGTTGTGACTCATATTATCCAAGATTTATATACAGCTCTGGAAAAAATGAAGAGCCCACAGCCCTGAATCCCATTGAAAACCTCATAGTTATTCTACCAAACATTGATTCCTGAGTTAAAACATTACTATTGTTGAATAAGAACTTGTTGTTTTCTTTGCATTATTTGAGGTCCGAAAGCATAGCATCTTTTCGATATTTTCACCATTTTTCATTTTCTACAAATAAATGCCCAATTTGGTAACAGTTTCTTGCATAGGTGTGCATAAGACTGTCATGACATTGTCATAAACATGATATAACACCTGTCATGAACGTGAAGGAGATGCTTATGACTGTTGTCAAGAAGTTTCATTCGGTAAATAATGACACTTTTAATGGAAAGTTGACACTTTTAATTTGCTTTTGATGTAATTTTGTATTGCAACTTTGCATGAAAAAGTCATTATTTCACAAATAATGCTAAGTTGATACTTTTAATGCAAATTTACAGTCATGATGACTCCTTCATATTTATGACAGTGTCATGTCATTTTATGTATATCCTTTCAAATATGATGGTGTCCTGAATTTTTGCTTGTTGTCAGTAGCTCGTAGAATAAAAGAACAATGTTCATTTTACTCAAACATAAACCTATTCAAGTAAAATCAGAGAAACTGACCATTTTAAGAGGTCTCTTAATTGTTTTCCAGCGTTCTAGAACTACCACATCTCGTTTGTTAGGTTTTGCTAAGTAACTTTTGCCAATAGATTGTGAGAACCTGGATAAACCTGATATGATATGAACTATGTTTAGCTTGTCAAAACAACATTAAACCATACTTGTAGTATGTTCGAAAAATAACATCATGATTTGCTGTTCTGATTTTACACAGTGATGCACAGCACCTCTTGGCCTGATCAGATTATATTAACTCAGATATTATACATCATTTTGAGTATCAAGTGGGTGCAGATCTTTAATAAACTATCATTAATGCTGCAGAGTGAAATAAAATATCCCTAACAGGCACATGATGCACGGGTTTCACTGCAGCCTGAACTATGGATATTTTGAGACGTTGCCATGTACCACGCAGCCAGAACAGAGTGTCACTCTGTCTCACTGCTGTTTGACCTTCACAGGGCACTGCCTCCGTAACTAATGAGCTGCTGGCGTGAAAGATGAATTTCTCTGGCATCTAACAGGTGGGCGTTGTCTTGCTTTTGTGCTTTTATGGGCCTCTGTTGGGAGTGGGTTGTGAAAAGAAACACCCAGACAGCAAAGTCCCATTTACGATGGTGAAACTGTTCAGAGGACATTGAATGAAATTTAGTGGGAAACAAGGAAGAGACAAAATAACCAGAGAAAAAATATTGAGCTGAGTGCACGTAAGCCTTTTTAGGTCGTATTTTCTTAAAGGTGGAATCGAATCTTTGGCACTAATTTTGTCCAGTGCTTCACTCAGAAAATCTAAAAAATAAAAAGAAAGAAGCGCTGCAACACCATTTCAAAAGTACCGTGAATCCTTTGAATGATTGTTAATAGTGTGTGGGTGCAGCAAAGTGGCCTGAATTGCTTCACTCTCTTATCATAAATTCAGTGAAGTGTCTTTAATTTCATTCTAGGTGATGAGTTTAATTACCATTTAAAACATTCTCTTGATTTAAATTTAAAAAGTGCACATGTAGCTTTATTTCCATTACAGGACTTCCCTGCTGTATTAGATATAAATATATTCCCTCTCCTTGCATTGACTCATCAGATAGAACAATATCTTTATTTTTTTTAGATATCACAGAGTATGTGCCCTGAGTTTGTATTCTTAAAATACCCACTGTCATTGGTTCTCACGCAGACATCAAGCAAAGTATGTGTCAGAATATTAATTACAAATTACATTTACTTACATTTTAATGAGCATTTAGGGTAGCTGTGTAGCTGGAGTTTTTAGGTTTTACACACCTGATACTGACATGACAAAAGGATTAGGTGTGCCTGCTACTGCCATCTTGTGGACAACATTAAATAAAACATTTGGGAATTAAAATTTGGGAATAAATCACAGATTAGAGACTGAATTATTGTATATATTTTAAAATATAAATATAGTGGTTTTACTCCACCATATTTTTTACTTTCACTTGAGTCACTTTATTATGAAATATCGCAACTCTTCCTAGTTATGATATGCTTTAACCAAAAATACACCAGACACAGCCATCTTAGTTATACCTAAACTTTATACACAAGCTTTGTTGTTACTAGGAAAAGTGTATACTCTTCTTAATATTTATTTTGTAGTTATGTTATTTATATATTATATCATTTATTATATTATATATATATAATATATATATATATATATATATATATATATATTCAGTCTATAATACCAGAAGTTGGTCCAGACTTTAGTTTTTATGATTTGCTTGAGTTACTCAGTACTTGAGTTGCCTTTTTAAGACATACATCACATGAGTAATCTCTTGAACGTCTACTTTTTACTTTTACTTGAATAAAAATATGTGGAAGTAATGCTATTGTTACTTAAGTACAATTAGTAGCTAGGGGATACTACATTTCATTAAAATTTTAGAAAACAATCTTAACTTTCTGTGTGTCAGACATACAGAGCAAGAATGGCCAGTGCAAATAAGCAGAAATCACAACAATATTTAACTTAGTATTGTGTCTACCAGAGCAAATTACAAATAACTACAATTTCTTTTCTATAATTTAGCTTGAAAGCAAAGCTTTCACGGTAAAATTAAATGAGGTGCGGCTCCTTTAAGAACTTTGCGCAACGGTGACCTGGTTGCTAAGGGCAACGCAAACATTCAACACGAAAACTTCATAGTTTTAACTTCTTAAACCTGATTTTTGGCGTTGATTTGTTAATTTTAAACCCCATACGCTTTCAAAGAAAAGAAAAAAAATGCCGCCGGCAGGTAAAAAAGGCTCTGGTAAGAAAAGTTCCCCTGTTCACCCTTTTAACAAGAACTGGGAGGCTGATCTCGTCAAAGCGCAGTTCGAGGTTTGTCATTTCCTCCTCTTCGTGTTCTGGATACTTGTATATCACCATCACCATGTTTAGGTAGTTCTGTACCATAGAACATCAACTGTCGAATTTATTGAAGCTTACTTTTAAGCTTTTACTTTGAAAGGTGACCGACAACCGGAAATTTCTTTTATTTATTTATTTATTTATTATTTATTTATTTATTAAATCTGTTAAATATTACGCTCCATTCCAGTAGATGGCGGTAGTGCACATCTAAACGCTGCTTCCCAACTGCCATAAATAAGAAGTTGCGTTCGTCAGAAAATTTGGTACAGCTAAACTTACTGTAGCGAGTCGAAATTGTAGGGTTTTTTTTGTTGTTGTTGCTTTTTTCAGTTTAAAGACGTTTTGAGTTGTTTTTTTCTACTTAGTGCGCCTTAAGTAACACATTTTATGTATTATGAGGGAAACGTTCCTGTTTCAGCCTTAAATCACGTGACAGCCTAATTGGCAGCAATGGCGGTTCTTCAGTTAAACCGTTTACCCCGGTGTCATGACCTCTACAGGACACTTGGCTTGCCTGTGTGTCTCTTGTGGTTGGAGATGGTCCAGAAGAAGAGGAAGAACTCATCAAGTCTCTGGTTTTGAGTTTTGAACGTCCACAGCGCAAACTTTTCTCCCTCATATCGTATGACAGCACAGTGGAAAAGGTATCTGTTGCTCTTATTTATTTGAGCTGAAAAAAGTGAAAGCCATGTTGTTTATGAAATCATTTCTCAGAAAAATGTTAGGCATATTTGGCTAACCGGAAATTTCAGCATAGACCTAAGATACACTTTATCGCGGCCCGTCATATTTTTGATTTAAAAAATGTTTAAAGTTGGCAGGAAAATTTGAAAATATTACTTGATAATTATATGTTACTGAAAAACTGGAAGATTAATACCTGAACACCAACTATAAAATCTTAAAAAATGCCAACATTTTAAAAAGACTTGATTAAATAAGCAATGATTAGCCTGGTGGGGGCACAAGTAAAGCCTGGTGGTCCGCCAGGCTTATAATACACTGGCGGAAACCCTGTTACAGTATTTGATGCTGAAAAGTTCAATTTTACTCTCATCTGACCAAAGCAAAAAAAACTACAAATGTAAGTTTGAGTATTTTTTTTTAATTATAGTGTCACTTCCAAACAAGTAGATGGCATCTACTGCATTGTTGCTGCTTCTGATTGATCATTCTCCTCACAGATCAATAAGCTGGGGAATCCCAAAGCAAAAAGGCCAGATCTTCCCTTGTTTTTTGAGGTAGGTTTGGGATGCTGGATGCTTTAGTTTAATAGTTGCACTATATATTGAATCACCATCATCTGATGTGAAACATTATGATCGTAAAGAACTGCTTGGTTGTAATATTTGGGAGATATTTGGGCTGGTGGAGTGACTTTTAATTCTTGGATGTTCAGACCAAGATGTCTAAAGTCATTAAGTGTTGAGGGGGGCATTGCATTATTATTGTCTGGTTTCCAAATATTATGCAGCCTTCATATTTTCTTAGATCCATTGCATCTTAGTTTTATTTTCTAAAAATATTTATATTTGTGTATTTGCATGCTTGTGTACATTAATAAGTGTACTGAGTCTGCTAAGACGTTGCTGGATGCCGGAGAGGAAATTCCCATCGATCTGGTGGCAAAATTATTGAAATTCCAGCTGCTGGAGGTTAAAGCCTGTGATCAGAAGAGACGGGAAGTTGAGCGGGTAAATGTTTCGCTATAAATCTCATTCTGTCTGTGGTAATTCTTTAGTTTGTTCACAAAGAGTTTAACTGCACAGAATGACTTTAGAGCTCACATTGTCTACCGATGGTTAGTTTAATTTAATTTTTTTTTGTGTCAATTTCAGCTGAAAAGTGCAGAACAAAAAGAAAAGACTCCACCTCAGTCCGATGGCAAGGGCAAACAAAAGGACAAAAAGGAGAAAAAGGGAAAGGGTCCAACCCCAGGAAAGGACAAGGCTGCCAGTGCAGACCCGTCCAAGGACAAGAAAACCAAGCTCAAACGCAGGGGCGAGGCTGAGACACCCGTATATATAGGTAAAGAAAAGTCCTGTCAGGAACTCTAGCCATTTATCTTGATATGAGTTTATTTCTTATTTCATTTTTTCCATAGCATATTATTCTAGTGATCACAGTGTATTTAGACACACTTAAAAAGTCTAAAATTTGACTTCAGCAGAGCGAAATAGGCTCTGAAAATATATTTGCAATTCCTGGCTTTATTACCTATGCCATTGTCTAAATATTATGATCCTCCTTTTCTGTGTCCTTCTATGTCCTTCATAGGTTGCTTCCCACCTCATTTCCTGCCTTCCTTATGTCCCTCCTTTCTTCATTCCTTGTTTATTCTTTTCTGTCACATTTAACTGGCTCTCGTCAGGGAGATGGTGTTGTTACCTCTGATTTTAATGCTCTACTCTAACAAGTTTTAGAGCCAAAGTGAGTTAAGGGTCATTATTAAATTTACAGACGACTCTGTAATTGTTATTAGGCTCTTGCAAGACAAGGAGGTGGGTCACAGTCCGTTCATCCAGTGGTACGATAATATTTACTTGCAGTTAAATGTTTCGGGAACTAAAGAGACGCTGATTGATTTTCAGCGATTGAAATAGACTCAACCAACAATTGAACTCATGAATGCTGCAGTGGTAAAGATGGTCAGCCAGTATAGATACATGGGAAAAATTTTTGGTCAAAGATAGCAGGTGAGCTCTTTGAGAAAACCTTTCCAGCTCTTACGAACATCGACCCTTAAAGACGAACATCGACCCTTAAAGACGAACATCGACCCTTAAAGACGAAGGCTTACAGATGCCCAAAGGGCAAAATCAAACTGGCATTTGAGGTCTTTTATTCCTTTAGCTGTTGAGTTTTTAATTGATTCATGGTGAACTGTGCTGGTTGGAGTCCTGATGTAATTTTATAAATATACGTTTTTTTTGTTTTATTCTTTTTTTTGGGTGTTTTGTGTAGATTTTGTAGACTCTTGCCCTTCAGTGAAAATAAAGTATTTCAGTTAATTTGTATCTTTCCATCCTGTGGATATTCTTTCTTCCTCTGTGTCCTTCCTTCCTTCCTTTTTTCCTTGGATTAGTTAGAGTAGTTCTTGTGTTGTTGCTCACTTACATCCTTCCTTTCTTTTCAACTCTCTACCTTTGTTCCATCTTCCTTACTTCCTTCCTTCAGGATTAAGATCCTAACTCATCTTCCCGTTTTGTCCTCAGATGATGAGCCAAAGGATGGCCCCCAACACTATATTCTGATAGTCGGCTTCTACCACCCAAACCTGATAGGAGTGCTTAATACCATCGGTGTTCATGTTGCGAATGTCATCAAGTTATGCTCCAAGCACAAAGAAGTCTCTCCAGAACCAGTAGAGCTGAACGATCAGGAGGAAGCGGAGCAGAGTTCTCCAGTAGTGCCTGCAGGTTGAAAGTCTCCTATAGACCAGAAATATGAATCGATTATAACGTGTTCTGATATTCACCAAATATTTCTGTTCTTTCTGGTGTTCAGAGGTTCCAGAAAGTACCAAAAAGCTCAACCTGTTCTGGACTTATCTGAGGCCGGTTTTAGACAGCGGCCCACCAGACTCTAAGCTCCATGATGTGATTCAGCTGAACTACGTCGTCCCAGATCTCACACTCCCATTCGAAATACCGGACCCTCAGTCTCTGGTGAGCAGAGTCTGAACATTTTTGTTATTATGGCTTTTACGCATTTTAAGACTCTTTTTTTTTTTTTTTCCCTGCAAATGTTTACAGCTGCTTAATGTTGCATGTCGGTCTTTTGCGTTCAGCTGGAGCTGGGAAACCGGATGTTTGACGATGTTGCCAGGCTCATCTATGACTGTCTGCAGTGGCGCCGGCAGCATCAGCACTACAGAGACAATGTCCGGCTCTTCTCTATACCCACAGCTGTAACAGAGGATCCACATTCTGTAGAGGTAAAACTAAAAGCTAGCATACAAAACTGTTTTTTTTCCAGAATATTCTGATCGATTTCTATTTATCAATGGATCGAAACTTGAACATGGTTTGATGTTCCAAATGTAAAATGTACCCTGGCACACATGAAAAGAGGTTTGATGAAACATTTTAAGATTAGAGCCACTAAAATGCTATTAGCAGAGGATGGTTTCGATCCATCGACCTCTGGGTTATGGGCCCAGCACGCTTCCGCTGCGCCACTCTGCTCTGTGCTGCATGAGGAGAACCATACATGCAGGAGATCCTGCTGAGTTCTGCAGATAACGTCTTATTGATCTGCCTTGGTAGCAAAACCACAGAGCAATCTGCTTCTGCATTCATGAGCTGTTGGCAGTACACCACTGCGGATCGTACATGACATGATTTCCTCTTGTTAAATTTATATCAAAGATTCTCCTACACTATCTGCTGAATCGAGTTAGTCTGTTTTCTGTTTCCAGTTAATTAAAGCTTCAACTTGTGTGTTTCCAGGTACATGCTGAGCCCAGTGCTCACGCGATTCCTCGCTCTAAAAAGAAGTTAACCAAAGCATCTAGCTTACTACCTATAGGTTAAACCTCTTTATTCCTAATTTACCTGTCCACTGTTCATTCATATCCTTGCTTACCTTTTTGACATACACTGCTGGTAAGGTCTTCTTTTTCTAAAATCTGTCTCCTCTGTGTACAGAAATCAAGTTGCCTCCAACTGTATCTTTGAATGTGGACATGTGTTACTATAACAAGCTATTGGACATGGTTCCCCCTGAAGCCTGTTCTGTACCGCTGATATTGCACTGTATGCTGGAGCAGGTAGGTGTGCAATGTCTCCCTACATTTTTAGATTGAATGTTAAATTTTCTTAACATAAAATATTTCCCGGTTTCCTCTTTATTTATTGTGGCATAAACAGTTTTTCTTGCACATACGTTTCTGTTCAGGTGGTAGTTTCCTCGGAGCTGCCTGTGGTCCCTATGTTTCCCTTTCCCTTTATTGAGGAAGAGGAGAAACCTGCCACCGGTCCCTGGTTAGATTGTGATCTGGTTAGTTATATGCTCCAAAGCTTCCTGCCTCTGCTGAACACAGAAGAAGAGAAACGTCATCTGTTAGATGAGGTCCTCACTACTGTGGAAAAAGAAGAGGACAAGGAGGTACGGCAATGGCAAACATGCACATAAGTGCATTGAAAGCCCCGTGCAGATGAAGCTACATTATCAGCAGCATTGGTGGTTCAGTGGTAGAATTCTCGCCTGCCACGCGGGAGGCCCGGGTTCGATTCCCGGCCAATGCAGCAAATGCTTTTTAAATTGTGGTCTTTACAGCAGGCATCTCATATTTCAGTGGGTAGGACCGACTAAGAGCAGCCAATGTTGTTCTGCTTTTTGTATGCTGCTTTTAGAGCCGCTGAAGCATCATACACAGAGTACAGCCGCTCTGACGTCAGCATCGGGGGAGGATCGTACACTTATATGAGCAGACTCGGCTGCTTTCTTTCCTTTGTTTTTTATCTTGAAGCGTGAAGCCACTTCAAACCTTGCCTGAACATACATTTTATTTTTTATTATGTGTTCTCACAAATCAGTCAAAACTGACTGCACCATTTAAAATGAAGAAACATTTGACAAATTAGCAGTTTAAAGAAGTGAAAAACGAAAGGAGAGAAATTTCTGGGTTGTGTTGTGATCAGCTACAGTGCTGATTCCAGAACAACAGAGATTTGAAAATAGGGAGATCATCAAATACTAAAGTTAGTGAAAATGCTTTTAATAGCATTTATACTGTTTTTAGCACTAACCTTTTAGCTGAAATTCTAAGGTTAGCTAAAATGCTGTCCATAACTTGTGAGCTATCCCCAGCATATTCACTAACACAGCCTTAAGACATTCAGTTTTTAAAGTTTAGTTTTTATATCTAAATTAACTAAAAAGCTAATGTTATCTTAAATGCTGGTATTACCATTTAGGCTATCACTAGTATGTAAACAAATATTGACTCTCTTCCTTGAGTATGCTAGAGTTTGCTAAAAGGCTGTCAATAGCGTGTGGGCTGTCACTAGCATGCTGACTAATGTTGTCCTACACTGTTTACTAAGCAAATATTAGTTTATAAGCTAAAATTGGCTAAAATGTCCAGGTTAGCTAAAAAGCTCTTTGCAAGCTAATAATGACTGACTTTAGGTTTAGCCAAAATCCTGTCAGTAGGATGATGTACTACTTTCATACTGACTAACATTTACTCACTCTACTCAGTATACTAAGCTTAGCTTTTGTATAATTAACTAAAATGCTAACATTAGCATAGCAATGTTAGCATCACTATGTTATCACTGCATTGCAGCAATAGTCAATATACTATCAGTGTCAATTTGCTAACAATAGCATATGATCATGTATGTTAGAACAACATTGCTGGATGTTATGCTAACATTGTTAGGCTGACATTGTTGTCAGCATAACAATTTTAGTGATGTTATGCTAACATTGCTAATGATATCCTTAGGATTAGAATATTGACATTGAATATAAAGCATTTTTACTGTTCTATAAATTAATGTTAACTGGTTACTGGGGATATCTGCTCTGATTGCCAGCTTGCAGTTGGTTGCCTAAAAGATATAATAGACTCATAGTTGCCAACTTTAATTATAATCAGTGACCTCTGAATAGGAGTGATGGTGACACTCCTTTAGTTTGCATGCCATGACTTAGTTCACAAAATGACGGTCATCCTATTTCCAAACAACCTTTTAAAAATGGTGCTTTTTAAATGGTTCACTTCCTTGTAAAGAGAGAAAAATCTACATATCTTCTTTCAGCCAGTTGAGCAGCAGTGCTTATTTTAGTAGTTTTGAAACCGTAATCCCTTGAAGCCTTATTATACTGTGAAACCAGTAACTGTATGATGCTTTCCAGTATAAGGGTTTATGATGGATGCCCCCTCTATAAATTCAAAGTCTTTTCCACACACCAACTAATTCCACTCATTAAGTCTTTGTCAAATAAAGTGTAAACGTTAGAGAAGAACTCAGTGCACAGTCCCTACCGCCCAAAAACAAAACAAGATGCTTAAAATACATGAAACTCTTAAATTTAAAGGGAGTGTTCTTGTATGTTCTTCTGTGATATACTACATGAACACAGTTCGTTCTAATATCTCTACTTTCTGCTGTCTTCTACGTTAAGAGACTGAAGGGGAATTATGGGACAGCGCGTGCTCAGAGGCCTGGCGACCCTGTGCTTCTCAGATACCACGACAAGTGGGGAATACGATTACAGAACATCACCGTGAGGGTTTATTCTCAAACTGTTAATTCCATGTTTGAAGTGTTTGTTCGCCTGATTCTACATGCAAGATTTTGTCTCTTAAGTCAGTTATCAGCTCCTTACTCACCACTAAAATTTGTGCTAATATATATTATTCACTCTACAACTTAGAGCGATATGCAAGCTGTGTGTTAATCGACATGCGTGTGACCCATGCAGGTGACTAAGGGTTTTAATCCAGCTGAGATAGAGGCATCCCTTTTGAAGACTAGTCCAGTCTCGGAGCTCATTCAGTCCGTCGCTGAAAAGAGAAACGGTGACACCCGCTGGAGGGGAATGAAACAACAGCTGCAGCACTACTGCACAGATGGTCGGAACGGAGCTCACCAAACCTGTTGCCAATTTATTATATCTGTTCCCTGTTTTCTCTACATGTCTCACAGTTTCGTAACGTAATAATCTCCTATAGAGGGCATGGCCTGGCCCGAGGTGGAGCGGCTGTTTGATCAGAGCGTGTTTGAGGCTATGCCACTGACCACGGTGGATCAGCTGGGTGTTTTACTGAAACATGATGAAACACAGCAGGCACAAACAGTTATCCCCTGGGGAAATCCTTTGTTATATGCTAAACAGAAGTTTCAAACCCCGCAGACTGTAGGTATGTAAGCATGTTAAATCGGTCAGAGACGCCAGATTTCACCTACGTACATACTGTCACTTTTCTACAGAGCCAACATTTCTCACTGAAGACCCTGAAAACTCAGAGGTATTGTTTACACATTATTTCTGCTGACACATCAGTTTTGAACAGGGGTGGAAATTAAAAATTTTCTCCACCAGCCACAGTGGCTGTTGTTTTTTTTTTCCTTTCGATTACAAACCCCACAGGTACAAGCAAATTACCTGTGGGGTAACAAATTACCTGAAAATGTAATGATTTATTCTTAACTCTGTGAAAACTAATTTACTGACAACAAGTTTACCATACAGATGTACATATACGGAATAATTTAACATAAAGCATGGACACCTTAACAGGGTTGTAGTGCGGGCCAAAGAGAACTGAGGGATTTCATTGGATAAGCCCAATGTCCGTCAATAAAATCAACCAATGGGCTGTCGCGGTCAATTAAAAATTCTATTTGATATCATTTTTTTGTTAAGTTATGACAGCATAGGGCTGCCAGATATGGACAGTACATGCATCAGTATGGACTCCAGACGGTCAGTCCTCCCCTGGACAGAAGTTCAAACTGAATGCTGCTTTTTTTCTTTTCTGCTCAATTTGTCAACCAATTTACACACTACTTCATACTTTTACCCGCATTTGGCCAGGTGCTAATTTCCACCCCTGGTTTTGAATGTTTTATGTGATAGAAAATATTAATCTAACGATTGGCATTGATTTACTTGCCAGTATTTTTCTTTCTCCAGCACCTGAATGGGGAAATCTGCACCCGGCTGGATTTATGTGAAATCCAGAATTGGAGACAAAGATGTCTGTTTGACTGGTACTATACAGAACATCACAGTGCCACTGTTTTTCCACAGGTGGTTTTTGTTTATGACTCTTTAATTAAAACAACATAGAACATCTTTGTTTCTGTTTCTCTGATTTCATGGAAATCAGTGAAGCAGAAACAGAGAATCCAGCTGGTCATTGAGATTGTTTAAAAACCTGCTTTTATCTTTGTGCATTATCTGTTTTCTCTCTAAATTTGTGCAGTTTTCTGAATTTTTCTTCAAAAAGAAACAGGATTTGAGCTTTGAACGTTCTCTTGATTAGGTTCTGCAAAAGGCCTCAGAGGAATATTGCTGCATGGACATCTTCAGAGAAAGCTATGCAAACGTCTTTTATGTTTTTTGCCACAATCCTGTGAATTCTCACGGCCTGTCCAAACATTTCTGGGATGAGGCCCTCCACACTGATGTCAAGTTCAGGTCAGTACTTCCTCTCTCACTGGACGCTGTTTTGTTGTTTCCCAATCAGAAGAATTGGAAATAAATACATACCAATCAAAAGAAGAGAGTGTGATCAAATTACCAGAAAAAAAATTGAGTATTAGGTAAGCAAAAGTGTTCAGTTTGGGAATAATAAATTGTAGCGACTATGTCAGGTGAAGCTGACATTCCTCCAGATCTGCAGGTAAATATGATTCCCCTGATGTTTACCGTAGAAAATATCTGGAGCATGTTGCTGATAAAATCTACAATTGGACAAAGGAGGAAGATGTAAAGAGGGAGGAAATGCTGAAGAAAAGCCAGATGCCTCCTGAGACTCCAAAAGGTAATGTGTTGGTTTCAGAAAAGTCTGTGTTGAATAAATAAATAAGCTGTTATGAAGACTTAAATCAGCATCTGTATTTCAACTTTTCCGCATCGAATCCTCATTCAGTCCTTAGTGACTGGTTGCAATGGGGATTGAAGCTCAGTTGAACATAAAGTCATGTGATGGTTTCACTTTGCTACCACGAGTGGCAAAAGATTTAAGTTGGTGGAAATTGGATGAATCAAAAACTCACAATTTCTACTGACAGTTTGTACAAGGATAAAATTATATTGTCATATATTTACAATATTTTCCTTTTCTGTATTGATTTATTTCAATTGTTCTGTTTGTTCATTTCTAATTTGGTTAATTTAATATTTCTTGTAGCATATTTTTTTAATCTTGAGTTGTACAGGCCAAAATGTTTGTTCATATATTGTAGGAAAAGTATTTTCTGTACAAATATTGTAATCGAAGAACCTAAAGGTTTGACTTTTTTTATCCTAAAGTCAGAAAATCTCAAATTAAATTCCTATTTCTAGTCCTGGACTTTAGTTTAGCAATTGCAGCAATTTATTTGGTTGTAAACAGGCAGAATAAATCAGTATTTTTATAATTGTTTTTACCAAAATATTTTTATTGAGATTTTCCACTTTGGACATACAATCATGTAACTATCTGAACAAGTTCTCTTTGTAGTTATTACATGACATTAATTATTATTACTCAACTCAGAGAAATAACAAACAAAAAAAGAAAGAGCAAAAGAAATAACCACAAAACACAGCTTCTCAAAAACGGGGATATTCAAGCAAATTATAAACTGGTCAGATATAAATGTACACATCTATGCAGCATGGCACACCGTTCCGTCAAGTCAGAACTCAAACAAACCCTCTGACAAGTCTAAGTCCTTAATAAAATTAATGAAAGGCTCCCAAATCCTCTCAAAAAGATATTGTTTGGATTTCCTAATACATGTTATTCTTTCTAGCGGCAAATTAGACTACATCTGCTTTAACCACTGCGTGACACTTGGACTGCTGACATTTTTCCAAGCCAAAGCAATACATTTTTTTGCAGCTAATGAGCTTATATCTATAAAAGTACATTCTGATTTACTAAAGTTATGGTTCTCAGGGTATAAAGCTAACAGGAACAATTTAGGATCCAGTGAAATCGGCTTTAACATAATTTTTTCAATTATATCTTTCACCTCTGTCCAAAACAGTGATTTGTCTGCATTCCCACATGCAATGTATTAGAGTCCCTTTAGAGTTACATTTTACGCAAAGATCTGGGATGTTATTATTGTATTTATTTAAATGCACAGGCGTAACATAGATACGCATTAGCCATTTAAATTGTATAATTCTAAAACGGCTGTTTATGGACATTGTGTGAGTTTTAATACAAGCCCTTTCCCAATCCTGTTCACTGATATTTGATCATAGGTCCAAATTCCAGTTTATAAGCTTATTATTTGAAATCTCTATTGAGTTAGAGATCAGCACATTATAAAAGTCTGAAATTATGCCCTTTCTTGATTTATTCCGGGTCATTAATGTTTTAAGCATTATAAGGGGAGGCTTGTTAGGATTACTGTAATTTGCTTTAACAAAGCTTCTTATCTGAAGAAATTTGAAATAGTGCTTTTTATCTAGCCTGAATTTGGTTTGTAGCTCTCCAAATGACAAAAATATATCAGAATTTGATGGGTAAAGGTCACCAATACTTTTTAAGCCTTGCAATGCCCAAAGCTTAAAGGTTCCATCTGCCCTACCTGGAGCAAACAGCTGATTACCCCTATTGGACTAAATTGGGATATGCCGTTTGGCTCCTCAAGGTATTTTCTAACATCCTGCCAGATTTTAATCATGTTTTTCAGAATGGGATTTGTAGTGTGTTTCTGTAACTTCTTTGATGTGTCGGAGTATATGAATAATGGAAGAGCTAAACTTAAATTATGGGACTCCATTTCTACCCAGTGAGGATTACCATTATCTGCAAAATAGAACATAATAGTCCTTAATTGAGTGGCCCAATAGTAAATTTAAAGTTGGGGCACTTTAACCCCCCTCTATCAAATGGTAAATAAAGAAACGAGAGGCGTAGCCTAGACCTTCCGTTGTTCCATATAAAGCCTAAAATGTTTTTTTTTCAGCCAATTGAATAATTCAGGAGGAGGCGGCAGGGGAATGCTTTGAAAGAGGTATAATAGCTTTGGAAGTATACTCATTTTCAGGACATTAACTCTTCCCAATATGGATATAGGCAGGATTGTCCAGTTGTCAATTGAGGCAGCTATTGTTTTCATTAGGTGCTCGTAATTGGATTTGACCACTTGTTGTAGTTCTGGGAAAATCTGAACACCCAAATATTCAAAATGTTCCACTACTTTAAATTGCTTAATCTCACTGATGGGATTAGTCATTTCACTTACATTTAATACCAAAATAGAAGATTTTGTATTATTTACTTTGTAACCTGAGACTCTCCCAAATTCCTGGATCACTTCCATCACCGCCGGAATTGAGTATTTCAGATCTGTTAGAAATAAAACAACATCATCAGCGAATAGAGAAATGTTGTGCTCTGTGGGGCCCACCGTGATCCCAGAGATTCGTGGATGGAGGCGAATAGCTGATGCCAAGGGCTCGATTGCTAGTGTGAATAGTAAGGGAGAGAGAGAGCATCCCTGACGACAACCTTTCCTGATTTGTATCGCCCTTGAGAATATTTTGTTTGATACTATTTCTGCAGTTGGATTATTATATAATATTTTAACCCATTTAATAAAATTACTTCCACAATTCAACCTTTCCAATACGTTGAAAAGATAGGGCCATTCAAACCTATCAAAAGCCTTCTCCGCATCCAGTGAAAGAAGAGCTGTGTCTTTAGCATTCTTTTTGAACCATATAATAATCAGGACCCTTCTAATGTTGTGATATCCTTGCCTCCCAACTATAAACCCATTTTGATCCTTATTTATTATGTCTGGTAGGATTCTTTGTAACCGTATTGCCAATAATTTACAGATAATTTTGAGATCAGAATTAAGTAGACTGATGGGTCTCAGATTTTCACATTTATTGGGAGGTTTACCCGGTTTCAAAGATTGTTTACTAGAAATGGGACAGATTCATGAACAAGAGTCATAACTCCTCTTGCTAGAGAAGAAAATGCTGAAGTGAATACACTACCCCGCCACCTCCTCCTGACCCGCACCTCGTCCTCTTCCTCTCTTGTAGAAATACTATTCTGGAATCCAAATCGTGCAGTTTATTAATGACCTGTTTGACCTTCTTTAAACGTTGTAGGCCCCTGCAGTTCCATGTAACCATTTTAAGATTTAAAACTTGCGACATGTCAGACCAACCAAATTACCAGAAATGGAGAAGAAAAAAAGTTTACCCCATAAGCACATGAACATCTGAGAAGCTTAAACAACCGAACAAAACACACAACATATCCCCTAAACCTAAACTCCCACACCCTTTAGAAACTCCCGTGCATCCGCCGCTGTTTTGAAAGCATGAGTTCGGTCTTGATAAGTCACCAGCAGCTTGGCTGGGTGAGCCACCCCGTGGCGCAATCCCAGTTTGCGTAGCTCTGTGCGTATCGGGTCAAACTGCTTCCGAAGCTGGAGAAGACCCGCCGCAGTATCTGGGTAGAACCGGACTTGATGATTCTGGTAACGAATGTCAGTATTAGCCCGTGATGCTTGAGCAATAAGCTGTTTATCCTTGTAGCTGAGAAATCTCATTATTAAAGTGCGAGGCGCTGCGGTGCTGGCCCTCCGGGGTCCAATTCGATGCGCTCTTTCCACGGCCACCGCTCCAACACCGAGGGTCTCCGGCAGCCACTTCTCTAGGAACTCACATGGATTCTGCCCTTCAGCTCCCTCCGGCAGGCCGACAAGCCTCAGGTTGTTTTGTCTCGACCTGGCTTCCAGATCCATAACTTTATTTTCCAAGTCTTTATTCTTGGACTCCAGCGTATCCACTTTAGCTCGTAGCGTTTCTATCTCATTCTCCGCGTCAGAAATACGTGTTTCGGCTTCTGTGATTCGCTGGATACAGTCATTTATCTCTTTTCTTACACTGTCGGTGGAGCCCAGAACTTCGTCAAATCTAGAGGAGAACTCCTTCTGGATCGAATTAACAACCGACAGTATTTCGTCGCCTTGCTGCTTTGAGATTTCGGGCTCTCTTCTCTGTCTGCGGCAGCCATTGGAGCCGAGCATGAGCTAGCATTAGCTTTCTGCATTTCACCTCGAAGATGGTAATCCGTTAGCTTGTGCTGTTTTGCCTTTTCACTTACTTCTTGGGATGCTTTTGTTGCTTTAGGCATTGTTCCGAACACCCGCGCTCACTGGACGTTTAGTTCCTTTTGAAAGGAAGGGATTTTAGATAAATTTTTTGACGGGAACAGCAGAGCGGTGAAGACACGTCCTCTCACATGGCCGCCATAACCGGAAGTCATTTTTATTATTTTTACAATATTTTTTAATCCATTTGCCATGGGTGATAAAAATATCAAGTTATGTTTTTAGAGATCTATGGTGTAACATGCAAAACCTCAGTATAAATGCGTTATAAAACCTGCATTTGTTTTATTCCTTATAGACCTTGAATGCCCCCCAGCGGCGGAAGAATCTCTGGAACCAGTCATCACAAAGGACTCCCTCAAAGTCGGTTTCCTCAAACTCAACACTGAACTCACACACGGGCCATACAATTACTCAGTTACAGTAGCATGTAATTAACCAGAACCTGCAGTGCAAAGCCAGTCCATCATTACCAGCACATCTTTTCATTATGTGACTTTAATGTCGCACAAACAAGGTCGCCCTTAGCAGCACTGCAGCATGTATCAGCTTCTATAATTAAATCCCAGTCGTCTGATCTACAAGGTTTAAAATGGAAATTAATGTAAAAGAGCGACCGTTTCTGGTGAGGAATACAGGAAGGGGAGCTGACATGATATGAAATGGTGTAAATGAAGAATTATTGCTTGGTTATACTTTGCCTTGCAAAAGCATTCACAGCCCTTTCATTTTTTCTCATTTTTTCCCCTAATTGAAACGGCAAACTGTATTTTATTATGATAAGTTATTTGTAAAGTAGAAGTGTTATTAAACAAGAAAATATCTGAAAAGTGTGGAGTTCTTATAACCCCTCTTAGTCAACAGCATGAATACTTAGAACCAACTTTTAAATGCAGTTGCAAGTTTTCCAGCTTCCCTGTCTGCACTGATGAAAAGCAACCCCGCAGCACGATGCTGCCATCACCATGCTTCACTAGTTAAGGGAGTGTGAACAGTAGCTGCTTGAGTGTTGCAGGCTTTACAATCTCATCAGCTTTTCACTTTTAGGTGACAAATCCACTCTTTCTCAGACAAATAGTCGTGTCTCACTGTACTTGTGTGAACTTGCATTTACTTTCATTAATTTATAATCGGAACCAAAATATTTTCCTAAACCTAACCACTTGAGTTTATATCTAACAATAGCCTAAAGAAAATTTCACCCCTGACCCACAAATGATATTTTTCCATTGAGTGGGTGCTCAAAATGTCCACACAACTAAATAAAAACATTCACAATACTAACACACACAATCCGATATAATCATCATTACCGTCTTTATTGATGCCAGAAAGTAATTGGTGCGCTTTATATTTTAGGTGAGGTACATGTAAACAGGTATCAGAACTTTTACAAGATACTGAAGCTATTTTCAGATTTTAGAAAACGTTTCACCTGCAAAGAATATTATATAAACTATAATACCTTATCCTTCATTGACATACCAGTCTGCAAATTATTTATTTTAGTCAAAAATAGACGTGGCTCTAGTTCACATTCCCAAGCAGAAGCTTCACTTCTCCTTTGAAGTTATGGTTCGTGTTGCCTCACAGGCCTGGAAACTGGAGCAGGAGCGACTGAAGAAAGAGGAGTTGGACAAAAAATCAAAGAAGGATAGTAAGGGGAAAGACAAATCGTCTGACAAGAAAGGCAAAGCTTCGGCTGGTGACAAGACAGGCAAAACTCCGACTGGTGGCAAGAAGGAGAAAGCAGATAAAAGAGGTGGCTCAGCCAAGGGCCACATCGATTCTGCCATTTCCTTAGCATCTACTGATGCTGAAAAGGGAGACCTTCGTACAGAGGAACCGGACAATGTGAAGAAACACACAGAAAAATAGAAATCATAAAACATGCAGGCACTCTGTCCTCCTCCAGCTGATAAGTAGGTGTTTATTTGTTTTTGTTGCTGTAGAGATTCATCGGCTACAGCATGGACGGACAGCTGATCCACGTGTCGGGAGGCGTCCAGCAAATCTACACCTCAGATGGAGGATGCGTCACTGTGGAGAACGTGAGCTTTGTCGAAGGTACAGATGATTAAAATCAATCTGCGACCGAGAGTTTCTAACACATTTGCATTGTAGTTTGCATTGGCATTCCTCGGTCCTCACCTGAAGGAAACGATATTCCATCTCCAGGTTCTACCCTAATGAAAGTAGCGTTGAGGAAGGACGGACACCATTTCTACACACACGTCAACCATGTTGTTAACAAACACCCAAAACCTCCCAGCGAGCCGCAGGACAAAAAGAACATGGAGCTAAAGAATGGAGTGAAAGGTAATTTGATCGCGTCTCGTCAGATGTTTACATAAACTCAATATATTCATGACTTTATTGTTTTATCAGGTTGATTGATTGATTTATTTGAATCACTCTCCTTACAAGATACATGGTTATGCATGGTTATCTGTTGTATAATTATTCCACCTCGGGAAAATAACTACTACAGTTCATCATTGACTCTATAAAATCTAACTTTTTGAATATTTTTGCTTATTTTAATTGTATGCAGTTCTTTAAATGTCCTGTGAGTAAATATAGATTTGCCCATTTATCCATAACAACTGGAACCTTCAATATCTAGCAAGTTATTTTCGCAATTTACCGTCTATTAAAAGACTGCCCCTCAGATCACTTTCTGCTATGGCGGTGGAAAAATCACCATAAGAACTTGATAATGGCTAGGAAGCACAACGTCTCCCCTTTCAGAAACTTTTGGAATTTTTCAAATAGCGCAAAGTGTGGCGGAATTACGGTACTGCAAATTTAGCTGGATCGTCGTGGATCTGTTCGATCTGGAAGGGTTAAAAAGCCTAGATGACTTAAGTCTATGCCCTTTGGATCTGTTCTTGCCTTAATGTATTTGTATTAATATTAATGAAAACCCCCTCTGTCATTGTGTCTCAGTTTTAGAGCCAGAAACAGTGAAGCTGTGCTCCTTCTCAGCAGTCCTTCGCAGTCAAATCCACCTCTCATACAGTTTCTATGGCGCAACAGGACAATACAAAGGTTTATTACATAATAACCTGGATAATAACATATTCTCTTGTTTCAGTTGGAAACACCTGAACTGTTCCAAATTGGTGCTCTAAATATTTATCATGGACTATGTAATTTTTTTGTGTGAAACAGAAAACGTATTTATTTTGAGTTTTAGAGAGTTTTGAGGAGGAGCCGGCTAAGGAGGAAATCCCAAAAGCCTCCCCAGAAGAACCCGTTGTTTTGCCTTCGCCCACTTCTGGTTCCATGACGCCAAGGCAGTCCTTTCAGGTCAGACTTCCTGTCCCGATCAGTAAACACTGATATAAAACGTAAAAACACTGACATGAAATGTAAAAGCTTTGATATTAAACTCTGAGATGTTTTGCTGTGGTTCACTAACCAAATTAGTGAACCATCTGTTTTAAGGAGTGTGCAGAGCAGCCAGCGGAGCCGTCGCCGCCTCAGCCGTCGCCTCAGCCGCCTCAGCCGCCTCAGCCACCGCCTCCGTTCAACAGCCTCAGCCTTTCTGTTCCCAACGGCCTGCTGCTTCAGTTTCAGCTTGACTACTCACAAGGTCAGTCTGAGCCAGAGGGAAACTACGGCAACTCGCAAGCTGTTCAATCAGCCACTTCTCCGTTTTAACGCCTCTCACTTTTTACTTTAGAAGAAAACCTTTTTTTTTGTTGCAAAAATATTAATACCCATTGAAGTTTTCCCAACATTTTGCTACTTTACAACCGCAAGCTTTATTGTATTTTATTTGATAGATGTTTAAAAATGTGTTTATCTGACATCCATTTGTGTTCATCACTCTTAAGTAATCCAGTGCAAACAACAACTTTCAAAAGCTGCCTAAATAGTAAGTAAGAGCATGCCTGTGTGTATAAAGCTGTTAACAAATAACATTTTTATCAAAACTGGAAATTGAATTTGGTTTAAAAAAAAAGTCAGATTTTATTTTTAAGCCCCTAACGACGAGCTTTACCTGGAATTAGAAAAAAGTTATGGCATAACTGTAACCTGCCAAAAGAATAACTCTCCACCTAAACTAAACCTATTTGATTTGTGGGCCAAAAATCAAGTTGAAACAAATATGATTTATTTAAAAACGCAAATTATTTTGTTATTTTTTTAGTTAATCTGTGGAATAAACTAAACATGCAATATTTTAGTGAAACAAAGTGGTCAAATATTTGTGGGAAAAGGATCTGTGAATCACTGCAGAGAAAAATGGTTTCTTAGGTTTTCCTTTTTAAAAGAGAAGTGAACAGTTTTCTGGTTTTTTTAGGAAGAATACTGTTGATTTGTTTTCTTGGCCTAGAAGATGAAATATCTATTCTCAGCAACAAGACGATAATTTGGGTCACTCTTTTAAAACACTTTCCATATTTAGCCATGTTTAATAAATCGATTAGCAGCCATTGGTTTGAGTCAGCTCTGGTTTGAGTAAAGATGCCTGGATATTTGTGGTTTTGCTTCTTATGAAACTAAAAAGAAAGCAAAAAAGGCATAACATTTACTATTTCAAGGAAAATAACAAATACATATATGCAGGATTGCCCATTGAAAGTTTATATTAGAGAACTGAGGCTATAAACATACAGCCAGAGACAGTGGAATATGTCATATCAGAGTGTTAGAATGGCCTAATCAAAGCCTAGATTATGCAACTAAAAATCTAAACCAAACATGAATATTTTGATTTAGAAGAGAGTTGCTCTCTCTTCAGTATGATAGCAAGTAAGTTGTTTCTAGAAGGTTAATATTTACCAAATGAAGGTTCTTCCTGAAACTGCTTTGTGTGCAGGAGAGTCGCCTGAATATGGCGTTTTGATCAGGCAGAGCTTTCCCTTCCACTGTAAACCCGGGCAGAATCTGCCGGACAAATCCCTTTCTCAGGAACTGTATCGCATCATTAACAACCAGGGAGTCGTGATTCGTTACCTGAGAGACGGCGCCGCAGAGGTACGCACACAGTGACGCTGCCAGGTCTTCGGCCCTGTGTAAGAAAGATGTTCACCTGCATGTTGTCAAAGCTCGAAGAGACATTAAGTCTCTTGTTTTTTTCTTCAGATTGATATTAGATCACCACCAGGTGACAATATAAACATGAATCCTAAGCTGCTTCTGTCTGTGTTGCAGGTGCTGTTTGCAGATGGATCGGTCAGTTTCAGCCCAGTTCCAGCTCCAGTGTTGGTGCCTGATGAACAGCAGACAGGTTGGACTTCTTCATGGGAAGCGTTAGCAACACTTACAAAAGAAACTTTGTCAAACGTGTTTTTTGTTTTGTGATCAGAGGAGACCTCAGTGAAGAAAGATGAGCCTCAGAAACGATCATGGCAGACGACCACTTCAACTGGAGATCGGATTTGGACCACTGGACCAACAAACAGCGTCGTACCCACAACCTCTCTGTGCACCTTCCTGGCCACAGACCCCGTCACCCAGGAGGCGAGTTACTTCAGATCAAGTTACAAACTTCCGTTTTAAGTAGAAGAAATGTTATCTGTGTGTTTTTCTTCACATAAGAAGTAAATTATTCCATTATTGTCTAAGAAAAATTGACGATGTTAAGGAGTAACTTGTTTTACTTCATATTCACTTTGTGAGATCAAAAACAGAGCATTCATGTGCAGGCATTTGTTACCATGAGACAACAACTTAAAGTTTCGATGTTAGGCTTCTGCAATTTTTCTACATTGACTCTGGAACGTTAGAAATTCACTAAGTGCACTGTAAAAAATTTCAAACCATCAGTATATCAGCATCTGACTCCCAGAGAGTCAAATGTAACATCATCATCATTAGTTTGGGAATAACTGGGAATTCTTATTACAGAATGTTGCAGCTAAAATCTGCATTAATCAGATGGGTTGGGTCTTTTTCAGTCTTTATCTAATCTCAGTGAGTGTTTATACCTCTGACCTCCTTACCACACGGGAGTAACACCAGTCTTCTGCTCCTGTAGCTCATCTGCTTCATGGTTCACAGTATTTCCCATTCAGAAATGTTATCCTGCATACCTCGAACGTGTCTACCTATTCTGCTTTTTGCCTCTATCACTTCAGACTCACTTTAGTCCACTTTTGTTCTCATTCTGAGGCTCTATTTGAACTTTAGAAAGTTGAAATCCCCACATAGAGATATAGAAATGAATAGTTGCCGCCATATGTAGGTATGCACACAGACGTGCAAACGGTTCTGTTTGCATGGATATGCAATTGAATAGGCGTAGCTAATAAAGTGGTTTGTGAGTGTATATAAAAGTGAAGAATCAGGTTCTTGTGGTTTTCTTATCCAGTATGTAAAAAAACAAAACAAAGCTTTAACGTGTTTAGAAGAAGTTTGAAAACCCTTCAGAAGGTCATCTGGATCATTTTAGGAATAGAAATAATTAATTATTTATGACATACAAATCTAAATTTATAAACCACCTTTTCATTAATATAAGAAATGATGCCACGAACTGAGCTTTTTATTCATTAAAACTCCTCACTACACCTGCTGTTGTCAGGTGATGCTGACCCGGGAAGATCTGGTGGTTACGGTGAAGAGCCCAGATGGATCTATGATCGCTGATCATGCAGATGGAACAAGGATCACCACCCTCTTTCTAGTCACGCCACCTCACAGTAAAACACACACATTTACCCATCTGACACCACCCAGTTTATTCACATTGATGTCACAAACATGGTGGTCTCTGCTGCTTTTTCCAGAGGAGGTGCCTGATTGTGTGACCAAATCAGAGCATGAAGATGTTTGTGACAAAGGAGAAGGGGTGAGCGAAACCTCGGAAACCCACGAATTGAACGAAACGGTTTCAAATGATAAGAGTGAAGAAGAAGAAAAAGACTCGACCAGAGAGCGGGTGGTGATTGTGGAGAAGGAGGGCTGCGCATCAGTAGTGATGTACCCGAAACGCCACGCAGCTCACCTGTTTTTAGCCGATGGAACCATCATCACTGGGAACAACCAAGCAGAGTATGAGGTCCGGCTCACTGTTTACGCTTCGGTTTGAGTGCAGATTCTTTCATTCGTCATTCTCAGACATTGTTTCTGTGTTGTAGGTGTTCCCGTCTAGAGGAGGGTTTCTGCACATCCAAACTGATGGGAAATGTGTTTATACCTCTGACCTCGAGCCAAATGCTTGCTCCCCCTCCAACCCATTAGGAGTTTACACCATGAGTCACACAGACGAAGTGGTGTGTGATGTTTCAGACAAGAACGGAAACCACTTCCAGGTCCGATTCGCAAAGAATTAGTTTGTGTTGTCAAGAAAATTCAACATCCTGACAGTCATGTTGTCAAGACTGTGGGAAAAGATACAAGAACAAGTTAAAACGGGATATATAATCACTTTTATGTATTTTTCTTTTAATTTGTGTACATTATATTAATATTTGTTGCAATAAAGAAATGGGTAGAGAAGAAAAAAATGTGTACTCAAGTAAGAGTAGCATTACATCTTCACATTTTTTCCCAATTCAAAGAAATGACATTAAAATCAGTCAGTACTGAGTGACTGGTCATAATGCCTGATTGACAGTAAGATTTAAAAATAAGGGAATTTAAAATGTATTTTTTGTCTTGGTAGCTCTGACTCAAATGTTTTTTTTGTTAGATGTTTAAAAATTATGTGCTTGAAGCACAATGAAAAGGTTTGTTGTGATTTGTTTCATATCTTCACATTTTTAGGTCTTCTGCCTCTAAAAGATGACTCTTACTCATCAAAAAGGAACAAATCAATGATCTCTGTTGCATTATGACAAATAGTTTAGATTATATCAATTTGTGTTGCAGGTTTTAGAATATGGACATACTTTGCTGCTAAATACAAATCCTGCTCCAGAAACTCCTACTCAAGAGGAGGAAGAGAAGATCGACAACTCAAGGGCCACGTTTGATGTAACACACGAAGATTGTTGTCCCAGGTAGCCACTAACACATGCTTCACGATTGCTTCCATTCACCTTCTCTAACCCTGAAAGCCAAAAGAAATCAGGATATTAACCAGATATCAGGAAGAGAATTGTGCAGCTGTTTAAGTCCGGTTCATTGTGGGGAATGACTTCCAGATGCTTGAAGGTGAAGCATTCATCTGTTCAAACAATTATAGACATGGTGAAAATCCTGGTCAGGACGGAGACGGGTTTTATGTCCCATAGATAAATTTGTTTTGGTCCAAAACGATCAGATTGACCCCAGAACAAAAACCAAACCCCTGTGAAGATGCTGGCTGAGTGTTATTATCCACAGTGATATCACTCAGTGAGGAGGAAGCCATTCCTCCACAGGAAGGAACTGGTGCACTTCACTAAATAGATGTCATCACGAGGAAAGAACATAATCTGGAAGCTAAAGTTTAGGCACAAATGTGGACAAAGACCCTCAGCAACCAGTGAAGTGGTAATGAAGTGTTTTAGGGACGAAAAGTCAATGTTTTGACTATCACAAACCCTGATCTCAATCCTGTGGAGTAGATCTGAAGAGGCGTGTGAGCGAGGCAGCTTACAAACCCGACTGAGTTACTCTGGTTCTGTCAGGAGGAACTGGCCAGAACTCCTGAAAACTATCGACAGAAACTTGAGGAAGGAAAAACCAAACATTTGACCCAAGTCGTACTGTTCAAACACAATTCTACCAAATACTGAGGAAATGTATGAAGACATTAATTAATTTGTCTTTGACATATTCTTTCTCTCATTATTGTGGAATTTAGTAAATAGAAATAACCTGGGTAATTTTCTGACCTAAAGCAAGAGAAGTTTGATTTAACATCAGATAATGAGGAAAAAGCAGTGTGTGTCTCTCTTCTATTATTCATGCAGTGAATATCTGAAGTTTATATAAAGTTCAGATTTCTCCCGTCAGCTCTCGTGACCTTTATTTGATAGAGGTCAGACTGGAAAGTGGTTTGTGAGAGAGGGAGAAGACATTGGGCCAGGACTCAAACCCATGATGGCCACATTGAGGTTTTATGGGTCGCACTCTTCACCCAAGCGCCACCCATATATAAACGTTTCTTTTCATGCTTTTTTTTTTTTTTGCTACAGGATTTTTCTGGTGTATGAAGACGGTTCTGGCACTGAGCTGCTGAACTCTCATATTGTAGAGGAGCAGCTCCAAGAAGCGTACTCTGACCCCACCATTGCACTGCTCAAGGAGCCTCTGCCAGACAGACGAGGTGCGCATTTAAAAATGCAGTAATCACTTAAGACCCTGCCTGCGTTTCGACCACAGCAAGCAGTTGAAATTAGCTCCATGTGAAGAGTAGTTTGCTTCATTGTGTGTTCCAGATGAGTTTGGCATCACTATCCTGAAGCCGAGCCACCAAAGCGTCTGGTCCAAATGGGTGCTAAATAAACAAAACCCTGACATCACCCCTCCAAACCTCAGGAATCGCTCTGATGAGTTCCATACTGCAGAGGTAACATATATCTAAACACATTGTACAAGGCCAGCATCAAATGCACAATCTTTCTGGGTTTCTCTCTCTCCCAGGTCAGCCCTCCGCTTGGTTCTGGCACCAGCGTTGCTCTGTCTCACAGGGAGAGATGCGCCAGTTCTTTAGCACGACAGCGTGTCTGGAGCTGCCCGAGAGTCCTGGAGATCAGGGAACTCTCCCAGCACCGACCCTTCACCACGGTGTTCAGAGACGCTCTCGATTCACGACTGAAGGTTCACAAAGTTCCTGCAAAAATGATCCTGCTTCCTTTGCCTGAACCTTTTAGAGAGATAACAAACATGCAGTATAATGTGAATGCAGGACTATATTGAGAGGCTGATAAAGAGAGAGGTGCTGGCAGAGCAGATGAAACTGAAAGAGCTTCGCAGTGACGAGGAAACTGCTCAAGCCACAGATCTCCTCAGTCTCATTCTGGTACCAAAACACACACAGAACTCAACCAAACCTACAGTTTAGTTTGAATATATTCTGAAGAAGTACAGACAATCGCCTCTTTTAAATATGGACTTCTAAAAAGAGTCCACATTTATTATTCATGCGGTGTTAAAAAGCCACCGGGAATTCACTTTGTAGTCTTTTGCAGAGTTGGACGATGAGAGTCACGATTCTGATTCCAGGAGCTCAGGTGTGAAAACTAAATCAGCTGCAGTGGACTATGCCAGTATGTATATTCAGGGAGTCAAAGCATCAATTGATCAGTCAATTGGTTCAGAAGACACTGACAACTTGGGTGCTGATGCCACCTTGGATAAATCACAGCTGTATGTATGCGTTTAACGAGTGGCTAACCCCCACATGAAGCTATAATTATTTTAAGCCTCCTCTCTGTTTTCCAGTTCTGCTAGAAAAGAGTCGAGATGGACTGAAAGACGTGAGCTGCACAGGTAAACGGAGGAGATGTAGGAACTATTTTATTTATAAATTTAGCAAATCTTTCTTCTTTTTTTTCCCTTAAATCCTTACTTTACAAAAACATATAGCCTCACAAGCACCTCAACAACTGGGTCTAGAATAAAAAAAACTGTACACACAAGAACAGCAGGAGGCAACAGATACACAAAATTTAGTCTATTAAATGTCCACATACAATTTTTATAGCTAATCCATTTGACCCATTTTTCTTGAGTGTTTTTTCCTTCAGTCTTAAGGTGAGTGTAATTTTTTCCATTAGAAATAATTATTGAACAATATCAGTCCTAGTGATTATGCGTGGGTGGTTCAGGTTTGAGCCTTTTCCAAATTCCTGCTTTTCTTATTGTTGTCAGAAGTATTTTCACTAAGTACTGGAAGTGTCAATTAAAAATAAATAAATAAATAAAAATAAGCTATTGCAATAAAAACAAAACAAACAAAAAAAACACTTTTTCCTCATCTCATGAGTGATGTGTAACACCAAATGTTACTACTGGCGGAAAAGACGAAGACGACAGGAAGTTGGGTTGAAACTACTGCACGCGCTCTCGTGCTTCCCCGCGGAGAGACGTTGTCGTAGACGCGTTGCCATGGCAACGTTTGAGCCAGGCCAGTCGGAGCAGGTTTTCCACCGGCGTCTTCTTCCCCGCGGTGTCGGGACAGAGAAACATCTGCTGCGTTGATCCACCTGGCCGTCTCAGTCATTGTAAACTCTGCCAAGAGATGGCTGGAAGCCCACACCGTTCTAATTTAGGATCGTCTTTGCTCGCCCGTTTCTACGTTTTGCGTCGGAGTATCACGTCGAGCGACAGAAAGATAACGTATTTTCGCCTACTGTAGTTTACTCTTACCAAGCCTGTTGGGGTTCGGTTTTAATACGAGTGAACAATGTTTCCGCTTTTAGCGGCGTCTGTCGAGTGGCAGCCATGTTCTTTCTCTTTAGCATTAGCACTATCTTCTAGCACTTTCTTTGCTTGAACTTGGCGCCTCTACATCCGGGTTTCCTGTCATCGTTTTGCTCTTTGCTTTAGTTCCGCCACCCGTTTGAATAGTAATTAAACTAATATTCCGTTTTAGATGTATGCAGTTGATACATAGCCCAGCAGCAGAGCACTCACTCACTTCAGCCGTCCATCTTCCTCCCTTGCCAACTATTCAGCAGGTTTTCCACTTCAGGTTTCTGCTCTTTTTGTTTTAGAAAAAAGAGCAAAGGCGCTAAATTAGGGTTACCTTAATCTCATGTCTCACGTTTCTGTCCTTCAGTCATTGTTGAATGCTATGAAACCCCATGTTCTTGAACAGATTTTGTTGTCTATTTTTGGCAACAAGAAGGAATTGGGTAAATTTTTCAATTAAAACCTTTGCTATATTTACAGGGTGTCCGTCATTAAGGCCTTAAAATGTCTTAAATGTATTAAAACATAATTTGGCCTTAAATATGTTAGTCAAAGGCCTTAGATTTAATGCTGGCGGGACTATTTATTTGTCCTATAGTCTACATGGTCTTTTTCTCGTGGGACTTTTCTGTAATATATACATTTGAATCAAATCTTTATTGTGTTCTCTGACTCGAACCCAGTTAAATAAATAAATTAAATACACAGTTGGGTGCACAAACACTGTGACATATTTTTAAAGATCAACATTTATTGGTCAATTTTTTGTCCTAATTAAGAAAATCTATCTCCATAATTTCAGGCCACCATTTTGCCACAGATTGCCAGTTTGATTTAGTTCAGAATTTTACGATGCCATTTCAACATACAATTTGCTTTGATCTAAACTATTGTAGATTTGGTTATATGTTCATAGTGGTTGTCCTGCCTATGCTCCGGCGTCTTTCTGCTCTGGTTGTTACATTTGTGACGTGTTATCCATAATCCATATACTAGAGATCAACGTGTCTCAGAAGAAACTTTTTTGAAACGTCTTTTTTGCTGTTAAATACGATGAAATGTTTGTGATTAATTTGTTTTCATACTTTCAAGATCTATACATTGTGTTTCTGGAAGAGATTTTTCTCTTGTTTTTTTCACAGTTCTACTGTTTGCAGCACTTTAATTCTTTATGACTTGCAGTCTTTAATACATGGTCAGAATATCTGTAGAAAGTCATCACACGCAGAAATGCAGGCACAACATTTTCTATTGTGTACTTTCCTGTATGCTGTTGTTCATTCAAATAGAGCTGTTTCAATTCCATTAAATGAAGATTAAATGAAAGCAGGAAATTTTTGAACCAGCATTATATAAGTCGTATGTGACTGACAGGGCAGTTTATTTATGTTTAATTTTTTCTGCTCGATTATGTATTTCAGACAGGAGATGAGTGAAGACAGGACCCGCAAAGAGGCTCTGAGGAGGAAGAGTTCTGTTCCTTATTTCCATCCAGAAAACTTTCAAATTTACCAAGTACGATATGTTTTATTACTATACAGTACATTCATATATATCTGTTTAACTGCTTTGTACCTGAATTTACATCTAATTGTACAAAATAATTATTATGTTTGTTTTCCCCTTCAATAAGATGTTAAATTATTAGAGAATATTAATTTTAACATTGCACCATGAGTGTAAATTTAGGTATGATGCTAGTTGGAGCTCCGATGCAATCAAGGAATGAAATACTGCTTAATCTTTTATTTTTCACCCTGCTATTTCTCAAACAAGACTTTAAATTTAAGCTAAGTTATGTTTTTTTATCGCTAGTGTTTTAAACACAGGTAAATTTATTTGGTGTGCATTGAGCTCCAAGCCCCTTTTTCGCAATATGAAATCAGTTACAAATTGAATTTCAACACATATTTTTGAACTACCCTTGGTTTTCATCCTGCCACAAAATTGTAATTAAACAATTCCTTTTTATTAATTATCTATGATTATTCATCATTATTTGAGTTTTTGTAGTCAAAGTTTTATTATTGAAATACATGCACAAAGTTTACAATTTTTACAACTTTAAATATTTTCTAATACTAGAGTCACTCATTCCCAGTCCTTGTTTGCTTAGCGTTGCTAAAAATCCTCAAACCAAACATTAGAAATCTAACTCAAGATTATTCACTGAGAATTTTTTTTTTTTCATCAATATTTAATGTGGTCTGCTCATTGCACAGTTCAGATTCCACAAACCAGTTGTAGTTTAGTCTCCAACCACTAGAAAGTACCAAAGCACTTCCAATAGGATCCTTAGCGTGAGACCAACATTTACAATACTCAATTCACAAGGTATGAAGATAATCAGCATCATCTGTCTATTGGGGGATTATTGTTAGTTTTCCCAAATTCTAAGAATACTATTCTATTAAAATTACCTTATTAATGGCAAAGGGAACTTGATCAGCTGCCTGTTTTTCCAGAATCTGCTACATTGTCATAGCCCTGACATAATGAGTACATCACAGGATCTTCCACTGCCTACCAAAGTGGACAGTGCTGAGAAAAGTACCAGTATGGACAGAGTGGAGCCTGATATGAAAGATGCATCAACTCAGAGCAGTGAGTTATTTATCATGTCCTGAGCACATATTACTTGTTTTAATTGATCTGCAGTAAAATATTTGTTATGTACTTTTTTAAAGTTATTTTTGTTTTTGCAGCTCCAGAGCCTTATAACCCGCAAGTTCTTCCGTCAGAAAGGTAGAACAGAACTTATGTTTTATTTGCTTCATGTTTAAAAACACAAAGCATCATAACGTTGTTTTTTGTTTTTAGTCGAGCAGAAGAAAATGAGAGGACGTCTGAAAGGAGGCACTCAGACCTCCCCAAACATTCTGGTTTGTTCCCTACTGTTTCATATTCTGATGAGTCCGTAATAACACATTACCTCTTTATTTTAACTGGAAGAAAATTATCAAAATTAAATACAAAAAAACATTTTAGTTAAAAGCTCAGTTTTCTTCCCTACATCAAGATAAAGAATGCATCAAACTCTTTTCTGAAAGCATGTTCTGTGAAGTCGAATGTTGCAGCCATACTTTGTTTTGTTTCTGTTTGATTAATAATAGGTGAAAGCAGTCTGAAGAGCTCACCCAGGCACTTTAAGTCAGTCCAGGTGGATGTGACAGGACAACCCAGAAGTTCGAAGGTCAGACTGCCTGGCTACCTCCGCGCCTCCAAACCCTGCAGCGTGCCAAACAAACGCGTAAATATTCACAAGATATCCCTACAGTTTCTTTATTTTTTTTTTAAAAAACCATTACTTTCTTTTCTTTTCTTTTTCTGTCAGTCTTTCATGAAGCCTGTCTGTCTTTTTTTCTTTCCTTCCTTACTTCTCTATGTTTGTACCTCCTGAATGAGTCGTCAGTGCGCTCTTCTTTTAATGCTGGTAGGTCTGGCAGACCAGCGAAGGGCCATCGTTTTTCCATGGTTTAGTCATTAGTGGATAATGGTTCTTACGATGGCGTATTAAGTCTAGGCTAAGAAAGAATTACAAGAATAAAGTCTTAATATTGTGAGTGTTATGTTGTAGTGGACACTTTCGCATCAGGTTGCTATCAGTGGCAGGCTATGTCATGCTACTTAATAGCAACTTCTGTTGCTCTTCTGTTCACATTACCAGTACCAAAGTGTAACTTCACGCATGCTCAACATTCCTCATTGTACTGCAGCTTTAAGACTGCTTTTGGATTGTGCATAATATTAGAACTTTATTCTTGTAACCGGTTATTTTTGTAACATTATGACTAGTTTTGTAATTTTTGACTTTATTTTTGTTGTTTTATTTTTCTTAGCCTAGCCCTAAAACTCTGTCGCAGGCTCTCATCCTCAAATTGACTTTGTAACCCTTTGCAGACTCAAATGTCAGTGACTTTGTGGTATGATTTGTTACTTTTTGAGATGTCTTGGCCAACTTGGTGGTGGATATGAGCCTTAATCAGATTTTAGGGGATCAGTTATAATTTCAACCATGGCAAGATTGTTTTGGATAACTTTTTTCTCCAAATAAATTAAATCATTATTCCATTATTGGTTTATTTCTTCTTCTTATTTTTGTCAAATATTAAAATGCATTTTAACCCCTAAAAGTAACAAGGAAAGCAACAGCAGAAATCTATAACAGTATGTATACCTTTTCTTAAAGTGGCAGTATTATTCAAAATTGCCTTTATATAGCTTTACATCATGTTATAAAGTTATTCCCTCATTAAAGACATATCTGATGTGGTAACTTGATTATTTCATGCAGGTTTTAGAAATCCTTTAATCTCTTGTGGCAACCTTTCAGCTTGTAGGACTCCTTTGGGGACCAAGATGCCTCTTCTCTTGCAGTTTCTGCAGTTTCAGAGCTGCAGTTTCCAATCTGCAGAGTTTCCATCTGACAGAGCAGCCCTGCCCTGCGACTCTCCAACTCAGTTCCTTCAGACTAGCCAGAGCAATTAGCCAACACCGGGTGGAACTGTGCATTTGCTGAGCTCATTATGCGAGCTACTTCTTAGTGCAATGCTGATAAATTGTTGTCCAAGGGTTAATAGAGGAGTGCTGTTGTAATGACTTTCTGAAGGTGGAGTTTCAGAAAGATAGATAGATAAATTTTATTACAGACTCAAAGTCCAAATTACATAAAAAAGAAGACAAAAAACAATAAAAGAATTAAAAGTACATTAAAAACGGCTACTAACCATTCAGGAGGCAATCATACCAATGTGTCTAGAGTACAGATGAGTATTTTATTGCACTATATCTAACATTCATCACCAGTAGAATAATTCTATTATTAGACTTGTTTACACAACAAATGGCAGTTTTAAGCTTTCTTAAAACAGCCATCAAAGTGCTGACTCCAGCAGATACAAACAGTTGACTGGCACTGGTCCATCTGGGCTTATTTAACAAAAGTCTTAATGCATCATTATAAGCCACCTTATAATGGACATTTTAAAGAGACAGGTCTAATTTCAAGTCATATTTATTTTAAGTCAGAATTGATATAAATAGCATCTTTATAATTGAAGGTTGCATAGTTTGATCGTGCTATAAAATGCCACTATATTTCTGGAAAATACATTATAAAATAGGGGAAAAGTGACAGATACCAGACTTCTGTGTTCTGATCACGTAACTTTCTCCTGTTCCAGTTCCTGATGGTGGAAGAACCTGTGAGGAGGTATTGTCGGATAGCTACCCCGACTGATCCCGGTGGTCAGTTGAGGGGCTTCCTGCTCAACCCATCGCGCGTTGACTTTGGTACGCAGCAAGAGGGGACCTACGCCACCATTACCGTGGCAATGAAGAATTTGGGAATCGATCCATCCAGGTACATCGTCAGAAAACCAAAACAAGGGATCCAAGCGGGTTGGGTAGATGTAGATTTTGGTGTAGCTTCATTTTCCAAAGGAATAATATTCTGTATGCATTTATTTTTTCAATCTGCTACTATCAGATTCACTGTGAAGCAGCCTCCTCCATCCACAGGCATCAGAGTCATCTACAGCCCTGGACCTGTAGGTTTCCACCTGAAAATCAACTGTCTGTACAACAGCTTAAAAGTCCAGTCCAACTTTTTCAGCATGTTTTGATGATGAAATTACAGGTTGAATATAATTCCTTTCAAACAAAATCAGTTTAATCACTTCGCAGGTGCCCTCAGGTCTGCAGGCGGAACTGCGGGTCCAGCTGTTTTCCACGTGTGACGGAACCGAGCCGAAGAAGTACATCTCCATAGACATAACCATCTTAACTGAAACTGACATTCTCTACCTTCCTGTCACTGCTGATATCCTTTGGAGCATCCTGTGTAAATAAGTTAAGATGGGAATTTTAACAGTTTATATTAAGGTGGTATTAACAACAACAAAAAAAACATTCCTTACATAGCTTCACTCATCCTTACTGAGAGATTTTTTGTGGAGAAGTCCATGTGTGCATGCAGACAGGTGGGGTCTGAGTCCATCTGCTCTCACAGCTGGCCAGGACGTCAAATGGAGGAGCCTTCAGCCCCCTGATCTAGTCTCAGGTGAAAAACATTTTAAAAATCATCTTATCTCTGAGATATTAAAGGGTATTAACAGTCTTTTTTTGTTGTTTATTTCAGGCCACATTTGCAGCACATGGACTTCAGTATGATTTGCAGCTAATTCCAGTCTGGATTGAACTTTGAAAATATAGTCCTCAACAAATAATAGTGGTGACTTTGCAGGTTTTTCTCATTGCTGGCAGCTTCTTAATCAGTTTCATTTGATCCCAGGTAGGCTGGGAAGAAACTGGAGTACCTGGAGAGAACCCACGCATGCATAGGGAGATCATGCAACCTATGAGTAGGATTCTTGCTGCCAGGCAACAGTGCTACCAACAGTGCCACCATGCAGCCGTCAAACAGAAATATAATCCAGTTTAAGGGGAAAACCAAACTGGAATTTTGGGGGGAATTTTTCTGGCATAATTCGAGTGCACACATTTTCAGTCTGAAAGCAGGACGTCTGTCTTTCTCCTCAAATTTTGTAGTGATTATACTCAAAACTTTTGCTGTCTTTAAAATATTCTGTGCTCTCTGAAACCTTTCTCCTCAAACTTGTCTGTTCGGATCAAATCTCTACTTGCAAACCTCTATGCTTGCTTGCAAATCATTTTCTGCTCTCTCTCAAAACAAAAAGTACTGTTGCCTGGCAACGTTCCAGCCAATAGAATGAAAGTGTTATACTGGGCTGTCCTCGAGGATGCATTTGTTTTCTTTTACCGGGTGTCCCTGTGTGGCTATGTATCTATCTAGATAGTTAGATGTCTATCTATACAGATAGATAGGATCAGCCAATCTAGATAGATATTAACCATCAAGCTGATACAAATCAACAGCCATTCTTTTGAAAGCATGCAGTGACTCTTGTGTAACTCGCCTTTCTAGACTTGTTTTGAACAGGAAACTTCCCACAGAAGCCAACAGCATTGCAGACTCACTCCTGAAGTCGCTTCAGAAATGAACTCACCCCTGGTTTTGAACTGGAGGATGTAGACACACACACAGCCTGGTTATGAAGCCATTTTCACATAATGTAGTCAGGTATTATGCTGTGAAAAAGGCTCTTTGCTAGAGTAAAACTTTAAAAGCAAATGGTTTTCTTCCCACAATTGGAGAATCAAATAAGTTAACCATTAAAGTTCTTCAATTATATGTATGTATAAGAGCTGGACAACATCAGGAAAGTATTTCATTGCAATACTGTTGCTGAAAATTGTGATACTGAATTATGATTACCCTCATTTTTCTGATCCTTTTTATTTTTTACAATGTCTCCATAACTTTGTGTATGTCTTTACACACTAACCACTAAATATAGACATTCAGTGCATATTTAAGGGCACTTGTAGTCCATCCAACAGACAAAAGATGATACCCTATACATCTGAATTCCAATGATGGGGACAAGCTGTCATTTGCTACTGCATTATTACACACTGGTTTTGCCATGTGTAATAATTGCATTGTTATTGAAAATGTGCTACACAAATTGCCTTGCTTCTTGGATGAGGGACAAAAAGCCATCAAGATATGGAGAGTCAAGATGTCGGTATGAACCATGAGGATTTAGATCGTGTATTTTGTTCTTCCAGTGTGCTTTTATCCCATTTTATTTGTATTCCTTTCGATTATACTGTATTAAATGTGCTTTACAAATTGCCTTGTAGAATAAGTTCTTGATTGTTTTCCTTCCTTTTTGTGTTGCACCTGCTGCAACCATGTGAAAGGTATTAACTGTAGGACTTCAGCTGTGATTTCATGAGACGCTTGAGACGGTTTGTCGTGATTTAAATTAATTGGGGTGGGACTGTTGGGGTCTGACGTCAAAGGAGACCCAACAAATGGTGTTCGATAAACAAAGTTTAATTTTTGTCGTCACTTGGTCGTTTCTCCCGTGTTCCCCCCTCTGGCAGGTCAAACGACGGGTAAAATTTTCCGCTTTGTGTGCGTTCACTCTCCTGCACTGCCGGTCACGCGCCCTCACGTGCCACACAACTCTGTACGGAGCTCAGTGAGCGCGAGCGGCGGCCGTTGAGACGATTAACCGTTTGCCGGGGTCGCGTCGACGGGCTCCGACTGCGGCTGCTCCCCCTGGCCTCTCATTTCTCGTTTTATCCTTCGAAGCAGAGAGCCGGAGGAGTCGGGGGATGGAGCGGGTACCGCACTGCCTGTGAGCGGGGTCACAGCGCCGACAGGAGGAGGAAGAGGAGACGCGGGAAGGACACCAGCAGCAGCGGCCGCAGCAGCAGATGAGGTTCATTTGCCGCAGGCCCCGCCATCGTGAAATCGGACACCGACTTGCGGCGGCGGATGGGGTGACCGTGCTCCCTGCTTCTCCGCCGTTACCGCCGGGGAGGCCCATGACTTCGGACGTTACCTGCGTGGGAGCTGCCCGTGGTCGGTTGTAAGGTGGAGGAAGGAGACAGGGAAAGGGGAGGAAGATGCAGACGGAGGAGGAGACGGCCGCCGCAGAAGAGCCCATTTTGGAGGAAGGGTCGGGACGAGAGCAGGTGAGGAAGGACACGCTTTTTAAATTCTCGAGTCACGTTTGTTTACACCTGATCAGAAGGAGTCCTTTAGACCCCCTCCCCCCTTTAGAAAGCATTGTGTCATCCCTGGTGGTTCCCAAACAACCCCTGATTTTTACATGCTGTAGTATCTGCGCTTGTTCGCTGCTGCTTTCATTGACAAAACAGCTATTTTTGCTGTGCTCTCTTCATACTTGCTGTGGTGTACACAAACAAGGACACACAGCAGGACCTTGACTTAATATGGATGAATGAAAAATGAGTGGTTTCGGTGAGGAGAACTCAAAATCCCCGTCCTTCTGCTGCATGATGTGTTGATTTCACGGAATAGTAAAACATGTCATCCATCAGCTGTCACCTCAAAACTACACAGGGGGATTACATCACAGTGAAGCCACACACCCACAGCACATCCAGCATTACACCATCACACATAATGTGAGCGTAATCACAGAATAACACATCCCTCATGTGTTCTAGGGCACAGTGCCCCCAATCTGCACTGTGCTTTGTTTTTTACTTAAACACCTAAGAGCTGTAAATATGTATTTACACACGTAGAGATTTCATTTCCGTTCTCCAGCGACATTGAAATGTTTCAAATCCTTCCATCGTCCTTGGAGGGTTGTTGGGGGGCTGGTGCCTATCGCCAGCAGTGATTGGGCAAGAGGCGGGGTACACTAGTCAATCCATCTCCTGGACACACCAACACGCACGCACACACTCACTTAAAGGCATTTTAGAGTATTAAGTAAATTAACAGTAATGTTTTTGGACTGTGGGAGGCTGGAGTCCCTGGAGAGAAACCATGCATGCTCAGCTAGAACATGCAGAAAGACACCAGGCTGGGATTCAAACCCAGGACCTTGTTGCTATAAGGCAATTGTTCCACCATGCAGCCCCATGTTTAAAATGATCAAACTAATTTTAGTATCAGACAAAGATAATTAGTGTAAAAACAAAAATCTATTCTGTTAACAAATAAATTTTTTGTTTTGCGATAATAATTTAGTGGGGGATAAAAGTAAGACTGCACAATGTTTTCTTTTTTTTTTTTTTATCACATAGCTATTTGCATCTCAAAGAACAGGTTGGAGTGCAATAAGTGCTAGCAGCTACGTCTTTAAGTCTGTAATATATTTGACACCTGTTTAATGTCGAGTAAAAAGCTTTGGAAGGTAAAGAGGTCAGGGGATTTAAAAAAATTACAAATTTATCTTATTTTCCAAGACAGCAGATGTTGGCTATAAGCAATATTTCCAATAAAACTTTGCTTAGATGGAAAAAGTAGTTTTATTTATTTTTATGGTCTGGATAGAATACTGATTATCTGGAGTCTATTTTTTGTTACAAAGCCAAATAAATTAATACCTTTTAATAATTTCTTTCCCTATTGCAAGTATTATTATTATTTAGCATTTTTCCAATATTATCAGTCATCCCATGTTTTTCTAATATTGTGCAGCCCTCAGTCCAAATCAACCTGGCTGTAAAATAAATCCCTTTGAATCTGTCTAGTTTAGCAACAGATGCTAGTGAGTCTTTCACTTTGCTGTAGAGAAATGTGATGGACTCTTCCTTGCAGAATTACTGCAAAGAAGGGCCAAGTCACAAAATATCAACCAAATTAACTCCAGACATTGGACTCCAGCCATTCCAAAACTCTCACATTAATGGGCTACTTTTAAGCCATTCATTAATGAATTTGCTAAAGGGCTTTGGATCCTTGTCCTCTCACATAAACAAAGTCCACCTGAAATCACGCCATCCAAGTCCTGAAATTGCAAAGCAGCTTAAAACAATCTCACTACCACCACCGTGTTTCATCAGTATGATGTTCTGTTTTCCGTAATGCTTTGTAGGTTTTACTCATGCCTTCCAGAAAGTTCCCTTTGTGTCTCATGACTCAATGACACATTTTCCCCAAATTCTTGGAGGGTCATCAGTGCCTTGTTCCTACTGAATGGTGCGGTTCAATGCGATACGCTTTGTTATGGTATTCAGAAGAGCTTCCCCCTGCCATTTGGACTCTCTCTGGGGAGGCGGTGTTAAACCCAAATGCCTACCACACTAGTGTGTCTACCACTTGCTGCAAGCAATGACGTTTTTGTTTTTTTGTCGTCCAGTCAATGGACTGTTTAGTGTCACGCCAGAAGCTCCATCCTAACTGTACTGTACCAGCCTGTTATCCTGTGGACTTATAAACCGAAAGGACCTCAGGAATGGTATGATTTACAATATAGTTTACTGGCTTATCGCTAAATATGGTTCTGTCTCATCCCTAAACTTTGCCATGAAAGAACTGAACCGCCTGTTGACTACTACTTATGTTGAAACTGCAACAAAAATTATTTTAAATTTAATAAATAGTACAGCCTTTGATGTGTGTTGGAAGCTAGTGTTTTTAGCTCTATTTGGCTTGAAACGTTGTGACTTCAGACCCAGAAAACCACTCTGTTTTGCATTTTAAAGAGGATTTTATTTCTGTAACCTAATATCAAAATCAAGAAAGAGGAACTTAACCTCATTAATGTAAGGCATTAACATGTAGACGGGGTGTTAAATGCTGCCTTTCACTTTATTTCACCACTTTCTCCCATCTCTGTCCAGGCCTTCATTGCAGACAGTGCGATGTAATCCAATGATGCACCCTCCATCTGTTTTCTGCCTCCATTACTCTCATCTTCCCCTTCTCATCTCCTTCCTGTTTTAGATTCGCCTTGTGGAGTCATACTGCCTATCTCTCCATTTAGCTCTCCCTTCCAAGCTGCACACTCTTACCTCCATTAACTTTATTTGCTCTCATGTCGACATGGGGTTATGCATGTGTGTTCACACAGCTGTAATTACAAATGATGCAGAGTTGTGTGATTGACAATAAAATGTTAATTTTGGTTCACAGATCCCTGCATGGAACCAAAAATGACTCCTTTCCGTGTTGAGATCTGCTGCAGTAAACCAACCAACCAACCAACCAGTACTAATTTATTGCGAAATAATTCTCACAAATTATTGGACTGTTCGACTTTCACAGGGTTGAAAGATTTGATTTTTGGATGTAAAATGTGCCAAACAATACCTGGAGTTTTTGTCTAAATGTTCTGTTTACTTATTATGTACGTGACACACAGCTTAGTTAAAAATATATATTTCTCAACTAATTGGAAAGTTAACTGAAGATATTTTAAAGTTAGCTGGAGCTGAAAAATATATTCCATCCTCAGTATCAATTGTGTGCAATCGCATAAGGCAGCTCCAATGCATTATTTGGCAGGATATTGAATTTCAAGTCATGCATGTAGGTTCTGGATACAAATTATATTTTTGGCCTTTTGGATAGACTTCCACTGGCCCTAATGCCCATATTTGATATTCATTTTTAGTGTATGAGATGCGAAATCCAAAGTTTGACGTTTTGACTTTAAAAAATAGTATGAAAGGGTGGGTTAGTCATCTTGATATTGTAATTGTAATCTTGCAGCTCTATTTTCAGCCTATTTTTGTTCTTCGACAAACAAAAAATACAAATATAAGAAAATAATTCACTCACCTATTGATACCCTGATGTTGGGTTAGTTTCTGTGAGCTGTGCACCAACCAATACATATATGTATTTAAAAATCATGACCTTTCTGTATTTATGATTTGCAAAATTATGTTGACTTTGCAGTCCTGCCTTTCCTGTCATTCTAACATCTCTAGAATGGCAATTTGCACGCTTTTCTACCTTTACAACATTCACACATAAAAAGAGACTGGATTGGCTGTTGCAGCTCAATGTCTGTGTGTTTTCAGTGCAAAAGAGGCAGAGTTTTCAAAAATAATTAGCATATCTTGGCTAGAAGCTGCAGAATTATCAGCAACGCAATAATCTCATGTTAAAGTTGGCAATGGAACTAAGTAGGCATGGTTTCACTGAAGACTGTTGCTCCATCAGATATGTCTTTAGAAAGAAAAGCCTGTCCTGTCAAAACCAGGGTAGGGACCAAATATCTGTGACCATCAGTGAAAATGGAGCCTGCAGCGTCAACATTATTAGTGATCGAGTTAAGCCGGAGACAATCACAATAGTAATGTAGATCATGTCATTCTGACGAAAACAGTGTGTTGTTTTATCACTCTTAAAAACCACTACATTTTGGAGCGTAGCATTGGGTTCAATGTGGTGTTGAACAGACAGCTCTTTATCATGAAATACTTTTTCTATAATGATCCTGGACCAAAAAAAGTCCTAATTGGAATATCTTTAGATAGCATTGCAGTCCTCTTGGTGATTCTATAACTTGACAGAAATCACCAAAGAATTTCTAGAGCAGGATTATTAACTCCATTTTGTGATATTAAAAAACCAACAGTGATGAAGGTTGGACTTAGTGGGAAATATTTGTGAATGTAGTGGGGAAAAATATAAACGGCACATTGACCTATTTATACTGTGTAAGGTGAGTAGACTGCAGCATGAAGAGACGTTCAGCTTATAACTTGATCCAACATTGTATTCTCATTGAATACACAGTTTTAAGGGACTCTAAACATTTCTAATTAATAAGACAAAATGCCTCAAAAAGAACTTTACAAATTATTCAAAAAGCCTGTACAAATTATGATCAGAACAACTGTTTACACCCTCTCTGCTTATGATGACAGTATCATTTTGTAGATGTTTATTAATATTATTTTTGGCTGAACCATGACATGTTTTGATAATTTTTCCCTCTGGTTTTGGATGAGGTGTATATACAAGCAGCTTTGTCTTTTATTTCTGTGACACCTACAAAAGCAGTTGTTTTCTTGACTGACCTGCTAATACTTTTGTTAAATTTATAGTGGGAGAATTACACCAGATGATCATTTTCAGGCAGAGGGATGATGTTTGTATCACTGTTAGACTGTGGTGACACATGGCTACATCAGTAAGTGCTAACAATCTATCTGTTATTGCACCTTGTAGCCTGACACTCGAGAAGGGCTCAATCCAGTCCCGATAAAAGGAAATGGATTTAAATTGTGCTCTGCAGGCATCAATAGCACATTTTCCTCACTTCCCTACCTCATTCGCCACCCACGCACTGGGGCAGCTAATTATAGCCGCTCCAGTCACACCTAACGAGCTGAATCAGTTCGAGCACAGAATCAATGTGGGAGAGAGTGATTCTATTAAGCACTTCATGTTGGAAAAGGTGTGTGAAAACGGTGTGTGCAGTGGACAGATGGAGAACTATGTGCAAAGAGGGGATTTGAAGTACACCTGCTATCAAAACCCAATTCACCAGAAGTTGTAATTTGTGAAGTAGAAAGCTAATTGAATGTTTTCTATGCTTTTAGTTTGAGGAAATATGTTGAAAGCAACTCAACAAGAATGTCAACGCATAGCAAATGGACTGTATGGCAAAAAAAAAAAAAAAAGTCTGTTTGCAGGTTAAATAGATTTGCTGTTTGCCCAGACTTGTTAAAAGCTTTCTGAACCTAAAATAATAATAATAAAAAAATACTGTACTGTAATTTGTTCCATTTAAATTCAGGGGTATTGGGACAGCTTCTTCTTATTGTTTGTGAGGCAGTTTGGGAAAAAAAAACCAAGAACCAACTCCCCTGAGATTTGGCTTTGCAGATTGTTCTTCTGTTCTTTACATTATCCTCAGGAAGGCTGATTGATCATTGATCACTTGAAGCTTGACTGAGGCAACTCTTACAGAATAACAGGAACCATCTTGTGACAGAAAGTAAGATTACCAAACAGATTCTCCCGAAAGAAAAATAAAATCATAGTGAAGAATTGGAAACCTTCTGGTTTCAGACCAATCAGGCTAGTTAGCTAGCAGCTACAACCCTTTCACTTAATATTTCAAACTTGTAATCTATTGGTAAGATTTGCCAAAGTTTGGTGATAATTGAAGCAGATCTTTACTTTAACTCCAAAGCTAAACCATTGCTAGGGCAGGTGTTGCACCACTTTCTTTTACTTCCAAAGCTGAAGAACCCATTCTGGGACCAAAACTGGTTCTCTGGTAGCTACCCAGTCCTGGGTGGGTCAGATTAGCCCTTTTTCACTATAACCTTCAGTGTAGGAATTGAAGAGGGGGGAAATGTGTTCAAACTTCAGAGTACCAGCTAAAAGACGAGCTGCAGCATTTTACGGCTCTGGAGTCGAGCTGGACGAAGCACTGTCCTCTACATTAGGTGCATTACGATAATCTAACCAAGTGATTACTCCTTCAAAGTGCTGCTTGGAAAGAATTGGCTTTATTTTAACCAACGACTTCGACTGCAAAATCTTAAATTACCAACTACAGTAATCTGATCTGTCAAATTTAAGATTAGGGTCCATTTAGAACCCCAGATTTGTGACAACCAGCTTATTATGCCTGTCCAGGAAATCTTAAACACTTTAGGTGTCACAGGGGAATTACTAAAATCTGTCACTTTAGTCTTAATGAATTTAATAAAGTCAAGTCTGACTCAGCACATTCGAATCTCCAGCAAAGTACGTTCTGAAAAAGAGACTGCTACTACGTTCCAATTACTAATGTTTATAACTGAGTAGAGCTGTGCTGACTGGGCTTTATAATGAAAAGACATTTTTTTATATTGCTTTTTCAAGACATTTTCTGCTGCCAAACAAGAAAGTGTTTAGCACAACACTTTGTCCTCCAAGTTAAGAATTATACTTGTGGAAGTTTCTTAATAGATTTTAGAACAGTCACTACATTTATTATTTAAAAAAAATTGTTATAGACTTGGTTTTGCGATCATTGTTTGACTATAAACTAAAGTTGTCTTTGTCGGTGCAAATTCAACCCTTGCTTCTATTTTCGTATACGTTTATTGATATTGTTGGCACTGCTGTTGCTTTGAGACGCAACTCTGTTGCTAAGTGACCCCACACCGCATCCTCTTTTCCCTCCCTGAGGGACCTGGCACCGTAAGTGCCAACACGAATAATTTGACTCCTGTCTTGGGGCAGATTTTTGCCTCCCTGGCCGCATTGTTGCAGACTCGTGATGAAATTGTTGGCTAGCTGGATACTTGCAGGAGTGAAAGATATTTAGTTAAAAACGTGGAGAGAAGGAGGACGGGGAAGATGTCACCAGAGTCAATGGGTTTCTTGAGGTGATGTGTAATCTCCTACACCTGCTAGTTCCTGTTCTCATAAAGTTTAGAATAATTTCTGTCTCACATGCTGCTCACCGCCTCACTCTCTGCTCTGCTCTGTCAGCTCGATCAATCCACTTGGAGACAGAGCTTTAATGAGGAAATAAGAGAGGAGATGTATGGGAGGGGACAAAGGTCGAGGTAAGAGTCAGAGGATTATACAGTGCCTTGCAAAAGTATTCACAACGTTTTAATTTTTTTTACATTTTGCCCGCAGACGTCTAAATAAAATCCAATTCAACCAATTGCCTTCACCGATTTAGAAATCAGTTTGTGTGTGTAATTTAAACCGAGTAAGCAGCTGTTCTGTGAATTCCTCCAAGGTTTTTAGAGAACTTAAAGGAACAAACACTATCATGAAGAGCAACAAACACATCAGACAGGCCAGGGAGGACGTTGTTGAGTAGTTTAAAGGAAAGCTGGGGTATAAAACAACAAGGTAAAGAAAAGGAGAACGATTACAAGAGAACGAAAGGAAGATGCTCCACCAGTTGTTTTGTTTTTTTTAAGTGACTGCTTTTATTAGCTGCTTCTTTGGGGTTATTTTTGTCTCAGTGAACAGCTGGTTGAGCGGTCCCATTGATTCTGCCCCACAGCGTTGCCCTTGACGATCAGCAGATACAGGAGAAAAATCTAAAGCCTTTGTGTCTAGCTCACCTGCAAATATCACCTTGTGGTTCAACTGTGCTGAAAAGAGATGAGTGTGTATGAGAGAAGGAGTGAGTGGTAGTGATTGAGGGAATGAAGGCTTGGGCGTGAGGTAAATAGAGGGATAGATGCTGACAGAATTGACTGAGAGGAAAGAAGGACACTGGTGTCATCCCATCTGCTTGTCTTTCCCGACTCATCGTCTCCTTTTTTTTGTCTTCCCACGAAGTGAAACAGAAAACAAACACTCCTTCGTCTTTATCAGGGATGAAACCCAACATCTTCACTCTTAAACTGTGTGACACAAGCTTTATTTTTTTTGCCTCTCTGTCATTGATGCACACATTGCATCAGCACCGACGCGCTGCTGATGTTGGAGTCGAGTCATTTGGCTGGGGAACCGTCTAGAAGCATCGTTCTCATCTAAATTATTCACATATTCTCTTCTGGCTGCATTACAATGCTGAGAACGTGCGTGTGGACGGAAAAGGAAGCATATCACACCAGCTATGCTTGTGTATTTGAGTGCATTGTAAACACTATGTGTGTGTGTGTGTGTGCGTGGGCGTGTCTAATGTGCAGCACTTACCCTCAGATGTATATGGAGCAGTTCTAATGCGTTCCTTTGGCCCAGGCCTCCGGCTGCACATTTGGTTGGAAATCTGACACTGTTTACCAAACAGGAAGGTTATTAATACTTTACCAAACATCAGCCTGAAGCACATCTTTATTCCTTCCTTGACAAAAAATAAATCTTCTCATGATAAAATATTAACACCTGTGCATGTTGCTTTATTTATTGCACTAGGGGTGGGTGATATGGACTTATTTTATCGCAATATTTACCGGTACTTTAGTGATAACAATAAAAGTGATGATAAGAACTATTTGTTAGAATTTTTTTAGATACCTGCATGTCCCACCAATTACAGCCCCACAAACACGCTTGAAAAACATTCCCATTTGTAACACCCTTCTTTACGAAACCAGTCGCATAAAGAAGTGTGATTTGTGTCACTAAGCTACGCATGATAACTGCATTTTCAAATTTGTTGAAAATAAGGGAAATCAATAAAATAAAATAGAAAAAATAGAAAATACAGCTACCAAATGTATTGGCTTTCATTGAGCAAATGGTGTAGAAAATAATAAAACTGTCAATCCTGACAATTTGAACGTTTTGGGGGATTTTAAGTCATCATTTAATTGGAATTTATTGTGACAACAATAAATCAAAGCTCTTACCATAAGAAATTTATCACGATAAATGATAAACAACACAATAAATGCCTATCCTATATTACAGTTTTGAATATCAGGGTGGATGTTGTGTTGCATAAGGAAACGTAGTTAATATTAGTTTCCTCCCACAGCAAAAGCCCACCCAGCAGTCCCTGGCCTCCTCCCTGTGCAGAGAGTCCCACTGGAAGTGCCTCCTCCTGACGCTGCTCATGTACGGCTGTTTCGCCACGCTGGCCTGGTGCGCTCTCTGCCGAGTGCCCGTCCTCGGCTCTTCCTCCTCCATGCCTCTTGGTGGCGCCGACGACGCCACATCCGCCGCCTACTACAATGACATCCTCCACCTGGAGAGCCCGTGCTCCAGCGGCTACGTCTACATCCCGCTGGCCTTCCTGGCGATGCTGTACGTGGTTTACCTGGTGGAGTGCTGGCACTGCTTCTCGAAGACGGCCATGTTGGCTCACGCTGAATTCCAGGTATCTGACATGTAACCGCATTGTTTTGGTTCCTCTAACGCATTTTAAGACCAGAGGAGACGAATCTTTCAGAGCGGCTGCCCCCCAGATTGTCGGATGCTTTCATGTTATTTCTACTGATTCTTTAAGAAAAGGTTCGACTCATTTATTCAGACTGGCTTTTAACTACTGTAGTGTTATGCTGCATGATGTTGAATGTAATCTTTTTTTGTCTTCTGTGTTGTGGTAATAAAGACCACGCATTCCTACCAGAATACTCCGACTAAAATAGGGAGTTCAGCTAAAGTACTCATAAATTATCGATGCGTCATTCTCTTTCGTACAGAAAGCTCACTGTTTCTCCAGGAGAGAGTATGTACACATTTCCTCCATCATTTCTGGAAAACTTATTGCCTCATCAAGTAGAAAATGACTTGACCTGACTCAGCCTGGCTGTTTTGTTCTGTAATGGAAAAACGTCCTGCTGTAAAATAATTTAGTTGCTTCTAGCACAAAAAAAACAACAACAATCATTGTGATATAATTAAACTTTGTCTTGTCCGCTGTGGCTATTGTACCCAAACAATAGTTAACTTGTTCCTGCTGCTCTGTTTTTTAGGAAGTTCTCTCAGTTTAACTTTTTCTAACATTTTGCATGAACTGGTTCGGTCTGTTAGGAAGTGTACGAGCGGGTGCAGAGACTCCAGCAGGCCACTCCATGTATTTGGTGGAAGGCCATCAGCTACCACTACGTGAGGAGGACCAGACAGGTGACCAGATACCGCAATGGAGATGCATACACCACCACACAGGTTAGGGGGTCCTTTCTTTATTCATTGCTTTTCTGTCAAATTTATAACAACAAGTAAAAGTATAGACATTTATCATGTCAATATAGTTCCATGAATTAGCATCTTCCTTCAGCTGTCAGGAGATCAGACAGAGAGAGCACCATCTGTCTCATCTCTTCATGCCCAACCAGCAGGCAGAGTTACCTTAGCAAGCTATGTAAATCCTTGGTTAGCAGCGTCTCCGTCAACGTAATGCCATAGTCTCCATGGCAACCACCTTCTGCACGGGCCAGTAGGTGCCCAGTTTTAAGTGTTGTGCAGAACAGATTCAGGAAACACAGGATTTATAACAGGGCAGGATGTTACCATATCGCTCCATTAGACAATCCAGCAGAGTCACTAGCTATGTTTTCATCTAAGATTATTGCGAATTTTGAGCAAACTTTTAAAATGACACAGAAAAGAAAATTCAAATGATGTATTTTCAGCTAAAGTACACATAAATCACTAGTCTTTTTGTTTGTCCTACTAAAAGTACATTTCCATCGGTAATACTATCTTTCCATGTAATTGTGATGTAAATTTTGAGCAAACTTTTACAACGTTGCAAAAAAAATTGTTTCTATTCCAGTTTCTTTAGTTAATTTTGGAAAAGTCAAAAGTTATTTAAAATTGTTCAGTTTCCATCAAATATCCTTTTGCATTACTTTAAGATGTGCATAAGAAAACATTGCTGGAAGCACGGCTAGAGGGTCATAAAAAAAACACAGCAGTCGTTCATGTTGTGTACTTGAAGATGTAAATTATATTTACTGTTATCTAAGGAGTTAAACATTAACAAAAACATTTGTTTTACTGAAACAAGAGTGGCTAAACCGAACAAGCCCTGCATTTATTTTACATTTATTTTTACATTTCTCTATATTTGCTTATTAAAACAAATATAGAAATAAGAAGTAATTTTGTTTCTCTCTGGGTTTCTTTAACCTTTCACCTTTTCTCAGGTCTACCATGAACGAGTGAACACTCATGCCTCCAGTTCAGAGTTTGACTACGCCCGCTACGGCGTCAAAGATGTGTCAAAAGAGCTGCTTGACCTGGAGCGCCACCCTGCTGTTCGCCTCCGTTTCACTAAGTGTTTCAGGTACCAACAGACTTCCAAAGCACAAACGAATCTGCTCTGTAATTGGTTGAATTAGAATTTAGTTTGATAGTGAAGCTGATCTTTACTTTTATTTTTGTTTTAATTTCTTGCATTTCTGTGCTTTAGCTTCTCCAGTGCTCGAGCTGAAGCTGCTTACCTCACTCAGGTAAGGAGAAAGTGTGATAAACTCTTCTTCATAGCTGCTTATGAAGTGCCTTGCAGCAGCAAAGTAGGTACTTTATTTGGTATTTATGAGGGAGACCAACAACAAATAGTACATAATTGTAAACCAGAAGAAAAAGCTACATGATTTTCAAGATATATTATTAAGAAAAGTGTACCTTGTTGTGGCACGAATGCAAACCGAAAGCTCAGACAAGGTCGACCACCTCCCAAAAGTGCAGAAAACATGAAAGATGGGGCTCTGGTTGGGTGAGACCAAAGTTTTAGTTTTTGTATGTGTGCAAAATACTTTGCACTGCATAATGCGAGCACGTTGGTGGCAGATTCAGTTGGTTTTCAACTAGTAAGGCTTGATGGTTGAAGCAAAATTTTGATAAATTCTGAAAAACCCCTTAGAGGCTAGAAAAGCTTCAGACTGAGGCGCAGGTTCACGTTCTAGCAGAACAATAACCCTAAACACAGAGCCAGAGCTTCAATTAAATGATTTAGATCAAAGCAGTAACCACGCCCTTGTCAAAGTCCAGAGCTAAATCCAGTGGATAATCATAGCTATTTATTAAAGAATTACATTTATAGTGCAAAGAAAATACAGACAAGATGACTGCACTGGATTTTTTAAAAAAATTATAATGTAAAATAGATTCCTTTTCACTGCAAAAACAAAAAACCTTAACAAATATATTTGTGTAGTTTCTATTGCGGATATTAATAATAATAGGTTTTATATTTTTAGTGCCCTTTGTATGTTGAAATCTCAAGCTCTAAAATATCTCTGGCAGCGGTGGGATTCGAACCCACGCCCCCGAAGAGACTGGAGCCTTAATCCAGCACCTTAGACCGCTCGGCCACGCTACCACATTCTAGAGCTGACCTACTATGTCTTCAATAAACAATCTGTAAGGGATCAGTGACTCAGTTCTTGTATCTTGCTGAAAAGTTACTTGTAAGTTAGTTTTGTTTTATTTTAAAACACTAAGATATTTGCTCTAAAAATTAGACCAAAACTACTCTGTGAATAGATTTATTTACTATCCATTAGTAGTTTGATTTGTTTGTACAAATTACAGGGACCTCAAGCCAGAGGGCAAAAGTTTTTTAAAAGGTTTTAGTGTAACTTTCCAGTTTGTCATGCTTTTGAAACTATGAAAGTGATCAAAACAATTGAAGTTTAGGATTTTTATTGGATGAAGAGCTCACAAAATTTGTTACTGAATGTGTTTTTGGTTTTGTTTTTGTCTGTGATTTAAGCGAGCGCGGTTCTTTGGGGAAAATGAAGGACTGGACGACTACATGGAGGCCCGGGAGGGAATGCACCTAAAAAACGTGGATTTCCGGGAGCACATCCTGGCCTTCCCGGATCCGGCCCGTCAGCCATGGTTCTCTCGCCACCGGGTCTTCTGGCTGGCCTCGGCTTTCCTCCTGTCATGGCCGCTGCGGGTCGTGTCAGAATACCGCACGGCGTACGTGCACTACCACGTGGAGAAGCTGTTCGGCGAGGAGGAGGACGGCGGCGGCGGAGTCGTCGTGGGAGGGCAGGGTGGAGGCGGACGAGGCGACGCGGTGGAAGGAGGGACTGAGAATGGAATCGGGACGGGATTCGGGCTGAACGGGACCAGTTACAGGGCCATCTCCCGCGTCAACACGGTGGACATGACAGAGCTGGAGTGGCACATCCGCTGTAACCAGCAGATGGTGCCCAGCTACTCCGAGGCCCTCCTGATGGACCTGGACTCCAGTGGAAGCACAAACCCCACAGCCTCCACGCCCATCTCTGGACCCCCAGGGGTCACCCCCACCCAAGCCCCCCACCCACCACCTCTGACTCTGCCTGTGGTGTTCAACTCCGCCTACCTCCTGCAGAGCTGCCCCAGGTGCAGAAGAACCACATCAAGTTCCAGTCTGCCCTCCAGGCTGAGGGCTCCGATGGGGACCACTGCCCTCCTCAACGCCACCGTTGCTGGGATCCGGGCGGCGGCGCCGGGCAGTGGAGGCATAGGAGGAAGGCTGGTGCTCAGTCGCAGCGGGTTCTCTCTGGGGAGACTCGGAGGTGGGCGACAGAACAGCTTGTTTCATTCAAGAAGCATCGGAGGAGGACTGGGAGGCAGCAGGGAGGACGGAGGAGGGAGCGGAGGCGGCGGAAGCAGTGGTGGCGGAGGGAGCGGAGGATTCTTAGGAATAGGCTCCAGACAGAACAATGAGGAGACCAGGGGGGTGCTGGAAGGAGAAGGCGATGAGGAGGAGGAAGAGGAACAGGTGAGAAGACGGGAAAACGGGGGAAGAGAGAGAGACGAGGAGGCAGAGCAGGGGGGAGGAGGTGGAGAAGGAGGAGGAGGAGGAGAAAGTAGGGAGGCTGAGAGGGATCGACCTCCATCCTACCAGGACGCCTTCTTCTTCCCCGTCCTCATCATACATGGAGAGGAGAGCTGCCATGCTGGCGATGACATGTGAGACAGAAAACGCATCAAGAGCAGGACGGTTTGAGCAGGAGCTGAGAGAAAACGCTGAGCACTCAGGAAGGAGCAGGTTCAGACAGAAGAGAGAAAGATGCTTGGGTCTGATGCAGGTGGTCTGGAAGAGGGAGGATAAACAGACAAACGAAGGGAGGGGTGAGCTCACGCAGTGCATCCTGTCAACCATCAGTAAACCCACAAGTTCAGGGGATCAGAGTTCCAGAGTGCAGGCACGAGATAAGGCCGAGAGCAAGTAAATCCTTAAAATTGCATGCTTTCCTGAGAGGAGGTGAGGATGACGGAATGCTTAGAAATGTGTTTCCAGATATATCTATGCAGGAGTTAGAGTGGGGGGGCTAACAGTGCTAAAGATAGCCACTGAACAATAGAGAAAGTATATTCTTTTTACAAAAGAAACAGCGTTAGATGAACTGGGAGTGGATATCTGTGGGGCTGAAGCATCGATTATGACACAGCGAGATGAGCTAACAATATTTATTATTTTAAACCACAAAAAGCCAAAGGAGGTAAGAGAAAAAAGTCAGAGGAAGTAGAAAACACAATGCAAGTTATTAAATCACAGATGATTCTGATTATTTAGAGCTAATAAACCAGATTATGTCATTTCAAATCATGGATATAATCATTTTTATGACCATGAACAGCACCTGACCAGCTCCTCTTACATCTGTGCCAATGAAAGACGAGTTACATTGATTTCCTCCTCGTCTCGTCATGCTGTCTTACTTCACCATTAGCTTCCCGACCACTCAATCCATTACTGCTTTGGAGGAGGCGATTAAAAGGCCATAAAAAGTAGAGCAGTCGTTGCCTCTTCAACTCAGGCCCTCGTTGCTCCAGCCATCTTCTGCCATGTTATCACCTTTTCTCATTCACCCCTTTACTCCTTTCACATAATTTTAGGATGCCTCTAGTTTGGTTTATGTGAAGAACATACAACTTCAGTTCAAGCTTGTAGCTCTCAGTAGTTATTTTTATTTTCTTATTTTAAGGAAATAAAAAGCCGAGAACGCAGCTGAAATTCCTCAAAGATGTATAATGTTATGCTTAACACAATAACAACCCAAGACGAAAGTAGTGATGGCATCATGACGTCAAGAGTTATGGTTTTTCAAATTTTCCTTGCTTTCACTGAACAATGTACATTGGAGACCTAGCAGACTGGCACTCTACACATACATTTAAAAGCCCTCTGCGGTGAACTCCAGTCTTACTGTAATTAGACTGAAAAAAATTATTTATTTATTTATTTATTTTTACCAAAACTGTTATTCAAGAGACTTTTATTCTAACAGCATTCAGGTAGACATTAGAATTTCTGCTCCAGTTCTGACCCACATTGTTAGACAGATGGACTCACATTTTCCTTGTAGCTGTGTCAGCAGAATACTCCCGAAGGTTCATACTTAACCTGATATTTCCCACTTGTAGTTTTTTTTAATTATTATTATTGTTTCAACTTGAAAGGTTATAGTGAGGCAGAACTAAAAACAGAAAGCCTTTAATGGATTAAGCCTAATTTTGGTAAATTTCCATTTTTTATATTAGTTCTGTTATAATCTGTAGTATTTTCCCAATGATAAATCTGTATAATATGAACTGAAAACATCCAGTTAGCTTATATATCTAAATACATGTTTAGGCATGAAATATCCCTCCCTTTTCTAAGACCAACATGTTGGACTTATACTGGCGTTGTTGATTTTTAAGAAGAAGAAGAAGAAGAAATCGTTGAAAATAATAAAATAACTCCCCGGTTTTATACTGTGTATCATTTTCAACCCTGTAGAAACATGCTTTGGGTAGGTTTAGGCCGAGCTGCTACCTCCTCCTGCTTACGGAGAAACAAATATTTCCTTAATGTGAAATGTGTCAAGACTTTTGCAGGCATAGAAATGCATGGAAACACGCTTACTAGCAAGGCAGCATATTATAGCTACAATCAGCAAAAATATCAAACGGTAGTGATCAATTGGGATTCAGCGCCAACACAAGGACACAGACAGGAATCCTGGGGGATTCAGAGTTTTGTCCTACTTTCTGAGTTTGTATTCTTGGAAAATGAACCCAGGAAAGGCCGTCTGCACAGTCCGCTCTCTGTGCTTTGTTTGTATTTACTCTACAAAGCACACTAAACCTGCTAACGTAGCAACAAGAATTAGTTAGGTAAGCTTATCCTGACCGTTCCTGCTGCCTCTGCTTACTTTTTACACATTCATGAAAAAGCACATTCAAAAAAAAAAGGAAAAAAAAGCTGTGTGAAGAGGACAAATAAATAAGGGTACTGACTGTTCTCTCAGTGCAACTTTCTGGGAAAGTGGAGCGGAGACCGCTGGCCTGGTTAGATGTAGGGGACACATCCTGACACACTTTCCCATCCGCTGAATCTGGTTCATGGATCTTCTGTAGCCATATTGGGAAAAAAAAGGCAAGAAAAACAAGCTGAAGTGGGGACAAGGAAGCTGAACTCAAGGAGACCGACTGAAAGTTAACAGTAACCAGGACGAGACTTTCTGAGCAACTAAAGAGCTGGACAAAACTGAAAATGTTAAAGGCAGTTATTTTTACAACATTAATCACTACTTCAGTCTCTGGACTTGTGTGTCCATCATAACCAGAAAGAAGCACTATAAAAAGCACTCAACGCCCTGCTGCGTTCATTTGTTTAGGACAACGTGTTGCTTTCACTGCTCTGTTCATCACACACAGCTGAAACCTGTAAATGTAATGTACTCTCAACGCAGGAAAACTCACTTCCATCTGTAAATTGCTGCTCACACATCATCTTCATGTTTGAGGTTGTTTAAGTAAAACACAAATGCCTTTGTAAAGTTTTTTTTTTTTGTAAAAATTACTGTTTTGGTCCACTGCTTATTTGTTCATTTCTGTGTTGTTGAGACGTGTTAAGCACTTCTTGCTGAATATTTATACGCAGTTTTATTATCTTACGTGTCGCTCCAGATGTGCCAAGAGGATTCTTTGCCCATGATGTCTTACACAAACATACGCACCATCATGCCTGTTTGCATGCTTAATCACTGCAGTAAAATAACAAATATATCAGCCTTTTTTTCTTACCTGAATGGAAATATGGCGACCCTAGACATGTACTCATCCCCCAAACCCTACCCCACACACACACACACACACACTCCTCAAGCATGGCGTTGTGCAGATGAGGTTGCCTTTAGGTTGCCAACATCTTTTGCTCAGGTTCTTCAGTTAATGAATCCTCTTCTGCAAATTCATCAACACGCCAAAGCAACAAAAAACTAAAGTGTGAGTGCATACAGATGTAAACAGGTTGTTTTCAATAGTCTGGCCTAAACTGTAGCGTCAAACATTTATAATACAGAAAGAAAACACATATATAGTTAAATCATATATGTACAGAGAGCACTTATCAGAAGGCCAGTGTTTCTAACATGCACCGTTTTGTTGTCTTTGTTTATGATGTGTATCTGGCCGCAGTTTGTGTGCAAGTCCAATCAGAATGATTTTAATGCGTTGTAATGTCTTTGGCTGACGTTTTTGTCCACTAGAGGGCAGCAAAGCCTTAATGATTGTGACGACACTGACATTATAATGTATTTAGAGAGCACAGCAAGGGTGAAATAGACCAGGAAGGAAACGGCGTTGAGACTGAAGTATGTCTAACATCTGCACTTGTACCTGTCAGCGATGTCACACCAGGTGTGTTCAGTGGCTGGGAAACCACTGGTCGGCTGGGCTGCTAGTGAAGTTTTTCTCCTCTTTACTGATCTTACTTTTTTTGGTAGCACTACATAAAATTACTCAATATTTTCTCCTAATTTAGAGATTTTCACAGAACTTTGTACCAGAACGTAATGGATACCTTATTGGTACCTACCAGAATTTACTTTTACTTTTTTTTTTTTTTACTTTCTGGACTTTAAGTGGTACTTTGAAGAGATTACTTGGTACTTTCCAAAACGTCCTTGGACTTTACCTGTTATATTTCAGCTAAAGTATCACCAGGTATATTCCGAAAACAACAGGTAATTTCCTTGAACTTGTTTATAAGGTATTTTGTGGAACTTACCAAAGACTTTCCTTTAACTTTCCAGAAAGAGATTGCTGCGTTCCTTACCAGGAGGTTTGTGGGCCTCACTAAATACTCTTTGGACTTACCAGAAACGTACCTGGTAAAATCTAGAAAGTATCTTCTGAGTCATATAAAAGTTATAGCAGAGTCTCATCCCAGATGCATTCCAGAAGTTGCCTGCAAAGTTCTGGAAAGTAGCATGTAACTTTTAGAAAGTGACCTGAGTTCAGAACCAAAGCTTATTTTCCAGAACTTACTCAATACTTTCTTCAATATATATGAAATGTAACAGGTATTGTAAAGAAAATTACTTTCAGGAACTAACTCTGTACTTTCCTTAGCCTTTTCAGGTACTTACCCAGACCCCAGAGGTTACTTTAAATAACTTGGATGGTATTTTCCATAACTTCAGTCAAGTTTATTTGTATAACAAGTACTTGCCTGGAAAATTCTGGAAAGTAACACATGTGAGTCAAGGGAATATACATACTCTATGTGGTGCTATCTTGTTTTCGTTTGAGTTGTGACTGAATGTTTTGCAAAGCAATGTAATTCATATCCCTGCTTCTGGCTGGACTTGTATATGTTGCTGAACTTATAATCACAAGCAATGGGAGCTTCGATCACTGAGCTGACAGCACCGTTAGAGGAAGACCGTTTACATTTTGTGACTGAGCCTCCATGTTCCACAGCGTAACACACTCATTGTCTGGCTGTGTTGATCTATATGACACAAATAAAGTGATAGAGTGGAAGACAGTCGGGGTTGTGGTCCTCGTTTTTCAGCCACCTCTGGACTGAAACCGTTTATTATGTTTTGTTGCAAACTGTCACGGCCAATCATTTGGTTTGATCAGGAAATCAGAACCACAAGCAAACAGGAAAAGGGTACAATATGTCTCAGAAAACATTATACATTAGATTAGTGTTTCGTTTTTATTATTATTTACATAATTTATGAAAATTAGAAGAGAAATAAATGTATTTACAATGGTTCAATAAATGGATTGGAAGTGGGTTGGGAAAAAATTAGAGGTGCCCTGATTGCAGTTTTTATGGCAATCACCGATCTCGAAAAATAGGTTTTCTTTGGACAGGCATCCAATTTGCAAATTCTCTTAAGGTTGATTGAATTTTATTTTCCCTGCCTAGAAAAGCTTATAGCGTATCTTAAATAATAAACACAGCAATAAAGTCTTTCTTAAAAATATGCATCAACCATCTGTGCTGGAAGGCCAAATGGCTCCTGGGCTGCACTTGGACAGATCTGGTCTAAATATTCTTTGAGTTTCAAAGTTTCTGAAAATATTTAAAAGTTTTCTTTTGGTTTTTGTGGTTCTTTCTTTAGCTGAATGTTTGAAAAAAAGATCCATTTGAAAATTACTCCAAAACAAACCCCAAACTTTGTCGATCAGAACGATCTTAAATGACTCCTCGATTTGTCTGACTGGCAGCAAAGTATAAAGATATCAATATAATTTATAGATCTATCCTGTCAGCAGCAGCTGAGTCTTCGTTTTCTGCTCCAAGTCCAGCTTGTTTCCAGTGCGGGTTGGGCTCTGATCCTGTTTGTGGTGTTCACTGACAACATCTGAACCTGCAGTCACTGAGAGGAGGGTCTCCGGTTTGGGAACGTCAGGGTCACGTCTTTGTTGTTGCTGGCTGATTTGTTTCTGCTTGACATTTTCAGGCCATGACCCTTCAGCGTACATTGGAGAGATTGAGAGTCAGTTCTCAATTTGACATCTTACTCCTCCACAACGGTGGACTGTCCCTACAAGGTCAGGGGTCAGCATTCGCCTCAGGCGAGGGACTTGGAGTATCTTTGGTGTCTTGTTTACGAGTGGCGGTGGGACAGATTGAGTCTGATGTGCAGCCAGGCTCCTCCGGTTTGTTGAGGTGAAGAAAGGGCCGAGGCAAAAAGAAAAGCTTGATTTTATCGACTCTCACCTCTGGCCACGACAACCAAACGAGATGTTGTAGGTTGGCTGGACTCGCCCTGAGAGACACTTTGAGGAGGTCTGTCCTCTGCAACAGAGTTCACAGTAAAAGTATCACTACTTCAACATGTTTTCACTCAAACAAAAGCTAAAAGTAGCTGTTGTAAGAAGAAAAAAGGCTGCTTGGTACTGACTAGCTAATCATAACACCAGCTTAATGTGTAAAATCTTTAAGACAGATGTTATGTGGAAATTTTGGTAATTAAATAACATAGTTCCAAAACAACAAGTGAAACATTTTTCCAGATCAATTTCTTTAAATGTAAACTTTGTGAAACTTTAATAAAAACTGCAGGTATGTAGATTTTTTTTTCATTCAAGCTTGTTCATTCAGTGAAGTCACAGGTTGGTAGAATGTGGAGAAATTTCCATTTGACTAAACTCAAACAGCAGTAATGACTTTAATCTGATTCTGACAGCCATGTAACACATTTCATGCAAACGAATGAGTTGTTTACAGAAAATACAGGCAATAAATCCCTCAAACTAAAGCTGCTGGTGCCATTTAGTGGCTTAATGCAAAACAAATTTTATGACAGATTTTACTGTCATAAAATCTGTTACAAATGTAACAGATTTTATGACAGTAAATGATAAATATGTTTAAATCTCAGTCAGTTTAAACACATTATAGTTAGAGAATAAGATTATTCTTCATCTGTTTCAACTGTGAGCATTTTATGTATTGCTTTATTTTCTCTGTAAATATTGAAAGCTGCTGGATGCATTTTGTGTGTAATAATCACGTCACAGAGTTGCTGTTGCACACAGTGATGTGTGAAGGCAATAACAGCCTGTCTTGTTTATACGCCGTCTATCGAAATGTCCTCTGGGTTAAAAACTAATAAACAACATATATTTGAAATGAGATCATCAGTAGAGTTAGTCGAGGGTCCCTTAAAAAGAATATGACTATCTGATGCTGAAGGTGTTAGATTTTTCAATAAAGAATTTTGAAACTTTTAAGATATTTAGCCAAAAAAACTAAATACTTTTAGGCTTTTAATGAAATTTTTTTTTTAGACGTTTGTTTAAAAATAAAATCAAATTTTTTTCTTGTCTTTTGAGTCATAGACAAACCATTATACTATTAGAAAATAACCCTACAACATCGCCTTCCTTTGGCCACAGTAGCATAAATAAATCTAATCTATTTTCTGATTACCGTATTTTCTGGACTATAGAGCGCACCTTACTTTAAGCCACATCTACAAAGTTTAAAAAAGTTTATATATATATCTGGAAACGTACATATATAAGCCGCCTGGTTCAAAGCATGGGAAAAAAGAAGTGGCTTATAGTCCGAAAATTACGGTAATTCTGTTAATTGTTATGTGACCACTCGATGGCCCTCATTGACTTAGCATATAAGTTAATAAACTTTCAGTTTTGGATGATAAGGTGAACAAAAGCTTTTAAAAAAAAGTCAATACCTCACAGCAAAACTATCCACTTTGAGGCAGTTGCAAAATGTACACTCTTTATCCCAATATACCTGCACTATACACAACAGTGTTGCATCACATATTTAATACAAGTGACATTACTTTCTGTTTCACCAAAACTTTTAGCATTTTTTAATACTTTTAGTCTTCTTGTCTACTTTCCGTGCCTTAAGGCAGTATTGTCAAACTCATTTTCGCTTTGAGCCAAATCAAGATCATTCATGCTCTTAAAGGGCCGGTTGTGCCAGAGTGTATTGATAAAACCCGTTCACAAACTGTTAGCGTATCAATAAATTCTTAAAATTAAATAATATTATTGAACATCTTTTCAGGCCCTCCAGGATTTTGTGATTACTTTCGTGATTTTTTTTTTTTTTTGTAATTAAAATCAAAGTGTTTGGAAATATTTGCAATATTTGTGCTTAAATGCAACTTTTCATTCATAGGTCATGGACTATAATCTGACATCAATTAAGGTTGAGGCAGCTGTTTAGTACAAGTAAGAAAGTTTTGACTATTTTTGGGAAAAATCTACAATAAACTCTCAATTACGGTAGTTAAAAAAGTGTAGGGATTTGTTGGTTTTTGGATAAATTTCCACAATAATTCTTAAGGAACTGAAGGGATCAATTACTATAATTTGGCAGTAAACTGCGTTGATTTGATTGACAACATAATATTTAAGCACACTTATTGTTTAGTCTAGATTCTAGAGGCCACATGGGTCAAACCAGTTGAGTTTGACCCATGTGTTTTAAGGATTGCACCCCACAACAAGCTTTCATGGCAGGGTGTTGGGACTGGATTCAAAATTAATTAAAAGGTTTTAGAAAACACTCAGAAAGTCCCAAGAACTACTTATCAAGACCATTTAAGATATTTTATATAGTCTGACTGGCAAATTCTGGAGAAAAATTATCAGTACTGGATTAAAAATGCATTATTTTCTGTCTGGTTCTATTTAATCCACCCTGTACTATTTAGCCATTTGTTAGTGTCGTTGTGTCCCCCATTGAAAACGTTTCTGTAGCCTCGAAGGACAACAAACAAAATACAGATAAAGAACTTAGTGAACACACATTTTTGAAAACCAACAAAACAAAAACCCACACATTCACTTCACAAAACCAAATACTGTGCAACGAGGTTGAAGTACTTGAACCTCATCGCACGACAAAAACACACTCGACCTAAAAACAACACATTATGTTCGACTGAAGAGGCCAGAAAACAGCAGAACCGTCCGTCTGTTCTGTCCTTCGTCTTTGAGTCTCAGCTTTTCATGGTTCAAAGGTAAGTGTCCCCATCCTCATCGTAGGTTGAAATGTACATCGGGTGTTGCATCATCAGGGAGGTCTTTGTTAAACTTTCCTCTTGTGATTGCATTCATCTCTTCCGTCTTTAGAAATGAACTTTAATCTTCACGCACAGACTCTCCGGAGAGCAGCACAGAGACAGGAACCGAAATCTCAGTGGACCTCAGCGGCTGCCGACAAAAAAAAATCTTATCTGAACCTTTTCGGTCAGCTTAAATGTTTTTTATTCTGGTTCATATTTGTGCTATGTGCTTCAAAGGGCCACAGAACAGATCAGAGAAACCAGATTCAATCTAATCTGGGATTGAATAGGGATTATTAATCAGTAAGGAAGCAACTTGTTCAATCTCTGTTGGGTCATTAAATTGATTACCTGGACACCTGATCATCTGAAAGGTTAATTAGTGGATTATACTTTGCGTTATCGGTCCTAAGCTGCAGCATAAAGGGATAATTTTTTTATGGTTTAAAACCATTGATTTATTTTACTGCACCATTTTTCTGTGTGATTCATAATTAACCACTTGGTATCCAGCAGCGTTAGCATTTATTCTTTATATGTATTGAACTTTTTTTATCACAAAGAAATTTATTAAAAACATTGAAGTTTCTATTCAAAAATACAATATTTATACCAAAGGAAATGTCAATGTCTTAAAGCACATCAGGTATCTTCAGGAAGGATGTCCAGTAGCAGTCAATGTTGCAGTGAACCTGTTAGAATCTTTGAGATGCTAATTAGCTGCTATGGTTACACATTGTAACAGCTGTCCAAACATTTTAAAAAAGTGAGAGCAACTGTGGTTTAAAAAACAAAAATAACAAAGAATATTAATTACCATATAAATGTAAAAACTTTTTTAAAGTATCAGAAAAATCAACTTATTCCTTTTTGCAGCCACTTTTGTCTTTTATCAGGTCCAAACAACATCCCTGGACAAATTTACTTTTAAATACAGCTTTATAAAAGTCACAAGTGATTTTATATTCACAGTGGGAACTGAAGCTAACTGCATTCATAAAACAATGTAAAGATTCATGCATCTTGGTTTTTTATGGCAATTTGGAGGGAATAATCTTTTATGTGCCCAAGCAGCCCAGATGGACCACAAAAGGAACGAGTCCAGAGCGACGGGATTGAAAGAATTAGGGTTAACCACGTTTAAAGTGCTTATTTTTATATTCTTCTTTCATATAGCTGCTGGAGTCCACATTCTTCATGCAGGTGAAATTTCAAAGAGAGAATACATGCCGGTATTACATAAAACATTTGTACCGCTCACAATGTCTGAAAAAACAAAACAAAACTATTTTCTTCCAGGAATGATCGAACAAGACAGATAAATAATAATGGAACATGTGCTGCTGCAGTTTCCAATGTTGGTAAGTGGAGCAGAAAGGCTTTACGACAGTCTTCTTGATTGGTTGTAGCAGAGCTGGAAGTGACACCAGCGTCAACAGCTTTTTGTAGCGCCGTCCCTGTTCTCCAGCTCTGATATCTGCGTCTGTTTGCTTCTTTGCAGCCTCTCAGCTGCTGGTGTTGACAGACTGTTTGATGCTGAATGTTGCTTTACAGATCTGCCTTTGTTGCCTGTGCTCTGCTGAGTTCTTGACAACAGCTGCAGGTGTTTGCCCATCTTCTGCTTGACTGAGAAGTAACGCTGGTAAACGGCAAAGCAGGTCTGTTTGTATAGCACCACTCATCCAGGCACTACAGGTAAAAGCAGTGAAGGGAGATTTGAAACAAATTAATAGGAAATGTTCAATCAAACCAAAGGTTTCTGCTCTTTTCAGGTTTTCAGGGAGTTTTGTTTCTGATTTTGTTACATGACCTGGTGGGTTTTAATGGTTTAAATGGTTTTAACTGGGATGTATTCAGACGTGACACCATTCAGTACCTTATAGGCCGTGTTTAAAATATTCCTTTTTAGAAAGAGGGAGCCAGTTTGGATTTGAAGCGTAGCTAAACCCACTGTGGAAGTATAACTTTAGAAAACGTGGGCGGAGCCAAAAGACAGAGCAAAAGCTTTATACAATAGTTAAAACTAATAAACAATACTCTTTCCCTCAATAAATCCCAGGGAAAGAGTATTGTTAAACAAAAAACTGATGAAAGAATTGCAAAAAAGGTGGGATGGAGAAAGAAGAGGAAAATGGTTTGATAAAATTCAAATAATAGTAAGAGAAAGAAGAAATGGACAGAAGGAAAGAGTGATAGTAAGGTTGAGATTCGGACAGCACGATACTGGTAAATGTGAAAACTGTGGAAAATATGAAACAATAGAACATGTCACATTAGATAAATATGAAAACGAGAAAAGATATATGAGGAGAGAGTTTTAAAAAGAATGAGGAACAAGGTTAATTTATTAGTTACTTTGAGTAATTATTAAATTTTTAAAGAAAACTAACTTGTTTCATAGAATTTTATTTTTTTTAAATGTATGACTAGATCATCCTGAACCGGTAGGAGGCGGTAATGCTACTAAAAGATTATTGCCAAACACCAATTAAAGGCAAGCAAAAACAAGAAGAAGACACTTGGCGGCGCGGCCAACGGTTGGGATGAGTGTAGGGTTTTGCAGTACGTAACTTTTATAAAGAATATTTTTTAACATATTTGTTGAAACTGCCACAGATCTGTCAGTCATCCTCTTAGTGGCTCTGCTGGCTCCGTCTTGCTCTCTGGAGCTAGCGGAGCCCGTCTAGGCTAACAGTTAGCCTAGCCATCAGTGACAGCAGATAAATGCGTTTCTTTTTGTCACGGTAAGTTGCTTCTCTGACTTTAGCACATTTAGCAGCGAACACATGAAGAAAAACACTATTGATTCCAACTTGTGACTCGGCATTCGGCCTTTTATGTGAGTAAGATAAGCCTAGCTACCTGAATGCTACTAGCGAGGCTCAGTCAAGCCTAACTGCTGTAGCCACTAATAACCCAAAGAGGGCAGCACTGAGGCAGTTTTAGACAAACTCTTGCATATGATAAACCAATATAAAAACCTAAGGCAGTCTGTCTTTAAGGTTTAATTAGAGTGACATCATTATTATATTACAGAAATATTCTCTCTAGTTCAAAAGCATCGACCAGGACAAATCATCTGTATTTATCTCAAGAGATCAAATGTGAAATAATGGACTGATATTGGCAGAAACTCATATTCTTCCTTTGTCAAAAAGCACAGATCACATCCCAAAAGCCAGCTGATTTAAAACTTTTTGTCTCATTGCTTTGTTTTCTTTTACCAGTCGACACAACACTAGTTCATCCGCTGAGTTCAGAACCTTATTGGGTCTAATTAGTTTGTATGTCACAGATAATTGGGTTTACAAACAGGTGCACTAATTAATCAGAAACAGTCAAGAGATGGATGGACAATTAGTGAGAAAGCAGCCAAAATAAAAAACAAAACATAACTTTCGAAGACCTCCAGAATATTTTCAGAACTATTGATTAAGACCAATATGAAAGATTTAATGAATGTTTATGGGTGATGATTCAAGACTCCTACAGAACAGAATTATTATTTAGGTTATTCACCATAATATAATGGTGAGTATTTTTTTTTGACAAAAGCAAATAACCAACACCTCACTATGTTATTCCAACTGACTTCCTTCTCAGTTCATTTAACACATTTCAGTCCTTTCACTGTCAATTTATACTTAATTTATTTTTTTCTCACTGGTCTGATTCTCACAGCAACATGGTTGGAACCAAGTCAGTGTCCCCCTCCAGAAAATCATGAGATGAATTGAAGCTGCAACCAGTTTGGACCCTTCTGACCACTTGGTGGCGCCACAGCTCCACAGCTTGTCAGAAAACTTCCTCTGCTTGGTTGGAAACAAAGGAACCAGTGGATCTCCATGTCAAGGGTACAGCTTTTTTGATTTCTCAAATACCAGAAAGACAAAGCGGAGTAGAGCCCATTTGGAGAAGTTTATTTGAGTGAAGCTCTGTTATAATCGGTGAAATTAATCCCCGTTTCACAGACCCTGAGCCGAAACACTCGATGAACTGAACTGAACTCAGCTTCTGCAACAACTGTGAATAATGTAATTTCCGTATATTGTCACAAGGATTACTATTTCTGAAATTTTAAGTGTCAATCTTGACACTAAGTAGGAGGCTATTTATGAAAAAAATAGAAATTAACAGCATTAAATGTGACAGAGGGGAGAATATTTAGAATTTACGGAGAGCTTCCAGTCTCCAGAGGGGAATTTTTTATTTTCCTTCACACATGCAGGCCGGTTTTCCAAACCATACCTTAACCTTTTTCACATTTTGTCACATTACTGTCACAAATTCTGTGTTTTTGTTGGGATTACCTACAATCAACCAACACAAAGAGGTTTGTAATCTGGAAGTGGAGAGAAAATACTAGAGGTCAACTTCGTCTATTCAAATCATGTTGTACAAGCCAGTCTGAAACCAGTTAGCAGGATACATCAGTATATAAAATCTATTAATCTGTTAATAATAAATGCTTAAAAACACAAAGTAAAGACCAAGAAGGATCTTGGAGAACAATTTAATCTCAATTCATACTTAAAATTATCATTTTTTTCAGTGATTCTTCAGCTCCCTTGACTTTGTTATGCCTCATAAAATCCAGAGCAGCTGTCTGTCTTTAGAAGTTACTTAATTAAAAGATGGAACATGGATTGGAGGCGAGGACAAACCCTCTGTCCAAAGAAAACCACAGACATGTGGCAGAAGGTGCTGCGGCGAGACGAGGCCACTGTTACCCTGTTTTTGGTCGATATGCCAAACAGTGTTCGATACTGTAAGGTCGCTTTTCTTCAGCAGAAAACAGGAAAGACTGGTGGAGTTAATGAAACGGTGGGAAGCTACAATGGAATGACATTAAATGCTCACCACAATTTATTTAAAATCGGAAGTAATTACTTTATTGCAAAGGGAAATTAAACGTAACTCATGTCATTCAAATATCTTTAAAGATACATTATGGATGGTGATACTGTGGGCAGGAAGGATATCCAGTAGCAGTCAGTCTTGCAACAAATCTGAAGAAGCCTCTGACTAAATACTGCCATGCTAACAGCTCAATATGGTTGCACAAACTGATGGAGCTTGCCAACACAATCAATTGTTGGCAAGCTCTGCTAATCCACCTCACTTGCTTTTGCTGCTCCTCTTTAAGTCTCTTTAGTTAGAAATCCGGGCAGAGAGACGTTAAAGTTGGGGATTTGATCCCTGCTCACCGTGATTGATGAAATAGATGATTTGAACTTCCTCCTCCTCTTTCTGCTCCTCAACCATGAAGTCTAACATACTTTTCAACTCCTCTGATATTTAGTTGCAGTTCAGGTCTTGTTTGACCTTTTGAGATGCTAATCAGCTGCTCACAGTTGTGAAAGTAACACTTTGTTGCTCCGATTACTCATCATAACAAATGTCTGAAAGTGAGAGGAAAAATCCTTCCAACTGCACAGCATTCAGAATAATTGCCCAAATAGCCAACAACTCAATAAAAAAGACTTATGGGCAAAACAAAGATAACATAAAAGAGCAACTCTGGCATTGTTCAATTTTTCATTTCTAAAAAATTTCAAAAACCAGGTATCATTTTCTTTCTACTTCACAATTTAGCATTTTCTTCCTGTTGATCTACCACATTAAATATTATTAAAATGATCAAATTAGTGGTTATTGTGTGACAAAATGTGAAAACGTTAAAGTGGCATAAATACTTTACTTCACAGCAGAAATGGCACACCAAGCAGAGGATGAAGAAGGCGGCGGAGGAAGAAGGTTGGATGAAAAGCTGTAGTAGTTTAAGCTTCACACAGTCTGAGAAGGATGGAGTGGAGGAATGAAGGAGTTAAAAAAAGAGAGTGGAATACATAACAAATGTGAAGTGAGATAACGAGTCATGCTTGGGTGCAGCTCAGAATAACCTCCTGATCTAAAGGGCATTTATCTCTTTAAATGGGTGTTTTTGTGTGTGTGTTTGTCTTCCCATCCTCAGACTTATTCGTGGTTCTCCGCTCCCTTCCCCTCTCTCTCTCCTCCTGCAGCAGACCTCGTCTCTCTTTCTAATATTAGCCATAATGTGTTATGGTTGTGTCTCGCTTGCAGCAGCTCCACATCCCTTCTCTCTTTCACTCATTTTACTCCCGTCTTTCTCGCCTCCCTTGCCTCTCCTTTTTCTTTCCCACGTTTGCTCCGTCGCCTCTCTCTCTCCCCGCGCTCTCTGCGGTTGGTGTTAGCTCCCCACCTCCCGTCTTTCATCCCCTCTATCTCTCACTCCTTCTGTTTTCTGGACACATTGTGTGCATGTGATCTCCTTCTTCACCTCCTCCCACTCTGCTGCTCCTTGTGTTGTTTGGTCCCAAATTCCACACAAAAAAATCCCTGTCTCTTCTTTCCTTTTTTCCTTTTGGTTTTCTCTGTTTCTTTTGTACTCTCCTGCAGGAGTGCGTGCACCTTACAGACTGCCTCCCACCTATTTTAAACACTCATTCTTCTGTCTCGGAGTCTGCAAGCCCTCCTCATTATATCTTTGCTCGTGCTCTATCTGAGGCCACGCATGCATGCATGTATGCACCCCTAAATGTTCCCGTCCTCTTTCAGAAGGGTGTGCACACGCTTTGTAGACTCATCTTTTTATTCAAATGAGGCAAACTTAGGTAGACATTATTGCAGCTCGCGCACCCAATCACACAAACCTGTGAGGGCTGCCTCAAATGAGAGCAGAGATATTTTCTAGCTTCTTTTCTGTGTTCCCATGTAAACCTCATTATTGTACCCAGGTAGGACATGAAAGAGGCGAGCAGACCCTGAACAACAAGGAAGGGGAGGCTGGACGGGCTTCTCTCTGCACACAATCAGAAAGGCATGCAGGCAGGCAGACAGACAGATGGGCGCTCTGATTGACACAGATGTGCTGCGATAAACAAGACAAATCAATAATAGAGAGAGATTTTGGATTGAAACCCGTTTTTAATTCTCTATTTGAATACTGCAAGGTTTAGAGTGTGATGCAGCCAAATTATTGACAGATCTTTCGAACACGATTTAACATATTAAAGTGGAGTTGTGGAAAAAATGCAAAAACGTCTTAATTTAGCATCTGTTGAGATCAGTGTTGGGTATCGAAATGGTTTGATTCAGAGGAAGATCTGTTGAATATTGAATTATGAATTGAGAGGTGTGTTACAGGCAGTGCTTAGGCAGCTGACAGTAACCCAGAATAATTCAAAAGAGGCCATATTAGGAGGTCAAATGGTTGGGTTGCCTTCAAACTACTGATTTGAGGAAGCTTCAAATCTGCAGACATGACCTCGGATGAACAGCGAAGGGTTTTATTTCAAACTGAGGAACCTTATCTGAATCACAGAAGAATCTATGCTGATTTTCTTAGAGAAAGCCTCTATGCCTTTAAACCACATATTCAGTACCATGTTTTACATTTACCAACATATAGCGATAATTTTCAAAGCAGGATTTTAACTCATGCACACTTTCCACATCAAGCCTTCCATTGCTCCTGGCGTTGACTGCTCAGAGATCCATACTTATTTGATAACATCAGTGTAAGGCTTATAAATATGCTCCAAGGACAACTGGAAGCCTCTGTGCTATAGGAAGAAATGATATATGTTGGAGTATATCCACAACTGAGAGGAAGCAGTTAGCTCATCATGAAGGGCAGCTCTATAGTAGGACGCTCCGACAACAGGTACAGAATAACTTGATAGCTAGAATGACATCAGTGATGCAGATCAATAAGGACATTGGCCTGGACATAATTAATCAGAAAACTCTGATCAAATTCAGCCTGATGGATATTTTATATTTTGTGTGAACTTTCTTGCTTTGATTGTGGAATTTGCCCTCTGCTTTTATTTTTATTCTATTTCATTCCAGAAAAATTCCAAAAACACAAATTTGCTTTTGCGCGTTTCCATTAACTAAAAAACACAATTAAAATTTCTCTTGAATAAGTTTGCTTACGTAATAAGTCATTAAAAACATATCGCCCCATAATTCTCCTACCACTTCCTGTTGTCTACTTCTTCGTGGTTTCCGCCAGTGGCAACATCTGGTTGTTGATCATGCGACTTGCATGATGCGAAAGAAACATTGCTTTTTTGTGAAATAATCCCACCTCATAAAAACATTCTCGAGAAACAAGAAGTTTTTTTTTTTTTTCAAAATTATATGTTTCCATGAAGCAAATTTGTTTTCAAAATGTCAAGTTTCGCATTTATGTGGTCAGTGGAGACGTAGGCATTGTTGCTACTTTTGCAGAGTCTTTCTTTTCTTGCTGTGAAATGAAAAATACTGATCTTAACTGAGGGAAGCGAGGTCTGGAGATATTGTTCTTGTTTCTTTTGTGACCTCCTGGATGTTTCATTGATTCATCCTTGGAGGAGTTTTGGTGTTTTGCATACGTTCTCTTCTAGAAAATGTCTATTGCTGTGGTTCGTTGGAGTCTCAGTGGATTTAAGTTTCCAAAGCGTCTGTCAACAACTTTGTTTCACATAGGACCTTGAGTTTGTTTTTGATTGGTTAATGATGTGTTGCTTTATGAGATTGTTTAGCCTCTGACAAGTTGTATTTAAATGATTTCTCGAATATAAAGGTCAGACAGTAATCAGACCTCGGTGTCGCTAACGAAATAACAAATAATATCTCAGTTAATTAACAGTTTAACAGCAATTATTCACATAATTTAGTGTAATTTCAATTATACACATTTGAATAAAGCTTTATTTCCTTATAAATTAAACAATTGTATATCTATGACTGATATTGGGTATTAGTTTGATGAGCCAAAACAATTAAATGTGGCCAAAAAAAGCAGAAGAAATCTGGTGAATGCTCTTTAACTGTTAGTTGAGTCTTCTCTGATGCCTCATTATAACTCTGCCTAAACTGAAGAGATGTAGCTTTTTCTAGTTTATGCTCTATGAAACTTGTTAATTTAAGGGGTACGAATAAACAAAAACTTGACTTTGGAGAAAAGAAGGTACGTTTAATTAAACCTTTAAACACAGTTCAAGACAAATTTAACCCTTTTTTATTTTCTAATTATACTTGCCAAACTCCAGTCATTTTAAATGTGTTTTTATAATTTTTTAAAAATGTTTTTATAGGATTTATGAATCTACTTCTTGTTAGAAGATTTCATCAGTAGATTAACTGGTTTGGGAGTTAAACACATTGTAGTTAAGTTGCTGTAAAAATCTTCTCAATCTAAATTTATGATTCCATCCCAGTTTGCTATCAGAGATGAAGCTGACCTCATTCTGGCAGTCAACTCCAGCTCGATGCTCCGCACATCAAAAACGTAATGCAATAATGCGACCATGGCACCACATTGGAAAGTATGTTAAAGTTCTCCGCACTCATCTCCTCTTTGCCTGATCCTCCACAGTTCACCCAAAATCTGCCCCACTTTTCTCGACTTTGCTGTCACCAGAGCGTTTTGAGCGCCTGCGATCGCTCTGAAGTTGGTGTCAGTTTTCCTGAAAGCTGTGGAAGTCGTACTGTATGCACTCTGTGTGGTTGAGAAGGCTTTTTAGCTACATTAATAATTCTTTTCAAAAACATTACAAATGTTTTTGTTATAAAAATATCTTAAAATGTACCTGCTTTCTTGATTAGCTGCTTCCTCAAACTAATACAAGCAATGTAATTTTTTTCTATTTATTTCAGTTATTTTAGCCCTTAATGTAGTTTTACTCAAAACTTTCTTGTTAGATATTTTTATTATTGTTAACCTTATTTAGCACTTATCATATTTAAAAAAAAATATTTACCTTTAATGTACAGGCATTCTTAAATAAATTAGTTAAATCAATAAATAAAGAAAATATTATAGTCAGGATTTGCCTGTGTATTATAAGCCTGGCGGGCCACCAGGCTTTACTTGTGCCTCCTCCAGGCTAAGCATTGCTCTTTTTTTTGTTTTGTTTTTGTTTTTAAGTCTTTTTAAAATGTTATCATTTTTAAGACTTTATAATCGGTGGCCAGGTATTAATCCTCCAATCTTTTAATAACACACGATTATCAAATGATATTTTCCAATTTTCTGTCAACTTTTAACTCATAAAGATGACGGAGGGATGAATGACTGCCCCAGAGCCCAACCACCAGGGTTAGCTAGTTTTCTGGGGGAAACCCTGATAAGTTGCAAAAAATACAAAAGATGAAAGTGGAGATGAATATGTAACTTAAATGTATTCATTAAGATAATTGTTTGAGTATTAATGTGCATTAAAATTCTTTATTTTATTTCATAGTGCCACAGAGAACTAACATTAGCGTTAGCAACTTTAGCATCGTTGCTAGCCTGTAATCAGTTCAGTTTTCTGCAGGAAACTCCGTACTTGTGAGTTAGAAACTAGAAACCTTAATTAGAAACAAATCTTGTTGTTTTATAGATTTGCAGTCTTGTGCAGACGCAGTGCAGGAATCGATGCTGGTTGGAGGAGTCTTTACTCGGCGCATTTCTAAAACAAAGATGGGATTCTTGATATCTACGAGGCGATGAGTTGTTCAGAAAGAAGGGCTCCAAGGCAGATTGACAAAGTGGCAATGAATTTTAAAGAAGTGGGATCAGCGACTGGCTGGCTACGGCCCCCAGAGGGTCCCAGCAGCAAGGAGGCGATAAGAGAATCCAGAATTAGAGGAGCTGAAAGTAACGAGGAGCCGCTGGAATTACCTAAACACTGGAGAGGAGGAAGGGCTGCTTTACCTCCTCCAGAAATCCATTAGGGCGTCGTTAGAGAAACCCAAGGAGAGATCAGATTATTCAAACTTAAAATCAAAGCTGCCATAACAGACCTAGAAGTCAGGTTTTAGAGGTAGCCTGATTGATACTACTCGTGCTTTTTAACACATCAATAGTCCGGAAGGGGAAAATAAGTCACTTATGAGCCACTTTGCTCTGATTGAGAAGCAGGTCCAGCACCACAGTACGTTCACGTTGCTGTCAGAATAAACCCTGAAACAGTTTCTTATTGCTCCATTTGTACCGTTCAGGCATTTTTATAATTAATGTTCTGCAGACGCCTCCTTGAGTGTAAAAGGGCCTGCTGGGCCTCCAGTGGTATCTTGCATGATTTTTAGTTATGTTGATTCAAGTGTAGAGCCTGAGTGGACCCTTCTCTGCTTCTCACCTGCTGCACTGAAATTAAAATGGAGGCTTTTTACCAATCTGGGAGGCTGAATATCTGATATGCTGACTTCATTTCAGCAGTAAGAGCCTTGAACTCTGATTCAAGGCTCTTATAGCTTACTGAAAGACACCTTTCACTGTCTTTCACTTGAAGAACTGTGAAGGTTTATACTTTATAAAGTTTATACTTTCCCACCTCTGTCTGCGTGTATTAAGATTGAAACAATTAGGTTAATCATGATGAATAAAATATTGAAATAATCGTCAACTAATTTAATAAGCTGAATATGGAACCAGGGTTGTCAGACTCATTTTCGCTTTCTGAGAAAAATCTGCAATAAACTCCCAATTATGTTTTAATGTGAAAAAGTGTGGAGATTTGTTGATTTTTGCATGAATTTCCATAATAATTCTCAAGAAACTGGAGAGACTGATTGATATAATTTGACAGAAAAGTTGATTTGATAACATAATATTTAAGCACATTGAGAGTTTAGTCTAGAACGTAGAGGGCCACATAAAAAGCTTTGGCGGGCCTCAAGTTTGACACGTGATATAGACCAATTGCTGGAAAAACAACATATCTAGGAATAATTAAGCCAAAAATTTACTTTCTTTTTAAATATAGCTGAAATAATTGATCAAATTGTTCATGATGAATCAATAACTGACTTGTCAGCTAATTTAGTAATCGTTAACCGGAGCTTACAAACTCATAAAATTCAATTTACTGAAAGCACAATTGTCAGAGCACCAATTAAGCTAAAGTTGTACAAAAAATATACATTTTCTATTCAAGATAAAAGCAAATACAAAAAACCCTTGCATGAATTTACCTCCACCTGATTCGAATACTAAAAAAATATTCTAATAAGCATCTGTTGCTGTCCAATTAGTAATCACTTAATCTAAAAAATAAAAAAATAAACAGTTTAGCCCTAGAAGATTTGGTCATGAGTTTGGAAAATATTTATTTTTGTTCTTTTAAATAATTTTGCACAAATATCATAATCCTATAGAAAAATAAAACAATTATAATTATTTTAAAAAGTTTGATTTTGTTTTTCACCTGATTTCAAACCTTGAAAATAGCAATAAAATCATTTAAATATATATATACACTGCAAAAAAAAATAAAGGGAACACTCAAATAACACATCCTAGATGGACATTTTGATTTCACAGAAGTTTGATTTACTTGGAGTTATATTGTGTTGTTTAAGTGTTCCCTTTATTTTTTTGAGCAGTATATATAACTTTAAATTGTAAAGCTGGCCAATCCCCTTCTCTAAAATGACCTAGTCAAAGTCAAGACCTAAATGCAAATTAGATTTTTGTCTGTATGATTATAGATGTGAAAAGGAAAAATAAATTTTCAGATACATTTTTAAATATTTAATGCACATTAACATTCTGGTTGTAACTTGCATGAAACATTGTAAAAGGTATGGATACTGTTGCACGGCTGTATGAAAAACTTCTTCCAAATCAAAGATATGATGCAGTGAAACTCAAAAATTCCCCCATTTTTCATCAGGAAAATATGAAGTTGGATCATTATTTTCTTTCTGAAGGAAGCCGCATTGTTTTCCCAAGCTTTTCATTGCCCTTTGATATTTGGTTAATAATTCCTTAATTTACTTCTCCCACTCCGGGTTACGTTTCTAACCTGGAGAAATCCGGGTTAAGAAATTTTCTGCACACCAAATTTGCCCAGATTTGATTCTTAAAGAAAATGATAAAAAGATTCTTGCCCTTCATTCATCTTCTGAAAGATAAAGTTCACTTTAGATTTATTATTTTGTTTTTTTCTGGCAGCAGAAAAGGGATGCCAGCTCCACATCACAATCCTAAATCCTGGATTATGCACAGATGTGGGATTAGAGAAGAAAATGGATAACTGGTACAATTAAAACAAACTTGAATGGTTTTAATGTGATAAGAACTGTTTACATCAAACTGTTAACGTTTGATTTTCTGCTTCTGATTAATGTTTGACAGTTAAATGCATCCTTGTGTTTGAAACTGAATTTTGCCTTTAACTTTTATAACTTGTGTGTTAATTGGGGAACGCTCAGTGTGTGTTGATGCAGTTCCTTTTAAAAGCTTATCTATCAAATAAGCTTAAAAATATGTAAATATATTCTACTCTAAATGCCTTGTACATTTGCTTATACAGCGGTAAAACCAGCTGATGGGCCGTGGCTTTGCCGTGGTTGCTAGGTTATAGGGCAGTGCCTGTTGAATGTGACGTAACAATCAGGAGGTTTTTGAAACTGCTCATTTTTCAGACACCAAAAACAATAACTTATAGTCAAAAACAGCTAGGTGGGTACTTCCAAGCGCTTTGGTTGTTTTTAGAAGCAGTTGAGACCCGTGATGTTTTAAGCTCAAATTTTTGAAACTTAGAACTATAGTACTCTTCCACTTCACTTGCTAGCCCACAAAGAATCTTGGGATATGGTGAAGGACATGCTGGAGCTGTGGTTTAAATCCTGGGCAAAGAAAGTCACGTTTAGAGGAATCTTAGACAGCTTTTGTCGCATCACTGTGACGTAATCGACCTTCAAATGAAGGACGCAACGCCTGAATTTGCAGTTATCTCCATACTTTTTAGCAGTTCTATGAAATATTAAATAGATGCAAGCCATAATCATCAAAATTAACAGATGAACACTTAAAATATATCGTGCATTTTGAATTGAATTAGTAAAATAAATTTTCAAATATAATTGTCGAGTATTCAACAGCGCATTATTTGATAACGAATAACTAGTATACTCAATAGATGTCACTCATTCATTTTTCTTCTATTAAAATCAATGTCTAATCATTGCAACAGCATTTAGGGCTGCACTTTGTTTTTAATTACCATGTTTGCACGCCACATGACGAGGTTGACCTTTTGTAGTTCACACAGCAATTTTCATGCATGGCTGGGACTCTCTTCAAGTAGAAGCGACACGCATCTAATAATACAGGCAAGAACACGAGTTTTATTCGAAAGAAGACGCAAAAACAGCAAGGCACCAGTGTGGTTTTTAAATTTAGCCATGCAATTTCATCCACAGCGGGAACAAGCTCTTCATTAATTAGATTTTAGCAGCTGTTGGCTGCTTGGTGACATTTCACCAGGACAGAAGGCATCATTCAAAAACAGCTAAAAGTGAGTCAGCACGCAATCATGATCACTTTTGGAGCTCGTCTTCTGTTTTCTTTTATAATCTTCCAAGATTTCTGTTTGCTCATAACAGATTAAGTCTTTTTCTTTCTGACTCATGCAAATGTCAATTCATTTTGATTGCAAGATGACAAACATTAGTAGTACACATAAGGTAACGGTGTTTATTATAACCTAAACAATCCTTTTAGAAAAGGTTGACTAAGTTGGTAAAATCAAAATAAATTGTATTTAAAACACATTCTTCATACCTTCAACCTTTTATTTATTGGGGTTTATTTGACACGAAGGGTAATGTGTAATTGTAAAGCAGAAAGTTTGGAGTTAAAAAGTGTGTTTTACATTTTTTAAACAACCCCAAGAGTTGATACATTTGCTGCAGTGAAAGCTGCGAGTCTGCTTTCAGACTTTGAGAAACATTTATTTCACATGTATAAATAAGCAACACAGTAGAAATACCGTAGGCTGTTTAGGTATTATAAATGTATTATTCGGCCCCCCTAACCAGAGCTCACAAGCAGAAACGTTCGCAGTGGGCCCAGCCGTACATCAAGATTAATTTTAAAACAGACTTGTTCACTGATGACTGCTGTGCAACCCTGGATGGTCCAGATGAACGCAGCAGTGGATTGGTGGTGGACGGCCACCACATCCCAACACGGCTGTGATGTCAGCAAGGAGGTGAAGTCATTTTTTTGGGCCGAAATCATGGGGAGAGAGAGCTGGTCGGGCCCTGCAGAGTCCCTGAAAATGACCTCAGCAAAGTATATGGACTTTCTGACTGATCACTTTCTTTCATGGTTCAAAATGAAGAGCCGTACCTTCAGTAGCAAAATCATCTTCATGCATGACAATGCACCATCTCATGCTGCAAGGAATACCACTGTGTCATTGGCTGCTATGGGCATAAAAGGGGAGAAACTCATGGTGTGGTCAACATCCTCCTCTGACCCTATTGAAAACCTTTGGAGTTTCCTCAAGCAGAAGATCTGAGGTGGAATGCAGTTCATATCAAAACAGCAGCTCTGGGAAGGTTTTCTGACGTCCTGCAAAGGAATTCAAGCAGAAACTTTCCACAAACTCACAAGTTCAATGGATGCAAGAATTGTGCAGGTGATATCAAAGAAAGGGTCCTGTGTTAACATGTAACTGGGTCTGTTAAGATGTTTTTGATTGAAATAGCTTTTTATTTTAGTACATGTGACCACTTAATGCTACACTTTCAAAGAATGACCGTTTGCAGTTCTTTATAATCCATAAAATGTTTAGAAAATCTGCTGTGCGTAATAATTTGGAACATTTTGAGTTTTTATTTTTGAAAAAAATATTGTTCTCATGGGAAGCTTTGTTCAGTAAAATTTGATTTATACTGTAATAGTTCATGACTTGAAAATAATACTGACCATCATTTGCATTGACCATTTAGGAAAATCTGAGAAAATATCACTTGCATAATAATCTGGAACACGGTGTAGAACAACATGTTAAGCTATTTGTGGATCCCTTTAAAACAATTGGAGTATATTTACAGTTTTTTTTCATTTTCTGTTTAAAAACTCACTGTGCTTTCTGGTAAGAGACACTGCAGCTTTTATCAAACCAGTACGTTTTTAGGATTACTATATGCATTCTGCAACCTTCTAAAAGTCAACTTGTTTAACAAAAACTTTATTTAGATCTCAGAGCTCAGAATAATATCTCACTAAAATAATTTTAAGCCACTTTAAGTAATAGGAAAACCAATCTGGTCTTCAGGTAGCTCCAGTATTCATCTCAGCGATGACGGGAATCTTAAATATTTTTCTGAAAAAAAAATGCATTGGCTTCCTGCCGGTTTTACTGTAATATTGATCAATAAATAGGCTTGCGGTGCTTTATTCGACCTGATCGTGATCTCTTTCCAGTCATCGTTTGTGACTGAAGAGCGTCAGGTTGTGTGTATTTCAGCGCCTGTATTTTCTCTACGTTGAACTCAGAACGTGACTCTCTTGTTTCTGTTAGATTCATTCTGAGCAAGAAATATCTGAGGTGCTTTTTAAAAATTTATACATACTTTTATGCATTCATTTGATCTTTTCTTGTGGGGATTCTCTTTAGCCTCACAGCCACTTCACCAGCCCAAGCTTGTTTATTTTTGTTTTTTATTTTTATTCCTTTTACTCTCTCGTTTCCTCTGGGCTCTCTTATTTCTTCTGGCATTTTCTGTCTGGTTTGTTTCTTTCTCTTTTTTCTTTTTGTCCCTTATAAAGTTATAAACGTATAAAGTTGTTCCATACATACATCATTGTAAATCTGGACTTGATCATACAATTGACTGAATTTATATTGTTTATCGGATTCTTTTAGCATGTTCTCTTGACAGTTGATACAACCTGCTGCATCTGAATATACATTTAGCCTGTGAAGATGATCACAAATAAATTTTACATGAAGATTGTCGAGGTTCTCTTCGGTAGAAAAACATCCCATTACAGACAGACCAACACATTTCAGTAAAACCAGTATGAGGACATCAAGCATTTATCTGTTTATAAAAGATTGCATAAAACATGTTGGTATAATAATTTATCATTATTTGACAATAATAATAAATTTTAGCAGATTTTAGGATGGCATATTAATTTCCTGTATTTTCTTACTGAATTTTCTTTTAAGTGCAGTGATTGTGTGCAGCTTGAAAACGTGCAATGTGGAAAACGACCTAAGCAATAAAAATCTCACAGAAGCTGTTAATATTGGCGATCAGTGAAGGCTACACAGTAGCTTCTGTTGTTTCTGCCACTACAGCTACAGTTAGCCATGGCGATAAAACTCAGTTTTAAACTTCAAGCTCACAGAAGAATATTTGGATGTGTTGAGTTTGTGAATTTTTAAATTTAATTGAAGTCAGTACGACTAAAAAGTGTATTTGGAAAAAACCCACCATGAGCGCAGCTATAACTTTCCAGGACACAATTAAGCCTGATGGGGCCTCATTGTGTTATTTGTCAAGAAACATCTGCAGAGGTAACACTTCTTGCATAATTAACTGAAAAGCAATGAGGCTGCAAGTGACGCTTTTCCGAGGTTTCGCGCTACTGTGGTAGGCGAAGAAGAAGTGCATGTTGAAGACCTTCATAAATTGAAAGTGTGGGCTTCCTGGTTGCAGATTGTTATCTGTAAAGTGGAAAGTGATAGCACGGATGGGGGAGGACCAGATGGGCTGTTGACGGCAGATAAACCTCATCAGCAGCCTGAAACCACAGATATACCAGTGTATGATTTCAGAGCAGATAAGGAAAAGGCCAAAGGCTTGTTGTGGCTGATGCATGTTTCTAACAGCTTTTTAGTTCCCAAGCGTGAAGAAAAGTCAAAATTATTATTTAAAAAAATAATAATAATAATTTCTTGTATGCTTAAGAAGATTTTAACAGGATCAACAAGACATTGTGGAGGAAATTGTAATAGAAACTTATTTTATCTGTTAAGTTGCTGGTCTGTTAATTAAGTCGTCTGGACTTGATAAAATGCAACACAAATGCATACATTTATATAGGGGGATTTTTCTACCATAATCCAAGAGCAGGATTTCTTGTCTTTTGTTATCAAAAGACATAAAATCCTTACATTTTTAGTTTGAAAGCAGGACTTCATGTCTTTCTTTTCAAATCTTACAATGTTTTTACTCCAAACTTCTGCTGTCTTTCAAATATTCACTGTGTTCTCTCAAACCTTTCTTCTCGCGCTCAAAACTTCTCTCTGCTCGGATTAAATCTCCGCTTGAAAACTTCTCTGCTCACGTTTGGAACAGAAAACCACAGTCACCTGGCAACCTCTCAGCCAATAGAATGAAAGTGTTTTACTGGGGGCGTTTGTTTTCTTCTAGTGGATGTGCCTGTGTGGCTACTATCGATTGTAGCAACCTGTGCTGCGCAGAATGGATAGATTAGATAGATGGATTAGATAAAATAGATTAAATCATGGTGTAACTATGTTGCAACACTGTGGGTTCTGTGGATCCATTTTCTTTGGTTGGGTAAACAAACTCCTGCCTAACATCAGTAGGTTGTTGGCGATCAGTAGCGGATATTTAGTGTAACACATAACAGAAAGGTGAGGTTGTTGTTTCTCCCTACATCCAGTGGGTGGTGCAGGTTGCTACAATTGATATTAGCCATAGCCACACCCACTAGAAGGAAACAAATGACAGAAAATATTGTAGAAATAATAATTTGCTAAAATTTCTAAATATTTGTTGTATTTGTGAATGATGCTTTTAAGCCAGGAACTCTACAGATATTGTTATTGTGAGTTTAATGGAAGGCTGTAGGGTCTAATTTTTCTGCAAAAACCCAATAAAATAATGGGTACATGGCTAATTAGACCCAAAGGCTCCATATTGTGTAATTATATTTAGTTTGTAGCTGTTTAAATGTTTTCTGCTTCATATTGCTGTACAACATGTAGTGGTTTTTCAGTAGGACTTTCTGTTGCTAAAGGATAATGACAATCTTTGCTCCCTCAGGAGTAACCCCATCATCTTTGTGTTAAGTACCACTAAGCTTGTAAGCACAGTTTTATTTTAAAATTACGCTGAATATTTTTTGTTTTGTTTAGGACTTATTTTTGGATTTAAAAAAATAATTAGGAGCCAATTACTGTGGTGGTTCTTTTGAGGAGCAAATCTTTGTAAATAATTCTTGCATAGCTCCAAATCCACAAAGAAATGTGAGCTTGATACTTTTGTCATCTTAAAAGTAACAAGAAACATATTGTAATGATTTAGAAAAACTCATTTGGAATGATAAAAATAAACAGAAGAAATGATTTTTAATTTTTTTTTAAAGGCCCTTGAAACGGTCTTTTTTTTTTCTTCACAGAGACAAGTTGTTCACACTTTAATTTATGTGCTGCTAAAATCAAAAACAGCTTCCTTTGTGTTCACTGAGGCAACGTGTTGACATTGAATCTTTTTGTTTTTGGAGTTCGATTAACTTTTTCACATTAGTGTCAAACCGATTGAGTTTTAAATGTATTCATACTTCAAACTATTTTGCGTCTGTGGTGGAATTATGCATTTCTATTTCTGTCTGCATTTCCATTAACCATATAGTTGCACAAATTGGAATTATGGAAATAAATTAGCTCAATCAAAATGTTTTTTTTGTGGAAAAACTCAAATTTATTTATAAAAGATTTTTGTGCTAGGATGAGGCGGCTTTTTGTCTATATCCCAAAAACTGCAGTGGAAAAACTGCCCCTCGGTCCAGACAGCGGGAAAGCAGGGAGGTTGTCCCATCAGACCGTCAGTTCCCGTAACTACACAAAGAAACTTGCAAAAGCACATGCAGGAAAAGTGTGACCCCACCAGAAAAAATGCTTGAAGAGTCAAATTGAAGCAAGAGGGTTAATGATATTGCTGAACTAACTTATTCACATGTAATTTTATTTGCGTTTTCTTTTCAATGAAAACAGGAGCATTGCACAATTGTGTTTCTTCAACATTAGCAGAAAGTTTTGTGCCCATTTATGATGGAAACGCAGCTAATGCAGGGTTGACAGGCTGAGCATCACCTATTTGTTCTGAGTTTTGACGTTTGAAGCATCATAATTTCTGTGCCGCACTTATTCACAGTTGTGATGAAATTTGTCCATTTAAACTGGCAAAGCGGAGACTTATCCCAGTGTTTCCTAATAAGACTATGAAGCGCACCAGGATCAGTTTGTCCTTGAATGTTTTTCTGGATTTTATAGAGGCAAAAACTGCAGAACCCTTTAGATTCCTATGAATTGTTTGGGTCTTACCAAAAAAGAAATTTTAAGCTGCATCATTTCCATATAGATAAAATTGTCTCATTTGTGATTTCTTCCGATGGGCTTTATGTATTGCTAGTAATTGCTTTAAAAGCACATTCTATAATATGGGAGCATAAATGCAGAAAGTGAGTTTGGATCTAAATGAGTTTTCCTGTATCTGTTTATGTTATTACAGAGCCTGATTTGGTGGTATGTGTATTTTGAGGTAGGCGTTTACTCTGTGCTAGTCTTTTTAGCATGCATTGCAAGCACTACCCAAGCGGAAATGACAGTAATTAACTAAATGAGCTACATCTGCATCTGGGGGGCAGCGAGAGCGAGAAGAAAAAAAAAAAAAAAACAGCAATCTGCTTCTGAAAGAAATATGGAGTCTCTATAGAACGAAAAATTATAAGGAACGATAAGGTGAAGGCAGGAAACATGGGGGAACTGGATTCATCAAGCAGAAGATGTACTGTACGTGCATAAACGTACCTCACTCCCATTTCTTCCCCCTCCTCACCCTTTCCATCTTTTTTGTCTCCACAAACAGGAGAGTAGAGGGAGGTGCTGCAGGCCCATTAACGCAGCAGGGGGTCTCTCTTCCCTGTTGGAGCCCGAAGCCTAAACTAAAGGCCACACTGGGCTTAGAAATGCTTACCATATCACATTGGCTGGTGACCTAGAAAAAAGTTGCAGAATGGAAATAATTCCTCCTAAAGCTCTGAATTTTATTTTATTTTTTATGTTTTTTGACACTGAAATCATGGGGATGTGGGAACTGGAATGCGAAGTGCGTTTCTCTTTAGTGTAAAATCAAGCAGACACCCCTCTGTGCTGCAGGCTACGCTGCTCTCCTTCAAAGACCTGTACTCAAAGTTCAGATGCTTCTATATATTTTTTTAAAAGCTTTGCTGCTGATATAGTTGGAACTCACTTGTTTATTGTGCACGCTTAGTAAAGATGATCAAACTTATTAAGACCCTGAATAAAGCTAAAAATGTTGGATGTTAGTGGTAAAGTTAACTTTAAATAGTTTGCAGTGGTTTTGTTGCCAAAGGCTATACATCTCTGCTGCTTGGTTTTCTTTAGGTACCTGATGAATTTATCATAAAAACTGGCCTGTGAGATCCAATAGAGAAAACAATTTGAAGTGGGACTGTGAGGAATACTTACGAGTATCTGACCTGCCTACAGAAGACAGCAGTCACAGCCATCCTCAGAAAAAAATGGAAAAGTCTCTCGTAGTCAGAGCAGAGCCTTCACTTCTTTCTTTCCCAACTGTAGCGATGCAGCATTACAATTTATAGCTTAAGTAACTGCAGCATTGGTAGGAAAATGCTTTCATCTGCCAATGATACAAGCGTGTTGCTCACTTGGAAAAGATTCCTAAAAGTGTCAAAGTCACTTGTGTAGGCATACTGTTTAATTTCTCTGGACATAAATGAAACAAAAACTTCAATCATCAAACACATATTGTACTTCAGTAATTCTGATTATTTTATGTTTAGGATTTAGAGTTTACTTTCTGGAGCTTTTCTGCAATTAATCGTGTACTGTTCTTGTCACCAGGTATTTTTTATTTAACTTTTATTAACTTTAACCTTTCATCAAATCCTTACGGAGCTTTCTTTTCATCTGCCAGATAAAATTAACTACAAGTTTTGTTGAACATTCAAGAAACTTATATTTTCAGAGAACATTCTTGGCACTTATTAGGAAAGGTAATTTTATTTATATCCCACATTTTCATCAACCAGGCAGTTCAAGGTGCTTTACATGAATTACAAACAAATCAATAAGAATAAATAGTCCATATAAACCAGTAGGGGTTTCTCTGGATTCTTGTTCTGATAAAACTAGATGTTGCTTCTCCATGTTTGGTAAGATTAGTCAAGAGAGCAAATATCATCCTTTTTAATATTTCAAGTTTTCACTGCAGAGTTGCCAAACTGCAGAAACAGCTTTAAATAAACGTAGCACAGCCAGATGGTGGTGTTGGAGCTTTTGAAGTTGTGAAACTGAGTAGCTGTGGCTTTTCGATGATGATGGCCTGCGTCTTGTGTATTCCTGCAGATGTTCACTGTCAGTGGGGGGAAAAAAACAACTGGTTTGCAAATGCTAATATGTTGTTTGCCAAGACAGTGTGGATATGGGTTAATGATTCAGACAATGAGATCCACCTGTTCTCTCTCGTGAGAAGACGCAGCTTTCCAAACTGTCAGTGTTTGTGAGCACATTTGTTGGTGTGTTCGCTCTTTTGTCTAACACAGAAAGTTAAAACCTGATATTTCACTTTATAACTGTTTATCTCACTGTCTGATTTATCAAACTAAACAGTTTGTTTTAGGTTTAACAAAATGACAGAATAATGAGATCAATCTTAGCTTCCATTAATGTCAAAAGTTTATATACTCCAAACATACTTTACCTTGAAACAGTTGGGGAAAGCATAGCTGATAATTACATAACTTTGTGGGCTTTTCATTGGTTAATTAACACCATTAACATTTCAAACATGTTTATTGTGAATTTTCTAGATTCATGAAAAACGATATGCAAACATAAATGGCCAAAGGGTTACCAATCGGTTTTTGTGCCACAGAGATCGTGTTTTGGTGTGAAATGTGTATATTAACCCCAGAACAAAAGCAACAGACCTTGTGAAAATGCTGGGTGAAGCAGAGCGTTATTATCCACAATGCAATGAGTCGAGCGTGGCTACAGGTGAAAAGACCAGTGTGAGAGGAAAAAGCTACTACAGACGATCCTCACCAGTATTTACTCCAAATATGGTCATTTCTTTTGCAGAACATATGTAAGATCTTCAAAGGAAAATGCAGCCAATCCAGGATCATCATTCATTTTCCTTGGAGCTGATTGGTTGTAACCCAAAAACCCAAAGATAAGGAAGCTTCTACAGTTTCCATTGCGCACATTAATGCATATAAAGTTATATTTGATGCTTGAAATATACAAATATTCAGTTATGCGCATGTTCAGAGCGGGTCTCAAGTATTGGTGCATTGTAGCTATTTATGGGTGGTTAATGATCCCTAACCTCCACAAATACTGGGCCAAATTAACCTTCAAGATTAGATTACAGCTTGGAAATACCCTCAGAAACAAATACTTAATTTGTAGTGACTGACAGATTGGTTGACGTTACATTGAAATGAAAGATTTGGAGTTTGCAAACTTGAGATTTCCATCCCTTATGTGGAGAAAAAGTAACTAAGTTGTGTGGGTGTTTTTGCTGAAGGAGTGACTGGTGCACTTCACAAAATGGATCATTTCAAGAAAACAAAATTTCAAAGCATCATTTTGGAAATGGGGACAAATGACTGAACACATACCATCAAATTAGTTATGCCCTACATGGCTGAGTTTCCATCCCTTGCAAAGGTTAAAGGTCGGCAGTACAAACCGGATAAAGTCACTCCAGTTCTGTCAGAAAGAATGTGTCAAAGTTCAAGCAAACTGTTGTAAAAACATGTGGAAGGAAACAAAAAACCTTTGAATAAAGTCTTATAAGTTTAAAAAGACAAATATTAAAGAAATGTATCTGCATCTCTGACTGGAAAGGAATTAAAAACATGTTTTAGCAAATTCCCCTTCATTATTCTTGCATTCAAGAATAATTTTGGTAATTAGAATAGATTCAATGTCTGCCCGAAAAAAAACCCAGCTTGTTTCATAAAACCTTAGCGACATAATTATTCCAGAAAGATGCTTTTTCCAGCCAGTGTTGATGCGACGAGTTTCACTCAGTTACTGAGCTGACCTCTGAAGCAGAATCTTTATGTATTTGGATTAACCATGGTTTATGAAGCTAAATCCCTGGTTGGTTTTTGCATAATGAAGCATCGTTCGTTCACACTTTGTAAGCCTTGAAAGTTTGTCAAATGAAAGAAAATGAATGCAAATCATATCTTCAAAAAGAATAATGAATTCAGTTATTCTGAGCTCACTTTGTTTTACATGTTGGTGGAAAAATGTGTGTGTACCCAAACATTTCAATCTTTTTGCTTCACAATATTCAGTGACGTGATCGAACAATTGGAAATGCGTGAACTTAATATTTACTAAATGTTGACTAAATATTTAACCCATGTTGTTGTTCTGGTTGGTTAAATATGGTAAGGAAGTTAAAGTATTTAATTTGACATATCATAAATACTGCTGGTAAAGCAGTGTCATAACCATGAAACAGCTGCTTGTCTCGCAATAACACACACTCAAAAAATCAAAAGACCTTGCCTTTGGTTATGATTTGGAGGTGGCAGCTGTATTCCACTTTTTGTTCACATTTTTTGCTTTCCATTTTCTTTAGAAACAACTGATTCTTTTTCCTCAATGTCACATTAGATTTTGTTGCGCATATCTTGTTAAATATTTATTTTAAGATCCACATAGCAATCACAGTTCAAGTTTTTTTTTTTTTTTAATCTTAATATTTGGTACCAAACAGCAGTACTTAGTGGAATTATCAAAACACTTTCAAGTTAGGCTTAGTCAATACTACAAAAAGATACTTAATCACAGCAAAACTGATGCAGACTGATCCATTTTAGATGCTCTTCTCCTGACACTATTTGCCTTTTCCCACTGGCACCGAGCATCTCAACTCTGACAGCAATGGTGAGTTCACACCAAACGCAATTTGACCGTCAGGCGCGTCTGGTTTGTGTGGCATACACAAAAAGTAATGGTTTCTGTTGTATTATTATTATTATTTTTCTATTTTGATATTGAATTAATTTATGTGGGGTTTTTTATGTATATTTCGAGATTTTGCATCTATTGCAAATAACGTCGTTGCAGTAGCAGAAAGCTACCAGTAGGAGGCAGTGTGCTCCCCTAATAGCTCCAGAATCTGTGTAACTGACATCCGGCTTCAGAACAGATTCCAGGAGGATTTGAGAAGTACGGATTTGTTTCTGCCGCGTTACTTCAACCTGTCCTGTCCTGTTTACAGGTTAGTAGGGTCTGTAATCGTCTTACTGTCACAACGTGACCCTTTAAAGAACTTATTTAGTATCCTTTATGTACCTTTTATAGTGTTTTAGTGTTTTGTTTACCGTTGTCATAGCAACTGAATTAACGGGCGCCCGGAGGAAAAAAAGCGACTGTTTAATTTACGTTATTTATCAGTTATGAATATGTTACTTGTGATTTGTTTAGCCGTATGTCTTTCTGTGAGAATGTTTATGTACAGAAGAAAAAATAAAATACAAATACATTGTATATTGTTTATACGGGAAAATCAAAAATCATTATTGGATGTTGAGATTTTGCTCAGTTTTGCCTTTTTTGAGCTGTTTTCAGAATGAGCTGTTTTAGGGCTTCCTGTCACTTCAAAGCCAAATAATCTGCTGCTGGCCGCGCCCACAACTCAACATTTACACTTTCACGTGACAACAGCTGAGAACAGATGCGCAATTATACAATCGTACATCTTTGAAAAACAGAAGAGGAGCCTTCTGTACAAACAACAAGACTGCAGTGAGTGATTTCTGAGCAATAAATCAACAACATAGCACTCATCTTTGCAGCACTGGGTAAGGTGTTAAAACCAGCTGACTAAATGTGCTGGAACTCTGCTTGGGTTGCTTGGTAAAGGGCAGAGCTTTGCTGGCGTTGCTAGGTAACCGCAGTGCATGCTGATTTGTGACATTACATTATTTGAAATGGGTCATTTTTAAAAAAGATGAACTTATTGAGAAAAAGTGGCTGGGTTGTTTCTTTTGAGCTGTTTTTAGAATCAGCAGGATCACAAATCGAAGAACCAAAACCTAAATTTTGGATAACATGTCAATTTAAAGCAAAGCTTAAAGAAACAATAGGGGTGTGTGCATCTTTTTATTTGGTGTCTGCATGTTAGAAGTAGAAGAACACTAGGAAGGCCTTGCTGAACAATTTGTCAAATTCTGATTTTATGCATTTTCCCCCCCAGGGGTTTTTCTTTTTGCAAACTCTCGACCAAAATGTTCTCTGTTTTAACTTACTTGAACCATAAAATAAGACCTCATGTTTTTGCATGCAGACTGACGGCCCTGAACAACGCCGCATGGTTGAGCAGGGACATTGGGTGACCCTCCTTAGCTACATTTAAGCCACTCAGCTTCAAGGTCACACATCAGTAATCTGCAGACTCGACAGAATGTTAAGATCCAGACGCTTTTTTTGTTTTTATCAGCCCAGCTAATCCTCATGTCTCCCAAACTCTAACACCGTGTACGAGAGTATAAATCATCCTTATCTAACGCGTCCATTCTGGTTCTAGGATTGTCATCGCTTTGTATTCCTGTCACCTGATCCAGCCGTCTGTCTGTCGAGGCGACTTCTCCTCTCCTGTTTCTATCCATCTATCTGAATGTCTCTCTCTTCAGGGGATCAGTCAGATCAATCACCTGTACCTTCAAGAACTCAAAAATCTCTTGTTTACCTCTGGCAGCCCAGACAAGATCATCCATCACTCTCATTTAGTGTCAACTTCACGACCTCTATTTTGACATACAGTACGCCGTCGTCCCACACTGCAACTGTCCTCTTATCTCCTGCATGTGCTGTCTGTCCATCTGTCTCTATCTGCCTCCAAACCTGTCGCTATGTTCGAGCCTTCCTGCCTGGTAACTCAGCACAGCTTCATTACCACAGCAACAGAAAAACCATCTCCTTTCATTACAGAGCTTGTTAATGCTGAACGCATGACGACTCACACATAAAAAGCTGCTATTGGAGGAGAACATGCATGTTTGTGCACACATCCAAACACACTTCAATTGAGGTCAATAGATCGCTCCATGTTTATAGAAAAACAACCTCTCTAACATGCAAAGTACTTCCTTGATTCAATTATTACTTTTATAAGTGTGTGTGTTCGACCCTTTAACATCCTGCTGGACACACACAGTCAGTGCTGCAGGGCAAACTGTACAGAAAGGAGCAAATCACAAATGCAAAGAGTCTCTGAATGGCTGAAAAAACATCCACAATAATACTAGAATAGAAATAATTGCTGTGATAGAAAGAAAATACGATTAGTTTTACTATTTTAAAATTATTAAAACCCTATGTGAAAGTTGCTATAATAAAAACTCCAATATTTCAACAGAGCGACTCAGTAAAACAGAAATATTCAACCATTAAAGATGAACAAATATTATTTTTTTTATCCAACACCTTTATTTAATGAAGTAAGTTATTAAGAACAAATGATTATTTATTATAACAACCTGGTGGGAAGGGAAGAACTGAGGAAGATCATCCAGCACACAAACATTAGCAAAACTGTTGAGGTCATAAAACAATAAAAACAATAAAATATGCATTAAATATTTTAGCTAACAAGTGCAGCGAATGCTAAGTAAGATAGCGTTCAGTTAATTTAAAAAATACCAAAGGTAAATTAACTCGTTATCCAAGGTTCTTCAAATAGTCGTTTGTTAATGTCAGGATCTTCTGCAGCAGTCTGTACTACAGCTGATTTGAATAAGCCTCTGACTGAAGAACGTTGTTCTGTAACAGTTTCATGTAGACGGTGCTTAGAGTTGTCTGTAATTGTCCTTTATTGTACAATAATCTCCAGATGTTACAGATGTGTTACCAGAACAGAACCAGCTTTTTAATGATAACATTAATGTAAATAAGTTTATAAACACATTCAAGAATATCAGACGCATATTGGACAAAACACGCAAATCGGGGCTTGAAAGATGCAAAGAAATGGCTTTTTGTCTATAGCGCCCCTACTGGTCATTCAGGGAATAACACATAAATCTGGAACTCCCTATCAAAAATTAATAAAGAGGCTTTTAGGACAATTTAAATGAAAAAGTCACAGCCTTACTCTGTGTTTACGGCCTAATTAATCAATTATCCACTAAAAATAAATAAAGTTGATTTGGAGTTAGGTTTGATTTTATCGATCTATGCCCAATTTTCATATTTCTGACCAACATTGTTTCCTGATGTGATATTTTCAGTTTGAATTAGCTGCTAACATAACTCCTGTAATTTAGGCTGAATAAATTCAGATAATTATCTGTTTTACCTGGAAATTAATTTGTTGATTCAGATTTTGAATAAGTATTTCTATATGAGAAAATACAAATTAGAACGTTTGTCACACTAAGTTGGGGTTGTGTGATATGGATTTAGATGTTTGTAGCAATAAACAACCTTAGCTTTTTATAAAAATATAAGGTTGTTATGATAATAATGGAAATTATAATAAAAGAACAATTAACTCCTACATTTTTAGAACACTGTAAGACTGTGACTGCATTCATAGCACTATAAACACAAATCCTATCCTTGAAAATCATTCCCATTTAAAATGTGCTTGTTAAGAAACCACCATATTTTACACTTTTTTAAAAAAGTGTAATATATGTCACTAATTTCCACCCCTGCATACAGTTAGTTTTTGTTTTTTTCTTGACCATCTGTAACTGAAATTTATTCACTAAATTCTAATTGTCAAGGAATATTTTTCACAGTAAATGATAAATGATACTTAAATAATAAAATTATCATAAATAATAAACATTCCCTGATGTAAATTTTTAGATGCAGATCCTTACATGTTTTCTTTAATTTTTTTAAATTTTACTTTAGATTTGCATTATTCTAATAAAAATTGATTAAACTGCAGACAAAATGTTGTCTTGAACTGACAGATGAGCTTTTCTCTGGGAGGTGAAGTGGTGTACATTAAGCTGATGATACCAGTTTTTACCCAACTCAGTGGTCAAGTCAGTTGTCACTTTTTTTCCCTCTCCTTTTTGCTTTGGTGGGCTGTGTGAACCCTGCCAAGAGAAATTGGCTGAGAACCGTAGCAAGTGAGATTACAGGTGTCAAACTTACCTCAGCTGGCTGACAGCTGTAACAAGCAGGCTGTCAGGAGAGCTCCAGCTGCCTTAAATCACACACCTGCAACTTATTTAGGAAAGGTTACAGCGACTTTCCTCTGGGCTCACACCGAAGAATGCAGACGAACAAACACGAGAGAAGAAAATCTGAAACGTGTGGCGCACAGGACTTTAAACTAAAAGAAAATCCTGGTGAAGATGATGGAGTGATTCAGATACTGGCATTTACCCTGACTACACAGATTTTGGAGCGATTTGTGACGCACTTTTGTTTATCTTCTGCTGCTGATTGGGTCATATAATTAAGTTGTTTTTACAGAGATTAGCTCCCTGTTGACAGTTTGTCAAATCTGGCCCACTGTAGCTTTTTATGTGGCCCTCTAGACTCAAATTACATCAATAAGTCACTCCGGTTTTTTCACAAATCTGCAAAATTCACACAAAGTCAACAGATCTTGGTGTTTATTTCTGATTTTTATTGCAAATTTCTCTCAAAATTGGCCAAAAACGTTGGCTTTAGGGGCTGCCTCAGCCTCTCTTGTGTTGGTCTGTGCCTGATACGGCAAATAATAAAAAGTCCCATTAAACATAATATAATAGCACAAATATCCTAAGTCCTTACAAATATTTATAAATTAGCACCACAAAATCTGTGATTTTGATTACAAAAGACAAAAACAATCATGACATATTGGATGGACTGATCATTGTGAAAAGATCCTCAATATTATTTTATTTTAAGAAACATTACTGAATGCTGAAACAAGCAGCTATTTATTGATATTTTAGCAATTTAATGAGGTTTATCAATACTGGCACAATCGGCCCTTTAAGAACATTCCGATTTTTGATAGGCCCAAAAAAACCTCCATCCAGGAAGTCAGGAGGAGTTTAACTCGCGTCGTCCTCCTCGCTCTGTGGTTCACATAGTTTGTTTTCAGCTGGGTGTAATTCACCCTTAGCAGTTCTAATCTGTGCTTCGCTAATGTTACCTGGCATTTGGGGTACCGTATTTTCTGGACTATAAGTCGCAGTTTTTTTCATAGTTTGTCCGGGGGTGCGACTTATACTCCGGAGCAACTTATGTGTGAAATTATTACTACATTATTATATCATATCACATGTTATTTTCACACTAAACCGCCAGAGGGCGCTCTAGGCCTGTGTTGATAATGTGTGTGGTAGAAGCTACCTCCGGAGTTAGCCGAGTTGTTTACAAGCGACACCGAAGATGAAAATTTAGTGATTTGGAGTGACATGGATGGTTTAGTAAACTTGTTAGCATGTTATTTATGCTATAGTTATCTGAATAACTCTTAATATGTTGTGCTAACATACCAGGCACGTTCTCAGTTCGTTGTTTATGTGTCATGTAGCGTTAGCATACCGTACAATTATTCAGCCTGTTGTTGCCTCTATTCTATTTTTATTGCCTTTCAAGATGACATGTCTGTTCTTGGTGTTGGATTTTATCAAATAAATTTTCCCCAAAAATGTGGCTTATATATGTATTTTTCTGCTTTATTATGCATCTTATGGCTGGTGCGACTTATACTCTGGAGCGACTTATAGTCCAGAAAATACGGTAACTTCTCTCTTGTGGCAAGAGAGCTAGCATTTGTTGGAAGTGAGTTCAGGACGCTTAGAGTTATTCAGATAACTATAGCATAAATATTTATTTCTAAACAGGAGACAAAATCAACTTTGTTGAGTAGATGCAGCATTTAAGAAGGCAAATGTTCAAACTTTATAACAAACTCAGGGTTTCCCCCCCCTGTATTGTAAGCCTGGCAGCCTGCCAGGCTAGGCATTGCTTGTTTTTGTTTTTAGGAAAAAATAAAAGTTGATGCTCAGTAAACTTGCTTATAATCAAATTTATAAGAAATTCTGTTTGCAATTTGATCTTTAGTCCGAGAAAAAAATCAAAATTCAGTTTTTATTATATTAAATCATTAAAATGCAAAATAATGCAGAAAATGTATGAAATGTGTATTTAATAATTTAATAGTTGCTTTTCTAATTTTGTCAAACTCGCCTTTGATTGTTGAACTGAAAGTCAAAGGTTACTGTAAATATTTATTTTTGCACTCAATTCAGTTATTTTAATAGCAAATAATAACAAAATACAAAACAGTTACACAATTTACATTTTCATGTGTAGAAAAGTACGTTTCTTTAGGGAGTTGATGTTTACAGCAGTTCATTTTCAATATTATAAAGCCTGGGGGCAAAAAACAAAAGGAAGTAGGACGAGTTGCCTGCAGAATAAAGGTCAAAGCCATTAAGTTTGTGGCTCTTTGCTGCCGTCCTTGTTTGCACTTTGAATTGTGACCAAAGTTACAGGGAGCTGTCGCCGAACAGCGCAGGAAGACGGCGTGATTGTCTCTGTGTGAGTGCAGCAGCGGCCTTGCTGGCTACCAGGGGAAAGCCGGCTGATAAAAAGCCATGTTTTGGACAAACAGTCTGTTGTTTTTGTGCCTTTCTGTAAACTCTCTGACGGTGCATTACGCGGCGACTGGCCAGGTTGTGGATGTGTGTCACGGCGTTCCTGGCCTCCTGATGGATTCACACAAACTAAAACCAGAAAGTCTCAATATAAATATCATAATTCCTTCACATGCAAATATGTGCAGCGTGAGAGAAAGATGATGAAATCTGTTCCTGCCTGACTTTTATTACAGACGTCTATTACCAGCATTGATAAAAGGAAAAAGAAAGCTTTAATCATTATTACAGAGGGAAAAAAAACAGCAGCGTGTCAGACAGAACAGCTCAATAATTTGTTAAACATTTGTTTTGTTTTCGGTAAGTGCCAGACTCCCCGAGGTACGCTTGCAATCAAATATGAAAGCAGCAACAGTCGCAGCGCTACAATATTGATGCTGTTTACGACTCGGCTTTTCAGATTCAACAGAATCCTTCAAATGGATTTACCTCCAACTTGGAAGGTAATCTTTTAAAACAGCGCCTTTGCAAATGTGGAAGGAGGAATCGAAGCGGCGCGGCATTCGGGGACGGGTTTTCAGGTGTTGTACAGCAGCCGTTTGATTCCCTCAATAACAAAAACATTGACAGGACTGTCATATTTAATGAGGGAATTGTTCTTGAGAAAAACTTTTTGCTCTGACTGGCTGATTGTAAAGTATAATAGACTGCAGGATTCAGCTTTTCTATTGCTTCTGTCATTCTAGATGGATGCGATCTTGTTCATAAATTCTAGTAATTGGACAACCACTGCTTGCAAAAAGAAACTGTCACGCCTCCACAAGTATTCAACGCTTCTTTTCATGCCTTTCATGGAGTACATTTCATTCAATACATTTCTCTTGGTGTGTGTGGGCTAAAGTCTCTTTTTGTTTTTTTTTTAATTGTATGTGAGCGATGAGATAATGATTTTATCTGAAAGACATCAGACAAAACAAACAAAGCTCTTATAAAGACAGAATGACGAAACAGACAGAAAATAGACTAATGCAACTAAATGAAAGCATTTAATCAGTAAAGCTGAATGCTACATGCAGCGCATCGTAAACACTGAACAGTTTCACATTTATCACACTTATCTTGTAAATTTTGTATTTTAAAGTGTAAATACTTTGTGGAACCACATTTAGTGGTAATTACAGCTTGCGATGTCTACCAGTTCCTTTTTTAAAATTGATTCTTTTTAGTAAAATTGCTCCAACTTAATCAAAATGAATGGCGAACGTCAATGAACATACATCACTTCACCTTCACTGTAAAACATTTGAAGATGGTTTAACTTAAAAATGAAAGTCCACTTGCACCAGCAGAAAATTGTATTGATTTTAAATCAGATGACAAGTTGTCTAAAAATTGTTTTTTTTAAGTTCACTAATCTTGAATTGTGAGTTTTAACTTATTTAAACCAAATTATTATTTCACAATATGCAAGAAAAAAACTGCCTTCACCTCGTTAAAGAGCCACATTTCTATATTAAGTTAAAATAACAATTTATTTTACTTTAGAATCATTTAAATTCTTGTTTCAAATTGCAGGAACAACATTTCTGATCTGATAATAAATTTTATGAAACATTATAATGAATCCTGCTCAAAAACGTTTAGTGTGAACAGGACATCATCCTCATTAAAATAAACATTTGCCTTGATAAAACACAAGAGTCAGATGTAACGCACTTCCATCTGAGGATGCTAAAACATGCCGCTAAGCATTCTGGGAATTAGTTCCCACTCTTGTCTTTTAAGTGCTAACCTAAAAACTGTAGGTTAGCACTTGGAGGTTTGACAAAATGAATAAAAAGTTAACACAATTCACTGCTGTAAGTTTTACTTTCACAAACTCACACATTTAGGTTGAAAATCTAAAACTCGCTAAATTTATTTCACTTAAAGAGAAGACAACGAAATGCGACTCAAATGTTTTACAGTGTATGTTTGAAATTAGAGATATTGTTTCATAATTTGATTCTGCTTTAATTGTTTGCTTGATCTTCAAGCCTCTGAAGTTAAACAGCTGGATTTATACTGAAATTAAATTTATTTATTTTTTCATTTTTATTAATAAACGTTTATTTAATGAGATATACTCATTAAAAACAAAATTTGATCAAGACTTCTTTCACATAGGTGACCGGGCCAAGAAAGGCATAAGAAACAGAAACATTAGAAATGAAGTTCTGGAAAAAAATTTAAGTCCACTTGAAATGATCAGTTTCTCTGATTTTGCTCTACAGGTTTATATAAAATAAAAATTGTTCTTTTATTCTATGAACGACTGACAACTTGTCTCTGAAATTACAAGCAAAACTTTAGCATTTATTTGCAGAAAATGAGAAATGGTCAGAATAATGTGAACGTGAACGATGCAGAGCTTTCACACCTCAAATAATACAAAGAAAATAAGTTTATATTTATTTAGAAACATCACTAAACCAGGTGGTTTTCAACGGGGTTCAGGAAAATAGTTTAGCGTTTTTACAAATGTAAAAACCAGTGGCAGTTTAAGATTTGGAACATAAACGATGTTTGCAGGATATCTCTTTTTTTTTTTTTTTTCATTTTGTAAAAAATGAAACGACCTCTGACCTGCAAACTGTCCTTAACTTCTGCCTGTGGTTCTGAAGGCGACTGGTTGCACTGCGTTTTATTTATGGGTGTTTTAGTAGCACACATTTATGGCACTCTTATCAGTTTGTTTTATGTTAAAAAGAAAATCAAAGACTATCCTTTCCCGTTTGCTTTTCAATCATGAACTACTTTGGCATAAAGTCCCAGTAAAACACAGAAGTTTGATTCCCCGGCTCTGTGCTGCCACACCGGCTGTACATTCGGGGTTTTTCTTGACACTGAGGTCTGCAGAGTCAAAATGTTTTCATCCGGTGGTGAGAGAGAGGACTGTATCTGTTTTAGTCATCAGATCAATCAGTGGTTCCGGTCTGTTCAGGTGGCACAGTCCTGAAGATTGATTCTGTTCAGTCTGGATAATACGACACCATGACTTTGCATATAAATAGCGAGCCTCTCCGCTCGGCACTTTGCATGTAATTCCAGCACGTTTTGAGCTGTTTTTGTGCCAGTTTCCCAGCTTGAAATGACAGGAAATTGCTGTGGTAAAAGTTCAGAGTGCGCCTCTGTTCCTGCCGAGTTTAATGTTGTAGAATGATTTGTTGAAATGGAAGAAAACCTGCAACTTGAATGAGATCAGGCAAACAGAACATTATGGTTTCAATGGAGAACTGATGAATGATTTGCTTTTACCACAACTTAAAATGTCAATTTTTTTTTTTCTATTTTTGCTCTGAAATCACTGCCTGCTACCTAGAAACGACGTATTTACTGCCGTGATTTCTCTGCAGTAATGGAGTGTAAGTGAGGGTCAGCGTGTCGTCATAATTGGCAGGCAGTCAGTTACACGTGCGGCTAAAAGCTGCTCATCATTCCTGTAAAGTGGAATGTTGATTGCTGGGCCTTTTTAACATTATTAGTGGGTGATTTTATCCATCGTCTGTCCTGGACCGCTGCAGCAGCGATTTCATCTCGTCAAGCTCTCATTTAACTTTTCTTTTTGATAAAATCTTTCACCTCAGAGTGGGAGGTAAAGTGTGAAAGCCACAGACACTCTCGGCGACAGTCCACAGCTCTGTTTGCTCGGTCATGAGGTTATCTTAACAAGAATGTTTGATCTACCAGTCAATACATGTCTGCAGCAATCTGTGTGTGTGTCGCTGTCGGTAATGGAACATGTCAGCCACCAACAAATGTGTTTATGCATGGAAATCATACACCTCCAGCCAAATACATTGTCATTTCCATGTTTACACATGTATGGATTTTCTAATGTGCTGAGCGGTTTATATTCATGTTTAGGAGAAACAGGGATATGTCTTTGCAAAAGTTGCAGCTATTGCGTTTGAGAAATAACAGAATTTTCCAAAGGAGTGTTAAAGTTACACATTTATTTAACAGGGATAGTAGTTTTGATGTGGCATGCTGCTTTTGAGAAAATTTAAATAAAAATTTATTTTCCTTGTTATCCCTGGTTATAGCGGCAAACCATTAAAAAAATTACCTGAAAATCCAACTAGATCTGACTTTAGAAGAAAAAAACCCCCATCAGATTAGATGTGCAATTTAACAAACATTATTTATCCCTTTGGCAGATTTAAAATTTAAAAGTTGTTTTTATTCAACCAAAAAGTTTTTAAAAATACAACGGTGCTACTCCTGCCGTAGCAGGACATGAAATTAATCTGAGCGGCGTTCTTTTAATAGACGGTAAATTGCGAAAATAACTTGATAGACGTCGGAAGTTCCAGTTATTATGGATAAATGAGAAAATGTATATTTACTCGCATAACATTTAAAGAACTGCATACAGTAAAAATAAGCAAAAATATACAGGTGGAAACTGGAAACTTAGGACTCAAAGGGTTAATGATTTATCTTTGAAAACGAGCAGCAACATTTGCGATTGGAAGGCCTCTGTGCCGTCACCCTAATCTTTAGATTGTCTGAGATTCAAATAAGGAGTGAGCTGCTAAAAAACTTTAGTTTTTACTACCAGACAGAAGAAATGCTGATAAAATTAAAACATTAAGTGTACAAGGAGTGTGAATATTTCTTTCAGCTTACCTGTATATTTTATTTTACAGTAGTGATGGGTATTTTAAACCAAAATACTAAATGAATATGCAGCTGAAACCAGGTGTTTGCATACTGAATAAAAAAATCACATACGCTTTTTTTATTGTCTGCAATTAAATCAGACCAAACTTTTGCTGTTTTAGACAACAATGAGAGAAAATGTCTAATTTATGAGGCTCAAATATTCAGAATTTTTTTCCCCCCCATGACTGTAAATTAAATGCCAAACTAAATAAAACGTCCTATTCTCCCACCACTCTTTAAGTCCCAAAGGTTATATTATATTTACATTTATTTTGTAACAGATTTCTTCTGTTTATTAAGCAAGATAACCAGGATTTTTAACTGTAAAATAATTGATAAATATGAGAAAAACATCCAAATAGACTATAAGGAGATTTTTCATAGCATTTCAAGATATTGGCAAATTGTCTATTTTATTCATTTACAGTATAAAATACACATCATGTCGACATAAACAAAAAGGAGTAATTTGACAAAAGAAACACTTATATAGTCTTTATCTGAAAAGTCAGTTTGCTTTACCATCAGCAACTAATCATCCTTAAACTCAAACACGCAATGTGTGCATGTACAAAATAATAAAAAGTATTATCTTTGTAATGATACACGCAGCACAGAAAACATCATCTCCTCTTTGGTGTCTCTAGACAGATTCCTCCACAGATTTGTTTCATAAACAGAAATTCAACGTTTCATTTTTGCAATTGAAGTGTAAAAGTGTTTTTGCCTCCTTCTTGATTTCTCTTTTTATGTTTGTCACACTAAAACGTTTCAGAACATCAAACCAACTTAAATAGTCAAAGAAAACACAAAATGCATTTTTTAAATGGAGGTGTTCATTATTAAAGCAGGAAAAAACCTACACAGTCCAGTGTAAAAAAGTGATTTTTAGTAAGAAAGGAAACTTTCACACCATTATTCATTAGATCAGAGTATACTAAAATAAATATAAATATCAAAATCATTTGTTACAAATTACCCACAGACCTGGATGTCTAAAAATAACGACTCTGCTGATGGAATGAAATTGAATTTGGGGTTTTGTGGCTTTCATACGAGAAAAGATCAGTAGCAAAATGTCGCCTTAGCTTGAAATCTCTAAAAATCCATGACTTAGGGAGCCGAGGGATGAAATATCTAAATATCTATTGCACATGCAGAAAAAACAGGTGCCTTCTTGGTATAGTCGGTCTGAATTTGGACTCGTTTTGAGTTTCCCTCCATCTGAAAATGAGCAGAATTTCTTTATTTCCTGACTTCGCTCTGTCTTCGAATGGAGACGATTTGAGACTTTGAGCCGAAACCAAAGGAGATCTATTTGAGTCATTGTGCTATTTGTGGATCAGCCTGTACCTGTGCAGCTATGCTCGTCATCCTGGTTACAGGAAAAGAATCTTATTTATCTTAACAAAACCACTCAGACTCAAGTCTTCAAACATTTGTGTGCTGCTTGTTATTTAGCTAGTTAATCAATCAACCCAAGTGACATTTCCCTCAAACAAAGCTTTTCACAACACTTTATATTTGCGGGGTGGAAAAGTAAAAATACAATTAAATGAGATTTATAAAAGCTAAGAATCAAACAGCCTTTGACAGCTATTGTATCTTTCTGTATTTGAGTCTCTCAGTGGGAGCGCCAACTGTATCTGCTCAGACAGCTGCTTTAATATTTTGCTTCTGTGCCTCCACTATAGGAAGTGCTGCAATGTGATTACCAACAGGAGTCTGTGCCACCAAATATTAGACGCTTCTTTTCAAGTTTTTGTTGTCAGACATCAAAGTTTTCTTATATTTATAGGAATAGAACTGCTAAATTGCCATTGTTGTTGTTTTTCTCAGGAGTGCTGCCATTAGTGATGCAACATGAAGTGAAGCAGCTCGGTTTTATAGTGCGATGTGTTAAAATTACAGTCTGGACTGGTGTGTTTCAGCAAAATGCTGCGGCAGAAAGACCTTGGAGAAGCATTTTCTGTGGCCAATCACTCATTTCCAAAGTATTTTAAGTGGAAAAGATCTGTGGTTAGGCAATAATAATGAACCTTTCTATGCCTGTCACAGCTCCAGTAGGTTGACTTCACAACAGACACATCCAGGTTAAATTATTCTAACAAAAGAGGAAATTAAGATGGTTGTCAAAATCATTCCAGCAGCTTCTGCCCCTGTACATTAAATAAGATACTAGAAAGTTTTTTCAGAAATTTAAACGGGGCCTGCTAAAGTGTGCCCGACAACTTCCTTCATTCAATGTGCTATACAAGGCTAATAAATAATAATAAAAAAAATGCTAAAAGGATTATTTTAGGGAAAATACAGTGCTGCCTATCAGTGGGAGGAAGTGCTAATGTTTGTGCTAATATTAATGCGCTTCCTTCTGATGGTCACTTTTGCAGAAGTGAAAATCAGGCGTTTACTTCGTGCCACTTCGTTACCAAAAAAAACACACTCATCTCTTCACAACAGATTAACAACAAATATTATTGTTCAAAAACATACAGACATTCAACAAAAAAAGTAAAAATCTGATTTATACTTCATGGCAGTTTACCAGAAAGAAACGCTAATTTCTTAACACCAAATTAATAACAAGCAATATTATTGTTTACAAAGCATAAGCTCTTTTGAAATACTACTTATCTGCTTAGTCACAAGAAATTTACAATTGGTAAATTTTGTAAAAGTAAAAAAATCAGATGTTTACTTTGTTGGTTACCAGAAAAGGCGCTCATCTCTTAGCAACAGATTAACAACAAACATTGTTATTGTTTAAAAACATACAATTTCTTCTGCTCTTTTGAAATACTAGTCTTACACTAGTTATTAATTAACAAGAATTGTGCAGTTGGTGAATTTGGCAAAAAAGTGAACATGTTTATTATATATATATATATAATATATATATATATATATATATATATATTTAGATGTTTACGTCTAAAAACACTATTCTCTTACCAACACATTAATAACAAACATTGTTTTTGTTCAAAAAACATAAGATTTCTTCTGCTCTTTTGAAATACTGTTTATCTTATACTACTTAAGAATTGTGCATGTTGGTGAATTTTGCAGAAAAGTGTAAATGATTTTAAAAAATTATTTTATTTTTATCACCGGTGGTAAATGTAAAACCGATAAAAGTAAAAATGTTTGCTTCATTGGTTACCAGAAAAGGCGCTCATCTCTTAGCAACATATTAACAACAAACATTGTTTTTGTTCAAAAAAACATAAGATTTCTTCTGCTCTTTTGAAATACTACTTGTCTTACACTACTTATTAATTAAGAAGAATTGGTGAATTTGGCAAAAATGTTTATTTATTTTGATGTTTACTTCGTGTCACTTGGTTACCAGAAACACACTCTTCTCTTAGCAACAGATTAATAACAAACACTAGAAAATTCCTGAAGAAATTTAACAGGCCTGCCAAAGTGTGCCTGTCGGTTTGGACCCAGCGTTCTGATGCTAAAAATTAGCATCAATGCTAAGCTTGGCTAAAAGAAATTACAAAGTATCATGTGGAGAATCACAAGAATGTTCACTAACATGGACTTTCACCATTCAGTCTGTTAAAATTAGTGTGTAAGCTAAAATTAGCCAAAATGATAATGTTAGTGTGAATACTGTCAGTAGTATGTGAGGCACCACTAGCATGTTGTCTGTAATTTACACACTCCTATCAATATGGCTAATAAGTAATAAACATGGCTAATAAGTAAGGAAATGGCTAATACCTTATTTAAAGTTTATTTATTCATTGAAATGTATTTTGCTTTGTCAATAAGTTGTTTCTCCAGATATTAACCCTTTATGGTATAATGTTACCATTTGGCAACAAATCACTTGAAACCCTTCTACACACATACAGTACCTCCAATTTTACAATGTAGTGCACTGAAAGAGAGATGAGACTCTAAGAAAAGCAATAGCATATTTTCTATCTGACTCACTCTCATTTGTTCTCCCTCAAAATGGCCGCTTGTTTTGTTTTTTGCGCTATTTTCTTTTAGCAAATTTAGAGGTTCTGGCTCCTCTCCAAAACCGTCTTCATCATTTTTGGAGAGGAGGAGGAGGAGAAACCGTCAGAATAGACATGTTTAAGTGGTCAATGTCGGCTTCCTCTGCATTTGTTTGCTTTTCATAAACGTAAATAAATCCCCTCTCATACATGTCCTCTCTGCAGGATTTACTCTCTGCAGAGAGGACATGCTCATCCATTACCTTTACAATTTGTTGTCCTCGAATTAAATAGCTGTAGTAGTGAGCCTGCTCATCATCACCACAAATGACGGACGAGAGACGGTATAACTCGTCTCCACGTTCTCCTGGAACCCCGATGATCAGAGTAGGAATGATTGGGTATGTTATTTTTACCCACCGTGGCTGAAACACGACTATAACGTTATTATCGCTGAGGCAGTTTTTGCGATTGAAGTCTAACCTGCAGCTTGAACAAGTCTGGCCATACAAATTTATCCAGTTTCTAAAAAGCGAAGCGGTGTTGATGAATGATTCTGCGGATGGAAGCACAACAGGGCTATTATTCATCAGCTCTCAGAAGAATGTCCCACATCTAGCACACGTTTATTGACAGTACATTTCCCAATCAGTGCTGCCGCCGTACGAGTCAAGCCAGACTAAGATCGATTCCAGTAAACACGAGATTTGAAACTCTTTCCCAACTCCGGTGATGGTTAGCTTTCCCTTAGTTCCATTAAAACAGGGGAGATGTCCGCTGGCGAAAAGCGTCATCCTGGCTCGTGGATGGCAGTGTGGATCAGCCTGGAGCAGTTCGGGATACTGGAAGCCTCTTCAAACAGGTTTTTCTGAGCCAGACACCGTCTGGTGACGCTCAGGTTGAGAATGCTCTGAAAAGCAGCACTCATCCAGCTGTTGTCGAAATGGTTTACAAATCTACAGATGTCGGTCTCTGTCTGTCCCATTTCGCTTTGTTCCTCATTTACAACCTTCCCGTCCGGGTCAGTTTGTTCCTGAGGAACAGTGCAATCATGGTTCTCAGGCTTTCCTACCCCGGCTGGGGTAGTTGTGTCTTTGGGAAATGTGAGAAAACCATCATTGTCTGGGGTTTCAGTTCTGTTCCTGTCGATCAAACTAGGGGTGCAGTTCAGTTCAGGATTAGCAGAAACACTACGATTCAATGATGACTTAACAGACAGATCAAGAACTCTGTTTTCATTGTGAACCCTTCGTCCCTCTGAAATAAATTCCCCGTCCGGGGAACTTTTCATGTCAGAGCCGCTAGAAAATGTGCCGCCTACCGATTTCTGTGAATTCAGTCCTAGCCGGGTCAGTTTTTTTCTTTGACTGAACTCGCATCCTGAGTAGCGACAAGAGACGATGTCTTAGTAAAATCCGAAGTAGAGTCTTCACAGTCAACTTTCTGGCCCACAGAGCAAACTATGGGGAACCGTTGAAAGTCTGTTCCCAAGGCCAGTGCTCTCGTCCCGAGTGACATTCTCGTCCAAGTCATTTCCAGGGAGGAAATGATCAAAAAGTTTCTTCATCCCAGTTGTGACTAGGTAACCAAGTCCAAATCCTACCGAAAAAATGAAAGGGTAAGGCATTTTTGAAATACTAAAAATTGTTGACAGTAGAATTTTATATGGTTGAATTTTTTGCATTTGTGGTTTTCCGTATCTGCTGCGGTATAAATTGACTTAAGCCACTTATCCATTATTATTTTTAACACAATCCTCGGCATGGAGCCGCACGTTTTGATACAACTTTTGTGGGTGGGCACGCAGCGGTATGAGCCGCATTAATGGTGATGGAAAAAAAATAAATAAAGATATAAATAAAGAGACGTTCTATTAGGTGAAGAACAATAGGTGCCTGCCATGCAATGCGTAATTGCAGAGCAAGTCAGTCACTGCTCTCCCTATGCATTGCTATGGGCAGGCCCTGATTATTGTTCAGAAAACATAAGATCTCTTCTGCTCTTTTGAAATACTATTTCTTATATTACTTAACAAGAATTGTACATTTGGTGAATTTTGCAGAGAAGTGAAAATGTTTTTTTTTTTGTTTTTTTTTTAATCACTAGTTGTAAATATACTATAAAGCGTTCAAGACAAAAGTAAAAATCAAGTGTTTACTTCGTGGCAGGTCGTAAGCAGAAAAGGCGCTCATCTCTTAGCAACAGATTAACAACAAACATTGTTTTTGTTCAAAAAACATAAGATTTCTTCTGCTCTTTTGAAATACTGTTTATCTTATACTACTTAAGAATTGTGCATTTGGTGAATTTTGCAGAAAAGTGTAAATGATTTTTAAAATTTTTTTATTTTTATCACCGGTGGTAAATATAAAACCGATAAAAGTAAAAATGTTTGCTTCGTTGGTTACCAGAAAAGGCGCTCATCTCTTAGCAACATATTAACAACAAACATTGTTTTTGTTAAAAAAAAACATAAGATTTCTTCTGCTCTTTTGAAATACTACTTGTCTTTTAGTCCTTAGCAAGAATTGTGCTTTTGGTGAATTTTGCAGAGAAGTAAAAATGTTTTTCTTGTCATTGGTGGTAAATATATAGCCGACATTCAACACAAAAGTAAAAATGTGAATTATACTTCATGGCAGTTCGTCACCAGAAAACCCAAAAGTAAAAATCAGATGCTTACTTCGTGGCACTGCCAGTGAGACGAATTACTTCCAAGTGGAAAACATTGAAGACGGTAAGAATATCCTCATCAGTGGATCCAGCAAATAAAAGCCCAGGTCAGACAGGAAAATGCCCCCTGCTGCTTCTAACTTCATCTATTCTTTGGGTTTTGGGTTGCATAATGATCGCTTCACCCAATAGGATGTAAACATTCAGTGCAGCATAACAGAGTGAAGGATTTTTAAGAAAGGAAATTGTTTTCACACCATTAACTCTCCAGAACCTGCAACATTTTCTTCCCCTTTTCATAGCAGGTAATGTGTAAACAGAATCACTTTCAACCAAAGCATAAAATAAATATCGTACCAGAAAAACAACACATCAAGCTTTGTTTTCTGACTGATTGAACGACAACTTCATCATGAGGCAGGAGCCGACCTTCCATCCTTAAAACACGCCACAGTAATGATTGTGCAAAGTGTGGAGTCAGAAAAAGAGGATTATTTCATCAACTCCAATACCGTTTCTCTGACGTGTAATTTAAGAGACGTGTAATAGAGCGTAATCTCCCCTGGAGATCTCACCAGTGCAGCGAAGGCCTTCTATATTTAATAGCACGTATTAAAAAACAATTTTGGGTGGCTGAAGTGATATGAACGCCTGTGATGTGTTGATACTTCCGGGCCGAATTACTGCCTGGTTACAAATCATAAACAATGGCTGTGGGGTGTTACGGCTCTGCAGGTGAAGTTCTGGTGATCCAGGCAGCAGGAGAAACGCATCAGTCCAGAAGAACCAAGAGAGGCAGGCGAGTAACAATCAGGAGGATGTAATTTCCCAGCATGCACAGCTTGTTTCCTGTCCTGATTTTAGATAATGATTTTAATCCTAAATCTACTAGATTTATAAATACTTTATCTGCTTGTGTACATTTGGTGAGTGGTTGCAGACGTCAACAATAATAATTAAGATGCTTGAAGTTGGCTGCAATCTTTTGATTTAGAGTAGAAATAGAGCATTTATGTTTGGTGTGAATTCAAGAAAACAAAGTTAGGTGTATTGGTGATTTTTGGATAAATCAACAATACACTTGCTCGTGTATTGTTGCTCCCTTCAATGTTGCAGACATTGCAGTCTGTAGTTTTAATCTTTACAGTTTAATTATAAAGCCTTCTGTTAGTTTCTGCATCATGACAACTTTTCATTTTAACATAAACATGTGACTCTTTTGTCCTGCGACTGCGTTCAGGGAAACTTCATCCGAAGCAACATGCATCATCTGTCTTTGATGACGCCGTGTCGCAGCAGCCTTGTGATGAAGTGCTGTAATTTACATTTATTTTTCCTTCTGTAACCACTTGAGCTTCACCTGCTTCCCCTTATGTTGCTGATTTCCCAGGATGGCTTGTGCTCTCAGAGAGGGAACAGCTTTGTTTACCTTTTTCCGTCGAGCTGTGGATGAATGGTACAGTGATGGCTGTAGAGTTTTCCAAGTTGGTGAGGAAAGTTGTCGCAGCGTGACGCGTCCTTTTGGATGCTGCATGTGCCGTAGCTCTGCAGCTCTTCAAGGCTGAATGTAAGTTTATTTATAGGAATGTTGAGAGCCTCTGTTCTCTATTTGAGTTTATATCATAAATCCTGTGTGAAGATGTCTTCCAGCAGTTGTGTATTCTTAGTCTTTTAACAAAGTTCCCAGATTTAATAAGTTTCTTTAAACATACCATACTTTATATATACAGTGCTCTCTTTGATTTTTCATACTTTAATGGTGCAAATCAAACACTTTTTAATATCAAGTCAGAGAAAACATGAATGAATAAAAAGCAGTTTTTAAATAATCATTTGATTTATTATGAGATAAATGATAAAATCGTACCACAATCTAAAATAAGTTACCTAATCTGGATGGGTTTTATGTTCACATAGCCTCTGTTCAACTGAAAATGTTTTGTTTTTGCATGGTTGATCATACTACTAAATAAATGTGACCACAATTAGGCTCAACGCTGAATCCAGTATTCAAACAAGAAGCATTTTTTCCACAATGCTACCACCTGCTCCACTATGTAACCCCAACCAGTGGCGCCTGCAGCTGTACTGCTGTCCACACTGTGTGAACCTTGACATTTTGATTTAAATTAGAAAATAATTGTTGGATTTTATAAAAGTCTTTGCTATTAACAAAATAGGGGAGGAAAAAAAAGTTATTTTGTGTCCAAACATCCTGTATGTACCCTACGTCTGTGTGAGTGGGAACATGTCTGTACCAAACCCATATGTTTACTTTTGTGTATGTGGCGGCTTGGCGCTCTTTGTTTAAGCTTAAAATGAATAATGGAACGTTCACCTCAAACACGTTATGAGCGTCAGGCGCGTCTGGTTTACATTCAAAGTCTACGCGGAGGCATTGCAGCGCCGTGATTTGAACCTTCTGGAGCGCTTTAAGCATTTGACATGTCCGACGCTCCACATAGACTTTGACTGTAAACCAAACGCGCCTGACGCTCAAAATGCGTGTGGCGTGAACGCACCAAAAGTACACATACAAACTTGAAAACGTCAGATGCATGTACCGTGTTTGGTGTGGACGTACCACAAGAAGTTTGAACTCTCCCGTAGTTCTAACTCCGCCTGAGCTTTTTACCGTGTACTCAGTTCTGGTGGGGGCTCTGGGTTACCAACTTATTTTCTTTGGTGGTTTCGCAAACTGAAGAGTCACCCGGTTGACCGATCGTGACATCTGCTGCGCTCTTCCTGAGCATCGCGCTAAGACTGCGAGTTAAACAGTTAAATCTAGTTGAAATGTTTGCCAAAGGTGTAGAAATGGAGCACAAATTGGTGCTGCACCTCCTCTTCCTCTAGAAGTCTCAGGCACATCACCTGAACCTGGGAATCTCCATCACCCTCCTTGGTGGTGGTAGTGTGATGATGTGGAGCTTTACTTCTTTGGGACTTAGACAATGTGAATCAATTCTGCTTTTTCACCAAAGAAACTTGCAGGATAATGTTTGGCCATCAATTTGTGACCTTAAGCTCAGGTTAAACTGACAGATTTATGAAACTTAAACCTGTCGGTTTTCCCTTTCTGGTGTTGAACTGCTGCGCAAATTTAACAAACATCTCGGCAATCTGTTTCCACTTATCGTACCCTCAGACATTTCGTGCTTGAATACTGAGTGTTCAGTTTATGCATGAAAGGGAACTGAGAAGAGAGCCGACGGTCATTCCATCAGAGTTGTTAAAGTCCTCTCCAGAGATGCGAGAACCTGCTGAGAGCTCTCCATCAATCAGGCCTTTATGTTTGAGCTGCTAGTCAGAAGCCTGTCTGAGTAATGGACGCACGGCGGCCCACTGTTTTGCCAAACGGCGCTAAAAAAGCAACCCTGCAGCCCCAGAAAATCGTTTGTCTGACCTGATGCATCAAAAACTGGAATATTAACATGAACCCAAAGCAATGTGTGTCTGATGCAATCTCTTCTTGTGACAGTGGAAAGCTTCTTAGCAGCAGGAAGAGAAGTCAGAGCTGAGTTAGCCTGCAGAGGCTGATGCTAACAGTGATCCTGAACACAGAGCCAACAGAGTTCAATGGTTCATGACTGATCCCAGTCAAAGCCTGGACTGAATGGGATTAAGTAGCATTTTATTCTATTTTTCTTTAGTAAAAGCTAATATCCACACATTTAGTTTGTTAGCATTAGCTAATCTATACTATTCCTCAAATGTTTATTATTGTCTTACAGAAATGGCTTTTATTGTCCTACAATGGGGAAATTTCAGTGCAACAACAGCAAAGAGATTTTTCTTTAGAGAATAATCTCTGCTCCAACACAAGGTTCTAGAAAACATGTTTCTATCATGACTTTAATGTTGGATGAATGTTTGATTTGTAGAGAACATTTACAATCAGATCGCCTCTTCATCCTCATTATTTAATGACTTAAAGAGGATTTAAAACCATCCTTCAGTCATTTGTCTATTGGTCCGTCCATCGTCTTGCCCATCAGGTGTAATTTTAGGGTGTATGAACCTTGACCTCTCTACCAACCCACTGACTCTCGCCACCATCCGGTTCTCTCAGGTGGGTCCTCGTGGACTCCGCTTTGCCCCTGCTGCGCGGCCTGATTTTCGCTACAGGTGGCGCTCTCGCGCTGCTGCTAACCCAGGTGTGACTTCTCACTTTCTGAGCCCCGATCACCAGCTGTGACTCGGTTCTTGTCTCACACGCGGACCATCTGTCCTCGGACCGCTTTAGGAACTTTCCTTCTATTTCCAGAAAGCTCATCTCGTGCACGTCTGTATGCAAGGCAAATAGAGAGTCATAAAGAATTTTTTCTTGCTTTGGTGGGGGTTTGGGGTTTAGACTCATTATACCCTGAACGCTGTTACCATGGTAACAATGCACTTCTTTTGACACAGCAGTGGAGAACGATGAAGCTGCACAGACAGACATCTAATGATTTCTGATGCGTGATTTGGCTCCTTTACTTTACCTGCTTTCTTTCTTCGCGTTTACTTCCCGCCCGTCTCAGTTCGGTGTCGCAGTCTGAGCCCAAACCCCTCTCTCTCTCTCTCTCCTGTCGCATTGAATCCTCCCCCCCGTCTGGCTGTCTGCGCACCTTTGTTTTGGCGTCTCGGCTTCCCCGCTTTGCTACGGCGTTTTGATTCGAGTCGCTCTCGGGTCACACGTCTACAGACGTACGCACACTTGAAAGCAATAGCATGTTGAAGAACAAGCGGATCATCATCGTCAGTGTGTGTGTGTGTGTGTTTGTTGACGTGTGGCCTTTACGACCACAGAGTCTTGTGTTGTGGAGCTATTTTAGCTCTTAATGAGATGTCTCCTCACACACACAGTTTACGCTGTCGTCCTCCTTCCCGCTGCATTTCTTTGACACCAACATTTATAATCACTTGGGTCTACACAGCTGCTGTAGCTTCAGAACATGTTGACAGAGCCCGGCTCTGGAGGGGCAACAGGAATTGATCCATTTTTGGAATTGCCTCTCAGCCATCTTTTGACGCATTCATTAGAAATTGAACTTGCCAGCATGGGCAGCATTGATTTCTCCTGTTAATTGATGTGTACATTGTTAATCTGTCGCTCCTGGTTGCTCATGGCGAACCATGCACCGCTGTGCTGCTGATGGTTATCGATGCGGTCGGATCTGGAGGCGGGAACAACGGCGGCCTACGAGCCCAGAGGTTAGAGGTCATCCCGTCACCAGATCTGGCAACGACGTCTTTGCTTGGACAGGGTTTGTAGTGAACGCCGGGATGTTTTAGTGCTCCGGGAGCCGGAGAGCGCTCGTTCTTAGACAGGTGGAAAATCAGTCCTGAAAGCAAAGTTTGAAAAATGAGGGATCGAGGAAAGACGGGATGAGGAGCAGATTCTGGAGGCAGGAATCCTCTGGAGACGACCCTGAAGAAATATCTGGACTTACGACAACTTTATAGTCCATCCATTTGTCTGTCCATCAGTCCTTTTACCATCCATCTATCCTTCGGTCTCTCCATCCATCCATCCATTTATCAGTTGGTTTGTCCATTCATCTGTACTTTTGTCCATCTATTCATCCATCTTCCCTTTTGTTAATCCATCTGTCCGATGGTAAAACCACTCATTTGTAAATTCATCCATCTTTTTAATCCTTCTTTCTCACCCAATACTTAAGAAATTGTCCTTAAAGGAAGCTAAAAGTCTGGAGGTTGACATAAAAAAATACAGGGAACCTTGATCGCTACAAACCGAGAGTTAAAGCTTGCAGCGGCACTCTTCTACCGACAAAATTATTAACTTAATGTTGACATTATTACATAAATAATTCCTTAATATTGATGAAAAATACTTAAAATAAGCTCCTATACTTGGTATGACTCAGTATTTTTGCAGTGTGCTAGCTTGTTAGCACCAACCATAACGCCCATTTACATGTCAGATATAAGAGCAGCAGCATTAGGAGGCATTAATGGGTGGATCACATTGTAAATGCGCTGATTGAAAGGAGGCTCAGAGCCTGACAGAGTCGTCCATCCCTTCTGTCTGAGACACATCCTCCTTGTCTCGTCTCTCTTCTTATTCAAGCAGACGGATTACGGCAAAGAAAGCAGCACAGGAAGAAGAGAGGGATTATGAAACTGCAGCAGAGGGATTAAAGGGGAGCGTTGTACCTCAAACGCAGCAGCAGCAGATCCACCATGTGGGAAACTCGCGTTCGGGGTTAGAAAGCCGGCGCCTCGGTCAGCTGCTGCACCTCGACTTTATCACACTCTCACCCAACATCTTAAAGGCACAGAGTTCACTCCACTCCGAATAAGCGCCGCTCATTTGGACCGCTGCAGAGCGGAGAAAGGGATCAGCTTAATGAGAGCCACAAAGAGTACTTGAACTCTGACCCTCAGTTCCAGATCGAAGCTCAGAGATATGAAGAGCCTGGGATCCAAATTAGAAATGAAGTGCGGCGCCTGGAGAGCGAGCCAGATGAAAACATTTACTTTTCTTGTGATGTTCAGACCTCATCAAAGCGCGTCTTTGACCCATTTAGAGGCGCAGCGCAACAAAAGGAAGAAAAGCTGGAGCGAGCGCTGGTCAAATATTTCCATAAAATGCTGCAGTTTTATTGGAAAGACTTTGGTGAGATGAGATTGTAAGGATCACTACATCAAGGCAACCTTAGTTTGGTCGCTAACTTGTATATCTGGGATGTTGCGCATCCCTTCAAACAAACATAAATGTTTCGATATCATTTTAAAATGTTTTTATTTCTCTCCCAACTCGACTCCTCACTTACCTTCTTCCTTCCTAAATACCGTAAGTCACTTTTTCTCCATGAAGCGCATTTTATTTGTTTTACATAATTAAACCATTTCTTTTTATTGCTGTTTTGTAATAATAATAAAACAGAGAATGTTTGGCTCAGCCTACCCCAAAGCTACAGTATCTACTGTATTTGTGCTCGCACCTAAAATTCAGCAATTTTATCTTCGATTTACACCCCATGTCGCCAACGGATAGCACAATTCATATACAACATACATTTAAAAATATCTGCTTTGAACACAATTCCTATGAAATTTATGACTAAACTCCCTTCCAAGAAGGAAAACGATTAAGAAATAAAAGAATAACCATTTCTCCTGGCTGTTTGGTTATATGATCCTTTGACCATTTCCTAGAAACAAGGGGCTCAACTTACCTCCGTCTCCCCTAAAATTTAAGTTCATACAGCATTTCAACAACACATAACACCGTCCCTTTAAGAACTGTAAGCATGTTGTAATCTGTTGGAAGATTTCTTCCAGCAGAGGTTTTCTACTCGCCTCTCTTCCATAGAAACAGATTCCTGGAGTTCATGACCTAGTTTTGAAGTGGGCAGATTCTCCCACCGGAGCCGTGGATCATAGCCTCCTCCCTCTCTTCTTCTTCTTCTTCTCTGACCTGTCAGTTCAAGCGGGCGGCCATGTTTTGGTAGATTTCCAGGTATGACCACACACTTTCCATTTCCAGATGATGGATTGAAGTGAACCGTGTGGCAGTGACAGTTCCTGTTGGTCAGCAAACAGCCTCTGCTCCAGTAAGTGTGTTTTCTAGGACCGCAGTGAAAACACCGAGCGCAGCAGCAGACCTAATTGGAAGTGCAAAGTTGCCGTTGTTAAGCGGCTCAAAGACAACCAAGAAGGAAAATGTGACATCTATTGTCAGAAAATGTTGTCTGAAAACATATCAGCCACTTCTGCACTGCAAAAACACAGACTCTTACCAGGTAAATTTGATCTAGTTTGATCTATTTCACAAGAAATAAGACAAAACTGACTTCATACATTTTCTGCAAGATGTAGGAACTTGTTTTAAGCCACCAATTCCTTAATATTGATCAACCAAAGCAGATTATTTCACTTACAACAAGATATTTTTCCTGTTATAAATTAGTATTTTGTTATTTCAAGTGTGCCTGAAGTAACAGACCAGATTACTTGATAAGATTTAGTGTTTTGGTTTTGTGTTTTTTTGCAGTGTGGAGTTATAAAAGGAAAGAGAGAGAGAGAGAGTTAAGTGACACGAGTTATAGATGGTTTTACTTCTCGGCAGCAGCTTGCTAAAGTTTTCTGAGTCCTGCAGTTGAAAGAAATGTGCAGATGTCATTCAGTGAGCTGGCTGCCTGTCATAAATAATCCAACTTTCCAGAAACAAAAAAAAACCCAGGAAGGATTTAGAACAGTAGGGAAAGTATTTGGAGACAAAAACATATTTACGTTGAATGAAATATGACATTTAAGCTCTGTTCAGCTGCTGGGTGAATACCGACTGGGGACAAAATGTGAACACAACATCACTTCCTTTAAAATGTCTACTTTATGTAACCTGTGTTACGGAACGACATGATTTCTTTGGAGGCGTCCCTCAGGGCTCTTGGCAAACTGTGGTCTGACACTGAAATGTTTACAAAAACACCTGGAGGAAAATACCTGGACATCTGTCTTGGTTGTAGTTTTTACAGCAGACAGAAGCGACAGTGAGTTATTTTCCATAATGATGCCAAGTAATGACGATAAAAAGCTTTTCATTCTTTTTTTTTTTTTGATTTGGAATAGATTAGTTTGTTATTGTAGATTAATAGGCCTTCCATTAATGTGATCATCAAAAGTGAATGAATATTCAGTTAAAACAAATTAATGCCTCAATTACAAGGAAGCCACCGGAGGCCTCATTAAGAGAATTTAGGACTCTTTTGTTGTTGTAAATGTGTTTCAATCTTTAATGAACGCCAATCATCAGTCAGCGCCTCATTCAGTTGGCTGCCACACACACAACCCTGTGAACTTTTTCAGTTTTACATTACAGCAACTCACTTCAGTGTGCTCATATTTAATGGACTAAAACTTCTGAATCAGGATGAATGAATGAATGAATGAATAAATGGTTTTAGAATTTTTTTGCAATGTTTTAGGGGTATATCTAATATTTTGACCTGCTATTCTTTTCAAAACTCATCGTGCTCAATCCTGTTGGTCTGAGTGTGTCTGCAAAGGCCTAGATTCAATTACCATTTTAATATTTTTAGTTGTAAATAGTTTTGAAAACAGTGCATCTTTTCCCGTCCACTTCAAATATGCAATACAAGGTGCTGCAATAATTTTTCCTTGACTTTATATGTAAAGTGTGTTTATTTGTTTACCTCATCTTCACGAGGATAACAGGTCAGGGAGATTTTATTCACGCCTGAGAAGAATCTGCAAGTTTTTATCTCCGTTCATCTAAAACTGGATGAATGCAGGCGATGCTTCAGCAAACTGATTCAATTATTGCTTTGTCCCCCGTTATCAGCCAGGCTGCCCTCTAGCTCTCAATTCAGTTATGCAAATCTGATATCAAAGCCGTCATCTTGCTCATTAAATAAATGGGTCAAAACACACAACGTCAGAAAAGAGCGGCTGCGCTTCTATCTGATCCCAGTTGCACATAAAGATATTGTTCAGTTCTGCCAGCGTTTCCTCTCTGAACAGAGAGGTGAGAGCGCTCCGTTTCCAAGCAGTTCCCACTGCAAACATTTGATCAGCTTCTCCACCAATCAACCACTTGGAGCTGATCAATAGTGCCAGTTTAGTGACAGACGACTGATTTAGAGTGGGTAATAAGCACCGTATCAGATGATCTCCAGAATTAGCTTGAAGACAACACGGTGTCAGCAGATGCACATCTGAGCACACAGGGATTCGCTTGTTTGGGAACAGCACCAGGCAAAGGAAATCCTTCAGAGGCACACAGAGGCTGAATACTGATGAGCAGGGCGGCTGGCCCGGCTCCAGGACGGAGAAAATTAGCTCTAGCATGCTGCTAGTAAATCACTACTACAGTAATTCGCCTAAAAATGCTCGTAGCAGCTTATTTTAATCGTTCAAACACCAAATATACCCTGGTACGCACTAATACAGAGAGTCGAAACCATGTTAGTGGATTGGCACCATCTTCCTTGGTGCTAATTAGCATCGGGAAAATGATCGGCTGCTTTGCAAACACCAGCCAGTCAACTAGCACTGCCTCCATTTTAGCTTCCTAACCTGCATTTTCTTTGGAACATTTTAAACGTGCTCTGTTAGGGCTGGACAATACATCAAGCTTATACCACGATACAAGTTTCATATCAGTTGATATCAATCCTTAGCGATTAAGTTTTTGTTTTAAATAAAACTTTATCAATAGATGTGACCTTTCCCGTCTCATCCGCAGTTTTTACTCCGCATTATTTGTTTTTAAGCAGTTATGAGGCCCAGTGGTGAAACCTTAAACTTCTGCTGCGCCAGTTACTCAACAGGTTGTTGCTAGGTAACCAAAGAGTGAGTTGCTAGGTAACCAAAGAGAGTGAATTAGTAGATTCCACCAACCTTGTGTAGCTAGCAGTGAGCGATTGACCAGCTAAAGCCTGTCCTCTGACTACACCTCCCAGAATGCTGTGCAGTTCTGGATCAGAGTTCAGTGAATATTCTAGGACAGAATAGTATAAATTGCGAGTCGCTCCACGTATCGGGATATATATCGTTATCGATTTATTGTCCAGCCCCATGTTTTGAGAAATTCAGGAAATTTTCCACCAATAATTTAGTCACTTTAATTTGCTTTAAGGTTATTAAGAGCCCTTGGGATATTTATTTAGTAGTCTTTAAATTCAGTTATTTCCCAGCTGGTTCAAGACTAGAACAAAAATCTTGAGCATATTTAACAATTTGATGAAACCATTTACATGTAACAAGACCTTAGCGATATATAACATCTTATTTTAAAGCAGAACAAAGAAAAAAAAAGTGAAGCTGATTTGACTTTTACTCTAGTTTATTATTTTTCTTTCACAGATATGGGCACATCATGAGAGTGAGGCTGTTAAAGAGCCACTGCTGGCGTACAGAGTTACGGTACAGCTTACAGTTATTGCATTACGTCTTGCATGTGCAAATATCTTGCAAGCAAATGGTTGGGAGGGTGAAGACATGAGATCGAGGGGGCAGTAAGGACAAGAAGAGGAGGGACCAAATCAAGAACAGTCATCCTGTCTTCATCCGCTTAAAACAAACAAAAAGGCTGCTGACTCAGCACAAAATGAAGTGTCACTTTCATGTTTCTGCGTTTTCTCAAACCTCCTCCTGCTTCACTGCTAACAGTAGAAAAATATGTAACCTCTTTGTTTCCAAACTGTGCTTTAAGAGTGTTTAAACATTCATCCAGGACAAACTTCCAACACCCAACATCCGACTTTAAGACTCATTTTGTGATTTAATCTCCATGTTTTTACCAGGACACGCCCTCTTCACAGAGTTCGCCTTTGTTTTTCTCTGATGCGTGCGGCACACAGAGGCCAGCGGGAATATTTTTTGAGCAGGCGCGTGTGTGAGCATGAATATTTCATCTCTGATTTGAATGGGTTTTTATCTCAGGGGGTGTGCTGCAGAGGACTCATGGAGTTCGTCCTCAGATTTGACTTGTTTATTCAAACACGCGCGCGCGTGGGGCGGAAATATAACGACAAGTCTCCAGGGCCTCCTATTAGCCCGGCTAATTTCACATCATTTGACTGACAATTTATTCATAAGGGGGGTAAGAAAGAAAAAAAAAAAAAAAGACCACGTGACCCCATTAAAGTGACATGCTGTAATCCTGTTTAAACCAAGCGTTAAAAATCCCCATAAAAACTGCTCAATGCTTCCTGGCTGTAAAGAGAAAAGGGCAAAACTTGTTTTATGCCACCAGAGACCTCAAACCATACAACAGGTTCCGAAATGGCCCGTTTGGACATTTTAAAATGAATGATTCGGATTTTATTTGGGACAAAACATAAAGACTCCAATGCTGTTACTGATGCAGTAACAGAGCTTGTTGGTTACTTTGACTTTGAATAGCCGTCCTCGTTGTGCTTCGTGAATCTCTTTCACCCTTAAATGCTTGCATTGATTACACATTCCCAGAATGCAGCACAACTTTCAGGGATTTAAATTCTCGCAAAAGGACAAAAGTTTCCATATTTGTTAATACGAACCCAGAGACTGCTGCTAGCTCCAAACACCAAACCGAGTCAGTCTAGTCTGTGGAAACGGCATCAGACGAAGCGGAAAATGTTAATTACAAGTCGACGTTTTACGACCCTGTTAGTGTTTGACCAGGTTAGCTCATCGTAGTTCAGACTGTGCAGTGGAATGTACCGTAGATTTAGATATAAAACACACTCCTGAAATATTCAGTGAGGTTAGTGAAGCTGTTTCTACATCCATCAGGTGTCAGGATATGCATAGAGCTTCACCACTTCGCTAAACGTAATATTTATAAACCGAGGGCCGGCTCTACCACTTCCTGTTTCCCCTCCCCTTCCTCCTCCCTCTCTTCCTCACTCTACTCCTCGATCTCCAGGATCAGGTCGTCTCCCTCCAGGGCCGCCTCCGGCTCCACGTGGACCGCCTTGACGGTCCCGCTCATGGGGGAGTTGACCACCGTCTCCATCTTCATGGCCGACAGGACGCACAGCGGCTGACCCTTCTCCACCTGCGGCGAACAACAGGTCGGATCGACCAGTTAGAAAATCTCTAAAAGTAGGATTTCAGTTCATTTTCATAGGATTAGAGCAGCAACAATTATTTTAATCATCAATTATTCTGACCTTAGAAATTGGAACATTCTGCTAATTTTTCATTGAACTATTTAGGCCTTTTTAACACAATATTAGAAATTAAGATGAAAGTTTGGGTCGATGTTGATATCGGACATTAATATGTTCAATATTAATGGTTATTATTAAATAATAACCAATATTATATATATTTCACAACCGTTAAAACATCGTTGAGACCAGAAACAGACGGCAAGACGATAAAAATAAATATTGTTTGATCATATCGGCCCAGATTTATACCAATGTTGGTGCCAATATATTGTGCATCCATTACAAACAAGTGTACATTTCCTAATTTGTTGCTAAAGATGCATTTGCACCTGAACAAAATTCTTCCAACATCAACACACCGATGGGTTGATCTGTTGATCATCACTTTTGATTAACTTATTAATAATTGGATTTAAGTCTCTTAATCAATGGAGTTGTGGGTAAAACATATTTACAGACTTTTTCTTAAAAGCAAAATTTATATGTTTTTCTACAGTTTTGACTCAAATGTCTTTTTAGTGTATATTTCAGTTAGCAATAAATCACTTACTAGATACGTTGATTATTTCGATAACAGGTTAAAACAAAAACTCAGTTTTCAAGAAAGTTACACAATATAAAAAGACTTTAAAACAAACTTTATAATTAAGAGGAAGACTGATGACTCCCTCAAAGGTTAGAGCTTAAAAAAGCCAAGTGTTCAGAGACCGAGTTATCCCATCATATACGTAGAGAACGGTGATCAGCCTGCGGTTCTGCTGAAGTGTTAAATGGACATGTGCAGGTTCTGCTTTTTTAGGCCTTAAATACATTTTGTTGTGTTTTTGGAATCTTTCAGAATTAAGAATAAGTTGGTCCAGGTGCCAAATGCTGCTGACAATGACAAATGTTACACTTTTTCCTTCCACTCAACCTTCCATTAATATACGTGGATGCAGCTGTGACCGGTTATGATTCTACAGGCCAAACATGTTTTAACTTAAAACATGTTTAGCACTACTAGCTTCAACCTTAATGACCTTCGTAAAAATGCTGCAAACAAAAAACTCAGGTTTAGAAAAGCAGCAACTTTTAACCATGTTAGCAATGAAAGGAATTAAAAAATGAGACGAAGCGTCAGGGTTTACTCTGACATACCTGCCCAGTCCAGTCTGAACTATTCTGCTGTTTTTATTCAAGGAACTGAAGCACATAAAAAGAGAAAAAAAGATGTTTTGCAGGTTCTTTAATCAAGGTATTAAAATTGAGGAGTTTATCCACTTAAAAGCACCAGGCACATCTCCGTCACTCAGCTCCAAAAAGGTCATTTAATACATTTTCTGATCCAATCATGGAATGAAAAGGAAGTTCTTAAGATAAATTTGATAAACATATTTAAAAAAATCTTTTTTCATTTCTAAGCACCAATCTGCTTTTATTATTTAATTGGTGGATTAATTTAAGAGAAAATCTGACGGATTTGAATCTGATTGGTGCATTTCTAGAGCAGCAGTTCCTACTTTTTTAAGAAATGCCTGGTTGTTTCCAGTCACACACAATATATTCTGTGGTTTGGAAACTAAAGATGAACATTGGTGTGCCTGTGCCGACACTGTGAAAATGTCAGTCATATCAAAAAGGATCACCGTGTCAGGAGCGGTGGAGCCGAAATCCTGACATGATGGCACGAACTAAAGCTTGAAGTCTCTCTAAGACACGAGAGCTGCTCCTGATCTGCAGGTGACATCTTCCTGAAATACCTCCTAACAACACCAGCAGCCCGGCTGGATACATCACAGAGCAGAACGGGTCCAAAAGCTGCGATCTGAGTGATGAATCGAAGATCGAGGAATAACTCAACCCAAGGTGTCAGAAATCCTGACTGAGCGGTTTTGAACTGACCTTGGATCCGACTTTAACTTTGACCTCCAGCACTTTTCCAGGCATCGGCGCTCCCACCTGACCCTTGATGGACTTCTGGGCCTTGGGATGAAACTTCATTTCCTGGAAAAAAGCAGTAAAATTCATCAGTCCGCTCAGTCGTCTAAACACGAGTGACTCCGTTTATCCTCTCAGCTGGGAAAACTGCTGGGCCTCCGTCCACACTTCAGATTATAACAATGCATATCGATCAATATGTTAGCATTAAGCATCAACGTAAATAGGCAGCAGTTAGCATAACAGCAGCAGAATAAAACAAAGAGCAGAAAACAACAAACATAAGCTACAATGCTACATATTAGCATTGTAGATCACTTTGTATGTTTGGTTTCTAGTGAGAATATCCGACCATATTTGAAATAAAACAAAACTGACTTCCAAGTAACTTTTATCGAATAATAATTCTAAATATGCAACAGACATGTACTGTAACTTAAACGTGTTTTTAAAATAAAAATGCAGTTCTCTATAAACTCAACCTTTTTCTGACCTCCAGCTGAGAGACAAACACAGAGAAGTCGACAGGAGTCCTGCTTTTGTCTCTATGAATAAAAATTTGTGGTTCCCTGCGTCGGTGTGGTTTCGTACGGTCAGGCCTCAGAATAAAGAGCCTCCTCCTCCTCCGTCTATTAATAGTTCACCCACAGAGATCTATTCATCTCTCTGCCGTCTCATCTATCAGACATCCCTCATTTATCCTTCCTCCGACCGCCGCCATCCGTCAGCATCTCCATAAACCCACTGCACTCCCTGGGCCGTTCATCACGGCCGCCTCCCTCCGTGTTTTCGCCGTACCTTCATGGCCACGGTGTCTTTAACCAGCACCGACCGCAGCTGCCCGTTCAGCTCGAAGAACACCTCCCTCTGCCCGCCCTTGTTCAGGTCGCCCAGCGCCAGAGCCTTGATGTGGAGGGTCTTCCCTCGCTCCAGCTCCACCTGGACGGAAACGAGAGAGGAGGAGGCAGAAATCAGATCGCGCTGGAGAGCGGGAATCACTGCGACGCTGCAGCCGCTGCTGGAAAGAGATAAAAAAAGAAGTTAGCAACTTGAGAAAAGAGCAATGTTCCCCCTTGGTGGTGGTGTTACTGCTGCATGTTTCTGTAAGAGGTTCTGCTGAAGCAGGAGCTGCTTCTGTGTTTTACTACGTCACCCTGCAAAGTTATTAAAATCCATCGAGCCTCAAGTTCTGTTCAAGTTTAATCCATTCAGAAGATTCTGAAAAATAATCATCTTTACATCGTTTTATCATATTTTCATATTAGAAACAAGCTTTCTGGATGAATATAAATGATTTTAAACTTAAACCTGCTAGATTTAAGAATACCTTTGCACCAATTTACGAGATCATAAGATGAGCTAATTTAAGTAAAAGACAGAGCAATTGTGATGTGTTACGCTTAAAGGGCCGGTTGTGCCAGAATGTTGATAAAACCTGCTCACAAACTGAAAATACATCAACGAATTCTTAATATTAAACAACATTATTGATCATCTTTTCAGTCAATAATGTGTAATAGCTCACAGAACCAAATGGTCAACAGCAACAGAGTTGCTACAGCAGCAACATCAGTTTGTTTTAAATGAAACTGGAGTTATGAGACAGCATTGATGAAGTTGCAACAACTAGATTTTGTGATTCTTTTGTGACTTTTTGCAGTGAAAATCAAAGTCTTTGTGGTACTAATTTGGAAATATTTGCACTTATTTATGATGATAAATGTGACTTTTTATTACTCGCTGCATAGTTCATGGACTACAATCTGACATATATTGAGGCTGTTTAAAGAAAGTTTTTGACAATTTTAGAGAAAAATCTGCAACAAACTCCCAATTATTAGTGATCATTTTTGATCTTGCGTGAATTTCTATGGTAATTCACAAGAAACCAGAGGGACTGATTGATCTAATTTGTCAGCAAGCAGGTAAAAACGACATATATTTTGATTGCTAACATAATATACCGGCTGTGACCCACGGGCCTTGAGTTTGACACATGTGACAGAGGTTTAATACCCTCCGTATTAAACATGCACATAGTTACATCAGACTAAAGAGGCTCAGATGTTGCAGACTCTCCAGATGCAGAGTGCAGTCTCAATAGGAACCGCTGTAGGGAGACATCATGCATCGCCCTTGCCAAAACGTTCCAAGTGTTTGGGAGAACACCCAAAGGCGCACAAGAGTTCAGATTAAAGGATGTTTCAGAAAGTAACAATGAGGGACAGGAAGAGGTTTGCCACCAGACGAGACAAAGAGAGAAAGAAAGAGGCGTAATAAAATTGGAGATCAGTGCAGATCTGCAGAGGGGAGTATTTTTGTCTCTTAGTTTGGAATATCAATGGAGAGCAGGCAGCTTGAAATAAACAGAAAGGAGAAGGGTCAGGAATGGCAGGAGGGAGAGGGAAAACAAGCCAGCAGCGGACATCTGATAAAAGAGAAGCTGAAGTGGGTCGATGAAGGAGCTCGATAGTAAAGATGTAGCAGAACAACAACGCGGTGACACATGGGAGGACTGACGAACGCAGAGGCGTTCAAACGGCATCAGAAAACGTTTCAGACAGACGCAGAGAGGGATAAATTAAGGCGTAAACGTCACGGAGGGAAAGGCCCGCAGCGCTGACCAGCGCCGATACTGAGAGGCAAAAGGTGCGTCTTGTGTCAGCGCACAAAGACGGAGTAACATCCTTATCTGAGGCGGCGCTACATGTTGAAGGAAACTGTTTACAGATCAGCTAAAGACAGGAGAGACGTTTTCATTTCCTCCAGTCTGACAGTTTCTTTATCTCTGGGATTGTCAGTCTTCCTTTCCGACTCCTTTGTTTGACATCAGAGAGCAACGGGTAAAAGTCTGTCAGGAATAGACAGCTATTCAGACACTGGCGTACGTACAGGAGCGTCCCACGAGAAGACCAAGTTATTCAATGTGTAGTGAAACCCATATGTTTATCACACACAACGTGTGTAATGCGTCATTAACGGTTCATTTTGGTTAATGATGTTTTTGCCTTACAAATTAAAAACTAGAAACTAAAGGCTTCTGCACATTTTCTGCCTCACTTTTTCCTTCCACAAAACTTTCTTCTTTAGCAATGATTTCATATGGATTCAACAACTTTGCATCCTTCAGCTCATCTCCATGGTTACGTCGTCTTTTTGACAAAATCCCACAGATCATTTAAGTGCTATGGGCTTAAAGGATCAGGTTGTATAGTTATACCTGTTCCTTTTTTAAAATCCAATTTTTTTTTCTTCCACTAAACTTCCTTTGGAAAAAAACCCCATCTTTTTTAAACATGACGTACCCACCATGTCAATTACTACCATAACATAACATTTCTGAATTGCTCTTATTCTGATAATATTTCATCAAAATGAATAAATACTTGAAATGGTTTTATTTAATTATTCTAGATCAGTCGTGTCCAAACTTTTTGACCTCGAACCACAAAATGTATTAAATTAAAAATGAGTTTCCTCTTTCTTTGCCTGCTCAAATATACTTTTTTTTTTTTTTTTTTAAATCATTAAAGATCCAAAGCATAAACAGGGTATTTAAGTGTTGCCTTATTGAAAGAAAGACAAATTTGTTTTGTGTCATTAATTTTTTTCCCTATTTTGTCAAATCTTTAGCATTCTTGACTTGACAAAATCACGTCAGGGGCCACAAACGGCCCCCGCCCCACAGTTTGGACACCCTATACAACATGAGCTTCAGTTTCTGAGCTGACGTTTGGAAAAACAATTTTCAGTGACGCTCTTATACATTGAGATGCAGCCAAAATCACGCAACATGCAGAGTTTTTGCTCTAATGTGACGGCGAACACAAAGCGTCTCCCGTCTCAGGTGAAGCTTTCGGGAGAAGTTTGCACCCCGTCGCCATCGGACCAGCGCCAGACACGAGTTCTTACAGATGAAACTGGCGGTCTGACGCCCACAGCAGCACTTGACATGTTTTCCTACTGCGAGGGCAAATCTGTCTGTCTGGTTTGATCTCTTTTGAACGTCCTGAAAATCGTGCAGCGTTTCTGATGATGACTAACCCCGGCGATGCTGTAGCCCCGCTGCAGATATGCTAATTACACAGTGCAGCCTTCTGCTTCCTGCATACAGATCAACGCTCTCAGAGTGCAAACAGAGCTGTCGGACTATAAATCACCGTTTCTGTGGAGGAAGCAAGCTGACGGAAGTCCTCCAGTCAGGGTTGTTGAGCGGAAAAAGTTAAAAGTGGAATCTGTTTCTAGTATTTCATTACCACCACTTCTTCTTCTGTTCTAAAAGTTAATCTGCCTTTCTGCTAAATAAATTGCCCGATGAACCAAAGCTGTATGTCTGAGTCAGCTGCTAGCCACTCACTCAGTAGCTTCTTTTCACTTTATACTTTTATTTTTCAAAGTAAACGTTATAAAATATGTGATCCATTAGCTAAACTAAATAACATTCTCAGCTTGTTATTTTGTTGCGTTATAAAATCTGGAGGATAGAGACCGACTTAAACTCACAGACAAAAGCAATAACACAGTCATTGATATGCCTCTGCATTAGCCATCAGCTGTACGTCGCTGCTAATACGCCTCTGTGTTGCTAATGGCAACCCCAAAAATAAACTGTAAAATACAGAGTTATATATGGGGAAGTTTAGGACTCAGACAAGACGAAATATAAAAAAGGTGAAATTAAAGATTCACAGAGGAACTTTGCAGCCGACTTCTGATTGATTAATTTGTAGAACTATGACCTGTTTATTCCAATTATAGTACATTCTAATTTCTCCATGAAAACCAAAAGTTCAAAGAATATTTATATACATATATTTCATTATAACATGTCAAAAATTGTTGAGTGCCGTAAGGAGAAGCTCAATGGGTTTATTACTTTCACAAGTGGAGCATTACAGCTTTCGCTATGATATAAAACTTCTTTGGGTTTATTGCTATATTTGAAGGGGGAATAAAGGGTTTGTCACTTTCATATCAAGACAAAATAAATAGTTTACATTTTTTATGCAGTACTCATGGAAATGTTTGCTGTCGCACTGGGTAGAGTATCAACAAATGTTCCTCTAAATTATGCTTTAAAATACTATTACTCAAATTAATGTCAGTAGCACAGTGTGGTAAAAGTACTCCTAATAATATATACTTTAAAAAACTTACTCAACTAAATATTACAAGATGTTTAATGCGGTCTAAAATGTCAACACTCATCAATTTGTTCATGTTTTGAAATATTCAACTGCAAAGCTGCTCTCTCACACAGTGTGACGTCACCTCTGCTCCCGATTTAAATAACGATCAATAACCAAAAAGGCTTTTTAAGGCTTCTTATACTGAATTAATGTCTAACAGTTTAAGCTGAAACACATTAAACTATCGGATGAGAAGAGAAAAGATGGCGATCTCTTCATTAAATCAGGCAATCATTAATGATTTTAAAATCGCTACGATTAATCATCCCCCAGTTCTTCCCACCTCCTGTTTGTGCCTCCTGACAGCATCCCTGGTGCATCATGCATGTTTCATATCAGTGATTCATCTGTGGCGTCTATATACAGGCCTCACACGCTGGGAGCATTTACCTAAAGAGGCCCCCCGAGCGCCCGGCTCCAATCTGTCACATTCAGCTGCTTATCTCGTCGCCGAGGCTACAACTTTCAGACGGAGCCCGAATCTAGTCTTTGACAGGATTTCATTAATGACTCGCCTCGTCACCTGTGGCGGAGAAAGGCTGCCTTCAGAGTCACAAGTCTGTCCCTGCGTTTATTATTCTGCTCGTATTGCGAGTCATCAGCAGAGCAGTTACAGATGGTTCAGCGATCTTTGTCCTTTTTGTGCGACGTGTACACTATGTGTGGGTTAATGATAATGGAGAGGGTTGTCATCAGAGTAATGTAAAAGAGGCGCTGCAGGAATTTTAAATACTTATAGCTGTTCAGCCTAAAATGCTTGAATCCATGGGCGGACTGTAGGAATATTCAGCTACTAATAAAACGATGTGGCTTTAGAGTTTTATCGCGATATTTTGTGGTACAATTGCGATGATGATAAAGATTGATTTTTAAAAATATTTATTACTTATTTCTCATGGCTCAGCATTCACAGTAGGGTTGTAACGATTCCTCCATTATTAAAAATCCTTGGGGCAAATTGATCTGCCTCGAAGCTTCATTAAGTTACGATTTATCATTTAGAGCGCCGCGTTCTGGCCGTGACTGATTATGTTGCGCAACTTTCTTATTTCTGCCTCTGAGTTGGATGGTGTGTTAGCAGCATAACATCCCATTTTTAAGTTCGTTCTGGGGAGATTTCATTGATTGATGAAAATGTCTGGCTTTTTATTGGGGTTTTTTTGGCAGACCAACAAAAATCCTTAAAATGACTGGCGCGATACCTGGAATATGGCAGGTAGGTAGGTAATTTTATTGATGTAGCGCGGCAGCTTTTCTCCTCCCAGAGCTGCTGCAGTGGCAGGTCAGAGCGAGTGGCAGGGAAGAGCGCAGCAGGTGTCTTTATACAGGTGAGCCGATAAACTGAGCATGGTGGGCTGCTCAGTTTATCGGCAGCCCACCATGCCGATAAACTGATGGTGGCATCAGTTTATCGGCCACCATTTGCTACTTTTGCAAATGTAGCAAAAAGTTGTTACATTTGCAAACATTAGGTTCAATTTAATCAATTACTATAATCATGCATTTTCACTTAGAAGCAAAAGAAGTGAACCTTAATTTAAAAACTCCTATTGAAAGGTTCCAGCTAAATGAGGCTAAATCCCAGCACTAACATGGACACACAAACTAATAATGTGAGGGTTAATCTATTAAATTCACTGAAGGTGAATATATAAACTACAACCTGGTTTATAGACATTTTTTATAAGTGTTGCTTTACTATTAAATTGCATATAATTTCATATTTTTGTATAATTTTTGTCCTGGTTAAGGAGGTAAATTTTCTAACTACAGAAAAGTAATTGTAAGGATTCGCAAATATGAAAAATTTGTTGATATCCAATATCAATACTGTTGTTATGGTCGAAATTACCAATATTTTAACTTAATTAAATTTTTAATATTGTTAATTGTAAGAACAATCGATAGAATACTCGATTACTAAAATAATCGTCTACAACAACCCTAATCTATAGGCCCACAAACACAAATATTGCTCCTTCAGGTTGATATCTACTTAAAATAAAGTGTGATTTATATCACTAAGCTTCACAGTAACTGCATTTAACCATGTTTTCAGATGTACTGATATTTGTTGATGTTCTCTGGAAGGTTTAGAGAAAGATGCCTACTTTTAAATATTTAGGATTTTCTATTTCTTTTTATCTTTTGAATAGATAAGAGCTCTTTATTTTGTTATAAAAATAAGTCTGTTTTCCTGTAAAATGAAAACAAAGTCATGTTTCACAAGAAGCAATGCTACTTGACACTATAGGCTGGTGAATTCAAAGGAACCAATCCAGAAGCAGCATTTAGTTTCCTTTATGCTGATTGGCTGATCCTCCAAATTTGGACACAAGTAAAACTGTAGATGTTAGCTTTTACAAAGAGCTCCTACTGTGCGCATTAATTCATATCAATGTGTATTTAATGTTTGAACAATTAAAAATGTGCAGTTATAAGAGATTTTGGAGGGATTTTAAAGAATACATGTTTCACTGTATCCATTTTTGTAAGTCATGACCTTCGTTGAATTGACATTTTGACGAGAGAGTTGCAGGAATTGAAATGTAAAATAAAGTTTTGGGTTTTCTGTAAAACTCTAATCTTTAAAGTAGAAAAACTGGAGTCTGAAAAATGTTTCTGCAGTGCAAAAACACAAAATCCTACTCAGTAATATAGTCTAGTTTCTAGTGCAAATATCTCAGTTCACTTGAAATAAGACAAAATATTATATATACTGGCTTGTTTTAAGTCAATAATTCCTTAATATTGAACAGTTCTAGTTTATTAATTTATTAAAAGACATTTTTTCCCATGTTATAAATGAAATAATCTGCCAGTAGAACTTGTAATTTTCCATCAAAACAAAGGAATCATTGACTTTAAACAAGCTTCTATCTCATCTTTTTTCAAGTGCACCAAGATATCTGAACTACAGAGTAAAAATATTTGGTAGGATTGTGGTTTTATGTAACCTAATGCTTTATTTTGTTACTGTGATAGAGATCTGCGTTGTCAATGGGGCCAAACTGGTGAGATGAAAAGAAGTTTGTGTTTGTTGCAGTTTATGTTTATTGGCTTGTGAGCCTAAAGAGGTTTGATCCAACCTAATTTGGCAGAAGGAAGCAGAGATGAGATTTAGATTAGTCTGCAGAACTTTTCAGAAGTACTTCTGAGATGCGTTCATGCAGCACAAAAACAGAGCAGTCCAGTGTCGAGGTCTGAAATGAACCACTGAACGCAAGTAAAGGATTACTGAGAGAGCTTTTTCTTTCTTTACACACAACTCTCAGGCCATCAGCAGCTCCCTGCCTTCACTGTAGTGTGGTGCTTAAAAAGATTTGCTCCTTAAATCTGCCCTGATAACCACTCAGCCTGTCTCGGTAGCAAAGTGTTATCTCTCTCCGTCTGTGCTTTGTCCCGACCTCCTGCGGTTCAACAAATCAGCCAGCGCTGCAAAAGCTGCCACGCTCCGCCGCAGAAATAAACGTCTCTCTTAGGAGCGCCTAATAATCACCCAGGCAACCTGACAAACACCGCCACCTACATGATGCGTCTGCTCACGCTCCGCCGTCTCGTGAGAGGAAGCCGAGCCAGTCGGCCCCTCGGTGCCGGTTAGCTCAGATTAACAGCTTTCTGATCGCCGGGTCATCAGTATTTAACACGCAGATTCAGAGTGATCAAAATACTGTAAAGAAAAAAGTGCAATCAGAGGACTTTGATCCAATATTTACTGTAGACGGTTGGACTGCTGTAATTAACTGCTTTAAAAACATTATAAGACCCTCAGCCTGCAGGCAGGAGTTAAATTATAATTTCATGCTGCTTGTTTTAAACCAAATGCTGTTTTTAATTTACATTACTTTTCAGATAAATCAAGAAGTCTTAAAAATGGAAAGTTGGTTTTTAACATGTGAAAAACAGAAATTTCAAAGATAATCTGACACCGGTGGTGATTTTAATTTGTGTATTATTGAAGATAATAAGTTTAACTGCTGATATTTGATGCTACAGTCCATCGAGCTTCAGACGTGGATATTTTATCTGGAAATGACTCCACAGCCTAACGGCAATCCTGCTGCTCATCAAGACATAAAACTAGTTTTTTTTTAAAGTTTTTGTGCTTTTGTTTTTAAGGCGGTGACTACACATTTATTCTTTTTATTTTACGCTTTTTAACTTTGCAGCAACATGTTTACTCACCATATTGTGTGTTTGACAGATTAAGTGAAATGCAGGTCAGATGTTTGGGTTTGGTATTACCGCTACATTGCCAAAAACGTCACAAACAAGATGCAACATAAATCACCATGACTCAACACAATACGATGCAATTCAGGCGAAGCAATGATACAGTGCACTGTACAGTGCACTCATCTGAACGATGAGACAAAATATTTGGTTTATTACACCAAAAAGAGAATTTAGTTCAGGTTTGACTGGTCCAAATATTCGGTTTTTACTGCTCAAAGCAATATAAGTTTAAAAATGCTCCATTCTCTCGTTTGACAAACTGAATTAAAGAGTCTCTTTAAAGTGCAGAAAAACCAGAAACATCCAGTTCTGGTTTGATCCCTCTGAATATTTCAGAATCGGACAAAATTCACTTCCACTGGAAATATCCTGGTGAATTATTCCTGCGAGTTTCAACACATGAGCTACTAAAAGTAAAATCTACCAAATAAAATACACATTTATCATAAAAACACCAAAAATAAATCAGTGAAGTTTGATAAATCTGAAGCAATAACATTTTTTAAATTATGAACAAAATGAAGGCTTTTTATACCCGCTTTAAAACTGTAAAATCTAAACTTTGACATCATTTGATGCAGTAAACAAAAACCTACTTACTGTTATCATAACTGAGGCACAAAATGTTAGTGAAATCATCAAAAGTAGTTCAAACCTTGTAGAAAAACGATCCAAAAGAGTAAAAAGAGGCTTGAAATTTTGCGTTAGTCTAATAAAATCGTACAATTTTCTGATATTGCAGAGTTCAAGATTTCTTACGGTTATTTGGGTTAAATAACCTGAAATCTACTTTAAACTGGTGCAATTGTTAAAAACGACTTTAAAAGGTAAAATAAAAACATTTTGTGGGAGATTCTCTTTTTGAAGAGACAAATATAAAAACTAATTTCCACAGAAGAGGCAGTTTGAAATTATCATTTTCTTTTTCAGAAATACAATCCCTTATGTCGTTTGTCATTCTAATGCTGGCATGCTGTTAGGGAAGAAAATGGAGGACGGTGTATTTATCTACAGAGGCGGCCCTAAATTAGCAACACCAACGTATAAACAGAGTGGAAGCAGAGCTGTCTCGGTCCTCATAAAGAAAGAATCGATGAACATCATCCTGGCACCACTCTGCTGAAACGAGTCTGTAATTAAACACCGTTACCATTCGGTCACTCTGGACAAGTAAAATCTCTCCACGCGAACACAGAGTTTAAAAAGAGAATCAGAGAAAACGTGCAGGAGCTGCAGCTTTGAGCTGAAGGATGCTTTCCTTGGTCGTGTTATTTGATCTCTGAATGTTGTGCATAAAGGTCATGGTTTCATGTTTCCCCCCCCACAAAGGCGGACGGTAATTTCATTGGTGAACATCAGGGCTTTTAACTTTGGTTTAAGCAAAAGAAACAAAAATATTCATGATATTAGAGCGGAGGGGAAAGGCTGTTATTATTCAGCTAACCCTGCTTTTTGAAAGATCCTGCTAAAGGTGGATTTTAATAACTGGTTTAAACTGAAGTACATGCAAAGAAATTAAACCAAAGCAGTAATACATGGAGATATTTATTAAAACTAGTTATCTTATTTAAAGGTGGAAAACTTCATACTCTAAAGGCCAGATTACCACAAAAACATAACTAAAACAGCCGATTCCGCCTTGATGCGGCACACCTCACCCAATCTCAGTATGAAGATTTTTATTTAAGCCTCTTTTATGCAATATTGGAAATACATTAAAAGATGCAAATAATAAACTTAAATTCCCACTTTAAATAAGAAAATGCAACAACATAGTGTCCATTTAGCTTGATTATTTGGAGCAAAGGATGCATCTACAGCTAAGAAATTCTTCTAACATCAACATGCGAAAAGCTCAGACAATAATAATTAGCATAATCTGTGTTTATTTTTTACAGTATTTGAATGACGTGAAGCTATTACTATGCTACTTGAGGAGTTTTGTGTAGAATATATTCACAAATAAAGAAGGATTTCATCTTAAATGCTAATTTTTACAGTTTTGGTTTATTTCTGTGGCGTTCTTTCAGAGCAGTGAAACCTTTTCTGATTAAGAGTCCATTTAAAATGATCAGTTCTCTGATTTTACTTTTTAATAGGTTTTTATATTGTTATTTTATTCTATGAACTACTGACAATATGTCTGCAATTACAAGCAAAAATTTAATATTTATCTTCAGAAAATGAGAAATGGTCAAAATAAAAAAGATGGAGCGCTTTCAGTCCTAATAATGCAAAGAAAACAAGTTGATATTCATTTATAAACAACAATATCAATCTTTTAACTCAGGAAGAGTTCAGGAATCAATATTTGGTGGTTTTCAGTGGGGTTCAGTGCAGAGGGCTCTTAATTTTTCCAGAGCTGTATTTCAATAATCGATTAATCGCGATTAATCCAGTTAATCGTTTCAGCCTACTGCACCACATCTCCTCCAAATCTGCAGACACAAAGCCGCTCTCTCTCTGGCTTCTCTGTACTTTTCCATCAGCATCCTTAAAGTATGAAAAATATGAAAACATACTGATGCTCACTTCTGACCTGAACCTCGCTCCCACTGCTTCATTGTATGACTCATTAGCTTTATTTTGCCACCATCTTGTTTTTAAAGCTCCTCACCCCAAAATGTTCAGCAATATTGAGCATTTTCTCAGTATTTTCTGTGCTGCTCTCTAAAGCGACCCCCCAGGACGCCCGTCTTCATCCTCTAAAAACAGACGTCCCTGCTGTCTGTTGCTCAGGTTACCGCCAGCTGTCTGTCTCTGTTCAGCTCTTTCTTCAGTCTGTATCTGAACACTTCAGTCATAACTTTTTGCTCATCAAACAGCTCTCTGCTGTCAGTCTTGTGAAATGCCCCCCACTGAGCTGCACTTTCTGGTTAAAAAAAAAAACAAACAACAACAAAAAAAAAAAAAACCCAGACCCGTTCAGAGAGGAACTTTCTGTCAGAATCAAAAGTCTGCAGAATATTTCTGCTGAGTTCATTCAGTTGTTGTAAAAGTTAAACCAGGCTGGCTGCAGATGCCGACGCATCCAGAGGAACGTTTCAGATTTTACTCCTTTGCTATTTGCTCCGCTATTTATATGCAAAAAGAATTTGACCTGATATTGTGTCCCTTTTTTCAATCTATATTCCACCCACACCAAAATATAGAGCAGACAAACGGCAATCTTAAGTCGGTGTAAATTAGTTTTTTCTCTCCCAATCTCTCCTAACTTGCTGTTTGTTGCAGTTTATCAGATTCGTGTAATTCTGCAGACTTCTCAGTCCTTCACAGTAAAATCTAAAAGTAAAAACATTCTCTACAAACTTTGGGTAGATGTTTGTCAAATATGATGTAGTGCCGATAGAAAGATGAATCTAAGAGGAGGGAATAGGAGAAAAAAATGTAGAATAAAAAGAAAGAAAGAAAGGACACAAGTTGAAGAATAAGGGACAAAAAATAATTATAATAAAAGATGGATATTAGTATTTCACTTATGCGAGTTTTTTTATTTGTTTTTTTTAGGGGAAATTGCTAGAGCTGAAATTAAGTTAATATTTTTTGGTATCATTTTGCCAATTTTGTAATTACTTTAATTAATTTTTTGTTTTACCTTTCATCGTGAAGCGCTTTGATCAGCTGAGATTGTTGTAAATGTACTATACAGATAAAAATAAACATTGAGCCGACAATAAGAGAAGAAGAAGAACAGAGACCGGGGAGAAGGAAAGGAGGACAGAAACTGCTGACGGAAGCAGATGAGGACACAAGGAAAGGAAGACTTTAGGACAAAAGGAAGGACACAAGGAAAGGAATCGAGGAAGGAGTCTGATAGGAGAAAGGAAGAATGGAAGGAGAGAGAGAGTTGGGATGGCAGGAAGGACACCAGGACGGAAGAAGAGAATGAAACAAAGTAAAGAAGGAAGAACAGAGTAGAGGTAGAGTTAGGAAGGCAGGACTCCAGAAAGGTCATGACATTTAGACTATGAAAAATGGAAGAACTCAGAAAACAGAAATACAGTTGAAAACAGAAACTTTCACACACAGAATAAAAAGACAAACATAATTATTTTCTCATTGTCTGAGGTTAAATCAGACCAAACTTTTCTTGTTTTAGTTTTGGTAGAATTACCAAAATTATTTCTATTTGCCAAATGTCAGACAATTCGGCAAGAACGTTTTGTTTTTTCTTTAGAGTGTGTTTTGTAACTTTCCTTGAATTCAAAGGTTTACGTATATAACAGGGTTTTATTTTAACAATATTACAAAGTTTGTCCAAATGCCTTTATTTATTCTTTGAATTTATTTTGTTCAGACAGAACAATTTTATTTTGTTTCTCCAGACATTTATCGGTGTTTTACGTTCTGCTGCTCTTGGCAGTTGGTGGTTACCGTAGCAACCTGGAACTGACGGCTCCTCCCCCCTTTTTTCTGTTGCCGTCGGTAACCGATGTGTATTAGAATCAGCTCTTTTCTTTACAGGTATTATATTTTAAAGTGTATGCTGGACAATTTTGACAGTGTGCAGTGTTGCATGAGTAAATTTGCTATTTTTTGTGTTTTTAAATGTTATTGTTAATGTTGCCCATTTTAGCTGGGTTTAATTTTACAAATACTAACCGTTGCTAACTGCTCATTGGGAGCTATTGTTTCGAGTTTTTTATTTTACTTTATTTAATTTAGAGGGGCAGAAGCTGCCATTTACTTGTTCGACTACATACAGTGAACCTGAGTGTTTGTCGTGAAGTCAGCCTACTGGACCTGAGCCGAACATCGACAGGTTACACGGTCAGTATCAGAGATAACTGCCTTTTAAAATGTATGACTTGTGTTTGCAGCGCATTATAATATTTTCAGGAGTGAAAACAATACACTTTTTATCTTAAAATTATGACCAAAACCATAAAATAGAGGTACACAAGAGAATAAAGTCAATTTATAGCAAGGCCTAAAGGTCTAAATTTCCTTCAAATAGAAAATATATACCTTCATAAGTTTTTTATGACATGTTTTAGCTTGCAGATGATATAACAACTGTGTTAATATCTAAAAATACCTCAAACTCCTCTGCAATCTTGGGTCCATCCAGGAAGAGCCTGGTGCTGAGGCAGTCCACTGGGCCAAAGTTAGCTGAATGAACAGAGAAGGAGATAAAATAATTGGGCCTAAAGGTTTGTATTGTTGTTAAGATTACCTTAACATTTGCATGGAAGTGCTCACAATCAGACTAAGAGGCTGTGAGCAGATGCAGTGTGGGAAAAAAAAAAGAGACTAATATTATAAACCGGAGGTGTAATTAGCAGAAACTGAGATGAGATTAGTTTTGTGGCTGTGTACATTCTTCAGCGAAGGTGTGAATGAAGCACCTCGGACTAATTATCGAGCCTCGTAAAGGAGCAGCGGTGGTTTATAACCATCAGCTTCTGAACACTGCAATAAAGCCGGGGTTAATCCAGGTATCTGGATGATACCGGGGCTGCCTGGATTCTCCTGAATCATTCACAAGCACTGTCTCTAAGATGCCAAACAAAATCTTTTCCAGCCACTGGTCTAATGTATTCCCAGCTGCAGTCACAAAACATCAGAACTATGGGTTGCGTTAAAAGCTAAAACTGATCTGGTAGCAGGTCTGCTCACTCACAAGTGAACTCCTTGAACTCCTGGAACACCTTGGGGTACATGGCTGCTGACATCACATCCTCAGGTGTGATGTCATCCCCGTGCGCGGCTCGGAGTCCGTCCTCCAGGGCCTTGAAGTCCATCGGCGACAGAGAGGCGCCAGGACGACCTTCGATACGTGGGAGGGACTTCAGCACCTGGGATTAAACACAGTTAGAGGATTTAGGAAAACCAAAAGAAGACGCCTGTAGAACGCCTTTCCAAACCAATGAACCAATACCATGAATCTGAAAGTCTTCCAGAGAAACTAAACCAACCACCCGATGCAACTCTCTAGTATTACACCAATTTGGTAATATTGTATTTGAATGGGTGTGCATAAGACAAACATGACATAACTCTCAAAAACATGAAGGAGTCTTCATGAATGTTTGTCATGAAGTGTCATTCAGTAAATATTGACACTTTTAATGGAAGTTTTAATGCAACTTTGAGTAGAAATGTCGGCCGTCTATCACCTGAAGAACATTTTCAGGACTAAAGACTCAACAAGATGTAAAGAAACTCATCAATGCGTTTATCTTTAGTCGTTTCGATTACTGCAGCATTACTGCCTTCACAGAAAAAAAAATCAATCTGGTTTTAGTCAGAACGCTGCTGCTGCTGCGTTCTGACTAAAACTAGGAAGTTAGAGCACATCACTCCAGTTCCTACACTGAGGGAAAAGTCTTTAAAATACTGCTGTTAGTTTATAAAGCACCACAATACATTAAAGATCTGCTGCTGTTGTATCAACCTGCCAGACTCCTCAGGTCTTCTGGTCTCCTCTGAAGAACCAGAACCAAACAAGTAGAAGCAGCATTCAGCTTCTACGCACCACAAATCTGGAACAAACTCATAGAAAACTGCAAAACAGCGTAAACACTTTAAAAACCCAGCTGTTTAGAGTTGCTTTTGAAACATAATCAATCAACAATCTCATGAGCAAAATGTAAACTTTCAATTATTGACTGTGTTCTATGAATTTTGTTTGTTTTGTTTTTATGGCGTAAAGCTTTTTGAAAGGTGCTACACAAATAAAATTTGATTTGATGATTTCCCAAATGACACTTTCATGACAACATTCTTGTTCGTCTTCTGCTCACCCCTAGTGTGAAGTGTTTTCCACAGACTCCGTGTTCAGCTGCTCTTCATTTAATTCGGTTCTCGCTCCTTACAGACAAAGCAAATTAAACCACCAAAGAAGAAGATGGAGCTGATTGAAGAAAAGAAATAGTCATTGTTTTATCCATCCTCAAACTAGAGTAGCTTCAGTTTGCCTCTTTGGATTTACATTCCTCCAACTGATGGGATCTGCTGTGAAATCAATATAATCTTTTAGTTTTTGATATGTTTTATTGAAGGTGGAAGAAAATGTGTCGTATTCATGTGTGTGTGTGTTGCCACGCTTACTTGATTGAATCAGATTCAATTTATCTGGACTGCTGGTTAAAAACAGTCCACAATATATCGCTTTATTGTGACGTCGTTGCATTGAAATCTGAAGGAAAATCAACTCAATCGAGCTCCTTTTAGGTTCAACAAGGTCTGTGTGATCCGTAGGCAGACCGCAGCGGGTCAAACGTGTTCAGGATTTCTGACATTTTATTCGTTTTTCAAAGTATCCTCCCTACAACTGATAAGTACTGACCCATATGGCCACACTTGGAAAAGTGGGTTGGTCCTTCAAAAGCCTTTGAGAACCACTGCAGTGCAGGGAGACGCAGATCACCACAGATATTCATATTTCCACATTTTCACTCAGATTTCATAAGCAACTTGGTCTTATTAGGAGACATGACAAAGTTCATATATTAAGTCAAACTGGGTTTGGAGAGTCACCTGTAAATAGTGCTGGTACCTGCTGCTGTCTGTGCTGCATTAGCCTCTATAAGCAGCATGATGTTCCAGCTCTACTTTTGCACTTGTTTCCTTTAATTGGGTCGATAAAGGGGAAATAAGTCAGAACTTTTATCCATGAGGTCGTGTCTATAAATCCAGCTCCTGCCTTATGATGCACGAACTGAACAGAAAGAAACATCTAAGTGGTTCTTATCTGCACAAGATCCAACCATAATCAGAGAAGGTTTAGTGGAAGAAAAAAAGAGGGAGTTAGAACAATGTCCTCAGGTTCAAGCTGCTTCCAGTTTGTCACCTGGATTTGATGTCAGATCAGGTAACAGCATTCTAGTTCTAGAAATTGAGATTTCAAAATGGCGGCGCCCATAAACGTCGTTAGCAAAAGCTTTTAATCATCATTTTAAACTTTACTTTCCAAAAGCAAACATCATTTTTAATTTGTTAAACTGATTTCAGTCACACTCATGTGAGTAAAATAAACAGGAGTCCACCACAGATTCCTACTCTGGATGAGCGGAGCGGCCATATTGAAACGTGTAAAAGTTCTAACTGGGAGTAGTGGAGATGCTCCAAGTTTCCCAGTGGGAAATCCGTTTTATAATTTAAAATGTCTTGTTCCACTGGCAGATTTCACTTTCAATTACCACTCTTCATCAATAGTAAGCAGTTATTGACTTAAAACAAGCTCATATTGCTTGCTGAAATGCTTCTTGTAAGTTATTTTTGTCTTATTTCAAGTGTAATAAGACATTCGAACTACAAATTAGACAAACATACTTGGTTAGAGTTTGTATTTTTGCAGTGAAGTTGATGGCTGATGCTAAAGCAAAAGCTCAATGTCCTCCATGCAATAACTCATGCAAAAGGAGACCAGACAAAGTGTCAGCGTTCACCGTTCAGCACAAGGACATGTGTTTCAGCAGGTTGACATTTCTGTGCTGAAAGTCTGATTTCTGCTAGTTTTATGGATAAATATTTGAAATATAAGGTATTCATTGAAGTAAATTATTTAATTTTCCATTGATATCTTTAGTCGTCTTTTTTTTTTGTCCTGGTTTTGAGTATCTGGAGTTTTCAGCTGGTTTCCAGGTGGAGGCCGGAGAGTGGAACAAATCTCCATACTATTTAATCTCTCTCCCTCAGTGTTTCCTGCAAAGAATCAGCTTATAGCTCACCTCCACGGCTCGCCGTACGAGTCAGAATTAGTTAAACAGAATTGCTGCTAATCATCGCCCCCAGCTCACATACTTTTGTTAATTTTGTGTAAGTAGAGCCGTGTGTGTTTAGATAAAGACTCACACGATGCAGTCTCCTGGGTTGACACAGCAAGTGTGTGTTTGAATATCATTAAAACCGCTGCTGTATCTTAACGTCGTGCGTGTGTGTGTGTGTGTGGGTGTGTGTGTGTGTGTGTGTTGGCTCGCGCCTTGTGGAAATGTGCAGACAAAGGAGTCGGTGCAACGCCATTAGTCACAGGGCGAGCGGTTCAGAGATAGCTGAGTCATTTGTGTTTGAGAGAGACACTTCAAAGATGGCAGGCTCGCTGGAGTCCCTGCTCGTTAACGTCTTCTCCTCCGAGGACGTCTTCCGCTGAAACCCGCTGATTGTTGAAGTGTGGGACACGTACAGACAAAGGCAGAGTGTGTGGGGAAAGTGTCTGTGTTAACAAATTAACCTCAAATTAAAAGGTATGTAAATTAGTCACAGCTAATGCACCGAAAGATGAGCAGTCACAATCAGATTAATATGAAATGAGCCGCTTCCCTGTTGCTAAAAGAAAGTGACAGGGAGGCAAAAACAAGCAAATTTCAGGTGATTAAAAGGTAATTACTTAAACACATCGTGGGAATAAAGACGATGGTTTCTGTCTCTCTCTGGGAGAATTTATACTTTAAGCAAACTTTTCAAACTTTTGCTGATGTTTATAGTTCAAGATTTACTCAGAGAAGATAAAAATGTTTGCTTTACATCTGACGCACTGTTTAAAAATGAATGACTCATCAGGACAGAATAAAGAGCAGAGAAAAAACTGGAGAAAATGACCTTTCAAATTCAAAAGTGCGTCTAACAGCATTGACTGTTGAACACTGCCAGCAGCAAAAAAGTTGTGGATATCAAAACCATGTTTCACACGCAGATTCAGAAACAGCAAAGCAGTTAGCTTGTAGCAGGTAGCGGCTACAGCAACAGTTTCCATGCTGTCAGTACAAAAACATATAATCTCATGAGAATCAAAGCTTTTCTTCTAGACACAAATAATAAACCTGAATTGGTTTTTTTACTTTAAACTCCACTTGCAAAAATCTGCCTGCTTCCTGGTAACCCAAATCAATCAGCAAAACCTTTAGCAGTTAAATAATGACACTACATTTCTTCCATAGTTTAAAAAGTTTAATGTTAGCTAGCTTTATACATTTAAAACCCAGTTTTCATAAGTGGATAATCATGTCCTGTCCAGGCTGTAGACTCCAAGGACAGGAAACTACAAACATTTGATCCTGTTATCAGCCACAATCAGGAGTGGGATGAATAAATGCCGAGGTCAGCAGGATGACAGGAGTTGGTTTCACAAAAGCAACAAAAAAAGCAGGGAAACGATTACCTGGAAGACTTGGCCAGAAACCGGACAGGCAAGCCTATAATGCAGCAATTTAGCAACAAATCAGAGGGAAAGCAAACATGAAGCTGACAGGAGAAATTATTAAAATCCTTCAGTTTCTGCAACTGTTGGCAGCCTCAGAGTAGAAAAAAAATGGGTGACCTTTAAAAAGAGCAGGTATTGTCTCTCAGCCGATATTTCATATTTTACATACAGCTCAGAGTGTGTGTGTGTGTGTGTGTGTAAGTGGGCAAACCAACAGATTTCTTCTTCTAAAACAAAATTTTTCTTTCTGTAAATGTCAAGTTCCCTCAGATCTGTTGGACGGAGTTTGGAACAGCGTGACACATTTCTCTTGATTCACGTGTTGAGCTTGTGCGAGGCTGCCAAACGGGCTTCTGGCTGACGCCGTGCAGCACGAGGCTCTACCTGGCTGATTGCTGACGCGGAGGACGGAGAACAGACGCGAGGATGAAAGGAAGACAGAGAGAGAGCAAGGCTTTGTTTCCATCCTCCATCTTCTCTGAAGGACTCCGTCAGATGTAAGCAGAGCGTTTTGGGAGAATTTTGGTTCCGATTTTTTCATGTCAGTAGATGAGCACCGGTTTGTAAACACGCATTTAGGTTGACGTTTCTCATGAAAGAGCAAAAGTGTTAAAGTTCAACAGCCGACAAGCGTTTTCATTCAACTTTGGTTTTGTTCAGTTAGATTAGAGGTACTCTGGGTTAGAGCTGCAACGATTCCTCCAACGAGTCGAACAATTATCTGCCTCAAAGCTTCGCTAAATTTATGTTTTATCATTTAGTGCACCGTGTTGCCGCGGGTGATTATTTATGTTGCGCAATACTCTCACTTCCACCTCTGAGCTGTTGCTAAGCAGCATGACATCTACAACATTTTTAAGATTGTTACTCCAGCTTCCTCCCAAAACAAAACTTTTAGGTTATATGTTTTTATTAACGCATGGGGGCGGGAACTGCTGACTCAGCAGTTGTTCAGCAGCAGGAGGTTAAACCTCATAAAGCCACTGAAACTGAAGCTGGCTCTTCAATGTGCCGTTTCAGTGGATATTAATTGAAAGCTTAGTGGAAGGAAAAAGTCATCCTTTACTTTATTTCTGTATAAGCCACTTTTATTGGTCTTGTACGATATTTAAATTTGGGATTTTCATTTGCAACATAAACAGAAATAAATATTAAAACCGTGTTTGATTTAAACTTTATGAATTAAATTATTGTTTTGATAGTTTATGAATAAAATGTACCGGTAGACTACATGTAAATAGTAGATATTTACTTACTAATTGGTAGTCAAAGAACATTCTGCAGCAGATTTCTGCTTTTTCTGGATGAAATAATAACTTCATAAATATGAAATAAAAATTAATTAAATGACCAGAAGCATCCGTGGATGTTTGATTCCCAACTCCAGTACCTTGGATCTGAAGGGCTCGGGGAAGCCACCGTGCGGTATTCCGACGTATCCCTGCAGGAACTCGACCACGGACTGGGGGAAGGACAGCTCATCCGCCCTCTCCTCCACCTCCGCCCTGGTCAGGTTGTTCTGCACCATGAACTGAGCCAGATCGCCAACGATCTTGGAGGACGGAGTCACCTAGAGGAAGAAATCAGCGTTGGTGTTAAACAGCCTGTTCAAGGTAAAGACCTGAGAGAATATAAAACAGAGACGCATATGATCGACTATGGGTGGACTCCAGCCAACAGGCGCTGTTGTTTATGTTTCCTGGTTAATAACATGAAATTAACATCCGGGGGAAGAACGACCTCTCAACTGATCGTTTAAACATTTTTATCACACTGATATGAGAGCTTTATATCTCAGGAACCTCTCATTACTTGCTTTATACAGATTGTGGTGGTGGCAGCATTATGCTGTGGGGATGCTTTTCCTAAAAAAAAAAAAAAAAAAAGATTGTTGTAGCTGAATGTACAAAGAGAAAATCTGGAACAAAGAGACTTCCAGCAAAATGGCAACAGTTTAAATTAAAACACTTATGTGTTAGAATGGTGTCCTAGTCAAAGTCAGCATCTTGGGAATCTATGTTAAAACTTCAAAATTAATGTTCAGATATTTTCTCCACCTAACCTGAGCAATTCTGAGATAAAAATAAAGCCTCAGAGGCCAGTTTGAGTCACTATTCAAAAGGTTTGCAGCTAGAATACGATTCTAATGAATGAAAAGGCATGCCACACCTTTCAGATTTTAAATAAATGTCCTTTGGCTTGTCACGTAAAATTAAAATCCATCAAAGTTTGTGACCAAAACTCAAAATCAAAGCGGGAGAATAATTTCTCCGGGTTCAAAAATAAACCAGAACATGAAGCAGCAGAAAACAAATCAAAATCACAAGCAATATTTTTTATGTGCCAGAATAACAGTTCCTGCTGCACAATGTTGATTAGCTGACGCTTTGCTGGCGGAACGCGACACTGATGGGAGTTTCGACTGGAGAAATTGCTCTTCTGTTATAATGAAGAGATTCAAAGCTGCTCTAAACTCTTTCTTCTGGGGAATCGGAGCTTCAAAAAGGGCGGGAAGGGTCGACTAATCTATAACCGCCAGGCTGCACCCACCGCACTGTTCTCCAGTTTTTAGCCAAAACATCAACTTATCAGTGTAATAGGAAAGATTCGAAGAAAACCTTTCAAACTGAAAACTCTCTGCCATGCAGAAAACTAATAAAAAGTGCCGGAGCAGGCGTGGATCCGGTGAAATACTGACACCTGTTTCCTACGACATCTGCTGACGAGACGTCCTGAGTGAAACCTGAAGCGCTCTTCCTCTTCAGGGATTTCCTCAATCTTCTGGGATTTGGGTGCTTGTTGAAGCATGACACAAATAAGAAATACTCCCTGATAAATGAGGAGAGTGTACTTCCCTGCTACAAAACCTATGGCTTAGTTTGACTGGCATTTGAAAAGATAATGATAGATTTCTCTCCCTTTTGTTTGCAGGAAGGCTTAAGTGATTTGAATGGGCTTTTAAAATCCCTGGAGAGGCCATTATGTTGGTGGAAATGCTGAGCAAAAGTTAATTTCAGAGTTGCTTTAAAATACAGCAGAACCATTTGTCTGCCTTTTTCCCTTTCACTGCCATGTTGAAATTGGTTTCTCATGTTTAAAATAAATTTTACAAATTGTGAACAGCCTCAGATCTACGGTCTCAGTGTGGATCAAAGCACTTTTAATCATCATTTCTCTGATTTTATGTCAAGATTCGTCACTTTTTCCTCTTTAATATTCAAGCCTCTCTTGTTTCCTGCCTTCTTTTTCACAGCCCAGATATTTATTATTCCTCGATCCACAGTGACATCAAGACTGTTGATATTTGTTGATGAACCAGACGCCTCTGACTTTCTGGGAGCAATATCAGATATATTAACTCTGAACCTTCAAATATTTTACAGAAAAAAAGGTGAATAATATCCAAAGGTCTTCTAGAAGTTCTTTGTAGCTGAAATAAATGTTCTTTATAAGCTTTTATTTTGTTCTACAGTCTGATCAAAACAGCAGCAGAACTCCACTCCATCTGATCTCAATAACGTCGCACCCAGCAAAACCATCAATCCCAGTTATTGGAAATACAATTATGAGCAGATAATGGCTTTCGAAGAAAAATGTTGGGGGCTGAGAAAGGAGGCAATCACAAGTTTCTGATCCTGTACGGCCCAAACATGAGGGCTCATGTACAAGAATTACATTTGAAACCATTTTGTCAGCTTCATGGTGGCTCTGGAGGAATCTGAGGGTGAATAATGTTTGCTGGGATGATATAATATAAATATAACCTACAGAAGGCTGCAGAAACCTCCTGTGTTTCACAGCTTTTCACTTCAGTCAGAGGGATATTTGCTGAGACGCCACCTGCAGTTCCTGAGGCCCGCAGTGTAAAGCACCAGGTGATATGAAGTCAAATATCTGAAGCCCTTTTTGGACAATAATTGGAAAGAAAAAGGCTAAAAATGAACAGGAACTGAGCGCTTTTGTTCATATTGTAATTGTTTTTGATGCAGTCACTTTAAATACTTTGTTACTGTTGCCTACAAAGGTCCTGTAGTGGGAATTAGTTATGGCTATAAACACAGTGATGCAATAATTAGATTATCTTGATGTATGTTTCTGTGTCTGTCCCTATCAAATAAAAACAAAAAAAACAAATAATAATAATAATAAAAACACCCTGCCTGCTTTCTGTAGTGGATCGGATGATGACCTGATCTCAGGTTGAACTCATTTTTATTTTGGGTCGAATCAAAAATCTGAATGTTCTTAAAGGGCCAGCTGTGCCAGAATGTCTCGATAAAACCCATTAAAGTGTTAAAATATTAATAAGTACTTGTTTGTTTCAGCATTCAGTAAGTGTTTCTTAAAATTAAATAATACTGAACATTTCTTCACATGCTAAGGGGAGTAAGGCTGAGGCAGCCGTCACCTAAACCCAAAAGCTTTTGACACATTTTGAGAGAAATTTACTGTAAAAATATGAAAAACAATGAGGGGATCTGTTGATTTTGTGTGAATCTTGCAGTTTTGTGAAAAACTAGAGAGATTAATTGATGTAATTTGGAGACTGGAGGGCCACACAGAAAGCTACAGCGGGCCAGATTTGGCCCCCGGACCTCGAGTTTGATACGTGACTTAGAGGGACTCGGCCTTTCACAATAAATTTATCTGAATGATGAATTGTCCCAAAAGTTACTGATACACAACAATATTGTTGCTTTGAGACATAATAATGCATGTTTGTTTTCTCCAAGTTAAATAAACTTTAATTTGGTAAAGAACAAAATTAATATTTAAAATCTTCCAAATAAATCAAATATTTTGAAAACAAATTTTCAAAAAATTATTTCTAATACATTTTTTATTCATTTTATAATTTTATTAACTAAAATACAATTTTTATTTTTTTATTTTACAAAAATTGCATTTATTTTTTGTTAATAGATAAAATAAAAAGAAACACTACTTACAACAAAAACCATAAAAAATGGATTATGATTTCTCTCCAGGCAAAATGTTTCTCTCCCAAAAATATGAATCATTTTAATACATCATGTGATTAATTGATTATTGCAGCTAACTGATAAAACCTCTTGATAAGAACTTAGCTGTCCATTTAAAGAGTCCTAATTTTCTGCCTCCGTCTATAACCCACATTTCTCAGCAAGTGGACATGCATGACTCCACATCTGCGATATTACAAAGCTGCAGCAGCAGCAGCAGGAGGCCAGGCAGACGGATTGCGCCCGTGTGTGGAAGAATGGCGGCGATATTGTGTGAGCTTGTATGCCTCTGCATCCTGTGTCAGTGTGCTTTGCTCACATTTGCTTTGAAATGCAACTCTATCCAAACCCGGCTCCCCTAATGGGAAAAGGATTATATCACTCAGAACGGCGAGCGTGCATCTGCTGGTGTGTGCGGGTGGAGAGGCAAATAAAACACACAGACAATAATGCAAGCCGGCCAAGCCAGGAGCGGAGTGAAGGATGGTACCTGTCAGGAGGAGGAGGAAGGAGAGAGGAGTGATAATAAGAGGCTCAGAGGAGGAGAGCAGGAATGATAGAAAGATTAGAGATACATAAAGGAAGTCTAATCGAAATGAGAGACGATGGGAGCAATTGATGAGGGAGGAGATAAAACTAAATGAAAGAGGAGAGAGATGGCGGGGAGTTGCAGCAAGAGTGAGAAGGAGACATAAAGGGATGGACAGATTAAGAAAGAAAGCAGCAAACAGACAGGAGCCGTCGACATCTACAGCCCCACAGGCAATACAAGACGTGCTCCACCTCCAAGTGTAACAGACTGCGTGTTCGAGAGAGTGCAGGTGAGTGAATACGTGCCTGTAATTGCAAAAGGAAAGTGGCAGAAACACTGAGGCGAGCGAAAAAGACAGAGCAGCCGTACAGAAATATACACAAGTCACATCAAGCTCAGACGGCGACAGGTTCTGCAAAGCCGAGAGGAGGAAGGAAGGGCTGATGAAAAAAGAAATGCAGCAGAAGTTTGAGAAGAGAAAATAAACAGGACCAAGGCTTTTGGAGAGCTGGAAAACCTCCAAATAGACAAGTCAAGGCCAATTAATGGCGCCCTTCCTCCTATAATTCACTGAATGTTGCTGCAGCATCATTAGCTCTGTCAGAGATTATATTGTTAAAACTGCACCGCTGGGCATCTGTGCAGGTGAATTCAGACTGATACTCCTGCTGTTCAGCAAATCCACCTTCAAGCAAAAACGATATCAAGCAGGAAAACAGCAGAAAACAGATCAGTTGTTACAATTATCCTCTGGCAAAGAGGGATTTATACTGCAGCCTCACGCTGGGCAGGATGTCACAGATTCAGCTGGTTTGGAACAACAAGCCGGTTGAGTTCAGAGTAATTACTAACGATCACTATGCATCTGTAACAGGATGGATGGATGGATGGATGGATGGATGGATGGATGGATGGATGGATGGATGGATGGCTAGCAGAGGGGATGATCACTAATTAAATGTCTTCCTTCCATAAAACTTTCCTACTTAAATTCTGATTTTTACCCGTTTTTTTCCTGATTTCTTTCCGTTTTCCTGGAATGGAGTTAAAGTTAAAGGAAAACATCGAGTGGAAACTCACATCTAGACATGGATGTAAAAAAGAGGTAATTGTGTTGAACCTTTGCAGAAAATGTCTTTTTGTGGTTTTATTATATCACAGTAAGTAAATGGTTCAATAGGACCTTTTAATAAACAAACAAAACAATTTCAGGTTACGATCAGACAGTTGTTCTCTTTAACGAATCAATTTCAGCAACAGATGATGTTTACCCTCAGATTATTGTTCATTCTTTCCTAAACATATTAAGTTATGGATGTTGTGACATCGTTGTGATGAGTTGAATCGTTTATGTTCCAGTTCAGACTTAAATCCTTACGATTTAATTAGAACAGGAGTAAAAATACCCTCAGCCTCAATCAGCATTAAAGGGGCTTTGATCAGTTCAGTCACAGAAGTTTCACATCGGACTGAATCCATCCTGTTAATGATGCAGCAGCCATGCAGTTTGCATGTACAGCAGTTTGGGACCAATTAGCCACGGCAAGGTTTCTAAATGGGAGGAGAGAAGTTTGCACTAACTATGAGGATGATGGAGACATGAAACGCCGGGTTTATGCTCCTGAGGGCGTCCATTGATCTGAGTGAACAGTTCTGCACATTAGGTTGGACAATGGGTGAAGTCTGTGTGTGTCACCATCAGATCAGGAGATATTCTGCTGTTTGTAGTGGAGAGCCTCCGGTGGTTCTATAAATCTGTCTTTTTTTAATTAAAATGATCATAACTGAGCCACATTGTCAGTGATCTAAGCTTCTAGTTCAGCTAATGCCACTAAATCCGTCTCTATGGTTTGTCTGACATGCAAAGGATCCAAAAGAACAATTATTCACAATTTAAGAGTCAGAAAAATGCGACTCTGCAGTGTTTATCAGAACTGAATAACTGATCAAAACTAGAAAAATATTTGTTTTTCCAGACTTCATTCCCTGTTCCATTGTTTCTATTTATGTATCCATCCATCCATTGATCCATTCATCCACCATCAGTTTTCCTTCCTCTAGGAACTCTAGAGTAATTGCTCTCCAAATTTTAATTGCATTTCAAGAAAACACAACCAATTTATACAAAAATGGGTGAAAATGTACCTTAAATTTAAGTAGTAATGTTTTTTATGGTGGGACAATGCTAAACATTTAATTTATATCATCATCACCTCCACTAGTCATGTTGTCTTTTGACTTCAAAGTTACACAGTTCTGTATTTTTATCTCAGTTTCCTTTCACTTAAACATATAAAATCAAATCTAAGAGCCATTAAACGTGTGTGCAAGTCATCTCTGTTTGGATGTTCTGCTGCTTCAAAACAGATTTAAACCTATTGAGTCTTTTTGAAGCAAGTTATTTTTATGCAAATACCTCGGTGATGATTAAAACTCCCCCAAACGAGCTTCTTTTGCGTTTCATTGTTCTTAAAATGAAAAGTCGTGCAAATGAAGTTCTTTGACGAGCACAATCCTTCAGCCGCAGCTGCAGACTTCAGAGATAGCTTTGAGTTTGAGAGCTTTCTGCCTTACAGGGTGTGCAGGGGACGGTCTGCATACTGCCAGCACATTATGTGGTCTGTCCTCTTTACGTCTACATCTCGTAAGCACACTCCTTCACCGTTATAGACAAGCTGACAGGGAGAGAGACGCAGGCATTGTCAGGCTAACAGGGTGCAGCAGAGGGCAGCGCGGCACCCGTAGGCACACGGAGCCAACATTGGCTTGTGCAGTGAAGCCCACAGAGTCTTAATTGAATTGATAGAGAACATGGAGAGAGAGTGAGGAAGTTGGGGAGAGAATTGATGAGCAAAACAGAAATGGAAAGCAGAGGGGAAAACAGAGGCAAGAATCTAAAAAACATATGAGACAAGGAGGCAGATAAATGGATATGGAGCTGACTGAGGAATAAACATTTGCAACAAAATGAGAGACCAGAGACCAGAAAGGTTTGATAAAGAGAGAAGAGGAAAACAATTAGAGGGTGAACACAATAAAAGAGGAACGAATCTATTATGAGGATGGTAAATAATGAAGGAAAACAAAGGGTTTAATGAAAGATAATGAGAAACAGAAAGGCAGGCAGGAGGTAAATTCTGGGTGCAAATCAAAGTGTTGAATGGATAATAACGTTTCTCCACATGATGGTAATTAAAGTTTCCTTTAAAAGATCAAACTGTGGACTGGAGGAAGACATCATGAACCAGCCTGAAACCAGAGGATGGATAAAAATGCAACAACTGCAGTCCTGGCTGCACTGAGGCGTTATGAGATTAAACATAATTAATGACTAAACTAAACAAAAAGGATGAAAATTAGCTCTAAAGAAATCGAGTTTTCACTCAGTTTAAGGTGGCTTGTAGAGCAACCTGCAAGCATTATGTAAGTGATGCTGTGGTTAGCTCAGGGGAACATGTTAACGGAGACAGAGCAGCTGATTTCTGACTCCTTTAGACCAGCAAAATGGTCGCTATAGAAGACAGCGGTGCAGCAAATCCTTCTTTGACCCATCAGAGATAACAGAAAAGATTACTGCTGGTTCATCTGCGTTGAAATTAGCCTCATAGCGAATCATCAACAACATTGGTGAGAAAACGTAGCCCGATTAAGAACTTCTTCTCAGTCCAAACTCCTGAATGGAGGAGCGTTGGTGTGAAGGAGGAGTGCTGGGAAGAGCAGGAGCTTCTTAAAGAGACAGAGGCCCAATTTGAAACCGTTAAATCGAATCTTGTTTTAGTTCTGTTTGGTATGTAAACAGCATTTTTATAACAACTGAACACACAGCATAGAATATACATTATCGTCCATGAACTCAAATGTCCGTGATGTACAGTGTCAGCTGCCTAAACAGGCTATAAATAAATATATAACGCACATGAACACAAACTGCAGTTTAAAAACAACACAGCATCGGGCCGGAAGATGTGGCTGGTATCATTTCATGTGGGTCGATATCGATAATTATTGATTAGTGTTTAGTTGTAAACATCTGGCCAAACTGTTCCTGTTTCATTCACAGCTCTCACTCAGTGCTGTTATTTTTTAAAATTATTTTTAGGTTGTTACGAGGGACACTGGTGAAACCTTAAACTGCTGCTGCGTCAGTTGCTCAGCAGGTTGTTGCTAGGTAACCACAGAGTGAGTGAGTTGCTAGGTAACCAAAGCGCCGCTCAGCTGGCTGTGAGGTCGAGCAGTTGAAGCCTTTTTTTTTTTCTGCCTACATCCCCCACAATGCTGTGCGTTTCTGAACCATCGCCATGTGATTATAACAGAACACCAAAGCCATTGCACACCTTCCAGGCCGCAGCGTAATGTTCATTTAAAATTTAAATTCAAAAGGGCATTTCAAATGATTCAGTTTAGTTTTTGGGGATTTCTGTAGCTTTTACTGGAAGGCAAGAGCTTATACTCCACATACAGGATGTGGGACGGAACCAACGATACCCTACAGTTACTTGATTGCGCTAAAAAAATGACATTATGTACCTGGAAAACACATAATACCCCTCCACATTTAATCTGCTTTGATGCATAAAGCTGAATATTTGGCAACACTTTGTTTGACGGGGTGTGCATAAGACTGACATGACACTGTCCTAACACGATAAAACATCTGTTATAAACATGAAGGAGGCTCTGTTAATGTCTATGACTGTTGTCATGAAGTGTCATTTGGTAAATAATGACACTTTAATGCAAAGTTGCTCTAAAAGTTGCATTAAAAGTGCCAGCTTTGCATTACTTACGAAATAATAGCACTTTAACGCAAAGTTGGCTCTTTTACTGGACTTTTAATGCAACTTTCCATTAAAAGTGTCATTATTTACCAAATGACACTTCATGATAACACTCAGACTTTCATAAAGGCTCCTTCATGTTCATAACAGATGTCATGTTTATGACAGTGTCATGTCAGTCTTATGCACGCCCCATCTAATAAAATGTTCCTTATAATTCGTATATTTTGAATCTAAAGTTGTAATCAGCTCTGCAAACGGGTGTTGAAGGGGACTGACACGACTGAACACGACTCCTCCTGACAGGAGATAAACTGGCTTCTGTCATGCAACTCTGCTGCATCAATAAATACATTTATTCAAATAAAAACCTCTTTCATCTGTTCAAGATAAAACTAGTGAGGAGTAAACTTGCACAACATTGTTATGCAAGTAGAGCACAAGGTGTTGTTCATGAGACTCAGTAAACGTGATAGATGCCGGTGGAAGAATATTAAACACACACCGCAGTAATATTTGTGTATTCAGCAGAGCATTGCAGATGAAATTGTGTATTTTGCATTTATTGCTATAAACGCAAAGTCTGCTTGACTTACAGTTGTGAGCGGGTGCAGACCTGTTTGCCTCACTGTGTCTTGCATTTAGGGTAAAATCAGAAACTTGTAAACAGGATTTTTCTATTTTTGGATGAATAGCGCCGAGTTCTCCATCAAACCAGGATCATTACATACGTGTTTGCAGTTACGTTGCTGTTGCCTGGAGTTTTGTGTTCCCGTCTCACCTTAATGAGGTCTCCCAGTAGTTTGTTTGCTTCAGCGTAAGCCTTCTTCACCTCCTTGAACTTATTTCCGAGCCCCATACTATGAGCCTGCAACGAAACAGACCACAGCGGTGATGAGCCGTACATACAAACCTTTTATTACCTTCCTTTCTGAAGGAAGGAAGTCAAGTAATGCTTGGCCAGTCAGTAGCTTCAAATTGCTGCTGCAGCATCAGAAGGTCAGCGCACACACTATTGTTACATGTGATTTGCAACAACATATTTTTGCTTCCTGAGACGGATATGTTTTTGTTTATCTATTTCTTCTGATAAGTACACAGATCTAGAAAATAACTTTCAATTATCAAACTGGGAATGTAGAATAACAGGGTAAAAACCAAAGTAATCTGCTGGAAATTATTTGGTCAATCTCTGTAGTCAAAACAACCTGTTATTCTACAGAGATGGCTTCCCAGAATCTTAGAGATGTTTCTAAGATTCTGGTGGCAGCACACACAAAGAATCGGCTTTAGTAAAGCTGCCAATAAGCGTCACAGTTCTTGAATTTGGACAGACAAGATGAATTTATTAGAGGCGTCCAACTCATTTTCATTTTGGACTGTTGCAAAAATCTGAATGTTCTTAAAGGACCAGTTGTGCCAGAATCTACTGATCAAACCCATTAAATTGTTAAAATATCAATAAATAGTTGTTTGTTTCAGCATTCTATAAGAGTTTATTAAAATCAAATATCTTTTCTCAGCGATCAGTTCATCCGGGATTTCATGAATGTTTGTGTGTTTTTGTTTTGGGGTTTTTTGCAATCAAAATGACAGATTTTTGTTGCCAATTTAAAAATATTTGTAAGGAATTTTTTACAATATTTGCTAAATGTAAGTTTTTATTACTCGCCACATCAATCACAGACTTTGACTTGACATCAAGTAAGGCTGAAGCAGAAATAAACTCAACGTTTGTGACCAATTTTTGAGAAAAATTTGCTGTAAAAGTCAGAAGAAAATTGTCAATCTGTTCATTTGGTGTCAATTTTGCAAGTTTGTAAAAAACTGGAGGGGCCACATAAAAAGCAACGGCGGGCCAGATTTGGCCCCCGGGCCTTGAGTTTGACACGGGCACCAACTGATCATCAATCTTTAAAAACCCTGACCTGCCAAATCAGATTTTGGTCCATACAAACTTTCTTAATCTGCAAAAGTGCTAAAGATAACGACATAAGATCAACTGTTCTCCCAGAACTAGGGAAATTGGGAATAAATGATCAGCCAATCGATTTATTGATGCATCTCTAATTTTTAGCTACAACAATTTAAAAGAAAACGATAACAATCCTTTCAGATTTTCCTTGGCTGTGCGTCAGATTACAATCTAAACATTTCTCAAATCTGCCTCTGATTGGCTGATCGAGCCTCAAGTCGGCTCCTTCTCTGGACGCTCTGATTCAGTCATTTAATTTCCCTTTGAGATCAATAAAGTATTTTCTATTTGAATTGAATATTAAAAGATGAAAACCTGATCCACCAAGAAAACACAGAGGCAACCGAGTCAATGTTGTAATTATTGAGTGGAAAATTTGGTTGCATCTGTTTTTTTGTTTTTTTTTTGCATTGCATGGTTTTGGGGAGAAAAGCCTTTAAAAAATCTTTACTTGTGCTCAGAATCAATCAGTGACTAAAATTTAAATGGGAATTTTTTTTTCTTGCTGTTACTTGGTTCCAAATTCAGTGTGAGGAAGAAAAAAAGATGAGTCAGAACAACGATTCCTTTTCAAAGAATCGCAGAGAATCCAACTTCTCTCCAGTCGAGAGAGAAAACTGTTTCTAAAATGCATTGCATCTAAAACACAAGCTGTCTACTCCCAAACGCTTACAAAAGTACCAGCATTATGAAATCTGATGCTAAATTGAACTAATACTTGTAACTGAACCAAAAAAAAACAAAAGAGGAATGAAATAAAATTCGATTTGCTTTCATATTGTAAATAAAAATCAATGTGTGTCAAGTTGACGACATGGAAGGACATGGACCTGGAAGTGCAGGTTGGTGTACTGTCCTCCAGGTATCTCGTTCTCGTAGACGTCGGCGTTGCCCGACTTCATGGTGGCGGTGCAGTCGAAGGGAGCGTACAGGCCTCTGGTGACCTCCCAGTACTCGCTGTAGTCGAACACCTTCTCCAGGGCGATGCCTGCAACACAAGACAGCAAATCAATGATCGCTGCAGAGAGACGCATAATGTGGAAATGTCCGCAGAGAGTCTGCAAGATTGTGATGGAAGAGGCAGTTTGTGGTTCAGATCAAATATGAATCGGGGAATCTTTTTGATGACCTGACACTAACAACTTTATTTTGAAACCACAACTTTTTAAAAAAAATTTTTATTTATTTGACATATTACAGCATAAACTAATTAACAATTTCTATTACAATGTCACATTTGCAGTGACAACCAATGCAACAGCTCGTCATTTATCAGAACTTATGAACGTGTGCCAGCTGATAACATTAGCAATTAATTTGAATGCATGACACAATAAACAAGACATTTCTCAGTATTTAAAGACAACTGAACATCTCAGCATGGGTCTAAATGTTGCTGGTTTCTGTTTAATAATCACCACGTTTCTCACAGATGATCTGATACATTCAGCTTCCTTGCTCTTATTAGCACAAGCCTAAAAAGCTGTTCAGTATTCTTGTCTATTCCCTCTAATATTTAGGGAACCGTCTGTTTCTCCTTTGTGCGACATCCTTCTGTCAGTTTACTTTTAATTAGGAAAAGGAGCCCTGGTGCTGAGGCAGAAATGGCTTTACATTTTGTATTTTTGCAAACAAAAGTAGCAACAACAACAAAAAAAAAAGCTGTTGTGACAGAGTGACAAGGTTGTAATTCCAAATTAGAAAAAGAAACTCCAAAGTGTTTCTGTGCCTAAATTGTGATCTCGGTGAAGAAATAGAGCGAGTGCGATGTTAATGTGAAATTAATGTGCATGTAGCTGCTCCTCAAACTCAGCTGCCTGCCAAGCCGGTGGGTAATTGGGTCCATTTCCTTCTCTGCTTGCAAACACATACAGTTCTTGGAGGTTTCCTTTAAGCTTCCAGAGTGAAATTACAGCTTCATTTTTACACAGGAAAGAGGCATTATGATCAGAGAGCAGCAATCTTGAATAGCAGAGAAAGCATTTTTATCAAGTGATCAGTGAAGCAATGCAGGGGAGAGTGGGGTAAGATGAGCCAGTGGGTAAACTGACCCACTCTGTATGTAGGCAGCGGTGCACATTTAATGTCATGTTAAAATAAATATCCTCCATTTTGGAGTCCTTCTTCTAATAGCAGGAAGCATGTGATAATGTGTTAAAGGTGTTTTATATACTAAAAAAAAAAAAAAATCACTAGCTTGTCAAAGTGAAAGAAAAATATGCATTTTAGCAATAATGACTCATGTCCAGGTCTAAAAATGTCATTTTATCTGTATAGCACATTTAAACATAAAAGCATTTAACCAAAGTGCTTCACAATTTACACCAGGAGTATCAAACTCATTTTCAAAGATCATGAAAGCTCTTAAAGGGCCAGTCAAGCCAGAATGTATGATAAAACCTGTTCACAAACTGTTAAAATATCAATACTCTTCAGTCCTTCCAGGATTTTGTGATTGTTTTGCAACAAAAATCAAAGTGTTATTTGGACATTTTGGAACTGATTAGGAAATATTTGCGACATTTGCACTTATTTATGACAGTAAATGTGACGTCTTATTACTTGCTGTATAGAAGCAGCTGTTTAGTACAAGTAAGAAAGTTTGACAAGTTTTTAGAAAAATCTGCTCCCAATTAGCTCAAAAGATTTGTTTGATTTTACATGAATTTACACAATAACTCTCAAGAAACTGGAGGGACTGATTGATATAATATGGCAGTAAACAGACTAAAACTGCACTGATTTGATTGGTAACATAACATTTAAGCGCACTTAAATTAGTGTAGAACTTAGTGGGCCACATAAAAAGCTACGGCGGGCCGGATTTGGCCCACGGGCCTCAAGTTTGACACAATACAAAACACAGAATAAAATAAGAAAATAAAACTCAAATGTACACCATATCAAGCCACATAAAAAAATTAGCTAACGATTAACTCAAGCTGCTAAGATCATTTACAGGCTGGAATATTTGTAATTAAAGCAATAATTAAAGAATATCTTCACCAAATGACCAACAGGAGGCGGGTAGTAGTGACTAGACACAATTACAAGAGTAACTCTTTGGAAAAAATACCTTCAGGAGTAATTTCACTAAACTACTTTTACCTGAGTAATATTACTATGACTAAAATTGCTATAAGTAAAATTTGTGGATCTTCTACCCAACTGTGAGAAAAAACAACACATTTTCACCAAAACATGGACCTGACAGAAAACTACAATTTATATTGAAGTGAGACCTCCTGTCTATACACCAGCTTTGTTGCTCTATTGTTATTTTGTATCTGTTGAGGCTTTTGTGCCATTTTGAGATCAAGAGAACGCAGTAAACACTATAGATCATCTTTACTTTAACATAAATACACATTACTAACCAAGTATTGGTTTCACATATTTTAATTTAAAAAACATTAACTGGAGAGGTGTGTCTTTTTTCATTATAGTCAATAAAATATCAGAATTTTCACAGAAAATTATGTTTTTTCATTTGATGATAACATCTGTTACTCAGTACTTTACTAAATACTTTTAGGCATTTCTTGAGGAAGTACTTCAGGCGAGAAGATAAAATGTTTTGAGAAATTGATCCACCTGTGTCTAATATAGAACTATGATATCAAATATTGCAAATATAAACTGCGTGGTAACAATAAGGCTCAAAAATAAGAGTCAGGAAAAACTCTTCAAGCTCAAAGAAAACTTGATAAATCATGTAGAAAACAAATGCTTATAAATAATTGTACATTACTCTGCATTAGCTTCTATTAACTGACAATGAGTCTAAAATATGACAGCAGTAAAAACATTAGAAAATTAAATCTGACTAATGCTACGATGCTCAGAGACACGGAGATGAAGGTTTGCATTGCTCCTCGTCTTTCAAAGCAAATGCTGTGAGAAAACAACTAAAAAACAACAACAAATGCAGCGTCATTGTCAGATATCAATCACCAGCAGATTAAATAGAGCAAGGATAATAGAAACAAAAGGACAAATCAAAACGAGGAGCTGCATCTTTTTTTCAGTTTACCTGTCAACATATGTAACATTTATGCTTATTTTACAATACATTAGAATAAATTTACTGAAATGTGTTAAGTTTGTAATGGTATTCTAATTTATGGAGATGCACCTGGGCTTTATACCCTCATTACTCTTTCACCTGCACATTTTAATCTTTGTGTAAATGTTTTAATGCACTTAAGACGTTTACGTGTGCTTTTTAAAAAATGCCAATTCTGTATGCATTTAAGTTTTAAAGTCACTGTTTGATAAGGTCATGTAATCTCATTTATATAGCACATTTTCAGCAACAAGGCATTTCAAAGGGTTTTACGTAAATTACAGGAAATACAAACAAAACAAAAACTGCAACATAAAGAACAACAAAAGTACTTCATAATTACACATAAAAAATAAAACAAAAAAGGAAAAAGACTCAACGGCGGCAAATTTACGCCACAGAAAACGAGATTAAAACAATCTAATTAATTAATGAAAATGAAAAAAGTGATCATTCATGCGTCTCCCTTGTGTTGGGTCTTTCGATTTTATACTTAATTTTAAAGCTTTTTATACAATAGATATCCCGAAACACTGTGCATTGCTGCTTTAAGGCTCAACAGGGTGAGACGGATTGTGGACAACCTTTCAGACATTACTTATAGATTAAACCAACCAGAAGGATTAAGCTAAATAACTGCTAAGCTAAACCAAGATGAGATATTAAGGTCTGGTGGCAACTTCAGTCAAATGTTTCTCTAAGGATTAAGAATAGGTTTTGTTATGCATTAATAATCAAATTTGATTTTAATATGTTCTAAAACTTTACATAATGTAAAGGTTACAATCTATATTTATTAGAATTTAGCTAATATGATTTTTTTTCATCTTTACTGACCCAAAATTTTAGTCTGACTGATTTCATGTCAAAAAAGTGAGGGGGGAATTACACAGGATATATATCTGATTTCAGCTCTTTGCTGTTTACAGTATTTGCTTTGTTTTGATTTATTTTATTTTTAATTTTTTCAGAAAATGTCTGTATAAAAATGAACTTGGCAGCACACCCAGTTCTGATTCAACTCCTCCACCTTGATCGACTGCAGCGCTGCGGCATCAATTAAAGCCATGCATGATGCATGAGGAGCGAATGCAGTCAAACACCAGCACCACTTTAATATGCACCATCATTCAAACTGAATAATCTGTCACACAGGTGTGTGCGTGCAAGACTGCAGCTTCCTGAGTACACACAATGACATTTTAAACAAATTTCAAAAATTTTCCAGGGCAAAGAAATAATATGAAAATGGAAGAAAATGAGCAGTGGGAGTGATCTGGGTATAAGAAACTGCTAATGGCATTGTCACAGACTGGGAGAGAAAGGAAGAGGAGGATGTAGAGACAATATGACAGAAGCAGGTATGAGAGCAGAGGGAGAGAGGGATGGAGACAGTGAACAGCGATGATTACAGGTTTGGAGCCAAGACAGGAGAAAGAGGGAGAGTGGGAGTAAAGGAAAGTAGTAAACAGGCAAAGGTCAGGAAGGTATGGAGGAATTCAAGGGAGAGACGCACTTGATTAGAAAAGTGGTGAGGTAGGCAAGACAAGCTGGAGGAGGGAACTGGCATTAAGAGAGCCAAAGATGAGAAGAGGAAAACAGCAGAAAGTGACAGGAATAAAAGCATCAGGTAGTGAGGACGGGGTCAGCCAGGGTCACGCAGAATCAACATGTATGAATGCAGAGGCGAAGTCTCACCTGAATACCGGCCTCATCTTTTTTTGGTTTGTCTGGCTCTCAAATTGATATTCAGCCACCAAACTGAACCGTGTCTCAGCAACATATCATGCTTCCTGCGTGTCTCCAGCGGATCTCAGTTTGTTCCACAATCCGAACATGAACCTGCCATAAAGATGGCGAGCGAGAGCAGCGGCCATGCAAAAAGGTTTCCCACTAAAAGGCCAAGTCACAGTGAGAACGCAGCGTGTTTTAATGGCTCCGTTGCTGCGCGCGACAAAAACAACAACAAACGTTCCTGTTCGTGATGAATTTTGCTTTTTCTGTGAGCGATTGCATGAATATCTTTGCAGAGAAAAATCAGACCAGCAACGAAGTCAATTTAGCTGCAAGGACTCCTGCCGGGTCAGACGCCACCATAGTTTATTGGTGTATTATGTTTGACAAAAAGCACCACAGTTCCTCTGGGAATATTGACAGGACATCATGTTGTCTGCTTCGCCGTTCATCTATGGAAAAAAGGTTTGATAAAAGAAAGAAATGCCTCAAATGCAAGAAAAACAACAGTTTTTGTTGGAAATCCTTTAGAGGAATGTTTTAAACTATATAGAGAAATGAGCAACAGTTCAAAACAAAATGTTTTAATGTTATTCTTCCATCATAAACAAACCTGGAGGGTTGCTTTGACTCATTCACGCATGTTTGAGAAATCATTTAATCACTCGTGGCAGGAATTGCTAAGGAACACAAAAAGTGTCGCCTATTTCCACAAAAATCAGTCTCCACTCACTTGGCACCTCGAGACTAGTGGTAGCAGCAATTAGCAAACACCTGGAGGATATGCGCGTCTGCTGTTGCAAAAGGCATCATGGAGGAGCATTGTCATGATGAGGTGCTAAAGGCCAAGTGTCGGAAAGAGCAGGAGCTTCTTAAAGACACAGAGACTCAATTTGAAGGCGTCAAATTGCGAAGTAAAATTTCTTGGTTGAACCGAAAGTAGCATAATTACTTGATTGTGCTATAAAATGGCACCATGTCTGAAAAATACATGATACTGGCCTTTTAAAGTTCACCTACCATCACCTACTAAAGTTCAGTTCTCGCAGATTTTTCAGTAGAATGTAAAATTTAGCTAATCATAGACTTTTTCCTTGAGTACACCTAAAATATTCCAAAGACATGCAAATGAAATACTTTGGTGCAAAACCACTTGACGCGCTGTTGGATATTGGAAATCAGCCAATCCAGGAGGCCCATTTGTTTTCCTTGTCGCTGATTGGCTGTGCCATCAATACAGTGGAGGTTACCCTCTGTGGTACCTTAATATGTGTCTCAATTCATATTAAGGTATATTTTAATAGTTTAATATAACTATTAAAATATAATACTTGAGGGAGTTTCAAGTATTCATGGATGTCTGCCATTTGCCGGTGGCCGCATTAACCTAACCTCAATAAATACCGGGGGTCTAACATAAACCTGAGAACATCGGTGAGGAGCCGAGAGAAAAACGCAGACCGTCGATGTCCTCAGGTAATCCCACGATTCGTATAATCTGCTGCTGCTTCGTCCTTCCAAATCCACCACTCTGTTGTCGATATCAGCCAGTTGTTATCTTTGCAAAGCTCAGAGATTTTAGCCACAAGTTGATCCAAACGTTGGTCAACTTCGTCGTTTCCAGAGAATCCATGGTTCGTCTCTGCAGCCTGGACAGCGTTCAGCTGAGAGGTCAGGTTTTCTACGGATGATCTAAAGTCCATCAGCAGTGCATTCAATGATAACTGAACTGAAACTTTGTGTTTTAAATTGCATCATTGTCGGATAAGCTTGGATAATTAACAGGAAAAACATCTGATCTCAGCAAACACCACGGAGACACTTTGAATAAAAAGCGTAAAGTAAAACCTTCCTGGTTTAACTGTGCTAAGTGACTCCAGAAGAGGCCGAGCCAACCTATGATTAAGCAGCATAGTTAAATGTTTTCCTTATCAGAGCTTACAGGGGGGACTTAAACTGAACCAAGTGGTTCATTAATGCATTATCTGCATTAACAAACTGCACATAATGGGGCTAACATTCTGCTCCACCGCAGCAGCAGCACGCTGGACCTTACAGGGCAGTGTGAACGTAAACAAAATTAACTTCTCGAGGTTCTGAGGAATGGAAATGAGGGATCAGATCGACTCAGCAGAGCAGAGTCGCGTTTCCCTAAAGCAACCATCTATTTCCCCATCACCTCCCATTAATTTAAACTCGTTTCATGTTCCTTTAATTTTTAACACACGTTTTCCTGCTGCCTGTTTTCACATCGGCGCCCCCCGCTGTGGGAGGTGGAGGTCGCCGAGAGCGGGGAGGTTTTTTCACGGCCCATGAAAGGTATACACTTCAGAGACGCTGTGGCCAAAAAAAACCAAACAAACAAACCCACAGGAGAAAGAGCACATAAATCTATCTCCAAATTTATCTTATGACCTCCTCAGAGGAGCTCAGAGATCTCTGATAAAACCTGGCGGAGCGATGCCGGGAAGCAAATACATAATAATCACAGTGAGGTTGCCGTGGAGACCCACAGGCTCCAGAGAAAGCCACCCCATTGTCAGAGCAAAGGAGGCCGTCCATGGCAACAAGTCCTGCTCTGATCGAAATATTTGTATCTAAAAACACAAAAAGGGACTTTTTGTAGAAAAAAAAAAAAACTGTTTGTTTTATTCCAGTTTAAACTAATTCATGAGTTACAGACATTTTGCTTGTGGCTGCATGTCTATCGACAGCCGACTTCTTTCTCCTCTCATCATAACCGCATTTGTTCGCCGTTGCTCAGCAGAATATGCGGGTTGCCTTCGCTTCGGGGCCGTAATTACAAATGCGTCATTGATCTGCTGATTGATTTTTCTTCCCTCATGTTAAGTAGCAGACTTTCGCTCAGAAAGAATCAAATTATTTCTACGCAACACTGGTGATCTAACAAACTGTCTCATTAAAAACTACGCCCAGTAATAAGAGCAAGGGGAGCAAATTTAAAGGTATTGTTTCATAGCGGATTTTATCCTGTCAAATGTAATTAGAAGGATGAAGTGACATGTCTTTATATTATAAGTATTATCTACTAAAAACAGCACTTCCTGTTGAAAACTGCATTGATCAAACCTCAGTAAAAAGAGCTTTTTTGTTAAAGATTATTCAAAATAACTCATGTTGAGATTGCACACAAATATATTTTTAGATTCATAAATCACAAACATCTCTAAGGTATAAACGTTACTTTGTGACATTTGGCGATTATGAATCTGGGCAAACAAGGATCATATGTGGGGTTCCTCAAGGCTGTGTTCTCGGTTCACCTTTTATTCGCCATAAATAATCTCTCCGGGTCGGGGGAGAAGTCTTTCCCCGACTGGGGGATTTTAAATATCTCAAGAGTTTTGTTCATGAAAGACGGGAAAATGAAGCAGAAGATGGACACGCGGATCGGTGCTGCGTTTGTGAACAAATGTTTCCACATGAGAAATGTCCATCACAATTACTGAGTCAGAATCTTTTCCAATTCAACACAGAATAGACAGAAATCACCGTTTTTAACCCCAAAAAATTCAAGACTAGAGGTCAGTGTTAAAGTAGATTCAATGTGATGAAAAGCAGCATGCATAAATCTCAGATTGTCGCTTTTATTATAAATCAGTCTCCTACTGTATCAGTAGCTCCTGGGTCCTTTCTCAGATTCTCACATTGTCATGATTTTCTATTAAAACCAAATCGGGCAGATGCAGCTCGTCCTCAGCTGGGATCTGGCCAATTTTATGTTTTCTTTTCTTTATATGTCGATCAAATTAATCAAATGTTATTTTCAGAGCACCTTTCAGCAACAAGGCACTTCAAAATGCTTTATCATAAAAACACAAAAATACAAAGTCGTGCAACAGAATCAACAATCAAAACAATACATTTAATCAAGAGCCATCGTTAAATTCTTAATTGATTATGTTTCAAAAGCAGCTCTAAACAGCTGGGTTTCTAGTCTAGATTTAAAGGAACTCAGTGTTTCAGCAGTTTTGCAGTTTTCTGGAAGTTTGTTCCAGATTTGTGGTGCATAAAAGCCGAATGCTGCTTCAGCTTTTAGAACCAGTTTGGTTCTGGTTTTTGTTTTTCAGAGCAAAACCAGAAGACCTGAGAGTCTGGAAGGTTGATACAGCAGCAGATGTTTCATGTATTGTGGTTCTAAACCATTCAGTGATTTATAAACTAGCAGCAGCATTTTAAAGTCTATTCTCTGAGCTACACTGGAGGGGCTCAGAACTGGAGTGATGAGCTCAAACTTCCTGGTTTTAGTCAGAACGCCAGCAGCAGGTTCCTAAGCAAAGGCTTAAATTTCTCAGCGTTTACTCACCAGTGTCGTATTTAGTCCCTTTGGTGCAGGCGACGATGGCCCCCATGCTCGGCTGAGACGTCATCCCAGCCATGGAGTCAACCTACAGGCCAAACAGTTCATACGATTCTTAAAGACGTTTATTACACCACATTCATTTTTTTGTTGCATAAATGAACCTGCTCATAAGGGAGCACCTTCAGAATATATTACTAAGAGTGTGATTGTTGCATAACTCCCAGCTTTCTAAAGAAAAAGAACCTAAAACTTTTATTTTAGGGTAAAGCTTTGTTGAGGTTTGTAATGCTGATGAGAGGAAACAGAAAATGAATAGTGCAGAGACCCAGAAGTTCAAACAGCAGGTCATTACTTGCATGCAGTTGCCCAGGCTGAACGTATTGAACAAAGTGAGGGAAATGATCTGGGCTGCAGCAGTCGTCTTGTCTCACTTTGTGATATTTCACCAATGAAAACTGAACCAGCTTACAGAAAAACAAACTATTCTTGGTCGATTCTCACCGCCACGTCGACTACATCAGCTCCTGCTTCGGCACAGGCCAACATGGCCGCCACTCCGGCTCCAGCTGTGTCGTGTGTGTGCACATGAATGGGAACGTCTGGGAAGCGATCCCTCAAAGTGCCGATCAGAAGCTTGCTGGCCTCCGGCTTCAGCAGGCCGGCCATATCCTGCAGAGAGAAACAGGACGACATGTTGGCATCAATACGAAACAGTCGAGGTTATTATAGTTAAAGCCTAAGATTCAAATCTCCGCCTGGATATTTTTTGCTCATTTCAGTTGTAGGAAGTTCTTTAAATGTCCTGTGAGAAAATATTTTTGTCCATTTCTCTATTATGACCGGAGCTTTCAATATCTAGCAGTTATTTTGAAATGTACCTTCTATTAAAAGAGTTTTATCAGATTAAACTGAAGCACAACGTGCTCCCGGGAAACGGCGGGAGTGAAATTAGCGTAATAACCAACGTTGGCTGGAAAGAGCAACGTCTCCCCTTTCATAAACCGCTGGAATTTTTCTGGTAGCGCCAAGCACTGCAGAGTTACGGTACGACAACGTTGGCTTGTAAAAATGTGTCGTCAGTAAAAACGGTTAACTAAAACTAAGATGATAACGAACCCTGAAATTGAGAAAACATTTTCATAAAGTGAAATAAAAACCGGTAATTTATGGGGACAAAAACTACAAGTAACTGGAACCATATCATGCGTTTATAAAGCTAACTAAAATCTACTGAAATTATAGATATAATATCTATAAATTGTGTGTTTATGAAACTATTTACTAGCCTTTCGAACGGATGTGAAATTCATTTTACTGTTCCCCCCACGCAAGCAGTTTTACGTCAGCAGTCGGCAAATTACGGCACTCCATCCTCTACGGCCGTAAAACAGCAACAGCGTCGATTGGTTGTTCAACAATAATTCAATTGTTGAAAATGGCAACTTTTAGTAAGTTTTTATCAAAAAATCTAAAACAGCAACTATAGCTAATAAAACCTAAATTAAAACTAAATAATATTAAAGTATTGTAACCATGGAAACGGTGTGGATTTTACCCTCTAAACTGGCTGCAGGGAGGCTTTTAATGTAAAAGCTGGTGTACATCGTTACTTTTCTCTCAGGTTACCTGCAATACGAGTTACTTATTGTCGAATAACACATATAAAATGTACAGATAAACAGAGCGGTGTTTCTTCCACCCAGAGGCGTGTCGTCACTGACATGGAGGAGATTAACCAGCTGCAGGGACGGAAGCAGACTCTGTCACGTCTCTAAATACAGAAGCAGCAGAGAAACTCCTCGGTCAGCGATTTATCTTCGCCAGCGATTCACCCGGCGTCCAGGTCAACCAGCTGCTGCACTTACAGAGGTGCTACTCCACACTTCCTTCATTTCTGCTCCCAGTTTTAAATCGGATCTTCACCACAACATCCTGATTTACGTTTTTATAGCAGACTCACCTTTTTGTTTTCCAGACGAAACATGCTAGTTTCAAACAGCACATCTTGGTCCGCAATTCCAACATTTTTCATTCGTACTACTAATTAAAAGCGTCTCAGACTCAGTAGAGCAGGATTGTGATGTCTCAAAGTATCCAAACGACATGCTGCCATGTTCTTCTCAGAAAAAGAAGCTCCATCTTCCAGTAAAGCCAAACTTTATTAGTTGTTTTCTAGTTATTTCATGTAACATCAACATCCTGCTTGAGGCGTTCAGAGTCTGAGGTTAAGCACTTTGGCTTTCTGTAATTTTTGGCAAGATTGGCAAACTCTGACCTTCACCGACACAAACTTCTTTCAGAATTATTTTTAGTCATTTTTTATTTTTTATCTGGATTCTTCTGGTGCTCAATTATGATGCATGTTTCGGGTCAATGCTGTTACGCATCTGATTTAGCATCACACATCGAAGTGGGGCAGAACAGATCGTTTAGAGGGGGTGAAATGGTCGTAATCGACCCACCTTGGAAAAGTCGCATTTGAGTCGTTTGAAGCCAAAGTTAAATGTCTTGTTTATGCATCCAATAACGTATTATTTCCAAAGTACAAAGTGATTAACTTTTCTTAACCTAGTTTGAAATATAATTTGATGGTTCGATGGTTTTTTTTAAAACTCATATGAATTGGTAGTATATACTAATTAATATCAATGCAGTTCTGCAGCCAAGTTGCACCAAAAATAGATGCTTTTTTATTATTTAGAGGTTTAATTTCTCAGATAATCTTAATATTACATAAGATAAATAAAAAGAGAGATGTGTTATGGTCTACCCAATCATCTAGACTGCTGTTGTCAGTCAACAGGATAATGTAAAAGCATGCCGGGTAGTCGCTGTGCTCTTTCTATTTATGGAAAGTATAGTGGAAGGAAAAAGTGTGGAGCTTTAGAGAGATGCTGATTTCGTTTTCCAGCAGGACATTGCAACTAACCATACCAATATTGCTGAAATTACTAAAATAAATCACATTTTGTGATCGTATTGAAGCCTATAGACTTGGACCTGACACATACGGTCATTAAATAAATGCAAGGTAAGGTAATTTATTTGTATAGCACATTTTCAGCAACAAGGCCTTTTGAAATGCTTTACATGAATTAGAGGAAATGCAAACAAAACAAAAAACAGAAGAAAAATAAAGGAAATGATTATAACCTATTAGGAGTTTCTCTAAAGAATAAGTGCTTCACAATTTATAAATTAATAGGAGTTTCTCCAGATAAAGTAGTAGGAATTAGGAAACTCCATAAATTAGCTGAAGCAGCTTGTTGTACTGTATTAAACCCAAACTGTCCAGGTTTCTGAAGGAGCAGCTTGTTTTTAGCTGAGGCAATTTTAACATAGCGCAGCACACTTGTTAGGGAAAAGTCGAGACTGTCCCGTTTCTCAAGAGTTTATAATAGCTTTACTGTCACAAGGGAAATTAATTTCTGTCAACTTTAACATTACCAGCGCAGTGAGGCTGATCTTTTCACCTGCTTGCGTTCCTCACAATGTTTTCACCGACAGCATTTGTGACGCATGTGGGAACTGTGTGTGATGTGTGAGGATGAACCCGATTCGTCACAGAGACGTTGTTCTAACGTTACCGATTACGTACATTTTCCACATGTTTAACCTCCATTTATGAACGTAGAGCTACTAGTTAAACCAGCTTTTTGCAGCGCAATGATTCCCACACTGCTGCAGCGAGGGAATTATTCATTTCTGCTTTAAAATAATCGCTCATGCTTGAGTAAGAAATTATTTGTTGGCGCTATTTGTTTATTATTTCGACAACAGGCTCAAATATGAGAGCTTTTTCACCTGGAAAGACCTGGGAAGCTTCAGGCATGTTCAGGAGTTAAACTAACAATTTATTACTATAAAGTCTGAATTTTAACTCAGCCACGGTAATTTAAGACAAGTTTGGTAAAATTAATGACTAAACTGTTTCCAGCTCCTTTAGCTTCCCAGATCATGATGCCTCCACCGCCGTGCTTCATACCAGGTATTCTATCCAAACAGTCAGAACCAAACATGGAGAAGCAGCATTCAGTTTTTATCCTCCAATCTGGAACAAACTTCGAGAAAACTGCAAAACTGCTGAAACACTGAATTCCTTTAAATCATGACTGAAAACCAATCTGTTAAGATTTGATTAACGATAACTTGTTTTAGTTTTTTCCCAACTTTTCATTGTTTTCTTTCATTTTGACATCACGTTACTACAAGGCAGCATGTAGAAACACGCAGAAACAATCTTTCACTGTGTAAACAGAGATTGAAATTAGAACATCTTCATGGAAATGTGTTAACAGAAACGGAACCAAAATTAAATTTTTGTTGCATCATTGCCTTCGCGTAAACCGAAACCAGATTTTTGTTGGTAGGAAAGCTTGGACTCTTCAGATGACGCGTCCTGCTACCTCATTCTTTCTGCCTGCTTGTTCTCCTGTGGGCTGACTGACTCACTGGGAAGGTTCTGCTTCTGTGGACTGGGTTTATTTTAGAAAACCTTAGCGGGCTGTTAAACGGCGAGCAGAGCGACACCTGGACGCCGGCGTCCCGCCTTCATTTCCTCACCTTGATGGAGAGGATGTGAGTCCCGGCTTTGACCAGCTCGTCAGCCAGCTGCACGTAGTAGTCCAGGGAATATTTCTGCCTCATCGGGTCGGAGACGTCGCCCGTGTAGGAGATGGCGGCCTCCACCACGCCGCCGGCCGCCCCGGCTGCCTCCATGCCCAGCAGCATGTTGGGCAGGTAGTTAAGGGAGTCGAAGACGCGGAAGATGTCCATGCCATTCTCCTTGGCGACCTCGCAGAACCTGGAAGAGCAATACATTCACACTAAACATGTGTCTAGCGAGCTGTCGACATGCAAAACCGAACCCCTGATGCTAATCTCTTCCCATATATTTGCTCATAAACACCGCCACACCTGAGTAAATAAACTATTCTCACTATTTTCATGAGCGGAGAGCTTAAACAGCCCGCAGGACCCGGCAATAACTGGAGACAAATGTACAGCGGAGTCATTATCCCAGCTGCTTCTGGTAAATCCCTCTACTGCCTTTGCCCCAGTATCTTAATCGGGTTTTTCAAAACCGCGATGAGCGCCGACTGCAGACGTGTTACTCTGAATGCAATATTTACCCACACACCGGGAGCTTTTGTTTCGGCCAATAAACAGGAGTGTGGCCGCGTGTTTGTTTATTTGTGCCACGAGACGATTACCAGTCCAATATGTGTGCGAGTCCAGTGTGAACACAATGTGCTCTGTGTTGTGTTGGGGGTTTATTTGGGAACAAATCGAAACCACTGCTCTGACTAACGCCTCATATTTAGGTCATTTAAAAAAAAAAAAAAGAAGAAGAAGAAGGTTGAGCTTCATAATATGATTCAACAATCTTGTTGGCAGGGAATCGACCCTCCAGGCGGTTTGGAAACAACTTCCTGAATACAGTACAGGGAGTCACATTACAACCAAAAATACAATAATACAAGGTAGTGAATGTTTGTGATGTTTTCTTTTTTTTAAAGTGTTTTTTAAAACTAAAAATCTGAAAAGTTTAGCCTACATTTTTCTTCAACCCCCCGAGAAAAAGTCCAGTAAAGTCACTTAATTAGTAAACAGACTCCATCTGTTAATGAGGTTTAGAGCTCCTGAACCAGGTGCTTTGTGTTTTATTGTTCACACTCCAGCCAGTCCACAAACAAATCCAACGGATTAAAAACAGAGACACGGCAAAGTTATTCAATTATATTTAATCTGTCACATAAAATCCCAATGAAACACCTTGAAGTGAGAACAAAAGTGGCTTTAGTACTTCTGCTGCGCCTTAAATGCAGCATTCCTGTGTGTGAAACACACTTCTTTAAATCGAATCAAATAAAATCAGCCGTTGATTCGATTTAGCTAATGAAGATTGTTCGGGTTACTGGTGGAGAGCCGTTTCGGGCGAGGCGGCGGCAGAGTGTGGCTGAGGATGGAGAGGGGAGCCAAGCGACCGGATCAAAGCCATTAATCACAATGATGTGCAGATTTTCAACAGCACTCCCCCTTTGGGACGCGGAGCGAAGGGAGGGGGAGACAAAGAACGAGGTGCGTAATGTGGCGAGATGAATGAAGGCTGCAAAAAAAAAAAAAGAACAACAACAGAGGGAGGCATCAGAGGAAATAAATAACGACTATAAGGTTAACGGGACGGGAACGGCGTAAAATAAGGAGGCAGGAGGAGGTCTGTGACTCAGCAGGAAGGCTGGAGGAGGGGACAGCGGCATTACTCATAAAGTAGCCACTGCTAATTTACATCAAGCTTTGGGATTCACATGCTTGAAGATGGCAGTGTGTGAGTGAGGCAGCTTGTGAATCCACTTGGAAAAGAGGTGGAGGTGCGAGCGAGCGAGCGTGTCAGCCCGGGAGTATTTATGTCCTAAAGTGCATTGCTGGCATGCAGCTGCATGAGTGATGTGCAAGTCAGTGAGCGTGATAAGAGGAAACAGGAACACATCAAACAAACTGACCTGATTAAAAACATTGGAACCTATAGAGATACATTTAGAACAACAAAAGCTTTCATGTTGAATTTATGGCTAAAGATGCCGCCCTGAGAGAGACCAACATCTGTAAACTTCAAAAAGTGGAGCTCAAACCGAACGCCCACACGCGGAGGAGACGTTGGAGGCGCTGCAGACAGCGAGGGAAATGGATCTTCTGTTATATTCGTCGATTCAGACTCATGAATAACCGTCAAAGTCTCTTCAGCTTAAGAAGCAATAACTTCACTCATGACCTTTGTGGTAAGGACAAGACCTTCAGTTCTCTATAGCATTTAATAAATAAGAAATCTCAGCTCAGCTCTGCTAAAACGTGAAGGAATAATATTTGTTGAAGAGCTTTTGAAACGCCTAACAAGTCATTCAATTACATAAAAAGATAACTGCATGAGAAAGGCAACAGAATAATGCATGTAGCTGCTTGTTGCCTGGGCATTTTGCATAGAAAAAACACAGCAGGACGACATTTCAATACAATCAGACAATAATGCAGAACTCAGCAGATGGCTTTACGAAACTCATATTCAAGTTGATGTTTTGTAAAAAATTCAATCATCGTTTCGGGCAAAGAAAATGCTGAAATAGGAAACTGATGGAGCTGCTCAGCCGTGTAAGGCGGTTTGATGCAGAGAGCTATATGCAGCAGACGAAACAGAAATAAAACTGTGTGCAAGTTTACATACATTCATTATAGCTTGGTTTCAATGATCCGAGCCAACAAAGCCTTAAAAGTTGGACTTGCACTAGATTTTCTCTAAACCACAAAAGTTATAACAGTTCAAATCTTCACAGGTGCATCAAAAAATAAATTAAGATTGCAACAAAAAAAAAAAGAACAAGAAAGTAAAACTCATGTTTATATACAGAGGGTTAAGAATATACCTCCATGTAATTTTTATGAAAAACGTTTGGCACTTTATTCAAAGTGTTCATAAGACTGACATGAATTAACCCCTGTAATGAACATGAAGGAGGCTTCATGAATATTTACAACTGTTGTCATGAAGTGACATTCGGCAAATAATGCCACACTGTCAAGACATAGCGACAGTTTCAACACAAATAGATGTTTCATACTGCAACTTTAAAGGGTTGAAGTAGCTTTAAAAAGGTCAATTAATGACATCAACTGCACACGGCAAATATAAAAGTAATAAAATCCAGATAAGCAGCTTGCTGGGATGTAACCGTGTGCAGGAGCGACTCACTTAAAGACGGCGTTGTCGGGGTAGTTGGTGTAGCCCACAGCGTTGGCCCCCCTCAGCAGCATCTGGAACGGGACGTTTGGGATCAAAGCTCTCAGCTCCTGGAGCCTCTTCCACGGACATTCGGACAGGAATCGCATGGCCACGTCAAAGGTTGCTCCTGCACACACACACCCACACACACGCACGCACCCACGCAAGCAGAGAGGAAAACAGGGTTTAGGCTTTCATCTCCATCTTCATCCGTCATCCTGACTTTGATGTCGATTACACAATCAAAGAGATACTTCAAACTTATCTCAGGCGCCGCGAACAACACCCAGATAGCAGAAATACACAACAATAATGGATGATTGTATAAAATATGATTATGGTTCTTTTCAAAGGAATTTTTAAAATCCAAGAAATGTTGCAGCGATTGAGAAGAGAAGAAGAAGAAAAAAAGCAATCTCTCATTTTCCTTTCTGTGGGAGCAGATAAGGAATTCCTATACCCGTTTATCATATCATCCGGGAATATTGAAGCCTCCAGCAGTATTCTGCTGATCCAACACTGTCATCATTAAATTTCATTTTCTGGGCACTCATGCGTAAGAACAGAGAGAAAATACTGAGCACAACCGCTGCTCTTATGAGCACTGCAGAAAGAAAAGCCCTCTCATACAATTCACACCCCCTCCTAATTTAAATTTCAGCCGACGTCAGCATCTCCAAAGGCCCTGGATCGGAGCGGAAATCACTGAGCAGCCTTGATGTTGGACATATTGGTATTACCGTTTCGCTGCACGTGAGATATCCCAACATGAGGCAAAGTGGGGAACTCATGCGAGGCGGCAGACTCTACCCTTATGATTTGATAAAGCGAATGAAGACTGACAGCCGGTCCCACAGGCAGGAAACACGAAGCACAGCCTGATTCCTTTTGGACAGGCAGGAAGCCGCCACTCCGCTGTGAACGTGGGCCACAATAAACCAGATGGAAACAAGTGCAATATGCCCATAACAGCTAAGGAAGCAGAGAGGCATTCAACAAGAAAAACAACCTATTTTGGGATGCTTCGTATGCCAGATGAAGTGTTCCAGAAATAAAACAAGACAAGGGCTTGTAGCTTCCATTATTGGGCAAAGATGAGTTACATTTTGTTGACACAAATACAAAACCTGAAAGCAATGTCATAATTTACAACAATATGTTTTTTATGCCTCTTTATATTTGAAGGCAAGGCGACGCAAAATGGAATCTGGATTGAGCAAATCTTATGCTGCGTTCACACCAAACACGCTTTGAGCGCCAGGTGCGTTTGGTTTACATCCAAAGTCTATGTGGAGAGCTGCACGGCGAGGCGTGTTTCGCCCGTGTCGCGCTGAGCGATTTGAAGCGCGACATCTGTCCAACCCTTAAGTTGGAAAATCTGAACTTTCGCCGCTCAATGAGGAGAAATCCTGCAAACGCTAAAATCTGATGCCACTCCATTTTTTTGTTTACATCCTTAGAGGTTTTTGTGTCGTGTCCTTCAGTGCTTCTTGCTGCAGCGCCACCACAGGTGAGGAGGGGAACAGGTTCCTTAACGTGTTTGGTTTGTGTGACACAGTGCGAAAGCGAACTGCACCTGCTGAAAACGTAAAAAAATGTTTCAACTTTGGTCCCCAGTTAAACAGAATCTTCTGGACTATCTGATGGAAAAACACCCAGAGATTCAGAGAACTGGGAGTTGATACTTTGTACAAATAGGAGTAATAATGCAGGTCAGAACAGGAGCATAAATGACTGAGAATATTCCTCCTGAATCCTGGTCATCTTGGATGTTCTCACATTTAAGATCAAGATCATTCTATCATTACCTATTTTACATTTGTGGCCATTAATAATCCCTAAAATCAGCATTTCTCTTCCTTTTTATGTTGTGGTTTGTTTCTCCACTCCTCACTTCAAATATGGCCAGGAATATGATTGTGGGCTACAGTTTTGAGCATACCCAATAAAAATGTGTAGAAATCTTTAAATATGTCTTTTGAAGTTTCTATTGGGAAGAAAAGTCAACTGGCAATATATACACACATTCCTGAGCTCTTAAACTTTCTTTAGTCAATGATGGAGAGTCGATAAAGGTTAAAAATGACTCATCCAAAAGCCAACCCACTGAGTTACATAAGAAACATCAAACCATCCATCTCCCTTTTTACGCAAACTGCAATTACACAGGCTAATAAATGTGATACTTTTACAGCTGGGTCAATTTTTATGTCATCTGAGATTCCCTTTTGTTGCTCTGGATTAATCGAGTCGCCTTTTCTCTTCAAACTCAAACTGTTTCTGCACAACAAAGCAGAAACAAACAATAAGGCCTCCTTTACATCGTCTTAAAAACGTGTGCAGCTCAAACAGAAGGAGCCGTATAGATGCGTTGTGTGACCCAGTTCATTTTAATGTATCTTCCACACAGCAGCGAGGACCGCTATATCGGGAAGGGACTTAATCCTCAAAGGGCTTTCACAGGCTTAATCTCTTCAATGATTCATTCTGCCTCTAAGCAGCTCCAACATGTGAAGGCAATATTCTCTCTCCAAGACCACAAAAGTGTTAAAAACAAAACATGGTTGCATGGGGACACGCCGATCAATATTCAAAAATTCATTGGTCCCTCGAGCGATCCATTGTGGACACCAGTGAGGCCAGTAGAGATCAGAGTTTCTCTGATCACTCTCTGATTACTGAGCTGCATTTGGGGAAATCGTGTCGGGACGGCTGCAGGATCCATTCCTCCTGTGGCCGTTCACTGATTTACGAGGGTGTATTTAGAGGTTCTGCTACGAGCAGCGCGAACCGGAGATGAACCTTTCACTGCACTGTAGTCTAATTGGTGTTTAACAAACTCAATGAGGTGATAATGTTTCCTGACAGCTGCTAAATATTAGATCTTAAGGTTTTAGAAGAGAGAATTTATCGTATCAGGTAAAACGAGGAAGAAACCAAACGCTTAGTTTGTTTTCTTGTTGCTGAACAGAAAATAACCTTCAAAAAGATAAAAACAAGCAGCGCTCGTTAGAGAGGAGGCTTTAAGCCAGCAGGATGAGGACAGCAAGGCTGATCCTGGTGTCTTTACTTAAAAATTAACTTCCAATGTGAGACAAAAAGTGTCCCGTGAGAAATTAAAATGACTAAGTGCAAAGCTGGGAGGAATCCGTTATGAGAACAGAACAAAATGATGATGAGAAATGCAATTTCAGTCCTGTGCAAACCGAAAGAGACAGAAAACATGACTTCTCCTAACGTGAAAATAGATGAAAACATAAATATTAAGAACACCTGACTAAGCACTGTTGCAGATTTAGTCAAGTCAAATTTATCCATGTAGATCCAACAACAATCCAGATGTTTGACTTTACATCCAAACGTTCCAGTTCTACCAAACTGAGCAAAGAAAATGTTTACTAAAGGTTGGACTTTTTATATTTAATCAGGAATGTAATTATTTTGAAGGTTGTGTTTTATTCCCACAGGTGATTGCATCGTTTTGGGAATACAGGATGACTGAATGGTGAAGCATCAGGTGTCGACACTCACCTTCTTTATCAGGTGCACGTCTTTACCTGCATGTCAGCCAATCATTGGCAGCATTTTAAAGCCTTTAGTTTAAAATCGGTCGGGGTTAAGACAACCTGCTGAAATTCAATCTGAGCATCAAAGAGGGGATGAGAGTGGATTTTAGAGAGTTTGATCGTTCAGAAACTGATCATCTCCTGGGATCTGCAGGTTCACGGTGCGATGAAAATTCCTTGTTTATGTCAAAACTGTTTTGAGAGGATTAAAAGTAGCTCAATTACCTGCTTGATGCATCCAAAGTATGCAGAAATAACACATGAAGGCACAACTTGGACTACATTCACACAGAAGGTCAATTGGGCTCAAATCCAACTTTTCTTTTCTTAACCATGTCTGATTTTTTCACGGCTGTCTGAACGGCCCAATTCCAATCTTTTCATTTCCCAAAAAAAACAATCAATTAGTGCCACTTCAATATATACGGAGCCCCCTAGGGGACATGGGAATTTTTTTTTTCTTTTGCGTCCCCTCGCAATACTGTACTGATCAGTTATGCAGCATAATTGAATACTGTAAGCCTTTCTTACGGTGGCCGCCATACTTTCTGCTTAACAGAAGGTTATATGAGGTTTTTCCATGAATGTTAATACCTCTTTGTGAAATATCCCAGATCCCAGGGTAATCAGTCAGCTGTCAGTTTTGATTGTGTCTCTGTTCGTAGTCTGAATGGTTTAAAGGGCTGCTTTAATGTGAAGCTCCGTCTCAACATTAACAGACATAAACATACAGTAAATAAATCGATTTTCAATCAGTTTTTTGCACCAAAGACTTAATAATAATGAACACATTTTATTTTTATAAAACACGGCAAACTAACGGTGGTAGAGGGCCGCACTGATAACTCGGGGAATCTCATCTGTCCGTGTATCAATCAACTCCAAACCATTTCTTTGTTCTGTCACAATTATCAATTTATTGCATTTTGATCATCAGGCTCCAAACTTTGCAAGGACTGACCGCTGCGCTCACCGCTTCCCCACACACACCAAGCCAGCAGGATTGTGATCTTCCCATTCAGACAGTAACAGTTACGCCCACATCGACACACCCACCACCCTGTCAAAGCCGTGTGCTGCTGTCATATCAATAATTACTTATTTCATTCATATGGCTCTTACGTACGGAGCCTCAGTGAAAACGTGTTTATTAACTGTTTGGTGCAAAACAGTGATTGAAAATCGATGTATTTACTGCATGTTTCAGATGGAACGGCACCGAAAGCAGCCCTTTAAACTTTTTAGAATACGAACACAGAGACACAATCAAAACTGACAGATGACTAATTATCCCACAATTAGCAGAAATAATCCAAATTAGAATGTATTTTTATTTATTTCCTATTTACGGAACGTTTCTGTTTATATCATAGGTTTTTAGTGCCTTTTTATCATAAAGAAAAAGATGTAAAACTTCAGATATTTCACAAAGAGGTATTAACGTTCATGGAAAAACCTCATATAACCTTCTGTTAAGCAGAAAGTATGGCGGCCACCGTAAGAAAGGCTTACAATATTCAATTATGCCGCATAACTGATCAGTACAGTATTGCGAGGGGACGCAAAAGTTTTGCGAGGGAACGCAAAAGAAAAAAAATTTCCCATGTCCCCTCGGGGGCTCCGTAAATATAAGATACTAAATCGGATAAATAATAGTTTTCTGCAGTCTGGATGGTGATGTCACGTTTTATTTGACCTGAGAAATGCAACAAAATTCTCCGCCAGAAGCAAAAAATCCAGACAAAACTTTACGATTTTACCATATATGTCCAATATAAATTAATACATACAAATATAATACAGAGGACTTTTAGAAATCAGGTTGCTACAGGCTTGGCATGGTGTGATAATACAGTACAACGTTACAATTAAAATCCTTCAGACTTATTTTCTCAGACGTTTTTATTCCACTCTGCTTCAGCTTGAAAGCAGCTGAGTTCATCCCAGTAAAGGTTTTCAGTGGAAAACGTTTTGGACTCTAAGTCTCAGTTCACCAGGCACATTTTCAAACATGAGCCTGGTTTTGTAAAATAAAAAAAAGTTTAAAAAAACAATGTGAACATAATTCAAGACAATATTAACTCTCTGTGTTCAAGTAATTTAATTTTTCTTTCAAATATCTTTTGAACTGGGAGAAAAGCCTGAAATTAATCAGGTTTTTGTTTTTTTGCACGTACTGAGACTTAAATGCTTGAATTGTTAACTTTTGAATAATTTAGAGCTCTTTTTTAAACAGAAAGTTATCAGACCATTTACATCTGTAAGAAAAATAAAGCAGGCATTTAAATTATACAAATAAGAAAATTAGGTTTGAGAGATTGTTTGAAGATTTATAACTCCACTTTAAACGCTTTTAAAGCACAAAACTAAACCAGGAAGAGAAATGCTGCTTCTTTAAATACCTAAATTATTAAACCGAAATAAAATGATGCAGAAACATTTAGCTACTACTATCCATGCTAAATCTACTGTCCATCCATATGCTCTGTGTAGAAACTATAGTAGCTTTAGACTCACATGCAGGAAGGGATCATTTCGCCTCAGAAAAACAAATGAATCTGATGCACCAGAGCTCGTAACATCAGCCCTTTGCAGAACTGTCATGTTGGAGTTGTTTACCATCCTCCAACGCTCACATCTGAATTCAGCGATGCTCTTCTGCCATCATATAAGTGGCTGTATATCCTGTGTTTCCGACTTCCTCGTATAGATGAAAGCCCGTTTACACTTCAAGAGATCTCACCGACAAAAGATTTCAGACCCGACACCCAGCGAGCGCCGTCTGAAAGAGGGCGACACAAAGTGAGATGTATTTACCGTTCAGTCGGATAGCGCTCTAGATTAATGTGCAGTGTGTGATCCCAGCCTTTACCACTGCAGTTTCTCTCATTAACGCCACGCAGTCTGCTAATTATTGGCTGGATCCTTCAAGGCCCGGGCGCAACGAGGTTGTGTTTCCATGGATTTTATTGGTGTTTTAGCTCATCCCATTAATACTTGATCTGGTTAAAAGATAAAAAACTCGAGGCTGAAGGTTTGTGATACTGTTGGGCTGCTGCAGACGTGCGTGAGAAGGACAAGAAAACCCATTGAGAGCGTCAGATCAGGTCCCAATTTTTACAAAAGAAAACTTGAGTTTTTACTATCAAAGGAGAAAATTTCTCTACTGTTTGTGGGAAAGTTTACTTTGAGGGAAGCAGTTTGCAAACTTTTTATCATAAGTGAACCGTAAACTGAGTGAGGCTGCATGATTTCAGAAAAACATGTAGTTGTGTTAATATAAGCTATTTTTGTTTACTTTTCTTTCCATCAACATCTCAATTTTCTGTGAGCTTCAGCATCTCGCCCATTAAAAATATACGTCTCTTGTGGGCATCAAAGGCAGTTTGAGACCAATAAGCTGCCAAATACATCAATGGTTGTCAAGTTTTCTCGTTTTGATTTTACTGTGCAATCCCAACTTGAAAAGGATGGTCTCTTTTGTGAAATATAACTGGGGTTCACTCAAGGAGTCTTCATTTTAGTTATTTTTATTTTTACATGATGCTCCAATCATACAGGTGAAAACCCTCAAAAGAAACAGAAACATCTAATTACATTGTGAACTCAACTCAAGACAAATACACTGTGAAAATCTAAAATAAATTTCCACCAATTTAAATCACTTAATTTTAAAGTATAATAAATATTAAGTATTTTATCGTAAAATTAAACTAATAAATTAGCATTTTCCATCAACATTTGTTCTGTTTTAACTAATAAACACCAAGTGTATATAAATATACATACTTTTTTTTTTTTCCTTCATATTAAACAATCAGTCAAAGTTCATGTGGAACAGTATTAGGAGCTTACCGGCTGTCCTTCACAGTTTTTTTTTCTTTTAAAGATTTGCACAGTTTGCACCTTGCATGCTATCAGTACTGTTTGCCACACATGCTGTGCCACTTTCTCAAACAAGAGTGTGAGGTCAGCCACACCTAAAGTACACTTCCTGATTGCCAGGAGATTGACTCCACCTGGTTCTCATCTCTAGCAGTTCACCAAAACAATGGTGTCCAGAGTGTTGGTGTGTAAAACTTTAAATATAACTCTAAAAGTCTCACCAGATTAGTTATCTGAAAATAAACAGACTAAAACATTGAAGTGTTAGTTGGGCAGAAACCTCATTGGGTCAGACTCAGAAAATGAGTCTTTTAAAAAAAACTCCTGTGCAACTGTGAAATTTCAAACACTGATATTGTACTTGTGGCTGCAATTCGATATATATTGTGTGGTTTTTGTGCCAAAGTTTCGAAGAACCACCAGAATGTTGGAAATAGCTAAACTTGGATGTGTTTTATCCCAAAAACAAAACAAAAGCTAAACAAATGACAGATCTTGAAGCGTGTTTGTTTTCAAGATCTGGTCTGATTGTGTTTAACATTTACTCTGAATTTAAGATTTGAGGTTTATAACTTCCAGAAATTGGTAGGCAGACCAGAAACTTTAACTTCTGAGCAGAACATGATAGCCGCTGATATTAAATGCAGTGCTGAGGGTTTGGATCTCATTAAAACTCACACACAGAGCCGTGAAAGTGATCAGAGCAGCTGCTTTTAGGTCTAAAAGCTAACGAGTTGCGGTGGTTCAGTTATCCAATCAGAACGCCTCCTGAAGGCTTCCATGTTTATCTGGCATTTCACACAGGGAGACAAGAAGATGGAGCAGAACCAGAACTGTCTTCTGGTCTGGGAGCAGCTTAGGATCCACTAGGACAGTCGATCTCAAATACACAATGAGCAGAAATTAAAGGCCTGCTCAAATTGCATACAAAACCCTCAGGCATTATGTCTTTGTGAACAGAACCTCTGCTTCTCCAAGCTCCTGCTGTCCAGACAGCGCCGTCCACCACTGGATCAACCTTTACGGATGTATGGAAATGGTCCCTGATGTTGAGTGTGGGGGCATCCACACCGGCCCCGCTTGGACCTGCTTAGCAACAAACTGATGCAGACCAAAAAAAAAAAAAAAAAAAACCCAAAAACCTAGGTCACGATTCTGTTAAAGTGAACTCTGCTGCTGTTTGGCTGCCAAATGGACTCCAAGAAGCAGGAAGTGGACTATCCCACAGGGCATTCTGGGTAAATACAATTAAAACAAGGGCCAGCAAAGACTATTTTGTCTAAGGAGACTTGTTTCAAGTTGACAAGTCAATGATGATCCTATTTTATAGATCATATATTGAATCTGTGTTGACTTTTTCTCTCCTCTGATGGTTTGTAAATCTTAGTATTAGTTCAAGAAACGCCGTTAGAGTAATTCATACTAGCAATAAGATGTTAGGGTTTGATCAATGCTCACTTACAGAACTGTGTAAAAATCAAATCATTAGGAAAACTAAAGCCATTATTGGTGATATTTCTCATCCTTTACATGCTGAGTTCCTGTTTCTGCCTCCTGGCATCAGGCTCTGACTTCCTAGCAGAAAAAGTAACAGGTACAAACACTTTTGTTCCTACAGCAACATCTATTTTTAATGCAGGACCAGGTAGAGGGACTTGCACCTGATCTGGTGTTTGTAGCAACTGTCAGTCAATAATGAAATACACTGCTGTGCTCTTTTCATTATGTATTGATTTGTAGTTCATACCCTTCTGGTATGTTTTGTTGCTTATTTTTTAATCTTTGATACTTTGTCTTTTAGCTTGTTGTACTTGCTGTAACACCAATTGCCCATTTGGGATACAAATAAATCTGAATCTGAACAAATGTTTGAGTTGAGAACTGGCAGGGAAAATGGTTTGTGGTCTTTTACCCCCAGCAAAAGAGAAATCCTACAACCACTGAAGTCTGATGCCATTCAATTTTTGTTTTTATTTGGTGAAGAAGGAAGCTGCACGCATGTCGTCTTCGGAGGATTTTGTGTCGTTTCCTTCAGTGGTACTCGATGCAGCGCCACCACAGGCGAGGAGGGGAACAGGTTGCTCATTTGGTTTGTTTAACTCACTGCAGTGTGAATACGAACCGCACCAGATAAAAATGTAACAAATGTTGCCGTTTTGGTCCCCAATCAAACCAAATCTACCAGACTACGAGGTGTGGAAACAACCTTTTACACGTTATACGCCTTAAAATGATAAATTGACGTTATATGTGGGTGAGAAGACGATGTTCTGGGATCCCTCTCCTCTACTGCTGCTGAATCCCTGATAAGCAGAAGACAATGAAGAGACTGCGTCAGGAGTAATTCACAACAGATTTAGTACGATGGGATAAAAAAAGCTGCAGCACTCTGACAGAAAGGTGTCAAAGTAATATCCATCTGTTATTGAAATTCAGTTTTCCTGCAGCAGTAAAAGCCTAAAGTGAGACTAGTGGAGAAAATTTTATCCAAATACAAAAAAATCTAAGGTTTACTCATCCAGTGGCTTCTTGTTTGAATCGCAACGAAGGCTGAGATAAAAACATTAAGAGGGCGGAAAAACCTGCTAAATGTCTGTTATCAGTGAAGTAAACGCGCCGCCGCGGCCACTGGGAGATTTAGCGCTGCTTTTAAAAGTCTCAGCGATCGCTCCATCCTGCTGAGCTTAAACCCAGAGACAAAGCTTCACAGATCCAGGATCAGGTTGTGTCGCACCTCGATTCAAAATAATGGGAATCTACATCTTAATGCAGTCTCTGATGCGAGACGAGGAAGCCTGTGAAAGGTATTCATCCGCCTTAATCAAAGCAGTTCCACCGTTCAGGACTGGTTTACAGAATGTAATGAGATGCACATCAGTGAGGCTCTCCTGATGCAAATTCGTTTTCTACAGGGTAAAACACTGATGTTAATAGTCTCAGCACTCATTCAAACATTTGTTTTACTCTGACTGCTTTTCCAAAGCTAAAGTGAATTAATATCAGCCTTTTTAGGTGAGTTTTGTAAGAACATTGATGAATTTAAGACAAATTTAACTCCAAAAATATGATAAACTATGTGTTTAATATCCTAATTACTGCAGTAAACTGCCTTCAGGGATGTCAAACTCATTTTCACTTTGGGCCAAATAAAGGGCCGGTTGAGTCAGAATGTGTTGATAAAACCTGTTTGCAAACTGTTAATATATGAAACGATTCTTAAAGTTAAATAATATTGAACATCTTTTCAGTCCCTCCAGGGGTTTACAATTATTTTATGATTTTTTTGCAGTAAAAATGTTTGTGGTACTTTGGAAATATTTGCGCTTATTTATGTTGGTAAATGCAAATCTTTTTTTTTTATTACGGGACTATAATTAAGACTGACGCAGCTGTTTAGTACAAGTAAAACAGTTTTTGACAATTTCTGAGAAAAATCTGCAATAAAATCCCAACTATGCACAAAAATCAGTGTGTGGATTTTTTGTGAATTCCCATCATAACTCGCAAGAAACTGGAGGGAATGTAGGATGTAATTTGGCAGTAAACAGATAAAAACTGCATTGATTTGACTAATAAAATAATATTTAAGCAAACGTAGTGCTTAGAACATAGAGGGCCACATAAAAAGCTATGGCGGGCCAGATTTGGCCCACAGGCCTTGGGTTTGACACCTGTGCTCTAAGTGGTGCTGTGTGATCTGCATCTTAAGATTTTTATTTTTTTTTCCAACATTGAGTCAAGCACTGAAATAAAATGGTTGTTGCTTAGCTCTCATTTCCCTTAAAGCCTTAGAAACAATAAAGATCAGTTCCTCTGAGTTTGTTTTACAATAACTGCACATTAAATGTTTCAGTCTGGAAACTTGTCCCAAGTGTTTGTGGGCTCAAACTGGAGAAAATGCCTTTTTTTTCCCCCCCCCAACCCAAATTCATGTTCTGAAGAAAGGAGCTGAAACCTGATGCACACGTTTTCTTTCTGTCCAATTTCAGAGTAATTGCATCTTCTGCTCAGACATGATTGGCCTTGTGAAGTTTCATTGACAAGTGAATTTCTGCGATGACTAAAGGCAGGGGAAAGGTATAATCATTTTCTTTGTGGAAACTCACTGAAAAGACTTTTCTGTTTGTTGGGTTGAAAGAATAAAACTAAAGTAGCTTGTCAGTGTCAAGATTTTCACAGTTTTGTGCAAAAATGACAGAGCTGCACTTAAATCAATAAAGTCTGGAACAGATCCATTGTTTCCCTAATTCTCCGAAATGTTTTTCTTACTTGTTTCAGTTTTACTTCACTAGAAAAATAATCTGAACAGACTCGGCAGATTGCAGCTCAGATTAATCGACCGTTGGCCAAAACTGGAACATTTTTTTCTGATGAAACAAAAGGTTACCGCCATTTCACAAACTGAAAATTATATTTTTGTGATCATTAAGTGCATAAAAACCAACAACTTCAATGTTTTTGAGCTGTAAGTGCTATAGACAGTATGTAACCTGATGCAGTCTGAGTCTAGTAAAGCAATAAAAGCTTCAGTTTAGATATTGGCTCCAAACTACAACAAAAACAAACTGCAACGTTCTTCTTCTGCACATGCAGGTCGCTTTGGGATGTAAACCACAGGACTAACCATGGTAAATGCAATGAATCTGATAATGATAATTAACTAAAAAACAGGTTAGCTTAATCATGTTTTAATAACAATAAACAATTGTGATCATTAGTTATTTTATATTTGAGCAACTCGTGTTTAGGAATGTGATTTTGATCCAAAATAATTATTTTCTGTTAGATTAAAAGCAGCTTCTTCTACCAAAGACACTGGAGGATATCGTTTCCTTTCATAAACATAAAAAGGAAAAATATTTGTATTGCAAGTGGAGAGGTTCAAGCATCGTTTGGTAAAAAAGGAAAACACTCAGCCTCTGTATATTCATATTTTAGACCAATCATAAAACCTTTAAAAACTGATTCCATCCAATTAAATGAGTAGAAATGGGATTTTGGAAGTTTTCCAGTCGGCCTTTAAAAACGTCTACATGGTGCTGAATCAGCAACGGTTGAAGGTTTTTAATGATGTTAGCAATTGATTCTGGATACTTTTAGGCCTAATGGTATCATTAGATACTGTTGACCAAGCCATTATTTTATCCTGTTGGAGGATTAAAGGTGGGGCATTTGGCCCGTTTTGTTCAAACCTGCAGGACAGTAGTTTGTGAGTTCATACGGACAACTTTGTTTTTATTGATTTTGTTCCATTTCTTTATTTATGTAATGTTTTAGTTGTTTAGAACTGTATACCACTCTGTTTAAATTGCTTTTTAAAAGGGCAGCATTATCTAGAATTGACTTTTTAAGCTTTTATATCATGTTATACTATCCCCTCATCAAAAACTTATTTTTTCCTTTCTTTGAGAAAATATCTCCATGGCAACCATTCACCTTTTCAAAATGCCTGGGTGGACCAAGCTCCACTTTTGAAATGCAGCTCCATTTTTTAAGCTTCTGCCTTACAGAAATGTAGCGACTCCTCCACTCCACTCCTGCAGACTAGCCATCAGTAATTAGCAAACACCTGATCGAACTGTGGATCTGCTGAGCTCATCAAAACGATGTTAAATGTTAATACAGGAGCGAAGTGTGATGACTTCCTGAAGGCAGGGTTTCAGAAAGCGCAGGAGTCCTTAAAGAGGAAAAACTCCCAATTTTAAGATGATAAATTACAAAGTCAAAACACTTTTAAATCATATTTTATATATGCAGCATTTTTATAACAGCTGCAGGTAACATAGCTACTTAGTTATGTTATAAAATGATTCTTTGTGGCTGGAAAACACAATTTGTGTTTCAGAAATAAAAGGTATTTTGATCCTTACAGTAGCAATAACCTGATGTAACAGAATGTTTTCACAAAGGAGTTTAAATGCGTCACAGCAGCAAGTTTGACGTCCATGTGTACATGAAGCAGAAGTGAGCTCACCTCCCCAGTTCTCCAGGCTGAACAGGTTGCTAAAGTTGTGGCTGACGAACGGGGAGATCTTCTTGAGGTCGTGAGTGCGAACCCTTGTCGCCAGAAGCGACTGGTGGGCGTCCCTGAACGTGGTGTCCATTAGCAGCAGACCCTGGTGAGCTCGCACCGCCTTGGCGAATCCCTCGGGGCCGTCGCGCAGCAGGACGTCGCGGAAACCCACAGGGGGGTCACCTGAGAGGGAAACGGAACGAGACGAGGGAAGCATCGAGGTTAACGGGGCGACCAGAGCAGGAAACAGAAAGAACGATCCGTTTACAAACAGGCAATGTTAAATAATCAATAATTTAATGTTCTAATAATACACCGAGTGAGTTATTATGTTTATAAATCCTTACATATAAAAGCAGAATAAAACACTAATTTATTTGAATTATCTCTGCATATTTCTAACAAAGTGAGATACTAAAGATAATTTTATCAATATTAATGAAGTAATTGAGCATAAAGTGTTTCACCCTAAATATAATCTGACATTGCTACGTTTTTTTCTTCATATTTTAATCAACCGTAAGCTTGAGGCGTATGACTTACCAGATACTCACCCACCAATTATAACTATATTCAGATTAGTTTCAGTGACTCATGTGATGAAGTGGCGAACAGAAAGTAACCAAATGTGTTACTATATACGTTTTCTGCATGAAAAGAAATTGGTTCCAATATATCAAGATGGCTGCCCTTTAATTTGATTCTCTCTTTTCCACCATGTAATTAAATCCTAAACTGAAGCGTTACCTTCCTAGAATCTGAATTTAGCTTTTCTGTGGTGTGCGCTGTCATCAATCAATTACAGCAGTTAATGAGGTGATAGCTGCCTGTTTAGATGCCCTCCACCTGTCTGTCAGGGAAAACAAATTATCTTCACTGTAAACGAGCTTTAAACGTATATTTAGCCACAGAAACATGAGCTTCAGACACAGGTTGGATGAGCTCTGAAGCACACAGACATGCAAACCCATTAAGATCTGTTAAACAAAGCTGGTAGCAAACAATAAATGTTTCATAGCCAACGCTTTGTTTGTCAGTTTTGAGTATTTTTAGCTAAACTGGTTTTTGCTGCCAGAGTGGCCTGTGACAGAGAGGCAGCATCCTGGGACTACAGTTTACAATGTCCTCTGAATGTGAAGGTTTCCTGGAAAACAGTCAACATTTCAGTGCTTTTGTCCTCTTATGGAGTCAAGAAAAAAGATACAAGTCCCATGTGGATGCTGCTCTTTCCAACTGACCCACTTACATATAAACACGCAGTCTAATTTACTCTGAAAACCTCACACTTCCTTCCTACCCGGCGTCTCTGCATGTCATTTTCTCTGCTCCGTCTTTTCAATGTCATTCCATCCCTCCGTCCTTGACATTCCTCACAGGGCTGAAGTCTCCGTCTCCACCCTGCAGCTCCGCTAAGACGACCCGACAGACGGATGCAGAAGCCCACAGCAATTCCTTAGAAGAGTTTAAAAGAACAGCTCATCCTGCCATCTGCTGAAAAAAGTGACTGATAAATCCTCTTTCCTTTGTGATTTTCTTCATGCTAATTCGGTACGGTTCAATAAAACACAGCCAAATTACTAAAACATTAAAAATAAAAATATCTTAAGGCAGTTTAGAAACTGGTCCAATTCACTTGCAGACTCAAAATTTGGTCCAAAATCAATAGAAATCAAGACAATTTATTCTCCACCATTAGATCCATTGATGTAGAAAAGGCACAAGGGAACTACATTGCTGCCAACTCTCACAAAATGAAAATTTTATTTCCTAAAATTTGTATTTTTGAAGAGAAAAATGAAAAACTAAGAGCTTCCTGGTTATTCCACCAAATGTTGATTTCTGAACTCTTCCTGAGTGAAAACATTAGTTTTATTGTTTTTAAATTAATATGAACTTGTTTTTGTTGCTTTATTTGAGGTCTGGAAGCTTTTAGTCTTTTTCATTATTTAGGTCGTTTCTCATTTTCTGCAGTAGTTTATTCAGTAGTTCATTGAATGAAAGAACAAAGTTCATTTTACTCAAACATACCTATAAAGAGGATTATTAGAGCAGTGGTCTCAATTTTTTTTCAGAGCTGTATATATTATAACTATGAACTATTTGGGGTTTAAATTTTATTTATGGATTTAAAGCTATATATAGGAAGACACTGCTCCGTAGTTACGTTTGAGTCATAATTTATTGCTGCCAACTAATAAATTTAGCTGCCAGGATCACATTTTATGCACAGTACAGCTGCAAGTCAATAAATTACAAGTGTTACATCTTTCCTTCCCGTCTCCAGAGTCTGTCCTGAAACACCGGACTCGTGAATTTCAGACCAAATTACTAAATCAAAGCAACAGCCTCGACTTAATTTACTGCAGTTTATTTGGTAAATGAAACCAAAGAGGTGTTGGGAAACAAACTGTCTTAGTAAACGCCGATATTACAGAACAATTAAAGTCAGTTGATCAAATTTCACCTGGGAAGAAAAGTTATTTAAGTTTCTAAAGAAGTTAATTTTAACAGAAGAATATCTATAGCAAAACTTCCAGAACAGTTTGGGTTCATTTTAATGAAACCACAGAAAATAGAGATTTTTTTCTATACCTAGAGTTACTGTGTTAAATAGCTTTTGTGTTATTATTATTTTTAAATGGATAAAACCGTGTTTTTTGTTTTGTTGTTGCCTTTGTACCCAGATTTAACTCGGATGCATAACAAAACAGTCACTCGATATTTTAGAATAGTGTTGAAAAGTTAAATTATTTCAGTAACTATGTAGGTCATTTACACATTGATGTTTTCTAGCCTTTATTTCTGTTATGGTAATTTTCTGATTACAACTAAGATTTTAAGATGAGGAAATTACAGTCGAATAAAAAAGAAAAAAAAACATTTAACTACAGAAATATTCACTTAACAAAAAGTATGTCTAACACTTCCTTAAACGTTATTTCCAAATGTTCTTCTAATCTGACAAATTGAATATATGAAGTACAATTAATCCAGAATTAAACAACGCCTGCACAATTTATGCAATAATTACAGTTTCACTGAATTTAAATAGACTCCAGATATTCAGTATTCATGTTATTAAATCCTAATTTAAAATGAAGAACAGAATTTTCCCTGAAACCTATTTTTGCTCAAGCAGCGGTGGGTCGTGTATGATGGAGTATTGTTGTTCATTGAAGCCCCTGAAGCTCAGCAGTGACTCACTCGCTAGGAAGGTGATAAGTCGGACCTTTTGTGTTTAGGCCTCAAGCAGAAAGTCTAAAGGCTTGCAAGATGGATCACATCCGTCACAACTGATTCCTGCAAATCTTAGACGAACCGAGCTGCTTCAGAAGGTAATTCTCTCTGCACCTCAGCTCAAAAACATCAAAAACTGACAAACATTTCAGAAAACTGCTTTTACGTCATTATTCTTTCACACCAATGTGTTCCTTTGGATTTTATACACTTAGAAACACAAGTAACTTTACAACTTTAAGATAAGATGGCACTAAATCTGGAGCACTGTGCTGTTTTTTTTTATTTCTAATTACTTGCAGTTTTGAGAACTATCCATCACAAAACATTATTTAAAAAGACATAATAATACTGTTGTTATATCTTCAGTCTTGAGGAATTTTTTTGTTTTCATGTTCAGCTGGTAATATAATTATAAATATGTTCATATTAGCGTTTTTCAATGAGAAATATTCAACATTCAAACAAAACAAACTAATCAGGATGGTTCTTCAATTTTGTTCCCGCTGGGATTTTTTGCAAGCTTCATATTTTGATTCTTTGTTTATGATTTTCAACCATTTTGGAAAGTCCATATTTCCTGAGTTTGATCCCAAACATCATCTAATTAGCTACATAGTGGTTTAAAGAGAATTAAGTCAATGTTTTGCAGTGACTATCATAAATATTTGACCCACATCATACAGATCAAGTGTATTAAATGCTGGAAAAAGTTTTACTTTGCAAATACAAATAATGCTGGTTATCCTAACTCACCTAAAATAGGAAACGTTTAGTGTCGGAAAGAAAAAAAAAGGTCATATGTCATCTTATACACTTTATATAAACGGTAAGTGTAAACGGGAAGCAGGATATAAAGGACTAAATATTTGGGAGAGAAGAAATTTAAATTTACCTCCAGATACCTGGAGCTAAATGTGAATCATCATGGCATTGCTCACTAAACATTCAGGTCGACACAGTCAATTATGCAGGGTTTTTTTCCCCACAGAAGCTACAAAGCAAAACTAATTTCCACCTGATAAAATTTGTGCTTCCCTGTTTTTACTTAGGATGCAACCATCACCATAAAACTGCAGGAACACTAAAAGAATAAATGTTAAGCATCTGTAAATACAGATTTTCCTTTTTGTTTTAAAGCGATGTATTGCAAATGGATAGAAGAAGTGAACCACATCCCATCCATTATGAGTGTTTCAGGGGGGAAAAAAATCAGGATCCGTTCCCTGAGGAAAGCTGGGATGGGAATCGTTGAACGCTGACCGACCACTTCTAGTGAGCTTCCAAACGCTCACATACAAGCTGAGCAGCTAAAAGCTTCTGCAGAGAAAAACAAAAACTTCACTTGAATTCCCGTGAGAAATCCTGGCATTTCCAGTTCATTACAGTTCAGCTTTAACAACAAACAGCAGACATCGCCAACATGTTTCTCCTTCAAGATGCAGGGCCACAGAGCTAGAAATGGGAACTGATAAGACAATTTCTTATTGTCATATCAATTCTCACTGAATGAGGAGGTGAACTCTGAGCTCTAATGGTGCGTTCACACCAAATGCATTACACGTCAAAAACGCGTCTGACGTTTCGCACCTAGAGTTTCACACGTCGGGTTTACATTCTTGTGGAGGCGCGTCCAAGTCGCTCTGGCTGTTGTTTTCCGTCGCCGGCCTTTTCGTCAGACATGTTGGACGCGCTTGACGCCTCAAAAGCTCAAGACACTCCAAACGCGTCAAATCGCGCCACGCTAGACGCACAAAAAGCACCTCAACGTAGACTTTGAACACAAACTACATGCCTGAAACGTGTTTAGTGTGAACGCAACATAAGCTCGACTGTCAACGGTGTTGCTAAGCAACAAATCAAGCACTTTACATTCATACAAATCAGTTGCTTTTTTTTGTGCGGTCAACTATTTAAGGATGTTGACAGTATTTCTTCCTTCTATTGTTATTAAATTTCTGAACGTGCTGCAACTTTGTGAAATAGATCCATATTTTTCCAAACTTCTGCCATGACGCCATCTTGGATATTTTCTCAATCAGAGTACGGAGAGTGTAACAATACATCGTCATGGAAATACGTCACACATTACTGGAACCGATAAGCGGTATCGTTAAGCAGGCAACTTAACAAGTCCAAAAATCAGAGCTACTAAGAACCGGCTCTCTATTCCCATCTCTACTGCGGTGCAGCTGGAGATCAAAAAATGTATGCAGCAAATATGCACATAGTCTGGTTTTGTCTTTTACGTTGTACCCTCTCTGATAACGACCACACTAAACAAGCTGACTAAAGAGTAAAAGGTTTGGTGAGCTCTGAAGTTGCCCTGCTGCTAATAGAAACAGGCGAATCCATCAAGAATACAAGTGTCCTTGGAGAAAACGTGCAGGTACAACGATTAATTCTCATTCATGTAATTTCTTCCTGTGTCACCACTTGTGTCTGCATGACACTTGTGTCTCAGCACAATAAAGACGAAAAGGGTTCATATGCTCTGGGACTGCAGTGCCTTCACATCCAGTGATCTCTAGATCTGACAGCATCCCAGAAAACATCAGTAATGGAGTGAATTTATATGTTGCATTAAACAAAATACAACATATAGTGAAAAGAAACAAGTCCCACCAGGTCGCTGACCCACTTGCACACAAACATCTCGTCTCATTTCCATTGAAAGCCTCTCCGACTCTCACTCCCTCTGTTGCTCTGCGCACACTTCGCTTCTCGCGTCACTTCATTCCTCGCTCTTCCTGACGTTCCTCACCTGTCTGCTGCAGCTCTAGAACGCCCAGAGAAAATAAAACACAGACCTCACGCATTCTGGAGCATTTGGAGTGACAATCACCCCTAATGGAAGATGTCTCTTTGAATTTCAGCGCATTTTGGGTAATTAATGCTTCGCTAAAGTCAGATGCATTGAAATAGTTTGTTAAAATAAGCTACACAGGGATGCTGTTTTACCAAATATATTAAATAATTCCCCTGAGCTGCTAGGGCGTGACCTGGGAAAACATTTTACTGCAATGGGAGGTGTGGAAGAGCGGAGAAAAACAACTAGAGTGAGTTTGAATCAGTAGCCTTAGATTTCAGAAAGCAAAGCCAGAAACCGACTCCTTTTTAAAGTTTACCGACAATGTTTGGACTGAAGAAAATAAAAAAATAAAGAAGCACAAAGCCAAAGCAAGTGTTTGAAGACAGCAAAAAAAAAAGGATCCAGAACTACAAAGGAGCAGAAAAATAGGTTAATTCGATCTGCTTCAACGCCATCGTAAAAATGGAAACAGTGCATTAAATAGCAGGCGAGGAAAGCAGCGGTTCATTTTTATTAGTCAGCTTTTGCCAAAGTTGGCTCCCAGACCTGTGATGATTAACCTGGAGATGTTCTCCATTAAATAAACCCCGACAATAATTCGAAGGAGGTGTGCAGGAACAACATCCGTAATCCTGAAATCATGGAACCACCGAGGGAACATTTCTGATCACAAATCCTACTTCGAACGAAATTAACTTTGAGTATTAAAGAAGCTCTGTCCGAAAAAAGCAGCACTGAAGTCATCATTCCTGATCTTCTCAAAAGAATAAAGGTATTTCTTGGAATTTATCCCCCATCTCTTGTATTTTTGAAGACATTGTATATTTTCTCCCCAAACATTAATCCAAGTTGGCCCAAGGTAAAAGCGAATTTGCAGCTGCTTGCTTAAGGTTTGAATTTCAACAGTGCAGGTTGCACCGGTAGCACAAAAACCGAAGAAAACCTTCACAGTTTGAAAGTTATGCAGACAGAGTCCCGGTTTAACATCTAATCCAAAGTGCAAAATGTTACAAGAGATAAATCGGAGAAAGTAACGCATGTGACTGTCCAACAAAAACTGTTATATGTACAAATTAATTCACTGTTAGCTGTAAAACAGAAGCTTTCAGGTTTTTATCCTTCAGTTTAAGCAGGCGTTGCATCAATAAATCATTAACAATACATATCCTGATCAATACCAATAGATAATACATCTGATATAGAATATTCACTGAGCTCCAATCCAGAACAGCACAGCATTCTGGGAGATGTAGGCAGAGGAAAAGCTTTATCTGCTCAGCCTGTCAAGGACAGCTCAGCACGTTTAGGGGAATCAACGGACTCACTCACTGTTTGGTTACCTAGCAACTCACTCACTCGCTCGCTCGCTCTTTGGTTACCTAGCAACGGTCCGAAGAGTGACTGGCGCAGCAGCAGTTTCAAGTGGCTCATAACTGCTTAAAAATAAACAAGGTGGTGTGAAAAGTGTGGATAAATCAGAAAACTACCACCTCGGTAGAATATCTGATGTTTAAAACAAAAAAAAAAAACAACTAAATAAATAGTTTGATATCAATATAATGATATGAAATGCTTATATCGTAAGTTTATTTTAAGGATCTACTTATGCTTTGTTTTGGCGAGTACCGTCATCTTGTTGATATATTTTTTTAACATTTACCATTTATGTTTTTACTGTTGTCTAATTTAATTTTTAGGTCTTTATAAAGTGAAAACAGGAAACACAGAACGAGTTGTGGTCAGACAAGACAATATGTGAAACATGGCGGTGGCAGCTTTATGCTGTGGGCGTTTTATCAACAATGGCATGTGAGTGGTCAGAGTGGATGGGACGATGGAGGGAACTAAATTAGAACAACAATGGAGGAAAACTCTTGAGGCAGAGGCAATGGAACGGCTTACATCAATGCTTTTCAACGTTCTAGACTGGCCTAGTCAAAGTTCAGACCTAAAACCAATTGAAAATCTGTTGCAAAGCTTGAAAATTCATATTTGCTGAGATACTATCTTGTCCAAGTTTGAGCTAGAAGAGACTTGCCTCCAGAAATCAAAGTGAAAGGCGGTTCTAAGAACTACAGACTCAGTTACGCACTATTTTGCATTGTTCACATTTAAAAACAAAAAAAAAAAACCCAAATGAAAGTCATGGTTGTGAAACTGTCGACGAAACATATGAAAACAATTTCACCGAACATCTCTTGGTGGATTGATCCATCCCAGCTCCAACGAACCATTTTCTCTCCACAGATTAAACGCCGGCGTCTGATTCTCCCATCATAGTCCGTTTCTCCTTCCATGTCCCTGTCCTTCCCTTCCTCCACGCCTCTTTAGACAGAGTGTGATAATACAGGCCTAATCCCTCTCTTCTCCCAATCCCTCCGTCAAATGAAAGAAGGGATATAAGCACATTACAAATCTCATTACCAGGCTTTAGGTATGCCTGTGAGCGCCGCCTGTGCTGCACGCCGCCGCCTCATCAGCTGCTTACAGTAGGTGAGTTTGTGCACAACGCCGACGACGTGGTGTTTGTTCATACTGTATCATTACAGCTCGAGTGTCTTTAATTTGTTCCTGCGAGTGTGTTTTGTGCAACAAGTGAGACGGGCAATAAATGCTCTAAACACCAGAAATAATCTGCATATCCAAGATGAGAGAAAAACACCCAGCGGAAACACAAACCTTGGAAATTATCCCGTCTCGTCCTTCTGAGCATGTTTTTAGATGTCGGATACAATTAGTCGGGCTCGATTATGATGCATGTTATTCACATTATTTAGTTTTAAATCCAGGATTATAGAGCGTGTCGATGCAGATATTGACCAAACAGGAAGATGAATTTATTTTAAACTGCAGGACAAAATAAAACCTCATGAATCCTGAAAATATCACAAGGAAATGCAACAACATGGAGCTTGAGAGACAAACTTTAGATAAATACTTCTTCATGCTTTCCAAAGAGATTTTTTGGAGGATTTTAACTCATTCCAGTGCCTTGACACATTCAAAGGATTTATTTTTGATAAGTCAATTTAAGTCCAACAAACAAGTCTTTAAAATGGAAATATTATCTGTACCGGACTGTTAGAGTCCAAAAGGACTTGGCAACAGCAACAATAACACTGCAGATGGATTTTCCAAATAACTTTATATTTGGAGAAATTGATCACCTTGGAAAAAATTATTTTTCTTTTTACAAAATTTTGTCTCCGCCTGTTTTAGTGTTAGGGGTTTTGCCTTAAGAAAATAAAAAACACTTTGGAAAAAAATCCTGAATTAAAGGATCATAATTCATGCATGAAAGGGTTAATGCCATTAACGGCTAACGAGTAAACAAAAATATCAACTGTCATAAGTTCTCAACTTCCTTTAATTAAAACGGTAACCTCTGAGATGTTTACTTTCCTCAACCTTTTTAAATATATATATGCAACTTCTACCAAACACAAAACCTGACTTTGCAATCCTACAGATATATATATAAAGCGTCTCCTTATCCCCAATACATATGGCAATTTAGAAAATATTACAGCAGATTGTGTTATGTGGGTGTAATAATACAAATGCAGGCATACAAAACTCTGAGGTTCCAATGGAGACTTAAAATTAAAACTTAAAAGTATGTAAAAGATCTAAAATCCAAACTATGATTCTGTTTATTTAACCAAATTTACTTAAAAGCAATCAAATATAATTTGCTCCCAATACTTTAGATAAAATCAAAATTACTGAATCTACTTCGGTTCAGGTGTTGCATCAGAGCTTTACTGCATTTCTTCATACCAATTTTTGCAGCAGGTATTTTTCCTCTCAGTTAATATTTATACCAAAGAACAAACTCTTTAAGACCTTGCACAAACATTGACTAAACCACTAAAAGAATAGACGATTTCTACACAATGAACGTTGCATAACTGTGGGATAATAAAAGATTTTGTGGTTTAGAAAGAGAAAGAGGGAAGAAAACCCTCAGCGCTGCGCTCCAGAGTTTTTTAGTAGCTCCAAGAGCGCAGAAAGCTCGCCGTCTCTCCCCTCCAACATGTCAGCTGTGCAGAGAAGGAAGGAAAGTGGAGAACTTCTGCCTTGGAGAACAAAGAGCTGTGATCACTGCTCAGCGGAGCACTGAGGGCTAAAACCCTTCGCCTCCCAGAGAGCGAAACCGGGTTGTTCAGGAAGGCCTCTCTGCCTGCAGCTATCGGACGGCTCGACAAACCCATTTGTCTTTTGGTGGGTACTGTCCTCCAACGCAGATCTACAAGTCTTTAAATTTTCAGCTCTGGTGGCCTCTGGAGAATTAAATCCCCTCACTCTCTCTTCCGGAATATCTTTCTCTTCATTTTTTTTTTCTTCCGCAGAGAAAATGTAAATAATTCAGCAGGGATGATTCATTGTGAAGTGATTGTTTGTGATTCAGTGACACCGTCTTGCATTGCGGCACATTTTGTAAATATATTTCATTAACTAAACATCGTCATGAGGGGAAATGTGACAGACGTACCCATGGTGACAGCTGGGATGACCGGGTCGGTGGAGGAGGGCTTCGCCTTTACTGGAATAGGTGTGGTCGGTCCATTAACCATCACATGACCTGGATACCAAAGGAAGCGAAACATGTTGAATGCACTCCAATACAAAGCACAAAAACAAATAATGCAAAATGCACATTGCTATTTGCATACGCCTCCTTTTGTAGGTTAGAAGTATTCAGCACAAATATTGAATTCTCTTACGACCCAAGGCTTGCTGCAAGGCATTTTATTTATACCATTGATTTGTTTTTGTAAATCAGGTCTTATTTTTTGCTTAGAAAATATGAAAATCTCTCGTTTATGAGTTTGAAAAGAAATCATGCCTTTAGCTCTTGAAAGTTAATATATTTCACAACTCTGAAGTCACAAAAGCAATCATGAACCGAAGGCTTTGTTCCAGACGCACGTCGAGTTATTAACCTTCGATTTGTGCTTACAGGAACCAGCTTTCGCTCTGCAATCTGACCGCCTGAACTACAAGCACAGCAAGCGCTCCGTCCTGATCAGGAAAACTCTAGTGTCCTCGTTTGATCATGAGGCGATTATCACACTGACCCAGGTAGTGCAGCAGCTTCTGCGCTCGGTTCTGAGTGGGTTTGAGGTTGAACAGTTCTGGATTCTCGTCAATGAACTGGGTGTCCACGGTGGAGTGCAGGAACTGGTTGTTGGACAGGACATTCTGGAGGAACGGGATGTTGGTCTGGAAAAACAAAAGAAGACATGAAGACGGTTTTAACCGCAGCTGGAACTGATCTGCTTCCATTTCAGTTTCACTCCTGCAGCAGATATTGGGGGAGGATTCACCCACCAAGTAGTTTACGATGTGAAAAATTGCTACATTACAAAAACAAGCATCTTCTGCAGCAACAGGAAGACTGGATAATAAAAGTTTTATTTTATTCTTTTGAACTTTCAACCATTACCTCAAAGAGCATAAAGGATTTAGAAATATTGGTAGACTGACAGCAAAACTTACAATCTGGAAAACCACAGCAAGAAAAGTTAATCTTGCAAACCACACAGATAAAAATAGTATAAACTAAAACAAAAATCTCCCTTTAATATGTTTATTTAGCTACTTACAGACACAGCAGGCTGTTCTTTAGCTACAACTGTGCTAATGGTTTAAAAAATATCACCCATTATCAAGAAAATGTACTATCTAGTATATCTGTGTACATGTATTAACAGCCTAATATATGTAAACAATTTAGAAACGTTTCCATCATGTTTTTGATTTAATTTTTCTAAAATAAGTTTTTACTTCACTCATGTCTCTACCTAACAATGTACTAATATTCTACTTCATCTGCTGTTAAAATTAGCTCAATGCTAATTTAACTAGTTAAGAACTATTGTATTCTAATTTATTTCATTAAAATATTAGATGCACGTTTTATTAATTTTCACAATTTGTTAAATTCAGACTTAATGTCTGAAAATACATATATGTACAGACTGATACTGTTAGCTTGCTCAGTGTGAAAAAATAACATATAAAATAAAACTTGGTAGTTTAGAAAAGAATTATAATAATCTCAATTTTAATACAAAAGTAAATTATCTTATTGACCTTTATTTGTCAGGTTAAAGTACAAGCAGCTGATTGTTAGCAATGCTAACTTTGTTACTACACTATTACAAACAATCTAATAAGGTTTTAAAATTTTTGCATCATATAATTTGACTTAATTTCTCCTACAGAAACAGTGCTATGATGCTTTTACAAATAATAGTTAATATTAATTGACGGCAGAAAGGCTGTTAAATCATGCAACCAAATTCACCAAATTGCTTAATAAATTCACTTCCTAGGTTATTTACTAACTTTTAACACACAAGAAGCAGATTTATGTTTAAAACTAATATTAAAATATTTTAAGAAGGCAAATATTCACACCACAACAGTAACTGTGTGTTTTATTATTATTGGCTTCAACACCAGCAGCAAATAATGATTAAGTGAAATTATGGACCAAAACACTGGATCTGACTCTTCTCTATTAAAATCTGCATAAAGAGGGTTATTTTAAACATTTCTTTCATCAAATCAAACGCAAAAACAGCTCAGTGTGTATAAAGCAACATCAGAGAGAAATTATGCTGCTGTTTTGCACTTTAGCCATGTGAAAGGATGCATTTATTAGACAAGAATGCTTCATTTGAAGTTCAAACAAAACATACTCCATCTGCACATTGGTAAACAAACCACAGCTTCACAAAACCTCATTTTAATCCAGACAACTACTGCAAACAAACACCAAACACAGAACAGAGAACGTCAGCTGTTGAAATTAATTACATTTCATTTCTTGTTGGCTGTTTGCTGCAGAATAATCATGGAGGCGATTTAAATCTGAATTAACAAAAAGGGAGAATGAGTGAATGAGAGAAAACAGAGGGGAGAGATAAGTAATTGTTTTCCTCATTACTTGATTTGTTGCTGTAAGGCCTTGTAATTATTGTGGTTAGGCTGCACTTAACTGCCGTTAGAGGTTGAAAGTTGGGGATAGAGAGAGAGACAGAGAGAGAGAAAGAAAGACAAAAAAGATAGAAAGAAAGACAGAATGAAAGAATTAAGACAAAGAAAGAAACAGAAAGAAAGAAGCAGAAAGAAAGACAGAAAGAAAAAAGACAAGAAGAAAGAAAAAAGACAAAGAAAGAAAGACATAAAGAAAGAAGCAGAAAGAGAAAAATAACGACAGAAAGAAAAGACAAAAAAGAAAAAGAAAGAGAGACAGAAAGAGAGACACACAGAAAGACAGAAGATAGAAGGAAACAAAGAAAAAAGACAGAAAGAAACAGAGAAAGAAAAATAACGACAGAAAGAAGACATAAAAGCAAAAGAAAGAAAAAGAGAAAGGAAAAAGTCAAAAAGGAAAAAGAAAGAGAAAGAAAGGAAGGAAGAAGGGATTAACAAGAAGAAAAGCAGAAAGCTGAGTGAAAGGCTTTGTAATTATTGGAGCTGCTTTCAATAATAAGTGTTTAACAAACCGAGGTAAAGAGGTAAAATAAACGCCGACAGTTTGCTCATGACCTGACGTGACATTTGAAAAGAAGATCCGTTTTCACACACGCAGAGCTCAGCGATAACCACAGACAGTCCCCGAGAACCCGCCTGCTGTCGGATCAAAAGCAGCTGCTCAGCTCGCATACCTCACGCCTGAACAGAACAGCATCATTTCATCATCGCTTTAAGACACGTACGCAAATGCAAACACCGAGCCGTTTCGGTGACCTGAAATAACCCGGGGATCCGTCCGTTTCCACGAGAAGTTTAGCGATAAACAAACCTCGCTGATCTCATTACAGCAGCAGCGCCGTCAGAGAGGAGGGCCGGCTCCAAAAATCAATGGATTGTATGAATAAAACAAACATGCCAGTCACGGCAGCAGCTCCTAAACAAGATACAGAACCACAACAACGAAAACAGACAGAACCTGTTTAATGTTTAATTCACCGTCTTTAATTAATGCCATTAATCCTCGCTGTGGCCTTTTGCATCCATGCATCACTGTCAATCACATTTATTTATTCACTTTGGTTATTTTGAACCTTAAAAAAACCCCAAAAAACACAATTTTGATAAACAAACCATGTTTAACAAGACAAAACTAAATTTCCTACACAAAGTTTAGACAAAAAAGTGAAGGTAGGATCATAAGTTTATTATACTTTTTCTTTTTTATGCATCAACATAAAAACCGCTGAGTCTTTTCTGTATATTTTTTAAAACGTAACTCTGAGAAATCCCGCTGAGTCTGCAGACAAACTCAAAAAAAGAGTCTCAAAGATCAACAGCTTTAAAAAGTGTGAATATTCTTCATCTTGTTCCCGTAGTTGAAAGTCCGTTTGAAGAGAGACAAGAGAAAGTCTCTCGTTTTCTCTGACTGCCCCTCCCCCACACGATGCTGCACTTTGCTATTTAAAGGAGAAAAATGCTCCAGTATTTTTCCATCTTAAGCAAAAAGATTGAATACATAACAACAAACAGTCTTATACAGAAAGTACAGTTTTAAAATAACTTTTAGGCTTTAACTGGATGTCTGGGAAACAACTAACTACAGGCTGACGAGCTGATCAGATAATTAACTTAATCTTTAACTACTACTATATTTATCATGTTTGTTTTATTCTGAATATCAAAATGAAAACAAACAAAGGGCAAATCCACGATGACAATGCTTCACTTCCTCATGTAAGATAAGGTATTGCTTAAATCTTGTGTATGCAGCAAACACACACACTTCATTCATAAGCTCCAGGTTCCTCAGTTCCTTTTAGCATCAAGATATCCTTAGAAAATGTGAATCGTTTCAACATTTTGTCTGATCCCAAGACAGAAAACGTGTTCCATGTCAGAAAATAAAAACTACCAATAATCAAAGCGCATCAGTTTTATGACAGCCGACTTGTTTCTTTGCTCTCTGTCAGCAATGAAAGAGCAAGAGGAAGGAAAAAAGGTTTAACAGCCCATTTTCTGCAGTTTAATGGGAGTTCACCAAACACGCAGTCCAGCATCAACTAATGCTGATTCATCGCTGAACCACAGACTAACTGCATAACACACTGAAACCTTGTTTTCTTTTATTTCTGAGTTAATGATGGATCCAGTTTTTCTGTATGTAGATGCGCTTCCTGCAGTTTGGTCAGAAACACTGAGCTTTCCTCCTGCTCTCTTTACTTCTTGTGCATTTCCTCTGCTGCTTTCCGTTTTCTGTCCTGACTCTCTGACGCCTTTCCTGGTCTACAGTGATGTTTACCTATGACAACCTTCCTCTTTTGTTTGCACTTCCTCAGGATTTAAGATGCAGCTGACTAGAAATCAATATCTTTTGCTGTATTTCATGTCGATCCACATTCCTGAAAGAGTTTTAAGATCCTCTGCACTGTTTCAACCAACAGTTTTCTTGTTTGCTGTCCGTCAGATGTGATCAATCTTTAAGGTACTTTACCTGCAGACTCATTTGTGCAGGTGTTTGTTTAGACATGCGTCTTACAGGGAGATTATGGCTCACAGCCTCTTAAAATGCTTAAAATTGCCTACTTTAATAGTTCAAACATATTAACATGCTTTCACACTACTGGAAAAGACAACTTCAAAAGGCTTTCTTATCTCTGCTCTATGTTTCACAGCCAATCAGGGGCAAGGAAAATTAATGCCGCTCCTGGATTGGCTGTTTCGGAAAAGCCACCTGGGAATTTAGTTTCCCAAGATGCATTTTCTGTAGAATTACGGAAGAGGATTAGGGCCACCGAAAGAAAATAAAAAATTCTGACATTAACCTCAGAATTCTGAGATTAAAGTCAGAATTCTTTAATTCTGACTTAATTAAAGTCAGAATTAGAATTAAATTATTCTGACTTTAATTCTGAGATTAAAGTCAGAATTCTGAGATTAAAGTCAGAACAGTTTTTTTTTTTTTTCCAGTGGCCCTAATCCTCTTCCGCAGTAGAATATTTTAGATATGCTCTACAAAAAAACTTCACCAATCTGGAATCAAATTTCACAAAACAACTCGTAAATATTAAGAGTAAGAAAATACAGTTTAAGTCAAATTACTGACTCAACAGCTTCAAAAGTAATAAATCCATATTTTCGTCCAGGCTTGTGCAGCTCAGTGAGAATCGACTCGCTGCTTTATGCTGAGTGTGTCTGTGTCACAGCTTTGTTTTTTTTCTAAATCTGCACACAGAAACAACGGCAGCCATTGTCACATCTTTAATAATGCAACATGAAAGGGTGATAAAAGATGAACATCTCAAATGTAAACATAAAGCAGAACCAAGTACAACTGAGAATATCAGATATTTAATCTGAAGTACAACAACTCTGAAAACCACAAAACTGTTACGTTGATGAGCGCAATATTAACTCATGCATTGAGTTTTTTATTACCACATTATTTGCAACAGCAGTCAAACAGGAGGATTTAGCTCCCCAGCCTGTATTTGTGGGTTTATTCTCTTGCCCTTAAAATATACTACCAGAAACCATAAAACTCCCAGACCTCTGTTTGAAAATTTCATAAACAAGTTTTATTACTCTCCAGATAAAACTACAGGGAGGCGCTGCTTTTCCTGAGAGATAATCATGTTCCCAGCAAGGGAAGAGAGGTTTTTCTTTTTTGAATATATAGGAAGAAACAACCGATGCTATTCACGGCGTCTTGCTATGAAGAGGCGCGCAGGAGAGAGGAAGAGAGACAGAAAAGGCTGCAGCTGAGGGATCCAGGCGGCCGTGCTGTTCTGCCAAGCCTGCAGCTACAAACCCTGGACCAAAACAAAGAGATCAGTGCAATAACAACAGCAACGCTTCAAAAACACGGCCAGCTTTCTCTCTGGTATCTGCACAAACTCCCCTTTTCTATGCACACAATGCAGCAACTCGACATGAAAGCTGCTTTTATACGAGGTATATTAATTTAAATTAAAGCAAAAGAGTCGAGTCAAAGACAAGCCACTTCAGGGTCATGTGGTAATTAAAAAACAAGCAGATTTCAAGCTGACCTTTCGCATACTTTGGTCTCCTCTAACTCTCTAACTTGGAAGAAGTGTGTTTATACAAGTCAAAGCATCTCTTAAGTCTTTTCTCTAAAGTAAAAGACCAAAAATAAAGAGTGAGACTGTGAAAGGTACGTTTTGTTGATTGATTGAAAGTGCAGCCAGCTCGAGCAGGAACATTTAATGTCTCTTCCAAGTTAAAACTAAGTGGTAGAAACAGAAATGGATTCCATTTTTCTCATTGGTTGTGTAATGAAACATGGCCAGACATCAAAAATCAGCATATGCTTTGCAATCAGGCCACTGACATGTCTTTTTTTATTCCCCTGCAGAAGAAGACGGCTGCTGACTCAGAGTCCAGGCGAAGCAGACGACAGATTAGCTTGTGAGATTCTGGCTGTGATAAATATTTTTGTGCTCATTATTTCCATCTTTGTATGAATTTCCTGAGGATTTCTGAACAGATGTTGGGCTGAAATTCCTTCGCTGGCTGAGCCGAGACAATTTGTTTGACGAGATCCGGACCGATTAGGCATTTTCCTCTTTCTGTAGCTGAACTGATGTGTCCTAAAACTTCGAAACCCTCTTTGTTTTCTCACTCACAAATTCTTGTTTGACTTGACTCAAAAGTCTGGATAAGAGCCCTTTCTCTGAGACCAGTAAAACCTTGATGAAAACTTAAACATAGTCTTAGTATTCTTAAAAATAAAAGAACGTCTCCCTCCTAATTATAGAAGTAGTCTGAACTGACTTTTCATTATTTTCTTAATTTTAAATCATTGGGAAATGTTCTTAATGGTAAATATAAAGCTCATTAACCTGCAAATCGTTTGGCTGGTGATAAATCTTAGCTTCCATAAACATCTATAATCACTTCTTTAAGTCCTAAACTCAGCAGCGACGATTCAGCCAAAATTGCAGTACCGTAATTTCGCCACACGTTGCGCTATCTGAAAAGTTTTTACAGTTTCTGAAAGGGGAGGCGTTGCGCTTTCCACCTAATCTTGGGTTATTACGGTAATTTGACTCCCGTCGGAGCAGAGAGGGAAATTAATCTGTGAGGCAGTCTCTTAATAGTTGGTAAATTGCGAAAATAACTTGCTAGATATTGAAGGTTCCAGTTGTTATGCATAAATGGGCAAATATATATTTACTCACAGGACATTTAAAGAACTGCGTACAATCAAAATAAGCAAAAATATCCAAGCGGAGATTCGAAACTTAGGATTTAAAGGGTTAAAGATGTTCCGTAGTGAAACTGGACTTTCACAGATTTCTGACTAACACGTTATCAAAGGGGTGTGGATAAGAGTAACATGACACCGTCATAAACGTGACATAACACCTTATGAACATGAAGAGTCTGCATGAAAGTTTACAACTGTTGTCATGACGTGTCCTCCGGTAAATAATGACCCTATCACATAATACAAAGTTGATTTGGTAAATAATGAGACTTTAATGCAAAGTGAGCACTTTTAATGGAGATTTAATGCACTAAAAGTGTCATTATTTACAGAATGAAACTTCATAACAGTCATAAACATTCATGAAAACTCCTTCATGTTTATGACTGTCATGTCAGTTCATTCACACCTCTTCGATAAAGTCTTACCTCTGACTAATTCTGAGACTTTTTATGTATATTGATATAATTTAAAGTAGCTGATTGATGCAAACTAATCTAGATGGGAAAAGTGTTAAACTATTCATGCAATATTATGAATAAAGCCAGGCTATTCTAATGCTAAGTTATGCTACTTGTTTAAATTCACTACGATTATCCATCACAACTTTCCAATAGTTTATAAAATTGGTCATGAGATACAAGAGAAAGTGTCGTAATAACCAGTTTTCTCTGTTTCCATGAAGAACCTCAAATACATTATTTGTTACAAAGGAAGACAAGTTGACAAGACAGTCACTTTATAAAAGCCAGAGAAGAAAAACACTAATACTCCCCACAAAAAGCATGTTTATGTAAAAACATCTGTTTATTTTACGTACGCATCAGAATCACAACAGTAATATTGTTATTTTAGGAGCAGTAGCAACAGTTGTTGCTTTTCTGTTTGAATTAAAATGAATTACATCATGTAATGTATGTCATATTTTATCTGAAGGCTATCATACAGTCTCCAGTTGACCCAAACCTACATAGAGTTACCTCTAGAAACCAGTTAGTTTGATTAAAAATAAATAAATAAGGTAAAACAGAAGCAATATGCATCCAGTAGCATTTCTAAGCCTATTTCATTGTATAAATTGTGTTTCATGACTATTATCTTTGGAAGTAGCGGGGCGGCGTTCCCCTCCTGAGTCATTTAACCCAGTGATGCTGCTCTACCAAATCAGTGAAAAATAAAGCTTGCGTCTCCCTAAAGCTGGAAAGTAGCAGCAACTGGTAATAACTAGATAAAGTATTTCATTAGCATCCAACGCGCTTTTAAGGAAAAATGGAAACAACTGGAAGTAGAGGAGAAAAAGGTTGCACTTGTTTCTTTAGAGGTGGGCCTCAGGGTATTTCGATTTTTCAGACTTTTCTGAATTTTCTTGTTTTTTTGGGTTTTTTTGAGTCGTCTTCATTTATAATTCATAGGTGTGAACAAATCTAATGAGCATAAAAGGGAGAAGCAATCAAAAGGTATAAATAAAACAGGACAAGAAATGAGAATGAGATAATTCAAGTTGAAGTTGAGGAGACAGAAACACTATTAAAACGTGACGGGTTTGTCCTTTTCCCCGTTGCAGCAGATCAATGCGTTCATTAGCATGCTGCTCCGTCTGCCTGCAGCCGTCACGCACACTAACACACACACAGTCCCTCAACTTTCCCTCTCTGTTGTGCGTAATCATATGCAGCACACACACTTTGAACTCCCCCTTTTGGACCACTTAGTATCCCTTCCTATTTTGCCCATCAGTCGACGTGCCGCTCTCCGTTACGCCACACAAACACTCCGGGGGCCTCCTCTCATTCGGATGCCACTCTGCTAAAAGAGGTCTGCTAGCAGCATGCAAAACACGCACACTTTCATGCTCGGGATGATTACGGCTTCCATTTCCAAATAATTTGTATAATATGAGTTCATGCACATTCACACGTTCTTATGTTCATGCAGGAAATACTTTTCTTTCTCGTCGCAAACTGAAACAAACGCAGCATGCAGATTTAACACTTGCACATCCTCTAGCTAAACAGTTTTACCCAAATTGGAATAATTTTAACTCGAACCCCAGATACTCCTGCCTCTCTGCGCCGACAGCTCATTAAACTCATCTCCCCTAACCCCCCCCCCCCCCCCCCCAATAACGACGATCTGGTTGTGTTTGTTCTCGCACAGAAAAGGGGAGTTTTGCTCCCCGTCTGTTTTATCGAGGCTCTGCTCACAGCTGTTTATCATTGTTGATGCAATCAGCTTGGGAGGTGATTACTAAAACACTGTCAGCCAAGAACAAATCTCTCCAAATGTTCACTCAACTGCAAACAGCTAAAAAACCCCCAATAACTTTAGATTATTTCAATCGGTCATTTACAGTAAAAAAAAAAAAGAATATTACGTGATTTTGTATTTTTATTTAAACGGTACACTGCACATTATTCAAAATAAATGTATGATTTAGCCCTGGAGGCTAATTTCCATCTGCGGGCGCAGCCAGTAGGATGATGGTTTATAGCAAGATTAAAACAGGATCTATCAAAGTTGCTATAAATCTGTCCTGTTGCCATGGTTACCTGCAAGTAAACCTGCTGAAATCATTGGTTTGCACTGAAGTGGTTTACAGGTGATGATGTTTCTGCTAGTACAATCGACATAATTAATCGAATCATGAAGAACTGAAAGGACACGAGTTCACCAGTAGAGTTTTCCACTATTAACTGGAAAATAGTAACAAACACAAAACCACAAAGTCATGCAACATAGAATAAACATTACATTAAGTCAAGTTCCATCATTAAATTTTTAATTGATTACGTTTCAAATCCAACTCTGAACAGGTGGGTTTAAAGGAACTCAGTGTTTCAGCTGTTTTACAGTTTTCTGGAAGTTTGTTCCAAATTTTTGGTGCATAGATGCTGAATGCTGCTTCTCCTCGTTTGGTTCTGGTTCTGGGGATGCAGAGCAGACCAGAACCAGAAGACCTGAGGGGTCTGGAAGGTTGATACAACAACAGCAGATCTTTAATGTATTGTGGTGCTAAACCGTTCAGTGATTTGTAAACTAACAACAGTATTTTAAGGTCTATTCTTTGAGCTACAGGGAACCAGTGGAGGGACTTTAAGACTGGTGTTATGTGCTCTATCTTCCTGGTTTTAGTGAGAACGCCAGCAGCAGCTTCTGGATCAGCTGCAGCTGTTTGATTGATTTGTTGGACAGGCATGTGAAGACGCTGTTGCAGTAAGCAATGCAAAGTTTTTGATCATTTTTATTAAAAATCTGCAATAAACTCTCAATTATTAGTGTAAAAAAGTGCAGGGACTTGATTTTTGCATAAATTTCCACTATAATTCTTAAGAATCTGTAGGAACTGATTGATGTAATTTGACAGTAAACAGCTACAAACACATTTATTTGATTAACATTACATTTAAGCACACTTACTGTTAGTCTAGAATCTAGAGGGCCACATAAAAACCTATGGTGGGCTGGATTTGGCCCACAGGCCTCGAGTTTAACACCTGTTCCAGAGGGTGGATTCCCAAGAATGATTCATTTTCAAGAGACGCACCAACCACCCGAATTGTGTAGAAACGAGCCGAGTCAAGCAGCACTGCTAGTGCTGGTGCAAAAGAGCCATTAGTGTGATGGTTTATGGTGTTGCTTCTTTTTGCTTGCAGTAGCAGAAACTTCTTTTCCCACAGAAACCAGTAAACATGGAGGACAGACTGACAGAAAGTACCAGACAGCAGAGAACTGAGTGAAGCATCCCTCTGACTATTTTGGGCACCTGTCAAAAAGAACTGTCCAAAAATGAAAAGTTGAATGCTAGCATGAGTCCTGTGTCAGGCTGACAGTGAAGCATCTGGATGCACTTCAGGTATCCAAGACTCATGCTCAGTTTTAGCTAAAAACTCTGCAGTGCATTCGTGAAAAGGATAAAAGAGAATCTGTCCCCCAACGATCCTGCAGCAATTTGGTGCTTTCCCGGCACGCCGGAGCCGAGTGTAACAAAGAAAAGGTCTTAATTTAGTGTTTCAGGGTGAAGAAACTCTCCAGATTTTAACCCCATTAAAAACCCAGTATAAGTTCTGAAGAGCAAGAGAACAAAAATGTAAAAAATGGACGACCTCAATGGTTCCTAATAAAGACCGTCAGCCCTTACTAAATGGCCAGTACTGAGCTACCACAGAAACAGAACTTCTTCTCAACCTTTCCTCATGGCTGCTGGATTTAAATCTCGATATTTAAATGCAGCATGTGCATCTCACGGGGGGGAAAATGTCACTTGTTTATATTTTCTGGTCTAGCCAACAATCTGTCAGCACAGGAATTGGATGTCATTTTCCAAACACCTGACAGCGGGAAAAACCCCCAAAAAAACAGCATGATGATGGTGTTGCTACCCCAGACATCTCATTCATATACGATTAATATTTTACAGGTTCTGAAATGGCAAAGTGTCAGCCTGAAGACAGAACATATCTTGTTTACTCAATAAAAACAGCAGAGCGGTAGTTTCACAGACTGGATTAAGTGTAGAGTATAATTTACGCTTGGTGATGCCAAATCACATTCATTTCCAGAGTCCTGCATTGCCTCAGTTTGCTTCCGGAGAATCGATTTGAATACAAGTTGAACATTTCGAGCCCCGCCCTCATCCTCTGTTTTCAAATCTTATTTACCGAGACAGAGCACGAGCTTCAGCTCAGAGTCGAGACCCGGGTCACGCTTTATGCTGCATCCTGTCGATATTCAACAAGAAGAAAAAAAACAAGACGACGCAGAGATCTTTACAATTCAATAAAGTGCCCCAGAAACAGGTTTGAACAAGAATCTCTGCTGTACCGGGTCGTCCAGCACCGGATCCTTCACATATCACAGGAACTTTTAGAGACAAAGTCTTATTTTTAGACTCAATGCAGCTTCTAAACTGTTTTCTGCTCTGCCTCTTTTGCACATTTTACACATTTTTACTGCTATTGTTGCTTCTTTCTCTGTGTCTTTCCATTGAAAGTAAACCTGGTGCTTTTGTGTTGGTCGCTCTCCTGGAAGCAGCCATCAACAGGAGGAATTGCTGCAATTACCTCATTGCTTATTCACTGTTTGCTTGTATAGAAAGTAATTTATTAAGATGCCCCTTTCTTAGACAAAGCCATTAACTGCACTCTAACTGAAACTTTCTGTATTTATTGTTCGTTCTGAAGAAAGTATTCTCGGATTCAGTGATTCTGGTAATGGCCGTGTCTCTTTTCTGGACCTTATTGGAGCTATTGCTGCCGTTAACTGCCTTTCCCTTCATTTTCATCAATAGAAAACGTTGCTGATCCAATGATTATGTGATTAGTTGCCTGCCAGTCTTGGAAGTGATTACTGCTGCCATTTTCCTTTCTATAGAAAGTACGCCTGGCCCAGGGATTCAGTCTTTAGCTGTGCTACTTTCAGGTCTAAGCAACCGAGGAAGATATTGCCACTCTTACCTGTGCGCTGGTACTTTCCTCTGCAGAAAGTTCCCCTGATCAAGTCATTCTCTATTCAGCTTTGTTTTTCTTTCTTTAGAAAGTACCGCTTTACCTGTGCCGTCTTAAGCCATGTTTCTGTCCTGGATGAAGGCATCGACGTCAGTGCTGCTCATCTGTTTTTTTCTTGGTGCACATACTTGTTACTCTGCATCACTTCCTGTGATTTCAAGCGCCGGCCCGTTCACCCAGACGGCTGTTCATACCGAGACCGACTCTGGAGAAGGTTCTCCTCACCTGGAGAGTAACTATTTGACATTCAACTAACCTGATTGTTATAATTTAGATTAAATTGACCTGCATGTAATTGGGTTTGTAACTGACTACATGGTTAGATTGGCCTAACATACAATTATTTTAATCGCTGGTGAATTAGTTTGTCTTGCAAAGTGCGCTGAGATGACATCCGTTGTGAATTAATCTCACTCAGATCTTCAGCTCCATATCATTTTTGCACATTTCACCTCCGGTGATCAAGCTGAAACTTCAAGAGTACTTCGGACCTCTTTGGAGGAAATAGACAGCTGAGAAGGCAGAGAAGATGATCAGCTAGCAGATCACGTGCTACTCCCTGCCTTCAGGCCGACATTTCACCGTGGCCAAGACAAAAATAACCAGAGCTGCTCCTGATCCTCTCAACTATAAGGCAGCTAAATATGTACAATTAAAAATAGACACACGTCTGTTTACTGCAAAAGAAAATCCCACTGAACAAAATTTCGAACAGATGTAGCTAAGTTTGAGTAAAACATTTTTTATGCACACTGTATTTCAACCACAGTGCAGACAGTCGGCTAACAAACATCTAAAGCGATCTCGGTTAAATGTAAATATATTCCCTGAAATGCGATAATAAAAACATTCTGCTATTTCTGCACACCGTCTGCACACTGCATCTGTTAATAAGAGTCGAACAGAGGATCTGTCAGGTCATTCTTCTTCTCTCTCGTCTCCTCCTCTGCGTGCCCATCTCCATCAGTCATGCCTTAAACCTCCTGACCAGGACACGTAAACAAGAACGACCTGCAAACTGCCTGAGGAGTCGACACACAAACGTAACTCAGCTGCAAATGCACACAGAGACAAGAAGCATCAGAATCAGCTTTTCTGGCCAAGACTGTGTGCAATCGATTACAGTTTCAAGCGCTCTCGCTGTACGGATTTTAAAGGATAAGATTTCAAACATATGCAGCTGTTTCTCTTAACGTGGCAAGTTTTGGTGTTGCAACAACAGTTATTTTGTTCCACAGACGAATAGCTGACAATTCTGGCAGTAAGGAGTTGGTCAGAGAGACATTCTGGGGGGAGGAAACTGTCTCTGTGTCATCTGGCTTTTGCAGCACCAACAAAGTGAAGGTAAAAGTCTAAACACTTTGTGTCCAGAATGTGTGGGGTCTGCAGAGATGTTAGCTGCCCTCTTCCTGACTTTAGATGTTTATAAGTCCTAGATGGACGGATCAGCAGCCATGAAATTCTTCTCGGAAACACGTGTTCATTGCAGCCTGGACTTTTTCTGTTTTGTGGCTCTGAACATTTCTTTTTTCTTTGAAGATTTTTTTAGGCTGTATTTGTACAGGATATTGACAGGAACTAGAAAGGACATTCATAAAATTGTCATAGACCAAGAATCAAACCCATCAAAACCACATCAAGGACTTTAACCTCTGCACAAACTGAGCGCTCCGGATCTGAACAAATCTTACAAAAAATTCATCTAATTTCAGATAGAAAAATAACAATAGTGGGAAGAGTGGAGGAAAAACCCTTAGCAAACTAAAATAAATGTCTTTGCTAAGGCAGAAGGCACCTCAGACTTTCTAAAAGCTTTGTTTAAAAAAAAAAGAAAATGCAAAACCTTGAATGACACGCGGAGAAAAAACAAAATGTCAAACAGCGAGAAATAAAATGTTCCAACGCAACTGAAGTAGAAAACGTGTTCCTGTGAACTGATGTGCATCATGTTTCGGGGGAAAGACTTAAGAAACAAGCTCTCAACATCTCCACCCTGAAAGGCAGCAGGTGACCAGTCACAACAAAGGTGGAGTTGTGGCAGGAAGCCGCAGGGCTCCACTCGTGGCTCATTTCCTGCCCCGCTGGTATTTGGTGCAACAAATGGGGCGCGGGAGAAGTGCTGCTGGAAGCGAGCGGCGTTTATGTCACGAGGGCAACAAACTTCAGAAGGAAAGCATATCTTTGTTTACACAAGTTGACACATGCAGAAGACTCAAGTGTTGGATTTTGTGCCAGCAGAGCAAGAATAACTGGGTTGTGATGAGTTTTCCTGGCTTCAGGTTTAGTCAGCGTCAGTGAAATAGATGTTGGCGAAATGCAGCTCAACCCTAATTTACGGCAGAAGCTGAAGCTCCAACATGTGAGAAATACAGAGGATATAGACAAAGATTTCCTCAAGGAAGTTGTGGAAAAACCTCTGATTCAAGAACAGTCAGGGGATTTTCTTTTGCTCTTTATCCTTGCTGAATCACAGGAGTTTGATTTTCCAGTTTGTGTCCATTTTAAGGACTGGGAAAGAATGGAGAAGGATTTTCTGTGGAAGTATGTAGTTCTTGGGACGCTACTAAAGGTTATTCTTCAGGTCTGCAACTTTAACAATCCAAAGAGCCATTTTTGCTTTCAGTCAAGATAAATAAAACTCATCTAGAGCTGCAAATGTTGCACAATCTTTTGAAAGTTAGATTGACAAATACTTTACTTTTTAAAAAAAACATCCATTTAATTTTACTTTTTAGGTTTTAAAACAAAGAAAAACAAAAAAAGGGTGGAATGTTGTTGGTGAAAAATGTAAAGCACAAAGTTTCCAACCTAACAAAACAGATTTAAACAAATTGGATGTTTTTACGTGATTTTGTTTTGAAAGTTAAATACAACAAATACATCAATTATTTGATGAAGAAACCCAAAGAATGTGACCATGACAAGTCTGGGATGTTCATGGACCAGAACTTATTTCTTAAATATGTCCAAAAGTTTCTTCCTTTCCTTGTTTTGACACAAGCCAGCCAGCTCTGACTGTGACTTTTACTTTATTGTTCTCATAAATGAATCTTTTCTTCTTCCTCAACATTTCTATTAAACGTCTGTCACACCTAAAGAGACATCTATTCCCATTTGTCTACGTCGCTCCGAGCTGCACTTAAAAACAGCCAGAAAGGATAAATGAAAAGCAGCAGAGGCCTGTATATTTAATTTTTCTGAGGAATATCACCCCCTCACCAGCGCGTAACATCTGCCCACGGTGAAAAGATAACAGGTTTGTGCATGGCCATTTCACAGCTGCTCCACAAATTAAATCTGGAAACAGTGTTTGACATTTGCCATGAGGCTTTTTTCCCCTCCTCCCCATCTCGCCGCAATAAAAAAAAAAATCTGATCGGAGATCTTTCCGGTAATAACTCCTATCACACCTCCATGACAGAACAATTTTCAGCAGTGGGCAGAAAATTTTCCACCGTAAATAAGACAGTATGGTGACAGAGAGGAGGGAGAAAAACCTCTTTCCAGGCTGACATTTCGTACGGCTCGTCTCTGAATTTATCTAAACTCAGTGCAGATAAACATTTCGACTTATTGGTTTCTGAAATGCATTTTTTAGTAATGCACGGGGATATAAAAGAGATTTTAAGCTAGAAAACATTCAGATAGTTTTCCACTCGACCTCCCTGATAAAAACAGACCTTTTTTTTCCTCTGCTGCTCGGCGTGAGCCGGCGCTGTCCAGGGTGCTGAAGCCGGCGCTGATCATGGTGCTTAACTTGCCAGACATTTCTGACAAAGAGAGGGAAGAAAAACCAAATCCTGCACTTTTATCTCCAGCCCTGTTTCTGGCACAGATGCGATTTACAGCAGGAGGCCCGGTTTATAAATCCTAATCATGAGCAGAACATACATTTTAGAGTCCGTTCTTAGAAAGCGACTAAGGATTTCTAAGAACTGACTTAGAAATTCAGCCTGTAAATGTGAAGGTTAAACAGAAAACACATTTACATTAGAATGCTCAGCTTTTTTTTGCAGTTTTTACCCAGTGAAGGATTTTATAACGCATATTAAAAGGCGTGCAAAACATTAAATGGAAAGTTTCTGATAGACCGAGACGAGTCTCGCTAGAGTTATTATCTCTTGCGAGGTATTTTTGCTTAGTATTTTTACTCAAATAAAATAAAATAGTATTTTGTAAGAATAAAACATGTTTCTGCTAAAAGGATCGTCTGAAACGGTAATCTGTGACCCGCCAGACGACCCCAAAGGACAGAAACTCATTCGGGTTCAGCGGTACTTCTGCTAAAACTGGACTTGTCTGTGAGATGTGATCAAACTCCTCGTCCATGAAGTTTGTCGTAAGTAAAACAAAAATGTTTTGCTTTTGTGTCCGTCTTATCTCGATTGTTTATATTGTTTTGTAAAACGTTTACGGGACAAAGTCAACTGATTTGAGTTTCTATAACCACGTTTGTACTTTTCAGGTTTTTTCTCTTTATTCTTTTTTTTTTTTAAATCCATCTGAATTAATATTTATTTGTATATTTTATGGACACTGTAAAACATTTGAGCCACTGAAAAAAAACTGCCTAAATTTCTAGATTCTTATGTCAGAAATTCCTTACTTTTGTGGACTATAAAAGCCTTAAGTCCACTCTTAAATAATTTTCCAAAGTATAAAAAGAAAAATTCACTCCAGCACATTTTCAACAGAAATCACACTTAAAAAGGGAACCAATAATAAAAAAAAAAAACCCTGACCGGCAGTCGACACGAGGCTGATGGACAAACAGAAGGACGGAGCAACGGGTTAGACAGACAGATGGATGGACAAAGATGGACAGCTGGAGGGAAAGACGGGCGGAAGCAGGACGGACGCACGAAGAGGCTGATGGTCAAACATTCGTACGCACAGATGGGTCAATGGAAGAATCAAAAGGATGAACAGGCAACATTTAGACAGCAGGATAAAACATAAAGCTGGGAAACATTCTTTTATCCTTTGGAATAGAAATATTTTGAGTAAAACATTGGACTCATATAATTTACAAAACCGGCAGATCATGAACCGACTTTGGATGCAAGCAGAACGTGAAATTCATTAGAGAAACTTAAAGTTGGGATGTATTTTTCATGCCTTTCCTGAGAATTCGTGTGAAGGAGTTTTAATTTCTCACCAGAGTTGGTGACAGAAAATACACAAATTTAATAATTTTCTGATTTGTTGTGTCCGAACTACAATACTTTAGTCTCCATCTGAAACACATATAACTGCTTAATAGCTCTAAAAATACCTTTTATATTTTATAATGAACAGCAGAGTTTTGGCGCTTTGACAGCAGCAAACATCTTCCTGCCTCTTAAGTATTTAGCCAATCAGTGGCAAGAAAAATGAACGGGGCTCCTGGATTGGACGCTTTAAAAACACAAGCCAAAAGCGTTTTAAGTAGCTTTTCCCTTCAGTATAATTTGGAGTTAAATTTCACAGAAAACCCAGGAATATTGTGCAAATCCTGTTCAATAATCCACAGTCCCTGGCCAATACTTTAGAAACGGAAAATATTTTAATTTCAACCTGATTGCATTCTCAGAGCCTGTTCATTTTAAGGATTTGAGATGAGGAGCTTTTGGCCAAAAAAATCTACGAAAATAAAACATGAAAACATGGTAAGACTTAGTTAGAGGGCTGACTTCAAACTGCTATTAGTTTAATTTGATCTAAACATGAAATCTGACTAATTTGTTACTTAAGATTAAAGCGACGAGGTTCAGATCAAAGTCATTTCTTTGAAGGAGGTTCTGTTGCTCCTCTTCCACTCGGCCCAATGATTCCTGTTGATCTGTTCAACATAATTTCCATGGCAGCGGCTGGAGTGAGTTTCAACATGTCAGTCTGCACACAAACAGCTCGATGAGCTGCAACAAATACAAACCTGACATCATAAATCATGAAGCGGCGCTTGAATAGTAGAATAGGCGTTTATCTCCTAATCTGAGAATAACGCTCAGAATAGGAGCGTTATTCTGAGCAACAATCACTTCGTTGTGCATTGAACACTCAGATGAAACATCAACTTATTTAATCCGAACTGATTCATCCTAATATAAAGACGTTTTGATCTAATCCATTTTTGTTTTGGGCCACCAACTGATAAAACTTCCTATTAACGACGTTTTCTCTGCATTCGACGAGAACTTTTTAAAGTTAAACAATATTTAGCATCTTTTCACATCAAGTAATTTCGTAGGATGTAAATAAAACTGATTTGACTCAATTTAATTTTAGCCTCGTTTTGTTTAACCTTAATTTGTTTTTAGCGAGAGGAATTTCTCGTTTCCCAGGGACAACAGAGGACAAAAAGCACATCGGCGCAGTTACAGAAATGTTTATTTATGTCCCTGCAAAACGAATAAAAACATTTAAAATTTATCTTTCAAGTTAATTGATTATTTATGACATAAATGATTACAGCAAACCGGATCTGATTCAAGGGATCTTGAGTTTGACACACATTTCTCCTGCTAATGTTTTCTGTAGCCACCCCGCACCATGATGCTGCCTTCACCATGCTTTACCGTGAGGATGAAACGTTTAGACCGTAAAGCAGAATTATGGTTCACAGAACAACGTGGCCATTTTTCCTCCAACTCCAAATTGTACTTCTTAAATCTTTCTCAAAGGTTTCCACAGAAAAATAAGGATCTCTGCAGCTCCTCCAGAGTTACCGTGGATATCCTGGTCACTTTAGGTGGAGGACACCATCTTGGTGTCTCGATAGGATTGCATTTGTACAATAGAAGACGTGTCAAACATATAAAGCTTGAAATATTATTTTACAAATAATATTTCTCCCTGATTGTTGTGATGCCGGCTGCTCTCCAACAAACCACGATTATATTTCTTCACAGCTCTGCAACACTTTGTGATGGTCTGTCACAACAAAACTCTGATAAAATGAGCCGCAGTTTGTGGTTGTAAGGTGATGAAGTGTGAAAAGCCTCAATAGGTATTAACACATTGGAGAGGCTGGTTTGTGTCCCGCTGCTCCATCACAAAAAGATTAAAAATCGACACCACATGTTATTACCTTGCAGCTACTTTAGAAGACAGATAAAGCAGAAATAGATAAAATCCAATTTTCCGTTCCAAGGTAAATTATGAGTCTTCACCACATTCAGGGTAAAACTGGTACAAAGTTCAATTCAGCATGTTAGGCCATCACCATAATGGCCTAAGTCTCAATACCGCACTGTCAAAGCAATGCATCACGTCTAACGGGCTCCCTGTGCTCATGCCTGCTCTCCGTAGTGAGAGGGTGATTCATCTGCGTTTCTGTACCAATGAATATTGAGCAAAGAAATCCTATTTAAAAACCCAAATGGAAATGTTGACTCAACGAGCGCACCATATTTAATCCATCCTCCCCAAATATGGCTCAGGAAGACGGCTTTAAAGCTAAAACTGCCGACTTTCAGAGAAACTGGAGCCCAGAACACCCGATGACTAAGAGTCGCCTCCTCTGCACAGTGTGTACTATAACTGTCTGGGTTTTCTCACAGAACATCATGCATTATTTATGGGAATATTTTTATAGCGCTGTGATTGTATCCGACTTGCGAGTCGGTAATTAGTTTTTCACATTTAAGTCTTTAATGATCTTTGATTTGGATTCCTGCGTCTCCTCCCTGAACGGCGCCTGCAGCTCGTTGGGAGAGCTGGCAGCAGCTACTCCAGAAGTTAGCGGTTTTTCTGGGAGCCTCGTCAGCAAGTGGAGCAGAGGTGAACGGCGGCCATGCCAACTCAGACGCACCAGTAAGCCGAGCCAAAGGGCCGACTCTGGCGCTGACAAACCCTCTCCTGCATGCAATCACTTAAACATGCTTCAAGTTGGAGCAGACGTTTTTAGACTAATGTAAATAAAACTCGCTGATGGACACTGTAATCTAATCACAAATTGATTTTAATATCAACCTGCTAAAACTCAGAAGTATTCAGAGGTTAAAGAGTCAGAGTGTTTCCAAATTTACAGGATTTATGTCGGGTGTTTTTGTCTTAAAGCATTCGGAAGGATTTTCTAAGATTGAACTTTGGCTGCGTTTTTTGCAGACATTTTTAGATGAAGGTTGTTCCGGTTGTCAGCAGCTCTTTCCTGACAATTTGGCAAAGAACAGCAGACAACTGTCCCATTTCCCAACAGCAGTGTTGTACAAAACAAGTAATGGATACGAATCAAGAGATTTTACCTTTTTTGTTACATTTATGCATGAAGCATCAATCAGACATTAAACTAGTTTCTGCTAAAACTTTTCTTCTGCTATTTCTATCATTTAAAACCAATTCCTGACTAAGTGCAAGCTTTTCTGACTAACTAGAGAATAGAGCAAAGCAGCCCAGTCTCTATCCTATATACTGCTGCCTACTGCTGGTCAGCTGGACATCTTTGAGCAAAAACAGTGGTGAAAAGTAATTCTAATATTTTAGTTTAAAGCTATACAGTGGAGCCCTGATATTAGGAGGTTAGTGACCACATCCAAACACAAATAGTTAAAATCTGAATCTGGGATCTGAAAACACATTTACATAGTTCAGCATCACTAAATATTCATTAATATGCATTAAAACACAGCAGAAACCAGCTATTAGCTGAAGCTAATAATTAGTCTACATGCAACGAACACTAAGGAAAATTAATTGTGATCTTTGGTATTTCAGTTTCCCAGCTGCATTTACTTTTGAAAAATTCAAGATGTCATTTACAAAAAAAAAAAAGAAAAAAGAAAAAAAAGAAACAATAATTTTGAGTTGCATTCCAAACAGAATTGAATGCTGAGATAGAAATAGTTGGGGATCTGCTGTGCTGTGAACATCTCATACTTGGCCTAAAGCAGACATGGATCTCCAACTGTTTCTGCACTCAGATTTAATAAAATCTTAACTTCAAATCCTGAACCTAGTTTTCAGTCCAATACAAGTCTAACCTGCAAAAAAATATCTTCACGTATTAGTTTGGTAAACACCTGTTCTTGCGCGTTGCAACACAAAACGAAAATGTTTCGTTTCTGGTCTGACAGCCTGAACAGAGAAAACCTGAACACATGCAGCGTTTAGAATGAAAACATGTTTTTTTTTCAAACTCTAGTAAAGCTTACAAAACTGGACCAGTGACACTATTTTGAGCCCAATAGCACCTGCATCACACCTCGAGTTGTTAAATATCGAGTCAGCTGTGGAGCTAATGCTAATCTTCAGCACAGACGTTAGCAGTAAGCTAGCAGTCTTGGGGCTAACGTCTTGTAGCTTTACATAAAAGTTACTGGTTTTATTGGGAGGTTGTGGGAATCTACTGGAGTGTGTGGATGTGCATTCATACATGTTTCATCTAAGCAGAAAAACTATATATTCCAGCATCTATTATGGAAACACTGTCCAAAAAAACCATCATAGTTCTTCATTGATTTATTTTGCAGTAATTAGTCGGGTGTAAATTTGTCGTTCTCTCTTATTAACACATCCCTGCTTTTCCACCACTGAACTAATGCCAAGAAACCGAGGCATATTTAGGGGAGAGCAAACTAAATCCAATTTGAAGCCTTTTTATTTTCCACCTCTCAAATCCGTGTTTTGACATTTAGCAGTTTTTTTCTAACAGCACATTAAATTTCAATGCAAATTGGACATTTGCGTTGCACACATAAGCAAAGCTAATAGCTCATTCATGTTTATTTCTATTTCCATTTGTACATTCGGCCACATAATGCATTCAACAACCCACTCTTGGATAGATTCAGCTTGTATTTGTTGATTATGCACCAAACAGCAGGTCCCTGAAGTGAACTCAATTTGATTTCTGACTCTGTCGAGGTTTTAGACATAAAGCCATACCGACAAATGAGGCCATGCATGTTTTGTTCCTACTTCATTTGCTGCAGCTCATGACTGGTACGGCGCTCTGCCAGCAGTAACTGGGAAATAATTTGGTGACACTATTACTAATGCAAGGGAAATGAATAAAAGCACAATGACATGAAAATGGTTCCAAGAGCAAAATTACAAGGCAGTGTTGTGTGGCTGTTGCGCACATATGTGGCTGTGGGAGTGTATTCTCGTCTCTCATTATCCCTCTATTGAGACAAATAGCGGGGAGGAGGTCTACCCTTCGATTCAATCCTGCCCATCATTTACCCCTCGCAACACAGCCGGGCGAGTGTGTGACTGTGGGTGTGTGTCCCAGTAATCCAGCCTTATGTGAGATGTACGTCTGAAAGTGGGGCGTTTCTGGAACAATCCTCGTTTATGTGAAGCAAAAATGTCTTTTCTGAAATCACGTACAGTGTGGGTTATTGTATGCTGCTGACAGCGTATGTGCTGCGATTTTTATTACTTTATCTTTTCAGCTATGTTTGGGATTGCTATTTTCTATTGGTATTACATGTTTTAGTCCAATTCAAAACTACGTTTTTGATTAAATACAACTCATTATCCAAGATTCCTTAGAGCTGAAGTGGATGGTAATGGCTGCGGACGGAAAGGACTTCCTGTAGCAGTCTGTCGTACAGCGGACCCCCAAAGGAGCCTCTGACTGAAGACATCCTCTCATGAAGAAGATGCTCAGGTTTGTCTGTAATGTTTTTAATTTTGAAAAGAATGCTCTGTAGAACAGAACCAGATTTCTTCATCGCCTTTTCAGGTGAACAGTTCACAGGTTTACAGAATATCTGAAGCATCTCCCTGCAAACACTGCAGAGCTTTTCCAAGTAGTGCACTCTGCTTTGTCCCTTCTTGTCGACGCTTCACTGTTATGCCTCCAGCAGACTGTAGTACAGGGAAAAACACCAAATTATTTATAGTGCATATACCATGTATTTACACTCCTTCACCAGCTACACTTCTTCTCAAGTGATGGAAATAGAGCCTCGAACTCTACAATCATCTCCTTTCTTTTGTGTAAATTTAAGATAAGATGATTGTTCCCACACTATGCCAGTTTCCTTTTTTAAAGTTGACAAACGTATATATATATATTTAAATAAAGCTTGGCCATTAGTGGGCCACACAAAAGTTATCCAAGATTAGATTAGTAATTGCATCGCCTGCAGCTCAAATATGAGTTTCACATGATGAAGATGAGCTGGAAGTTGGGATAAATGTCGGACTAGACAAACCGGCACCCTACCGAGGAACCTTACGCTGAGTTTGCATGGCAAAAGAGAAAAAAAGCAGCAGTGAACTGAACTGTAAAGTATTTTCTACACATCGCTCTCGTGCTACCCTCAAGGAATTTTCCTCTACAAAGTTGCTTCAATAAAAGACTCCTCAAATGGCAGAAGAAATGAAATATGTCATTCATTTGGCTCTGACACAAGGGGAAAAAGGAGCTGCTGCTGCTCCGAAATGTCACTGATAAAAGCACAGCAGGTGTGTGAGGAGAAGGCTGTTACTGATTTAATTTGATCAGGAGATTATAGATGCCAGCACACATTTTGTACTCATAGAAGGCTAAATAAACCATGAAATAAAGTATTTTAACTTTATTTTAAAGTTTAAAATAAAGTTAACTTTATTTTAAAGTTAACTTTAAAATTACCTGAGAATCTTCATGCTTTTAACCCAGACAGTCACCTTAATAGTCCACCTACATAACCGCAAGCTCCCAGTTAGTTAAAGTATTTTGTGTTCCTGGAAGCAAAGGTTAATTTGGTTCATAATCCTCCACCAATTATCGCTTCATATATGTTGAACATTTTGTATCAAAGTCGTGCCTCCAAAACTGCTGATAACATCAGATAAATGTCGTTTAAAATGTCTCATCTGCTTTGAAAAACAGCAACTGTCAGATGTTAATTATTTATGTTGGCACAGTCACGATTTGTCGCATTCTGGCACTGAAAATGATATAAATATGCCCTTTAAATTTGTGTTTTTGCACACTGAAACCTACGATTACTCAGCGTGACATGTTTGTGGTCGCCATATTTAGCCAACATTTCTCAAACTTCTGACTCATACCAACAGAAATGTCCACACATCCTTTCGAAGAGGCCAACGCCGGGTCGTTTCATGGGATTTGTCAATCTCCACCAAAATGCAGAAAGCTTAAGGTATCATCTTTGAAATAACAAAATAAGAACACACAAAACATTAAAAAAAAAACCCAGATTCTTTAAGCATCACTGCAGAAGCCAAGTTGCAACAGATTTACACACTCAGTTGGATCTGCCACTTGATTCTGAGATTAGGACCCTGTTGGGGTCACACCATCTGCTTCAGGACTCTTTGCTATCGTTAAAAATTTGCAGATTTGCTCCATGTGTGCATGTTTCAGGCTTTCGCTGTACAAAGGAATAATTGCAGGACTGACTTGGCTCTTTAATGTCGTGCATCAACTGTTCAAAAGGCTGTAAATCTTCATTTTAGAGAGAAAATATGGAAAATCTACACAGAGACATCTTATTTTTTCCCACACACGTGTTTGTGTAAACTTCTCACTGCAAAACTTTATACTTCCAGTGAAAAACAGCCACTCATTAGAAAGGATATTGCTCCAGCCAGACGTATGTTTTAAGTTAAAGACCCATCAGTGGTAAATAACTTTCTGAAAGGGCTGAGATGGATGAGGGTGTTGGGGAAGTTTCTGCTGAATCAATTTTCAGAGAGGATGTGAAAGAACAGATTACAGTTTCTGATTGTGGTCAGGTCGAACTGTACAAGCAGCAATGTCCTGAACCAAAGATGCTAATCATCTTTGAATATACGCATCGCAAAACCCATTCATCACAGGTGAATGGGTTGAAATGTTGCATCCGCAAACAAAAACACCAATTACTCCTGTTTTATAATGAAAAGTAAGCTCAAATAGTGGACAGTAGAGGGGTTTAAACTGGGAGAACGATGAGACTAAATGCTGGAAGTATGAATTTGCATTTATTTAATGTTTCTGAAATCAGACCAACACAGCATCATCCCCAGATTATTTCAAAGAGGAGGGTCCTGCCTCCTTAAATGGATATTTAGCTGATTTTATAAATGCAGTTTAAAGTTCGAACTCTACATATTAATATTCAACATGAGTACTTGGGTTTTAATGTCTACAAACCAAAATACCATCTTTCCCCTGCCATCTAATGAGGGATATTATGTGAAACTGACTGAGCTTTCATATCATGTTTTAATGTTTCTCAATCTGCTGCTTTGATTCTTTCATGCATCTTCAAGGAGTCCTTTAAACTCTAGAGTCAGATTTAGCCTTCAAACTAAAACTCCTGAGAATCACAAGTTTTAGTTTGCCTCTTAAATAATATTAGTGTGTCTTTAAAAATCAATAGACATCAAAAATACATATTGATATATTTTGGTTATTTGGAATAAGTTGTGCAAAGTTCTGAGATTAAATCAACTCTTCAGAAATCGAGACATTTTTATCATTTATACATTTTGGTGACGGATCAGTTACAACTCATCCTCAGTAAGACTCACCGCTTCACATTTTATTGAAAAACAAAATGCAACTGATAACTGAGTTTTACAAAATAGACGCTATTCTCATACAATCAAGCTTGTAAGGGCTGAAACTTTGGAAAAGACTTTTGCAAGTGACAGGCTTGTAAATAATTTGAGTTGTGTTTGTCGGCTGAAGATCAGCGCCTCCGATTTACCCAAAGCTGCTCCTTGAAGCTGCGGTTCAGAGCTGAGGACGCACCATGAGGGAGCCAGTGGAGCGTTAGAAGGAGAAGGAGCTTCTTAAAGAGACAGTGGCCCAATTTCATGGCATCAAACTGCCATGTTTGATATGTACTGCATTTTCAAAACAACTGAAGGTAACTTGGTTACTTGATTGTACTATGAAAAAGCACCAGGAGTCTGGAAAATACTAAATACAAACTGGTGAAGAGTTTGAAGTATTTCTACCTGGAAATGTCTGATTTGGCTCTGCAGTGAAATTTAGGGAGGATAAAAAACTTGGCCACCATCGTTTCTTGAAAACGGCTGAGGAAAACCTACAGAGCAGTAAAAAATGTTTACCACCCTGCTGCTATAAAACTCCCCTCTTGTTTCTGAGTAAATCTGAAACTCGACCCTGGTTTCTTGGAGAGATCCGACATAAATACTCGTCACTGACATGTTCCCTGTTGATTGACACAACCAGAGAGCTCACCATTACATCAATTTAGGCATAAGTATATTGATCGGCTGTGTTCTGGGTCAGCAGGCCAACTCCCCAGCCAACGCTCACTTTGCAGGCTAATTTGGCCAGAATGAAGTCGAACAGGTCTGTCCTCCTCCTGATTAAGTGCGGCTTTACTTTAAAGATCCTGCCAGTCTCACTGCTCAGCTGTCACTGCTACAGAGAAAACACCCCCCGCTCCTCCTGCGTGCTTTACTTTAACTGGATTTATCTGTGGGTCAGAAACTGGACAGGAAGTCTCTGAACTTCTCCCTCAAGATTTCCAGTAAGAAAAAGTTTCACCCGACCAACTGCGGGTCGCCCTGAATAAGCTTGCATCTTCATCAATCATCCATCAGGAGGGAGGTCACTTTTTTCCCCTCCTTCTCCAAGGTCATCGACTGACAGCAACACCACTAAAACTTTAACTGCGAATCAACAAAGGAAGAAAACAGAGCGCCGTAAACAGCATGCGACTGGATGAAATGATCTATCAAACTTCTCCTTGGGTGACTTTGCTTTGAAGGAGAGTAAAAATATGTTGATTGAAGTGCAGAAAAAATAATGGCGGCAAAGATGGAGACAAAAATATCTGATCAAAGAAACTGGGAGTGTAAACATCCATGTCGATGCTTTAGAACGTTACAGTAGTTAAATTCAAATTAAAAAGTAAAACATTACAAAAAATGTGAGATTTTAAGCCTTTTTGTTTATTTACATCTGTTGAAGAATCAATTTATTTTTCAGAAACTTGTGATAGCCTCATAAAAACATTTGTTTTTATTTATGTCAACCAATTAAATGTTTTTCCACCATCATGTAGCTGTGCTGAGGTGATCAGGAAGCTTTTAATAACGGCCTTTAGCTCATCTGCATTGTTGGTTATCAAGTCTAAGGACAGTTTATTAACCAATCAAGTCATTAGATCTCTGGTATGTTTGGGCTTTTCAAGGTGTGTGGCATGACCCCCATGTGCAACGTGAGGGGAAAAAACAGAAAAATGGCTTCAACAAACCCAGGTGATAGAGTCTGGTCTGAGAAATATAAGAATAAAACCATGAGGAGGTATGAGCATGATTATTTAACCCTCTGAGGCCTAAGTTTCAAATTTCCTCTTGGATATTTTTGCTTATTTCAAACAAAATAAGTCCTGTGAGTAAATATTTTTGCCCATTTCTCCATAACAACTGGAACTTTCAATATCTAGCAGGTATTTTCACAATTCACCGTCTATCAAAAGAGTGTTTCATCAGACTAAACCGAAGAAAAACATGTTCCCTGCGACAGCAGGAGTGAAATTACCGTAATAACCCGATATTGGCTGGAAAGCTCAACGTCTCCCCTTTAAAAAACCATTGGGATTTTTAAGATGTGTGTGAAATTTACGATACTTCAAATTTGGCTTGTAAAACAGGTTCATCACCGACACGTTTGGTCAAGAAGGGTTAAAGTTTGGATTCTCATGGGATGGATCTGAAGATGCTCCACCACCAAACTGCTGTTCGCTAACGACGTTATGCTACCATTTTGACATCATATTGAGACCAAACACTCGAGGTGGAGTTTTTCTTTTTTTCACAGGAGGCTAAATGAGCTGCAATCACAGCAGAAAGCAGTTCACATTTTTAGCCAACTGAAGATGCAGCTCTGGGGAAAAAAAAAAAGAGCCCACTGCACTGAACCCCATTGAAAACCTCCTGGTTATTCCATGAAGTATTGATGTCTGAACTATTCCTCTGTGTAGCTAAAGAAAATCAACTCCACAAGATCGGAAACAGAAAAAAAGTTTACAGAAATATTAGCAATAATGTAGTCATTTGTTTCAGATACCTCCTACACTTTAAAGCCCCTGCAGTAAAATGCTCTGGTTGGCAAACATTTTTTAATCCTACTTTTTCCTTCCACTAAACTTTCATCATTACATCCAAACAACTCGTTAAGTGAATGACCTCATGTCACATATTCTCTTTGTGAAGGTTGTTGACGACTGGAAAAGAGTCAAGTCAGTAGTCTTCCATGATACTGGTGATGGTCAACAGAGGTGAACAGGAGGTGTTCATGAGAAGAAAGGAAACCTTAGTGAAAACGGAGCTGCATCCAGTGCAACCAAATCTCCACTAATGACTTTTTTCCCTTCCCGTTAATATCTCTCCGATGTTTCATCGCCGCTCTGATGTCGTCAGCACACCAAACTTCACGTGTGAACGGTGGAAATGACTTAATTCCAACATCTGACGGCGCTGATGTTATAGGTTCTGCTTCAGTAATGTGACACAGCAACACACCGGCAACCAGAAACGCTTCCCATTAAATGGCCATTTCCAGCAGCTATCGACATGGCGGGGAAAATCAACCACCGTTTGAAGTGCTATCGCCTGCGCTTTTTCGCCCATCGCCTTCCTATCACTCCATCCTTTGCTTCATCAACCTTCCTCCTTCTTTTTTTTTTTCACTTATCTTCCTCATGGCCTGTAGGGATGCTTGGCCTCTCTTCTCCACCTCTGCCCTCACAAGTTGGCACTTATATGTTCGCTTCCCTAATCGTCCTCTGCTCACACTCGCATCCTGGTCTGACCCAAGCTTGCTTACGGCACTTTAGCGTCCCGTCGTCATTCCAGCTGACTCTTTATTTCTTCTCATCTCTGCTCTCCATCAGCGGCAGAAGGAAGGCTGCCGCTTCACAGTGCAACAACACCCTTTGTAACAACGTGAAAAAAAAACTTTTATCAGTGCTTGCATGCAACTTTTATGCAAAGGCGAGCTGTAATCATTAATGCATTGAATGATAAGGCCTTCAACCCTGTGTGTGGTTTAAACATTTATTTTGCTTCCTTCCCACAGCAGTCTGCATGTTGGTGAAAGTTAAAGTCTGCCATATCTGAACTTATTGCTTCAGGTCTTTTAATTATTTAAACAACTACTTGTTTCTCTTTCTGGAAGCAATTAAGGGTTAATTATGCATGCATTTCTCAAAGGGACTGCCCAAAACTGCATCGTTATCCCTATTTGTATAATTAACTGCCTGAATTTACCCCCAGCTAAAGTCGAGATCAGAATACTTGGCACCTCTAAATCGAACGGACTGAATTTAGCTACAGAGCGATGTGAAAACCTACGATTTTCTTTTACGATCGGGATATTTAATGACAAGAGTAGGGAAGGAGGAATTAACCAAAAACACTGCCTGACCAAAAGACAAAAGGTAGTTGTTTTTATTCAATCTGATGTTACCGACTGTTTATTTGATCAGATTATGATCATTCAGGATTATTGTATAACATTTCCTCCTCAAAGGTGATGTTTTCCCAATTTCTTCCAGTTTATAATCGTTCGTTGAAACGTTCTCAACTCAGTTTTCGTCGATTGTGCATCTCTTTAGATGTTTTCCCTTCTTAAACACACCAATATTGTTTCCATAAACGCAGGACGCATCTTTTCACATGGTCGCTTAATGAGAAGCTAATCATTGCATTATCTTGACAGCAGGAAGACAGTAGTCAATGCAGTAATTATCCAACAGGAAGCTCGAATCTGTTTGCTCAGCTAAATTCAAAAGGCGACCTTTTTTTGGACTATATTGTGTTTTGTGGCATGACAGCAGAGGAACTTTCTGGAAGGTGTCGGGGTCCCTCATGAGGAACGTTTTGCTGACTAGCGGGATGCTTGTTTCCTCTAGGACCAAAGCTCATATGAGCAGAAGATAATGGATGTTATGGAGCATTAAAACATCTCATTAAAACTAATGACAATGGCTCTGAATCAAAAACAGTAGAACACCTCAATCCTGCAACACTCTGCTGCATTATTCATGTGCAAATAAAAAACAAGATCAACACAGGACGCAGCAATTAGATAAAGCTGACAACATAAAAGTATTGATTGTGGGAAAATATGAAGAACAAAGATATATCGCATATCAATAACAGAGGACCAGAATAAAATAAATTCTCACAAACTTTCTAAGATGTGTGTCTCAGGCTTTAGAGTTAAAATGTTCTGGGACAAAAGAGCCGCTGAAGCTCAGGAAGTGAAGTAGATCTTCATCCTGCAGGGCCTTTGGTGGGGAAGTTATTTAATCTATCAAAAAGAACCAATTAAATCAGCAGATTACCATTTGAAATTTAAATGTGCTGCAAGGAGTTGAGAAACCTTGGTTTGAAGCGAAGGTCTTGAATCTTTTCAGCAGGATTATTAGGACCCAAAGCTCAAAAGAATGATAGAAATTTACCAGTTCAAAAGTGAAACAAAGAAACTTTCAGCGCCAGAGCAGCTATGTTCACTCCAATCCATTCACCTGAAAGTTCAAGGTTTCCAAATAGTTTTCATATCAATATTTTATGCTTTTACAGTTTATAGTTCTATAAGGAGCCTTTTTTATGAATTAATGTGAATTCCTACCAGACTTTTCTGCATTTACTAGACTTTAAAAGTTTTAAAAAGCTGGCGAGAGAAATCATTTGATGCTCCACCTGGTAGTTTCTATGCAGGAACCATAGAAAGGTTTGTTTGCAACATTTACAGGAAGTTAGTGAAGATCTCAGGAGGTAAATTTATTCAATCAGGAGTTGTTGTTTTTTTCTGAAACAATACAGATTCACAGATCCTCAGTCCAACCTGAATTCCTTTCAGGGGATTTTTGATTCTGCTGAGCCGATAGAATAATGAAGACGACAACTATCCTCAGATTCTTCAACTTAGGATGCAACCAGGTGATCCAACAGAAACACTTCATATATGGTTCTGGATAAGATGCGGTGGCATTAAGAGAGATGCTTCAAAGTACCAGGAACCCGACCGAATTAATGAACTCATGCTTCCATCAAACGAGACGAGAACGAAGATAGAAGCTTGTTGGCGACCAGATGAAGTCTGTTACCGACATGCAACTTGCTAAAGGATCTAAATATTAGAGGAGATGTATGAGCCACGATTATGACCACCACCGAATAAAAAAGAATCCATGATAAACCTTTTATACAGTAGATTCCTGGTTTTCAAGGGAGTTGGAGGCAAAAAAAAAGAAAAAAAAAAGCTTCCTTTATCACCGCTCTTGGGGGTTCAGCCAATCAGTTCCAAAGAAACTAAATGGCACGACATTATTGGCTGCTTTGCAAATGCCAGCCAGTATCATGTCAAGCAGCATTGCACCAACTGAAGCTGAATTTTCTTTCAAATATTTTAAATAGGCTCTTTAGAAAAATCTCACAATAGGCAAATCTTCTGCAAAGATTCTTCAAATACATGAATCTGCGGATAGGAACTGGTCCACTGTACCTAATTCATGTTTTTGTAAATCAGTGAAGTTTTTCATTTTCATACCGATTCATTTCAGCCGTTCATGATGTTCTGATCAAAACTGTAAATCTGACTGCTGACACCTAAATCTTTAGATGTTTCATCTTTATCAATTTTTTGTCTAAAACCATAAAAAGTTGTCATGTAAAAATTTTTAATTGCACGCTGAAGCTCGTAATTAATGTAAATCCAACTCGTTTCTCCAGTGAAAAGTCGACATTTTTCCTTCTTTGTGTCACTTTTACATTCTGCAACGTTTCTGTGCTCAAATCCAACGTTAAAGGCAAAATGCTAATCTTATTTTCTGCAAACATTTTTTAATTTTGACTTTTATTAATCAAAAGCAAAAAAAAAAAAAAATTATTGTAATTGTGGAATAAATGATCCCAGTAATGTAATTTGCTCCTCTGTTGCGCAGGCTGTTACTCCTCCTGTGTCCAGTTCTTCCTCTCACCTAATCTCTCCTCTTCTTCATGATTCTCTCTCTTTTCTTATACCCGGCCCTCCTCCCCACCCTTCGTCGCCTCGTCCCAGCATCCCTCATGCTCCTCATCTTCATGCCTCCCTCTCTTGTGCATTCTTTCAGCTTGGTGCTGCGGAGACGGATCACAAATGCCTTTTGTGGCTCCGACTCGGGAATAACGCTCTTCTTCACATGAAGATGAAGTCAATCAACAACACGAAGGAAAAACCAAGAGGACAGGAAGACGGATGAAATTATAATGAGGAAGAGTAGGATGAAGTTTTGAAAAAAAAAAAAAAAAAAACCTGGAGAGAGAGAGCGGAGGTTTGTGATTCGCCTGTGTCCCTGTTATTCTCTCTCTCCGTTCTTCGTCCCCTCCTTCATTCAGTACCTGTTCAGTGGGATTAACATGACTTAAAATTCAATCAGCCCACAGCCTGACGGAAGAGCGTCAGTGCAGGCAGACAGAGCGCTGCTGCAGCTGTCGAGACCGACTGAGGGGAGAGAGCAGCGAGGAGGAGGAGGGGTGTTGGGATAGACAGAGAGAGAGATAGAGAGAGGGAAAAAACGAAGAAGAGGGGGGAGAGAGAGAGATGGGTGTTTTTCTGCAGAGCTGAGATAGAGCAAGAGCCGCGGAGACGGAGAGATGTGACTGCTCCAGGAGTCGCGGAGGAATGATCCGGAAAACAAGGTTAGTAATTCCACCTTTTCATCACAGAAAGCCGGGAAGAGCAAGTCAGACAGAGACGGAGGGACGATATTATCGCTTAAATAGCTAAACTGGAATTGCCAAAGAGGAAAGTAAGTAACAAATGCATCCCAGATTCCTCAGTTTGGAGCAGAGAAACCGCACGGATGTAACGCACTTTGCATAGACAAGATTTTTTTTAATATCTTTTTTAACAGAGTTGGCTTTTGGAGATTGATTGACAGGCAACCAGAGAGGGTGGGAGGCTGTGGGGGACTTTTGAACTGTCTGACATTCATGGAGCTGATCAATAGCTCAGTTGTTTCATTAAGCTGTGTGAGTGCGTGTGTGTGTGTGCGTGTGTGCCGACAGGGAGGAAGAGGCAGCATGTGTGCAAGAGTATCACTGCATGACTACTTACTGAATGTGGTGGCAGCGACTGTGGAGGTGTGTGAAAGTGTTGCACGACCATGCGTGTGCGTGCACGAGTGCATTTGTGCAGCAATAAGCCAATGCAGCCCGCTGAGGAGCGTTAAGAGGGTCTCGCAGCTATTGATTGTTTCTGACAGACAGGTGAAAGGGAGCGAGAGGAAGGAGAGGCGAGGAAGAGGAGGAGGTGTGACGGGGGTTAGGGAGGGTGAGGTTGAGTTGCATCCTTTGGGATGAGATAGGGGAGATGGAAAGGAGGGGGAAGTTGGGGTGAAAGATGTGACTGCACATCTTGTTTTCAGCATTCTCACACTGTCCACGCGTCTTTTGTTTCAGATTTCTAACGATACGTCCGTCTTGACAATCCCGCTTCCCTCAATTTCCATCCAAGGTCACGAGGAACGACTGATTCAGAGTCGGAGAGTAAATGTGCATCGCGCCGAGCGGGCAGGAAATCAGAGCTGGAAGTGGGGGGGGATGAAAGATAAAAGACGAAGAATGAACAGGAATGAAAACCAGGAGAGAAGGAGCAAAGTTGAGCACGGCCAGGAGGAAATCGCATCAAGACGCCACAAATCGGATTTTTAGCAAAGTGGATTCTTGGATCTCTCTTCAAATTTTTGGAATACGGTGCCGGAATCAAGCAAGCAATCAGGATTTTCCAGGTTTTTCTCAGTCTATAAAAGCCTAAGCGGATATCGTGGGATTGGGATTTCTTCAACTCTCCGGTTTCAAGAGGTTGACCTACATCAGCCTTTTCCCTTTTTGCTGTGCGGAGGAGTGAGTGGGACAGGTTTCACCAGTGAAAACACAACCCACCCGGCCCTGGGCTGGCCTCGTATCGGCACAAACACCAGAGGCGAGATCTGTGCTCCACACTGACACACATCCTCATCCACACACACAAAACACACAGACCTAAACCTGGATAACATGTGGAGCTGATTTGGATTATAGAGGCGCACAGACGGAAAAGGTAACGTCAACGGAGCGTCTCACACACACACACACACACACACACACACACCACACACACACAACTTTAAAAAAAGATTCATGCTCTTTCAGTTTTTTCACATTTTGTTTGAATTTCATAAGATTGACCAACATCAAATGGTAAATAATTGTGAAATGGAAGAAAAAAGTATAAATCAAATCATTCTGGCATGTTCTTGTATCCAGCTCCATTTACTCTGATGCCCTAAATAAAATCTAGTGGAAAAACCTATCAGAAGTCTCCTTATTAAGAAATAGTCATATAACGTGTAATTTAATCTCGGTACACAAACATCAGAGGTTTGCCAGAAAGCATTTGTGAACAAACAGCATCATGTAGACCAAGGAACACATCAGACTGGATGTGGCAGAGACATTTAAAGCTGGTTTAGATTATAAAGTCTTTTCTCAATCAGAAAATGGAAACCGTGTGGAGCATTCATACAGTTTTCATGCTGAAAACAAGATGTGAAGTCACATTCATGGCGTGAGACGTTAACTGGAGGGCATTGATTGGGGAAGCAGCCAAGAGGCAGTGGAGGAGGTGTAGAGAGACACAGCTCGGGTGGGAGAATCGGTTGACATGACTACCATAAGGCTAGACCAGTGGCGGGCAATCCTGGTCCTCGAAGGCCGGTGTCCTGCAACTCTTAGACGTCTCCCTGGTCTAATACTCTTGAATCCAACAGCTGAATCACCTCCTATGTGCAGTGCAGTTCTCCAGAGTCCTGCTAATGACCTCATTATTGGACTCAGGTGTGTTGACGTAGAGATGCATCTAACAGTTGTGGGAGACCGGCCCTCGAGGCCTGGAGTTTCCCACCCCTGGGCTAGACTCTCACAGCTGGTGAACGTGACCCGAATACGGCTTTTCCACCTGGCTGAAGAGCCCAACGTAATATGTGACACTAAATCAGACAAGTGTACAATTGTTTTCAAGTGCCTGCATTTAAGACGTAAGTGTGCTCCAGACAAGTAAGACGCTGTAAACCTGGACATAAACAATGGTTGAAGCTTTCTTCTTTTTATGAGCTTCCTTCGTCTTGTGACAATCCTGTCAGCTCCCATTGCTCAACAACCAACTTCTTCTGTTCAAGAGGGTCGCTTTGGGGTCGTAAACCATTCACACACACGTCTGACTGAATTGATGATATAATCAAGTGAAAAAAAAAAAAGAAAAGGAAATCAGAATTGAGCATCAAGACCTGCAGCGTGGATGTAGCCCAAATCTAGAAATGTGTCCTTATGGAAATTGGAAGGGGACCATTTTGGTCATCATGTAAAACCCAATTATGTGTTTCACATGTCCCTGTGGTGAAACTTGGTAGTGGCAGCATCATGCTGTTCTGACTGCCAACAGAAAACTAAACAGGAGGCCAGAGCAACAACATCTTGAATTAGTCGTGTATTAGGACAGCCTAGTCAAATCCAGACTTAAATCCAAGCAAGAATCTCAAACAACACTTGGAGATTGAGGTTCTCAGTTGCTTTTTGCCCAATCTGATTGAACTGAACAGTTTCAGTCTCCAGATGAGCAACGCTTGTAGTAACGCACCATGAAAACACACTCAGCTCTAACTGCAGCCAAGGGAGGTCGTCACTGTGCATCGCCGTCTTTCCTCTTCATATTTACGTACTGCTTTGTTTATAAAACCCTAATAAAACACATTCTAGTTTTTTGCGCAGAAAGATTGAGCACATGTGGTCCAGCAGATTGAAATCCATATCTGCATGGTTAGTCCTTGTGTGCTGAATCATTAAGTGCATGAATGTGGTGGGCACAGTGGCTCCGTCTCTCACACAAACACACCCAGGGACTGTGAATAATGAACAGATGTGCATTTGTAGCAGAAGCATAGGAGGCAAATGGAGTGCATGCAGACTGAAGGACGCAGTTTCAAATCTCACATATGGCACAGATGACTGTAAGCTTTCATCACTCTGACACCCCTCTTTCTTACCCCACGCCATGCTAACACTCAACTGTGTGTCAGCCAGCTGTCCTGTATCTGATTACTCAATAGGCGCGTCTCAGCGTGGCTTTCATCACCTAGGCCTTTATGTAATCTCACCTGGCGCCTTGCATGTATGAAGGCAGCATGGAGGGATGCGGGGCAGAGGAGCGTTTGTTGTGCTCTAACCTGCTTTCATTTGAGGCTCTTTACGTAAGCCGCGTCTGCTCACAAACACAAGCAGATTTGGCACACTGACACATGAGATCAGGATGACTGGATCGGGAGGAGGATAAGCAGGCGATGAGAAAGAAACGGATAGGGAGGAAGAGGAAGGGCTGACATGGGAGTGAGGGTTAAGATTGGGTTGATGAAAGGACGGCAGGGGAGGAGTGAGATTTAATGAATGGAGCTTCGTCACGTGGTGAGATGCAATTTAATGGAAGAAACAGAGGGAAAACTAGGACAAGATACTCTAAATAGACTTTAATGCTAAAATAAAGCTTAAAGGGATCAAATAAAGGACCGACTGAGATCTGTCCATCACACCGTTGGACACATTTAGTTCTGGATGAGGTCAAAGTTTGTTAAAAAGCAACGACAGACAGTCACAGGTTATTAGGAACCAACAAGACAAGGCCGAGAAAATCTGATAGAACCTGATAGAAACTGTTTACTGCAAATGGATGGATGGATGGATGGATGGATGGATGGATGGATGGATGGATGGATGGATGGATGGATGGATGGATGGATGGATAGATGGGAAATACAAAAAACAGTTGAATGAACAAAGACGATATGAGGGATGGACGGATTGATAGAGTGGAGAAATTGATAAATAGATGGAAGGTAACTGGATGGATGGACAGTTGGATGAAAGTCTTAATTGACATATAATATTGGGATGGATGGATGGATGGATGGATGGATGGATGGATGGATGTGCTCCATCTTTTTCCTCTTTCCACCCGCTTAGAAACCCAGAACCATTCACTCCATCATTTGCTTCAAACCTGCAGAAGTCTCTGCAGAAGGACAAGCTGAATCTTTTAAAGTGTGACAAAGAGGATTTCCGTTTACCCAAATCATAATCTTAAAACTGCTCCGTGCTCCTGCTCTAATGAGTGCAGCGAGAAGAGAGAGCAGCAGAGAGACTCCTCTGGTTCAGTAAAAGCTCCATAAAAGAACCATTCCCTCAATTATGTTGCAGATGCACCGTGTGGCTCGTTGTTACTAGGGGTGCCCGCCTTTCATGGGCTACAGTTGGGGGAGAGCAGCAGATGGGGTGCACACTGTGCAAAGCAGGAGGCCTGCCAACATGAACAGACTGGAAAGTAAAAGAGGAGGTGGGCGAAGAAGCAAAACGTATGGGATAGACAGGATCTGCTGAAAGAAAGACTAAGACAAAGCCTGCAATTTCTTTTAGCCTGTAAAGTAAAAGATTTGGGTCCTTGCCATAGAAAATTGAGGCCAATATTCTGCAGATTCATAAACCCCTCTAGCTCAGAATGCTTCCCTCTCTCACACACAATGCTTCACAGCACATTAGGAAGCCTAATTATTGTTAATTTATGACTAAAAAGCGAAAAAGAAAGGAGGGACAGTCTGATTAAGCGATCAAAAAAGTGTGGCTGAGCACGATGGCAGCGGACATTCGTGGATAATTACACAAAACCGACCATGGCAGACGGATGATTAGATGTCGGGGATGATGGACGAGGGCTGTGAAGTGTCAGACACCTTCATGAGTTAAGCAGCTTTCAATCAAGGAGGGAAATGGAGGATTTTTGAAGCAATGATATGGGGATTCCTAGCAAATGGAAGCAAATGGTGGGATGAGAGCTGGACTCTTGATGGCCGCATTTAAAGACAACGAAAAGGAGAAACAAAGGGTGGGAAAGGGTCAAAAGAGAAAGACGAGGCTTAGAGGTGACACCTTAGTGGAGGAATGACAAATGGAAATAAGAAAAGAGAGGAAATGTAGTGACAATACATCAGTGAGAGAAGACAGAGACATGAATCAATGTGAAATGATAAGTTAGACCTAAAAATCCAGCTGGAATGAGTGAAGGCATGGCAGAAAACAAAGGACAAGGCCAAAGATTAACAGAAGTGAAGAACTGGAAGGGGTAAACAGGAAGCGCCGCTGTAAACGGCAGGAAGCAACTGGGATGTGTGTTAACAGAAAGTAAGGGAAAAAAGGGTGAAAGGATGAGTAATTAAACTGTTGACAGACTGTTTATGCACAGCGGGCGCTTGATGAGCAGAACAAACCGTAACTACGCAACCGCTGGAGACAGACGGCAGATTGGTTTTAGGGTGGAAGGAGAGTGAAGAGAAATGGGAGGAGAGCCAAGTGTGAAAACGAGAGCGAAGCAACAGGGGGTGTTAGAGGAAGGAAGAGTCGCACAAGAGGAGAGAACGGGATGAAGGACAACAGGGGTGGAAAAAGAAATCTTTGATATCTGAAGATTTCTGAAAAGTCCAGATTAGCATATCTTCTAAGAGAATACCTCCTACATGGCTGGCCAGAATGCAGGTCAGTTAAAACCTTAAAATAATTTTGACTCTGATTTTGGACTCTGATTCAACTGAAGAGAGACTTGATGCTATTGTTGACCTGTTCTCTAAAAACGTGTGAAATGACGAGGTCTTCTTCTCTAAGGATTTAAAACTTACGTTTGATTTGTCCTCTGAAAGATCAAAAACTTGACTCTTCAAAGACTAGATCCTAACTCAGTCGCTTAAGCGATCAAACGTGACTCTAAAATGAACTTTATCTTACTTTTACATACTCATAACTTGGATTTTTCTTAATATTTAGACAAAAAATATTGACTTGACCACCCAAGAGAAACTCCAGACATTTTGTAAAGACTTGAACTTGATTCAGACTCATCTGTAAAAGCTAAAATCTTGACTCAGACTCGACCTTTGAAAGGAGAATCTGAGTCAAGTTTTTAAACTTTACAAACTAGAAACTGGACTCCAGCTTGATTAAAAAAATATGAAGAAACATGAGCTCAATACTTGGATCAATGTCAACATTTAAAGACTCAAAACACATTTGACTCAAAGATAGACTTTGACAGACTCACCCTTCAACGACTGGTATATCGACTAAGACTCTCCCTTTAAAAAATCTAAATGAGACGTGACTTTTAAAGGCAAAACTTGACTCAGGCTCACATTAAACACCCAGGAGATGTGACAAGATGTCCCAGATAACTGGCAGCACAAAAACTGATAGTTTTTGCTAGTCTATCTAAACAAAGGAGGGGAGAGTTAATAGCCATGCGTAAGGAGCCAAATTTAAAGTCATATGCATCTAAATCCTGCACCATACGTCTGGCAGCACATGTGTTCTCCTGCATTATCAGCGTCAACAGATGTGGGCTGAAGATGCTCGAGTGAATCACGGTGCTGAATGCAGCGTGGGTGACGACTGTCGGAGCAAACCGGCTTGTACTTCGTTTGCCACACTTACAGTCTGAGTCTCCGTGTTTTCTGCTTGTATCAGCAATGCTGAGCATTTGCATTTTGACGTGCAAAAGTCAACAAGCTCAAGGGAAACCAACAACACCGCAGGCTGGATGAACTGCCACATTGTTTCGGCATTATTATTGTCGCAAATCAAGGAGAGAGCAGCAAGAAAGCGCTCCGTGTCGAGCTGCAGTAAAAGTTGTGATTCATTACGGCGGAGGAAGGCCTCCGATCAAACGCGTACGATGCCAACAAGCCTCAGCCGAGAAATCATTTAGCATGTTTTCGATACGGACGCCATAGGCATCCATTTTCCTCAAAGGATGTTTGTGTTATTCCCAGCTCTTATCTCTGATGTTCTGCATCTCTATACACCCCTTTGTTTCACAGGGGGATGAAAGCAAATGGATGAGAGCAAACATGGAAAACAAGACAAAAGAAGAAAAGCATTAGTGAAAGAAGGTATATGTGCACAAGTGTTTGCCCATCTGTAGCATCAATCAATTCATCCATCACTATGATTCAAAGGCCTGGCTGGTATGTCATTGACCTACTGTGCTAGATGCAGGCTGCTGATTGGGTATTTGTTCTCTTCCCCCTGAGACAGCCAGGATCCCTGCTGAATCATCAACCTGCGCCTACGTACACACTGTTGTCAAACAGCGTCCTGTCGTGTAAGCCAATCAGGGTCCAGTATGAATGGCGCAGCAGGGTTTCTGAATAGGCGGAAAGCGTTGCACAGAGGTGGCCAGTTTAAGTGTTGCCGCTCAACCGGTGTTTGTTGTTTTTGTCCTCGCCTGGGCCAATGCAAACATTCACAGGTGCACATGAGAAACACATCAACAATCACCCGCTGAAAATATGGCAAGGTGGCAGCAAAAGCTGTTAGGAAAGAGTGAGAAGCGACTAGATAGATTTCAGCGCTAAGATAAAGAAGAGAAAACTGAAAATGAAGAAAATAAATTTAAGAACCAGATATTTTTCCAAGAACTTTTTCTGCTTTGCGTCTCATCCACTAATGATGAGACTGAAAACATTTTCCAAAGTTGAGCATCTGATTAATTTCCACTGGTTTTGCTGCAAACTCATTGACGTTATCAGTTCGGTTTCCTGCATTTAGCAACTTTCCTCAAAATGCTCCAGTAATGACAGATGTTAAAAACAATCTACAGATGTTTGCTGGGTCTTGTCAGGTCAGTCTGAACATTATCACCTTCTACTGGCTTAGAAAATATTTATTCATGCAGAATTACCATCTGGATAGATGAGTTTTCATCCCAATCAGAGAAAAACATCAAACTAGTGTAGATGAGGCCTTTGTGTTTGTGCTGCAGAGATACAGCTAAGATCAAGAAGAAAGTGTTTATTTAAAGTTGGTCTATGTGCAGGTTTTAATAATCTTGAACTCTCAGGATCAGCTTTGGTTACATCTGGTTTATGGAAGTAGCAAACAACCTCAGAAAGACATCAGAAAAAGGACTGAAGGATTTATTTATTGTTGTAATCAGATCCAACTGAAAACCTTTTTTTTCCAGATATGGCGGCATGTAAAACAGAAAAATCCTCGTTAAAATTAAATGGTCTTTAAGTCTGATGTATTTTCTTTATCTTGAGGAATTAATTTGCAAACACATAAGAATAATCTCAGGATAAAATATATTAAATACATTCTTTGCAGTTTTATATAGATAATATTAAATTGCACTTTAATTGCTGCTTGAACAAAACTGATCTTCAATGGAAAGAGGCTTTTAAGCACCAATATTCACAATGAAGCAAAAACAACAACAACAAAAAAACCTCCCAGATTTTTTGGGGGGAGATGCTGTGAACTTCAGCACAGATTTGAAAATATCCGATAATTTCCTGTCAGTTCGGTATGCACATGTACCAGACTTGAAATCGAATATTTATGTGAGGAACTAAGAGCGAAATGCAACAATCTGTAGAGAACTTTAAAGAGTTGCACCAAAACAAAACTGAAGATTCCCAGCCATCAACTAAACTCTTCCAGTTGGGAATATCCATGTTTCTCATGCAGCTACAGTGGAGAAAGTGGACCAAACCAGAACTTTATGTCAGCTTGCACATCTTTTAACAGCAAATAGAAACGTACCTAGATCGCTCGGCACTAAAGTCAAATTAGACAATGTCGAATTAATTTAAACGTCACAGAAGAATCACATGAAGTCCAAATCCAGCTGCCTGCAGCAATCAGTCCAAAATGTGGCACGGCATAAAAGACGTGGCAACACAGCGATACATTAATGTTCCCTCTGATCAGATGGGGCTTTATGGTGCATTCAGGTACATCTGGTACACTGGACCGTCTACATATAAAATAACTCTGACGTGATTTAAACACTTATTATTTTTTTTTACAGGTTTGTGTGGCACTAGTGGCCTTTACTTTCAACATTTACGGACAGAAAACGGATGAAAAGTGTAAATATGAAGAGAATTGAATTTTAAAAGTTCAAATTAAATATTCAGTTAGTTAAATAGTGGCCCATTTGTTTCACTTGATTGGAAAAAACTAAAAATGGGATTTTCTGCTGCGGATATCAATATTGCACCACTACTGAATCAAATGATCATTTGTCTACAATTTCTTTGCTGTTCAATTCTTGAACTGCAGCAAAAATGCAGGTTTGAGCTGATTTGAATGGAGAAAAACACCCTCATCCGATCACGGCTGTTCAACCATCGTCCTAATTGTAGCATACAATGAGTGAGACTACTTGAAATCTGAAAAAGTGAACATTCATCTGTAATGAACTACATATTTCAAACTAATGGCTGACTCATGTTCACTCAAAGCCCTAGAAAATGCCACAAGTATGCAGATGGCAATTCTGTACAGCATTCAATCAACAGTTTTAGCTAATAACAGTTTTATTCTGGGGAGTTAAAATCAATACATTTGGATCTCGGCTGCATCAGCTCAGATGTTAAAGTATAAGGCAAAAATATATAAAACTGGCAGCAATAATGGCAAAAAAATAGTTTAACAAAATAAGGCTTGCACACATCCAAATGACAATCTCTGCAGACACACGATGCAAATTCAAAATGAATCCCCCCCTCCCTGTTTCCATTTCACAAAATACGGCATCTTCATTAAGAGATGAGCATGTGGCAATAACGAAGACTGTCAGCAATTAATTACAGCTTTTTATTGGCTCCCATCTTAAACCACTGTGCAATTTAATCAGATACAACTATGAGAATGCCATCTGGAGTGAGGAATAAACAGAGCCCAACATTGCTGAGATGCCTCTCAATTTGACAGCCATCAACCAATGACAAATGACTCCACTACAAGGAGAAAAGGAGGAATCCAGGGTGCAGCAGTGTGACTGCACCCTGGTTTGGTCTGGCTTTTTCTCACCTATGTAGAGGGGGAAACTATTCCTACTGGTCAAGCTTTATTCCATTATGTGCTGTAGTATCATATTCACTGGTAATTTCTGTTACAGATCAACACAAAAGATGACGCATTGTTTTATAATTTAGTATGAATGATTAGCTGTGTTTCCATTGCAAATGTGCACAAATCTTGTTCTGCTAATGTCGAAAAAACACAATTTCGCGATTGCGGTGTTTCCCTTAAATAAGAATTGACTTGAATCGTGTGACTTCTGTGATGCGAAAAACCTGTTTCCACTGCAGTTTAGTTGAACACATCCAGTTTGATATGGCCAAAAAGCCACCTCATCCTAGAGGAAGAAATGATCAAAATACAAGTTTTTTTTTTTTAATTGTCATGTTTGCATTCAGCAAATGTATTTTTGTAATTTCAGCTTCTATGGTTAATGAAGACGCAGCTGTTGTGGTGCACATTAAACCTTGGAGGAAAACTTTTCAGACACATTTCTGCCTGTTTTCCACATTTAGGCAAATTTTTGCCAACTCTTCTTTGTAAAATATTTCAAGCTCAGTCAGATTGGATGAATAGCTTCTATAACACTCCAAGTCTCGCCACTGATTCTCAATTGTATTCTGACCTGGACTTTGACTGGACCAGTTTGTTTTAAACTACTGTAGCTCTGGCTGTATGTTTAGGGTTGACATTCTGGTTTAGTTTAACTAACCAGCCTGCAACATGTCTCCTTTCAGGATTGTCCTGTATTTTATGTAAAGAAACAAAATTCCAGTCGGTTTTTTGACGATTATGACGCGCTCCCACTCGGTTTTCCCCCGTGTTACTAAAATAAGACAGTCACAGTCACCACAGCTGCCAATTCAATTTACCTTCTGGAAAATAGGATCCCCAAAGCTTGGCAGCTTGTTCTCACTCTCTTCCAACGGGGGGAAAATTAGAGCGACTCATGAAGGGCGGAGTATTGCCTGCCACCCTCATGGAGGTGTTAATAATGGTAATAACAGTGTTCAGGAACTGATTTACCTTAGACTGGGAAGAGGTGAACCGTGAAGACGATACAAACTTTAAATGCATTTTGCAACTTGATTGGGGGGAAGCGCCTGAAAAGCCGGAGCCATTTGAGGGGCTTAAGCTGCTTATCAGCAGACTGATGAATGCCTGGAGCATTCAAACTAACAAATATGAAGCAACGAGGGGAATCCATCTGAGCTTTTATTATTTAGCTGCAGCTAATTGCTTTGTTGTAGCTGCTAAAGATACTAATTGCAGGAAAATTGGATCTTGATTTGCCTTTTGTTTACATTAACAAGACTTGCTGAATCAGATGATGTGGAATCAAGAAAGGGCAAAGATGTGAGTTTTGACTTCAAGTACAAATTTCTACACAGCGCATAGAGGGGGAAAAAAACGACATGCTTGGTTGAGTGCTCTGGAATGTCTTCAGTTTTTCCTCATGGTTCACAGATTCTCGGATAAATCGGAGCACAGGGGTCACGCTGCCTTCTGCTTTTCAGTCGGTTCACAGATATAAAAGAGCTGATGTACTCTCGCCCAAGAAAAAGAAACTTAAGGTAGAAACCAACTTTCATGACTTCAGTTTGTAACACAGCATTCCAGGTTAATTAAAGACTGCCTTTCTTATCTATGCAAACCTTAAAAAGGGAAGAAAACTTCAAAGCCTCCACCGGTATTAGGTTTTTACTCCAAATGCAGCATGAAGAGGAAACAAGCTCTTCTTTTAAGAGTTGCCAAGTTCAAATATTTAAGTCAGAACTTCACTTTAGATAAAGCGCCAGAGACAGAAGTGCCATAATATCCCACAAACTGACTGATGAAACGCTCTTGTCCTCTCGTTTTATGCACATCAGTGGCAAGTAGTTTCATCCAGCTGAAGGAAAATCACCCAAAAACAAATCTGCCATGGTTTTTAAATGGAGAGGGAAAAAATGTGCTCCATCTTCAGAAAATTAGGTCTTTCTGAGCCTTTTTAATGTCTGAAGTGAATCAGGGTTGGAAGAGGCAAGAAAAACAAAAACATTTTAATAATCTGACTGTGCCGTGCTCCAAAAATAGAGACAATTATCGAAATCTTCCAAGTAGGATGGGCTCCAACAGGATTTAGTGAGACAGATTCACACTTGCTCATCGTACACAAACAGAAACAAGCTGGTTGTTGTTGTTGCCTTTTTCTCCTCTCATAAACGGCGCAGGAGGAATTAGCCGAGGATATCAGAACAAAACTGTTTTTGTGGACTCCAGCTGTGGTGACACAGCAGTTTTCACATTCCTAAATCAAAGTTTCTTTTCCCTCAATGACCAACTTTGTCAATTTTTATGAAAGATTTCAAGGTACAGGCAAGTGAGACAAACAGGAAGGCAATTACATTCTCTGCAGCTGTCAAAAAAAAGGCTGCTCACGCTGCATCACTGTTTACGACTGCATCCAGTGACAACTTATGTTTCCTCCCCTCCTTGACATACAGTCCCCAGAAACCAAGCAGAATGAATTTTCAATGCAGAAATCTTGTGTCATGGATTTGTTATGGTCGACATAATGAGGAGGGCAGCGATGTGATAACGATAAACAGGTCATTGCTAAAGAAGGGGGTTGTTCACACAAACATATTCATCTGGAACGGACACACCTGCTCTATGTAGTCCTTCTTCAACTCATTTAAAGAATGAGTTAAATAAAGCTAGAATACAATTTAAAAGGTTTATTTTCATCTTGTTGCAGTTTGTTTGTGTATCAGGAGGGAAAACGGTTGGTCATGTGTTATTAGTTTAGATATCTGAAGATCAGAAATGCATGGTTGTTTCAGTGTTGAAAGGGAAGTACTAATGGAAAATTAAGTTGAAGGAAAAAAGTGTCATAAAAGTTAGGTCCAGTGTGAAGTCTATGCAGTCGGTGGTGGTTTGGGGGGAAATGTCACTTCATGTTCCCCTCTGATGAACAGCTGACCTGACCTGAATGCTGCTATCAAACCAACCTGGACTTCTACTACACCTCAGCAGAACCATTGAAGCAAAAGGAGCCCCAACCACGTATTGAGTCCATGTCGTATGCAGGACTCTTAATTTTGAAAAACTGATTTTTTCAAACCTTCATCTTCACATATACCTCTAGAAAAAATCAAGAGACCACTGCAAAATGATCAGATTCTTTGATTTTACTCTTTCTAGGTCTATGAGTGACATGAACATTGTTTTATTCTATGAACTACTGACAACATGTCTGAAATTACAAGCAGAAATTTTGTATTTATTTGAAGAAAATGAGAAATGGTCAAAATAAAAAAGATGCAGAGCTTTCAGACCTCAAATAATGCAAAGAAAACAAGTTTATATTAATTTAGACACAACAATACTAATGTTTTAACTCAGAAATCAATATTTGGTGGAATAACCAGGAGGTTTTCAATGGGGTTCTGTGCTGTATATTAGAAATGGCCAAAATAACCAAATAGGTTGTGTTATTTTCTGAATAAACATTCCCATCCTTCAGTATCAAATCTGCTGTGAAAAAGGTCAACAATCAGACAGAAAGATTTTCCTCAGAGATCTAAATCTCCCAAACGACTGGCATGTTTCCAGGTTTTAGGTGAGGTAATACCGGAGCTACAAAGACCTTGAGAATAATTAGATGGATAAGTTGAACAGAGATCCGTCACCCAGGGGAGTGAGCATCACCTCCCGTCATCACTGACCTATTTTTAGTCAGGTGGAAACAAAACCAGATGCAGCCTTGCTTCTCCACTAGGAGTTTGGTTCAAAAGGCCAAAAACTTGAAAGAGGACCTTATTTTTCTGCCACCCTCTTATTTTCCTCCATCAGGATGGCAACACCTAACAGTCATTTTTTAACACAGCTCTTCCTTTCGCTAATCAAATCCAGTCTTCCCTCTCACATCCCTCTCTTCCTGACAGTGATGGATGGCGGCCTTCACCCGTTTATCGCCTTTACATATTTCTCTGCCCATCCGCTTAACGACACACATTCATACCTGCTGACTCTTCATCCCTCACTCCTTCCCCATCTTCCTCAAACTCCTGTATTTCACTCTTCTTCTGCTCTTTACACTAATGGCTTTTTATTTTCCTCCATCTTATGCAATCCCCCACCATTTTCTTTGTGTGTCCCCCTACTCCTTCTCTCCATTTCACGCTGCTAAGCTCTCCTGCATTCGCGCTACGCTTCTATATGAAATTTTTACCCCTTCCTGCTCCTGATACACTCCAGCTGACTAAAGAGGACAATACGGCTAAAGAGCAATAGTATCAAAAGGATGAGTGGGCTTACAGTACACACGACAGCTGCAAGAAGAGGCTGCGTGGGCGTTCTTTTGTTTCTTGCCTGCAGGGAAGTGTGTGTGTGTCTATGCATCGGCCTCCCTATAATTATGACTGTGTGGGAAGACTGTTTTGGTATGCTCCTGGTTGTTTCAGTATGCAAGTGCTCACCTTATATCTAGGCCCTGCAATATGAGCGAGAGCGAGTTTCAAGAAATCTTGGTGCAGCTGAAACGCTGCCTCAACATTCAGTCTGTATCTGTGCAAGCGGAGCTTTTTATTTCAGAATAAAACAGTGTGACGCTTAAGTACATCTTGGCTGAAACGCAAAACGGTTTTGCTTCCAAGCAGCCAGGCGTTGTTGTAACTTTCTAAAAATAGTTGGATCAGTTCTTTGTATTCTCTGGAAGGTATTTCACTTTGCTGTTTTTGCACATTTCCTTGGATAAAACTTTCGTCATCCATCAAAAGGACAAAACAATAAGTGTAAGGCATGATAAGCCAATCATGCAGCAGCAAGTTGGTGGATGACTGGAGAGATCTGGCTGAAGTTCACCATTAACATCAAAACAAAAAACTGGAAATTAACTTTAAACATTGTGTTTGTGTACAAGATGCTGGTCTGAGCGTTTCAGAGGCTGCTGATCTTCTCGAGCTGCAAGGAATAAAAACTATCCAGTGAGCAGCAGCTTTGTAGACATCGGAAGAGAATAGGCAGACGACTAATTTGAGAGGATGAAGGCTAACAGTAGCTCAAATAACCACTTGTTTCCACCAAGATGTGTGGAATACAATCTGAACACAATGAAATTTGAAGATGTTGAGCCACAGCTGGACTAGACTTTCCTCTGCTACAGACCGCTAACTGAGGCTGAAATTCACACAAATCACAGCGAAAATGTTGCAATATTCAGATGGCAGGGTCAGAGTTTGGAATAAAAAGCATTAAAAGCAAAGATCCACTGGGAAATGTTTCCTTTCATGGTGGTTGATTCATGATGGTCATGCTCCCATATTCTGGTGTCTTCCTCAAGTAGGATTATGCACCATGTCACAAACTCAAATCAACTCACAGTTCAGCAAATAAATGTGTTTTAAGAAAACCATTCAACTCAGAAACAGAAGAAGTTTCTCTGACAGGCAAGTATAGCCCAATCTCCAACTTTCTGTTTGGATTTACTTACATTAGGAATCTGCTGCTTGCAGATAAATCTGCGGTCTACACGGAGCACTCCTCCAGACTAGCGGCAGCAGCAATTAGCAAACAGCTGGTGGAACTGCGAGTCTGCTGAGCTCGTCGTACTACTTCTCAGTCTGATGCTCCTAAGAATGGGTATAAACGGCATAAATAGTGTACCATTGTTGTGATGACGTGCTGAAGGCAGAGTGTCAGGAGGAGCAGGAACTTCTTAAAGAGACAGAAGCCCATATCAAGGTGCAAAATTGTAAAATTATGTTTATTTATCTATTGGTTAACACTGACCTGTCTGTCTTATGGTTAAATATAAAATATATATAATTTTGATGGCCCTAATCTGATGCATTAAAAAACTTTAATATCTTGAGATTAGGAACCTTTTATGATGATTAATTCAAATTCTGATGAAAATCTTGAAACATCCAGAGTCCAAACAAAAACTTTGATTCAGAAAGCAAAGAGAAAATGTTGTTTATAGATTTTCATGTTTATAGATGAAAATCTATAAACATGAGGATTATTTCAGATTTCCGTGCAGGACTTTATGAAATCGAATTAACGAAAATGCAGTGAAAGATTAAGTTATTCGGGATGTTTTGACGTCGGGAGTTTCTCTGATTTCTTGCGGCGCAGCAACCCACAGCCCAATCAGATGTGTGGATTACTGTGCTCATGATAAGTGGGTTTTGAGAGCTAATACAAATCCCCTTGTTTATAAACACCACAACATTCACTAAGTCGATTTAAGTCGATTATGGGCTAATGGCATTTGTGGATGGGAGACTAACTGCACACACAAGCACACATACAGTTTATTAACGTCATTAATTGTGCTCAGCATATTTTGAGGGACTGACATTTATAATGTTCCTCGGAGAATTAAAGGCCAACAAGGAAATTAAAGCTACATTAGGCCTTAAATGTGAAATCCAATGAAACTTTCAGGCAAATTAGAGCTTTTAAGTCATGCACGAAGCATCTCTTAATTGCTCCGGTTTGGAAGGAGTGTGAAAGAATCCCTGAAAAACACTCAGTGGACATTTATCTTTCTGAACCTATTAGCTGCTACATATTTAGATGGATTTGGATGCACAATCAGAGGCCACGCCGAAATAAAAGTTTGGGTAACGTTAGGTGCAGCGGAGTTGTGCTCCAAATCCTTTCACAGCACATATTTTTACATCATGCAGCCCTCTCTGCTCTCCATTTGTCCGTTTCTGGCTCTCTGGAGGCTCAAAGCCTCATGCATGGTGAAGTACCTGGAGATTTCTAAAAATAGAAGAGCAAAAAGGAAAAGAAACTGAGGTAGATACAGATATATTGCACAGCTTGAGGAGGTCAAAGCGACTCGGAACGCAACAGAAATTCCATTTTTTATGGTGTCTTTGTTCCATTTCTGCTCTCTAACTTCTGATGTGCATCTCAGTCCTCGATTAGCCGTTTCATTTTAATCTTTTGCTGTGAAAAAGAGCAAAAAAAGTTTCTAGAGGGCTAATTTAGTGTCTACTGCTTCATGAGAGCAAGACTGAGAATTTCTCTAACATATATGTGTTTGAAGATCACTGCAAATTCCTCAAAACACACAGAGGAATTTTATTTTCTGAAGTAAAAGTAAAATAATGGATTCATTCAGGAAAAAAAATTTTCAGACAAGTAGCAGGTTAGTTGATCCTTACAAATTAAAACCAGATGCCGTTTTGGCAAATTTTCGCGGCTGTGCGCTCACAGAAACACGGATCCCTGCACCTCCATGCAGTACAGTGTGTAAGATGAGATTTTATTGATCTCAAGAGGGGAAATTCTTACTGCTGCAGCAGAACAACGAACACAGCACAGAGGCAGCCAAAGATAAGGGAGAAAAGAAAAGATAAAATCGGAATTAAAAGTTTTATATAACAACCAAGAGCAGTACAGAGGACAGAAAACTGCCAGAAGGAAAAAGGATTTTCAGTGATGTTTCAGATGTGCTGGAAAACTGAAACAGATAACCCCAGATTTGCAGAAGTGTTCAGACAGTGATAAGTTGGGAGTCAGTTTATATGAAATCTGATAGCAGGGTTCAAAAATGATGAATGTAGAGAACTACAAGTCTTTGAAAAGTTGCTATGAAATTAAATTATCATGCATGTATAATAAGTTTGGGTGAAATGTAAGAGTTCTTTGGCAATTGTTAAAACCGAGAGCTTCTTTAACTTGAATTAAATTTACTATTGCATTTAAATTTAACAGAACATTAGCATTTTGCAAAATTGCAAAAAAATTAACAGAGTAGTGAACAGAAAATGATTCACGGTTCAAGAATTACATGTTCCCACAGCAGAACGCTGCCACCATCAAGCCTTACCATGGTTATGGCGTGTTAAAGGTGCAGAGCGCATAGCGTTTTGCATGTCGCTCATGAGTTAAACTTCTCATACGTTTGTTGAGCCTCCTACATTGCTTAAAATACCACAAACTGTAAGTTAAAATAATTTTATTGCCAAACAGAAGCTAAATTAAGAACTGGCAATAGATGTAATCTCGTATTTAGAGTGAAAGATGTCAAGCATCACATTGGAAAAACTTCTCTGCTACCAGGCAGACTGAGTTATGAGTATTCAGCCTCTTTTTGTTATGTGTAGAATATGCATCAACCAGCATTAGTGGCGTAAACACCTAATGTAGCTGCATTAGAGCTAAAAGCGTTACTTTTGTAACTTATGACTTTCATCTTCACACTCCTTCATAAAAAGCAGGTTTGCAGTTGCGTAGTTGTCCTATGAACTCATTGTACCGGAGCAGTGGATTTGTGCAGCTCCTCCAGATATCATCATAGCTTCTCTGATTAATGTTCTAATAGCTTTGCCAGTCGGTTTCGATGGTAGGTTTGGAGCTGTGCCATTCTCCTTACATATTGAATATCAGGGATATTATTTCAACTTCCCCACAACTTCATCCCTGATTTATCTGCTGTGTTCCTTAATGATGCTGTTTATTCCCCAACAAACCTCTGAGGCCTCGCAGAAAAGCTGGAATCTATTTACTAATTAAGTCCTCTGAAGGCAAATAGTTGCATTAGATCAGGGATGTCGGACTCCAGTCTCCGGGGTGTCGGTGTCCTGCAACTCTTAGATGCATCCCTGGTCCAACTCACCTGAGTCAAATTGTTAAATGACCTCCTTGTTATGCACTTGGGGACTATAGAGTCCTGCTAATGACCTGATTATTTGGTTCAGGTGTGTTGAAGGAAAAACAAATGAGGATCATCATAATTCAGAGAAACCTTGACCCTCCAATCCGATAGTTTGCACAATAGAAAGGATCAATTGCGACAACAGTTATGAAGAGAATAAGAGATAAAGTGGAGTGAGACCAAAGCGAGGTGAGAATGAAAGGGAAAGAAAGATCACATGAAATGAATTGGACAGGTTGTGATCCATCTCTTAGGGTCACATCGATCAGCGAGTGAAGGGATCCCTTACATCCAACTTTGTGTGCACGCCCATCAGAAAGCTTCAACGCTGCAGTCCTGGGCTGCAAATGAGATCTGAGAACAATATACGAAGGAGGGAGAGAGATGCAGAGGTGAAAAATGAAACAAAAAAAGTCTGCAGGAGTGGGGGAGAGGTAAGGGAGAAAAATGACTGTACAGGATAATCAAGTGATGAAGCAGATGGGGAGAGGAAGTAGATGAATGAAAGGGGAAGAGAGAAAGGATCGCAGGCAGGGCGCAGAAGGGAATACAACAAGAACCTGATGTGGTGCAAGAAGTCGTGCGAACGCACATCGACTAAAAGTAGGTGCAAGAGGCAGCAAGGAGATGTGGAGGTCAGCAGCCGAGTCAGCAAGCGACACAGAGACAAGACAAAAAGATGGAGGAGGAAAAGGAGGTGAGGAAGAGCTGTGACTGATAACATTGTTGTATTCAGGTTGCCTCAAGGGCAGACACGAGTGAGGAAAAGAAAAAAGGGATGAGACAAAGAAATGAAAAAGTGGAAATTTACAGAGGAGCCAGGGGCGGAAACAGTTCTAAGATGGAAGGTGAGTAAGGATGAAGAGACAGGTGAAAGGAACTGCAGGTAGATGGAGGGAAGGGAAGGAAACGATCCATGGCTGTACACTAATAGAGTCGGAGAGGTATGGAGGTTAAAACCATGCGCGGGCATGCCCGGGGCAGATGGATGAGAGGGCTTTCACAAGGAGGCAGAAATGAGAGACAGTATGGATAAATGTACAGCAGGAAGGTTTCTATACGAGTGACAGGAAAGTGGAGACATGACTTGACCCCACACTAATGAAAAAACCCTTGATGGAGCTTTTCAGGGACGACTATCAACCTGACTTGATCTCATTCATCCACGTTACATGTTACTTTATTCTTAGTAGATTCTTTGCAGAACCTCTTCCACTGCAGCCATTTGGAGAACGTCTCCACCGGTTTTGCACATATAAAGACAAAGCTTTACCCATTGTTCTCTGTAATTTTACTCTGTCTCACCCAGACGAGATGGAGAGTGAAGCGTAATTTGAAGTTTTGTTTGATGTTCTATTTTATGTTACCAAATTGAAGATGACGGCCTGCATCAACCTAGCTTTTTTAGGATTTTTTTTTTTTCCCCACACGTGCTCCATATTTAGCTTCATTCATTTTTCAATGAACTCTGATCAGTTTCCCCGGTCCCACATAAAGGAAAGCATCCCCACAGCAAGATGTTGCTACCACCAAGCATTGCCAAGTTTACATTAAGGATCTGCTTAGAGTTTTGGAATCAATTTTTAAACTTAAACTTTCAGCTATGATTATGGTGTCCCCTTCGTTGCCAGTGGCTAACTTTAGGTAAGACTGGATCTCTGCTTCTACACAGTTTCTATTGGCCTCCTGATTTTTACTACACTTCCCTGGACTCTCATCTAAGGGAGAGGACACATTTCCGTTAGTTCCCTCTGTTTAATGGTCATTTTGACCATTGCAATCAAAATGCCTGATTTTGTGATGCTATGTTAAAAAAATGCAAGGAATTCCTCATTGAATCCTTTAAAATCTACATGTTTTTGTACAACAAGGTGAGAAGAGAAGAACAAGCAGAAAATCAGACACAAACATTATTCTTCTTCTAAAGAAGTAGAATATGTCTATTTTTGTTCTTTGGAATATCACGGACTGCAGGTGGGTCAAAACCACAAAACCTGCAGGTGCAGGTCTCTCAAACCCAATAGTTTTGACCATTTTTGCAGAAAATCTGCAACAAATTCACAATTATGCAATACTACAAAAACAATGCAGGGATCTATTGATTTTGTGTAGATTCTGGAATTGCAAAACACTTAAGGTACTGAATAGTGTTTTCTAACAAACATCTGAGGCTTTCACACACATGCTGTGCTTAATCTGTGAATTAATTAGTCAGATGGACTCTTTCCCAATCAAAATCATTTCAAAATAATCATTTGTTAGAGATATCAGATTAAAGCGGCCCAAATATGTACATATTCCGTGCTTCTCATGTTTCTACTTCTTTTTAAAAAATGTTGAAATCTTACTTATTGCCACAATTATATTTTGTTTGTGTTGGTCTTTCACATAAAATTTCAATAAAACCATTTAAAGTTTGTTTAATGTGACAAAATAAGAAATTTTAAAAAATACGTACACATATAAATAACACATTTCTGTTTGAATCCAACATTTGCTGCCCACATGACCAGCTGTCACTGCAGGCAATCATAACTTTGTCCCACGCACACATCCCCACCGTCTCCTCCTGCAGGCGTTTCCTTCCCCTAATGTCATCAAACACAAGGAAATGACAGTTGCCCTAAAAACCTTACATACTTCTTGGTATTCTGTACAGCTTCCAAGAATACAAGAGTCACTAAATCTTTTAGAGCCAACTAGTGGAAAGCAAAAAGAGCCACGCGTTGTCACAGACTTGAGTCAGTGAACCATTCATGTTCTGCTCGGCGGATATAAACAGAGCGTTTTAACGACTACAATCAAGCTCGAATCCATTTTTATTCCTCAGTAACTAATGTCCCGGTGGTTAGAAGTTCTGCTGAAATGTTCTGTTTCAAAGGGAAACGCATCCCATTAGCAGGACTATTCATGATCGCTCAAATTAATGGAATCTATTCCCATCACTACACTGCAGCAATGCTTGCTTTTATTCGCTCATTCTGCTTTAAGTGAGAACATTTAAGAGTGTGAGATAAAATTTATAATCGTTTCCGGCAGAGAGCGTCTTATCACTTTCTTCCTCTTATCTCATTATAAGACGGGTCCAAAAATGGGACGGTTTTATACAGAGCTCACATTCGGAGAACAGAGCGAAGCATGGGAAGCATGTGGAGCGGGGTGGAGACTTTCACAGCAGCACCGCCTTGGTATCAGAGACGGATTGTAAACCTGCATAGCTTCACATGGGTAGAGCAAAGCATTGGAAACTATTAAGCAGCAAATTGCGTCAGCCTGTAACAGTCAGGATGATGCATGGCTCAGCCTGGTCGTTACTCAAAGTCTCAAAGCTTGCATGTATAATACTGTACATCAATATGTAATCACCAAGGTCTACGTTGCGTGCAGCACCACCCTAGAGACACGCCATCCTTCTCCAGAGAAACCTCTTTGTCTTTCTGACTCGAAAATGTCATCCCCACTTTCACCAGAAGTGAGACTGTTACTGTCAACCACTGTCAAACTCTCTGTATCTAGGCTACAGTTGCTATAACGACTGTTGTGCGTGTCAATGAGTTTCAGTGAGTCATTCTTGTACCTTATCAAAGCCACAAAACGTGTGTTTACGGGCAGATTTTCGGCACGTCTCAGACGTACAACAGGGTTCTTTGTCCTTATGGAGACCTACGGTGTGACCCGATTCAGCTGTCAGGCCCACGGTTTTGAGAGAAAGTGGCTTTTCCAATCCCTTCTTGAAAATTTCTCAGAGCTGAATGACCATTTTTCAGCCTTCTGGGGGGTTACATTCAGCCACAAAGGCTGTGTTCACTCACTCATTCTCTCAGCAGATCTACAAAACAGGTGTTTTTGTATTTGGAACAGTACTGGAGTGCTTCATAATCATGTGTCATGTATCCTCAGTTTTGTGTCTAACCACCAGCAGGATACACAGGAAAGCAGGCCTAAATTGGATGAGATAGACAGCATAATTTTGTTATTTTTGGCCTACAACAATTTAATTACCATATCTCATCTTCAAAACCTTCTTGTGGGAGCAAATCTGCATTCAACCAATAAACATTTTCACTGAAGAGGATAAACTTACATGCATGGACTACTACATCATTGCAATAACGACTTAAATCATTATAATAAAATCAGATTCTTTGCAGTATAGGGTAGTTTTGAGATGTAGCATGGCGCAATAAATAATTCAGAGAAATCATTCGAAATTCTGCTTACAGATATCTTCAACATGTTTATTATTTTGACTAAACATTGATTTTAACCTTTTTAGCCAATATAAATAAGTCATTTCAGGTCTCCAGATGAACTGGCAGCTAAACTGCATAGATGTTTAAAAATTCCACTTCAGCCATATTTAGTGAAAGCCATTTTCAGCTATTTTAAAGTAATGATGTAGACTCAAAGATGAAAGACTGATTTTCTAAATTCCCATTTGAAAAAAACAAGCACGCCTCCTGATTTTGGCATCTAATCTATGAAAGTAAGAATTTGTGAAGAGCAGCATTTTCGGTGGTGGTCTTCATGTTGACACTGATTTTAGCAAAAGTATGCACATTTTAGGTGCTTTCTTGCTATATGTTTGACATTAGCATGTAAAAACCTGGCTTAATGTGATGCAGTCGGCTCAGGCAGTAGAGGAATGTAATAGGGTTTTATTTTAATAATATTATAGATGAGAAGTTTATCAAAATTATTTATTCTTTGAATTTATTTTGTTAGTCAAGTCGTTTCTTGAGACTTTTGTTGGGTGTATTAAGTTTTGCTAAGCTGCTCCTGGCAGTTGGTGGTTACCGTGGTAACTGGTAACTCACAGCTCCTCCCCCTTTTTTCTGTTGCCGTAGGTAACCGTGGGGCAGAAGCTTCCGGACTAAAGTTAACCACCACCTTGTTTTTCTCTTTTGTTAGAATAAATACAACGAACCTGAGTCTGTCTGTCATGAAGTCGACCTACTGAGACGAACATAGACGGGTTACATATATAGAGTTTCACCTGAGCAGGGTACAAAAATTGAAATCACTGCTTAGCGGACTATATAGCGACTGGTATGTAATGTGAACGTGCAGTTTGAAAATGACGCATGCCTTCAAGAACACAATTTACAGCAATCAATGTAGTACCGTTTGAAAATAAGGAATATTTCTGCTACTGTGTGAAGAACTAAGTGGATACAACTTCAGAGTGGCAATTACAATAGCATGTAAATATGCAAAACAAGCCTTTTGCCAGGCCTGTTGAGTCAGAGTAAGTGAGAGAAAGCAATCCAGACAAAGAGACACTCTAAACTCAATATAAAACTTGTCGAATGTATGAAAAGTGTGGGAAAATATGTCAACAAGACCGTATGTCTTTCTTTATTATCTTGTGAAACAAAATCATTTATGCTTACATGTGCATTTTAAAAGGACAAATGATAAGAAAAAAAGCACTGAACCAATGCTAATATTTTATGTCATAAAAGCACATTTAAGACTTATAGAAACAAATCAATATGATCCTAAAATTTATGTCTCTTTTTTTGCTCTTCTGTTTCTGCAGGTCTGTGGAAAGCCAGGCGATCTACCATGCTTGTCCCCCCACCCCTCCATCCCTGCAGACAATTGCACCTGCCCCGCACACAACTGCACCCAAAACAAAAAGCAGAGGGATCAACACTTCCCTCTCTATTCCCTTCATCCATCCTCTCCCTCTCATTTCTCCCCCCTCTATTCATCTCATCACTGTCCTCCTCATCCCACCTCCTCCACTGTGCCTGCCCCAGGACTTCGACCAAGCGAACCCTTCCAGAATCCGTCACTTTCCCGGTGTTTCACTGGCTGACGCTGGTCACATGCTGCCTGCTGCCCTCTCTGATTGGAGCAGGGGAGACGTGGGGCGTCGTTTCGGCCTGCCCGTTCCACTGTGTGTGTCGAAACTTATCGGAATCGCTCAGCACGCTCTGCGCCGATAAGGGCCTGCTCTTCGTACCGCCGCATGTCGACCGGCGAACGGTGGAGCTGCGACTCGCAGACAACTTTATAACAGAGGTGGGCGGGAATGACTTTGTCAACATGACCGGACTGGTTGATCTGACACTGTCGAGGAACACAATCCACCTGATTCGACCTATGGCCTTTGCTGACCTGGAAAGTCTGCGCTCCTTGCACCTGGATGGTAAACCATAATCATTTTTCCAAGTTCTGCAGTATAGAATATTAATTTAATACCTTTTTACAGGAAAACTATTCTGGCATTGTGTTATTTAGGTAACCGCTTGACAACGATTGGACCTAAGGACCTTGCAGGTTTGACTAACCTGCAACACCTGATTGTCAACAACAACCAGCTGGTGAAAGTCTCAGTCGAGGCTTTCGATGACTTCCTACTCACTCTAGAGGACCTCGACATGTCCTACAATAATCTTCGGAGGTAAGTTTGCTTTTTTTAATATATCAAAGTATATTCTCCAACATCAGACTTGTCGATAGTTGTCTCTTCCCAGAAATACTCATGCTACATCTGATAACACCATCTAAACTAAGATAGACTTCATCTTCCACATACAAGAACTTCTTTCCTTAAACTTAATCTCTAAAAATGACCTTGATCTCGTCTAACTTCTTATCCCTTAGTCTCTAAAATATAATTTTTGACTTAGAGTCAAAAAACAAATTCTGTGCTTGATGATATGTGGCAAAGTTCACTTCATGAATTATCCTGTTCAAGCTTTTGAAATAGCCCATAAAGTACAACTTTAAATAAGATTGACGTGTTAAACTCAGCTTAATGTATAGAATGATTAAACTTGATTAGGAAATGTCAGCTTCAACAATAAAAAACTGAATTTTTTAACAAAATCTCATATTTGTTTACGTCATGTCTTCTGATTCATTCCCTTAATGCTCCACTTCCTGGAGTTCTGAGATAGAAACACAAATACAACCAAAACCAGGAAAACATTTTACTGGACCAGCTTATTGTACAGCCAGACCAAATATTCAATATCAAGTCGCCATAAAGGTTTTCCATTGTGTCAGATAGTTTATGACAGAACAGACTGAAGTGCTGGTAAAGCAGAAAAGCCAAACATTTCTGTTTATGGATTTAATGGAACCACTGGAGCTAAAACAAGTGGTTCTAAGAAAGTAAATGCCTCCATCTGAACCATAGTGGGCACTTTTTCCTACACCACGGTTCGCCAAAAGATTGAAGGTGGTTCCCAAACCTTGTCACACTCCCACCTCTCAATATGTGGGATCAAAACTCTAGGGAACAGACTGCTTTTATAAACTCCTGAGAAACCAATGAACCACAAGTAGAAATCAGTACCCAGCTTTGTCAACCTATTGAATCTTCAGTTTATTTGGTTTTGGTGGTTTCAAGGTAGAATCAGCTTAGGCCTGTTTTATCTGAGCTTCTTTATTTCCTTCTATGTGAGAAGTAAATAAACATGTTTGTCATTGACGATAAATAAACTTTGATTAATTTACTTGCTTCTCTACATGTGGAATGTAATTCCCTCAAAGGTAAAGAGAATTCAAGCTTTAGCTGATAAAGCTTATTAATGCACATTAGTTTGATGTAACACAATCTGTCGGTGTTACACAGTCGGCAGGACTAATGGCAGAGCCCACAATATCTTTTCTCCTCAGCTGGGCCTAAGTATGGATCCAATATAACAATAAAAAAAGGTTCAAAACTCCAGAATCCAAAAGCACAATAGCAATAGCAACTCAGTAACATCTGAGTCAGTGAGGACCATTATGAAAGCAACGTTAAAACTGCTGAGACCAGAAGATGACTGATAGCTCAGAAAACTAAATCAATTTTGATGAGGTTATAATTTTCTTTCACTTCGATTCAGTTATGGCTCCAATGAAGGCATTGTGAAGCTCACTCCTCTGAATGACTGTACGTTACTATGGATATTGTATACGGTTCAGACTTGAGTGCACAATGTAATACTTTGCTAAGGTCATTATAGAACAAAGGATGATTTTTACAGCTTCACTATTCTTCAGGGCTAAATAGTTTGGCTGAATAATCACAGTCCTCTCCTCTTTCTAAAGCAGCACACAATGCAGATCATTTTAGCAGCAGTCGGCTGTCGGTCGTCATTAAAACGTTTCAATTGTCTCTCCAACATGAGCACTGTAGCCTTTCTAAGGCCTCTACCAAACCTTGAAAGTGCAGAGTTGCAGTTTTGAACAGAAAAGCAGCTGCTGCTGCTCGAGTCGCTTGGTGGCTATTAAGGAGACTATTCTGAGCATTGAAGAATCCGTGTCACGTTCTCCCATAGCGGGCAAAAATACTCTGGAAACTGGTTATGTCACGCAAGAAACTCTTCAGATCTGACTTATCAAGGTAGAAGTTTCACCCTGTGACCCGATTACTTGCCAACTTGATTTTCATGTTCTTGATGCATTCACTTTCAAATGAACAGGCCTTGTAAAAAAATTAATAAAAAATAGTCCATTAACAGTTTACAGCTTGGGTTTATATGATGGTAATTTGCATTGATATTAGGTCGCTATGAGATGGAAATAACTGCAAAAAGTTGATGAAAACCAAGTCATCTGCACTGCGTTTCTGTGCTACCACAAAATGAACTCCCGAGCATCAATTCAGTGATCTTATTGTTAGCTCAGAGGGAAGTGTTAATGAGGAGAGAGCAGCTGATATCACTCTGTCATTCTGATTGAATTAGAAGAGAGAATGGTGACTGTAAAAGGAAGCAGTGGAAGAAAACATGTTTGCATTTGCATTAAAACTGCTTCACTGGCACTGCTGCTAATAATATAAGCGCTTATTAAATACTCGAGAACGTAAAAGAAAAAGGGACAGTTGGTTTAAATAAAGAAAGGCAGCGGCTTTTAGATGCTAGCTAGGTGTCAAAACAAAAAAAGCCAAATCTGGCCATAAAATCATCAAGTGAATGGACTACAGAGGATTGAAGCAAGGTTATTTTTTCTTTTAACGCTCCTCCAATTTGTTTGGGACATCTGGAAAGAGATTTTCTCAGAGGAGAGAAGGCGAACGTCACCATTAGTCATTTGTAGTGGTGACAGTGAAGCATCTAGAGTCGTTGCCATGAAAAGAAAAACCTGGGATCAAAACATTCCTCTAGAGAAACTGGATTCATTCCCTTGATACTCAAGATATTAAACCCATGGATAATTCGCAGCTCTGATATCCAAGGTGAACTGCCAAAGTCTTAAAAAAAGATTGGTAAAATTTACTCTTTGAGTAAACTTTATATACATTCACCAGACAGTCTATCAACCACACATTTGTAGGACTGGGTTTGACAGTCCAAACAAAGTATTTAAACCTCATACTTTGTTAAAAACATTTCTCAGTAATTTTACTCCATTTTGACAAGATGAGATTTGGCGACTGAAGCAGATTTGTCACCTGCATGTCCACAGTGACAATCACCTGGAAGTGCTCAACTGGACTGAGATCAGGTGACCATAAAGCCCATTGGATTGGAGTGATTAGTGTGAACGCACTCAAGATGGCTACACCAAAGGGTCCCAATGCGGTGGAGATGAAGGACAACCACTCCCAGAAGGAAGCTTTGCTCGAGTGTGATAAACAAGCAGTTCCTCAAATACTCAGACCAATTCCTCTGGCACAAACAAGTAGATCACGTTAAAAATCACTTAAATTTCCATTTTGATGTTTAGATTAAAGTTTATCAAGTCATTTTCATCAGTCTAAATGTGTAAATGCATGAAGTTGAATCCATGAGTCTGGTTATTTGTACTCTGATGTAATTGATAAGCAGCATCTCTCATAAAGTATATGATACCAGTTATTATGCATTTTATTTCAAAAGAAGAAAAGCTTTGCAGTCTCAAAGGTTGTATTGACAAATGTATAATCGGATGAATTCAACAACATCAAAAGGATTTGGGAGAAAAATACCAGAGTACAACATCCTGCTAATGACTCCTGAACTCAAAGCTAAAAGCAAAATGCACACTTTTCTCCAAGCTGCCTTTGCTTCTCGTATGTGAACAATGTGGAAACATTCACAACTGCAGAACGATGGTGATAATATGCTGAAGACGTTGAGTCAGTGGAAACAACCAAAACTGCCTTTAGTCTTTACCAAAATCAGTCCTGTTCATCATCCTTTACCTTAAAATACGGGCAGCTGGAATAGGCCTAGCTGAACAAAAATCTTTACAGAAAAAACTCTGAAAAAGGAACAAAATGTGACACCAACAGGCCACCAGCAGCTACCTTCGTGTTTTACTGCGATTTCTCAGTTGTTAGTCATTAGTTGAAAACATTGAACAGTACTTCTCTGAACCACAGCTGATTTAATCACAATCCTGTTAAAAAAATTACCATCTTACATTGTGTTAATCCACCCACAAGGGAGAGGAAACCAATCCAGGAGACCAGTCCTGCTTTTAGTTTCAGATCATTTTTCCCTCTCAGTTGAGCATCCATCACAGCAAAGTTTACTTTTTGTCTCTCTGGAATCCCTCTAACAATCATCTTATTCCTACAGGGTGCCATGGGAGTCTATTCAAAACATGGCCAGTCTCCACACTCTGAACCTGGACCATAACCTAATAGACCACATAGCAGAAGGAGTCTTTGGAGAGCTTTATAAGCTGGCGCGGCTGGATATGACCTCCAACCGGCTCAGAACTCTGCCACCTGATCCGCTCTTTGCAAGGTACATCTTAAGATTTCTCCTTTCAATTCTGTAAGGAAAAGGCTTCTGTGGGAAAATACTACTGAGCTACTAATGTGGTTTTTGAATGCGTTTGCTATGGTGAATCCTATATTGACTTGCAAAACAAAAACCAGATGAGTTTTAATATTTTAGCTTAAAATAAACCATACCATGCCTGGCTGCTTTAAAAGCTTAGCTTGTACATTAGCCATCATAGTTTCCATCACTTTGGTCTTGGTCCAACTGAGCTGCATGTGCTTTTAAAAAACATTTGAGAATGTAGTCACTGAAAGCAACATCTCATTTGCTGCTGAAAGTTTAATCTATATGCTGCCTAATGCATCCATTTCTTGCTTTAATCTAATAAGTTATAAATGATATGGCACTTTTAATGATATGGCTTAACTAAAAAAATAAGGAATAAGGTAAATGTGAAATTTGATGTCATTTTTTTCATCTGCCTCTATGGGAACCGTAAGAAAGCAACTTTAAGTAGTAATTTTCTCAAAACCTATCGAACATCCAAATCACCTGGGGACCAGAATACTGTAAGTTAAATAAGAAATACAAACTAATTTCACACATTTTACTTTCCACCAGATCACAGACGGGAGCGATTAGTCCAACTCCCTACAATGCTGTCATAAGCCTGAACTTTGGAGGGAACCCACTCCACTGTAACTGTGAGCTGCTGTGGCTGAGAAGGCTAATCAGAGGGGACGACATGGAGACGTGCGCCACTCCGACACACCTGGCTGGAAGGTAGGAGTTAAACACGCCAATGGATCAATCATGCTGGTTCTAGAACAAAAGACATCACTGAATTGGCCTGGGTTGGGTTTTCTGGAACCTGAATGGTATTCACATGGTAGTTTCCAAGAACTTTCATGGACTTTTTATGACTAACTGGATATGGAATCAGATAGTACTTCCCCTGAACTTACCAGCTACTTTCCTCAAACTTTCTCAGGATCTTAGAAGGAATTTTCCAAACTTTCCAAACTTTCTCAAACGTAGGTATTTTTTAAGGATTCTCAGGAACTTAGCAGGTACTTTAATAAGATTTTCTCTGGAAGGAAACAGATATATTCTTAGAACTTTCAGGAAACTGAAACTTTTTTGGGAACATACCCTGCATATTCCTAGGACTTTTTCCATGAACTTACCAGTTCATGGTAAGTTCATGAACTGGTAAGGAGTTTCCCATGAATTTATGAGGGGTTTCCTAGTACTTTCTCTGATCTTATCGGGTATATTTCCAAGGACTTTCTCTAAACGTAAAAGATTACTTCAGCAAATTAACTGCGAAGGTCTAGGAAAGTGTCTGCTTTGCCCAGGAAATATAACCTCCCTGTTCCAGGTAAATACAGGGTGTGTTGTAGACTGTAACCATCACCTTTTAGAAAACATAGAAACTTTGCAGTAAAAATCAGACGGTGTGAGCAGAGAAAATGAACATCTGTTAGCCATCTGTCCTTAATTAGCGTTTGCTCAGTGTAGCATTACGTGTTCTTATAGCTGGATATTCTTTAACCCTCAATATATTAACAACTTTAAGGAATATTCCACGAGTCTGCCGAATCTTTCTCTGAAGTAATGATTCTCTTTGGTCTTCTAGATATTTCTGGTCGATCCCTGAGGAGGAGTTTACGTGCGAACCACCTCTCATCACCCGTCACACCCACAAGCTGTGGGTGCTGGAGGGACAGCGTGCCACTTTAAAATGCCGTGCCATCGGAGACCCTGAGCCAATAGTCCACTGGGTTTCTCCAGACGATCGCATTGTTGCCAACTCTTCCCGGACCAGCTCCTTCAGCAACGGGACTCTGGATATCTTGGTGACGGTCGCCCGGGATGATGGAGCATACACATGTATTGCGATAAATGCAGCAGGTGAAGCTACCGCTACGGTGGATTTGAAAATAATTCCCCTGCCTCACCGAGGCGGGGTCAATGGAAACACCGGGGTTAACGCCGTTAACGGAAAAAACAACAGGAGTACGACCAATGGGATTTTACGGACGGATCCGGGTTCGTCGGATATCAGCACGGGGAAAAACGGAGGGATTAACAACGGCGTGGGACGCGGAGCAGAGTCCGACGATGGGAGCTTAGGAGACGGAGAGGCCAACGAAGGAGAGAGCGGAAAATCCTCTGAGGGAGAGAGGACTGATGGAGGAAGCATGGAGGATGACGAGGGAGGCGAGGAGGAGGGCAGGATGGTTGGAGTACAGGGAGTGACCTCCACCTCGGCTCAGGTGCGATGGGATTTGGGACGTTTGTCCGAAGCGTACGTTGTGTGGATGTATCAGATACAGTACAACTGCACTGCCGACGAGACTCTCATCTACAGGTAAGTCGGTCTTTATATTCAACAGTAATCAGAGCCTTTCTTCTGGTTTCAGTTTTGATATTTCATGTTCAAGTCAACTCTTGTCAGGCTATCCATAAAAAACATGAACCCTGTTTACCTTCAAAGGTCCTTAAATATTAATCCCTTACATTGAAACTGTTCATTTTCTGCACTGACGAGCAAATGGCTCAAGGGACGGATGAATGTGAGCTCAAATGAGGAAACGGAGGCGCAAAGGTAGTAAATAATTTATGCCCATCACTGTGTGACACCAAAACCCTACAGGTGAATAGTTACAGGACATAAATGAGCAAAGAAAGAGATTTACAAGGGGATGAATAATTTAAGAAGGGTGTTTTAAGGTAGGAGAGCACGCTATGGAGTGTGCTCTGCAACATGAAAGCCTCCAGATGCAACCACAGTGCAGAAGTTTTAATATCCACAAACTTCCTATTTAGTCTCATCATTTCGTTGGATTCTTATTTTACAGACCAATATAATATAATATAATGTATTTTGAAGTGGAAGGAAGAGGAAAGATGGTTTTAGTTTTGTCAGACGGGACCAAATTTATTTTTTGGCTCCCCAAATTTTAATCAATAAAAAAAGAAAGAATCTGTGGCAAGAATTGAAAATTAATGCTCACTTTATCCAATCGAGCTGAGCTTTGACTAAAGGGCTAAAATTGCAGGAACAAAGTAAAGATGAACCACAATTGCATTGAAAGGTGGTTCTATAATGTACTGAAAGTCTGAGTAAAAATGTGTGCAACACTAATTTCCTTTTCAGTTTGTCACATGAAATCCCAACAAATTACATTAAATTGTGACAAAATGTAAAAGGTTTCAGATTGAAACCTTTTAAAAATCAACTGGATGCCAGCCTACTGTTTTTTTAATTTAAAAATTAAATGTATTTAGTGGAAAAACTGCAAATCTTACAAACCAAAAACTAGAGCAAAACAGAAAGACAGAACCAAGATCTGACTCAGGAGGGCGAAGGAAACAAGCACCTAAATTTATAGAGTGGCTTCTAGCTATTTGGTGTACTTACATGTTCAATACCACTTCCAACTTCATGAATTATGTCCGTGCTCCGAGTTTACTGCCTCTGAATTTACAAGCAGAGCCTGATGAAACTTTAAACTGATGGGACCAGTGTTAGTGGGAAACAGCAGCTGAAGCAGCGAGGAGGGGCGAGACCAACAGTATTCATTTTCTGGATTTCAACTGGCACCATTAGAGGCATTCACTGTCGCTCCCCTTCGGTGGTATAAAGAAGGCATTAAGCAGCAAGCAGTATTGAGAAGGGGTGTGAGGTGGTAACTGCATGACTGGAGGGGGGCAGAGAACACAGGGAATTGATTGGGAATATAAAAATAAATGGAAGAGGTATAATTAGAGTCAGAAGGGACAGTCAGGTGAATATGAGGTAAAAATGAAGGCTGTGAGATCTCATGGGGAGGAGAAGAGAGACTGAGGGAAGATAGATGACAGGCTATGCTCAAATCACCTTAGGAGAGTCCGAGATAAGGAAGGGATGGGTGACAGAAGACAAACTGACAGGGACTGAGGGGAAAAAGAGAGGAGGTGGGCCCGAAACGCTCCTTCAGGACAAACCAAGAAAATGAAGATAGAAAAAGGAGATTTAAAATACAACCTCCTAAAATAGACTCAGAAAACGAAAAGGTGTGAACAGATGACAAAAAAAAAAAAAACCCAAGGTGAAAGTAGGATTTGAACTGGAAATAAAAGATGCCAGAAGATGTGAAGCATCTTTAAAGAGGAACAAAAAAGAAAAGGAAATGTTGAGTCGTATAATAGGATAAAAGCAGATAAGTAATGGGGCAATAAAAGCAAGTCCACTGGGGAGAGAATGGAGGTAAACATGTGCACATGAAAAGTCACATTAAAACAAACCAGTGATAAATATGAGCCTCCCAGTGACACATGTAAAGCAACTCCAGGAAGAATAAACTGAATAAAGGCTTCAATTCCCCTGCCAAATACTATAATACTGTATTAAACTAAAAGGAAGCTTTCCTTTTAAAGGATTTAAAAAAAAAAAAAAACTACAAGTCTATTATCTTCAAAAATACTATTTTAAAGGATAAACATGGAAAAACAATCAGCTCTAGAAATCCTATATACTGATGGTATGGTTTGTCCAAACATGCCTCAGACAAACTGAACTAAACGAGAAACAAAGTACAAAGAAATCGTAAGATTTTGGGGTTTTATTTGTGGAGACAATAAAAATGATCAGGACTTCTCCAGGTTTAACCCCTGCAAGTTAAATTACTTAAAATTTAACTTGCAGGGGTGAATAAACAGACTCCTCCATGTCACTTATTAGACAGAAATCACACGTAGGAGTAAGAATAGCAGCCTGTGTGATAGTCTGAAAAATACAGGTGTGTGCTAACAACGCCAAGGTGCAGGAAGGTCAACCGTCACCTTCAAGAAGCAATTTTTCCTGCTTAATAAATCAGTGAAGGGTTATAAGTCCATTTTGAAAACATTCAAAGTCCATTGTTCTACAGTGAGAAAGATTATTAACAAGTTGAGCTCATTTATGACAGCTTCCAGTCTCCCTGAAGCAATATTCTTAGATTGTATGGCTCAGAGGAGTTACAAAACACCCCAAGAGCTCCATCTCAGACTCTGCAGGCTTCAGTTTGTCTTTTAGATGTTAAAGTTTTTGACAGAGCAATTAGTGAAGCACTCAACAAGTACAGCTTGTTACGGTTGACAGGAGAAAGCCTCGTCTCTTGAAAAAGAAAAACAGCACCTGGATTTAGTTTTGAGACGCTGCTTGTGACTGAACCGCTGCACTTCTGAAACATTGTCATCTGGACAGACCAAATCACTGATGTTTGGACATATTTGCACAATCCACGTTTGGAGGAAATATCACAGCACACTGGCACAAAAACATTATTTTACATGGTGGTGGAGGAGTGAGTACATGGGTTTGTTTAGCAGCTATAGAGAGCGTCTTCATCAATTCTGTTTGATTTAAACAATTACACAAACTGGTAAAGACCAGAATTTTCATTATTTTCTGAAAAGTAAAAGCCCAGCATAAACACTGTATCAGTTTTCTCATGATTGTAGTTAATCAGGATATTTGGAAATCCTAAAATTTAATGACTCTTTACAAGCACCCAGTAGGTCATTAGCAACCTGCTTCGGTTGCATCAAAGCAATGCAAATTAAAGGTCAACATATGGAAATAATGAGCAAACATTTTACTAAATTGCAAACAAAGGCTATAAAATTGATTGTGAAACATGACCTTGAAAAATGCTCATGAATTCTGATAATTAGCAAACAACCTCAACATTTGTAAACACTTTTCATCAAAGTCTCATGCCTGCAATTTGCTTCCTCAGTTCTCTCACAAGCTTTCAACTTTCAGGTTTGGCAAAAAGCTAAAAATCCACAAAAGATGTGTGTTGAGTAAGTATTTGTTGAATCACATCTCCCCAGGCTGAGTTTACCTCTTAAAGACAAAGATGTGTCAAGTAAAGACTTTAAAGGAGCCAGCTTTGGGCTTTATGTGAAGTGATGCCTCAAACTTACAGTCTGAAGAAAAAGAAAACCAAGATGGCCAGGAAGGGATAAGCATGGTGAGCCAAGACAATCCAAACAGAGCAGATATTTAAGCTTAGTAAAGGGGGCATCTGAGATTTAACTAGAAAAAAAGCTCAAACGCAGCACAAACCAGAGAGTTTTCAAAGTGACAGGATAAAGACTATGTTTTCTGTGGAAAATCGCAAGTGCTATAGTATATGATAATACATTTATCTTGTCTTAGAGCCCACCAAACAACTGCTCCGTTTCCATTTTGACTATCTTCCTTTCTGCTTTGTCAGAAGCAGTTTGAAAGACATGATGCGTGATGTCACATAGTAGCACACAGACTAACGTCAAGGTTCGTGTTTGACCACAACACAGGCTACCTCAGAGTTTTTATCCACTTTGCTTTTCCAAGAGGTGTGCAGAACAATTACTTTAGGGTGAGTGCATCGCAAGTTAAAGGTCTTTTGGTCTAAAAGACCAGTGAATGTGCTAGCGATATCATTAGCATGCTATCAGTAGCATAATAGTAGCAAGCTAACATTAGGATACTAATGTAGGAATTGGTGTTACATCAGCAATGTGCTAGCAAGAGCATGCTATCATTAGCATAAGCCTGCTATCTATACTTAGATTTAAATATAAGTATATTTATATATAATTATAATTATATATTTTATACACTTACACACTGTATAAGTGAATAAAAATCTGGTGGTAAAGAAATTAAAAGCTTAAGTTTTGTCATTTGCATGGATGTGTTTTTGAATATAATTTTTGTAAAAAATAATTACTGTATTTTCGGATTATAAGCCGCTACTTTTTTACCCCCACGCTTTGAGTAATGCGACTTACAGCCCGGTGTGGGTTTTCTGTGGAATTTTCTTTAACCACCAGGGGGCGCTTTAGTAGGAAATGAATCATTGGAAGTCAAAATTGAAAATCAAAGAAGAAATCGCTAATTTTCATTTAGAACAAGCACATGCTAACAGCAGTCACGGCGGATAAATGTTTTCAAATTCAGATCTCTTCATCATGGAAACCGCATGAAGAAGTTCATATGAAGCAGCTTTTAAGTTGAGGGCTATCGATCTGTACTGCCAGATCGATAGCCGTTGTACATAAAGCTCGGCGTGAACGAATCCTTGGTTTCGCATTGGAGACGCAGGGCTGCGCCCTGAATAGCAGATTTATTCTTGTGGAAAACCGAGAAGGGCGGATAAAAACTTTGTGGGTGCGGTGAGGTGCGCTCTATAGTCTGGAAAACACGGTACAATTAAAGTTTTGAGCTCCATTTTTACCAGCTGGTGTTCTGCACTAACGGTTGCTAGGCAACAGAACATACACCCAGGGGAAGCCCAGCTCGTCCAGTCTCATTGTCGCTCACTTCCGCTCTTAGAATGGGTGCTTTAGTCGATGAAGAACCCAACCTACGTTGACTAGATTGGTTGCATCATTTCAAAAGATCCAGACCTTGAATTTAAACGTATTCCATTTGCAGTCACGTTAAAAACAGCGTGCTGGTGCAGTTGTGGCGCCTGTTGTAGGGAATGTGACGCATTCCCTACAACATGTCCCCGACAAGTTTGAGTCCCGGACCTTTGACCTTTGCTGCATGTGTGCTAGTGTTTGTATAAGGGTGCTAGCATTATCAATAGCGTGCTCCATCAGCTCAAGAAGTCATTTGGTCTGTTATCGGTTCTTATAAACATCATAACAAATTTACTGTGTCCTTAAAAGAGCAATGGAAAAACTGCTAGCTTGATGTACAGAGGACTATATGAAAACAGCTGACATTAACTCTGCATTACTAAAACAAAAATCAGCTTTTGTGCTAAAATGATGTCTTTTTGGTTTCTTCTGTGCACTAAGGCATAAAACAAAAGGTCAAGTTTTAAATCAGAACAAGCAGGAAGACATGCATGGCATTAGGCAAGCATCCAAAAACACCCTGCAAAATATATTACCCCTCTTAAAGCTTTACAACATTATGCTACAGGGCCATTTCACAGGACATAGATTAAACAGTAGCTGCCACCAACAAGATAGACAGAAGACGGGGTGACAGACTGGAAATTTGTATTAAGACACAAACTTCAAAGATGAATCGAAAATACAGCTCAACTTTTAAACTGGGGATTAGACAAAGGGCTCGACAAAGCAGAAGAAAATAGGAAAATCAGTCTGAACAGATAAAGAGAAAATCAAAGTGGGGACCATTAAAATGAAACCAAGCCCACTACAATGCCAAAGGGGATTTACAGTATAGATTTCTGTCCCGTCATCGATGTGTAAGAGCCAACTGCAGCGTTACACAACAGCTGGTAAATCAGAAAAAACAGAAGCCGATGAAAGGAAGACTGGCTTATGAATTGAAATGGAAAGAATAGGACTGAAAGCTTTCTGAAGCAGATTTATAGAGATATTGCTGTGTTGTTTCTGCTTTAGAATGTGGCAAAAGAAACTCAACCCATCTGAATTGAGCAAAGGATGCCCGAGGCACTCAGAGAAAGCGAAGAAAACAGAGGGTTTCATAACGGAAAGCAAGGTACAAAAGCAAGTGGCAAGATAGTTTGAGCAAAACGAGAACACTAAGCGTTACGCAGACTGCAGAGCATAGCAGAGCACGCTGTGAGTGGCAGATTTAATCACTTTTAAAGGTCAGCCTCTTTCTACACGACTCCAGCCTTCATTTTAGCCTGGATTGTGTAATTCTGATGGCATCTGTGACAGTGCCAGGTGCCACACACCTGCTGGACGCCGTTCACCCCGTCACCCCATCACCCTCAGTGATGGCACCTGAGCTTCCCCTCCTGGAGCTCAGCCACAACGTGATAGCATCACTCCTTGGTGGTCCTTGGTCAGCAAAAGAACAGATGGCAATCCCCTGGTTAAATGTAAATCTGTTTAAATGTCCCTCAGCGACTCTGCAGATGATTAAAATAGTGGTGGAGGGGGGCAAAGCGAGCTGGTTTTGAAGGCTTCAGTGCTTCGTATCTGTGGGATCTGTATTCCCAGTTACATGGTGCATGAGAACCAGGCGGGTAAGAAGCAAAATGTGCCCAAATTGGAGGGGATCCATTTGCAAAACACTTCATCTGCCATTTCATTAAAGTCCTTGAGATTTTATAAATTGAGATTTATTGTAATCTATGTCTACTAAAAAGCTAAGGTATTTACAAAGCATAGAGCAAAGGTTTAACCCTTCAAGACCAAACTTGTCGGCCAAATTTGCAGTATCAAATTTGTCTGAAAAACTCCAACCGTTTCTGAAAGGGGAGATGTTGCACTTTCCAGCCAATATCGGGTTATTACGGTAACTTCACTCCCACCATAATCACAGGGAGTGATTATAATAGGCGGTAAATTGCGAAAATAACTTGCTAGATATTGAAAGTTCCAGTTTTTACAGATAAAAGGATTGGTGGGCAAATATATTTACTTTAAAGAACTGCGTACAATTAAGATTAGCAAAGATATCAACTTAGGGCTCAAAAGTTTAACTTTTAGATCAGGACAATAGCAATGAAGAGCTACGTAGTGTTCACCCAAAACAGGCATATGCCTCCACTTTAAGCTTCATAGATAGCAATATTGCGCTGCAAAGCCATATCCTAGGAAACACATTAGAGTTTACTGTACGTGCTACCGACTCAAACCCCTTTGTGTATAATAGCCCATATAAAGATGCACTCTGTTGCTTTCTATTGTACTCATGTTTTTTAAGTATGGATATTCTTCTCCAAGCACCCCTGGGAAATAAGATCTGAATCAATTTATATGATTCAATAAGAGCAGATCAAGGCTGGAAAGTCAAATTTTGACTTGGCTTTAAAGCCCACTTCCATCCAGCCAGGAAAGTAAGGGCTTTGACTATTCTCACAGTTCCTCCCAGGTGTCAGCAGGGATCAACCTTCCTGTGGAGAACTCAAAAGTCCCGAGTTCGGGACACAATTTAAGGGCAACGGGAACGATCAGAGCGCCGACGAGAAAGGGGAAGTTGGAGGAGGAATCACGCAGAGTTTATGAAATAATGAGCACATTGGTTCAGACTTAAAATAAAGAGGGACGCGCAATTAAAAAGAGCAGGTAGAAAGTTTGACATGCACAGAAAAAGAGCGTGCTGAGAGCTCGACGGTGGAGAACAGGGCTAATGAGTCACAGGAGGGGAGGGCATTGAGGAAAATGGAACCTGAAAATTACATGAAACGCAATGCCCTCATTTTCTGCTGCAAATTATACAACAGCAAACTAATATTTGGCACTCAGAGTAATGCGTGAGGTTATTGATGTACTAAAAATGCACATATTTGCAAAGCGTCTTGGCATGCACAAGGTTCCCCTCATTGCTGCAGCCTTCTGTTTCTTCTCCTGTGACATACAACACCCTATAGCGTCCAATGCAATGCTACTGGGGATTCGGATACGAGCTTCCCTATTTAGCCGGGCATGAGCCTCGAAGCAAGAACAAGAAATTATGCAGGAAACACGATAAGTGCATCTGCCAAGGCAAGGATTGACAGAGATGTGTCGGAGAGATAAAACAGTGGGGGGAGAGCCGAGGCATGCAGAGACAACGATGCAAAAGGGAAAAGAAGACAAGCAGAAAAACAACTGAGGGGGATGAGTGCAGGGAAGGGGGTCCAAACTGTGGTTAGATGGATCCTATAGGTAGATGTAATTAAGTGTTAAATTATTTTATGAATAAATGTGTCGACTCAAATCAAAAGCTTACGATGACAGGGGAACGGAGACAGCCAGTTCTCATCTACATGTCAGGTTGCATTAAGATGTAAAATCAGAAAGGAGAAGAGGGATGGTTTAATTTTAAAGAAACATTAAAGATCAGGAATAATAAGGCTCAGAAAAAGATGAGAATCAAGAACTAAATCAGGCCTTGACTGGTGACACAAAAATTAATCAGGATTAGGGATTAGCCGGTTTGAGACACTCGTAGTAAGAATAAAAAGATGTTTTTAGCTGTATTTGCACAAAAATTTAAGAAAAAAGTAGAATGACACCGATCAGGAATACCATTATGACAGAAAGTGAATAACACTGATTATCGCCTCGGTGTGGGGCCTGATAGTGGGTGGCAAAAAAATGGGCAAGCTTTAGGATTTGAGTGAGTTTAATGAAGACCATATTTTATCCGCTGCTACTCTTGGCCAAAGCATTTCCAAAACTGCAGATGTGTGGATTTTTCCTGGTCAGCATCTGTCAGAAAGAGTCCAAAGTAAGAAAAAGTGGTAGAGTGGTAACAGGCGGTTGAGGTTCATTGAAGCACAATGGAAAGGAAGGCCAGGAACGTGCGGTCCAATCAAACAGAAGTTAAGAAAAGTGCCAAATGTGTTTGTACTTCTTCGCATTTTGGTTCGTCGAAACAGCTGAACATCATTCAGGCTGTTGATGCCAACAATGGTTAACAGACCTGGGACTCACCAGTGTAAGTAGCTCACCTGGGAAACACGCTAATCTGGCAGAGAGGGTGTGAAGATTTGACCATTGTTCTGTTAATGCGACACATCGCCATTGTTGGGGAAAACGGTTATGAAAAAACAACCCGTGTTGTCTTTCAGCAGGACAATGTGCAAAAAATGTAAAGCCGTCCTCTAAATTCCTCAAATGTGGACATATAAAGTCCAAATCATGGAGGCTCGGTTCCATGTTAACTCACCCCTTCGCCAACACATTGTCAAAATGTTAAACCACTTTGTACCCATGTTTTTAAGTTGTACCATGGTGATTTTGGAAGGAAGTATTTTCATAATTTGTTGAGATTAATGGTCGTCCAGTTTGATTCAACTGTATATTATCAAAACTCCATTCTTGTTGCATTTGTTTTGGGGATAATTGGACCTGTTGCCTCGTCAAAACATGACACCTACTCAAACCATATAAACAACAAGCTAAAGATAGATATTTATTGCATTCACTAGACCACATTTTCTTGCGGCAGATTGACTAAAGTCATTTTAAAACAGGTGTCAAACTCCAGTCCTGGAGGGCCGCTGCCCTGCAACCTTTAGATGTGCCTCTGCTGCAGCTCACCTGAATAGAATAATTAGGTCGTTAGCAAGACTCTAGAGAATTGATCTACACAAGGAGGACATAATTAAGCCATTTCATTCCAGTGTTTTCTACCTGTGGCACAACTAGAACCTGCAGGACAGCGGCCCTTCAGGACTGGAGTTTGACCCCCCCTGTTTTAAATGTTTGGTTTTCAAAGCAGATTCCAAATGTACCTCCGGTAGGCACAGACTCCTGTGGCACTGTCTCAAAGCTGAATACTTTGGGAGTGAAGCAGGCAACGCTTAAGATACGAAAGATTTAAATGATCTGCTGCTATTCATCTTGGTGCTGTTAGGGAGCACAGCAAGACTTTAGAGGTTGAATCTGTTATAGCAATAAACATGCCTATTCTGTGAATAACTGGAATAATCAATCAATTGAATTCACTTGTGTTGAATGAGAGGGAGAAGTGAAGAAGCCTTCAGTTGGCCAGCTTTCTGACAGTGCAGAGCAACAAGTAGGGGAGGGGCAGTGCCGTGTTACTCCGACTTATACAGCTGAGTAAAAAAAAAAAAACAGTCACCACAGCACTTTCTCTGGCATCTCGTTAAAACATAGACTTTAAACCAAAGGAACTTTTCACAATATCGATCTTTCCCAAGAGTGGAAAACAACCAGAGTAGTTTGGATCAGAAAAAACCGAATAGACAGGGAGAACTAAAAGACCTCCCAAAATGAGGTATAAAAGACTGACATTTGGACAGATGAAGAAAAACAGAGGATCTCTGCAGGCTAAATCAAGGAAGACAGCCAATGAAACATTTAGCAGTTCAACAAATCAAGACCCCAAAAAGAGAGGAAAAGGTAAACGGACAAAGGAAGTGACATGAGGAAAAGGAAACGGTAGCGGTATAGATGTCAGCCAGACGAGGAGATAATTGCTTTGTTGTTCCTCCTGGACTTGCTCTCTCTCCCCTCTCCTCTGTGGCCCGGTCCTGTCAGGTGTCAGACCACCAGACTCGGCTCCGATAGCGAGGAGAATACCGGAGGAGGGGAAAGACGAGCCAAAACACTTCCCCTTCATTTCCTTGGCTTTAACTCTCTTCCTCTCCTGGATTCAGATAATCACTCACCATCTTCAGCAACAAAACAGACTTTCTTCCATGGTGCCGCTTTCTTTGTTGGCTTTAACCAAGCGGCAATTTGAAACACAGCATCAGACCTGCACTCTGTGAAGGTTAAGAGAGCAATAAAATCTGCCACAAACATTTAAATAAATTGCTTAATCTGATTTCCAACAAACGCGACATCATCATGAAGAGCTCTCAGGATTTAGTTGAGTATCATTTCCTTTTGTATGCACACAACATGGCTGCACGAAAACAAATCGGCTCATCAAAGATACATGACTTTCATGTATATTTCAATGAAAATCCCCACATTTATCATTGCCAGCATGCAGGTTAAAAAAACATTAGCAGAGGGGTGATTCACAACCTCACAAAAGAGAAAGATGATGTAAAATATGTGGTGACGATGGAGGAAGGATGCAAAACAAACAGAAGATGGAAGATAAGGCAAAGCGAAGGATGAGACAGGACTGGGGACACTTAGAGGAAATGATATAGAAGAGCAGAGGGAAGACAAACAGCGCCAGAGTGACCTTGGATGCTGAATCACGCACCATGGCTGCTGCTGCTCAGGCTAATAGAGATATAGCACAGTGACTAAAATGAAGAGAAGCTTGGAGGTCAGGAAGAGACCAGTGAGAATTGCCAGAGCATTTAGAACAAGCAGAAATTGAGTCTTTCAATCGAGAGACAGAGAAGAAAGAAAGAGAGAAACTGGAGAACAAGATTTCAAGGATATGTAGCCTGAGATGCTATATATTGTCGGATTACAAAAGGATTTTTTAAAATCAGATGAATAAGAGATAAATAAGGGTGAAAATGTTAGGAATCACAATCCACTCTTAATTTTTTGGTAACCTGGTTACTGCTGTTTTTGTAGCAGTTGTTTGAAACTTTAATTATTGCTTTGACTGAATGTTGGGGCAAACTTAGGAAATTCGGGTAGGAGGCATCAATCCACAGCAAGGTTTTAAAACACTGCAGTTTGCCAAACAAATATTTACAGTGGCGCCGTTCCTTTGGCTTAAAACTCTTTTCAATGAGATCCTGAGAAACCAGACTTTTCTTAGGGTGAATCCACACCAGCCCTGTTCTCAGTCCACTTTAATGCAACTCTAGTCCAGAAAGTGCGGTTCGCTTGGGGAGATGTGAATGCGTAATCGAACTCTGATGCGGACCAAATGAGTGGTTCACCTAAAGATTAGGGTTCAGTTCGGTTGAAGTGAACTTGGTGTGGTTAGAAATATATGTAAATGCCAAGCAGAAGACAGTGTAGGGCATTCTGGGTAAATACAACTCTATCGATGGCGGGAGAAATAGCTTGTGGTAAAAGGGAAATCCTGCTTCTACTAAAATCTGATGCCAGTCCATTTTTGTTTATATTTTGTGAAGAAGAATGTTGCGCTCAGTGTCTCCTTTACTGGTTTCCGTGTCATTACATTTAGTGGTTCTGAGCCAGTTTTCCATGATCGACAAGTAAAATCAGAAATGCACCAATCCGAATTTTGTGGTTGTTTTCCAATCACTGGTTTTGGTAAATCTTTTATCCATTTTCTAGAACTATAGGAATGGAGAATTTTTGTTTTACTGATGCATTCCTGTTATGTGCTGAAAATGACATGCTCTCGCAGTCTGGAAAACCTGCAGACATGTCTTGCTATGGAAGTCAGATAGGGACAAATGCTTCATTGCATAACAGGTGAAAAATCTGGACCAACTTAAGTTTTGGTGAATTTGACTCTTCTATCTCTACCAAAGAAGCTGCAGCATTATTTTTTCTCCCTAAGGTCGATGTTTGCTATTGTCTGTGGAAAGATGATTGGAATCAGTCAAAACCCAAACTGGCAGCTTGGGCCTCAAAGAAAACCATAAATCTATATTGGCCAGTAAAGCCTCGATTGGTGCAACTTTACGCTAAAAGCTTTGCCCTTTCAGTCCATCACAGCTGTCAGTGATGAAATAAGGGAGGGTCAAGTATCATGGATCAGTTACACTCACATAAAGGTTTAGAATAAACAGAGGCAGCACCACTCTCACTTCTGACTCTTCATGCTGGACAACAGATTGAGCACCCAGTCTCTCCACCACTGGGCTTTACAGTGGAAACTCAATCCTGCAGACCGACTGATTGCCCTAAAGTCTCTCAGTTTGAGTTTTCCCAACCATGACACATGAGACGGTACCTCCATGACTTGACAAGTTCTAAAACCATCACTGAGTCTGCGCTCTATTTCCCCTGCTAATATTAGTTACTCGTCTGATGTTTTGGGCTTCCCAGTATAATTGGTGTCCGTTGCTTCACAGAGCTGCCAGGCGATTTGAAGAACAAAAGGTCTTTGTGAAGAGGCAGAGTTGAGGGAACTTATTAATCTAAGAAAATGGAACAAGAGCCACTTTTACCAGTGCCGTTTTGACAAACCAGCTACTGCATTTCCTCATTTAAAACACACACATCTTTTCAAAGGCATCGTCTTGTCTTCATGTTTAGTTTTAAATGTGTGCTTTGATCCGGGAAGCTGATTTTCAGGTCAGTGTTTCCTCTTTGAAAGAAAAACGCATCTCATCTTCTGAGGATTTCTTATGAGGGTTTGGTGTTTAGAGACTGGAGGTAGATTTGCTTTCAGGAAAATTAGAGCACTGCGAATAATGAGCTTTACCCAGGGATTCTCCAACAAAGACGTGGTTGAGCAAATTTGTGACTCTACAAAGAGGGAATCTATGGCAACGTAAGAAAGTTTGGTTTCCTTGAATTCTTAAAATTTGACCCATTTTTTTTAAAGCATGATTGAAAAGCTTTACTATAAATATGCAACAGTTGATTCGTGCTTTAAATATTGAAACAAAGAAAAACCAGAGGCCTGGCAGGCATCCTGCAGCCTTCAGGTGAGTCTCTTGATTTCTCACAGACAAATAGTTGAGAGATTAGCAGGAGTTCAGGAGTTTGCAAAACCTGACAACATCCAGGTAATTCATTAAACTGTTTTCAGGTGTGTTGGTCCGGAGACATTTAAATGTTTAACCCTTCCGGACCGAAGTCATCGGTCAAATTTGTAATGCTGTAATTTCGCCACACATACCGTAATCTGAAAAATTCCAACGGTTTCTGAAGGGGGAGACGTTGCACTTTGCAGCCAATATCGGGTTATTACGGTAATTTCACCCCCACTGTACTCTTTTAAGAGACGATAAACTGCGAAAAGAACTGTGCACTTAATGGCTAGATATTGAAAGAATATCTAGCCAAGTTCCAGTTGTTTGGAGAAATGGGCAAATATATTTACTCACAAGACATTTAAGCAAAAATATCCAGACGGAGATTTGAAACTTAGGTCATAAAGGGTTAAAAGAGACTGAAGAAGTGGAGTTTGATATCAACGCTTTTGGACAATGGTGTCTGACTGAAGTCTCAAAATACAAATATTCTCTTAAATGTTATGTTCTCAGACTGATCTAGAACTATAAATCCAGATTGATTAGAAACCCTGCCTGTCATGCTGTCCACTGAACACTTAAAATAACATTATAGTTTTAGTTTAATCTTTCATCAGTGTCATCTGTTTTTAGATAAGAAGGCATTTTGGACTTTCTGGAAAAAATATTTGAACAGGCGGTGTACCTTTGTGATAGTTTCTACCTTCTGTACCAGCTTAAAACATTTTCATGGTTTGAAGCCGTAGGAGAGATCAATATTCGTTCCAGAGCCTAAAATCCATGCATCTGCCCTGCAGCGTGCCTGAAAGTAGGCGCCTCTGATTTCCCAGCTACACTGCATTATTAAACATCAAATCCCATCAACCCATCAAGACCAACATAAATATGTATGAGGAGCGTCAATCAGACCGGTTTCATTTGTAAAACTTGATTACATGAAGGTAATTACACCCAATTTAAAAGCGAAGGAAATCTGCTGCTGTCCTCTGTCTTTATTTTGAATGCATTTTAAATAGAGTTAGGTTGGGGGTATTAAAGGAGAAGCTCCCTGAGCGTCTGAGTCATCCAAAATGGCATTTACGGGATGTAACTCCAAGTCTGAGGAGAGGCTTAATGGCTAGAAACACATTATACAAAATAAGCTCTTTGATGTGGCAGGAGAAAGCCAAGAAAAATAGAGACAAAAGAAGAGGAGGAGGGAAAAAAAACACTTTTCCCACACAAGAGGGTTAAAGCTGCAGAGGACAAACTCAAACCAGCAACAACACGCTTGAGGTGGGCTTCAGTCTCCCACACATACTCATCAAAAAAAACACATGCTTGTTCTGCTCTGCTAAATACAAACAATAGACCAGTTCCCATTCTGAAGCAAGCGAAATACAAATTATGCAAAGTGAGGGTCCTCTGTTCTTCATCCATTCAGTTCACCTCTCTTCCACTCGTTAGCTCCAGCACTTAAAACGAGGACGGGGTCAAACTCTTCTCTCTCTGTAACCCCGCCACACTCGAACTCAAGCAGACAAAATCTGCGTCAATCACAGAGGAAGCTCTGTTTAACGCTAACAGCACAGTGTTGCACCTACAGTCTTGTTCACCAATAATCTATCCTGCTATACATGTCACAGACCTAAGACTGAACAATTTGAGCCTCATGTTTTTCATTTGACCATTTTTGAAGGATTCAAATATATTTGGGTTTCTGTTTGATCACCCGAGGATATTCTATTTAATTTTACAATCATTTTGGGGTAAATTCTTGTGGCATTTTTCTAAAAATCGCCCCACTGCTCAGCTGTCTCTTATGGAGGCGTATTGTTGTGTTGTTTAAGTGTAGCGCTAAAAGCAATTTAGCTAACCTCTCTCTAAAATACAAATCTTTCACTTAATCTTTTGCCTTATCTTACATTATTACACTGAAATTAAAATCAGTTTAATATACATTTTAAATTTTTCTTCTGTATTGGCCAATTTCTTTCAATGCACTTTTTAAAATCTAGAATTACATGCATTTTATGCATCTTATAACTTTCATCTTGTCCATTATTTCCTAATTTAATATCTGTTTAAATTGCATTTAAACGTCAGTTTATGGCAATATTAGTTGTATTTTCATATTTAATCCTTCTCTCCTTAAATCTCCGTTTTACTCGTATAGTTTTCTTTATTTTTTTAGTTCTATTTTTTATTATTAGTTGTAATATTTTCTTCATTTTTTGTTGTATTTACTTTTAGTTGCAGTACTTAATATTTTCTTAATATATTTGTTGTGATCATTTATTTTTATTTTTAGTTCTATCATTTCTTTATTAGCTGTAATATTTACTGTTTTAGTCATATTGTAATATTTTAATCATATTTCTTATTATATTTTAGTTTTGTTATGAAACATATTTAAGCTGTGTTAATTATTTTATCTAATTAAAAACAGAACGGGGGAAAAAAACTATTTCAAAAATATATTTTGTAGTTTAATGTGAATAAATATCTTCTAGTTCCTGAAAACCAGATAAAAAAAACAAAGAGCTACTTGGACATTAAGAATCGAACACATGCCTCAACATCGACTTCACACAGAGATTTTAATATGATTGCCAACACATATAAGCATCAACTACTCTCCAAATGAGCAGTTTTTTTTCTTTATATCCCCTTGTGCATTTGCCAAGAAAAGTCTCATTTTCTGTTCTATTGCTAAAAAAAGAACCAATCTTTTGCTTTTTTTACACCGCCTTTTACTTTTTTGCTCTAATATTCAGCCTTATTGCGTTTTTCACAGTAAGTTGAATATTTAGGTCCCAATACGAGCGACTGAATATATTTTACATCTCAATATGTCTGAAGTAACAAAGCTCTTCTTTCTGAAATCTCTCCATAGGATCCTCCCATCAACCAGCGACCGCTTCCTGCTGAAGAACCTGGTTTCTGGGGTGGACTACAACCTGTGTGTGCTGGCCATTTTTGACGACACAATCACCTCACTGGCTGCAACAAAGGTGCTGGGGTGCACCACCTTCTCCACCAAGGATGTTTACCCGGCGTGCCGCTCGCTTCAAGCCCACTTCTTGGGTGGGACGCTCACCATACTGGTGGGCGGCGTCGTCGTGGTCACCCTACTTGTGTTTACCGTGGCGCTGATGGTCCGCCATCGGGTTTGCAACCATGGCGACCACATGTTCTGCCAAAACGGCAACACGGAGGCTGGGGGTGGGGCCTGCTGCCAGGGTGGAGTGGGCGGATGTGGGGACAAAGGGGGCAACGGGGGCGGGTGTTATCAGTCCAACGGCTCTGGAGACGTGATGATGGTGGTCCTTCCCAACGGCCTGCCCTCTAAGAGAGGAGGGGAGGCGGAGAAAGACAAGGACAAGGAGAAAGACGGAGCCGATTCCGCTTCCCCGCTGCCTCCCAAACTGCCCCCGAAGCCCCGGCCAAAGCCGAGGGTCAACCTGGAGCAGTTCCTGTCAGCCGGAGGGGTGGTTTCCACGACAACAGGGGCGGGGAGCGAGATGGCCTTGGTGGTGAGGCAGAGGAAGGCACTGCTGCACAACCTAGAAAGTGACAGAACTCCCCTCTACTACTCCCCCTCTCCTTCATCCACACTGCCCCGACAGTCTCGTTCCAGGGACCGCCCAAATCCGCGCCTGGAGCGAGAACTGACAAACCGAGCCAGCTTCTCTCTGGCTGCCCCCCTGAGAGACTCGGAGCTGCTGGACTGGAGAATCACACCCAGAGGCAGGGACAAATGGAACTCCTCGCAGGCTTATCAGAGCCCCGTCTCCCCTCTGAGCCCCGCCGGTGGGACTGTTGGCAAGCGGCGACACTCGCTCGACATGGGCTCCTCTGTTGCCTTAGCAACCGATGCGGCCGCAACTGTTGCCAGGCGCTACGGCGCCGTGAGCTGTGCCAAGCGGCTGAGCGTGATCTGGACGAGACGGAGCCAGTCCCTGCACGGGATGCTGGTGCAGTGCGCGTCGACAACGAGCGCCGCCTCGTCGACGACCAGCGACGAGGGCGAGGGCGTCGGGGGTCTCGGAGGTCCCGATTTCAAACGGGGATACATCCACGCCTATAACACCACCAACTCAAACTCAAACACTGGGACGAGCGGTGGGAAAGCAAAGGAGAGGAGCAAGGAGAAGGAGAAAGGTGGTGAAGACCTGGAAGAAAGCGTGGTGTAGTCTGGATAAGGCAGAGCAAGAAAAAGTTAGAGACGGATAAAGGCTTAAGGACAGGACGGTGATTCAGGAAGGTGATTAGAGGTGAAATTAGACGAGCGGAAAATAAGAGAGGTGGGATCAGAATGAAGGAGAGGAGTCAGACTGAGTCACAGCAATTTATTTGCCCAGCAAGAAGTCCAGGAAATTACATAGAAGATGGAAAGGAAAATTTTTAATACTTTGGGTAAGATGAAAAGAGTAATAATCAAAAATCTAGACAAAAAGAGGGGCAAACAATATAAGAAGTATGCAGCCGCACAGAAATCTAATTATGAATTATAAAAAAAGCATCAGAATAAAGGTTTTGTGGCAGAGTCAGGGTGAGCGAAGCTCACGGCAACAAAGCTGCGGTTCTCTGGAGTCCACCCACCCACAAACTCAACCACCATCAAGTGGATTTAAACTGCATCAAAAACAAAACCGCTACGTCTGGAGGCTGCTGCGTTATTTTGGCTCTCACTTCCGACACAGACCACCTTTCTGAGACGCCTTTTCCCAATATAAAAAGAAAAAAATAACTAAAAGAAGCACTGAATGTGAAAGATGTGTCCAGTGAGGATTATTAGGCCGTGTGCGCCTCTGGATTATGGGAGTATAAATACAGAGCCTGGTGCAATGGACACGATCAATCGATACGGGGGTGGAAAAGAGAGGCAGTGGGACCACAGATGTTAAAAGAAAAATATTGGGATCACAAGTCAATATGGATTACAAAATGGAGGAGACGCGGGCCTGATGGAACATGTGAGTGTCCATTTCTGAAAGAAGATCATGCTGCATGTCGGATAATGGAAAGAAAGGATTCATGGTAATGGGTGCATAAGTGTTGGTGGAACCGAGACTGGATGTGTATTTGCAGACAGGGTCAATCCAGTAACACACCATCAGTTTATAAAAAGCAGAAGAAAAAAAAAAGAACAACACATTTCGTGCTTTCTGGGCATGCTGGCGAAAGCAGGAATTTGCACAATTATGATAAGAGGTGTCCTATCCAAACTGAAGAGCAACGTTTAAAGTTCAAATGGATACGTTCAGCACCGTAGCATCGTCAGAAAGCACAAGCTGGTGGGGAAAAAAAATCTAATTTTCAAACTCATTTTGTGTGACTTTTAGACTTATTTGTGCCACATGGGGTCAAAGTTTAAAACCAAACTGATGAATGTTGATAAGGAGTCAGAAAAATAATTACAGAATCACTAACATTCACTGAAAGACTCACTTAAGAGACTCTTAAATGCTTTCAAAATAAAATAAAATTAAAAAAAAAAATCAAGAGAAAACATGAAAGTACAATATATATATATATATGGCATATATATATAAAAATGTTACTTGTTGCACCATGTGTTTCTGTTTTTCTGAGGAATGATGTTAGGAGCAGAATTTGAAGTGTGTGATTTCTTTTTGTTCCTTTTAACATCAATAATTCATGATTAGTACAAAACACGTTAATACTTGACGACTAGTAAACTCAAGAGGACAATAAATAAGCACACAGAACAAAAACTGGAAAACGCAAAAACTGGAAAACGCGTACATCCCAGTACACGGCCTCAAACTGATGCCTATAAAAACAGAGCCAGTTAGATTTATAATGTTGACTTTTACTCAACAATGTTGTTTTTTTTTTTTCTGTTTTATTATTTCATTTTTGCCAAAGTCAATATTGTTCTCTGGACTTGATATAAATAAAAATTACATGTATGGAAAAGATGTGAGTAAATTTCTACTTTCTACACAGAACGTGCTTTTTTAACACTTTTTTAACATTTAAGTTGTGTCACAGTAAGACGATATTAAGCTCTCATGTTATACAACTTCAGTGGCTTCAGTGCTGAAGCATTGGAAGCTGCTTGAAGCTGTTCCCAGATCATTACATCTGTAGATAAGGCCAATATTTGATCTATTCTTTCTTAAATGACAGATCAAACTGTAGTCTTTATATATCATTAGTAAGTTAGAAAAGCTATTTTTAAAAACTATTTCAAAGCAACAATGTATATGAACAAAGCAAATAGTACTTATGTACACCATACCAAACTGGATTTATACCATCTAGTGACATTAAAAAAAGTTTATGAACAGAAAAAAACAAAACAGCATTTACAAATTAAGCTGTAAAAATTATATATTTAAATAATATAAATTAGTGTATAAGCAGTTCACTGCTTATGTTTGTGCTAATGTAAATTCTTAACATTTTATAATATTAGTGAGAGAGAGAAATAGAGGCTTTTATTTCGAAATTTTCAGTAAGTTTCATTTTAAAAGGCCGCACCAATCCCATGTTGGGTAAAACCAGTACATGAAGCCCAAAACAGCAATCACCCGATGTGAGAAATGTGAAGGCTTTTACTTTGTAGGGTATGTGTTGCTCTTATTTCAACAGTCCAATATGGCTGACCGTTTAGGGGCATCGAGTTATGGAACTTGCATCCTCTGCTCGTCGGCCATCTTGTCTGCAGTAAGCGTTCCGCCATGTCTGTAGTTTTGACCTTCAGCGCCTTCGTGTTCTGTTGCTATGGTAACAGATCCTCTCTGCCAACTGTCGTGTGTGAGTGAGTGAGACACACAGGAGGAAACAGAATTATATCCGTTTTGAGCCTAACTGACACAAAACAGTGTCGGTTAGAATTTGTTTCGATTTTGGCCCGTTTTTTTTCTTTTTCTTTTTTTTTTTTTTTTGCTAATAATTGTATTGCCACGGTTACTCGAAATGCCAACAGTAGCAACAGTCCGAGACCGAGCCGCACGTTTTGATATATACATTGTGGGCAGGCACGCAGTGGTACAATCATTGCATTGTTCTCCTCTACATTGCTATGGTAGGCCCCCAAAACGCTCAATATCAGCTGCACTGAAACACAAGCAGCAAAAGCTAACAGGACAGCCGTTTGTGATGCTGGTGCTTAGTTATTTCAAAGCACATCTGCTGGTTTCAGAATGTGACATGATTTGTTAGGAGATCCTTTCACCGTTACCTGCAGCTGAATTTAACGCTGATGCAGGGAGAAAGCAAGACATGAGCTCGGAGCAATCTGCAACTGAGCGACGCTAATTTAACTTCAAAACATGTAATTTAGCATGACAACACCAGCAATTAGGAGAAAACAAAATAATTATCCGCCTAATCTAGCTAGATGTGAGTTTTTGGAGGAGTAATGCTGCGGCGGGCTGTGGCATCTTAGCGGGTTTGGAAAGCTCCGGAGACTTTCCAGAACCACAACTGAAATATTATCCAACCTCAGTTAGTTTAAGTGGGACGATGCAGGAATGTTTCTACCACAGGCTGCATTGGACACTCCTGCGCCGATGAGAAATTAAGCTGCTTTGTGCCAAACTGCAGCCTTCTCTACATTTACTTTGACTATTATGGCATTTTATGCCACAAAACCTTTTGATAAAGCGCCAAAATATTTCTTGTTTACTGGAGGCATTGCTGGCAAAGGGCAATCTATTTGCAGCTGAACTCAAATACTCACTCAAGCATAGAGTTGACCGCAAAACCTTTAAGTCATTTATGTGGGAGCATTTGAGAAAAAGAAATGCTGACAAAGTCACAAACTGCAAAAAAGCAAACAATAGAAGACATATCTAGAATGTACTGATGTTAAATCTGGACTCTGATTAATAGATTACCATTTATAATCTAAAACGCCAATACTGGTTAAACCTGAAATGAATTACTTCACATTGCTTCCAGATAATGCATAATGCTCAAACTCCAGGGCATGATGTTGGGTTAACAGATCAATATTTTATTAAAATAATAATACATTTAATATGTTAATACATATTAAAGGATCTTTGGTGTCTGAACTGCTAAACTAAGTAGCTCTGGGCGTTTTTGGACAGGAGAATTTACTGATGTATTTAGGGATTTTAACTACCGTATTTTCCGGACTATAAGTCGCTCCAGCCATAAAATGCATAATAAAGCAGAAAAAGAAATATACAAGTCTTTTTACGAAGTATAAGTCGCATTTTTGAGGAAAATTTATTTGATAAAATCCAACACCAAGAACAGACCTGTCATCTTGAGAGGCAATAAAAATAGAATAGAGGCAACAACAGGCTGAATAATTGTACGGTATGCTAATGTTACATGACAAACAACGAACTGAGAACATGCCTGGTATGTTAGCATAACATATTAAGAGTTATTCAGATAACTATAGCATAAATAACATGCTAACAAGTTTACCAAACCATCCTTGTCGCTCCAAATCACTAAATCTTCATCTTCGGTGTCGCTTGTAAACAACTCGGCTAACTCCGGACGTAGCTTCTACCGCACACATTATCACAGGCCTAGAGCGCCCTCTGGCGGTTTAGTGTGAAAATAACATGTGATATGATATAATAATGTGTTAACAATTTCACACCAGTTGCTCCGGAGTATAAGTCGCACCCCCGGCCAAACTATGAAAAAAACTGCGACTTACAGTCCGGAAAATATGGCAATCTCATACAACATCATATCAAATGTTAAACTACAGCAGTTCTGCATCTCTCGAGATGCAAATGCAACACAGTTGTACTCATTCAGAATTTCCTGCTCCTCTTTTCCTGTTGTGTTAAATGTCCAACCAAAGTCAGAGTTAGCAGTAAGATTTCTCACCAGCCCTGGTCTCTACATCCAATATGGCGGCATCACAGAGAAACTTTCCCACCAATCCATCATTGGTACTTGTACTGTTGATGTTGGCTAGACTTGACAATGAACAAATTCATGTCGTGTGATGATCTATTGTTTGAGGTGAATGGGACATAAAGAGTGACGGTGGGAACACATGACATTGACGCATTTCCAGACAGAACCAAAAAGACAGAAACCGAAGCGTCGTCCTTGTGTTTAGCTGTAATAACAGTGGCTGTACACTGGCCACCGTTTTGGTCACACAAGCACTCTGATGATCAGACTGACCATCAAGGACTCAGATGAGACAGATAAGAGTGTGTGTGTTTGAGAAGTGGAGGGTAATGTGTGAAATATTTCCAATTACCCTTGAGCTTTAGAGCCGCCCGAGTGGTAGACAGCTCTCTAAATGTGAGACCATCAGCAGTGACAGGGGAAATAAAGGAGAAAGAAGGAGCAGTCTACAGTGAGTGTGTGCGTGCATACCAGTGTGTGTCCTGACATCAGGTTAGAGGGCAATTTGATTTCAAACTCATAAGTGGCCCTATTAAAAGCAAGTCTGAGTGTGCGTTGCAGCCACCTTTGGGAGGGAGCCTGTGTGTTGCTCTTGTCTGTATCAGTGCCCTTCTGAGTGACCGGCAGGAACAACACAGAGCTCAGCTCCTTCCCCTCCCTCCGCCTTCCTCCAGGCCAAACCCTGGCCTAATTTCTGTAATTAAAAAAACTGCTGAGTAACGTGCAAGCGCTCAACAGCTCTGACCGTGTGTGTGTGTGTAATTGCACTGTGTGTGCATGTTTTCGTCTGCGTGCATCTCTGGAGGCTGAGCCTGCCTGCAGCCAAACTCTCAGACAAGCAGTTATGATCAAGGTATGATGCATTTCCCCACAGTGTGCAGAGCAACTGCTGAATCGAGACATTGATTGTGTAGGGGTGGCTTTAACTCACGATGCAGGTTGCTTCGTCTTTTATAACGGAGAAAGAGGTCGCCGCTTCAGTTCACAGATTAAATGTTGATGTACAAATGTTCAAGATGCCAAATCCCTCTACCGCTACGCAGGGATTTTTCTGCAGTTTTTATAGGATAATGAATATTTCAGCACAAAACATTCATCTATATGTCCTTAAATCAACCAAAGTATTTCTGTGAAGACAATCTTTGGCAACCAGGATGTTTTAGAGTGATTTCATAAACACATTTAAACAGGTTTCGATTCCCAAAGTGGACTTTGAAGAGGAAAACAGATCCAGCAGAGACGTTGTTCCTCTTAACTGTTCAGTTTGAGATGTTTTAAAATAAGGGTGAAACATTTGTATTTAAGTATTAAACTCCATGTTCTGTTGGTATTGTCTACGTCATTGGACATTGAGCCACAGCAATTCATCGTTACATACAACTAAGAGCCCACAGCACTGAACCCCATTGAAAACCTCCTGGTTATTCCACCAAATGTTGATTCCTGAGTTAAAACATCAGTATTGTTGTTTCTAAATGAATATAAACTTGTTTTCCTTGCATTATTTAAGGTCTGAAACCGCTGTATTTTTAACGTTATTCTGACCATTTCTCATTTTCTCCAAATAACTACTAAATTTTTGTTTGGGATTTCTGAGACATGTTGTCAGTAGTTCATAGAATAAAAGAACAATGTTCATTTTACTCAAACATAAACCTATAAAAAGGAAAAATCAGAGAAACTGGTCATTTTAAGTGGTGTCTTACTATGTTCCAGCGATGTATATATTTCATATTATGGCAGAGGACTCCTTGAAACTTGTGCAGAACCAAACTGGGTTCTGCATCAATTAGAGTGAAATTCACTCTCCATATTGTAATGAAAGTGCATTCAGTCTGGCTGCTGGTCCTTCTTGTGGCTGATGGATGTGGTCAGTTAGCAGGTAGCTCAGAACATAATCCATCCATTCCAGTGTGTCCTGGTTCTCTTCATGAACTGGTTTCTGTTTATTTGTTTTTTCTTTTGTTACCCAATTATCAGGAAGTTTGAGGTTCACCTCAAATGTCTCAGGAGGTTTTCTGCAACCGAGCAGAGCAGAAGGAATCTCCACTTCCTTTTTTATGTTGTTTCCTTCAGTGGCACTTGGTGCAGCGCCACCACAAGTGAGAAGGACAACAGGTTTTTCAGAGTTTGTTTGGCAAACAAAGTAAACCACAGCAGCTGAAAAGTTAATAAATGTTGCAACTTTTCTTCCCAATCAAACCGCTTATTTAACTTTTTTTTTACTCTTAAATTACATGTAAGAAGTAAGAGTGTATGTAGTTTTTAAAACTCCGACTTAATTTTCACATCCTCTTTGTGTTTTCTGTTGTTTTTGTACATGTTAAGTCAGAGGATTAAGTACATTTGACAATTGTTTAATCAAAGAAAAGTGTGCTTTCTTTTCAGCCATGTCTGCATGCTTTTCTTCATACAAATATGAAAACACCGGCCGTTCATCAAGATCTGAACAAAACAGTTTGTCAGAACCAGAACCTGGACGTTAATCAGCATATTATGAGTTTCTCTTTATTCTTTTCACAATTATAGTTAACAAGGCTGCAGAAAAATAAGTCCTGAAATGATAAATACAGACTGTCAGCAGATGGAGGTTGATGGCCATGAACATTACCTTACATTCAGGTCTGCGGAGGCTGTGAAAGGATGTTAATGCACTAATTCAGAGTATTCACAACCTAATACCTGTATGTATCAGAACTGTGGAATAAAAGGCACAAAAGAGGTTGTTTTTAACGTAATTATAAATGATATGCTGTGGGCATTGCCTAATCACTGTTAGTGAACTTCTGACAAAGAGGACTGAAAGTTTAGAGGACAGAAGCAGAAAAAAAAAAAAAACATGTTTCCTAATAAGAACTAATAAAAAGTGAACTTGTGCTGAATTTTGATAAATATCAGGAGCATGGACTTGAAACGGCCCGACGCGCTCGGCTGCTGGGAGTTTCATTACAGCAAAGCAGCGTGGGTAATTTGACTATGACATGCACCTTTAAAGGAACCAGTGAGCTGCAATGAAAGAGACAGACGGCAGGCGAGACGACGAGGGAAGACAAAAGAGGGGTGGAGAAAATCTGTGTCCAAACTATAAAGGTGTTGGAATGATATAAGACTGAGCTTCCTGCAAGGCGTTACCTTCATGCATCGCCTGTTTGCTCTCCCTCGCTCCTTTCCTGCGCGCACTAATTTAGCCTTCTAATTTTCTCTGCTTCACCTTCAACAACTTCTGATTCGGTCTTTTCAATTTTGCTCTCCGGACCGAAACAAATAAATAAATAAAAAAATAAATTCTTCAAACCTCTCTCATCCAGTCCGAGTGTTCAAATTTTAATCATCTCTCAGCGTCAAGCCTGCAAGAAACGTCTCAGTGCTGCACAGCCGCCTCAAATACTGTCATATCAACTCGTTCCTTTTACATTACATCAAGCTATAATGTACCAGTGAAGTTCACATTCACTTTATTACAGTGAATTTTCCCCATTTTAATCCTGATTTATTGAAATTTTCATTTTATTTCCACACCAAAAGACACTGCATTTAAAGAAGAGCTGTTTAAATCTCCACCACTGGCTATAAAACCCTCGTTAAAGAGCAAAGAGCCTTGAAGCCTGCAAAAAAACTGATATTTGGCCGACATGGATAGATAATAAGGAACCTTTTAAATGTTAAACCCCCAATGCAAAACATAGTGGTGGCAGAATCATGCTGCAGGAATCATTTTCTTCTGCAATGGTAGGACAGTTGGTCAGAGTTGAAAGGGAGATTTATAGTTAAAAAGAGGATAAAAATTGAAGCAGCAAAATTGATACTGTGATTGATATAGAGTCAAAGTTACAATGATTTAGATGAAAACCAAATTTATTTATTTGTTACAATGGCTCAAAGTACAAACTAAAATCCAGTTGGGAATCAGTACTTGTCAAAATAACAAGCAAGGTTTCTTCCAGTTCCCGTCTTTTCACAGTTTCTGGTCAATGGAAGTCAAAGCATTGTAGAGTTTAGTGATGCATTAATCAATCGGCCAATTACTGAAATCAACCAGCTTTATATCAATTGGCAAGTTAAATAGTGGAAAATTGAACAAAAACCCAAAAAACTCAAACATGCACCTTTTCTTTGATGCACTGTTAGCAGTTTAGCACTAATGTGCTAACAGTGAAGCTAATTTTTCATTTAGCGCTTGAGTTAATTTTGAAAACGTTTAGCACAATTTTCCCCAACAACATGATGTTGCCAAATTTTAAATGATTATTAACTTTTACTAGTTTTTAGATGAACTTTTTAAAAAGCCTATTGACAAGTGCTGCCAATTAGCTTTTGCTATAAGCACATTGATGCAAACATGGACTGCTGTTCTGTCCAGTTTGTCTATGTCGAGGGTTAACCCTTACCCAGAATGCATTGCTGTAGAACTACAGTCTGTATTTCTGCACAGGAGAGGTTAAAATTGATTAATATCCTGCGTGCTTTCTGACTGAAACCCTGCTGTTGTCAATTAGACACAAATTAGCAACAAAGTTATAAATACTCAATAACGATAAATCTGACCCCGTTGAGGGAAACATGATGTTGTGTCCTTGAAACATGGTTGCTATCAACATGGCTGAAGTTAGCGCTTTAGCATTAGCCTAACTACTAGCGCTTTAGCATTAGCCTAACTACTAGCGCTTTAGCATTAGCCTAACTACAGTTAGTACTTTAGGATTAGCTCAACTTGAACTTTTTTTAATATCTGTTGGATTCAGTTCTACCATCTTCATCAGGAACCTTGTGGCTTTTATTGATGATTTTTGGCAACTTCTTCAAATAAAACAAAAAACTTGGATGATTAAAACAAGTTATTGTAATTGAAAATAAAAACAGAATCAGCAGGTCAAAATTGGAAATCGGCAGTCAAGCCTGAATGGTGCATTTAAAGGATGAACCGTAAACTGACAGGGCATCTGGAGAATTAAATTAATTATTTGAGCTCTAAACAAAGCTGATACTTCAAGTTGGTCTGAGAGTTTACGAGCAGGTCACTATTTGAGCTTAAATCCTATATTCTCCCCGCTATGGACCAAAAACATGTGGTTCTGTCTCCATTTCCTCTCCATGACTACGAGGCAAAACACAATCAGGATTCATCGCCCTTTTCCTCTCAATGCACAGACACTGAATCAGTACATTATCCTGCACGGTTTGGATGATTCTGGCTACAATGGAGCCACCTCAGATAGTTTGCTGCAAAATTTAGTGGCTTTTTAGACCCTGTAAGCACCTTCTTCTCCAGAAAGCACCTTTTAGTGCTTTTTAGTGAAAAATGTAGCAGTAAAGGAAGAGATTGTGCTGATGCTTTACCTTTACTATTCAGGCACACTAAATACCATTTGCTTGTGTGAATTATGCGGTTAAATGCAAAAACTGTACCTGAAAGATAAACTAGATTAGCTGCTTTAGAAACGTGCTAAAATCTGTTTATGTCACTAAAGCTCTTCCATCCTTCATCTGTAAAATATGTTGTTTGTGTCGTTCAACCTTCCTAATCCGATTACCAGAAGTACACAGTGGCTGTTTTCCAAAACAAACTACAAGGTGAAGGACCAAACCCGAGCAAATACGGATCAGATCCGGGCTGAAGTCGCCTCAGAACGTCTCATTCATTAAACACTGATGCGTGCGGAGTGAATCCTTCATTAGTGTCGACGCTCAAACTAACACCGATCCCATTAAAGTCTGCATTAATTGACTGTGACACGATGAAACCAGCTGAAACACTGGGATCGTTGTGGCGTTGCTACAGTGAATGCATTAGGAAGTCTTTCCACCAACACCTGCCTACATCTGCATTCATTTGGAGTTTAGAAACTCAAGCTTGACATGAAGGTTTTTCCCAGCGCAACTTCAGTCTGATCAGACGACTAACTCTGCTCATATTAAACGTGGACAAACTGCAAATGAAAAGTATGAAATCCATGAAATGTTTAAGTTTAAATTCAATTCAAGGATGTTTTGTTTTGCCACAGCAAAATCCAGGAAGTTCAGGAACATTTCTTTATTATAAATCCACTTAAAGCCACAGAAAAGGATCAGAACCTCTAAGAAATAATTCTCAGAATTAAAGTGTTTGAAAAACTCAAAATATTAACATTAAAGCTGGAAATTTCTTGTTTGGTTTATCCATCGCTAATTCAGAAAAAGATTAATCGCATTCTGATTGATCCCAGTTGTTAAACAGTAGTTAATTATTCAAAGTTGTTGCCTCGTCGCTCCCTGGACTAGATTACTTACTGATGTTTTGGTGCACAGGGAAAGAAAATCTGAATTCTGACTTTAACTTTAGGAGCGAAGTCTTTTTAATCTTTCTCTTAGTCAGCTTCCTTAGAAAATACTCAAAATTCTTAGATTAAAGTCGGAGTTCTGGGATTAAAGTGTCCCTAATTTTGTTCCGCAACTCTTTTCACCCAGGCATGATAAAAAATGTTGCCTACTAGCTCTGTTTCACAGCTACATATCTGTACAGAGCCAATATAAATATGTCATGAACTGCTTTCAACTAAACTATAAAATGTACTTTTTCCAAAGTGAAAGGTAAAACCTGCAGATTAGATTGAGTTTTGTCACGCAGCCTGGAGCCGACTTCCAGCTGCAGACGAATCCAGTCACATCATTATGAATTCAGTCACTTCTGACCCTCACAGAGGTAATCACACAACCTTCTCTTTACTTAATCAAGTCACAATTTGGCCAACTGACATGTAAAGAAAAAAAAAAACAACTAAAGATTGGAGTTTCATCAAAGAGGAAACTGAGGTTTAAAATTGAGCCTAATTATAAACACGGTCCAGCAATTTGAAATTTAAATGAAAATGTCTCACTAATTGTCCTTCCAACAAGTAAAACAAGAAAAAAGCATAATGTCTTTTTGGCAACGGTTTGGACAGAAAACAAAAGTAGTTAAGCAATGAGAGGCGACAAAATGACTCAAAACTTTAAAACAAATTGTCTTGATACACCCAGTAAGAACCCTAAAAGCTCATTATTTATCTCAGAAAGAGTCTATTTTACAGAAAAGAAAACCTGGTCACTTGGTGAACGAATAACACTGAATAATACTAAACCTTTAACTAGTAACTCAAAAGTAATTTGCGATCATCTCCTCTTTATTTGCGTCACAAAAATCCCTCAAATGTAATAATAAAATATACTAAATATGCTTAAAATCTGTACCTGGTGGATTACCTACAGCAGAAACACGCCGTTTCTTTCTAGCAGTGAAAGTCCAAGCAAATTAACTTTGAGGGTGGACAGAGACACAGTAAGAGAAATCCCATCTCCAGCTCTGTTTGCATCTTTGGACACAATTGACACAAGAAACCGATGTGACAACGTGTGGTCACACTGCAGAGAGCTATATTTGGTAGAAACAGCACATCAGCACAAACACCTCACACTGGCTGCCAAGAACGGAGGGAGAGGTCAGACGATGAGGGTTTTTTCTGCAGCAGCAGCAGCAGCATGTGGCCCCTTTGCAGCAAATGAATTCACTGTGGACCCGCCGGTATAATGAAGTTTCTCCGGTCGAACTGGATCAAAATGTTCAGAATCTGGCAGCAAAACCCAAAGCGGAATCATGGCGAGAAACAAAGAGAACGATGTGGCAATGCCGCGACCAAATAGAGCACTGTATTTTCCAGACTATAAAGCGCACCATACTCCAAGTTGCACCTACAAATCTTTTGAAAAATAAAATCCGGAAATCGCTGGTATCGCCGCCGCTCTCGGTTTTCCACCAGGACGCAGCAGAGGGTAAGAGAGGGCAGCGTCCTAATAAATCGCCTGGATCTTTGCCGATCACCTGGACTGACTTATTTTTTTACAAAACAAATAAAGCAGCCGTTTTTGTGGGAAATCGTTTTAAATCCATAACATAAAAAGGGTTTAGTTGATGTACCTTATTAAAACAAAAGCACATTTTCTCAAATAACTAATTTTGTGACCTCAGAATAAAAACACCTCAGCAACAAGAACACAATTTGAAAGAAAAATTATTTTCTTTCTAAGGTCCTTTTAAAATGCTTTTTTAGGATGAATTTGTGGTCCAGTTCGATCACCAGTGCTTCATTACGCTCTGCAGACGCTTCATAATCAAACATTGGATTCAGGTGTGTTGAACTAGAGGAACTTTGAAAACATGGACGCCCAAGTCCAGACAAAATTTCCCTCCAAGACAACAAACTTACAGCCAAGAAAATGCAAAAATAGGATTTTAAAAGGATGTAAATGGAGCCAGGAGATAAATCTGTGTGTGGCCCAGTTAGAAATAATTTCTAAAAGAAAGGAAGTACTGCTAACCAACTTTTTAACTTCTAGTTTTAAATTAAATTAACTGTAAGCGTTCTACGTCCCAGAGCCTTTCAACTCTGCAGCTCCAGCTTTATTTATTTCTCAGTAATAAGCGCTGCAGTTTGTCAATGCAGTTTTAATTTGTGTTCTGCTTTCAAGGCTGCAGCGCTGGAACGTGTTCACATCTGAGGAAGGGAAATGTTCAAGGGGGAAATGTTTTGTTTTTATGCCAGGTTTCTTAACTCATAACTCGGGAAACACGAGGCAGAGTTTAACTTTCAGTTCATCTCCGACGTGAAGCAGGAAGAAGATCAGAACATTTGACCTGGCTCTTGTTTTTAAGATTCTCCTTGTTTAGTCCAGTTTTAGCTGTTTGCATTCCCTTCCTTATAGTTTTCACTTTTACACATTTCCTCATATGTAAGCAGGAAATCAGAGGGAAGTGTCACTAAAATTGTCTCTCCTGCAAACCTTTGCTCCTTCACTGCTGCGTCTGCTCCCTGCATTGCGATGCGTCTCGCTCTAATCCTGACGCCGCTCTTCCTTTTTGTCCCGAATGTGATTTTTTTTTTTTGTGCCACACCACAGGACGGCCGCCGCCATCATTAGCTCCCTCAACATCCCACCCTGTGCCCACCTCACCTTCGCTTTTCCTTCACAACCAAGAATGAATCAAGAAATTTGCTGCCCTCTTTTCATCATTTTCAACTCCTCAGTGTTTTTATCCTCCATGTGGCAAAGCTACCACCCACTCCTCCCACTCGTCGTCCCCCAAAGGCTCCCGTTAAGACTCGCGATCAGACGGAGCCAGCCAAATCTTGTAGCTCCTCTCATCTCGAGATGATCTGGGGTTTCTTTTCTGAGACACCAACAGTGGGAAATCTGTGCGTGTCTCTCAGAGGCAGCGACAGATTGAGAGGGAAGCGATGCAGCAGGATGTCGGCTTCTTCGTTTTTTGTTCTTTGAGAGGAAAAATAAAAGGCACCAGTGGAAGAAAAACACTGAGCAGGAAAGGTAAAACAGAAAAGAACAAAGTATAAAATCCCTCTGATTACATTAGAGGAAGGAATGTCAATATTTTAAAAAAGGCTGAATCATTAACCTTCCAGTGCTTGAAAAACTAATATTCTTGTTAAAATCACAAATCTGATGCATAAGACATCTGCAAACAGCAATAGACAATAAAATTAACCAGAGGTACATTTTTGCTTCACTAAAATGATTTGATGAGTCTCTGGAAACGATTTGGTACCAATTGTGCAAAAGGTAGTTAGCCTGTCGGTAAAGCTAAAAAGCCATTTCAAGGCTGAACATGTTGCAGCAGCATCCACATTTTTAAAGATTTAAAAAAAAAAAAGAATAATTTGTTGAGCTTATTTCTGTTTATTCAAAAAAAACAAAAAACATTTGAATTTCTCGGGCGGTGTTCTGTTCACAAGGGACCAAAGTCAGATTTTCCCCCTATCGACGCCCATATCCAGCTTTTTCATAGCAGTCTGAACGGCCAATTTTTTAACTCCCTCAAAAAACCCAAATTTCACCTCTGAAAGTGAAAGTGATTGAAATGGTTTAGCATGACCGTGAAGCTAATCCTGATGTAAACAATGGCTGAAATTTATGGTTATTAAAACTTTCCAGTTTCCGTTGCAACACAGGTGGAAAGATGTGAAGCAGATCAATACACTAAAGTGCTGTAGATATAAAAATATATAGATAATTAGGACATTTACTGTCTAAACTCTGCAAACCAATGACAAAGAAGCAATGTACAGAATGAAAATAGCTGGAGGTCCAGCGGTTTTATAGCCACCGGGAATCATAACTGAGCCATAATTGAGGCTAACGGCGTCGAAAGGATCCGTTGGCTGTGCAGCAGACAGCGTTAAAGCAGGAAGCAATGTGGCCCTGTTCCTCATCTACCCATGCCTGCAAGAGAAAAACTGCAGGATATCATTACTTTAAAATATTCTGTGGTTAACTGCCGGTGGATTTAATCAGACCTCGACGCATCGCCTGTTGAAACTCAGGTTAAAGCTGGAAGCAAATGGAAGAACAGCAGCAGCAGCAGCTCGGGAGACACGGAGGGAATGTGTTTGTTTTCCGTTTATAGAGTGAAGTGCTGTGTTTATGACCCATACAGGTGCAGGTTTATTACTCAGAATATGATGGATGACAGAGGAAGCAGGTGGACAGCCTTCATAGGTTCGGATAAATTCTGCTGCATTATTCTTTTGCTTTAGGAAAAACAGATTTAAGTGCAGTAAAAGCCAAATTACGCAGTTATTTTACTTGCAGTCAAAGATTTTATTGCCTCCTTGAACAACAGGCTGTCATGTCCCCAGATGTGGGCTGTATTTATAGCATATCTAGGCTGCTTTCTGTCATTTGTTGCATTTTAATTCTCAGTTTAGCTTTTGGCTGTCAACGAGCCGTCAAACATCAGGAACAAAACAAGGGAAGCTTTTGCAACGTCTCGCTGCTCATCAACCCCAAAACGAACGACACAGCAGCAAATATCTCACCGCAATGAAAACACAAGACTGACCTACATGCAGAAACAAAGCAGTAAATGTTTTTCTTCTCTGATCGGGTAAACTGGTTCAGTTTCTCTGTGAGACACAGCAGGACGACGTAGTGACTGAAAAGCGGCAAAAGAACACGCGTGCCAACACAAAACCTATAAAAATCACATGGAGAGAAGTAAAACACCTGAAGAGGAAGAAAATGTTTCATGCCGTTTCTCCTTACCAGAAGAGCTGCAATTTTTAACTGGAAACAAAGATTTCCCTCCAGCAGCCGCACATAAAAAACAGTTATTTGTCATTTTAGCATCCAAACGCCAGTGTTTTGTTTGCTTTTAGGCAGTAGATGACACAGGCCTGCAGCCACTGTTTGTGAATGATTAGTCAGAGGGCAGAAGAATAATATAATGCCTGTGAAGTCAAATCAGAAAAAGAGAGAGAAAAAGGAAATAAAGTCAAAATAAGGAAGAAAAAAAGGACAAGAAATAAAGAAAAGAGGCTTTGGCTGTAAATAACAGACACTAAACATGGTGGATCAGTGACTGCGTTCTGCACAGACAATGACGAAAGAATCAGACAACAGAAAGACGACAGGAGTCCGGTGTCTCTGTGGAGCAGAGATCCGCTCTCGTGGTGGACCAGCGGAGAGACGGATACGTCTAGAAACAATCAGCGAGGCAGAGACTGAATTATTATCAGCCTGGATTAGCTTTAGCCTAGCCACCGGCTCGTTAGCTCCTGTTAGCGCCTGTTAGCACTGTTAGCACCTGTGTTTACAGAGATATCTGAACTTTAACATGATAAAAAAAAAGTTGGGTGATTTTTATGGTTGGACTGATTGTTGTTAAACTGCATTAAACATTTAATAATTTAAACTAGGTAATAAAATAACTTGAATATTAATTTGAAATGTTGCACTTTAAGGTTAAAGAACTTAAATTAGTTATTTAGTTAATTGAACTTTAATCGCTTTGTGGTTTGCTTATTATTTACATAGTTTGCTCAGTATTTTCTATGCAGTTCGAGTGAAATTAATTTATATAAATTTAAATAATACAGATTAGTCATATTTATTTATTCTTTTCATCTTTAGGGTTGTTTAAAGGTTTTTACCAGCTCCCGGAAATGTCCTGACACACAAATAAATTTAGAGTAAATGAAGGAAACTGCTTGGTGTTTTGAGTGAAACCCAGTTGATAAAAGTCTGGATGTAAACATCCCTTTCCAAGTGGGGAAGCTGCAGAAACTAAAGGAGAACTCGACAAAGCCTGTCTTGAATCAAGAAATGTTTTAACAAATTTGGGAACAAAGGGAGGTAAAAATACTGACTGTGAAATAAAAGACCTGGGTTTTAGTCTGACGCAACAGAAACAGCTCATACAGCTAAATGAATGGTAACAGAGTGAAAGGCGCCATCTTAATATTTCCCTCCAAACTCAGCAGACTTCATGTTACAAGTTCTAATTTGTTTTTATGAAAAGCTTTCCAAAAAAACTTACCGTTTCTGAATTTTAAAGATAAATTATAATTAAAAAAAAAAAACATTTTTACAAGATATACCCTTCGCATGTCAGGTTCTGCCAGTAGCACTGTAATTAATAGTACAATGCTCAATCTGCAGTGATCTGCAGGTTATTTAACACCTGAGGGATGTTTCAACAAGTTCCACACAGTCCTCGCCTCAAAAACACTGCAAACACCATTTTTACGCCCACGAAGCCGTTGACCCCTTCCCTCCTGTACACTTTGAGTTCGCTCCTGCAGGCTTTCATTATCAACTCTAACAAAACATAATGGATCCTTCACACCACACGGAGAAGCTGCATAAATGTGCAAATGAAGATTTAATCTCGGCAGCCACGCATAAAGGAAAGCCAAACTTCATCACCCACACAAAGACGGCAACCAAGCCACAGTTTACGGTGGAGATTACAGCACTAAACCAAACACAAATTCAAAAACAGAAACCAGAAAACAGCAAAGAGACTAGTGAAGGGCAGGATAGTAAAAACAGTGCATGAAAAGAACAGCAGGGAAACAGTTTAATTACAGTTGTTACTTTTTTTAAAGATCAGGCTCCAGAAGTTGCTGATAAAGTGCTGCACAACATTTAAGATCAGTTTGATCATTTAATTTAAAAATGCTCTTCGTGTACATCATCGAGTAAAATGACAGCAACTATGATGAACTTTATGGATCATCCATGGATCAGCATTTAGGTAAAAATAAAATTTCTGATGTATTCTTTTATTTTTGTTCTCACTTTCTTTTCTAAAGAAGATGCAGAACAGCTTCTCTGAACACACAACATGTCGAACCTGGAGGCGGCTGGGCTACAGCAGCAGAAGACCACACCGGGTGCCACTCTTGTCAGCTAAAAGCAGGAAACTGAGGCTATAATTATTACAATCTCACCTGAATTGGACGATAGAAGACTGGAAACACGTTGCCTGATCTGATGAGTCGATTTCTGCTGCGGCGTTCAGACGGTCCGGTCAGAATTTGGCGTCAACAACATGAAAGCTTGGATCCATCCTGCCTTGTATCAACGGTTCAGGCTGGTAGCGGTGGTGCAATGGAATGGTGCATTTTCCTGGCACACTTTAGTACCAACTGAACATCGTGTCAACGCCACAGCTCACCATGTTCATCCCTTTATGACCAAGGTGTACCCATCTTCTGATGGCATAAATACGTTTTCCTGGCCGCTTTTGTAACTGTAAAGCATTGGAATATGTCAAAACTAGACATTACAATGCTTGTTGTGACAAAATATTTGAGAGAAATCTTCCATTAATGACTTCCTTTGCTAGGTATCTCGAATGGCCTCCACAGTCACCAGATCTCAGTCCAGCAGAAAACCTTTGGCATGTGGTGGGAGATTCACATCACGGATGTTCAGCCAACAAATCTGCAGCGACTGCATGATGCTCTCAATGTTTCCTGGTTGAATCTCTGCCACGAAGGATTACAGCACAAGGGGGTCCAATTCGATACTAGCTAGGTGTGCCTACTAAAGTGGCCGGTGAGAGTAAAGTATTAACATATGAGCAACTTTAATGGTTGAAAGACGACAAAAATGTCTGATATTTGTTCAGAAGTGAGCCCCGAGTTGGGAGCAGGCGCTTTATTCCCGTTTTAATTGTCAATTAATGGAAACAGACAGCGGCTGATCGGAGCACCTGGCTGAGGGCGAGCCATAATTAAACTCATTAGAATTAGAAAGGAGACTTTTGTTCTCCATCAGCCATTAAAGCAGCCAAAACACAAGGCGCTACGCCAAAGTAGTTTGTCTCTTTGCTTCATCCCTCTGCCTCCTGCAGCACTTTCAATCCTTCACCAACTTTATTAATAGAACAATCACTTCTAGACCTTGGCTTTGCGCTGACTGCAACTACTTCAATTTTCTTATTCGTTGCATTTTCTAATTTTCTCCTGATTACTGTCAAAACTTGTTTGTGCAAGTAGTTTAAGCCACTAACTTGTTTTCCAGAACAAAACAACAGCTTTCTAGCTTTTTGGGCAGCGTCACGGCTCCAACTGTTGGCGTCTTGCGGTCCCTAGGCAATCTGAATACTCCGTTCCAGCAGATTGTGTTTTCCGAGTGCTCTGGTTTCTCTCCAGGATCAAGATGGTGAGCATCTCACAGTTTCTATTAGTTCATCTGGGTGGAAATGAATGGAGTGATTTGATGAAACACGTGTCAAACCCAATCAACAGATTGCTTTTTTTTTTTTTTATCCCCCTCAGAAGTACAGATATCTTTAATCATACATGCAGGGACAGTTGGTTTCTTCATATGTATATTCTAATTAGATAAGAAGGGTGTTTGTTTGTGAAATTGTGTTGCAGATGAAAGAGGGGATTCATAAAAACCCAGTGAGGTTTATTTGATTCACTTGTCAAAGCTGAACCCTCAAGGAAAAGCTAAAATTAGCACAATGAGGTAAAACCGTGTTTTATTTTCAGATTTACTCACAGCAGATTGACAAGAACTGCAGTAGATTCAGACAAATTTATAAAACCTCACTGCTGCTGCAAGTTTATTTAAGCCGCTTTCTAAACCATGCTAATCATTTCCCCCCCAAAAAAAGGTAGTAGGTTTCTGCACCTCCACCATCAGTTTCAGTCTTACTACAGGAGGAGGAAGGAGGAACTAATATTAATCTATTAAAGTCTCCAGATGCATCTCATTCAAATTAATATTTATCCAGGGAATAATTCCCATCATTTTTGTAGGTTAATGGTCTTTATGAGCCTTAAATGGGATTTAGAAACCATATTTATGAATGAATGGACACAAAGATGTTGACGTACTTGTAGAGAAATATAGTCCCATCGAAGTTATAATGGAGAAAAAAGGCCAAAATGATTTTAAGTTGAAGATGACGTACAATTGGTACTTGATCACAACTAACTAAAGATGACTAGTGACTGATTTTCTGGTAAATTAATGAACAGTTTGAGTTGCAAAAACAAATTGTAACAAACCTCAGGCGTTGAGGATATTTTGTTTGCATATTACTCAAATTTACCGTATTTCCCGGACTATAAGTCGCACTTTTTTTCATAGTTTGGCCTGGGGAGCGACTTATACTCCGGAGCGACTTATGTGTGAAATTATTACCACATTATTATATCATATCACATGTTATTTTCACACTAAACCGCCAGAGGGCGCACTAGGCCTGTGTTGATAATGTGTGCGGTAGAAGATACCTACGGAGTTAGCCGAGTTGTTTACAAGCGACACCGAAGATGAAGATTTAGTGATTTGGAGCGGCACGGATGGTTTGGTAAACTTGTTAGCATGTTATTTATGCTATAGTTATCTGAATAACTCTTAATATGTTAACATTCCAGGCACGTTCTCAGTTCGTTGTTTGTCATGTAACGTTAGCATACCGTACAATTATTCAGCCTGTTGTTGCCTCTATTCTATTTTTATTGCCTTTCAAGATGACAGGTCGGTTCTTGGTGTTGGATTTATCAAATTTCCCTCAAAAATGCGACTTATACTCCGGTGCAACTTATATACGTCTTTTCCTGCTTTATTATGCATTTTATGGCTGGTGCGACTTATACTCTGGTGCGACTTATAGTCCAGAAAATACGGTAGTAGTTTTCTCTTGTAAAAGTGAGCCGTTTGCACTGCAGATTCCCAGTTAAAACCTGCAAACTTCTACTACGAGTGAAGCAGTTTGTGTGATCTAACCTCAGCTGCAGACCCACACAAAACTCTCCAGAGTCTAAATGTTGGAATTAAACTTTTTAACAAGATACCTGATTATATATTTTTTAAGTTCATGACTCCTAAACTTCTCTGGCATGATTCTTACATTTTATTTAGTCAGTCGCACACGTTAAGGTTATCTTAGTAAAATAATGATAAACAAATGCTTTTTTTAGGCTCTGGACTGTAATTCTCTCCTACCTTGTTCTCTCCCTCCATATCGATCTACTACAAACAAACTTGGAGATGAAATGTCACTCTGAAGTTTGTCCAAGACGGTTGTAAACATGTCCCGACTGCCAGCCTCTGGCTCTAAAGGACCTCAACAAGGTCTTTTGTGAATGTGTCAAGTGGAGAGCTGTTAAAGACAACGCTGTTTAAAAACCTGCAGGAGTGCAGCACGCTGTCCTTCAACCTGGTTTTACCAACATTTTCTCCAAGTTCAGAGCAAAAAGATAGATTGTCTAATATGTTTTTGTAATGTTACAATACTCTCAGGAGAACAGTGATTTGTAATTTTCTCTTTGACTGAGAGGCATGAACAGTAATTCACACTTATGCTAAAAACACTCATCAGCAAACTAATAGAAACTGAAAACATTTAAGAAGTAAAATAACCCCTATAAAACCTTTAACGATATGTAAACAAATAGAAAAAACTATTAAAATTTTTAAAAAAGAGATACTAAGATAGGAACCACTAACCAGCTGCATTATGCAAATACTTGAGATCCTCTCTAAAACGAAAAAAAGACCAATAACAATTTATTTTAACATTTCAAACATTAAATATGACTAAATATGCAGAGAGGAGCCATCTTAGCACTGGTGCACTCTTCCTAATTTCCACTTTTTGAGGTTCAGCCGGTCCAGCGATTGGCTGAAGGGCATTGACCGCCCACAGAGTCAGCCTTGGACTGGAAGCTTTTTATTATTAGTTTTACCTCAGAGTGGCCAATTTTATATTATTCAAATCTCAATTTGATGCAGAAGAGGCTCCTATGCTTCCCATATCTGTGCCCTTACTTCTTTCAGCTGTTTAATCCATTGCTAACATGTCATGGCTTGTTTTTCCGAGCCGCCTTCAAACGCAACATGAGCGCTAAGACGCTGGCGCCGTTTTACAGCGAATCATGGCAGCAAACGGCCAAACTAACAGAGTGAGCTGATTAATGCAGATGATGTTCGATAAATGGTGACGAGCTAATCCGTGACAATAAATCGCGTTAAGCTTGTTGACAAGAACAAGCTACTAATTTTGTAATCTATGTTCAATAGCCGGTTGTACTGATGACATTTACTGAACTGTTTAGGAAAAAGTTACTGATAGGAGTAGCTCTACTCGACTGTACTTCTGTTACTTGAGTAATATTATTGCTACTCTTCTTAGATTTCTGCAGCGTCTGAGCTAATGCTTATGCTAAACTGTGCTGGACTGGTGAGGCCCTAAAAATGGTAAGCCTGACAGTTTTCTTTCTAAATCACTGCTGAGAAATAAAAACAGCTCCCCACCAGAAGAGGAAAATCTCTAAATGAGTTCTTCTATCTTTTGCATGAACAGATTAGATTTTAAATATTTAAAAACCGATGCAGGTATGTTGGTCTCACCACAACGGTTGCACCGATGATGAGAAAAAGCCATCTTAACTGGATAATTATTCATGTGGACTGATGAGACTGAGCCGTTTAAAATGGCTTATGAAAGACAAGTGGGATTTTGAACTGAAGAAGCTTGGTAAGAAAAGGTGCAACTCAAATTTACCCATTAAAAGAAACAGTCAGAGCCAAAACAAACACCCAGATGTTGGTAAAAGCAAGTAAACATCTGTTACTGTTAATCAAAACATCCTCTGACATCACACTTAGCACTCAAGGAGCAACTAACATTCCTGACGTTCAGATAAGGTGCTCTGTTTTAATGAGAAAAGGAACATCTGATTATTTAAATTTCCCTGCGAGGCTTTCTGCAAGATGCATAATGCATGCATTTGTTGGGTAAACTCAATTCCGAGCAACACATTAGTGGCTTAGTGAATGCTGCAAGCAACATGAATTATATGAATTGTTTGGAAACATTTTATCCAAACTGTAAGTAGGACTCAGATAGTCTGATCGTTGAAGAGACATACAAATGTTTACCCTTCATTATTCCACAGTAATTGGATTTAAGATTGAAAAGCAGACCAGGGTTTTAACTAAAAGGAGCAAAAAATAGATTTAACTTGTCAATATATGAAGAAAAACCCAATTTAAAATCGAATGTTGTGAGAATGAATAAGAGATAATCTGCAGTAGATCATTTCTCATTGTTAGAGAGTTTTACAGATGTTGGATATTATCACTATTATCATTATCATTATTTCCTGCGCTGCTCTTTATTGTGCTTAACCTGGAGGAGTGAAAACTGGAAGTTATTTCAGTTTAACGTCAAACGTTAATCAGTAAGCGATCGGAGCCTTAAAACGTCCCAGGACTGTGTGTTAGCGTTATCGATCATTACAACAGTCAATAATTAACCGGTGTGCAGTCACACTTTTAATTAAAAACGCCCACTTTATGCAGAACTACCTCTCCTGTGAAGAAACATCCCACATTTGTATGCACATCAGTGGGCCTGTGGAATCACGACTAAGCATTAGAGCTTCGACTGGACCAGAACCGGCTGAGAGCGCGGCCACAATAATTAACGCACCGTTAAAACCCATTCTTCTCTTTGCGTCTATCACTTTAGAGCAGTTCAAGTCCTACTCCTGTGACTGCACTGGAGGTATACGTCATCAATATTTCATTAATCTGGATGAATTAAAATTAATCCAGTTTTATCCATTGCTTAAGGATTTTTACTTATAGAAGAAATAATTCAGTAAATGTAAGCTTTTAATCAGTCTGAAATGTAAACACATATGCTTTCTGAGCTAATGATTAAATAAGTAAATCTAGGATGTCGGAGGCAAATGGATGTAGTTCAACGATCTGCAAGCGATGCAGCGTCGCCCCTCCATCTGTTTTCCAGGGTTGAGGGAGAGCAGCGCCCTTTAATGACCGGGTCACATGATCAAACGGTGGCGGATGTCAGGAAACTTAAAGTTTTAGAGACAAAACGTCACAAATGACAGTTACTGCAGAAAGACAACATTTAATATCTGAAGAATATCTGATGGAAAATTACATCCTGACATACTTTCTCACCAAAGGTGTCACTGAACTCCCTGTGAAAGCAAAACCCAACCGACGAACAAGATTAGAAAAATTAGAAAGTGGGCGGAGCCAAGAGACAAAGAGGGGCGTGGCCAACTGTGGGAATGAGAAGACTTTTGTTTTGTTTTCCAAAAACATCTAGTGGTGGATCTAGTGTGTGTTTTTCTGTGTTGTTGGAGATTTTTTCGTAGCTGTGACTTGTCGTCACAGCCGTTTCTGCAGCTCAGCTGTTCAAACATGGAGCTATGACCCAGCTGTAGCGCTGCAGGTTCCCCCAGCGTATTATAAGCCTGGCAGGCCACCAGGCTTTACTTGTGCCCCCACTAGGCTAAGCATTGTTTATTTGGTTATTGTTTTTCATGATTGAACCCTAAACTTGCAACTTGCATAAACAAGTTGGTTAGTTGCACTTTAACCCCGAAGCTTAGAAGTACAATGTCAAATCAACAAAATCTGACGGTTTTTCTTCTTTATATCAAGACGTCAAATTGTAGATTTACTTTTTGAATTTGATGCTTTACTCCTCTGAGCAAACAAATGCCATTAAAATCGTTTATTATGTGTGAGTATAAGGATCTATTGAGGCCCATAAATAGGTCCATCTGTTTCTAACGCCGCTACCCGGTGCGCTAAAGTCTTTACAATCGTTGAGCCAAATCGCCACTAGAGGGCAGATCCGAGTTAGGTTCTGAATTGAAAGGAAAGGTGAGAGGTGGGTCAGTGAACGGAGGTGGTCCGTTGGCTTTAATTGCGTGCTGGGATGTGGATGGAGAAGTTTTGTCTCCGCTCTTTTCGCTCATCGTAGGACTGTTTTATTGAGCCACACAGATTATTGGTGGCTCTGAGTTTTGCCTTAAGGTTCGAATCTGGAAACTTCCCAGTGACGGTTTGATGAGAGTGTCTGTTCTGGCTACGACTTGTAATATATCAAACCGGTTTTAAGATCAGAATTAAAAAGCCTTCAAGAAACAGAAGTCCAGCCATCTTTGATTTAAGCACTTTTCGCATTCATCTAATTTCTCATAAGGTTTTTCTTATTAATTCATAAAATAATTCAGCAAAAGCTTGAAGGTTTTTATATTTTAAGAGCAAATATGTTGCCTTTTTGTTCTTTTGTTGGTCCTGTTATATAATGATCAAGTCAGACCTTCATTCATACATTAATTTTATTTTCCTTACAGCAAACAAGGAATATCCTGCCACTTCTTTTTTCCTCCGACGTGTAAATGTATCTTTACGCAATAGTTGGAGCTAAAATAGGGTCCAAAAAAACCCTAAGCGACATGTTTGATAGCCGACATCCAGCTGTTCTCCAGGTGGAATTGCGTTTGACATTTTCACTGTTCATCATCTTCTGTGCGGTCCGTCTCCATGCACCTGCATGTCTATCATCATATCTGTATTTGCGCACGCTGCGAACCTTTAGTCTGAGCGTGCACAGAACGGCCGACGTGTGTGAGAAGAAGTAAAATGTCACGCAGAGCAACAAAGAGCAGGAGGAAGGAGGCGACGGACGGGAAAAGAGACGGGACGACATGAGGCAGGAGGGCAAAGATGGACGGAGAGATGAGCAAGATGAAATGATGAGAGTTGGACACCTGAGGACAGGTTTTCACATTTCATACAGGAATTCAGTGATTATACTGCAGAAACATTTGCAGATCAAAGTTGAGGTTTGTGTAATTGCAGGCTGAAATTGTTTATATTTCCAGAACTTTGTGAGTAAAAATGTTTTTTATAGTGTGCCTGGTGATTGAGCTTCAGCTACCCAACACGTTTACATAAGCAGGTACCTTAAAAACAATAATTTAGAATGTCTTTTTGAACAAAAGACATTTGCTTAGGATGTCTTTTACCGCAACAGTTTTTATTATAGTTGCTGCATTTAACATCTTTTTAAAAATCACCATAATGAAGAGCTCAATAAAAAGCTTAACATGGGATTTAACCAATAATTAGCTAAAGAAAATCTAATTAAAGTGCTTTTCAGATTAGCTCCCAATAGTGAAATGCAACCTGACAGTTTAAAATGATGTCAGAGTTTATTACAAACATCATTAGTCACTAATGAGGACGATATCAGATGCTTTTCAGGGACTTTTTTCAGAAACAGGAAAAGATTACAGATTATTCAGACGTTTTTCTTTCTACTTTGTTTGGTGAAAATGATGCAATGATGGGATTTTTTTTGTTTAAGTCCATGTGAGGCAGTGGATGATTGCTGCAGATATGTGTTTTATTTTGTTTTAAGCACATGCGTTCTTTTGACTCCAAATTAGTTTGATTTTTACAATAAATTTTTCTCAAAATTTGCCAAAAACACTGGGTTTAAGTGTCTTGATGTCAAGTTATAATCCGGATCGATAGTCATGTTTAACATCATACATTTGTGCAAGTATCATGAAAATTACTTACAAATATTTAGAAATTGGCATGACAAAATCAAATTTTGATCGCCAGAACAAAAACCACAAAATCCTGTATGGACTGACCAGTATGAAAAGATGTTCAATATTATGTAATTTTAAGAAAAGCTTATTGAATACTGAAGCAACTATTTGACATTTTAACAGTTTAATGGTTTTATCAATACATTCTGGCACAACTGGCCCTTTAAGAACATTCAGATTTTTCATTTCGCCCAAAATAAAAATGAGTTTAGAGGAATGGAGATAAAAGTTTCACCAATATATTAAAACTAAGTTGAGGGTAAAATGGCATGCATGAGTCCTGGTTCAGAACAGGCTTTGGGTTTTAGGTACAGGGTCAAAATAAGAGAAAAAAAAGACAAAAAACCCAGCAGATAATCCACTAAATACTCCATGAACAGGTCAGTCTCCTGGTATTTCATGTGTCACTAAAATATCATGGTTTCAAACAAACCTTGACATTTTGGCGTGAAAATTGTACAAAATGTAACAAATCAATTAATTCAGCTTTCATGCAAAGTAAGAAAATCTTGAACTGAATAACATTTGCACCACTTGCTCTGCTTTTAGACTGAAACTTTTGTGCCATTAAGATCTGTGAGCGATCAAGCTTTAATATTGAAATTTATATGTTTTTGCAGTTTCTTCTCACTTTCTGTTTCCTGTTTAATGCTTTATCTCAGTTTCGTTTTTATTAGTTTCTGTGTATCTATTGTAACCATAACATTAACCATCTATAAGACTCTTAATTTGCTTTCCTAAAGCTGATTTACGACTCGAAACGGCTGCATTAATTCTATAATCCAAGCTCTGAGGACATGTTAATTTATATCCCAATTAAGCCCAAACATAAATCTCAAACAGTTCAGCGCAAATAAATCAGCTGCACACTTCCTTAATGAATCACAGCGTACCTCGCTTTTTCAGGCTTTGTTCGTATAAAGGTGGGAAAAATGTGTGAATGGCAAAACTGTAAACCTATGATGTGTACATCTTTAGGAAAAGCAGAAAACAAACATCTTGACCAGCTGCGTGTTGGAGAATAATTTTCTTTCAATATTCAACAAAGCCTGTTTTACTTAATTACTTAAAAATGTTTTTATATTTAAGAAAATGCCGAGTTAAATCTAATGAAGTTCAGAAATGGGTTAATCAGCTCACACTTTAGACCATTCTTCAAAAAAGAAACCTGTATACTTAAGAAAAACAGACGCTTGTTTTTTTATACAATGGTGCATAAGTTCACTCTGATGCTAATTCATCGGTGCTAATTTTACCGCTTTCAGAAACTTTGAAAACCTTCAAAATACTTCACTTTCCCAGATAAATCCATAAGCGCCAATTTACTTGGTTGCACATTTTCAGTTGAATAAATTTCAACCTTTGTGTTGAAGTTTTAAATTCTTCAAGTAGTTGATATTTATGTTCATGCTCTTGTTTTGAAGTGGGTGAAGATGTTCACGCAGTCCTCTCGTGCGGCAAATGACATTTATCCAAAATGCATTGCTGAAGGGTTAGCACAACTCGCTTTCTAGCTAGCGATGCCCCCCGCTGCCAACTACTGCAGCACGTTGTTGGTAGCACGAGCATCCAGGCTTTCTTTTAATATCTGGAGATGCATAAATCAGAATTTTGTTTTCTATTTTAATTTTAGCTGTTTATCTCTGAACTCTTTTGAAAGAAGATATAATAGCATTCATAACAGCTTTGCTCTTGGAATTAGTCAAAAAAGTTCAATAGCAGGTTGAGAGAGAGAGGACCCCAATAATGTTATTTTATTTTAATCAGAGAAAACAGTTAGCCAATGACAGCTTAGCCATGCTAATTAGCTAACTAGCAAGAGCAGCATTACTAAAATTGCGGTCTGTTTATTCCTGGAAAACAGAGATTTCCACAAAGTTAAAGTTGAAGGTTTTTATATTTTAAGAGCAAATTTGTTGCCTTTTTGGTCCTGTTATACAATGACTATGTCATTCCTTCATCCATCCATTACTTTTATTTTCTTTACAGCAAACAAGGAAGATCCTGCCTTGTTTGCTGTAGCATGAAGAGTAGTTAAAGTTAATATTAAATTATGTATGTTTCAGGTTAAAGGTCGTATTCCATTTAGCCTTCCTGTTATCACCTGTAAGTGTTGCTCTTTCAAGCAGCCTGAATCAACCATATGCACCTTTCTGGGTCTTTACATTTATACTCCGCAGTGGTGAACACCTAACTTTGTGTCTTCCTCCCTCAGTGAAGGCTTTAACAATGATGAGCGTTGCCGTTAGCGACACCTGGTAACGTTTATGGTGCCTTTGAGAAAAACTTTAGGTGTCTGACTGACTCGACAGTCAGGGCTGATCAAGATAAACATTGGCTGCCATAAATTAGCTCTTAGATTGTAGCTCCGGATTAAACCGACACATTTATAAAGGTTCACAATCCAACATTTAAAGGACAGACGGAAAATCTATTTAATCTCTTCATCATTAAGAGGAATGAGGTTTAGATGCACCTTGACCAGGCAGTGCTTTTCTCGCTCTCTGGTGTTGGATGACGCTCCGTGTCTCGAGGGGATAGGGTTATCTTTTCTTCATTTCACACCTATAAACAACCACTTACATGGTATTTAATTTCATGAATAATTTACTAATCTTCTTCCCTCCTAGCTCTGTGCGTTTGCAAGTAAAACAAGAAAGAGATGAGAAAAAGACGCTCCTTTCATAACATCTTCATTAGTTTGTTTTCTCCACTTTAATTTCCAGGATTTATCGTTTCTCTAGCTTTGCTGTACATTTAGAGAAACTCATGCGGCAGCTCCACAACTTACATTTAGTCCTGTTTGCCTGAAACAGAAAAACCAGCACTTGAATTTGTTTTAGTATTGAGCAACTGTCAAATTTTAACACATCAAGCAAAGGTCGGAGGTGAAAACGAGGTAAAAGCCTGAGCGGAAATAGAAAACCGGATTTTCCAGAGACTTTTTTTCTGCCACGTTTACTAAAATTTGGGTCACTTTCAGAACTTTTCCTTTAAATTCATAACATAAGAGCAACATATTTATTTGATAAGATAAAAACACCAACATTGGACTCAAAGGAATGACTCCCGCCCACTTGAACACTCACAAAAGCGTAAATCTGCTAATGACTGGTCAGCTAGCACTCAAGGCAATGTTTTCACATGATTTACTGAGAGCTACCAGATCAGACTCAATGTTTTAGAAACTCTAGAATATCCAGCTGTTAGCTTTAATAATAACCCGATTAAAACTCTCATTTGTAGCTCACTCTGGATAAAAGTGCTCACTAAATCTGTAAACACAGATACTTTAAAAGATTTAGGTGAAGCAGCGGCTCAACTTGAGTAGAAAATTAAGTGTGGGAGGCATCATGAATGAAATGTAAAGAGACGCTTGAATAAGGTGTAGGCGGTACAGAGAGAGACAAAAGGTAAACAGAGTGAACATTCACAAAGGAAGTGTCAGCGTTTGCCATGAGCAATCTGCTGTGGCATGTTGCCTTGCATGAGTTGACGGAGCCTACGCCCCGTAAATGTTTGCCTTGAACACTCAGATCAGCTCACAGTTTTTGTCTTACAGCAGAAAGAGCTTAATAAGTAGAAATTAAATTTGGAAATGGTTTAAAAGTACAGTCCTCTATATCTCAATAAAAAAACACCTTCAGGTTCATGACAACGCAGCAGCAACATAAAACGTAGATGAAAGCGCAAACTGAGCTGCTGGCGCCCCACCGGGGTAAAATGACGCTCCTACCTTGACCCCTCGCACTCTGAACTCGGCCAGAGCTCGGCTCATCTTGGAGGCGGCCGTGTTCAGGTCCTTCCCGCTGGCGATCACCTTCACCAGCAGCGAGTCGTAGTGAGGCGAGATGATGGCGCCCTGGAAGGCCGAGGCGCTGTCCAGACGGATCCCCATGCCTTCGCCGCTCCTGAACACCTGTCAGAGGTCAGTTAGCCATGTTAGAGCCTTAAATACAACATGTGCAAACATTACCGACATCTCGGTTCTGATATTCTTTCAGATGGCACATTTTTTCCTCAGTGTGATACAGAACCTAATCCGAAGCATGTTCTGCACATTTATCAACTGTTTTACAAAAGTGGAAGTACTAAATTAAAAATTAGGTATAAGTTTGAGTAAAATGAACTATTGACAACATCTTAATTATCTCATTCACTGAATGAAACTGAATGACAGTCGCAAACGTTCATGGACGCTCTGAGTTTGTCATGGCGTCACGTCAGTCTCCAAAAGGAGTGTGACCGATTTTTGATACTTAAAATGTCTTTCCAATGTCAGATGTTCATTAGAATTTGAAGTTTATTGATCATTGAAAATGTTTCATCGGATCGGGATTACACTGCCATCATATTAGTTGAAAATGGTCTCAAAACAATACTGTTGTTTATCTCAATAACTTGTGGGACCATTTATCATCCAATAAAAATATGTTGCTGTGACAGGCCTATAAAAAAGATCTAATTTTAATGTCATTTTGGATCCTTTTGTCATTGTATTCAAGGCATTTCTCAGGAACAGCAACAAATGTTTCCTGCAGCTTCTCTGCTGGTCCGCCGGTTCTTCACTACTCGTGAATTATTGTTGAGGTGAGTGCAAAAATGGTTGCACACTTTGGAAGAACAAGACAAGAGTTTTGTCCTGGAGATCGTATTGGCTGCTGCAGCTGTGTCATGTGACCAGCTTGTGTCTGAACAGGTGAAGCCTGGTGTAGCAGAGCGACGCCTGATGATTCTTGAGCTTTGGAAAACTGCTGCTACTTGTTCTGATTCTGATTAATTTATATTGGAAATGTATTCTTAACCCTTCTACACCGAACATTTCGACGACACTCATGACACTCTGCGCTATCTGAACATTTCAAATGGTTTCTGAAATTGGAGATATTGCGCTTTCCAGCTAATCTGGGGTTATGAGGGTAATTTCCCTCCCGCCGTAGCAGGAAGCATGTTTTTCTTTGGTTTAATCTGATGAAACTCTCCTTTAAAAGTTGGTAAATTGCAAAAAGTAACTGCTAGATATTGAAATTTCCAGTTCAGCCTTTCCAGAAATGGGCAAAAGTATTTACTCAAGATATTTAAAGAACTTTGTACAATTAAAATAAGCAAAGGCGGAGACCTGGAACTCCCTTTAACCCTTTAAACGTTGTCTTTAAAGGGTTAAAAAGATAGAAATATTACAGTTTCACTGCACATTTTGAGAATTTGCGTATAACTTCTGCATAATAATGCATGAAGTGTTTGTCTCAACGCTGCTCAGGTACTATTATTAGCTTCTTAAGGACGCCTTAATGTTTGCACTGCAGGAATGCAAACATCACATCTGTTTTAATCAAACTCGCTTTAGAAGACAACGGCTGCCAGAAATATGAGCAGAGAAATTAGCAAAAGGCAGAAAACCTGCAGGAGGAAGAAAGTAGCTGCATCACGACCAGTTGGCAGGAGAGCAGAAACGAAGGGGAGAAATGAATGTCCAATACTTCAACATATGGAGGCCCCGGAGGGCTACAAGCGAAAGATGAGTAGAAATTGTAATTATAACAATGTTGTGCCGCGCTGATGCTATGCTGGAAATACCTTCACTCAATGTGAGCTGCAGAGAATTATGATGACAAACGTTTGTCATGAGCTTCATCTTTTTTCTTCCAAATTTGCCACAAAGATTCAAAATTAACTGCAAAGTTACTGAAAAGAACCCGATGGCTTCTGCAAACATAAATGTTGCTTTCTTCTTCCGTTGTGGAGTTACCTCTTAGGGTGGGCCGCCAGTATTCACAAGACACCAGGAATCTGCAAATACTTGAGATCTTCTCTTATAACTGGCCATTTTAAAAGTTCGAACACCAAATATACTTTAATATGTATGAATACATAAGGTGGAAACCATCTTAGCAGCAGAAACTGGCATCCACTGTCCTCCGTATCGCCAGTGTTTCAAGGACAATGAGTGGCGCTTCTGGATTGGCTGCTTTGTTTGGTAGCTAAGAGAGAGTTATATATATATATATATATATAACTGCCTACCTCAGACCATGAGAGACATTGAGAAGCAAGGAAACATGCCGGCTCAGACGTCGCCTGGCCAAACAAGGTCTGCGTCAGGTGTTGGGGAACCAGAGCACCTTGACGATAAATGGGCTACTGGAACAAGACGGAAATGGGCGAGAGGTGAAAACTTGGATCTGTTGGAATGCTACTACTCAAGTAGCCCTAATCGGAGAGGCTATATGCAAAGACTGAGGGAGGAATGGTTACTTCGACATCCCCAGTCTACACTAAGTGCTAAACAACTAGTAGCTCAGTGTTCCAACATCCGCAAACGGCAATTGCTGTCACAACTTGAGATTGACGAGGTACAACACAAATGCTACGGCAAAGAGGAGGAACCTGGATGTCAGGATGGGCGGGGCTTAACTACGAGCCCCCGCCCAGAGAGGGAGTATGCAGCCACAATGAAGAAATCTGAGCTGAATAAGGCTGCAACTTACCTGAGAGATACGATCATGGATGACAACCAGACCTCCTCGGCGCCAATTACAACGGCTGAGTGAAGTACCATCAGAAAGCCTCATTGAAGATGTGAATGCAGCATTGAGAACAATCCCTAGCAACACCATAACGGAAACCAATGAGCTGATTTACAACTCAGCATCAGTGATCCTTGAGCTGCTTGGCTATAAGAGCAACCATGAGAGACAGTACCCACCATGGAAAAGACGGCTGGAGACCAAAATCAAGGTGACAAGGAGGGAAGTGAGCCAACTATCAGAGTTCCATAGGAGTGCAATGAAAGGACCAGTACCCAGGAAGTACAGCCAGATGCCCATACCTGAAGCACTCGAAACTGCCAAACAGAGGATCCAAGCCTTGGCCAGTCGCCTAAAGAGAAACACAAGGGAGAAGCCAGAAGGATAAACCGGCTCTTCTCCACCCAACCAGCTAAAGTGTACTCTCAATGGCAGGGTAATAACAACAGAGCAGACCCACCAAGGCTGGAGACTGAACAATACTGGAAAGGCATATGGGAAAGGGAGGCGTCCCACAACAGCAATGCACAGCGGCTGATCTCTCTATGAGACGACCATAGCAACCTCCCTGAGCCCCGGTAACCATCACTGTGGCAGATGTCCAAGAAAGAGTCTCAGGTATGAAAAACTGGACAGCACCAGGGCCTGACATGATCCATGCCTACTGGCTAAAGAAGCTCACTGCCCTCCATGAGCGACTGGCAGCCCAAATGAACCAGCTGCTACAAAAAGGGACTCACCCTGAATGGTTAACAATCCTGATCCAGAAGGACCCATCAAAGGGCTCAGTCCCACCCAACTACCGACCAATAACCTGTCTCTCCACAACCTGGAAGCTCATGTCAGGCATCATAGCGGCTAAGATAAGCAAACACATGGGTAAATACATGAGCACGGCACAGAAGGGCATTGGCGTAAATAGCAGAGGAGCCAAACACCAACTCCTTGTAGATAAATTATTTCAATACTTCTCATTTGAAAAATGATTTTCTCACAACAGACCATTTGCTCTGTGAACGTCGCCATATTCCTGCCTTTTAATTCAAAATATACCAGACTGGGATGTGAGTATAAATGTCTTTTTAGCAAAATTTCAGCTTTTCCATGTTGCACTTTTAATTTGTGACAGTGACAATAACGTTTATAATCTATTCTAAAGCGTCAAATGGAGCAACGAAGTGAGTAATGCACTCTGCCAAGGTCTGCTTGGATGTGGACGTAGCTGAAGAGTGAATCAATGGCGTAAAGGAGGCGGGGCTAAAGACACTCTGGAGAACCGGGACACACTACACACTGGAACCACAGCGGGACGCGCATTTATAGGACAAGGTGGAAGTGTGAGCATTCAGGATACCAAGAGTCTATCGGCTGCAACTAAAATGAAAAAGAGAAGCAATGGAAATGTGTTCTCCTGTAAATGAGAACAATTCCACTTTTGTTTTGTTCTGCTGCTTTGTGAAAACAGAAATCAGTGTCTGGGTTTCCAAATGCAGCACAATAGAATAACAGCGTTTTAATTTTCCTCCCAAAACAATAAGATTGCCTGCACACAGCTTTTCCAGGTGGCATAAAGAAACTGTTTTCACCAGCAGGTGAAATAAAGCTGATAAAAAAAAGTAGAAAAAAACTAGATTTACTTGACTACGGAGTCGGAATAAAAGTCCTTCCACTATCAGTATCCAACTCTCGGCACCCTTTGCTTTCCACTGCTTACTTTTCCTCTCTCCTCATTAGAGGGCTATAAAGCAAACTGCCCTCTGCCCAAGCCCTTTAACACTGCAGGCTAAACAGAAACACCCGACCAGAGCAGCAGTTCGCGCCGACTGCAGAGCCACAGAGTCAGAGTGGCCGGCTGCAGCCGGCGTTTCTGCCGCTTTTCCCAGTGGAAATGGAGGACGGCGTTAAGCCTCGCTTACAGTGAAACTGATGCCGCTCTTTGGTTCAGTCACTGTTTAACCTTCTAAGACGTTGGCCGGCTGAAAAGTGGGGTTGATGCTCACAGAGGGCTTTAACACTTTTATACAGAGCTTCAAGAAACAACCAATAGTGGGACCTGCTGCACACCTCATGTTTAGCATGTCGGGGAATCGGTCAGCTTCTTAAGTGGGGCTCTTAAAGCCGTTATGAGGTAAATCCACTCCTGCAGAACTGCATCAGAAGCTTCACTTTGACAAAACAAATGAGGCTTGATTTCTAAATGAAAAGCCAAATCACTTTCCCACCAAGGAGCAGCAGTCCAGTTTTTCTCTTCAGACCAGAACCTGAGCCGCTGTTTATGAGAGCTGCAGTGCAGATCCCGGATAAGAGCGAGTGCACTGAATTTCTCCAAAACTCATAAAAAATAAAATAAAACAAGAAGTTTTATTCAGTTGACCCCTTTTTCTTATGCTTTTCTTTTACCGCACTTTTTTCTTCCACTAAATTTTTCAGAAATATGGTTGGATCCAGCACAGCTTCTTATGAAGCTCATGGAGGGAGTCAATGGCTGTTTTAGAAAATGTATAATTATTTTCCTTTGGGATCAAAAAAGTACTTTACAAAAAAGTATAAACACTGGATATATGACTGAGTAATAAATCTTTACAACGTTTACTTTCTTTAAAGAAAAATACAACTTTTTGATAATATTTCTCTTTATTTTAATGGATTTTAACAAATATGATCCTGAAATATCAAATATTAAACACAAAATGTAACTAAATCTACATGCAAACTAATACAACCCATAAAACCCAAACCTTTAGCACAAATAAAATCCAAAAAAATCAAAATGAACAAAAATAAACACTAAATATTTTGTTGTTTGTAATAAATCTGTACAAGTTTTACTTTTAATTATTTTACTTCAATAACTACATTTTTTGCTGATATTACACTTTATTTTAGTTGATCTTGAACAAATCCCATGCTGAAAGACATAATATTTTAAAAAACTAATTTACAATAACTCCATTTACATGAGTATGAAAATTAATAAAACTCGTAAAAGTTTTTTTTTTTTTTTTTGCTAATTTTAAATCCAAGATGATCAAAATAAACAAAAATAAACACTAAAATATTCTATTCTGTGTAATAAACCTATCTAAATTTTACTGTTTTAATAATTTTATTGAAATAATTACATTTTTTGAACAATATTTCTCTTTATTTTATTGGGTTTTCAACAAATCCCATGCTGAAAGATCTAATATTAAACACAAAAAGTAACTAATTTACAGTAACTCCATCTGCATGAGTATGTAAACTAATAAAACCCATAAGACCCGAGCTTTTTGCACAAATAAAATAATGTATTCTTATGGTGAAAACGGCTGGATCCACCAAAATGAAGGCCAACAATGTGAAAACAGCGCTGCGTGTTTGTGTCAGGAGGCTAATGAAATGTGCAGCAAGACAGATGTTTGGCTGCTGCACTTGGCTGAACAAACATATAAATGGGATATGAAGTTAGACACGAATTCACAACAGTAACACGGTGGATCCTCGGTTATTAGAACTGCACAGATGGGATTTGTTTTACAGAAAATTGTCACTGAAAAGAGGAGGAAGTATAACCTGGCAGATAACTGGAGGAGTTTATTAATTTTCTCTAAATTAAATGTTTGCACTCATTGAAGATAATGTAGCATTTCCATAATGCTAATAAGGAATTTGGGAGTGTTTTTGTGTGAGTTTGTGAATATACACTCACTGGCCACTTTATTAGGTACATCTTGCTAGTGCCAGGTTATTCTGCCTTCAGAATGAGGTACTGGAAACATTCCTCAGAGAGTCTGGTCCATGTTAACATGACGGCATCATGCAGTCGCTGCAGATTTGTTGGCTGAACATCCGTGATGTGAATCTCCCGTTCCACCAGATGCCAAAGGTTTTCTACTGGACTGAGATCTGGTGACTGTGGAGGCCATTCGAGTTCAGTGAACTCATTGTTCTGAGATGACTGGCGCTTCATGACAGGGGTAAAAAGTATTTATGCCATCAGAAGATGGGTACACCTTGGTCATAAAGGGATGAACATGGTGAGCTGTGGCGTTGACACGATGTTCAGTTGGTACTAAAGTGTGCCAGGAAAATGCACCATTCCATTGCACCACCGCTACCAGCCTGAACCGTTGATACAAGGCAGGATGGATCCAAGCTTTCATGTTGTTGACGCCAAATTCTGACCCGACCGTCCGAACGTCGCAGCAGAAATCGACTCATCAGATCAGGCAACGTGTTTCCAGTCTTCTATCGTCCAATTCAGGTGAGATTGTAATAATTATAGCCTCAGTTTCCTGCTTTTAGCTGACAGGAGTGGCACCCGGTGTGGTCTTCTGCTGCTGTAGCCCAGCCGCCTCCAGGTTCGACATGTTGTGTGTTCAGATGTGCTGTTCTGCATACCCCGATTGTAACGAGTGTTTATTTGAGTTACTGTTGCCGTTCTATCAGCTCAAACCAGTCTGGCCATTCTCCTCCGACCGCTGGCATTTGTGCCAACAGAACTGCCGCTGACTGGATATTTTCTCTTTTCTGGACCAGTCTCTGGTTGGGCGTGAAAATCCCAGTTGATCAGCAGTTTGTGCTCATACCAACAACCACGCCATGCTCAAAGTCTCTTAAATCACCTTGATACACGATCTGCTTCTGATGCAGCAGATCGTCTTGGCCATGTCTACCTGCCTAAATGCATCAGGCTGCTGCCAGGCGATTGACTGATTCAACAGTTGCGTTAGCGAACAGTTGGACTGGCGTACCTAATAAAGTGGCCGGTGAGTGTATGTGAACAATAGGGTTTAGCTGTGGGGCACACAAACACAAAAATGGTGCTGCGGTGAAGCCACAATACTTCAATCTAATTTCCCCAAGACTGGCTGAGACACAGCACCGCTACAGATCACAGTCAGAAACAGAAGAGCTACTGTACCGACCGAACCGAAGGGGAAGTCAAGTACCGTGTTAATAATTCAAGTCAAGGTGATGGTTTCTTTCAGCCCAGGGCACTGTCAAACAGGAAAAAATCACTATTTCCTGCTCCTACACTCCCACCATGTCATTGTTTCTGTCTTATCTCTTTCTTCATCGTCTCCAGGGAGTCAGAGGCACAAATAATTTAAGTAGTGTGTTGGTTTGACACACATACTGATGCAACTCTAGTCAGGCACTCGGAGTCACTGGAGCCCAGATCTGTGTCCCGCTCGGTTTTTAATCACCAGATACTCACAAACACGAACCTTGCAGCTTCGTATTAAAGCCGCCTGATAATCTTTCCACCCTCTGTCAGTTTATCCAGCTGTAAACTTTCACTCTGTTACCTATTCTTCAACATTGACGCCACATTTTTCTATATTTCCTTCCAGTTTCCTGTCAGAAAGCAGCAGTCTACAACCCCTCCATCCGTTTCCTGAATGCTTCCAATACATCACTAATAGTTCCCAGTTCCTCTGCAGCGCAGGTCAACATTTCTCTGACTTTGAATGAGAAAAATGTTGCTCCATCATGGGGTTCATTACAAATCACTCACTGCTACTGCAGTCTTTTAAAAAAAACACCAAATGTAGCAGCTCTGGATTCAGAGTGGATTACAGCGGACCGGGTCAGAGTAGTTACCGTCAGCGGATAAATGGGAAAAACTCTGAACAAAACGGTAAAAATAAATGGATGGAAGGAAATTTCTGTTAATACGCTGACGTATGATCATAAAAACTAGCAACACTCTGGTTTCCATGGTCCGAAAATGATTCTCATTAGACTCAAAGCTAGAGCTAAAAGTTGGCCCTGATGCGTTTTTAATAAACCTTCAACAAGAAAACAAGAATACACAGTTTAACCCTTTCATGCATAGTTCTCACTACAGTATCTAAAAGCCATTTTCTTGAGCTTCTTGTGGATTTTTATGTTATAAATGCACACAGACCGCTGACGTGGACACGAACGCATCATGAAATACACCATCAACTACTGGCCATCAGCTGCAAATGCAAGAAAGTAGTTTTGTTAAATCCAATATGGCCGACAGACAAAAACGCACGCCAACCGACCCGGACGCTCCTCCTGCTGTAGATGACTCTTTCAGGTAAAAACATATTGTGACATCAGAAAACCCCTAAAGAACAATACTACTGATGTGTTTTTAAAATAACTTTGTATTTGGAGAATTGATCACCTAAAAAAAAAATAATGTTTTTTTTTTTTCTGTACCTTTTTTTATGCCTTAAGAAATTTAAAAAATTGGAAAAACAATCCTGACACAAAGGACCTTAATTTATGCGTGAAAATGATAAAGTTGTGTCAATCTACTTATTGTAGTTTAAATAGAGAACAAATTTAAATAAAGAGGACGTTTATCATTTACCGTGATAAATTTCTCAGATTTATAAAAATTCTGATTTACTATCATAGTAAATCAAATTTAATGTTTAAAATCCCCCAAAACTTTCTGTATTGTCAGAACTGTTACTTTGTGTAGTTTCTCCAATGTTTGTTCAATGAGCGTATCAATAAATATCAATAAGTTCAATAAACGTGCAAAGTTCAGTGATATAAATCAAACTTCTTCATATGACTGGTGTCCTAAAGACGCGAATTACCAACGGATTTGTTTTCATGATCGGTATTTATATTTATAAAATACCTTTATTATTTATTGATGTTTAGATGCAGTGGCAGCTAAACAGTAACCTAGAAAATAAATGATTTTTATCGTCACTTTTATCGCTATTTCAAAATACGGTGATATACATCTGAAAGTATTTTAAACGACAGAAAGACACAATGTTTTTGTGAACTGCAGCAAATATGGCAGATTTCTTTCCTATGTTGGGTTTACGTAGTTATTTAGTCATGTTTGATTGGTTTGGATGTTTAAGCCCAAACTAAACTAATTACTATAATAGCAGAAAAGTCTTATGGTAATTTGTAATAGCAGCAGTAAAGTCATTTATTGTGTCTAAACAGAAAATACAGAGGTACAGCTGTGATTTCCACACTGTTATTTTTATCAATTAAGTTCATCTTTGGTTTCAATGTCGTAAACTTTTACATATTTTTAGTTGAAACTTAAGGTTATTTTATAGAAAAGCTGCCCTTTCACAGATTTTTCCTTTGAAAACATCTGAAATATTCTTAAGAAAATTCAGCTTGGGAAACAGAAATACCTCAATCAGTCAAACCTTTGGGTGAGCAATATTATCACAAACTCTCTGCCCTGTTAAATATATAAATACTTCTTACTGAAATCTCACTGCAGCATCACAGGCATTATAATTGTTCTGAAATAGCGTTAAAATTATTTCCAGACAGGCAGCAACATTTCCAAAGGCAATGGTTTCTTTTCTTCTTGGCATCGTTTTAAAGTTTACATCCTCCAGAGGAAAAAGGCTAAAACTCCTGCTTTAATAGAGAGCGTTGACGATTTATTAACTAAACCCGCCAGATCAGCCGTAATTTACTCCAGATTCCTCTGGAAGCAGCCAGCGTGAACTTACATATTCCATTTTCAGTGTTTTTACATGCCGCTTCGCCATTTTAGTTTTGTTTTTAAACTCACGTTTTTAATCTTGTACTTGAAGATAGATGTAAATAATTTTAGAGTTCAGTAAAAACCAAATTGCGTTCAGTAAAGCTGCACTGTATTCATGTGCTACGATTCTGCCTTGGGCATTAAAGCAAATAAAACTTTTTAAGCAAAATTAAGTTCACTTGTGCCGTTTTGAGTCGTTTGAACTGGAGAAATTCAAATTTTTTAGGTAAATCACCTTCTAATCCTTTTACCAAACTGTCTCTCCTGCTGCTACCAAGTTTCACTTTGTTCCTTGTCAGATTCGCTGCTAATATAGCAACACGCGGAACATGTCTGAAGTCAACGTATAGAGAAAAAGGCTCCAAGACGAAAACACATTTCGAGCAAGCTGTGAAGAATAAAAAACGCAGACAAAAACTGACGGCAGTATCTGAGCTCCAACTGATATTGTACCAATTAGAGGAGGAGAGGAGCAGATGGAGCAGCAGAGCTACAGAAAGTTAAAGAGTAATAAGTGAAGAGACAGAATGACAGTGAGGCAAGAAGATGGGAATATAAGTGCAATTTTAATGGTTAAAATCTACCTGTGAGGGTGAATCAAAGGTTTGGAGATGTGTTAGGAGAGTGAGAAGAGACAAAAAGAGATAAAAATGTGTTTTCTTGTAATTGTTTTGAGCTCTCGAAACAAGTGGGATTCATCTGTAGGTGTTTTTTATACAAAAGCCAAGGTTAAAAGGTTTTTGACATTAGAAATGCATGAAACAAGTTTGAGCTGCAAAGCTATTTGTGCCTTCAAACTGATATTTCAGGGACACTTTAGACAGAAGCAGCAAAGGAAGTTATTAATGGAAGATATTTCTCAAATATTTTGTCACAAGCACCATTATAACGTTTCAATGCATTACAAAAGCTGCTGTTGTCTCTAACAGGAACAGTAATACTGCCAGGAAAACGGATCTACATCCCAGTAGTTCCCCCATAAATGTAACTCCCAGTTGCCTCCAAGTGTTTGGTAGTTTTACATCGCAGTGGAGGCAGCTCGTCTTTGCACGGCCGCTTTTTATTCAACCACACAGGAAAACCTTCACAGAGATGCAACAGCGTCTGAGTCAGATTTACCCCTTTGGATGATTCTCCTAATGCAAAAGAAAAGCCTGCTTGAGCATAAGCTACCAGAATCAAATGTATTCCTTCAAGCTTTTCTGGTACAAAGCTGAAGTCATGTCTCCATGACAGATCATCCCAGGCCTGCAGCGGCACAGCAGCTACTGACCATCACCCAACAGGCAGGTCTTGTTAATCACATGTGTTTTGGGAAACGGATGTTCTGGGTTCTGCTTTTACCTACTGGATTTAGCAGGAAGGGAGCTAAAGCCGTCATTTGAGAATCAACGTTTAGTTTCTGAGCTGCTCTGAACTTTGGTACAAGCCCTGATCACACAGATGAACACGAAATTTTCATCACGTTTTATGGAGAAATGGTGGCGCTGCAGTATGTATGCCAGGCCAATGGGCGGCGCTGTAACACTGCCACACAACAATGCATATAAAATGTTGAGAGTGAGGCTCATGTGGGTTACAGAGATGGAGTTAACATGTTATTTAAAAAAAAAAAAGACGTACACACTGAAACACAAAACCACCATTTTAAAATGTTTCTGGTCTCCAAAAACACATTTAGATCCGTGTGGACGAACAGCCGAAACGACTAAACCTCTACAGACACACCTGATGTGTGGATGGAGGTATTTTACAAACTCCTAAAACTGTGATCATGAAAAGGTCCTGAAAAATCACCAGTCAATCTGTCACTGCCATTTTTGTTGTTACTTTAGTTTTGGTGCTTTTTGTGCTTTCACAGCTTCCAGTAGTGGCTGCGTGACGGAAATCGACTTTGGGACATTTTATACAGATTCTGAATCGCAGTAAATGAGGATTGCGATTATTATGTGAATCGAGTTTTTGGCGACTCTTATTAGATTCAAAAACAAATCTTTGACACTTTGAGCGACACTCCAATTTGAATATTTCATATATCCTCTATGAAACAATCTATAGTCAGTAAACAATAAAACAATTAGCAAAACAATATTTTGTTGAGTCAGAAGTAATGTGTAATAAAAGAGTTAAGCTGTTTCACAACCATCAACCTCTCTTCTACAGATAAATGTGCAGACAAGCCGAATGTTCATCGCCTTATTAAATCTGGATCATGTACTGGCAACACGTCAAATTAAAGTTATCTAATTTGAGATTAAAATACGTATACAAAGGTGTTTAAAATCACAAGATTAATTTAATAAAAGAGCAACTTAAAAACAGAGAAATGAAAGAAAACAATGTTTATTTTTTGCCATTTAGAACCAGGCTTGAGGAGGAACAGTCACCTTACATCATCATCAAATATTAAAATAAACAAATCCTTTGAAATCTAGTGCATTAACCTGAATATACATGTCAGAAAAAACACTGACACCTGCCTTTAGCAGAGGGATGCACTGACATAAAACAAAAGTAATGCAGCGTTGAGCTCTGTCGGTTTTCTGAGAGTGAACGTAATTAGTTTTACAGCAGCCTGTGTGAAAGGAGCTTATTTATCCCAGAGTCTGCAGAGAATTCAAACATTAGAGGTCATCTTTGCAGCCGAGGGCAGGTTTATACACTCTGGACGTTAATTTACTCATAACATTTGTTGGGCTCATTCTGTCAATCAAAAGATGTGAGACACAAACTACGACATGAAGAATAAAATTTTTATTTCTGTGCGGTTTTCGCACCGATGAATGTTATTAATGCACGCATCGCCTTCAGTTTACTCCTAAAACTGATGTCACACACTTGGACTTTCTGACTTAAGAGAAGATGAGTTATTATCATTTTTTCCTTTATAGTGACATAGCTCCACTTGTCCCCCACATGTTCCTGCACATCACTGATCAGCTGGCTGAAAGTAAGTAAAATGTTATGTTTTCAAATGCAACAAACCATAAAAACGATGCTTTTAACAGGAGAATGCTACATTTCATAATTAAACGTTGCAAAAAACATTGAGGCAATTTTCACACTTTTTAAGCACCAAACTTTGGAGATAAACATGTACTATTGTATAAGTTTTATTTCTGTTAATGTCTTGTAAAAGCATTCTACTCATCATTATTATTATTATTATCATTATTATTCTGAGAACAAAAAAAATCCTCAATTTCAGAAACATTTACAATGTAAGACCACGTTTACGTCAATCAATAACGTATTAGGAATAATCAATATTCATTATACTGAACAAATCAATTTGTGTTGAAATAAATGACCATCCTGTTCAATAACAAAATTACTCGACTTTCAGTAAGGAAATTTTTCTCAAATATTCAAACTGCACACTTTGAATTTCAAGACATTTCAAGGACTTTATACAAAAGTTAAGCACTTTCCAAACCTTGAAACGCCTTAAATTTGAGCATTTTCAATGAATTAACGAAGAACAAAACAAATATATCTGCGAAAGTTTAAAAAAAAAAAGGGGTTGTGGGTTAGAGTCCAAACACGGCTGAAGATTCGCTTTTCTTCTGTTTGAGGCTTTAACTTGTTCTGTGCGCCGTCGGCTCCTCCTTTAGTTTTGTATGCATGAGTAGAGCAGCGTTGATCCTATCCTGGTCTGCAGAGGTTTTTCTGGACCACTGTGGTTTTACACAGATGACCTGCTGACAACTTAATGGTTAAGAATCGAGGCTGTAAATGTCACTGATGACCGCGCTCACACCTGCTATTACATCGCATCTCATGAGCTTAATTTAGAGCTTCCCCACTTGCGATCGAATTATCCTGGGAGGAAGGCATGGAGAATAGTTGGTGACCTTTCCAGATGGACTCTGTTGCCTGCGGCTGTATGAGACATACTCTCAAAGCTCGCCTGCAATCCGCATCACAACCAACCCACCTATATCAAGTCTCCACATTTCCCTCCAATTTCTAGTTCATTTATAGTCTACAGCTTCTTTTTATCCCAGTGTGAGTCTCCTGCCTCCCACTCTGTGCCTCCCCAAAGGCATCCCTGGCTTATTTTTGCTCCTTAAATCATTCAAACCCTAAATGTTTCTCACCCCATCTTTCTTTTGTGTTCCTCCTCTCAGCACTCCAGAACAGCAGCTGTGCAGTTCCTCTGCGAGGCACCAAATACATCTGCAGGTGCATGCCCTTCAAGCAACATCAGCGCCGACACCGTCCCACTCAGACTCTCTCGGCAGCTCCTTGTTGCCTTTCATCTAAAGAGGCGACTACATTAGCCTCTCGATCCTTCCAGAGCGTGACGACGGCTTAATGATCAAAACGAGCAGCGGAGGATCTCTTCTGCTTCTCAACTTTCCCACACTTCCAACGCTTATTGACTTTTTCTTCAATTATTTCCCATTTTTGCCCCGCCTTTACTCCTCCTGGAAGCTCGTTACCCGGTTTTTCACATCTCCTCGTTCGTTTTTTCCTTTCTGTACGCGCTCACCAAGCTCTTCACACCTGTCACTGCCTCATTTTTCCAACATCACGGTTCACCTTTCAACCTTCATTTTTATTCCCCTGAAATTATCTCTCTTAAAAATCTGCTTCCAGTGCCGCGTCTGTCTTTCAGCCATCTGTTGTAAGCGTTACCCAAACAGAACAACATCACACACACACTGGTGGGCAGACACCTGCTGGCCACCCACACAATGCTGCAGTCGGCCTCATATCTAATGTAGTATTAAACATCAGTACAACCATTAGAGTTGGTGGCAACCAGATGTCTGTGACAGCAGAACAAGCTGTTTGGGGCTTTGGAGATGGGAGGAAGTGACAAACAAGCAAATAATCTGATGTACAAGCTGTTGGGAGCTGGATGGACGTCCGGCTCTGCCAGACAGACAGAGGTCCATTTAAGAGGAGAGACGGACGCTAACGAGATGTCGCATGTTTTCGCTCACCGGGCGGCGACAAATTGAGATGTTTGCGTCCAAGGAGTCCAAACATTTGTCTTGTTATAACCAAAAACCTCAGTGTACAGTTTTGCTGCTTCACCTGTGAAACGTGACTCCAAATTATTCACGGAAAATCCACCCATTTGTGGATTTTTTTTTTTTTATATTTGAAGCTAATTGGGAAGCTGACATACCTAAATATAATGCTAAAACAACCAATCCAGGAGCTGCATTTATTTACTTTAAAGCAAATTGGCTGCAAGAAAAACAGTGAATGTTGTTTTCTGCTGAGGTGCTAAGATATTTTTGCAGTGCATTAATGCAAATTTAGACATATTTGGTGTGTAAACTATTAAAATATAACTAATAAAATAAAAAGCAATTCTGCAAAGGTTGGGGTAAAATTTCTCTTTTTTCTCCTTTTATCTAAGATGCTTAAAAGCACCTTAGATAGGATGCTACATTTTATAGCATCTCTTATGATATAAAATATAGCATCTTTTTTTTTTCTTCCTAAAAAAGAAACGCTTTTTGTTTTTTTCACACGTTATCTCTGCTGGACAGTAAAACTTGATCTGAAACAAAAATAACTAGGAGTTATTCCCCATTTGCCCACTAAGGGACATGGGGAAAGATTTTCTTTTACGTTATCTCGCAATAATGTACCGATCAGTTCATGCAGCATAATTGAATACTGAAAGTCTTTATTATTAGGTTTTTCCATGTATGTTAATATCCCGTTTGTGAGATATTGAAATTTTATATCTTTTCCTTTAAGATGCAAATTCACCTTTGTGCAAAATGGAAAAGCAAAACATGAGTTTTCCATCTCTTTCCGACTCTTCTAAGATAAACTAAGAGTTTTTGTAAGATGGAAAGAAATAAAAAAATATATCCAAACTATTTTAATTACTTCTGAGTTATTTTCACAAGGTAATATTTAGGATTGTGTCTCTTTGTGTTTGTGGTCTGATTGGTGAACAAAGGGCCGTTTTCATGTGCAGTTTCATCTCTACACAAACGAACATAAACAGTTTTCTGCACCGAAGAGTTAAGAATATATCAACACGTTTTCACTGAGGCTCTTTAAATGTGTATAGATTTGAAATTGATACTTGACTGTACACAAAATCCATCTTCTAATTTATTGCGAGGTAATGCAAAAGAAAAACTTTCCCCCAACTTCACCGCTTTCCCTTTCCAATTTGTTTACATCTTAAGTTGAAAATTCACTGCATCGCTTTAGTTTCAATTCATTTTTCTGTCAAATAATCATCAGTGTCTATTGCCCATCAACAGACACTTCCATCATAAATATTAAGTCAGTCCTTTTATAAAATGCTGCTCTCTAACTTTGTGGTAAACATCCAGCGGTCATTTTACATCCTGGACCTTCTTGCTGCCGCGTATGGAGAGCTGTTTCAATTAAATAGCAGAATAAATAAATAAATGAGTAATTGGCATCTTTATTCCCATTTATATTTATTCATTTATTTGTTTAATTTTGACTGAAATGTCTCTCCATTGCAGCGTTATCAACTGCGCCGCTGTGCAGGTGGTGTAAACGTAACATTTTCTGGCACAGAAATGAAATATTTCCAATCTAAGCTGGATTCATCTTCCTAACCGACACCAGCAGTGCAGTTATTCTTAATCTAGATGCTAATCTCAAATTAGGACCACAAAACAAACTGTTGATTAAATCCCACTGGAGACGGCTGATTTTATGTTTGAGATAAAATCAGAGCAAATACTTTCTATGTTTTACAGAAGTTGAATTTAAAAACATTTTTCTTTTGCTCATCAGAAGCCTGACTCAGCGCTGTGGCTCATCTGAACATTCTGCTTCTTCATCACCCAAAAGTTCAAGCCGTTGTTCATCTTTGATCACCAATTGACTCTCCACCTCCTCCAAAGCGACGACGCTAAACACCTTCCTGAGCGCTTCCGTTCGATCCGCCGCCCACGCTCCGATCTGACGAGGCGATTCCTGTGAAGCAGCTCGGGTTTAAAGGTCACGCCTCCATCGCTGCATCCCTCGCTGAACTCTATACTTAAAACTGCGGTTTTAGTCATTAATTCAGCAGAACAAGCAGTAAAATAGCAAATTACTGTGTAAGTTCATTACACAGTAAAATAGTTATTTCCATTAGTTTGGATGATAAAACCTTGCAGTTAATTAAAATGAAATCAATTAAGTCAAAATTGTTGAAACATTTAAAAGTCATACATGATTTTATATACATTTAATACTTTTCCCTCAACTACATGTAATTCACTCATATTTAAAACTGAATTAATAAAATTAATACATTTATTTTTTTCTGTATGCAGTCGAGGTAAAAATAATATCACTATTTTAAACTTTAGTTTTAAATTGTCTTAACATTTCTGGAGATTTTGGTTTGTAATTTTTGCAAAAACCTGATGTAATCAAATAAATGTTTTCTAAATTTGATGATTTATTTATTTTTTTTTTTACTTTAGAAGCAGGTAAAGACTAATTACTTTTTTTGGTTATACTTTCTTTCCACCACATCCAACAACAAAGTCGAAGAGTTTCTGCTTAATCCCATTTCCTAAACTTAAGTTCAGGAAATGTCGTTATCCCTCGTTAAATCTGATTCAAGTGATTCTGATTAAAATCCAAAATACAGCAACAGCTGTCGATGCGAGCCGATTGTCCGTCTCTCTGATTTGTAATCAAGAACACTAATCAATCAACTGCTTTACTTTTACAATCACGCCGCGGCTGAAGGGATGCCCAACAGGAAGCGCAACTCAAACTTTGTTCCAGAAGTTGGTCGGGGAATATAACATGAGCCTGTTTGTGCATTTTATTTGTCATTAGATGTAGAAAACGCAGCTCACTCCTCCCTCGCGCAATCAGAACAAGCAGCCGTCGCATCGAGGAGACGAGTCTCATCCATCCTGAATCGATGCGGATGTTCTGCATGTAAACATTTCAATCAATATGATGTAATTTTGCTGAAGCTTAAGACTCCGGTCTTCATCCTGTTGTCTGTTCATCCCTCAGATTTCAACTCAGCTGAATAAATAACACCAGCATCCCGTCTTTAAATAGATAGACCTGACACTTTCGCCACCGAGAAATGACTTCCTCGTTTTATTCACCTCGAAACGGCGGATGAAAACTGATGAACTGACACGACGGCGACCAGAGATTTCACTGTAAATGTTTCATCTCCATTTTGACGTTAAGGCGACTAGCAACAAAAAACCTTTGTTTTGATTAGTTTCTGGACCATTTGATGAACTGCTCTCCATTTTATTTAGCAGCTTGTCACAAACCTTACAGTAAAGCGTTGAATTACCTTCACTAAGTCACAGTCAAAGTTATAAACATTTTTATTAAAATAAATTAATAAAATCTGGCTACATTCATATAGGGCTAGGGCTGAATTTTTTCTTACATTTTATTTTTTATTTTATTCTTCTAAAAAAAAAAAAAGTTTTAATTATTTTTAAATATATATTTTTTTGAGTTCTTGCTACCAATTAAATGCAGTCACAGTCAGGTTTCTGTCTTAAAGGTTTACGGCCAAAGAACATGTCAATCAGTAGTGCACTGATAATAATCAATACTTCCATTATTACTGAAGCAATTATGGGATTTTACAGTTACAAACATTGTCAGAAGATCGTTACAGGATGAACAGCTGTGTGCTTTTAACCGCAGTGAAAACTTTATGGAAAAAGGGTTTTATTTTTAGGTAATCCCATGATGGCTTTCTTTCGCCGTTCTTCTACGAAGGTCAGATTTATGGAGTCAAAATTCCCAATCCAGTTGACAGATTCTCCCACATGAGCTGCAGATGTCTGCATCTCCTCCAGAGTTAGCCTCATCTGATAAAGCATTGAACGGATCTCTGTGAAACGCTCCAAGCTCGGGATGTTTTAACCTTTAAATCTGGATTAAACCTCTAAACAACCTCTCCTTTTGCACCAACGCTGTCCAACAAACCTCTGATGCCTTGGCAGATTCCTCCGATATGAAACTGCATCAAGGGGGATTTTCTGTGTACTTAGTACACACAATAAAAAAATTAAGTTTGATTTATTTAAATAAGTTTGATTTATTTAACCTGTTTAAGTTTGATTTATTTCAAAGTATCAAACTTAAACAGGTTTGCTTATGGAGAAAAGGTTACATTTTTAGCTAACAAAGAAAGCAGGATGTGAACAAGCAATATAAGAAACACCCAGGATATTATATTTGATGTATTTATGCATCCAGAAATAAAGTAGCAGCATTGTTTATTCCCACTATTTCCCAGCCTTTTGTCATATTCCTATCTTTTTCTGTCTAGGGAACTTTCCTTCTGCACAATGTACCAAACATAGCATCAGACTCTTCCTATGTAGGTCAATACTCTCCACTCTCTCCTGCATCGCTAAGCCATTCAAAGACACAACCTTTAGCGTAACTTTTCTCCTCCATTTTCAAGCAATTCCTGTTCGTTTTGAAATAACACATACTCTATGTGTATTTTGCACAGAGAAAAGCAATCAGCTGAAGATATGAACTTCGCAGTCTGCAAACAGAGGCTCCCATCGTTTCGTCTTTCATTTCAATGGTATTTATTTCTCATTATGTGAAACCCCTGGACGGGCCGACCGACACGGCAACGTGGACCTATTCTGACACAATTAGGAGGTTTCAGCTCTCAGAGCCGCGGAGCCACTAAAACACAAAGCTAATTTTCAACATGTTACATCTATTTAATGTCGTCTAATAAATGTTTCATCTGGTAAATAAATACAGAGAACCTCCACGATGGCTGGCTGATATAATCCAGCCCAGGCTGGATTAAATATATATATATATACTATATATATATATAGTATATATATATATTATATATATACTATATATATATAACTATATAATATATATATAGTATACTATATATATATATATATATATATATATATATATATATAATATATATATATATATATATATATATATATATATATATATATATATATATATATATATATATATAGTATATATATATATATACTATATATATATAATATAGTATATATATATATATATATATATATATATATATATATATATATATATATAGTATATAATATATATATATATATAGTATATATACTATATATATATATATATAATATATATATATACTATATATATATAGTATATATATATATATATATATATATATATATATATATATATATTTTATTCATTGTATGAGAGGAATGAGAAATAAAAATAACTTGTTGCTGATATTAATAGGTAAATGGGTTTATATCAACTGAGTTGATTGAAATTCAAACATTAAATATTTTGTCAACCATCATTACTTTTCAGGACTGCTGCTGTTTATGTAGTTCAAAGTTCGACTAAATCTCCTGTGAAAACGCAGCCGAGTCCCGGGACAATTTTTATAAAGTTCTGCACATGTAAACATACATAAAATATGCCTCAATTTTTGTTTTCAGAAGATTATTTCAAGTAAAAACCAGGTCAAATTAAATACTTCAACAGCCTCAAACTTCCAGATTTCTTCTTTTTAAGCCAAAACATTCAGTTTTATAATATCTACACGGGGGAGAGAAGAATGATAAAACTCCAAATATCTTTCCGTATCTGTCGACGCTTGAATAAAACTCAAAGCCCAGACGTTCCCCAGCCTAAATCTGAGCCATTATAAACAACAAAGGCGATCATGCAGCTGATAACTATCGTTTTATACCCCAAACCTCAAAGATAACCACTGCCATGCGAGCTTTCACATCGCGCAGCTGGGAGGGAGGAACCAAAGGGGCGTGGCTTACAACTCGCAGCATTCAGTAGGAGCAGCAAACAAGACGTGAATGATGGGAATCGGCTCCAGTAGCTGAGGATTTCCACAAGCACTGTCAGCTGTCAACGCGTCATCAGGTTATGTAGGAAACATTCAGAGATACTTTGGAGGATCATAAGGTGTTTTCACTTAACGGTACCTTAAATTTCATACGACTGCATCACCTTTCTTCAATCTGGTTAGGCGTTTTGGACCAGCAACCATATTGGGTCAAAAAAACAGCATTTGAGGACCAACTTCCTCCCCCAGGTGTTTCAGTCAGGACTTTTCATTTGATCACAAGGCGTAATCTGAAAACGACGCTTTGAAAAGGTCTACAATGTTTATAAAAGCTCGTTAAGAACATCTAAATATCTAGATAAATGATGAGACGTTTGTACATAACGCTGCAGCTGTGTTTAGGAATCTTATGTACACATGCAGGTGTCGATTATCTGTGTCATGCAATTATACAACTGCAATTTTAGTAAACCCTGTTTTCGGTACAGTGAGATTTTCTTAAAGATTATGGAATAATTGCCATCATTCTTTATTTGTGACTCAGTGAACAATATGTCATGTTTATTTTTATTTTTCTCTTATTTTGCTTGTTTTATCCTTTTACTATGGACCTTTTTTTGTGTCTGGAATAAAGATATGATGATGATGGTGGGTATTTAAATGCCATAAACGTTTTATTCTGTTAGAGAAACTGCATTTTTAATTCACTTTTAGGATTAGGACGATGTTATAACTGGACAAGTAACCTTTACAAACCAAAACAGCAAATAATGTCCTCAGTCTGCCGAGGACAGTTTACGATTTGTTAAACACCAATTCCTCATGTTTTCATGAACCCAATAGGATGAATTGTCTGTGTAAAGGTTGTTTACAATCGGAGTGCATTTATAATTCCAGCAGCTGCAAGTGAGCAGTCAACGTCTTTTGACTTACAAATGCACCAATCACGTCCCTCAGACATTTACAAGATCTTTGAGTTTTTAATCCTAAAGTTAGAGCTAAATATTACCATTAGACAGGAATACAATACGGGAATTAAATTAAAAAAGATCAGTGAAAAGGTTTCTGCAGATTTCAAGTAGCTGTAATCAAGATCAGTCGCTTTAGTCTATAATTTAAAGACAGAGTTGTATTTTCTCAAATATACATAAAGAGATGCAAAAAAAGCCAGAAGACAGGCTTTTTATGTGCTGTAAATATGCCTGATTCTTGGCAGGACCTCAATACCCTTTTTGCCAAACTGTATGAAAAACAGCTATTTTCTCCTGCAGGGTTTATTCCTTAGCTTTTATTTTGTAAAGGATGGCGGTATAAAAATGTGGCAGCCTCACAGAAAAAGTCCACGTCCAAAATAAGGCTGCATTTATTGTTTTTACTATCCAGATCTTTCATCCCTCACCTTTTTCTCCTGCTCTCGCTGCCACCCACCACATACAGAGTTCAAGTGTTTCATTGTCAAGCCATGCCAAACTGGCAAAGACTTGAAGGTCTCAAAGGCATTAAAAATACATGACAGACAGAAAAACAGAGCTGAACCGAGGGAGAAGAAAGGAGGAGGTGTGAGGGGAGTCGGCTCAGCGAGAGGACGCCCGGCACAAACAGCGGAGGAGTTCAAACAGAAACAGGGAGATTTTAAAACAACTAGGTAGGAAAGGTCATATTAAAATAGGTGCTGATTATTAAAATAGGACAACATGAAGTAAACGGACCAAAGCAGGTGCAACTTTAAACAAATTTATCCAATTTAGAGGGGAGGAAAAGCTGAGACGTCTGGACACTTTCCATCCCGTTGATTAAATCAGTTCCCAGGGGAAGCGGCGCTGCAAAATGGAGCAAAGTTCAAGTGGGCAACCCTTCAAATTACGCTTCAATGAAGAGTTATCTGGGGCTGCATGCTTTGTAAAGACAAATTCTTTAGTTTTGTCTGAAAAAAATCCACATTTAAAAGCAAACTGGACATTCTGTTGAGCAAAATGAGGAGTGTGGGTGTGAGGCGTGCAGGTGGGTGGCAGGTGACAGATGATGGGAATAAACTTATGTTCAGCCTACACATGGCAAAAACACAGCAAGAAACGCATGTGCAACTTTCTAAAGAGCTTCCAATTTCTGGAAGCTTAAATTTTTTCGGTTTATGTTTCATTCAGTTAAAATTTTTGACATCCTAATTCAGTAATTGGTTGAATTTGTAGGAGTGCATCCACAGGATACAAGATTTGTAGCGTTACTCAGGATGACATGTGCTCCTAATTTAACATCTGCAAACTGTTTTAATTATAATCTTTGAAAAATAAAATAAAATTTGCTAATTTGAAAGCAATTTGCCTTACAGGGAGTTCATTAACACTGACAAATTAAAAAGCAGAGCTGCTTCTTGTTTATCGCCGTGGTGTGGTTCACACCATCAGCAGTCGGAGTTTGCAGGTTTCTCGCCAAGTGAGTGACACTGTTATAATTCACACTCCAGTAGTGTCGTGACATGCAAGAGGTGCAGGTGGTGTTCTGTGTTTGGGAAGAAAATAAGTGAGCGAGAAGTAAAAAAACTGACACTCGATCGTCACCCACAGTGAGACACAAAAGAAAAAAAAAACTAAATGAAAAACGTCACGCTTTTGTCCGCAAAGATTTTACTGGACAAGCAAAAGTCAGTTTAATGAATTTGTTTTGTTTATAGCGGAAGAGAGATTTTATTGGGTTGTTTGCTCTGCGCTCAGATATTCTCCCAGACGAGCTTTTAGCTTAAACTAAACTGACTAAAGCTCATATAATACCTGACCTATGACCCCAAACTCCAGAGGAGTTCGAAACATCTCTTCCATCCAACAGATCTCATCTCTGACTCCAACATCTCTCTCTCCCTGACTTCAGACAGAAGTCTAAAGAGAAGCAGCAAAAGCAAATGAGACAGATTAGCAGCGTTTAACAACTGATGGTGTCACACAAGACATGTTACTGAGGAAAATAGTCTCTGCTACCTGGATATTGAACCGTTAGCATAATAAGACTGTGAGAGCAACAGTCTTCAGTCAGAAGCCTCTTCTGATTGGTTGTAACACTGACTGCTACAGGAGATCCTTCAACATTTAATTTCCCCTTGGGATGAATCAAGTATTTTTTGAGTTAAAAACACTAACATTTCATCCTGGTGATCTACGGTAGAAGAGTCAAATTTAGGAAAAGAAAATTCACCTGCGTTGCATTATTTTGTAGCACTTATTAAACAAATATAAAAAAAAATATTTGGGTGTGAGTGCCTTGTCATTTATTTCTAATCGATTTTAATTAATATATTTGTACCAATCTCCCAGGAGCTTCCTTTAGCATGTTTGCAAATGTCGTAGAGAGTTTGTGTCGTCTTTTCTCACCTGGCTGCAAGTAAAATGTTCCTACAGGGATCGTAATGAAGTGATGCTGATGCTTTATAATTTGCCAGCAGATGGTTAATAAGCGCCACCCGATGTTCAGAGTGACAGTGGCGAATGTCGGTAATGTTTTATTGATGCTCCATTCCTACATAGAAAATATTCTGTTTGTGTCCGAGGACGAGGAAATACCTCAAGTGGATGAATTCAAGGATCATGGAGTCATATTTAATCAACTATTACATATTTCTACGTATTTTACTCTAAAAGTTGCAAACATTTTTAAATGACTGGGTTTTTTTAATGTTATTTTTATCTCTGGCGTATGTGTATAAATGTGCAGCTGTGTATTATTTAGATTGTCATCTCTGACTTTGAATAAAACATCTATAAATCCGTGTAAATCTGAACAGTTCACACCTTCCACAGCAAGCTGATATATTCCTCTGCATTCTGCTCATCCGCAGGCTCTGCTTTATCCCCTAATCCTCTCTCACAGCTCTATCACCACGTCTCTTTTCTCACAGCGATCATGAAGTCTGTTTGCCTTTTGCCTCCATCTCACATCCCTCTTGCCCTTTTCTAAATGTTCATCACACAAAGAGAAACCATTTTCGGCTCGAACTCTGCCTCACAGCTCTTAACTCGCGTACTTATTGTAAATATTTCTTTCAAATGATATTTTTTATACAAACTATGATCTTGTGAACCTTCCTGTGAAAAGCAGGAACTCATTCCAGTCATGATAAAGAAGCTGGTGAAGCTCTGTGTGTTTCAACACTGTGATTTATACGCGTGAAAAGTTTCCACGACAAACAACTGGAATCCGCCAAATATGATCATTTCTGGAGAGAAGAAATGTTTTTATTGACATGAAGCTACAAAGTAAACAGAGTTTCAATTCTATGAACTCAGACCTGAACATGTAGACACAAAGACAAATACAAAGACGGTCTGCTATGACCTGCAGAACATTTCCAGAATTTAAGGACTAAAGTCTCAGCGAGATCTAGAGAAACTCATGTGTGTGTTTATGTTTAGTCGCATTGATTACTGCAACAGCGTTCTGCTGCAGTAATCAACAGAAACCCAGTTCTGAAGTCCTAACACCGAGTCCCTGTAGCTCAGAGAATAGACTTGGAAATACGGTTAGTTTATAAATCACTTTAGTACGATTACATTAAAGATCTGCTGTTTCTGTATCGACCGTCCAGACCACTCAGATTGTTTTGGTTCTGGGGATGCAAAGCAGCATTCAGCTTCTAGGTTCTTCTAATCTGGAAAAACAGGAAAACACTTTGAATCAAGTTTCTTTAAATGAAGGAACTTGATTTAACTATAGAAGTGTTTAAAAAGCACTCTGTATTGTGTTGTTTCAGTAAAAATGGCTGAAACTGATATATTTGCATTTGATGATGTTTTTTTTGCTTGCTTCATAATTGGTTACTGTGTTTTTAATCATTAAAAGCACTTTGAACTGCCTTGTTGCTGAAATGTGCTGCACCAATAAACTTCACCGAATGTTAAAATTACAACCAAAAGTCATCCATTAAAACTCTTTCCTTCCACGATCTCATCCATATGTTCACGACTTTTCTCACAATGAAACCAGAAATCAAAACAAGAGGAGTCACCGGTAGCTGAACATCCTTCCAGATACATTTGCAAACAAATGTTCACAGTTTTCCACTCCAAAATGAATTTTCAGAGTCTAATTTTGCTCGACTCCCTCCTCATCTCCTTGTCAGTCTCTCACAGACGTGGCGTCTCAACGGAGCTGTGAATTAATGAGCTACATTTTTATCTGTGAAACTAATGAATTAGGCTGTGATGGATAATAGGAAACTGGATATGGATAATGTGATGCATAAGTGTGTGTTTGTGGATGTTCAGACCTGGATGTAGGTGTGAGTTTCAGATTGTGCAGATGTCTATTATCCAACAAGAACAAAAAAGCTTTGATCAGCTCAGAAAGCCTTCATCTTCTACGGTGCGACTCATTTCTCAGATCCAAACTAGCAAGTGAAACCGTGCGCATCTGGAGCACATTTAGCCCGATTCATCTCTCATGCATTTTGATTTTCCTCTTTAGTTCTTCTGCTCCAAGCAAAACAAAGGATCTACTAAAAACTGTGGGAGTGAGAAGCCATCACAGTCCTGATTTCCGAGAAGAATTACGTACACTTCTTCGTTGAGGTTTTTCCCCTTCATCTAAATGTTAAATATTTTATTCTTTAAAACTAAAATCTTGTCAAGAGAAACTGAAAATGATAGCCACCAAGTCATTTACTTACAAGATGCAAAAGATTCGGGAATAAGAGATTTTTCCAACTATTTTCCAATGCTGAATTGTTTGAAACATCAAATTAATCCCCTTTCTTTTTAGACACACACACCTGAGCTCTGAGTTATGTCTGGTGCAAAAATGTTTAGATATGAAGCAGAATGGAGAAAAACCATCATAACATTAGCCAAGTTTAACCTTTTAATGAGAATTTCATCATATCTGTGCTTTTCAACCCTGATTTTGGAGCCCAGAGTTTCCCCTAGCGTTTTATAAGCCTGGCGGGACACCAGGCTTTACCTTTGCTCCCACCAGGCTAAGCATTTCATAATTAATTACCGTATTTTCCGGACTATAAGTCGCAGTTTTTTTTCATAGTTTGGCCGGGGGAGCGACTTATACTCCGGAGCGACTTATGTGTGAAATTATCACCACATTATTATATCATATCACATGTTATTTTCGCACCAAACCGCCAGAGGGCGCTCTAGGCCTGTGTTGATAATGTGTGTGGTAGAAGCTACGTCCGGAGTTAGCCGAGTTGTTTACAAGCGACACCGAAGATGAAGATTTAGTGATTTGGAGAGATACGGATGGATTGGTAAACTTGTTAGCATGTTATTTATGCTATAGTTATCTGAATAACTCTTAATATGTTGTGCTAACATACCAGGCACGTTCTCAGTTCGTTGTTTATCATGTAACGTTAGCATACCGTACAATTATTCAGCCTGTTGTTGCCTCTATTCTATTTTTATTGCTTTCGAGATGACATGTCTGTTCTTGGTGTTGGATTTTATCAAATAAATTTCCCCCAAAACTGCGACTTATACCCCGGAAAATACGGTAAGTTTTTAAAAAATGTTTGCATTTTCTAAGACTTTACAGTTGGTGATCAGATATTAATCTTCCAATCTATCAATGACACATAATTATCAAGTGATATTTTTGAATTTCCTGTTAACTTTAAACATTTTTTAACTCAAAAACACGACTGGACGCTGGATGAATGACTGCCGAGTGCCACAAGTGCTTCAGAAAGGCTTTAGAAAGCCTTATTTCTATTAAAGTCTTATTAACAGGCTTTCTTTGAAGTGCAATTATCTGAATCAGGTGTGCTGAAAGAGGGAAAATCCTAAAGCATGAGGGACAGGTATGGGGAAAAACTGGCATGTCAGTGTGACAATTTGATGGTATTTAGATTTAAAACTTGCCAGAAATGGTCAAGAACTGGACAGAGCTTCTCTTAGCCACTTTGTTTAAAAAATAAAATAAAAATCAACTGATTCTTGCAGACCTGGGACCATTTTCATCTTTTTATTGCCTTTTCTTCTTCAATACCTGCTTATTTCTGTTCTTTTTACTCTTGAGAGAACAAGAGTTGAGAAATCAAGACTTTTATAGATTCTTGCCAGACAAATGTCTCTGGAGAGTTGTCTGGTGTTTAGACGGTTTTTCTAATAAAATTAAATAAAAATCCACTCCAGGGGTTAAAAAAACCAGGAGCAAATACACTGCACAAAAGGAAACATTGGAAAATGAAGATTATTTTAAAATGCAACTGGAAACCTGTGGAAACATAATTAAGCACAAATGAAAGTAAAACTCCTCCTTACCTTGGAGGGAGGTTGGAAAACAAATTGTCTTGCAGAGTTTGTAGTAAAATAAAAGACAACTCTCAACTTTGGATGAGAAAAAGTAAGCTGCTAACCCTTTTTCAATTGAAGAGTGGACAGATTTGTGAGGACTTATTTTGAGAAAAGATGTGGAAAAATGAATAACACTCCTGTATAATGGTTTTTTATATCTGTCCTTTATTTGTAAGATGCAATTCTCTGATAAACTAGTTCAGTATTTGTGGGGTTTTGTTTGTTTTCCTTTTTAAAGAGAATTGTAAACAAACAGTGCAGTCAGTTCGAATATAACGTAACTTCTAAATAAAAAAACAGAAGCTTGGCGTACAGATAAAGTAAATCGACTCAATCGTTTGGTTTATAAAACCTGTTTTTGCAGCGATTACAGCTTTAATCCAAATCTTCCCATTGAATCTCTTGTTTAGCGTTATTGTCTTGCAATAGGAGGAATCTCCACCCACCTTTTGCAGTCTAACAGATTTTCTCTCCTCTTTTTAAGCTCAATTTTCCCTGTTCCTGCTTCTGCCATCATGTTTGTTGAGCTACATAAACAGAAAGTCCACCAGAGGATATTCTCTCCGTTGTGAGAACTTACTTTTGCTTTTGGCGCAAACTGAACTTGGAAAAAAATCTTTTCTGTTTTTTGCTTCAATTTCTTGGGACCAGTTGCAGAAACATGAATCTAAAAGTTCTCAGTTTTTTTAAGGCTCTTCTTACCGATTCTTAGAAGGAATCTTAATTGATTTATGATGGTGTAAATTTCTTGGGAACCTGTATGCATCGCTACCGGTCTTGGACAGGATGTCCTTACAAAAGAAATAAAGGTTAGTTAAATATTTTGGTTTTAAATGGGCTTCTTTCAACAATGGCCACATGCGAGGGGAGCACTACTTTGTGCTGGTCTATCACATAAAATCCACAAATAGCTATAAAGATTGATATCCCTACTTTAGAAAAGTAGAACTGTGCTGTTATTGGCAATGACGTCGCCTGAAATCATTTGTGGATTGAAAGGTTATGCAAGCTGTCCTCATCTCCCTGTATTGTGTTAAATTATTAATCTATCCTGCTCTCTGTCTTCAGTAATGACATTAGCAGCCACTGCTGCAATGGGTGCTGCTTTGAAACACTCAACGCTGCTTTTGGCTTGCAGCCTGAGCCAGCATTTCCAAATTTTAAATGCGTTTTATATCAGCTGACTGGCCAAACTGAGTAAACAGTCTCCTGCCCCTGAGTCCAGACTCATTAAATCATAATACTCATGTTGTGTGGGGATTCAAGCTAAACACAGAGGCGCGCAGGCAGTCTGCAGGCCAGCTCTTTAAAACATGCAACAGCTCTTATGCAGCCCCCAGCTGGAGTAAATGTTCAGTCATGTCGAACGCAGACAGCTCTCAGAACAGCTTTTGTCGATGGGATCCCAGGTAGGTTTAAGGTCTCGACACATTGGTTTAAATGGATTAAAAAGATAGAGGGCTGTTTATCATGTTTGGACTCCCATCGAGTCATTTATGTTTTATTAAAGCAGGTGGGCATTATGTATAAACAATTCAGACTTGAAGTATTTACTGTCGCAACGGAACAAGAGGATAAAACGTCATTTTGATGCGTTTAGGGATGACAATATCAATTAGCGTACTTTCCTCTTGCTAATTAAGATGCAATACATTTTAAGGCTCAGATAGGAAAGGTCATGGTTGAACAATTGACTTTTGTTCAGGCTAAGAACCAAAAAGTTAAACTGTTCCAAGTAAGCATTGTTACATCCACCAGGCGGTATAACATTAAAGGAGACCACACAAGGATTTTCAGATTAAATGAAAACTTAATTTATTAAATTATACTAAAGAAACACAACTTGAAAAGGAATACCTGAAGTGAAAAACCAAAATAGATTAGTGCAAAACCTATAACCAACCAGAAACAAGCAAATACAAACCAAACCAAATGGAGTTCTGAGGAGGGAGAGGAAAAAGCCTTTCCTTGCTGCATGCATAAGAGCTTTTAAAGCACCAGAGCACCTAATCAGGGCAAAACATAACACCTGCAGAAGGCCTGCATCCAGGCCCTACAAGGAAAAAGGGCAGAGCTGTAACAGCATGCAATATGCTAGGATTTAATATACCAAAACAAAATAAAAATATATATAATCAGGTCTGGATATAACACTGAGATGAGAGAGTCCATCTTTGTAACTTTGACAGGATTTCATAAGGAGAGTGATAACGAGCTGCAGGTCATTAAAGAATGTTAAAATGTAAGGTCCATAAATACCACGAGCTTTAAGGATAAAACTGGATCATAAAGCCACTGTCAATAAAAGGAGACAAACTATACAAGCATAAGTTTATACACATCCGTGGTTCGTTTAGTCTGAGAAGTACTTTTTAAAAATATAATGTAGATTATACTTCGCTTGAATTTGAAGCACCAAATGCATCTTACCAGGTTAAAGATCAACCAGGTGTGACTGCGTATAGAGAAATATGACATGTTACCCTCTCTGTTCAGCTAATTGCCGTCGACTGAACTGACCTGTATGTTTTTAAAAAGTTATATAAAAAGGTTTGGTATGTTCTTAATGCAGCCATAAACCACAGTTTTTGTTTGTAGGACATTTTATCTTTATGTTTTTATAATGTAAAGCACTTTAATCTGCCTTATAGCTGACCTACCAGCAGCTTAAATCCACAAATACCCGAGACTCGTATGAAGATACTTTAAACCTGCTTATTTTTATAGTTCAAACACTAAATATACCTCTGGAAAAAACATCAAGAGACCACGTACAATTATAACTTTTTATAGGTATATGTTTGAGTAAAATGAACATTGTTCTTTTATTGTATGACTACTAGCAACATGTCGCCCAAATTCCAAGCAAACATTTATTTATTTGCAGAAAATGAGAAATGGTCAAAATAACCAAAAAGATGCAGTGCTTGCAGACCTCAAATAATGCAAAGAAAACAAGATCACATTCCTTTATAAACAACAATACTAATGTTTTAACTCAGGAAGAGTGGGTGGGATAACCAGGAGGTTTTCAGTGCAGCTGTGTAGCTTAATATGCATCAATAGACACAGTGGAAACTATCTCAGCACCACCACAGATGTTAGCATCCAAATATGTAAGTAGGAATTTTCCAAATGATTTGGAACAAATTGCGTTGCAACATTTATTTTTCTTTAAAGATCTTTACAAATGACTCTTCCAAACCTATTTTTGTTAATTTTAACCTACTGTGACTTTGATTCTGAATGTGCAGCGATACGTTTCATCTCAAATTCCCTCAACTTTACTTCTAAACTCCGCCCCTTTGGTTCGCCAATCCCAGCTGAACGTTCTGAAAGCACACAAGGTTTTATGTTACCATTATGATATAAAGGATTAATATTTGTAAAAGAAAAAAAGTAATATACTGGAGGTCTTCCTGAAAGCCATTTCACACTAGAGTTAAATGTCAAACTGGGTGAAAAGCAAGGAAGGATTATATTTTCAACAATAAAATCAGATAAAATGGCCACTTTGAGTTAAAGTTGCAAACAGTTATTCTACAAGGTCGTGAATAACGTTTGTTTGATGATGACAATGTGCGATCTGCTTTGCTTTTGTGTGTTTTTGCAGACATTCAAATCATTTAAAAAGCTGCCAACGACCAGATAATTATTTTTTCCTAATTGGTAAAATTCTAGTACTTTCTTTTTACCTTCACTGTATTCCACACACTGGAACTTTTGAATCATCTCCGAATGAAGAATGCAACTCATTTTCTATTCAGTTCTCTGCAAAGTCAGGTGGGGACTTAACGACGAGAGAGACGGATCGTGACAACGCTCTCAGGAGATCTCATCTCGCCAGCATTAAAGTTATGCTTTTTTTCCTGGGATTTTTTTCCAATATTTCATTTGTTGCTTTTCAGGGCTGGAGTATTTCTTCAGTAAAGACAGAATCTCTTTAAAAGTAAAAAACAGAACATTTTTTTAAACAGCTTCATCATTTTCAAGAACCTAGGATATTTCTTTATTTATATATATATATATATATATATATATATATATAAATGTGCAAACCTGATTTATAATGAACAGCAGGGTTTTAATTAAGTTAGAAGCCAAACTGATGCAATCAAAATTCAATATCCTAAGGCTTTTAATTGTTAAAATCTATTAATATTCCTCTTTCACCAGAACCTAAAATAGGTTAATCAATTTGGACACCACAGGGCTCAGACTGATTAAAACACATTACAGCTAATATTTGGGACACCAGCATAAACAGCCCCCTATTATACCATCACCCCATGTTTAACCTGACCTGTATCACCATCAGAGGACGGCAGAGGACCAAACATTTACCCAAATGTAGCGATAATTCAACATATTTTTACTGGAGTAAAAGTAAAATGTAGCTGTTCAAGAAATTACTCAAAAGTTTAAAAAAATATTTGGTAAAAAATTACAAAAATCTACTCAAGTAGTGAGTAACTGATCAACTTATTTAATATTTTAAATGATATTATTAAAATATAAAGCCAAGAGGAAATTTGGTATTTCAGGATGAAAATTATATTTCAAATAACTAATAAAAATAGGCAAAGATTTTTTTCCCAAATCAGTTTCTTTCAATAAAAACAAATGATAAATCTTTAACTTCCTTCCCCAAACTTCTGAGTAACCCGTCTGAACCCTGCACTGTTCTTACACTTTCACAGTAAAAAAAGGAGAAAATAATGGAGCATTTTCAGCCCCCATTAGTTGTCAAACCTCTGCTATAGTTTAACTTTAATAACCATAATCTTTGGCAAAGTTAATGATCAGCCTCAAAAGCTGCAGTTTTGCCAAAAGGTGCAAATTCACGTCCCAATTTTCAGGCCTTTTCCATCACGCGCTAATGGCCCCACTTTGCCATCCTCTGCAAAAATCACTCAGCTGTCCTCGTTTCCCTCGTTACGCGCTCACTACAGCTGCTTTTCCTCCCATCCCTCAGTTTTCAGCCACTCTTCCCTCTCCTGGTCCATTTGATATCCCAGGACGCCGACGTGACTCTGCAAATAACCGAGTTGATGGAGGCAGTTCTGCTTGTTTGTGCCATTTTCCGCCTCCTCTCTGCTTATACGCCCAACGTCTTCAGCTTTTGTGAGGCTTCAGGACATTTTAAGAACCTTATTAGCTTCCTCTGTACCTGCCCCTTGATGGATCATTTTCTCCTGTTTCTTTTTATTACCCTCTTGTATGACTTGCCCTGATCCCAGTGGTGTCTTTGTGACATTTGGACACGATGTATCTGCCTTCCTTGACATCTCTATTCACTCGTGAGAGCTCTCTCTAGCTTCTCTGGCTCTTCCCTTTCAATCTAATGTACGTTTGCATCGACAAACATGCAGACACTTGCCCTCTTCTATTTCTGCAAAACTATTTTCTTTTCCACTTTACTCTTTCAGTTGGGGTTCAGCTTCTTGTTCCAAGGTCTCCATCTTTCATTTTCCTTCGACTTCCACTTCAGTTCAAGTAAGAACTGTTTGAATGCAACGCTAGCGAGTCGACATCAATTTTCTTGTTGATTAGACCGAATGAAATGAGACACTCACAAGAAGCAGCCTCGAACGAGTAACAATGTTTTATTTTAACAATATTACAGATGTAAAGTTTGTCAAAATGTGTTCTTTGAATTTATTTTATTTAGTCAACATGTTGTTTCTCCAGACATTTATTGGGGTTTTAAGTTTTGTTAAACTGCTCTTGATGGTTGGTGGTTACTATGGTAACCACCATCATTGTGAGATATTGCTTTGTAGTTTATTTAGGGTTATTTATTATATTTTATTTAATGTATAGGGGCAGCCAAATGTGTTATTGTGGCAGGCCTTATTCCTGTACCTCAGTGGTAAAATGTATGAATATCAAATTGACAGACAAATGGAAGAGCATAGTGGCACCCTATATATGAACATTAATGATTACTGATTACGACCAAAACAGGAAAGTGTTATTTTTAAACTATACATTTTAATGAGGCCTGAATTCACCCCCACAAATTGGCTTTGCTCCAATTAAGGTAAAGTATCGTCAAGTTGTAACAAATGTTTTTTTGCTCTCAACAGGGAAGGCTCGAGAGAATGTTCCTCAGAAATGTTTACATTTAAACAGTTTTCCATCCCAGTTGTTTTCTGCATATTCTAACTCCAAACACCAAAAACGACCATTTTTATCTTCCGTTTGCTTTAAACTGACTGTTTGCCAAGGAGTCTCGCGAGAGGCTTTCCATCCGTCCATCGCTCTTACAGCCATTCTCCTCGGCTTTGCCAAACTGAACGTCTTCATCTTCATATCAACTGCCTCCAGTATCTGCGCTCTCTCCTTGAGGAAATGTACCACCATGCTGTTTACCCTTCAGAATCCATCGTCCCCACTTCAGCTCTTCACCGCTCTTTGGCAGCGAGCGACCTCCATCCCGGCCCTCTGTTCCTCGTAGTTCCCATCCTGTCCTCCGAGTCTCTGATGCTTTCATGCAAAAATAAGCAGCGATTACAATCAATCCTCAGGCTCCAACTCAATTTTAGCCTCTTCCCGGCATTTTCAGACAAATTGAGTCGTCTGCTATTAATTTATTTCACGAAGCATGTTTTCATAGGAAATGTAATTGCAGGCTAGGAAGTGCGAGCCTCCGTGAAAATAAGTTTGGGAGAAAAGGTCAGCTTCGTGCACAAAAAAATGAATTGAAAATGCTGGCAGCCTTTAGCTACGGAAACAGTTGAGGGAAACACTTGTCAGAGAGTTTAGCAGAAAAACGATGCAGTAATTCATTGCAGGTTAATGCATGTTTTCAGGTAGGAAGACATCATCTTGTGAATGGATTTAGTTTTACTGCACTACAAAAGCACAGAATTGTACCTTTTTTTGTCTAGCTTCTATGGAAGAGGATTAGGACCAAAAAACAACCAAAAAAAACAAGACTTTTTCCAGTACCCCTAATCCTCTTCCGTAGGTTTCTAGTTGAATTACATTAGTAAACTTAAAAAAATAAAAAATAAAATTTATAAGTTTACAACTTTCCAGCAAGATATAAGAGCTTGTTTTAAGTCAACAATATAATATATATTTTTTTAAAGAACTGGTTCTACTGGCATTTTTTTCTCATGTTGTAAGTGAAATAATCAGCGAGTGAAACCAGTATTTTTTAAAATAATATTAAAGAATTACTGGCTTGAAACAAGCTCATATCTTGCTGGAAGACTATGTGTAATTTAGGTTTGGTTTTTTTAAGTGGAAAAGATATTTGCACTAAAAACTAGACTAGTCTAACGAGGTACGCTTTTGTGTTTTTATAGTGCAGTTTTATCCATATTTTGTCAAAAACTCCAGTCTGTCCTTCTTTGCTCTTTGTTCCAGTCCAGACAATTTAGAAATATCATGGCTGCAGTGCCTGAACAATGAACATAAAATACATCTCTGGAAAGAAAGACCACTTAAAATGATCAGTTTTTCTAATTTCACTTTTTACGGGTATATGTTTGAGGAAAATTACCATTGTTCTTTTATTCTATGAAACACTGACAACATGTCTCCGAAATTCCAATCCAAAATGTTGCATTTATTTGCAGAAAATGAGAAATGGTGAAAATAAAAAAAAGATGCAGTGCTTTCTGACTCAAATAATGCAAAGAAAACAAGTTCATACTCATTTAGAAACAACAAGACTAATGTTTTAACTCAGGAAGAGTTCAGAAATCAGTATTTGGTGGCGTAATCAGGAGGTTTTTAATGGGGGTCAGTGCATTGGCCTCTTTGTTTTTTCCAGATCTGTATATCTGTTCCCCTAAAAACACGACAAGAACAAGATATTCACAGAGGCAAACACTCGGTCACAGAACTGCAGACATGCATGCACAGACAAGCCTTTGGCCGGTGAATTAGACACACACAAGCGCATCATTAACACACAGGCTTCGAGTGCCACAGCATCGACTTGCGATGTCTGGGGATACAGGATGATTAATCACACACTGTGCAGATGGCCACACTGGGGAGAGGAAAGAGAGGAGGAGGAGAAGAGCTGCCCTTTCTGCTCAGAAACCATCGAGTTCTTTCTCTCTGTTCCTTTATTTCGCCGGCCTCTCTTCTGGTCTCTGCTGACCCCCACTCTGCCGCTCCTCTGTGGAGTGCGAGATTTACGAGTGGCTTTCAGAGAAACTGTGTTGTGGCGAGGCCCGGACACGAACCGCCATAATGGCATTCACTCTGCGTCTAGCACTTTATGAAAGGCTTAACAACAACACCGGGCACAGCGGGAATCAGAATCGGTCCAACTGCACCCGTCACCACAAGCTACTGATGAGTAATTTAAATAATCTTTAGACACAACCATGGTCAGAAAATTTTCATTGGTTCACTTTATATTTAACTGGGGAACAAGCATTGATTTATTGAACCAGAACTGAAGTGGAAATACTTGAAAACCATGTATGAGAGATATTAGCACAGGAAAAACTCTACTCCACAACCTTGATGTAATCACTGCCAGGCCCTTGTGCTCGACTCAGTTTCATATTGAACATAAAATGTTGCTGCGCAAACATCAGCATAAATGGACCGTTTGGCTTATGATCCACTAAAGGCCTAGTTCAAGCATTCTGAGAAAATGGCTTCAATTAAACCAAAACTGCATTTTCATTCAGTTCATACAACCATGCAAGAATTATTCAACAGTAATTCTTGCACAGTGAAGAATCATTGAATTTTTTGCTTAATAAAATTCACTTTTTTTTCCACTTGAATGTTTGTTTTTAAAGGTTTCTTATAATATAAAAATTATTTATAGTGCACTTTACATGTAAATGTGAACCATTACATTAGGGTGTCTCCAGTGAGGCTTATTATATATAATTACCAAAAATAACTTCCAAAAAAGCCCCAAAAACCCCACTAAACATGTTTCCAACTCATCTACTCAAACAAATCTATAAATTTATTTTAATGTTCTGAAACAGCCATCAGTTTGATTGATTATACCTTCATTTATAATTTGTTTCACAGCATAGTGAGGAGCTACTTTGCAATGCCTAACCAAACATCTACAGATCTCTACAGTTTATATAAACTTCACTGATTTACAGTGAAATCAATGGCTTAAATTTTTTTTATTTACTTTTTTTGTAATTAAAACTATAGCTCTACATTAATGAAAGTCATTACTGCAGTATGCTTGAAAACAACTTCTGTCACCAATTCCTGCTCAACAAAAAAACAAAAACATTCATGCATCGCTGCACTATCACAGTTCTGAGTGCAGATTATGCTTATATTATGTGTTTTGAAATACTGTTTGCTTTGTGAGGTAAATAGAAAAATAGAAACTGGAAATCCGTGAGCCTGAAGTCGACTAAGAAATAAAATTCTCTCATCCAGATTAGTTCACCGTTTCCTCATTTATATGAAAAATGGAAACTTCTCGCAGCCATGCAGATGGGTGTTAGGCTGTTTAAACTCGAGTTGAACCTGCAGCACAGCTAATTGATTTTCAGCCGACTCCCTCCTGGTGTCAACAGGTGAAGTTCATTACTGCATTGACATTTAAAAAGCTTGATCAATGCTTTTGCTGGAGCCCGGAGGAACGAGACCAAACTTCCACATGAGTGGGAGAGATTTCACTGCAAACGCACCAACGAAACTACACGGCTCCTCTCAGTAGGTGCATCAGAAAGTCAATTAAAAGAAAAGGGATGAGGGCTGAATGCGCCCTGGATCGTTTTACCTGCCAAGAGTTGTTTCACAAGTACATTTGAAAAGGAAAGATTAACTTTAAAACATGGAGTCAAAGTGGCAAACATTGATATATATATATATATTTTTTTTAAATGCTTTTACACGAACGGCGGTATTCCCTACAGCTGAAACTATAAACAGGAAGGAAGGAAAGAAGAATATGAATGGCAAGGAAAGGAAGGAAAAAAGAAAAGAAAATTATATGGAGAAAAAGGAAGGAAGGAAGGAAGGAAGGAAGGAAGGAAGGAAGGAAGGAAGGAAGGAAGGAAGGAAGGAAGGAAGGAAGGAAGGAAGGAAGGAAGGAAGGAAGGAAGGAAGGAAGGAAGGAAGGAAGGAAGGAAGGAAGGAAGGAAGGAAGAATGAAAGTGGATGGACATGGATGACATGGAGAAAGAAAACAAAGGAAATAGGAAAGGAGGAATGAGGGAAGGAACGAAAATAGGAAAGAAGGAAGAAACAGAGGGATGACAGAAGGAAGGAAGGAAAGACGAGAGGAAGGAAAAAAGTAAACAAGTGTGAAAGGGAGGGAGAAAGGATAGACATGAATGACGTGGAAAGCAAAAAGGACAAATGATATGGAGAGAAAGGAAGGAAAGAATGAAGAAAGAAGGGAAGGAGGAAAGGAAGGACATGAATGAGATGGAGAGAAAGTGGCAGAGGGAGGAAGGATAAAGGGGAAAAAAATCATCCCAGAATCACAGAAGAAATTATACAAGGAAGCAAAGAAAAATGGAAAAAAGATGAAAAAACAGGAATGGGTGAGACAAAATGAAGGACAAAGAGGAATAATAAGGAGAGGACAAAACAGAATGGAAAAGGAAGTGAAGAAAGACGGACAAACAAGCGATGAGGAGAGAAGACAAAGACAGAAGTACAGCAGGAAGGAAGCAGCGAGGACAAAAGAGGAAATATTCCTATTGCAGAATAAAATAGAGAAAGTGTCCAATGTGATCCGAAATGCAGACGTCAGATTCATATTTCTGCAGCCTGCATCAGAACCAGCATCTTTCATTTACTATTGATGAGACCCGCTCCTATAATACACAGCAGAGACACACTTGGTTATTTTTACCATTTGTTTGAAAGAATAAATAGTTGTCCAAACACACCGTCTCCTCTGTGTTCTTCCATCTGATGTCTGTGAGCTTTCCCTCGCTCTCAGGCTTCTGCCTTATTTATCGCTGACACACTGCTTCATCATGGTACAGCAAACCTGCTTTGACCTCATCGCTCTCTGTTTTTACCATTTATCCCTCACTTACTTCCTTTTCTGGTTAGTCCATAGCATTGTGACGGTCAGCGAATGCCAGATTATTTTATGGTTTTAAAGTCAAAAGTGGAATCGTCCAATCAGCAAGCTCTCAGGGAAATACCTCTTCTGTTTTAAAGTCTTAATTTTTAATTGTACTTAGTAGGAAACGGATCTTATTCATTGGAGATTCAAAACGTAAAAGGACTTTGAACATTTGCTGTATTTAATTAAAGACATCTAGTTTTCAAGAACGTTTGGGCTTGATAGAAATAATTTATTATCAGTATAAAAGCACCATGTGAGTCACTTTTTCAAAACACTTGCTATATTTACCAGGATTTAATAAATTAGATAAAAGCTTACTTGGGTGAACAAAAGTCGGCTTTCCGGTAAAAGTCTCTTGGTGCGTTCACACCAAACATGCTTTGAGCATCAGCCACGTCTGGTTTACTTTCACAGTCTGAGTGGAGGCAGGTCAAGAGCGAGTCAGATGCGTCAAAGTTGCTCTAGCTGTTGTTTTCCGATGCCGGCCTTTTTTGACGAACTCGTTGGATGCTTCAAACGTGCTGCAACGAGCCTCAACTCGCCACAGCACAGACTGCAAATGTAAACCAGACGTGCGTTTGGTGTGAACGCACCGTCAGAATAAACCCGGTTTTTCTTATTTTAAAACCTTGGTTAGAAAAAAAATACTTTGTGTATTTAACATTTCGAACTGCAGGAAAATTATGTTGGTAATAATTTTAGCCTGATGAAAAATAAAACTGTCTCCATCTGCATCAACCGGATGAAGCATTCCTCAACTGCAGTTGGGATGGCAGAAAAAGAAAAAGTTATGAATCCAAGGTCAAATGGCCCCTGAGCCACACTTTGGACACCCCTGCCATACTGTAATCCCCTCTATACGACACAAACACCCTCATGCACTCCCAGCTGTGACACCGACCCGTCACAGAACATTTCACGTGCAGAAGCCCGGCTGTTTGCGCTTTTAAAGCTGTATCAAAACTTCTAGCCTGCAGCTGCTTCATCCTCTCATGTTTTCCTAAACCTTCACCCCTCTCTCATCCTCTCATGTTTTCCTAAACCTTCACCCCTCTCTTCCTCTTCTTACTCCTCCACTCCATCCATCTCGGCCCGTTCAATCCTTTCTTTTCCCCTTCAAAGCGCTCCTCTCTTCAGCGGAACAACGGATGAGAGGCCGCGTCCGTCTGCAGGAGCTGATAAAACCCCTCCTCTTACACGCACAGTGAAACAAAAGCAAACCCAGACAAAGATGCAGATGCTCCGCTGAACCTGTAAACAGCCACAGCTTAAAAGCACACTGCAACAGATACACTCCAGTGAATCTACACCGGAGGGGAAGGAAAGGGTCAACACGGCTTTAAATACAAGGCGACACGCAAGCCGAGACGGGGGAACGCAGGACACGCAATGAACTCGTACGGTGCAAAGCAAGAAATAGAAGAAGAAGGGATAAAAGCAGAGGATGCTGGGTAGGAGAGTGGGTAAAGATGGAGGAGTTGAGGATTTATGAGGGTCAGGAGGGAAAGGAACAAGATATACGAGGGGGAGACAGTGAGGAAGACAGATGAGAGCAGCATGGAAATGAGGGATAGACATATGCAAAACCTTAAGAGGGGGAGAAAAGACAGGCGGATGAAATAAGAAAGTGGATCAGCATGTGAGCATTTATGGTAATAAAAACAGATTGAGGCTCATTAACGAGCATCTGAGCTGCTTTAAACCCATAAAACATGAAACCGACGTTACGTCTAAAGACGCATCAGAAGTTTGTGGACGACTGCCCATTTTTGTAAAGCTTTGGCCTCCAAATAGCAGCTTTATTCAATTTGGATCTCTTTAAAAGTAATAATGCGAGAAGAGACTTGAGCAGTACTTAAAAGATTAATTTGTAATCAATAATATATGCTAGAAGCTCCAACAATGTCACATCGCCTGAATGAGGAAGCCGTCATGTTAAATCAAAAGATAAAAGGGAAGAAAATGACACAAACAAAATGGCATTTAGCACAGAAAGCATTTCTAAAACAGGATTTACTCTTTAGGAAATGTCGACTCCTGAAACTGCAGGAAGTAACTTTTACAAAATTCTGTTTTTTACATATTTCTTAAAACTGTCACTGTGACAGTATGAGATTTAAAAAAAAGAAGCTTTTCCATAATCTGGCAGTCTTGGTGCTGTCAATCAAGCTTGAATATGAGCTGCTTCTACAATTTACCATTAAAAACTGTTTATTTACCATCACTGGTGGCTATGCTAACTAGCCTGAGCATTTGTGGTAGGCTCTCGTTGCTTGTCAGGAAGAAGCAGAAATGTCGCTGAGCATGCACGTACATGAGAATGATTGACAGCGCTAAATCCCTCCTCCTGACTCTGATTGGTTGTTTCTGATCGAGCTGTATTATAATAATATAGCTCTATTATTAGAACTGGGAGTAGGAAGAGGACCACAGGTTATTTGTCTCAAACTAAACCATCCCAACATGGTTACAGTTTTAATTTATAAAAACATTTTTATAGAGGTTTCATGCTGCAGCTTTTAACTCAGATTTTTAGAATAATGTCTAAACCTAGCTTATTTCACGACGGACAAAGTTTAAAAACTCAGGGATAAAACAGAGCAACTTCATTGTGCAACATTTAGCCTTCCTGTTATCAGCTGAATTTCTTGCTCTCTCTTGCTGTAATAATGTATAAAATACAGTTTTCTTTTGAATTTCTGCTTATTTCACCTCACTGACACTGGATATTACATTATGGTTTAAACATTAATGTTTAATTGTAAGTATCCATTTTAAAAATCAGTCAAAGCGAAAGTAGAAAACTAAAGGCTTGTGGCTGCACACTGCCAGCCAGGTGACTACTGTACTTTCCTTCACAACCAAAACAAAAGGGAACATTTAGCTTTTTGGAAATAAATTTGGAAAAAACACAATCTATGTTTTTTTTTTTTTTTAAATCTAAACCACCAAACACAGTTGTGTGTTAAAGTTCGCCATCAGAGCAGACAGCCCAACTAACCTGGTTGTTACACAAAACAGAACGACAAATGGATGAAATACTCAGCAAAAACCAGCTTACCTGAGAAATATAGATGTATGTTCTATTTATTGGCAGAAAATGTGATCTTGCTGGTGAAATCTCTACCAATCCATGTCGAGTCGTGTACAAACCCTGGGCATAAGACTATCCATTTCAAAAATAAGGTCATGTTTCTCCCTGCAGGCAGCTGGTAGCAACTGCTTGTAATGCATTAAATGGTTTGCCAACCACTGTGATGCTTCTCTAGCTGGAGGTGCCAAGTTCAGCACAACTACCACCAAAAAATAAATACACTCCACATGATCCCGTGTTCATTTTTGCAATCAATTTACTCAGGACAAGGATTACAAGGTGAACACTGCAGCCACCGGTGAGCTAAACCTTTACTCCCACAACACATGCAACGATGTTCACACTGAACCAATGGGCGGCCAAGAAATAAGGAATCGGCCAAAATAAAAGTGTGAGTTGCTGAAAAAAATTACTTTGAACTGTTTTCAGTAGCAGCACTTCAGGTAAAATTAATCAAATAGTTTCGGTAATTTCTCAAACAATTTGCATTTAATCAAGTTTAATGCTCGATAGGTTGCACTGGTGAACCGTTTCAAAACTACTTTATGAAGGCAGTGTAAAAGCAACCTTGTTACCGAACTGTAATACAACAGAATGTCTTCAGTCAGAGGGTTCCGAGAGCAGCAATACTGACTGCTACAGGAGATCCTTCCTGCTTATAGACACAAGCCTTTACAACATCCAGTTAAACACATTACATGATTTACATGTCATTTCTCTTTGGGATAAATAAACTAAGAACTGTGATTTGTCAGTCAGCAATGGAAAAATGTAATATTTTTTGAATTAGTAACAGAACAGCAAACTGCTGCCGAATCACACCAACTTCTCTAATTAATTCATAAAGAAAAAAATACTCAAAACATTTTTAATTAAAAAAAAAAAATCAGGCTTCTAAAAACTGACCTTGAACTACTTTACATAACTGAATACTTTATTTTACTCCTCCTTATAAAGATTTGGTGCAAATATAACGCTGAAATCGACAGCCCACTGTCGCCAGGTGCTTGTTCAGAAAGACTGAATCCTGCAAAATCAGTGACTGGAAGTATTCAGTTTGAGAGAAAACTTGACCAATTAGCACTCTAAGTGCTGGAATGAAAATAAATGCAATTCTACTGGATTCACTCAAAATGTAGCATATTTAATACCTATTTAAGTTTTAGATTTTGATCAATTTAATATAAGCAGCTTAAATTAATCACTGGATTTAAAACAAAACGACAACAATTTCTGCTTTAAAGCAGCTGCAAATTCAATCTACTACCATTTCTCTCTATTTTACACAAAAAATGCTTAACCATTTAAAAAAACTCAACATTCACACCAGCTTCTTCATAAGCTTTAATCAATAGCATTTGAAGCTTATTCAGTCGTAGGTGAAAAGAAATCTGAAAGCTTTTCCTTTATAGATTATCTTCAGTTTAAATACAAGCATCTTCACGCTCACACTCTTCAGCTGCAAATAAACTGGCATGTATACTATAAGCAGCAACCTATCCATTAATAATAGAATAACAACATTAGGTGCTCTGGGGAAGCAGTGGCCTATTTGAGCCACAGTTCTGTCTAACAGGATTAGATTCCTCAAACAAGCTCAATTAATTCCTGGTTATTAATTCACACTTCTCCTCTGCAGTCATAAGGAAGCCCACCCTGCTGACGGGCAAGCCAGCGCTCACTAACCCGCGCTCTGCATTATAACGCCTCCTGCTAAGAGTCACCGCTTCAGAAACACGGGCATGCTCATGCTCTTGTCTGACTAATGTAGGACTACTGGAGGACACGGGGGAGTTTTTACAATAGCTGCTGGAGAAAATAATCCTCAGAGCCTCCTTTAGCTGCTCTGTTTTGCTATTAGCATGCAGAGTCACTGGTGTGCCAATCCATCGCTGCAGCCTGGCGTTCTCAGAGGAAACATGAGAGCGTTGTCACTTACGCCAATTAAAAGTTGTGACTTTCCCAAGAAAATGAGGTCAGATTTATGTTTCGATTATGGCCGCTGTTCTTAAAGGCCTGGTAAGAATCAGCTTCAAAAACACACACAGAGCTTTGTTTACCAGTATAATCCATAACCGGTCTGGACTTAACATTCGTTAACATATTTATCCATTACATGGTAATTATAGACTTTCATTAATCAAACACTTTCAACTTAAAGACAGACGTCCAAGTCTAATGAAATTTTAATTTGAATCTTATGCTTTTTGACGTCTTATCAGATGGAGCAGCAATACATGACAATTTGACGCAAAGCGTCCTGTAGGTGACGGAAATATTTTCAGTTTTAGCTTCACAAGACAGCGACTATTTGGAGTCGCATAAAAGTTCGTTTTTGAACTCCATCCAACTCTTGTTCCGCCACAAATTAGATAGCTCCAGTGTCCTCAAATAAATTAATGAACCTGTCATTCAACTTGTAATGGAGAAAAAAACAGGGAAAGGAGCAGACTTCCAAACCGGCTGAATGCTTCCACCGACTGTCATGCATAGTAAACATATTTTAGGTAAATCACATCCTATAGTTGATAAAACACAGCAAATATTTAGTCAGAAGCTTTCCTGAACACTTTCTGATTGATGAATTTTGGCTGTCTTGTGTATTTTGGGAGCCACTTTAATTCTTTTCATGCATTTTCTTTACACTTAATATGTGTAAATAGAGCAACTGTCTCCATTTCTTTTGGTGCTATTAACAACTAATCGATGTGTTTTATCAATCAGATTTTATATGTACAGCACATTTCAGCAACAAGGCATTTCAAGGAGCTTTACATCATAAAAACACAAAGTCATAGAACACACTGTCAATACATTTTTCACATTGGATTATTGATTATTGTTTCATGGTTATGTTTCAAAATCATCTCTAAACAGCTGCGTTTTTAGTTTAGATTGAAAGGAAGTCATTGTTTCAGCAGTTTTGCAGTTTTCTGGTGCGTAGAAGTTGAATGCTGCATCTCCTTGTTTGGTTCCGGTTCTTCAGAGCAAAATCAGAACCAGAAGACCTGTGGGGTCTGGAAGGTTGATACAACAGGAGCAGATCTTTAATGTATTGTGGTGTGAAACCGTTGAGTGATTTCTAAATTAGCAGCAGTATTTTAAATTAGCAGCAGCTATTTGGAGTTCGTTTTATGTGACTCCATCTTTTCTCTCCATTTAGAGAAAATATGCTTTGACTTGTATAAACACATTTCTTCCAAGTTAGAGAGTTAGAGGAGACCAAAGTATGTGAAAGGTCAGCTTGAAAGGTCAGCTTGAAATTTGCTTGTTTTTTAATTACCACATGACCCTGAAGTGGCTTGTCTTTGACTCGACTCTTTTGCTTTAATTTAAATTAATATACCTCGTATAAAAGCAGCTTTCATGTCGAGTTGCTGCATTGTGTGCATAGAAAAGGGGAGTTTGTGCAGATACCAGAGAGAAAGTCTCTGAGCTACAGGGAGCCAATAGAGGGACGTTAGAACTGGTATGATGAGCTCTAACTTCCTGGTTTTAGTCAGATCGGCTGCAGCAGCGTTCTGGATCGGCTGCAGCTGGAGGATGTTTTTAGCTGTTGAAGATGTTGATGGCTGTCGAGGAAGGTTCTCAGCAGTCTGTACTACACTGAATCTGAAGAAGCCTCTGACTGAAGGTGCTTCCTGAAAAACGATTCCTGGTGTTCCATGTTTAAATATCTTGTGTTCATCCTCCAGGAGTGAGTAAATTTGTAGTTTTACAAGTATAAATTGGGGAAAAGCAATTATTTGTTTTTGACATTTTTGAAAAAAAAAAAAAAGAAAATTATTTATTCACTAACTACCCAAAATTGACTTGACAGGATGAAGAAAACCAGCATGGAGAAATTTTTCCTGACAATAAAATAAATCTAGAAAATAAATAAAACTTTTATATTAAGGCACTCAAATTCAAAAGTTAATTATTCAAGTGTAATAATAATAATAATAGTGTAATAATCAAGACTTAATTATGGATGATTATTTACTATCAAATAAGCCTGATTATGTAGAGGTGGATTTGGAAATGTATTTTTTTAATTTAGACAATTCATAATTATTAATACATTTATTAATACAGATGGATTGTTTTCAGCTTAAATTAAATATCTGCACAATTGAAAATCACCAAAAAAAGAGACTTTTAATACATAACCAACAATAAAAACCTGAACAGCAATTTGTCATTTAAAGACCATGTTACCAGAGGCTGTATTTCTCTGCAGTCAGACCACATTTATTAGATTTTTATGGACACATTTGATTGCAATATCTTTTTCTACACATACTTTATAGAACTGACGGTGAGCATCAGGTAACTGGATATTATACTGCACAGAAACTGAATTTGTTCTGAGATACCCATGAAAAAATAAATTAAAATACATAAAACATGACTGAGGTTAGATCTGAAGATAGAAACCAGAATGGAAGGATAACAAATAGGGTATCTTCAGATGAAAATATGAAGGTACATTATACAAACAAGAGTCAAGGTACACATCAAGAAGAGAAAGGAGGAAAAATCAGGTTTAGAAAATAAGGGAGGATGAAGGAATGAAGGCCTAGGAAGGTGTAAACAAGGAGAGGGTGTCTATGAAGGCCATGAAAAGAGAAAATGAGAGATGGCAAGGATGTAGGAGTGAGAGTCTATAGAAGATGTACAAATAAATGAAACTAGGAGAAAGAATAAGACAAAATGACAGAGCAACAGTGTTAGGAATTTGATGAAAGAAAAAGAATGTGAGAAAGAAAAAATGCCCTGCAAAAATAAATCAGTAGCAAGATATGAGGAGCAAAAGAAAAATAACAGGAGGTGCAATCAGTGAGGAAAGAAAAGGTGCCAAAAAGAAAGAAAAAAAAAACAGATCAGGGACAATGATGGGATGAATGAAATGTGAAGCTTGAACCATCAGATGTGAGGAAGGGGAAAGGTTCACAAGAAACAAAATGAGAAATGACAAGGTGAAAGAAAGCTTGTATGGGAAAATGAAACTAGAAAGGATAGATGGGGTGTGAAAAAACAAAGGTGGAATGATAAACAGGAGGAGTGAGGATGGATTAGCTGAGAGACGAGAGCCGCCTTAGCAACAATAAGTAAGAATGTCAGAGAGCTAGTCAACAGTGGTGAGCTTCTACCTCACCTGCAGGTACCCAACACATCTACAACACGACTGGCACATCAGTGAGCGAAGGCAGCAGACAAGGCATTGGTACCAAAATAATAGCTACAAAGTCAATTATTCAAAGATACTCATAGCCAATTAAAATAGTAACAGTCTGTTCCCAAAAAAATATATTAACAAAGAGGAGAAACCCAGAAGAAGAAAACAAAACTCTAGTTGGCAAAGCAAACTCTGCCATGATGTTTGGAGGTACTTCCCTCCAAGTAATGGCAAAAAAAGTTAAATATTGAAGGCTAGCGATGCTAACACTAAAGCTAACGCTACGACACTAATAAAAGAGAGGAAACTTGAAAAAGTCAAACTCTTCTATCTGCAGCAGTGAAGTAGCAAACCTGGTTGACTTTAGCTGGCGCTACCTGCGTTTCTATAATGTTCACAAATCTTTGCCAATATTCTGCTAATGTAAAAAAAAAAAAAAAAAGCAGCACAATTTTGCAATTGTAGTGTTTCCATTAAGAAAGAAATTCCATTAAAATCACCTGTGAATAAGTTTGTTCCTGCAATAAGTCATTAAAAACCATGGCAGCGACGGAATAACAGTTAAGATGTTTTAATATTTCAGCCATTGTACTAGCGATCATCTATCAGCCGTCAGAGGAGACGTCAGCATTTTATTCCCGTGTTGAAGCGACAAGCCCAACGCAGGAATTGGGAGTGGCTACATATGCGGCTACATTGCCAGCAATCTTATAGAAGACCCATGGATTCAGACCATCACCCTCCTTCAACTTCCTGTCATCTTTATCATTTTCTCCAGTAGGAACATCCAGCATCACGACTTCATTTAGTGCAAAAATTTATCGAAAAACAATTTTTTTCAAAATTGCAGTGTTTCCATTAGGGCAATTTATTTTCATAATTTCCACTTGTGCAACTCTGTGGGTAACTGGAAACTCAGCTAATATCCGTTTCAAAACTAGCTTCCAGTGACACGGTTCTGTTGGTTTGATCGCCATCAAGATTCGATTCCCTGCAGCAAAGTTCCAAGTTCAGTGGAAAATGAAGCCTAAGAATCTGTATTGACAAATAAGACATCTAAAATCCTTTTGGGAAAGGAGAAATCTTTATTAAGACCATCCTCATCCCCAACTTCACAACTAAATGCCGTTTTTTTTTTGTTTTTTTTAGGTTTAAACAAGCATTTGGACGTGTCCTCGCATGTATTTTCACAGCAAACACACAAGCAGATAATGGAGCGGAGGATGAAGCTGAAAGACCAATGAGGGAAATGTCACTTCACATAATTACTTTGGTGATGAACTACAGGCTACAGTGTATTGCACTGAATTGCAATGTACCTTCACCTTAAGACTGTGCGTATGTGTGTGTGTGAGACCACCTTAATGTTTTCATTTCACATAGAGGACAAATGCGACATCCACATCTTTTCATTTACACAGCAGGAGAATATACAACCACTCTGTGCACAAACACACTCTGCATGAGTAAATCAGCTCATGCTGGAGGAACAGCATGCGTGACCTTCTCAAAGTCAAAGATCGTTTTAGAAATTACGCCCTGCGTGCGGCTGTGTGTCTAACAGCTGCAGTGCAGGTGGTTTACCCTCCAGCAGGTGTGTATGTGGGGTTTAATACCTGCTCAGGGGTCCTGGAGGTTATCGGTATTAGCGGTTAACGCGGTTCTGCCACATCTCTGGGTTATTACATTTATTCACCACATTCTTACCTGTCGAACCAAGGAATTAGCACTTCCTGTCCAGGAAGATTAAAATTTAAAGTCATCGTCTAAATAGAAGTAATGTTTTGGTTTTGGAGCAGCCTAACCAGTCCTTGGATTTGACCCTAATCTTTCAAAGATTAGGGTGATGGAAAGGAGGCCTTCCAACACCAAAGACTTTGAGTTTCTCACCAAAGTTAAACTATTAAAATACGAGAGGAAACATCCAAAAAGCTGGTTGACTATTCGAAGTTTTATTTCTTTGCTGTAATCCCAAAGTTTTTTTTTCGTGGATTAATAATGTTAACACATTTTATAAAAATTGTCAATAAAGCCAGATAAGTTCATCTTTTCAAACTAAATTTATATTAATCTTTAAGAGTTGCCCGTTTCAGTTCCTACAGAATTCTTAGTTGCATTAAAATTATTTTAAATCAAAATTTTGGGCTTAATAGTACCAACCAAAGGATGTATTTATTTCTTTTGATAGGTCAGCATATGGATTAACTAATAATTCAGGTTGAGCCGGTTGACATATCTTATGACATCTGATTGTACCAAAGTTATCACGATCCACCCCCTTATCGACATCAGTGTATTTTCATTCTAGCAGAAAATATTTATCGATTAACTAATTTTCAAATAAACCTGAAGAATTTATAAAACCTTTTCTTATGGAAACTAAAATGTGCTGGTGACGATCAATTAAGTACTTTCACAATACTCCTAGCTTCAAATTAAACTTAACTCACCCAAAATATATAGTTTTCCCAATATCATCATCTAGAATCTAAATATTCCAAGAAGTGGTTTTCAATAAATGTTTGCATAAACTCCCAAGTCATAAATCCACAGTTTGTGTGCCAATAATAAAGTTGGTCTGCTGGGCCGTCTCAGTGCAGCCATTACCACTGACACAGGAGACGGGGGTCAAGATGCTAGAGGTCAAAGTGCTTTGGGAGCATCATGACGACAGATGGCAAACTGGGAGTGAAGACGACACGGACTTACATTATTAAAATATTCAACAAAAATGCAAATGGTTATTCCATTTTGGCAGCCCTACTCACTGGATGTCTTTATTTGTGTTGGACTTGATTGCAAATATTTTTGATTTTGATACAGATAATTAGATTTTTATGATTATATTTATAATTTTGCTTTCAGTTTTACAAATTATGTCATTTTCGTATTCCCTGCAGTTTGTACCTCAGCTTGTCACCAACTACAATCATTTATATAATGATTATATAATCCTTTTCTACCTGCTAAAGCTACTCAATATATCTGAATATCAATACAAATCAGCCCATTTGTACGACATTAAATATTTGTAATAAAAAGGTTCCATTTTTATCATGTTTTCTTCCATAGATGTTAAATTCAGGCCCACAGAGTTTGAGTTTAGCATACCTGGCCTGCCAGTCCAAAGCGGATCACATTTGCAATACAAATCCCAGAATGCTCTGCTGCAGCAGTATCACATCAATAGAAGAAGAGAAGCCTGAAACCCAGCTTGAACTATGAGAGTAGGCCAAAAGTTTGGTAAGCTAAGCTTTAATTAATATTTTCTTTATGCATGTTGTCTTGCTAGTCAAATTCCTGGACTCATTTGGTTTAATTTTCATAAAAATCATTGGTGTTTTTAAAATACAAACTGAATGAATTCCTCCAATGTTTGACATTTGATTTCTCATTCATTTAAAGTTCAAACCTTTGCCTCTTTTCAAATAAACAGGTTTAGTTATATATTTAAGGGAAAACCTCAATCAACCTCAATAGATACTCTTCAATAACTAAAGGCTCACCCTTTTAATTTTGACATGGAGTTTGACATACCTGCAGCGCTTAAAATTAATCAAAACTGAACGATGTTTCTTTCAAGAACCAGTCCTTGATTTACTTTCAGTGGAAGATTAAAATGTAATCAGAATCAGCTTTAATGACCAAGATTGTGAGTACAAACAGATTAGATTTTTGTTTTCTTTAAAACTTTAGAGTTGATAGATCCAGACAATTTTTCATTTTTTTATATAAATAAAGAATGAGAAGGTTTTAAAACCCACTAGACAATGGTTGGTGATTGGCAGCTTCCTACTGCGTTTGAATAATAGTTTAATAATTCCCATCTCATCCATTACTTGAAGCGGTTTTGCAGTCCTGCCTGCTTCAGACGTAGGCGAAATCTTTTTGGAGATGGATTAAAAAGGCCCTTTAAAGTGCATTAGATAGTTTTATTCCTTCTTTATATAAAAGTAGGTAGACTTTAAAATGTCAGATTTTTTCAAGTGCAGACTTTTATAACGATCTGACATTAAAAATCAAAGAAACCGAGTCAAAACAGAAGATTGAATCAAAGTTTTCAACATACTCAAAGAAATGAAAGGCAACCGCATCTCTTTTGGTACTGATTACACTGCTGACTGAAGTCTTTCTTAATGACGATGTGGAAAATGAAAGATAATGGGAATGGAACTGCTAATAGGGCAGAACCAGTGTGGGGTGGAGGATGTTTATGGTGTGCAGCTGAACAGGTTTTTACGATGATATGAAAAACTAACACACTTCCTTTAATTAGGACTCAACCTATTTTCAAACTCAATTATTTGAGAGATGAGGCAAACACTCTCTGAACACCCCGCGCTCACAGCAGCGGCATTGTGAAACATTAATGCATTGAAAAGGCACATGCAAATGTGTTCCAATAAAAGAAACAAACAGGAGAAAGATGACAGATAGGAGGTTGAAAGAAAGAGACAGGAGCGAGTAACTCTGGATGACATTGTGGAAAGAAAGACCAATGATTCATGCTGTAAATAATGGGAAGACTCAAACCCTGCTCAGATTGTCAAATCTGGACAGATGGGAGAATGAAAGGAGGGACATGAGGACAACAAAATGAGGTTTGAAGCTGGCCTGGGGCTCAGGATGCAGCTACAGCAAGGATTTCCTTTCATTCGGAGATTCAGGACAGTGGGAAGTAATGAAGGAAGTGGAGGGGGTGAAGAAGCAAAGAAATCAAATGAGGAGCTAAGTAACAGTAGGCGTAAAGATAATAGGAACACTGGGAGGAGACGGAAGCAGATTTGGCCTCATTAGTGTTCTTTTATATTATGAAAAAAAGCCTGGTGGAAAAATAGAGACAGGAGAGTATAAGGAGGAAAACATGACAGGATGTGAGAAGGTTGAGGCTCAAAATGAGACGGGAATAGGGAAGGGAAATTTAGAGAAAGGACAGATAAACATATGGTCTGTTGTAAGGGAATGACATCTGGTGTGACGGCATTTCTCACTGAGGTACAGGCTCACTCTAATTCGATTAAAACGCCACTTTCAAAGAGTTGGTACCAAACAAAAAGTATCAACTAGCAATGTCCTAATCCAATCACAGGAATTCAAGCCTTCATCAGTTCAACATAAATGTATAAAATACAATCATATAACACACATCTACAAAGTAAAAGTGAAAAAAGTACAGTTTAAGTGCAATTTAAATAATTACTCTTTGGTTTTTGTGAGGATGATACCAACACTGAGATGTCTTTTTCCCCAACAGCTTTCACAGTTTTAATACTAAAATCTGTGTTAAGAAAATTGAATTAAATTAAGTTTGATTAATTTTAGATGGATATTTTAACTACCCCGGCTTCACTGACGTACATTTACGACATAATTCTGTCAAATATGAATTACCATATGATCGTAAAATCACAAAAGGTACCATTTTTTATTACCTTTAAATAAAAATAAAAAAAAACAGTTATAGTTTTTGGCTTTTTTGGCAAAAGGTACAAAGATTTACAATGAGGGATATAAAAACTCAGGAGCTGCAGGTTGTAGACCCCTAATCTACATCTAAATCTGACACATTTACAATAAATACTGACTTATGTTGATTAATGTACACCATTTCTCTTTTTAAATAAGGTAAAACCAGCTTTAACCGTTTTCCTTTATACAAACATGCCAGTATGTGCTCATTTTATAACAGTATCATGATTTCAACTTCAGTAAATGGCCGTTCATTATCCTCTTATCGCCTAGCGGAAGTGGAGGCTTTTCACTGTTCAGCTTCACAACTTAAAAAGTTTGACTCGTTTTTAGAGAGCTCATTTGCCAAAATGAGGACTATACATTAAACGTGACAAGATGTAAGAGGAAAAAAAAAACAGAAACGCTTATGGGTGCTTAAATAGTCTCCGTCTCACCTTGCCTCCCTGATACTGTTCACCTTGTTCTGATACCATTTGACAGAGCTGCTGCCAGTTCTCTCATCATAAAGCATCCATCACCACTCATTACTACCTTACTCTCCAAACTCTTTACTTCTGCTGCTACAGCCGCTTTTCGTGTGTAACCCTTCTGTGTTCGTCTCAGGTCCAGTTGGTTGACTTCACGACAGACACGCTATTTATCCTAACAAAAGAGGAACTCAACTCGGTGGTCAACTTTAGTCTGGAAGCTTCTGCCCCACAGTTACCGACGGCAACAGGGGGGAAAGAAGGGGGAGGAGCTGTCAGTTACTGGTTACTACGGCAACCACCAACTGCCAGGCTCAGCGAAGCACTACAATTTGACTGAAAACAAATAAATTGGAGAAACTTCACATTTATAATATTGTTAAAATAAAACCGTGTTATATAAAATATCACATAAATAAGCATTAAACTCTGTATGAGCATTTTTCACATGAATTAAAGCTTTTGGTTTTCTGGTCTACATCACTGCAAAGATTCAGGATTAATTTACTGATTCAACTTCAACCACTCGACTGAAAAGCTTCCTGGAACTTATGAATGGGAAACATGCAACTTATGTAAAGCAGCTTTTCAAGAGGGATTTAGTATCTTAAGCTGCATAACACAACATAGCATCAATACTATGGAGAAAATAGAGAGCAATAAATAACATGAAATATTTTAAATGAGTCAATTTTTTTTTCCAACTGGATATAATGAATTTATTATGTACCTCAATTTAATGTATTGATTTCATTTTAGAAACTACATATATTTATTTTATGATTTCCCGTTTTGAAGTTTATCTTAATTTAAAATGTCAAATTGACCAATCACACTAAGTGGGCGGGATTACAGCAACTTCTAGAGATCTGATTGGCTGATTCAAATTTATCTTTGCTGGAAACTGCATAAAGTGCTAGTATTCAACTTTGTTCTTTTTTAAATTCTGCAAGTTTCCCTTTTTATTTATTGAAATTATTCAATTTTTTGTGCTAATCTCAACATATAAAACAATCTGAGATGACAATATGTTAAATAAATCTATAATATGCCTTAAGAAAACTGTCTTGTATGTTTTAGATGATTTTCAGTCTTTATACATTTAATAGAAATTGTGTTTGCTACCGTCAGTTTCGGCATAAGCCTGTTAACATCAAATCAATTAAAATCAACAGCTCTAAGTACCTGAGCTTGGGGGGAATAAAAGGTTGTTTATCCAAGAAAAAAACCTTTTCTCTTGGGTATTTCATGACTGTCAGCTTCTCAAAGAAGCCAATTCTTTTGTCAAAGTGAGATTAAAATAAATTAAACAACCCCATCTGCTAAGAAAGCAAAACGGTTTCTAAAATGCTAAATAAACTTAAATTAAACCTTTACTCTGAGCAAAAATATAAATATTGTACCAGCATTTTTACTTGTAAACTTATCTAAGGTGCTAAAGACATTTAAATACACCTTTTTGTTGTAAATTAAAGACATTTACTGACCGATACAGATTTGGGATTTTCTGTAAAATCCTATCTGACGACATAGCACTCCAATCCATTTGTTAAAACCTTCTTTATTTAGTTAATAAATATGAATGACCATAAAAGATAATTTTATGTAGGTTTTGCCAGAAAACCTACTATGGTTTACTATGGTTTTAATAGAAAATTAAAACTTTATTACCAACATTAGCTGAATTACATTACACTCTGAGCAAAAAGTGCATCTAAGATTTATGCATCAAATCGTTTAAGTTTTGATGTATTTAATGAATGCAGAGCCTATCAATTAAAAAATAAATCCATTTTTTAATGCTGGTTGGTTGCATAACTCTGTATGCAACCAGCAAACAACTAACTTGCTTCCAAGTTCATTCTGTACATTTAGCTTCATAATGTCTGATTGCTTTCACAGAATGGCACAAAACAGTAAGGGTCCCATTACCAAATTCATTCTCCTGCGAAAGTAGCTTAATTAGAAGAAGATCAATGCAGAAAGTTCACAAAAGTTTGCTTGAAAACCAAGTGAAAGAAGTCTAAAGCATGCATGTTCCCTATACTCAGACCACCTATTGGTTTTCACTCTGTTCAAAAAGACTGAACAACCTGCTCCCCCCCCGTGTTGAGCACCTCCCTTTCATCTCTTTTCCTGCTTCTCTAGAACCCTGACTGCCAATAACCAGCCTCCCCATCTGTCCTGCCGGCATATTTTCATGCCTTTCTTGGATTGAAATTACCTGATACTCTATCACGGCACACAGGAGAGCTGATTTTAGAGCTTTACGGAGGAAATAGCCTTTCCAGCACAGTGTGCGACTCCTGCGGTCCCCTGCTGTCACGCTATAGCACTTTTGACAGAGCTGAATTGACAGACAGCGGTTTCACCAGCACCATCGCCACATGAGCCTCAGTCCACTCCAGCTTCACTCCGCAGGGCTCCTGCACAGGCTTCTCGTCAAAATACTATAGGTCCCAGAGTCAAATGTCCACTGCTTAGAGTCTCATGTTTAAAAGTTTGAACTATTAGAGCTCATAATAAATTTCCTGTAGATATTTCTAAAGGAAACGTTCTGTGAAAATAGATTAAGCAAGAAGGAGACGGTTGGACAGATGTATTGAATCCACTGATGGATAGAAAGATATGGATGGACAGGCAGCTGACTGAGCTGACAAACGGAAGGATGGATGAACGGATGAATTGACAGGTATACAGATGGACAGACTGACGGATTAAGGGCTGCCAGACGGGCGAAAAAAATGGATGAATGGTTGAGCAGATGGACAGGAAAGGCACAGTTTGATAAATGGATGAATCAGCAGATGAATGGAAAATCAGACAGATGCGATACAGATAACTAGATGGACAGTTATCCATCCATTCATGACCAGATGAATGGATGGTTGGACAGAAGGGTGACAAAATGAATAAACTAGCAGATGAAAGAAAGGAAAAATATAAGGTTGGACCATAGACTGATGGATGAATGGATGAGCAGATGGATGGCAAAGCGCACAAATGGAACAACAAACAGAAAAATAAGTTGGAAAATAAAAATGGATGGATGGAGACAGATGGAATGGCAGGCAGGTGAGACAGATGGCCCGGTGGACTGGAAAACACCTGGATGACTATGAGGGAGAAAGAGATTGATAGCATCACCTCCTTCATGTAATACCTACTCAGCTCCTTCAGACTAGCCAGAAGCAATTAGCAAACACCTGGTGGAATTGGGGAACACTGGTAAAAAATGTTAAAGGGTTAATAGAGGAGTGATGTTACGATTACTTTCTGGGGGCGGAGCTTCAGAAAGAGCCGGGTTTTAAAGAGACAGACCCCCAATTTCAAGGCATTAAATTACAAAGTCAAATTTAATATATAAAGCATTTTTTAACAACTTAAGTTATTATTCTACGAAATACCACTATGTGGCAGGAAGATACATAGTACTGCCCCTTTAAGAAAAAGCCAGGCAGCTAAGCTAACTTAATACTGGTAATGTAAGTTACATAATTTTATGTGCAAAACTATTTTTCTTCAAATATACACTGAATGAATCTTATAATGTGGCGTATTATAGAATTGTTTTAAATAAATGTTTTCGTTTACATCGTCTTTCTCAGTCGCACAAACAGAATCTCGAGACTGCCTTATAAATTGGTTTCTGAATTAAAAATTGTGACCTTAAAAATCAGAATCGAATCAATTGGCACTAAAAAGTTTACATCTTTATTATCCAGGTGTGACAAACGCCATTTAAAACATTCAGACCAGAGTCTGAGTGTCTACGGTTTTGACAAACATATCAAGGCGAATCAGAATGAGCTTATCCATCTTCATCTCCATAAGACGATCAGCGAGCCGTGGGCGCCACCAGTGTCTGAAAGCATGCAGAGGGACAACATTCCCATCGTGCCCTTCAGCTGCGTTGCTTCATCCCTGACCTCCACTGATCATTTATTCATGCATCCCTCAAATGTGGGAAGCTTTTCCATGCTGTTTGGCTCATTCATATTGCATGCTGATACCAGGGGCTGTGAGGGGACGCTTCCTGATGACCTACGTACCGTAGACGTGCCGCAGCACAAAGACGCGGTGAGCATACTGTGGGAAGGAGGGAGGACATAAAAAGGGGAACAGGAACCACTTAAATGGGTCAAAGGAGGAGAAGTGGGGACAAATGTGAAATATGTACAGTATCGTAGGAAGAGAGGTGGGAGGAGAGCGAGGAAGAGCGGAGAGAGTTGGAGTAAAATGCAGAGTATAAATGAGAAAGTCCTTGAAGAGGTCAGAAACAAACCCATCACTACGACTGAAGGAATGTTTAATGGAAACCACAATAATGGACGAGACGCTTTGGAAAGGCTTTTATGGGAAAAACAGCACCAAGAACACTGGAATACTAGATCTGTCTGTTGATCCTTCTCTCCATCCATCTCTCCTCTTTCTAAATCTCTCATCTGTATTTCTACATCACTCTTCCCTTCATCCGTGCATTTCTATCTTCTCTTCTCCATCCACCATCTATCTCTCTTAACTTCCTCCATCCATCCACCCATCTCTCTTTTCTCAACATCCATCTATCCCTCTCCATCAATCTGTTACTCCGTCTCTTCTCCAGCCATCTCTCTTCTCTCTCTCTGTCCATCCATCTCTCCTTTCATCCACCCATCTCTCTTTTCTTAACATCCATCTATCTCTCTACATCAATCTGTTACTCTGTCTCTTTTCTCCAGCCATCTCTCTTCACTCTCTCCGTCCATACATCCATCTCTTTTCTTGGCATCATCCATCTCTCCTCTTTCTCTACATCACTTCTTTCTTGCCTCTCCTTTCCCCATCCACCTCTTCCTTCATCCACCTCTTCTCCCATCTCTCCATCTCGATCATAAAACCCTCCTTCTGCAGATAAACGTTTCATTTGAACGGTGCCACTAATGTTAAATCCAGTTTCGTCACTGAACCCAATAAACTGCTGATAAACTAAAACAACTGCCCCTGGGGGGGGGGGGGGGGGGTAAATAATGGACTCTGATTCAATTTAAATAAATCCATGTGTCAAACAGAGCCATTCATTTTCTACTTGATCAGAACCAGCACACAGATGATGTGTTTAATTGGAAAGCCAGCGGAGCAGGTCCGATTCAATCACATCCAAGGAGTCAAAAATTATTGAGCTAATTTGTCAGGAATTTTATTGACACCAAATGGAGAGAAAAAGGGCTTCTTTATTTGTGCTCAGGTGTGCAATTATGACAGAAAATGTGGTGATGGTGAGTTTTTTCTTTATTTTTTGTGGTGTTTAAAACTAATGTCTAACTTCTGGCTTAATTTACAGGAGTTTCTTACACCGTCTAAAATCTAATCTGGAAATAATTGCCTCTTATTTCATCTGTATGCAGGTAGGCCTCATTAACACATACAGGCCTGTTTTATATAAACCAGCTAAAACCAGGAATATGGTGGCGCAGAAAAATGTGTCAGTCGACATGCGACAGAGTGGAAAGAGAGATTACTACTAATTATAAAATAGTATGGTTTGCATATTTTAACACATTTTACCAACTAAATCTCCACACAATTATAGTTTTTCCTCCTTACCAGAGTTAACTTCAGATGCCTTTAGTACCTCTCAGTAGTTTTCCATGAGCTTTTCCATATTTAGTCTCATCACTACAAGAAAATTCAATATATTTCATATGCAGGGTTTGACATTTTCATATGCATTTTCTGCAACTAAACACATCTGCAACTACAACTGCAAATATGTTTGAATATTCAGGATTGCATCTTTGCTGATTCAATTCAAATTAAATTCAAAAATACTTTATTGATCCCAAAAATAAATTCAATGCTGTAACACATTAATTCTGAATTATTATAGAGGCTGATGGCAATTTTTCAGAATAATTAGAAGTGAAGCTCAGTCAGATCGAATGGGAAACATCTGTTTACATCAGGTTTTGCAGCGATTGCATTTTCTTGCAGAGAAGCGATCTTTAAAAGTCTCACCTGCCGATTCTGATTTTGGCTGATACTTTTTTCATTATTATTCTTTGAAAAGTCACTGAATATAACCAACAGCCGCTTAACTCTCTCTGGTTTCTAATTCTGGTCACAAACCTAAATTAGTTTAGGTGTGGACTTTGACTAGACCATTCGAACACATTAACAAAATTTGATTTATGGCAGTTTAAGCTGTTGGTTTAAAAATGTTCAACTGGAAGACGAATCTCTGCTTAAACTTTCTATGATAAGGTTTTCTTCCTTCAATTGCAACTAAGATTTCTAAATCAAATTAAACAAATACATATTTTCTGCTGCACTATGTAAGCAAAACAAATCTCTTAAAGTGGTTTAGTAAAGAGGAATCCCACTCAAAACGGGGATAACACAAAAGTTTTGGTAAGCAACATGACCAAAACCATGAGAGTAATGCTGGTTGAGTTGCATCGATTGTTTTCTGCACCAAGGACGTCCGTTACAGACCCGCTCCATTAATCCAGGCTTTAAAGCAGAGTGGCCAGACCAAGGCCAAACACAAGACAGTTATTAGCTAAATAAATTAAAGCTTACTTTGGTTTCATGCTGACTAATTATAGGATTTTTAGAAACTTTTTCAGCAGACTGGAGAACTTTAAGATAAATGTCATTCTTAGCATCATCGGCTCGAAATAATGGTTGTTTACCTTCAGCTCCTTGTCAGGAAAACAGTAAAGCAAAGCAGTTAGAGAGAGATAAAAAATAAAAGCAATGGCATGAGTCGACTACAAACAAAATAATTAAGCATCAATTCAGCACCAGGGCAGATAGAGGAGAGATTAATGATGACAGGAATGTGCCTGATGACAAAACTCTTTAAAATAAGTAACTTATGCCAGTCAAAGCCATGACCTGACCCCAAAAATACAGCTTTGCTTAAGACCTAAAAATGGCAGAACACAGAACCTCTTGATCCAACCTGAAAGAGCCGAGAGGATCTGAGCAGAAATGGGAGAAAATCCCTGAAATCCAGGTATGTAAATCTTATTACATCACACTCCACCAGGTTCAGAGAGGCTGAAATCACAGCCAGGAAACCGTCAGCCTCAGACGAAAGGAGCCTCAATACTTTAACTCAAAATAAATAAAATCAGAGCAAATTTGCATATGCAAAACTTTCACATAAAGGCTTTAATGTGGAAAAAAGTGGAGAAGGAAGAGTGCTTGGATCTTAGTTTGTAGACAAACAGAGGTCATTATGAGTGTGTAACCATCCGTAGACTTGTGTTGTGTGTGCTCTCATGTGTGAAAGCCGACAGAGAGAGGGTGGTCCTCCAAAAACAAAACACTTACAGCCTGTAGACGCATCACACAATTACCAAAAGGGATCTACAAACCACTTACCTTGCAGAAAGATTGTTTTTCCTTGTTTATATATATTGACCATTTTTACTCTCATTTTATACACAACATGGTAAATCATTCTAAAAATAATGTATATTTAAGTCACTTTACTCTGTTACCCATCATAAAGACACAAAAAGATTAAATTAAATTAGAAAAGTGTGCAGCTGTGAGTATTTTCATGTTTCAAATGTTTTTTCTATTGGGAACATCAGTTAATGAGAAAACTTTAGATAACAAAATCATTATTGTTTTCATATAAAAGTGCCAAAAAACTAAATCCACATCACCGCCATCATTGACACCAACACACGCGGCAGCAGCATTGTGGTTTGAGTTATTTTTTTACAAAGAGGAAAATTGGTCAAAGCTGGCTTAGGAAACCTTAAAACAGGGCAATCATGAAAGAAAACGTCTAACAAGCTGCAAAAAAACAAGATTCACATTCCATCAGGATAGTGATCCAGAACATCAAGAAGGAACTATAATTGATCGGTTTCTGATTTAATCTGATTACTACAAGTTGTTTCTGGGAGGAAAATGGGCAAAAACATCAAGTTTCCAGCGACACAAAGCTGGGAAACACAAAACTCTGCAAAAATATCCATTACTCTGTGCACATAAAATCCCAACAGATTAAAGTTTGTGTTTTTAATGACAAAATGTGAATATGCTCAAAGGGTGTAAATTCATTTTCAACTCGCTGCCTAGCTGTGGGAATACATCACCACTCTGAAATATGACACAAGCTCTAAGTTACAAAACATCCAACTTTCCCGTTGCCAGAACAGCTGCTCTAATTTCTAAAGCTGATAAATGGCTTCTTGTTTAGGATATAAAACAAAAAAGACAGAACTGGGAAATTTAAAATCGACATCTTCAGCAAATAACCTGCTGTTATTTGCAGCTGTTTCAGCATTACATCTGCTGCATATTTTGAGTACGCCTGTTTTCCCTATTCTACGCCCTACTTAGAAGAATTTTCAACCAGTAGCAACGATTCTTATTTAATGTTATGGAGCCCAAAACCAGGACATAGTAATTAACCCATAAAACCAGTAATGTAATTGAAATAATTCCCAGCTTGGATGCGCTGTAGTCGTTAAATTATGTGACGCTTACCTCGATCCTCCCCGTGTCTGGCTGGAAGCCTCTGGCAGGGTCTTCAGTGGTCACTCTGCACTGGATGGCGCAGCCGTTCACTCTGATTTTGTCTTGTTTCAGGCCCAGTTCTGGCAGGCTGCGGCCTTCGCACACATGCAGCTGGGCGTGCACCAGGTCCACGCTGAGGAACAGACCGCAGGTAATTAGCAGAGTGGAGATCGATGAGCACAATGTGAACATAACCGCTGTAAAAGTCCCTCCTGCACACATTTAGACGTTTTGGAAATAAACCCTGTTCATTTACAGATATAAAAAGGTTTTATTTTTACAGAATTATAGATGTGAAGTTTGTCCAAATGTGTTTATTTATTCTTTGAATTTTTGTTTAGTCAGGTTGTTTCTGCAGACATTTATTGGTGTTTTACGTACTGTTACGTTGCTCTTGGCAGTTGGTGGTTACCATAGCAACCAGTAAGTGACAGCTCCTCCCCCTTTTTTCTGTTGCCATTGGTAACGGACATGTATTAGAATCAGCTCTGTTTTCTTTACATGTATTTAACTTTGAAACACAATACTTGTAATATCGATTATATACAGTGATTTATGAGTAATTTTGCTATGTCTTATGTATGTTTTTAAATGTTATTGTTTTCCATTTTAGCGAGGTTTAATTGTACAAATATTAAACGTTTCTGCATGTTTAGGTGGTTTCCATTTTCCAATAAACCCGATTTCAGAACACAAATGTCTACAGTTTGTTATCAAGTTCTGCAGATGCAGATTTCAACAAAAGCATGGATCCAAAGGAGGACCGTTCACCTTTTTTTTTTTTTAAAGAAAGAAACTTTTGTCCTAAAGCATTTTGGCAACAAACGGTTTGAATTACTTGATGTCTCCCATTAAAATCAACAGCCTTGCTAATAAAGCACATAACCTAACTATTGATCTTACAGTAGATTTTTAGGGTCATGCTAAGAAAATAAAAATAGTTACAAGACTAGAGCCACAGTATTATCATATTAACTAAATAATGTCATAATATTACCAGAATAAAGTAATTATATTACAACAACTCAAACACACAAAACAGTCTAACAACTGAAGCAAAATGAGAAACGTTGAGCTTCTCATTAAGTTATACTTTGTTATAATAGTTTTACAAATAAGGAAATAATCTGGCACATGAGCATCAGATTATCATCAATAATTCTGTTACGACTTTAAGAAAGACTGACATGTTCTCCTTCTGACTCATTTATTGAGATGAAACAAATTAAAAGTCTAAAAGTCTTAAATTACTAAGCTGTTCACTTTTGCAAGAATAATGTACTGTAGAGCTGAGAATGAAAAATGAAAAGGACAAAAAGTCTTTGACTTTTAGTCAAAGAAAGACTTTGAGCTTCATATTACAATATATGACATATTTATTACTTTATTCTGGTTATATTATAGTTATTCTAGTAATATGACTATTCTTGTGTTATTTCAACCATTACAACTTTATCTAGTAACACCATGACTTCATTTTCGTATCATGACGATTCTTGTAATTTTATTTTCTCTTTTTCTTAGTTTGGTCCTAATAGTCCACCGTAGTAAAGCAACATTCAGTTTAACAAACAGGACAGAAAAAATCCTCTTCATATTTTAAATTACAGTTGCATATTTGACTCACTGCCCTTAGTGTCCATATTTAATGTATATCTTTATAAACTTGATGCAAACCTCAGCACATAACAAAAATCTGACCCCAAAAATCTTTAGATGGAAACCACCTAAACATGCATTGTTCAACAACATGAATTTTTTGTTTCGGTGGCATTGTTCAGCCTTAAATCTCACAAACCAGCCTGTTTCCATCTGAGACATTCACACCTACAAAAGCCTGAAAAAATTAAAACTAAAGAAGAAGAATCCAGTGTTGTGTTTCAAGGATTTCTTTAAAGAATGACAAAACAACTTCACCCAGTAAAGATGACATGTTCCCCTTCTGGCTCATTTATTGAGATGAAATAAATTAAAAGTCTTAAATTACTAAGCTGTTCACTTTTGCAAGAATAATTTACTGTAGAGCTGAGAATGAAAAATGAAAAGGACAAAGTAATAAAAAACATCTGGAAATCATTTGTCACGTTTATTTTTAATTTGCGTGCACAAGCAGTCAGCAATATGATGGATAATTTTGTGCTTTATTATTAGCAAACTTAAGAGGGAATATAAATCTACAGCCAGGATCGAGAGTACTCTAATTTTCTTTCAATTCCCTGAGCTTAAACTTCCATCAAAGCTGCCTCATCTGTATGCATTTATTTAAATGTAAGGCTTAAAAGGCCTCCTGGGTTCATCTTTCTGACCTTGCACTCTAATGCACATCCCATTTAAAAAAACAAAAACTTAACCCTTCTTCAGTATTTAAGAATTCTTTTGAGAATTTATCCACAACGACATTAACGCTATAGATTGGCAGCACATTGAGGTTAAGTCTCCAACAACACTTGAAGTGCCAGGAAACAACCATCTGCAAACCGACGCGTTTTGGCTTGTGGCGTTTGTCAGAGTTTGCAAATGAAGTTTTTCAGAGCTTGAAGCGTTGATGAGGTCATCACCTTACCAGATTTTTGACCTATGCATCTTGGGAGTTGGTGACGTTGTGCCAGAAGTTTTTGGAAAGCAGCATGAAAACTGGCAATCGAAGCTTTACACTTCTGTTTTGTAAAAATCCCAGTTATCATTTAGTCACAGTGCGCTCAAACAGAAAAACATCTCTAAATGCGCAACGATGCCCCAAAAGAAATTTAATTAAATCAAGTTGAAAAATTGATTTTGAATATTTTCTTTTAAAAAGTTGATTTTAGAAAGCACCGTGCTACATTTAGCTATACAAAAGTAATCCATGTTTTAAACTGGTTCATATTAACTTATATTATGTAGAACTTAATTTTACTTGAGACAAGTTTCAAATTTTATTTGTTTAGCATTTTTCCATCTTTCTAGCTTTTTACATTCATTTTCCAGAAATTTGTTTGCATTACATTCGTTACGTTGCTTTTAATCTGCAAGTTTTTCAAATGCAACACAATATTCAATTTGGCATCTGTCAAAAACTTTGAAAGAGATCTGATCTAAGTTTCTCCAAGTGACCGATAGAAAATAATGTACTGATTTCAGGAATAATCCCTCTGACACAAACCAGTTGAAGCCACAAGTTAAGCTTTGTCTGATCTCTGTGACTATCCTAACAAAATGAGATATTTAGCAAACTCACAGATAGATGGTACAAACAAATAAGAGCTTATTGCATGCAAAAACAAGCCAGTTTGTTGCAGCCGCCACTATAATTTACCAACGTAATCGGTCACCCTGCAGCACCGACAGGAATCAGATTAAGTGGGTTCAAAGAAAAATGTGTTGTTCAGAAAAAATATGAACATTGTGGCTTCATAATCTACAAAATTTCAAGCTTACAAGATATTTTTGGAACAAGACATTAAAATGCATGTAAAGTTGAAGGACGAAAATGGAATCATTATGGTGGAAACCAAAAACTCCTCATCTTGGATGGTTGTACAGAAGATAAATGAATTTGGACCTCGCCGGTTCTTAGAAACTAGGTCAATAAAACTTCACATGAACCCATCTACATGAATTAGGAGGCTGGGCAGCAGCCAGTAGTCGCTAATCAAATGCACCAGTGAACTGATAAGCATGTAAACAAGTTTGGAAAAGCAGTTATTTGCTCTGGATTATTAAGGTGCCAAAACAGAGCTGTCGATAAGTTCCTTGAAAATTTTCTGAGCAGCAACGGTTGCAGCGACAAGCAACTTGAAGCCCATTAATCTATAGTGAGATTATCCAGATATCCTGAAGACTCCTTTGAGTTTTTAGTCCCTGATGACGCCGTGGTTCAGATCAAGTTGCTTTATGTCCAATGGGAAAGCTCCAGACATTCCTGGATGAAACGTCTTAAAAATCTATCAGAATATAGGCATTTCATATGGGTTGATATCGATAATTGATTAGCTTTTCTGTTTTAAATATCTGAGATGTGACCTTTACTGTTTTATCCAGTTTTCACTTAATGGTGTCTTTTTATTTTTAACCAGTTATGACACACTGTGGTGAAACCATAAGCTGCTGCTGCGCAAGTTAGTCGAAAGGATGTTGCTTGGTAACCAAGGAAATAGTGAGTTGCTAGGTAACCAAAGAGTGAGTGAGTTAGTTGATGCGAAACAACCATTCTTAGCTCATAGTGGAGCAGCTAATGTCTTTCGTTTGACTACATCCCCCAGAATGCTGTGCGGTTCTGGATCGGAGTTCAGTGAAATTATTGAACAGTCTATCAGATATATTATCTATTGATATTTATCATGTGTATATTGTGATATATATTGGTATTGATTTACTGTCCGTTCCTAAATAAAAACTTGTCTCCAGACGAGCTCATTGGATAAAAAGAATCAAATTAGTGTTTTAATCACAGTTGAAAGAGGCCCAGTGAAGTACCTGGCTTTATTTGTCCAGGCAGTTTGCATCTCTTAATATCTTTACTCCAACATGTCTGTTTTCAGGCCAGGCCTTAAGGATGCCTTCTGAAAAGCTTCTAACATCTGTTTGACCTGTGAAAATCTTAAAAGCAAAATGCAGACCACCAAAAGGGTCCTGGAATGAGTTCTTTGAAATACCCTCACCCCATGAACTGACATATCTGGCAATGCACCTCGTGTCAGGGAAATAAGCTTCAGGCTACCTTAGTGTTTGAACACTTCTAACATTTGCAGTCATATAAACTCTCCACATCCAAATACATACAACACAGAAACATAATAGTCAAGCAGAGAAATTATTTTAAAAGAATCAAATGAGAGATTTTTTAATTTTATTTTATGGAGAGGGAAAAAATCCCTATATATCCTTATGTTGGACAATTGGATGAACAACAATATAGTAAAATGCTGAATGACCTGAAACATACATGTGTAGCAAAAAAGGAAAAAGAAATCAGTAAGAGGGAAATACTTAAGGCACATATTTCCTTAAACTTTTTATAAACTGTCATTTTACAGAGCCTGTTAATCTTTTTGTGAATGTACCACAGACAAAAATCCAACTGGAAACGCTAACTGCAGCTCAAGCTCCTACTAAAGAAATGTCTTAATACCTTTCAAAGTGCACCTCTTTAAAGAAAATTCATTTTCGACCCTTCACTACTGAAGCTTTACGTTAAAAGTACTCCAAGTCAAATCGGCTCTCAAGGTCTGAGCAAACCTTAAACTACATCTGAACCCAGCAGGGCTCCCCCGCAGCGACTTTCAAGATCAAATAAAACCCTTTCATCTGAGGTCCAGGTCAGTCCCATGTAGATATTGTTTATCCGCCAGCGCAAAGGTTTTATCCAGTCTGAGGCAAGACTTGACACAATCTGACTAGGGATTTAAGCTGCAGTACAAAGTGGCTGCAATGTTAAACCAGTCGACTTTACAGACTAATTAGCTGCACAATGAAACTGGGAAATACCATTACACACAAGTAAATGGTGGCATTTAATTACAAAGGCTTCATAGAGCATTGGATTATTCTTTATAAAAACTGTAAAATCTGATAAAAACATACCTGGTATTTATGGAGAAGTGGTGGGTTTTTTATAAAGCCAATTGAGGCTCTGGTATAAAAAGTGCAGAAAAGGCTCCATTAAAATGTAATTAGAGTGAAATTATCCAGTTTGCCCTGAATTATACACAGGTTAAATAGAAATGGTCGAGGTCACTGGAGGACGTGCAACGTATTGGCCTTTGCTAAAGAGTGGCGCACATACACGAATGAGAAACACCTCATTTTACATTAAATTAGCAAATTACAGTGAAGAAATACATCAAAAATACCGAAAGTATGAACTTTTTTACTGCCTTCACACATTAACCTGTTTGTAAAATTCAGCCCTCACATGAAGCAGCAGAAACCCAAAACTTTGTGCAAAAACACCACATCTCCACACACTGAGACCACAAACGCTGACTACTAATTGCATATCATTTTCAGTCGTTTCACTCATAGCTTGCTAGCCAGGGTAAAGAAGGTGGCTGTACGCCCAGAACTAAAAGTGGGAGGCAAACAGAAGAGAAAACACATGAGGGAAAATGGAGAAGCTTGTTGTGGCCATAAGAGAGGAGCGGACAATGACACGCTCAGGGGTTAAGAGAATATCCCAGTCTACTCTTGAGATCCAGATGGATGAGGGAAATTGAGAGATGAAGGCTGAATGACAGCTATACTCCCCCTAATCGAGCAAAGAGAGCACCGAAAAATTACATGAGGGGAAGAAGAAGGTGTGGGAGTGTGGATAAAGATAAAAAGCTGGATGAAAACGGAATGAGTGGGAAAAGTGGGTGCGTGGAAAGAGATTGGATTTGGCCTCGCTCAAAAGGAGAACGTGAAAGGAGGTAAAGAGGAGGTGGAGGCATATGAGGGTGGAAGAGTAGAGGAGGAGGAAGAGAGATGGGCTTGTAGAGGGAAGCTGAGATACAGTGAATACATGGAAAAGTGGAATGAGTGAGATAAGAAAGGGAACATCCATGTCGAATTGAGATGGGGGCGAAGGTACGGGGATAAGGAATGACTCGGCGAGGGTGGATGATGGTGAAATGATGGAAAGATGAGGTGGTGGAGAACTTCTGCTGTTTTAGGGGCAAATAAAGACAGAAAAATGAGTTGAATCAACATTTAGGTAAAAGACATTAAATCCTCTTTTTGCCGGAAGATGAAAATCTAATTAAACACATCATCATGTAACTAGTAACTACCCAAACCTCTTACTTCTGTTTGCTTAATATTACTGTCTGGATATTCTACCTGCCTAGTTACTTCACTGAATGAAGAACAAACATGTTTAACTGTAGGTACGAGTCTGGTGCTTTTATGGTTAAAAGTGAGATTTCTTGTTTGTAAACAAGCTTCACTGCTCTGTTATTTTCAATCTGCTGAGCCAGTTGGAGGCCAGGTGTACATACTGTAAACAGTAGCTATTGTTACTGGAAGTAGTTTGACCTATTCTAACATTCATACTCTACCTACTGTAAAAACAAAATAGTGTTATAAAAGTTTGCTGTGAAAAAAACTTTTTTTTCCCAATGTTTTTTAAGTTATCTCATAAAATATCAGAATTTGATCTTCTGATTACAGTAATTTTTTTAAACTGTTTGAGTATTAACTCAAACAGTTAATACCCGAGTAGCTAGAATGAGCTAGATAGAAAGAAAAGGGGGAGCGATAGATAGAGCTAGCTAGAGAGAGAACTACTAAGAGGGAACTAGGAACAGAGTTTGAAGAGGGAGAACTAGCTACAGAGAAATAGAGCTAATAAGAAAAGTGTGAGAGAGTTAGCTTGAAAGAACTAGCGAGAGACAGAAAGAAAACTAGAGAGATGGATAAACTAGCTAGAGTTCTAGAAAGTTAGTTAAATAGAGCTAGAATGAGAAATAGCTAGCTACATTGACAGATAAAGGGGATAGAGATGGATGTATGAAGAGCTAGCAAGGAAGAGCAAGATGGAGAGCTAGCTAAAGGGAGCTATGGAGAGATGGCGCTAACTAGAGAGAGAAAGCTAGATAGAGAGCCAGAGATTGAGCTAACTGGAAAATGGTAAAGGTAGCTATAGAGAGATGGAATTAGCTAGGGGAAGCTAGAAAAGCCCATTGAAAAAGCTTGACAGACAATGAGACAGCAAGCTAGAAAGAGAGAGGGCAAGATGGAGAGGAAACTTCTGAAGCGAACTGGTTGAAAATACAAATACAAATGTGCTTCACACTTTTAGATTATTCTTTGTACATAAATTTGGAAATTATGCAACTCACTAGTCAAAATCAGAATTACAAACTGTGTTGGTGCAAAGTCAAAATAAAATACAAGTTTGTGGCTAAATGTTCAAAATGCCCATCAACACAAAAAACAAACATTTTCCCAAATTTCAATATTTTCATAATGAAACAAACCAAAAGAATTGTTAGACTTGTGAAAGTGATGAAGCAACAGAATCAAACATAAGACAGTACACAAAAGAAAAGGCCGTCTAATCCCAAGCCCAGATAACGGAAAAATTTGTCATTATCTGCAGAAGCTTCCTACATTCATTGACTTTTCCTTTATCTCCTTTCCCATTCTCCAAATCTTTCATCTTGAGTCTCAACCCGCCTCCCTTATGTGGTCAAGAAATGCAAAACATTCCTTCCTTTTGAAGTGAATACTTGTCTTTATGGGACTGCTATGTGCGAGTCAACACAAGGTCAGTGCGAGTTTCTTCTATTCTGCATTTATGTTACTCACTGTTGCACAAGCTGTCTGCAGGAAATATGTCTTTATCAAAGATGCCTTGAAGGCAAGTGGTCAAAATGCAGTCTTGGCTAAAACTAAATGAAACTCGTGCAGCTAAGCATGTAAAACACATCTAAAATACAAATGCAAGTGAACAACAACTGATTGTTTTTTACAGTGCTGTGTCAAGAAGCCGACACCTCATTAAATATTTAGTCTTTTTCAAAAAGAAAGGTTTTGTTGACGTCATTTTTGGGGTTCGCCCATAACTGGTGGTACATGGCGAACTGGACGAGACAATATGGCTGAAAAACATCATGATATAAGCATTTCATATCAGTCACTACATAATTATTGATTAGTTTTTGTTTAAAATATCTGAAATACTACCAGACTATCCACAGTTTTCACACCTCGCTGTTTTTAATTTTTAAGCAATTATGAGCCTCTTTGGCAGAATCTTAAGCTGCTGCTGTGCCAGTTACTCAGATAGTTGCTAGGTAACCACAGAGTGAGAAATTAGTTGTTGCTAGGTAACCAAGGAGTGGGCAAGTTAGTTAATGCCACCAATCTTACTTTGCTGCCCATGAGATAAATATTCTATCAGACGTATAATCTATTGATCTCAATATATATCGCAATACATATTATTGATTTATTGTCTAACCCTATCACAAGTGAGACAAGTCTTCAAGATTAGAGGAAAATATGTCCGTCTAAAAGCCCAACAAATTATGTGCGTTAAAATATTCTGAACACTGAATGTCAACTCTGTTGTCTGAAGAAACTGAAGTAAGAAATGTAAACGCAACTGGGGGCCAACAAGAGAGATGCAGATAACCTACGTATAGAGAAAAGCAGCGTCGATGAATAGTAAAGAGAATGAACAAACAAGAAATCAACAGGGAGGGCCAGAAGAATGGGACTGGAAAGGGAAAAAGAACCCACGGAGGAAAAAAGACAGACTTAGGGAAGTACGAAGTCAGATGGAAAGCAAATAAAGACAGCAGTGGCAGCCGTCTTGTGTGAATTTCATAAGACGTCTTTAGACAGCAAACAAAACCAAAAAAAGGAGCGATGGAAGAAGCAAAGAACAGAGAAGAGGCAGCGACACGAGGTAAGGAGGAACCATGCAACATGGATCGGAATTAAGTGTGTTTTTATGAAGGAAGCAAAAAAAAAAAAGAGGGAAAGGCGAAAAGGGCAAAGAGAAAATAGACACTAATACCAGTGAACATGACAGGATTTTGTTTTCATCACATACATTACAAAGATAGGGAAGCAGTTTGACATAAGTGAAACGGGAAAGGCCATAAGGGCAATGAGGGGCGGAGAGGAGACTGAAACGTCAGCCCAGGGGACATCCACACACACAAAACAGGATCCTATCTGATTAGATTTCTTTCCCTTTTCCAGCTCATTTTCTCCTCTATTTTCTCAAGCCTCACTATTGGCCTATTAATTAAATCTAGCTTTTCTTGTTATGAAGCAGATGGAGGAGTGAGGAGAGGAATGCAAAAACCACCAGAAGGCGGCGAGGACAGGGAAGAGAAAGGCCAAAAGGGGAGAGAGACGTTGCATGCTAATAAGGAGAGGGAGGATGGACAGAAGAATAAGAGGGATAATGTATAACAGGGACAAAAATTCAGCATTTCTACCAGCACTGCACAGCGTAAAGACCATCCACTGCTGACGTTAAACCTATTCATCTTAAAGCTTATAATTTGTGTGCACCAGACTGGTGGAGATAATAAGCACAACAGACCGGCCTTTCTTCTCACAGCATCAAGTGCACTGGAGCTGCTTCACAGCTGCCACAAAGTAAAGCCCTAAACCATAAACATGAGCCAAAACTCAACTTTTCCAATAAAACAGGAAGTCCTAGAGCCAGATCAATGACAAAGATTACCTAATGGCCACTAAAGCCTGGTTCACACAGCACGATTTTAAAATTGATCACTGATTTTCAAAACCACACAGGAGCAGATAAAAAAATCTTAGTTCTAACGGGTTCGATCGTATCGATTTCCCTCAAAGACATTCTGATTCAAGACAGAAAATCCTTTAAAAACCCACTGTAATCACACATGAATTTAGCGTAAACATGGCCGACGATGTAGAAGCAATAGTGATAGTTTGTGAGCTTAATTTAAGCAATAAATCATGCAACAAAAGAAAAGGCATTGGAGGAAAGAATGGGCACAGCTGGAGCAGCGGCTCTATGATATAGAGATAAGTTATTGTGTTTTATCGTCGCCAACATTCGTTACACTTTGTATAGGTTGTTTTCTGTTCTGTCCTTTCTTTAAGCTTCATCTGTTAATTGGTATTTTATGTTTACAATTACATTGAGAACAATGGTGCAAAATAATGGCTACAAGTCCAGTTAACTCATTTTAAAACCAGGCATTAATCAATGTTTCACTAGTCACAAATACAATCTACCTGCAACACATGTGGCTAGTGTCAGCGTCGAGCCCTGACTGAATGAATAAACTTATTGTTATAACCTATATATTTATGTCACATTAATGATTAATAGCTGAAACGTTACTGGATATAGCAAATGTGGGAGTAATTTCGCTCCAATTACTCTCCTTATTTCTGTTTATATTCCTTGTATGAAATGTTGAACAAATATTCATGTGTAATATGTAATAAAATACAAAATGCTTGTTTGTTTCTTTGTTCAGTTTACTGGCTGCACCACATAAAATCCGCCAAAAATACATTTTTATTTGTGGTTTTACTGCAACCAAATGTAGTTCAAGAGTTTCTCTCTTATTTTTTACAAAAGCTTTGACTTGATCCATATTTTACTTTGTAGGACTGCAGGTGAAGTTTTCTTCTGCGAAATCTGAATCCATGCACTATAGATGCAGTTTCTATCAAGGTTGGGTTAAAAAAACCCACACAGTTCATGGTATAAAAAATAAAGATGATCATGTCAGCCTTGACATTAAAAGTTAAACTTGGACAGTAAGAGGTGGATTTATGTTCACGGGCTGTTTGACTTTTACTTCAACTTCTGACGATGTATCACTGAATGTTTCAAGGCCCTTCTGGGATCTGATGTGTGCATAATACCCCATAACTGATGTCTAAAATTTATTCACCTTTATGGGTCTCTTTAAACTCTACACAGGTTGACAAGACTTTCACCTAATATCTGTCGACATCTTCGAGATCAGATTTGGGCTTGGTCCAAGCTCTGTGTCAGTGATTTGGTTCACAAAGACGGGCAAAATCTGAATCCATCAAACAGAGTTTACCACATCTGAATCCAGATGTAGATTTCTATCAAAGCTAAAAAAAAAAAATAAATAAAGTGTGACCAAAGACATTCCGGTGACTCAATTGGCTTTTCAAATAGAAATGATGTCTATGGGTGAATTTTTCTGCTGTAATTCGAAAGCAGACATTTTCAGTCTGAAAGCAGGATTTCATGTCTTTTATACTCAAAACTTCTGCTGTTTCAAATATTCACTGTGCTAACTCAAACCTTTCTTCTCGTGCTCAAAACTTGCCTGCTCTGATTAAATATCCATTAGCAAGTCTCTGTTCGCTTATGAAACATTTTCTGCTTGCCTTTGAAAAAGAAAAGTGCCGTTGCCTGGCAACCTCTCAGCCAACAGAATGAAAGTGTTCTACTGGGTGCGTTTGTTTACTTCTAGTGGTTGTGCCTGTGTGGCTATCGATTTGTTTCAGCTGTGTTGCAGCTTTCTGAAAGTTTGTTCCAGATTTGTGGTGCGTAAAACCCGAATGCTGCTTCTCCATGTTTGGAGGTTCTGCGGATGCAGAGCAGACCAGAACCTGTGAGGTCTGTAAGGTGGATACAACAAGATCAGAGGCGTAATTTGATCTGTTAAAAACCAATGGAGTCCATCCAGTGTCAACTGCTTTGGCTTGGGTCACCAGAAGGTTGCCACAAATGGAAGTGAATGTTTGCAGCTGAATTCATTTCCGGTGAACTTAAAGCAAAACGTTGTATACATCACTGTACAGGATGTCAATTCAGTGTTACAAACTCGAACAAAAATATGATTCTGGGACTGTGTTTCTTCCAAACAATTCACCAGAGCTCACCAAAACTGGGCAACAATGTAGGAAAAACATTACAGAGTCAGTTTCAACACTCAACATGCCTTGTATCAACTGTTCAGTCTTGTGGTGTAATGTCTTTACACATTTTGAGCCCCCTGCTACCAATTGAGCATCATTTATATGCCACAGCCTACCTGAGGACTGCTGCTCACTATTTCGATCCCTTTATGACGGCAGCGCATCATCCTCTGATGCCCATTTCTAGCAGAATGATGCAGCTTGTCACAACGCTCAAATCATCCCTAACTGCTTCCTTCGACGTGACCGTGAGCTTTAATGACCTCCATCCCCAGATCTCAACCCAACAGAGAACCTTTGGACATTTTATATTCTACGGTCAAGGTTTTTGTCCTATAAGCATTAAAATGTTCGAGTCATAATTCACCTCAGTTCTACTCAGTAGTGGTGGATTTTTCTTAAGCTGAAAGAAATGCACCTGAAGAAGCTGACACACCAAAAGGTAATGCTAATTGGCTGGTAGCCAATCCAGGAGCAGCATTTACTTTACTTGCCACTGATTGGCTGTACCCACATGTCCATAGACAAGACTGTAAAGTGGTAGCTTCTGTGGTAGTGCTAAAATGGACATATTTGGTGTGTTACCTATTAAAATGGCCACAGTTTTCATTAAATCTAGTTCATCCTGGGACACTTATTCAACTTAAATAATTCTATAACCTCATGCAGTTCTGCTCAAATAAAACACCAGGGTTGATAATAAAAAAAAAAAAGATTCCTTTCACATCGACTGAAACTCGATCTGTGCTGTAGCCTCATAATGAATCACCATGACATTCCAACAGGTAACCAGACTGCATGTCAGACAACACAGAGAGGCATTATGGCTTCTTTTACATCTGTCTGAGAGAGATTTCATCTGTCATTTCACCCCATTATATTCCACTCACAGCTTTATGACTAACAGGCTGATGAATCATTTGAATGCATGCACTGAAGCTTGGCACTCTTTGCTCGCTAGCACGTGGGAGTGACAAGCCAACTATGTTGACAAGACAAATACTACCTGTGATTGGCTGGTTCAAAGAGACAAAAATTCAAGCACCCACTTAAAAGCTTCAGTGGGTCGAATCTACAGCATGTTATGCAAAGTCAATCAAATCCCTGGCGGCTCATGACCGTGCAATTAAACCAGAAAACAAACTGACAACTTCATTGGTCTCGAGTCAGAAGACGAAGCAGCTTTAGTTGGTTCTCTCCAGGAAAATGTCAGGGTTCGCGTGAGGATCCAATTCTCAGGTAATTTGGTGCTTCAAATATTCTCAAACATCTCAAAAACAAAACCAAGGCGCCGTCGAAGGAAAGCGTTTCTGTACATGCATCAATTTAATGCCGGATTTCCACTGCACTGCCGTGGCAACTGTCCCTTTCAAAATACATTGACGTTATTTGCAGTCAACATAGGTTGTTGGTTGCTTCAACCAACACCCATCAGACCAGGGTTAGGTCAGTTAATAGGGCAGCAGTGTCAGTGCAACTAACTCTAAAAGGTTAGTTGCACTGACATAAACATGCTAAAGTAGTACACCAACATGGTATTTAACAAAAGCTAATGCTAACGCGCTAAATTCAACCATGTGTCAATGACAACTTTGTATCCACCACAGGATAAAATTTATTGTTGCACATCAACTTGTACGGTTTCGCTTTAGGAAATAATTCTTTGGAACAAACCTTTCACTCATCGTTTCATTTTTAAAGACATGATGATTTTGCCTAATTGACCAAAGAAAATATGCAAGACATCAGTAGATTTTAGGCTGCTGAGGCATTCTGGGTACGGATTAAATGTAATGTGCTGCAGAGGAAATGGGACTGCTGCATAAACATTCTTCATCCACTTCAAAGTAAGAGCATGAATATAAACATCTAATTAAATTAATTCTTAACAGTAACCAAAACTTAAACACAGATGTGAAACTTTATTCAACCAATAGTAAACTAAACTTTAGAATTGATCTGAAAAAATTTATTTAGGTTAAGCCAAGTGTGGTGAACATTTTCCAACTTAGCGAAAACAATGAAGTACCAAAAATGAAAATACCATATTTTCTGGAGTATAAGTTGCACCAGCCATAAAATGCATAATAAAGCAGAAAAATACATAACATGCGACTTATACCAGAGTATAAGTCGCATTTTTGGGGGAAATTTATTTGATAAAATCCAACACCAAGAACAGACATGTCATCTTGAAAGGCAATAAAACTAGAATAGAGGCAACAACAGGCTGAATAATTGTACGGTATGCTAACGCTACATGACAAACAACGAACTGAGAACGTGCCTGGTATGTTAGCACAACATATTAAGAGTTATTCAGATAACTATAGCATAAATAACATGCTAACAAGTTTACCAAACCATCCGTGTCGCTCCAAATCACTAAATCTTCATCTTCGGTGTCGCTTGTAAACAACTCGGCTAACTCCGGACGTAGCTTCTACCACACACATTATCACAGGCCTAGAGCGCTCTCTGGCGGTTTAGTGTGAAAATAACATGTGATATTATATAATAATGTGGTAATAATTTCACACCAGTCGCTCCGGAGTATAAGTCGCACCCCCAGCCAAACTATGAAAAAAAACTGCGACTTATAGTCTGGAAAATACGGTAAGCCACCCCTCACTACCACTGGGCTAAGATAACATGCTAATACATATGTTTTATAACAACATCCCATCATACACAAAATGCCAGTGTGGAAAAAGTTCATATCCTAAGAGGCCTGAAGACATTTTATGTCTGAAAGTAAATATAATCTAAAGAAATTTAATAAAATCTGAATAAGATTACATTTTGGGGGGAGATTTTTTTGAGTTTTCCTTCATCATTTTCCGTAACGCCCACCTGTAATTTTTATTTATTAACTTTTAATATGAGTAAAAGACAGAAAATTCTTCAATATTTTGTAGCAGATGCCATTTTAAAAATTAAAGTATTGTAAAAGAAACCATTTAAAGTGTTTTATGTAAGGTAACATTTGCAACCTTACTTCAAAAGGTCGCAATGTGGGCCAACCTTTTGAAGTTAATGTCTCGAAGGGCAAGCATTTTTTATTTCTGCAAAGGTTCACAAATTGGATATTTACTGTAGTAAGGGTCAGGCTATTATCTATAGGTCACAGTTTGCTTTTACAGTGCATTATAAGACATTTCTTTCATTTACAAATGAATTCAGCCTCATTGTCCTTTAAGAATGAGAGTAATTTCTGATTCTCACCTTTTTGCAGCTCATCGCCTTCACCTCATATACAAATTCCTCGTGACTATTTGTGATTACTAACCTCTTAATTAAAATGAGGAACTGGGCTGAATTCAATCTGTAAATACAGGAATATTTGTAGCCAACAGCTAGAAAGTTCAATGTAGAAACCAACAAATTCACCTTTGTTTAAATTGAAAAACAAATCATGACATTACGTTTACCTGCAAACGCACAACCAAAATTTCATGCTGCCATGGAGATAATAATGGTTCACTGTTGCCTCAAGGCAACTATGCAATTATCTGTACTAGAATGCAGCCGCCTCATGGCAGCAGTTGCACTCTAACAAGTTTCCATTATTTATTAAAAACCGAGGTTTATTCATCGATTGGTGTGAAAATATTTTCCCAGTCACACAGACTTGTCTGAGGCACAAAATGGAAACGTTTCTATTAGTCTCAAGAGTTTGAACACGTATAATGAAAGGAAAATTAAAGCATTATTTTTTGTTTCCTGATGGTTTTTCCCAATCTTCAAGAACTGCATTTTTTAAGCAGATCCAAACAGGTGTGTTAAAGCCTCCGAAGAAAAATAAATATTTTAGGAATTTCAAATAAATGGTTTCATGGTATGTATTTAGAAATTAAATTAAAAAATATTTTGATAATCCCATAGGGAAATTAAATATACCTCATCCAATAGTACTTATAGATGCTTCAGGAAAAGAAGAATCTCCTGTAGCAGTCTGTAATACAGCAAATCTAAAGAGGCTTCTGACTAAAAACTAAAAACACTTTGCTGTTGAACCAACAGTCTGATGCAGTGATGTTTATTTTATGAATAATCAGACAATCATCGCTGATATTCTTTAGAATGAGATTTAGGGAGTTTTCATAATATCTGTGAAAACAAACTGCCAACTCTTTCTGGTATGGTCTTTACCTAACATTTAGAAAACTAAAACCTGGACGGAAACATTCTGCAATGTTTCTACCAGAGATTTTAAGATTTAGTCCAGAGGTCTGCAACTCCAAGATCAAAAAGCTGAACAACCTTCGTATGTCAACGAGTTCTGCAAAAGCATAAAGCATCCAGAGCGGAGAGATCAACTTCAACTGTAGTACTAAAGTGGTTTCCATTGTGAATGTTGATGCATAATAAAGTAACTCTGGTATCCAACTATTAAAATATACAAGAGTTTTTAGATGAGTCTGTTGGATTTCAGTTATTCGTGGGTTATTGTGGTCGATAAATCCTGCAAATACTGGGGGAGAACCGCATGATGTCCCGCCTCCTGTACTTTATTTCAAGAGGACATTCATTTCAACTCGAGAACCCAATGACACATTAATAAATCTGGGAACCAACAATATGCACATTTGCTCCAATTCCACCCTGTTTTTTTCAAAACTGTACATTTACACAAACGTCTACTGTAAGTCCCACAGGTTTTATGTATTTATATTTGAAATATCTGCTGCAACGTAAAATTCCTGGCTTGTGTTTACAAACTTGGCCAGTAAAACTGATTCAGTTTCTAAAATATCTCCTGCACCAGAGACTCCTCCGTCATGTCCTCTACTATTTGTTTGGCATTGGTAGATCAGCCGCAGATTTTTCTAAGTATCCCAGCAGAGCAAACAGATGAATGGAGTACACAGATGTACACAATGATCCTCGCAGTACGACTCACCGGTGGGTGAACCTGCTGGGCTCTTCACAGCCCCAATAAGCAGAATAGTTTCTTTTACATAAGCTGCAGCATCTGATTTTTCCCACAGATCATTTCCACTCAGGTCTCATTTGAATGCAGGTAGCAACAGGTCCAGATGGACGTCTTGACTCGTGCAACTTATTTTAGGCTTCTGTGAATTGAACGTACAGCACATCTCAGTAATTCAGAGTTCAACATTTTATTTTTGACTCCAAGATAAAACCAACATGCAGCCCTTCAGTTTGTGTTACTACCATTGGCTGACCGTAACTCCACAGCCGAACACACGCTGGCTTCCACATCAGGAGATGTTTGATGTACAGGTCCGCAAAGCCCTCAGAACCACTGCCATCCCCTAATGTACATCTGTCCCAGGGCCAGGACATGACTCATTCTGATATTTAATCCTTCGGTTTTTTTCAATCTGTGATGCGATTTAAAGCCACGGGATCCCCAAGCCTGTGAATAAGACATTAAAAAGGAAGCCAAGGGGGATTACCGAATGAAATGTATTAAAATTACATTTTAATTTATCACGTGGGATATGATAATTCATGCAAATTGAAGATTCAATTAATTCTGGTCTTGGGTTTATCTGTTTCTGTCCTTTATGGATGTGCAGCCTGATGACGTTCATGCATTTAGAGGTTAGTGGTGCGAATTAAGGCAGATTTTTTTTATTGTTTTTGGACATTTGCCTACAAGTTTTAAATGATTAGACAAACCGATGCAATCTGTAATGTTGCAGTGACAAATTGATGTTTTGATCAGTTGGCCATTGAATTAAAGGTATGACTATACTTACAACATACCATTCACTGTTAATAAATTCACCAAATCGGTCATGTCATCCTACGAAACAAGAAATTGTTGCAACTTTGTTGATATGTCATTGAACAAAACCAGTTCTGACTGGAGCGATCGTCTTTTCCCTGCTCAACTTTACGTTTCCATCACTTAACCAGTCCTCAAAGTTTGAATGAAATGAAGAGAAACAGAAGTCTGACATTTCCCTGGCTTAAACACAGTTTTGTTTCTGACGCCACAGAATTTTGAGCTAAGGATTCAGAAAACAAGAAACGATTTTAAAAACTTTTGCCACAAATGAAAAAATAAAACTTTCGTGCAATTTGCAAGGACACTTAGAACAAAGCCGATATACTGCAGGTTGTATATCGCCGCAGTGTGTAAGAAAGCTTGCATCTCAAAAGAAAATAAATAAATTCTCAGGAAATAAAAACTAAATTTACTTTAACATTTACATTCCTACTGTTTGTTCCAACCTGTAACAAACAACAAAGCTGATTTCTTTTTTTACAGAAAAATGTTTTTGATTTTTGCATTTACAATACTCACCTCTTAATCTAAAGCTACTTATGAACACCAAAACTTGTCAACTAAATGTCAAAAGGAGGTTCTGGAAAAGTTTATTTTTATGGTTTTATTTTCACCTGTGATTGAAATCGAAGCGTTCGTTCTTTTGTCTTAAATCTCCTTCATGTTTTGCTACAAACAAACAAAAACAAAAAAAAAGAAATCATCTCTCTGGAGTTGGGAGCTGTGAACACACAAGCATGCAAAACCAGGCCTCATTCTTATTCATGTGCTTACCTCTCAATCATTCACTGTACGCTCCGCCGCACAATTATAATCACCTTAAAATTATTTCATGACGTGCCCATAAAGCCAAACAAGCTCCTGTGGGTGCACACACACACACACACACTCAAGACACTGACACGCCCAAACCGACTCGGATGTGTAGCTCTGTGTTTTCCAGACATATGCTAAATTTACAAACAATGCACACTGTAACCTAGCGCCTTGGATAATTATCAACTCTCTCCAAGCCAGAGGGAATTCATGCATGTCATCTCAACAACTTGGCAGCTTTTCTTGTCAAAGATCACCTCACGGACGCAGAAAAGCAGCGTGTGGCCACAGGAGAGGCTGTGTTTAGTTTACTGCTACATGTGTTTCCCGGCCGCACCTCAGGGGACACAAACGGACGGGATTATTGAGCGGATTGAGATAAGAGTGCCAGGAAAATCCATAAAATAAAACAATCAAGATCCATGGAGAGAGCGAGTGGAAAGGAGGAAAGAAATGAAAATGATTTTCTTTAACAGAAGGTGGAGAAGAAGAAGAGGATATGAGGAAAGCCAGATTGAGCACGTTAGCCAGGAACAAATGTAAAATAATCCTGATTGGGACGCTCCCTGGAGCTTTTGACAGGCTTCACACACTCAGAACGAGACTAAAAAGGCTTTGCAAAACTCAAGTGGGGAGAAGAAAGAGAGAAAAATGCTGATGCGGCCACAAAAATCTTTAACATCTTCTCCAACAGATAAAATATACAGCCGACAGAGAGCTGGAGACGCTTTATCAACATTTAAATGGTGAGAAATGAAAGGAAGAGAGAGGAGGAAGAAAGGAAATACTGCAGGAGATCAAATACATTTCAAGATTAAACTGAAGAAACTAATGATGAAAAAAGTCTTACTGTGCATGAGGATCACCGTGAAATGCATTAATGCAAGAAAACTGCATATTCAAACACATCTAATCGATGAAGATGTCCAAATGTAAGCTCGTTTATTCTCTTTCTGCTCTGCTTGGATTCACATTTTTATTCCCACAACTTTTTATTTGTTTTTTTCAGGCTCTCCGTCATTAACCCCAGGCATTGTTCCTGTCATTCTCAATCCACCTCAGTCACTTCTTCCAGCCTGAGGAAGACGGAGAGCGGTCGTTTAACAACAATTAGCAAATCCAAACGATTTAGCAAACAGGTGCAGCCAAGACATTTTCATTAAAAACTTGATATGTTGACGCCTGCACAGACTCAGAACAGGAGTAAAATGTGACACGTTTTCTCAAACGCATCAAATCAAGAGCAACAAAGTCAAAATTAATAGTTTTAATGAAACCGCACAAAAAATATACCTTCATTGCCAGCCTGCTGGAACCAGTCTGTCCAGTAGACGCCCAGAGAGTCAAAGATAGACATGCTGAAAAACAGCAACTGGTCAAAGCCAGACTCCACTATTTAACACGATATTTACACTTTAAAGCAGTTTAACGTTTGCAAAAACATTAAATATATTGAGATTCTTTCTTCTTGAAAACTCAGCATCATTTATCGACTCATTTGGAGAGTCTGATTGTAGATATTGGTCTGGAGATAAACCATTTGAAGTAAAAGTACTTCAATGAGCCTGTTACGGTAAATTTTGCTGAGCGACTAAGTGTCTCAAAAATTATTGCGATAAACGATAATATTGTTTGAAGACCATTTCAAACTGATGTAATGGTAATGACGTAATAATGCAAGAGGTATCCTGCCAAAAATAAATACACTTTATTTTCAAAAGAACATTTAGCTGGAACTGGTAAATGACATAAAGTGGAAATAAAAACTACATTCATTATGAAGTCTGTATACTATATTGCCCTTCAATAATCGTTATATTTAGTTAAAGACGACGGGCATATCCAACTATCTGGTGCAATAGTTCACACTACACCATTTTTTCCCCTTACGACGAATCTTAGAACGTTCAACGTTTTAAGATTGGACTCGCTATAATCGCAAACGATCATCCTGTGTCTTCCGATCTAAATCAGGCATATTGAACATGTTGGCCAGTTTATCACTGCAGCCTGTGGGTTTTCCCCAACTGGGAGCGAGAAGGCAGCCTGTTGAATGCGACAGCCAATCAGAAAGCACGGATTCCCAAACGGCTGACACGGCGCAACCCAAAGTCCAGCGGACATCGGCGATGATATGTGGAAACAACATTAATGTTTATTCAACCTTTCGTGCAAAGAGTATAGAAATGGGAGAGGAGGAGTTGGAGTGAAACTGGTACCACAGTTGATAAACCCGGTAACTTTTCAGCTGTTCATTAACGTGACATAAATAGATTATAATGATTTTCATTCAGTCAGGACTTTACGTTGACACTAGCCTCATGCATTGATTAATGCCTGGTTTTAAAATAAGTTAACTCGACTTGTAGCCATTATTTTGTGCCCATTGTTGGACTCCAAACGGCACGATCGAACCCGATTGAACCGTTATACATAGGATTTCTGTCGGCTCATGTGTGGTCTCGCAGGTTTTGAAATGGGCCGACGATTCCGAAATCCTGTAGTATGTGAACTGGGCATTAAGGAAATGAGAAGGGAGGGTCAGTGGAGAGCATCGGCGTTGAGCCTTTTTTCATCCAGCGTCATCAATAGAAAAAGGCAGGAAGAAACGATAAAGCCGATAATTGAAATGATAATTTTCATTTATCATGCGATTAATTGATTTGTTTATCGTGACAGGCCTACAAAGAGGTTTTCCTCAGGACATTTGTCCCCAAGATGTGCATCCTCCCACTCAGACCCAGATTCAAAAGGCAACATTTCCTTCCTTTGTTGCCTGATCCACAAAAAGACCAACAATTTACTTGGCCATCTTGATTCTGACGCACACAGCTCAGCAGGAGCCTGGAGGAATAATTACACCACTTTAGGATCTAAAGGACTCCTGACCACCAATCTACCAATTGTCCAATGTCCCATGACAGACTCAGGCTTGCAAACACACTCACACTAGCTTAGGGCTCAATCCAGCAGCGAGAAGCGCACACGGCACACAAAAGAAAAGATCATTTACAGACAAATTGCAGACAAATTGAACCTTGAGAGAGAAGAGGTTCAAAGGCAGCGCTGCAGCTGAATGCAGAGGCTGTCTCTCCGCTTTGCAAACACTTAAAACATTAGTCTCTCACACATTCAGGGTTTGCTTTTCAGAATAAAAATGTCCATCTTGAGTAATCTCACTTTATATCTGCAGCAAAAAAAATAGACTGCTACTTTTTGTAGAAATTCAGAGATGTAGGGAAAAACACAAACAACACTTTTAGCTCTATTACAAAAGCTAATATTCACAGTTTTTCTCAACTTCATTCTTGGGAGAAAAGCCAACCAAACTAAAATGAATGGTGCTCCTGGATTGGCTGCTTTGCAAACACCAGCTAATGGTGTGTGACATACCATTGCTCCAAGATTTTTCAGTTTCCCAAGCTGTAATTCCTTTAGAATATTTGAATTTTTAATTTTCTGCAACAAATATGGGTTTACGTTCCACAAAAAAAAAATCCAACAATCCTGAACCGCAAAGAGGCAGAGGCAATTCTGACCAAAAAAAAAAAGTCTAAAGAAAGTCTATACATTTGTTTCCACAATGAATAAACCACCATAAAATATTCCGTGTATGCACTACAACTGGAGCTGCAGGGTTTGATACCCTTACTTGATCACTATGTCAGGCACTGATGTCTAAATTCAGCGTTTAAAAGCCGACGTCGCTTTTTCAGCTTTGTTTCTTGCCGCCTTGTGTCACTTGTGGACGTGAAAATGAACATAATTTTGAGCTTGGAGCCTCAAAACTGCTGAAAAGAAGAGGCTTTAAAATGAGATCCACAAGAAGCAGTGACAACTTTGATGGTTTTTCATAGCTATAAGGAAAAAAAACACTGCCTCATCAAACTACCAGCCCTTTGGAAAACCTTGAAAAGTGACAGGTTTGAAAGAAATACGGTGAGAAGGTGGAGGACAAGCAGCCACCAAAATAGTCTGCAAAAGGGCAGGGGGAGTGGGAACTAGATGGGAATGTAAATGTCAACCCATAATAAAGATGCTGCTTGGAGTAGCACACCAAATGTTTCCTAATACAGCATGCAACTTACAGAGTAAAAGATTAACATGTTGAAAGTTTGAGGAAAAGGGAAATTAAACCTTGATTAATGTTGTAGATCCTCAGACCATCAGGTCTAAGATGGTTGAACTCAGTGATCGAAATACCTTAAAACACATCAACTGAAATGAGCTGCAAGACAAATAAAGTAACCTTCTTAAAATATTTTCTGTTGAACATTTCCCAGCATTAAAGCCACTACATATCGAAACAGAAGTCTGCTCTTTAATCCAAAACTGCAAGAACGGGAACAGAGTTATTTCTGATACGGACATTTTATACTTCACAAGAACTGCGAAAGATAAACTGGACAAGTCTTTCAAATCTGGGGGAAAAAACAGGAAAAGAGCATTTGTTGTGAGGCACAGTCTGATGCGACGTAATTGGTGTTTAAATGCAGCTTCCAAATGAGTTTGGACACATCCTCAGTACGAGGTTTAGCTGCTACAGGGTTAATTAGATGGGATAAATTTTTCCCCGTACAGATTTATTGTGTGCTCTCATAATTCAGCCGCATTTCAGTGTGAAAGCAGAATTTCATGTCTTTTGTTTTCTAAATTAATACTTGTGCTTACATTTTCAGTTTAAAAGCGGGACTTCATTTCTGCTCAGTTACAAAAGAGTTCCGTTGCCTGGCAACCTCTCAGCCAGTAGAATGAAAGAGTTGTACTGGGTGTGTTTGTTTCCTCCAAGCGGGCGTGCCTGTGTGGCTACTATGGATTGTAGCAAATGTAATCACAAGTACAAAAAACGTAGGGATGTAAGAACATGAAATCTTGCTTTCAGAGTGAAAATATCTGCCCTCATACGACTACTGTACTAAAATTTAGGTGTGCAAACAGATTTTTGATGCAAAATATTTCAAAAGAGACTGTGCAAAACTGTCAATGCGAGTCAAAACAAAACAATTTACACATCTTTTTGTTCCTAAATCGTCTTTATGTTCCAATATTTGTTTCCCTTGTTGTGTGTTTGTGTAAAGTTATAAAAATAAATTAAAAAAAAAAAATCAATAAATTTTGACTTTAGTAGAGGGGAAAAAAAAACCTTAAATTTCTCTCCAAATAGATTCCAGCATTTGTAATTATGCAAATGTGATATTTCTTTGTAAATGTCTCAAAATCTGTCATCTGAATGTCTTTAGAGTGAAGGATTATTAGAAATAACAGAAGTGGTGTGCTTTTGTCTTCCTATGCACTGTACACAAAGAGCAAATCAAAGCTGTACATTTATATTTCACCTTTGGGTCTCATAAATTAAGAGCATTAATAAACCTCACTCAAAACATTTTGTTATAAGCTAAAACCAGAAACAAAACAGAATAATTAGTGGCATTGTTCAAACTCACTTCAAAAGGGTTGTGTTAGTCAAACTTCGTCCACCATCCGTAGTGATTAATACATTAATGGATGATGGGAAGACGATCGGAAGGAGGGCAGATGATGGTGAAAGAGAGGGCAGGTTCATAGTGGGACAAAGGAAAAATGAGGCATGAGTCAGAGAAGATGAGGCAAAGGTGAGGCAAAGGACGGCAAGAGGAGAGATGAATGAGCAGGGAAACGTTGGAGGGTGAATGTCAATGAGGAAACGACAAAGGTTAGACAGAGAGAGAGGGAGCTGGGGACCGGCAGAGGGTGGTGGACAGATAGAAAGGAGATGCTGACAGGTCTCAAAGAGCCCAGGAAGACGGGGACAGGCTGAAGATAAAGAAATGAATGAATTAACTTGACTGGAGATTGAAGTGAAGTGCTGAAGGGAGCTGGCAGATGAGCAGGATGGAGGCGACAGATCGAGAAAGAGAAATGGGAAATTTAGGACCAGACCTACACGTCAAGCCCCTTCAATAAATCTTTACACATCCAATTTGACACTTTATTCGGTTTTCAAAAACAAGACAAATGTTTGAGACATTTAATTGGTTTACAGGTGATCTATTACGCTTCCTTGAACAGGTGTTTTTTTACACAAAATCAATCTTAAATAAAGAGATTTTATCCAGTATAGTTTTTACTTTGAGCTCCAAGCCGTTTTAGTGCCTCTTGTCACTTTAAGTCCAGATACGTTGCTGCAGGCCACGTCCCCCAACTCAACATTCACCCTCGTATCTGAAAATGGCTGCAAGCAAATGCACAATTATACAACCGCATACGTATGAAAAGCAGAGGTGGAGCCTCCTGCACGACCAACAGGAATGCAGCAAGTGGTTTCTGGATGCTACATCAACAAAAAAATAAATAAATAAAAACACTTGACTTTCCCAGCAGCCATTGTACAACGCTCAACAACAGCGGTAAAACAAGCTGACCAAACGCGCTGGTTGCTAGGTAACGCCCCGGGCTCAGCCAGGGTTGCTAGGTAACGGTACAGTGCCCGCAAAAGATCATCAACTTGTCTCTAAAAAACAAGTGGATGTTTTTTCTTTTTTTATTATTTAAGAAATAAAAACAATCTCCTTTAACAGAATTTTTGTTCACACTGAGAAAGTTGCTCCTCGCAGTGATGAAGGAAAAATGGATCAACAGGAAGTTTGAGTTTTAAAGAATTTCCCTCCAGCATTAAACCGTTCAGACCAAAGCTTGGAGACTCAAATGTGCTTTGATTAATATTGGTTGAAAAAAAAAAAAAAAAAAAACAGATAAGAGACTCATTCCCTCTGGGGAACAGGTGGTAAAATAAGATTTATGTGTGTGTTAGCCAAATATCAGCAAAAATCAGTCTTTAATATTACAATATTTATTAGGTGGAGCTCAACTTTGCCTACGGGAAAGCCTAAAAATAGCATTAATGATACCAACTGGTTTACAGGGCACAAGGGTCAAATATAAGGGCTAAAATATTCAGGAGATTAATTAAAGAGCTGGACTCTGATCATTTTAATTACTTTGTACCCTGGTTCTGTTCACACCACTGCTGCAAACAGAAACAACAAAAAAATAAGACATGGTATTTTTTATGCTTTGTCAATTTCGTAGAGTCCAGTAGTCCTATATCTTAATATTTTAAGAAAGTAATGATACATATTCTGCCTAGTATGTGTTCTGGCATCATAGCTTCTGTACGAACAAAAACATTTTAATTTAAGGTCATACTTTAAGAGGGGATTAAGATTCGATTAAAGAAGCATTGGAAGGAGAGAGAGAATACTGCAGCAAAGGAAACATAACTGATGAATACCAACCAATCAGAAGGAAGAGAAATGAACGATTTAAAAGAACGAAAGACTTTCCCCTTCATGAAATATCACTGACAAATCTCAGCTGCACGAAAACAAGAACGAATGTCTTCAGACACCAGAGACTGAGCGCAGATGAGTGGAAACAAAGCTCCAGCAGTAATGGCCATAATGTTCGAATAAAAGCCCCATGCAGATTCCACTTTAGTCACTTTATCCCCGCTCTAATAGCCGCTTCTCTACTTCTCTTGTAAAGCGACAAATTTCTCCCAACGTAGACGGAGGGACAAACTTTCCTTCCCTTGGCTTGAGATGCAAACCTATTTTGACAGCTACAACTCCAAACTCGTGCCATATCGTGTGGGATGCTGGGCAAATTTCACTAACGACTGCACTGCTGCCAGTTTCAGTGACCCTCCAGAACCCAAGTGAAACTGGAAAATGGCTGCAAAAGAGTCGCGTTTAAAAGGGACTTTGAGTCGGAGCTCGGATGGCGAGTGCAGAACACCTCGAGGTACGATTGGTAGGGTTTACGTTTGCGTTGTGAACGCTGGATCCTTCAGAAAACATTTATTACAGCTGAGAAAGTTCTTCATTGTCATTACGCTACAGCCATCCGGATAGATTTGAGCTAAACTTGTTGTTACAATACTTGACTTGTTACAATATCCAGCCCTGTTGGCCATTTTACCCAACCTGTACTCCTTCATTTAAACCTTCAAGCAACAAATATTCCAACCCGAATTCGTTAATGCCCAGTTTTGCTGTCAAAAACCAAACATTTCAACCAAGATTTGAAACCAAATTCAGTAATGAATAAATAGAAAATTGATGGTGACTTTTTATAACTAGAGCTGCACACTGAGTTGAATCACCATCAAAAAGCACTTGGATGAAATATTTGATAAGCTAATGTGCTCTGAGTGCCAGGTACTTATTCTGTTCCTGCAACTACATTTGGCCAGATACATCCTGCATCTTCAGTAATTTAACTCGACATTTAAAATGTTAACAGTAGAATTAATTTCATGCATTTATCTTAGAAATCAATCGCAGAAACCACACTGCTTCCAGACCAGTGGGAAGTTTCTGCAGTTTGTGATGATTTGGGGAGTCCTGTCATTTGATGGTGTTTTTTTCCCCATTGTGTTTTATCAAGGACAAAGTCAGAGCATTTAATTTGACTCATTTGTTATGTTCATTTTACTATTATTTTGCCAAGAAGTCCCATTAGATAAACTTTCTTGATCAAGGGAGATCTGGCCAATTATTGTGTACACATTGTACGGTATTCAAAATTAAAACATTTTAAAATCCGCTGAAGTGCAAATAAAATATGTTTTAAAAAGTGAATGGCTGGATAATGTGGCTAAAAAAGTGCATCACAATCTGAACATTAAATATCAGTCAATATTGATAATTGATCAGTTTTTTTGCTTTTAAATATCTGAAATATTACTAAATTGGAGGAATGACCTTTCCTGTTTTATCCAGTTTTCAATCCACACTTTCATTTTAAAAACTACATTTTTAAGCAGTCATGAGGCACAGAGGTGAAACCTTAAACTCCTGGTGTGCAAGTTACTCAACAGGTTGCTAGGTAACCAAAGAGTTACTGAGTTGTTGCTAGGCAACCAAAGAGCGAGAGAGTTAGTTGATTCCAATCTTTGAGCAGCTGAAGTCTTTCCGCTGCCTACATCCCCCAGAATGCAGTGCGGTTCTGGCTCGGCGTTCAGCGAAATTATTAACATTCTATCAGTCGTGTCATCTATCAATATTGATCTTGTTATTGATTTATTGTCCAGCTAATTTGGAGGATTAAGAAAAGAAATGGATGTGATGAGTTTGGATTGTGCAGCCAGAAAAGCGTCATAATTATTGCTTTATTGAAAACAGTAGTTTTACGGCGTGTGCGACAGGAAGATGGCGGCTAAGCTGTCATCCATCCCTGTTGCCCAGCGTCTCCCGCCCCATGCAGGGAACTCTGACGGCGCCGAACAGCTCCTTTAGCTGCTCAGACTCCACAACAAGCTGACCGCTCACACACAGGCTAACACACACATCCAACGGTGGTTTGCAGTATTTGTGTCAAGCGTAATTTCTGAGGCAACATGTGAAATCAGCAGTGTGGAATATTATTATTGCTGTTATTACGGGGTGAAATGTTCAATTTATAATGTGCAATTAGTGTGCATCATGTATTATTTTTAATTTCTTCCGACTTGTGGAACTACTAGTAAAGGGTTATTTTATATCAAGCTTAATGCAATGTTTAAAACCTCGCTTGTCAATCAGTTACATTTTTAAATTAAAATTTTTTGTTTCCAGATTCAAAACTGTTTTTGTTTAAATCTGTTTGTCTTTTTGTTTCAGATCTGTTGTTTTTACACTTTCAGCTTAGTTTGTTTCACTCACAGTTGATCCTAATGTGAAAGGAGTGTGTGGGGAAACGAACGACAGCGCAGCTGGAGGGTCTCCTGCTTTCATGCTGCATTCACCAACAATGGGAAGGTGGATTAACTTTGAATTCACTGCATTTGTTTGTCTCCTTGGTAAAAATCATGTTAAAAAAAAATCAGATTCGGTAAACGCATTTGAGTTTAAAAGTCACCAATCACAGTTCAACTGCATCGATAAGCAGGAAATTTTCATCTTTTTGTCAAACAACCTTTTTACATTTGCAGACTGCAGATATTTCTGCAATTTTTTGATGCAGAAACATCAACTGTAATTTATTCTCCATGGAAACAAATTGCTTAATGATGACCAGCATAAATCCTGAAGGCACAGATGGTTTTTTTGCATATTAACTGGCATTACTAGGGGTTTCTGCAGGAGTCGGTTAATGAATTTTGATGACTAAAATGTACAAGTTTTGCATAAAGTGCATAAGTTTTGTTTTAATGCCATTGAAAGTAAATGAATAAACTATCAGATTTTTCTTCAGCTGGAATTGCCACTGATCCATTTTCTCGGCTGCTCGGGTTTTACCAACACGCTACAAAAGGAAATACTGAATTGGTCCCACATGTAATTCATAAATTTCCCACAGAGCGAGTCCAGTAGAACAACTCAGAACCACTGAACTCTTTTTTTGTTTTTTTTTAAACTAATGAATTTTTAATGCAGCTGAGATTCAGTTTTAATTTCATTTAAGGCCTTAAATTCAACAAAATCCATTTAATTAATCATTTTTAATGCCCTGAGGAAACCATGTTGGTATTGTCATTTTTGGGTTTTGGATAAAATATTGTAATTATTTTATTGACTTCACTTTTCTTAACATGAAATGGTACCAAGTTGTTTTGACTATGTGTAGAAACCCAAGCCAGACTTTGACAGAACTGGTTTCAGAACCAGCGCTGCTTTATAACCTGAACTGCTTTGGTGACGTTTGAGTTATAAATTAATTGCAAAACCTTAATGTGCAACGACAAGCAAAGATTCGTAGGAATAAACTTGAGGCGCTTTCTGAGTTTGTGTTTTCATCTTCTGAACCAGCCTGAGACCCATCTGTGTCGTCTGAGCCGAGCAAATCGCACAGATCATCAGCGGAGCAGAGAGCTATTTATAACTTCATTATGCTTCCTGTTGTTTCTCACCCAATCTGACCCCATGATTCAGCTTCTCAGGCCTTTTGTTTGGCTTCCCAAATCCAAACAAAATTTTCCTCTACGCTCGTCAGTCCTTTCTCTTGTTTTCATCCTGCGCACTTCCTCATTTCTCTTTTTTTGTTCTTGTTTGACGCGCATTATGTTGAGTCTGCTCACGACTCCACACCTTCCCCAGTTTTAAATCACAAATCCTGCAAATTCGCAGAATGGAAACCTACCAACCTTGAAGCGGCACACCTGTTGGGCAGAGAAACGACGCCAACCAGACGCTCGTGCAAAATGACAACCGCCACAATTACACAGCTGCCCGGCGGTTTAAAGCTATCCTGGCAAACATCTGCCACTTACTCCGTGATTTCCTCGGTGACCGTGTGTTCGACCTGGAGCCGGGAGTTGACCTCGATGAAGTAGTGCTTTCCATGTTTGTCCACCAGGAACTCCACGGTTCCCGCGTTCTCGTATCCCACCTGCAGGACAAAGACAACAACAAAACATGACAGTTTTACCGCCGTAAATTACTCAACTAATACTGTTAGTATTAGCTGTGTAAACAATGAAGAGGCAGCACTCACTCATCTTAATGAACCATGAAACTAAAGGAACAAAAAATAAAAAAAACTCCACGCTAAGCGAACATCGCCATATGAAATGGGTAAAGAATGAGCCGTGTGCTTTATTTGTGCAGCGAGAGAAGGCCACTTTTCATCATCTCCATGTAATGACAAATTAGATCATTAATCAAGGAGGAGTAACTGGAATCTCGTCGTCAAAAGGCAATTTCTCCCCCCACCTCTCGGCTCAATAAATGCAATTAGATTCACAATCGGAGGCAGGTACAATAAATACGCAGGGATTCGTCTCGCCGTCCAGGATGCTAATACCTTACCTAATTGACGGGAAGTGATGCGGATGGGGGCCCAAAGAAAATTACTGCACTTATGAATCTGCCATGTATCATAAAGAGACACCGCTTTATTGAACTACTTCCATTAAAACTTCAACACAATTATTACAGAGCTGCTTGTTTTCAGCATTCGTCCTACAGATTTTAATCGCCATTTTGATTGACCGTTGCTTCATGTACACAACAAAATACTAGATACTGGCAAAATAAATTATAAAAATCTGTCCCACGTAGCAGTACTGTTGCTTAATTAAGACAGGGAAGGAAAATTAAACTCTTTTCATCCAGGACTGTTCAGTATTTGACTATATCCGTCACTCCATGAAATGCATTGCCGTTGCATGATGCTGCCACCACCATGTTTTATCTCAGGGATAGGTTGTTTACTTTTCTGCTCCAAAAAGTTGTATTTTGGTTTGATTAGAGCAAATTCTTCCACATGTTTTCTGGACCCGCTAAATGACGTTTTCCACAGTTACGATTAGGTTTTCGACTGCTTCCCAGATTAATTTTCTATCTTTAACTTTCAAGAATAAAGTTATTATTGAAACCATTGAGAAGAAACATCTTGTTGGTGTCATCATGAGACATTTTCACACCTGAAAAATGTATAACAAAAGTATAACAAATGTTATACTTTTATGTGTAATACTAAACCTTTTAGTATTTAAACAGATCATTTTTAAAGCATCAATCTAACCCATAAGTCCAGCTTAAGCAAGATTTTAAAAAGCATTATTTCATCTTACAATATGAGAATCTGGTTTTGCTCTTAACTTCTGATTCAAATTGTTGGCTTCAATCTAAAAGGGAAAAAGGTTTTTAGAGATACAAGTTTGAAAATGTCGAAAAATCCCAATTAATCACCGTTTTAATCAAATTCCCCTACGATAGCTATGCTGTTGGTGAAAGTATTTACATAGAAAAAAGTTGCAGTTTTCAGTACATTTAATCTAACAGGAATAAAGGACAACTAAGGTTTGAGATCTGACCAACAGAAAACCCATTCAGAGAAAATTGGATTATTCCAGTCAAAGGATTCAGATATGAGAATCTTTTGAGTCTCAACTACAAAGACAATGTTGTTTAAACTGATGACAGCAGAAAAACTAAATCTGTTCAGGAATCCTTAAACATGTTAAAACAGTAGATAAATGCTTCCTGCAGAGGACTGAGTGTGCAGCAGAACAGCAGCAGATGTAAGACAGCAAATCAAGCTGCTAATCCAGTGGACCTTGACAATAAAATGCTGAGTGGAATCAGACGATCATAGCTGTAAAACACGGTGCATGAAATGTCTGTGCAGCATTTTTAAGAGACGTGGATCATTGCTGTTCTTTTGTTCATATTTTTTGTACAAAAATGACAAATTACCATGCTGATTATACAATTACAATTCTGGTTTGGGGTCTCACCATTTTGTTTTAACTTATCTCATGTTTTCTTAAATCCAGTTCGAAGCACAATGTGCCCCATAGGTCACATGCTAAAGTATAAAGCTTTACCCAAACAATAGCCAGATGTACACTTAAGTTAAAGTTTCAAGCAACATAATGCAGAACTGACTCATTTCTACACTCTGGAGGCGTATTTAGCAGCATCTATTCATGGTTTCCCCTAGAAAACTTGCTCAGTCTGATGGTTGGGGCAGTAGGGCAGTCAATCATCCAGCAGCCTGTCGTGTTTTTGGGTTAAAAAATGCTTAAAGTTGGCAGGAAATTTGAAAATATCACTTGATAATTATGCGTTATTGAAAGATTGTAAGATTAACACCTGAACACCAACTATAAAGTCTCAAAAAATGCAAGTATTTTTAAAAGACTTAAAAAAAATAAGCAATGCTAAGCCTGGTGGGGGAACAAGTAAAGCCTGGTGGCCCGCCAGGCTAATAATGCACAGGAGGAAACCCTCCTTACTTGATGTCACTCTTGTATATAAAGATGCAACGATTTGGCTGTCAGTCTATTTCAGCTGTTGATCACTGCGACATTCTTGCATTGCTTTGGTGTGAGGAGCTTTCAACATTTTCATCTACTCAGGTTCAATCAAATGTAGATCAGGATATATTTATGTCTTTTTAAAATGTCTGGATTTCTTTTTCCAGATTTTATAGTTGATGTTAATCTTACAATCTTTCAATAACACAATTATCAAGTGATATTTTCAAATTTCCTGTCAACTTTAAACATTTTTTAACTCAAAAACAAGACGGGAAACTGGCATCACAACCACCAGGCTTAGCAGGTTTTCAGGGGGAAACCTTTTGTAAATTCATTCTCTTCTGGGTTACAGTGTAAGTGGCATATGATGTCTAAAAACATCAGCCTGGGATGGTTCAATACCCAAACCACAGGGTTTCACATGTAATACTCACTACAACTAGTGTAGGGTTTATTTGTAATCAATGCCATCTGAATCGATACAGAAACACACAATGTGGTTATTTCCTACCCAATTAAAACCTAACAACCAACGACTTCAGCTTTCCAGCACACCAACTCTTTAAAAAGAGAAATGTTTATAAACTTGTGCCTCAAAATGTCATGCATCGCCGCTAATCTATAAGTTCTTTAGTAGGTTTGGTATGCAGAATGTCACTTCTGTGCAAAAACTGCAAATAAAATGTTACCATATTTCTAATGAGGACCAAATGGACCAAACCTGCTGTTGTGTAATATAGAGTAAACTGAAGCCATTCAATGGTTTCAAAGTAACCGTCTATTTCTGCTACGACAGATGTCAAATTACTATTTGGGGGCATAAAGGTTACAAACTGAATCAATTCGATTGCAAGAAGGAAGGAAGCTGCAAAAGACCAAATCTAATCCATCCAGAGGATGTGAGTTTCATCACAGGGGAAATGATGCCATACTCAAAATGTCTGTGTGTAATTTTTGTTTTTCTCTTCACCAAAATACACGGAAATGAAGAAATCTCAACCACTTCCGTCAATCCAGTTCTCAGAAAATGGCTCTCAACTCCTCAACCAGTAAAAACGAAAAAAAGTCAGACACCCTCAGGATTGCTTTGATTTCCATCCGTCAGGCATAACAGTGAAGACAAATGAAGAAAAGCCAGCGATTGATTGGAGACACAAAAAGACCTTTAGCTTAAACTCCAGAAAATCGAAGCTGGCAACTGACTCAGTGTCGGGTGTTTTAGAGGGTCAGAGGAAGAAATGCATCAAATCTAAAGCACAGAAACAGGATGTGCCTCCAAGAAAGTCCAAAACTATTCAATTTTGATCCGATTAAAACCTGCTGATGCACCGTTTTTTTGAAATTTTAGACATGTTTGTCAACCGGCCCCAAACATAAGCCGCAGAATAAAGTACCATATGTTCCTTTACCCTGCAGCAGGGTAGAAAGAAGTAAAACATTTTCTATAAGGAGGCTGCAGGCATATTTAAGTTACCTCTGAATTTTTCATGCACCTCCCTTTAAGAATGTTCACTCTAAAATAGTGGAGGGTTTTTAAATGGGCTGGATAATAAATCAATGGCCACATCTACCACGGAACACAGGTGATCAATATCAATCAACAACACATCTGAAATATTTTATATATAGAATATTCACTGAACTCTGATCCAGAACTGCAAAGTACTCTGGCTTTAGCTAGAATACTATAAGGTTGGTGGAATCGACTGACTCACTCACTCTTTGGTTACCTAGCAACTCACTCTTTGGTTACCTAGCAACACCCTGCTCAGTGACTGCCACAGCAGCAGTTTAAAGTCCTCATAACTGCTTTAAAAATAAAAAAAATTTAAAAAAACAAAAACGGCATAAAGTGAAAACTGTGGATAAAACACATTAAAGGCCACCAGTTTGAAAATATTTCAGATATTTAAAAGCAACAAAAACCCAATCGATAATTATCCATCAACTGATATGAAACGCTTATGTTTTTCAGCCACGTCATTCAGCCCAACAGAACTGAACCCAGAACCACTGGAACCAACACCTCGTTTTATACTTCCCTAATCCAGAACCAAATTAAGATCCAGAGAAACCCTATCAGCTTATAAATTATGGACTACTTATTCTAATTAAACACAGGGAAACCAATATTTAGTCTTCACCTTTTTGTCTTTTTTCAGGGTTTTTTCTGTTTGTATTTTCCTTCGAATTTCTGTAAAGCACTTTGAACTGCCTTGTGCTGAAAATGTGTTATATAAATAAAATTATCTTATCTAGTCTGAGCAGATTTTTTTTTAAATAAAGAAAAAGGAAGGCCAGCCAGTGGTTTGCTTAGCCTATATATGTTTAGTACTAATTTGGGGAAAACAATCTGACATACCGATGTTGCCCATGGACTAAATTGTTATTTAAACGCCTTGATTTTTGACTCCTCTGTGTCGTTCATATCACCGACTGGTGCAATAACTGCATTACTGCAAAATAAGCATCGGGTGATGGAGCCATCTCCAACTCCATCACCTTTGTTTGTCAGAAACCAAAGCTTCAGACTCTCCTGTGGTCCAGTCCAACTAATGGGAACAAGTGTGAAGTATGCAGACATAGGAACAGATGTCTCTTAAGAAAATCCACGGTGCACACACTGACAACACCGCCTACAAATTGCCTCCAGGAAGACAGACTTGAGTTTTCTCCAGAGCCACATATCAACACCTTTAAATGCTCATCAAGGGGACATTTCAGTCAACAGACCTCGATGGCCAATGCTTTAAAACTACCTGCATAAAATAATCAGATCATTAGCAGGACTCCAAAAGGTGATGGGGGGAAATTCAGGGATTTGAATTAAATGTGTTGGATGAGGGACAAGAAAAGCTGCAGGACGCAGTTCCCTGAAGGAACGAGTTTGACACTCTTGTCCTAGAGTACACTTTCCCAGAGAGTCTGAGAAGTGTGATCCCTCGATAATTGGAGAACACTTTCTGGTGCACAACATATTTCCACAGTAAATCTGAATCTCTCACTGAATGATGCAGTTTCTTCCCCCCCAAAAAAATGTATTTTACTTGGTGCTCAATTGAAAACGCATACATAAGAAAACAAGTATTTTCTTGTAATAACTACCTTTCAAATAAATTAGCTTGCCAAGCAGAAATGAATAACACCTTGTAAACGCCCACAAGTTCTACACACGTATAAATATTCCTGTAAACTAGAGGGAAATTATCTGAATAAAAATATTTATACTGAGCTGAGGTTTCTCTGCTCAGACAAGCCAGTTCTCATTACATGGATTTACATACACAACTCCTCTCTAAAGAAATAAAAACAGTTTAAATTATGAGCAGACATACACACAACACAGCAAAATAGACTAGAAAGTGCAAGTATAAACAATAAAGAGACTCCCACACACAGCTCTGTTTCTGCTGTGGAACGAAATAAGATGGGAAATGAGCCAATTAAGATGTTCGCATGTGGCTGTGCATGAGTGCTACCTGTGCTGAGCAATTACCCAGCAGCTCCAGCTGCAGCTATTAATGTAAGCTCAATGACCTCGAGAGAATCGCAGGCAATCACCTCTGCATACTGTACGCCGCGCATGCACACGGGCAGCCTCATGTATTTTCAGCAGATTCCCACTGAGCACCAAAGTGTGTCGCTTCGTTTTGAACTCGTTCTCCCAGCCGGAGTCGGTGAGTGAAGTGGCAGCCACTGTAACAGATTGAGTGGTCACTGTTTTATAAGGTCTGGCAGCCGAGTCCATGGGCAGTCAAAGCAGAAAGATCATCGGGATGCTGCATGCATGCTGCCACACATTTTCAAAAGGGTTTCCAGAAAGCATAAAGGGTATTTCTGCCTACTGCAAGCCGGAGTGCCTCCGTTTACATTATCCAACGCTGGAGCGAGTGGCGCTTTGAACAGAAAGCAACGAGGCCGAATCGATAGCGTGTCAAACTGAGGCGGGGAAGGAAGCGAAAACGAAGAGCATGTCCCACATACTGGACTCCAAGCAGAAAAGCTGTCTTGAGATCAATACTGCTCAATCAAACGATTGACCTCAATAAAAATATTCAGGTCAATCGTCTTAAAGATTTCCTTTCACAAGATTAAAGTCTGAAAGCAAACTTTGGTTAATGGGTTAGCAGTATTTAAAGACCATTTATTCAAGAAACTGGAACAAATCCAGAGGAAAACAACCTGAAACTATGCGACGATGGACCTGAAAGATCCATCGTCCAGTTGATCAGATACTGTTGCCGCTCAAGGTCAATCCCAACTTAAGCCAGGTTCATACAGCAGATTTTTTTTCTGGATTTACCCCTTCCAACAGTCTTAAGAGCGCTCTGATTATCGGGATAGACAAGTGTTGGGTTTATTTCGTTTCCCAACCTGCAAGAATCAAGTTTGTGTCTCTGTGTGCCTGTCCTGTTTTTGTTTTTTCAGTCCAACCTTGCTAATTCATCTGGGGAGAAGATTTGTCCACACCACTGCTGTAAAGACTTGGCTAAGTCACCTTCCAGACCATCACCATGACAACATATGGCAGAATCATGCAGAGATGTTGGCCAGAGAGAGGAACATGACCGACTGCTACGTCTGCTCGGTGATGCCAAAATCTACCAGGAAACCTACGCTGTACGTCAGTCCCATGAATAGGTCCCAGGCCGCCTGTTTCGCCTCCTGTGCTCTACGGTTCATGCCTGCAACTTCAGACAACACTTCAGATGGTGGCATCGTGATGAACAGGGATGGGTTTTCTATTTCATGTTCCACATGGACGCCTCTGAGGAATTATCCCACTGAAGGCGGCTGGTTCCTGTGTGGAGGACGCAGTATCTATCCTTTGCTGCCTACGAACTGGTCCGGTACCTGTGCACCTGTGTTCGTCTCTGATCATACCATCATTGTCTCTACTTCAGCAGTGCACTCTCAACACCTGCGCCGCAGGAGAAGTACAGAGATTGCTTTCAAACCCCATGATCCTATCTGGGGCTCTAATGTTCCCAGCGAACACAAACATTGGAGTACTGCGGAAAAATGGGGACTGCTGTTTTTTCCATGGGTCGGAGTAGGAAAATCCATGCTGATGATTGAGACACTGGACTACAGGATGAAGACTCTGGTAAATCTTACCGTGGACATTGAGAAAGGACAGAACCGACAACTCAGTCAAATGCGTCTGATGATTCTTCAAAACAGGATGGTGTTGGACATACTGACAGCTAGCCAGGGGGGTGTGTGTGTAATGATAGGAACATCATGTTGTACTTATATTTCTGATGCTAATGAAACTCATGTTGATGAAGCAATGTCTGCCTTGAAAAACCTGCAAAAGGCCATGTCACAAGATGCTGTTCCCTCAAGAGGAGATTTTTTTTCGTGGCTTTTATCTGGACCATGGTGGAATCTGCTGTTAAAGTTAATGATGCCTCTTGCTGTTGTTGTTTTGTATTTTTACTGCCTGTATAATCCCTTGTTTAAAATCAATGATAGCTAAAACTGTTGGAAATGTTATGTATCAGTATCAACTTGTTGCTTCCATCTCTGAGGAAGCCTCTGATGTCTAACGTTGTGACGGATGCATTGAAAATGCGTCAGCAAGTGATGTATTCCTGATGTTTATGTTAGGCGTCTTAATATGAAAAACAGGAGGGAAATGTTAGGAAAATTATCTAAGTTCATTTACTTATGAGTTTATTTGAAAGGTTATGTTTTCATATTATTCTGTATGCTGTTTTATACTATTGACTCCTTTCTTTTGTTTTATACTCTTATCTGTTTTTCAGATGTTTTCTTGGGGGTTAGAAATGTTTTTACATGTGTGTGTTACCAACTGCTTTTGTCATTGGTTGCTTTGACCATCCATTGTCTGTGTTAGCAGCTACCTGTGAAACTGATAATGGTCAGTCTCCTGTCGTAAGGGCATGACGACAGACGATTCCAGAACGTCTCCTGGGAATGTTTACTGGTCAACTGTTTGTGTGACTATGTGAAAAAGCCAATCTCTTTGTTGTTAACATAATAAAAGGCAGTTGGGGACTGAGAGCCGGCGGAGTTGATCCCAGACAGCGTTTGGTGGCGGTTCTCCGCGTCTGGCTCTCCCCTCTTCTGTAGAAGAGTAGTTTGTGTCTCTGGTTGATTCTTGCAGGTTAGGAAACGAAATAAACCCAACAACAAGATATTCCTGTTCTGTGTCCTATAACGTTAAACTTAAATCAAAATCTCATCATCTATGATTCCTAACACACTCAAAGGGAATAAAATCAATGTATGTACATTTTAATAAAGTACCTTTACCCAATACAAGAGGAAAACAAACATTTTAACCAGAACATGTTACTACCAGAACAGCCTTAAAAAGAAAGTCGGTCCAAATTTATTCCCAGACAGTAAGGAAAAGGTTGGATGTATGGTGGTTCCAATCATGTTAAACAGATTTTTTTAGTTCCTGTCCCAGTTCATCTCAGATAACTGCACATTTTCTTTACCCACAGAGACTTATTTCACGTCCATCGATCCAAGAGCTTCAGTGTATCCGGGGTCAGCAGCCTAAGCAGGGAAACTCAGCCTTTACAAAGTCAACATTTTTGCGCTGGTAGCTTCGAAAACAAACCATCCAGTTGGTCAAAAAATATTCTTCTGTGTCATTGCCATGCGAAGAGTTTCTGCAGGTTTCACTAACTCAAGTTCAAGACTTTTTAACACCATTACGAATGGAATAGAAGAACTACGTCTAGACAGAAACGTACAGACTTCACCCATTAACTGGCGACAAACTTGTTCTTACGATAGACACAGAAAAGGCAGATAGCAAGCGAGTATTAGCAGCAAGTTAGCAATGGCCTCAACCGTCTCAAGTGAAAGCAATGAAGATGTCTGAGTGCGACTCAAACTTTCGCCAAGCAGAAGAGAAATATAAATCAAATGTACAAGATTAAATAGTCCTGTCGAGAAATTGATTAACAAATTAAAGGCCAACTTAATGAAGACATTTGAAGGCCTTAATTTAAGAGACATTAATTCAGACTAAGACTTTCTAACCATTGAGACCTAAGTTTCAAATCTCCGCCTGAATATTTTTGCTTATTTTAATTGTATGAAGTTCTTTAAATGTCCCGTGAGTAAATGTATATTTGCCCATTTAACAACTGGAACTTTCAATATCTAGCGACTTATTTTCACAATTTACCGTCTATTAAAAGCTTCATTTCACTTCCTGCTATAGAGGGGATGAAATTACCGTAATAACCTGATACTGGCTGTTAAGTGCAACGTTTACCCTTTCAGAAACCGTTGGAATTTTTCAGACAGCGCAAACCCTGGCAAAATTATGATACAGCAAAGCTGGTTGGATCGTCAACGCTACGTTGGGTCTAAAAGGGGTAAGAATACCCTGATTTGAGTGTTTGTCAAACTTCCTCCTGATGCACCTTTTCCCCCCGTCAGCAAAGCCACAACCCATAAATCCAGCTTGTATTTTTCACTGGGTGGAAAGCAAAAGAGGACTTTTGCAGATTCCAAACCGACCTGCTAAACTCCAAGGTGTGGGTCCTTCCTTAGCCTTGGACCGGCCAAAAACAACAATCGATTTCCCGTCAAAGCTGATGCCGCCATATTTCTACCTAAACATGCAAATCCTCCGAGGAGGAGCGGTATTGATAATTCACAGCATGCTGCACACAAAGCCCCACACCTAATCCCCTTCTGCCATCATGCGATGCCGCACAGCCAGAAGGCAACGGATTCTGGGTCATGAAAGGTTCAGGGATGGAGTAATGTGGTTCAAAGCTGTGCAGCTTTATGTGCGATGTGCATCATAGGGCAGAGGGAACAAAAATCAATGGTGTAATCAACAGCAGCAGCCCAACCTGAATGTGTGTAGGACAACATGCGAGTGGGAGGGCTCGGCTCAATATGTCAGGGACTTTCAGATGCACATGGCTTAATGCATTTTTAATAAAATGTTATTGCTGTTATTAACCTGGCTTCGCTGGCAGGTCAGAATAAAACATTTTCAGAGGATTTCAAGTAGAAATCAGTCGCAAAGAAATAGAAAATTATCTGTAAGTGCAAAAAGAATTCATTTATTTACTCGGTTTTGAAATGTTTTGGCAGTCTGTCATTACAAGGAAATATTTAATTCAAGTTGAAAAATTACTACTTACTAAAAAAATAATTGGAAAAGTCAGACTTTAAACATAAACAAACAAGGCTGTTAAAGTTCTGCTCGACAGTTCTGCTGAAATTAAGAGTTTATTCTGACGTAGCTGCTTTATTTGTAAGGTACTAGTAAAAGAAAACTGGAAATTTAGCAGGAAGGATTTTCTTGTACACCTCAGATGTAATCCACTTAAATCTGGCATTTGTTCAGTTTACCCACTTCTTCGAAAGCGGTCCATTTACTGAAGCTTTGTAAAATGTGATAAAGGATACAGCCTACTGATTTTTATTTACAGACAAGCATTTCAAATTTTTCTGAAGACTGTTGGAAATCAGCAGAAACTTACTGTTGGAGAAGCAAGACGACATTTGGGGGGGTTTTGCACTTAATGTTAGATTAAAATAATTTAATATTTAGTTTCATTTTGCTATTATATGTAAAATCCTATAAATAAAAGATTTATTCCTTCGTGCAGAGCTGAAACTTCAGTGGAACTGTTATCCCACCTTTATCATATTTATACTAAACTGCATCCTCTTCAGATTTAAACAGTTTCGCTTCAACTCTCATCTCTTCATCTCCGTCTTCTCCTGTTTGGATTGCAGTTAATCTGGAGCCGAGATTCTCTGTAATCTGATCCAATTCCCTTTCAAATTCGCGACACACAAGTTTCATTCGGTTCATAGCCGATATCGCCTGAAAATAAACACACTTTTAAACAGATCAGCTCCATTTCGGTGCTGCCACCACGCTAATCCTTTAGCTGCTGGCAGCGACCGAAGCAGCTGAGCTCTCACAATCCCAGCGTTGGAAAACTCACACCAACACAAATGCATGCAGCCGTGCGCGCTTATCGGACGCGTGCCCACGCAGAACCTACATAAATACAACATGCACCCACCGCAGCTGTACTCATCACAGCTGAAATGGGAAAGGACCAGAGGTCCCCCTCTATTCATTTTCCCATTTGGTGGATTCGTCCCTTCATTCCAGCCAAACTTGGAGTCTGAAGCTCATTTCTTTCCAGTAACGCTGCCACTTCTAAGCTCTGCCTCGGAGGAAGATTAAGGTCTTCCTCACACCTGCTCCATATCCATTAACTATTACCAAGAGCTTCATCTTTAAAGCTTCCTTGAACAGGTCTGAACAGGTCTATACAGTGCAAACTATACAAAACATGCTCATTACATTTTTCTGCTCGGTTCTCAGCTCCTTTCAGAATGAGATGTTTTCGGGACTTTGTCGCTTTAAATCCAGTGAAGCTGCTGCTGCTGGCCATGCCCCCCAACTCAACGTTTAATTCAATTAAAAAATACTTCATTGATCCTAATGTGAAATTAAATGCAACTCATTCTGCGTCTTCAAAAAGTTATTAAAGATGGTGATGGCTGTTGGTAGGAAAGGTCTCCTGTAGCAGTCTGTATAACAGCGAATCTGAAGAAGCCTCTGACTGAAGATGTTCTGTTCTCTCATGAAAATGATGGTCAGAGTGGTCCATAATTGTCTTGATTTTATGAAGAATCCTTCTTTGCGTCATCATCTCCACAGCCTCTGCAGAACAGAATCAGCCTTCTTAACAGGTTGTTTACGCTCGCACGTGAAAATGGCTGCAAAAAGATGCGCAGTTATACAACTGGACGTCTTTGAAAAGCAGAAGAAGAGCCTCCTGCACAACCAACAAGGCTGCACTGGATGGTAATTCAACAACAAACCACTTGTCTTTTCCAGCTGCTTCTAGCTGACCAAACATGCTGCAGTTCCATTGGGGCTGGACTTGGCTTGCGTTGCTAGGTAACGGCACAGTGCAACGACTCAATCAAAAGGTTTTTGAAATTGCTCATTTTCCAGACACCAAAAAAAACTTTACCTTATTGCCAAGAACAGGCTCGTTTTTTTAAGCGCTGGTTCTGTTTGTAGAAGCAAAAGAGACTCAAATGGGAACATACAAAAATGTGCACAATTTTCACATATGTCACCTTTAAATACTGAGCAAGAGCAAAATAAAGGGGAAAAAATAGGCTTGGTCAACTTTCCCTGAAGAGAGAAGACTCAAACACCGTCTCAGATCAATCAATAACACAATCAATACCAATTATCAGTTAAATAACAGGTGTTCTAAACGAGAATCAACATAAATGAACGTTTCACTTTAATTGAGATTGAGTACAGAGACGGGCGAAAGCTCTCCAAACTCAAACTGACGGCCAAATTGGTGACAAACCCGGTCATTAGTGTCGCATCGTGCGCTCTTAACCAGTCTGCGATTTGAGACGGGGATTAAACGAGCTCTGCTGAAAATCTGCGGCCTGCAGAGGCTTCTTCTCTCTGGATTTACGCTCTATTGATCGGTCCAGGACTGAAACCTGGTGATTTATACGTTTGAGCAGTGTTTAACATACCTATTTCAGTGGGTTCCACTTGTTTCCATGTCAAAACTACCCAAAATTATAAACAAATCTGTAACGTGGCTGATATTTCTATGGATTGATGGATGGAGTAATAAGTTTGATTTTACCGTTTCATTTTGAACAAAAATGTCCAAATTAAACTGAAATTTGCTCTTTATTACGCTCGTTTTATATCTTCTAGAAAATAGAAATCCATTCTCTTTTTCCACCTCACCTTAAGAAGCTAACGGCTAACTTTACTGTCACCCACATTTCACCTTTACGGGTATTAAGCTTTAAGCTCTCCTAAATTCTGGAAACTTAATTAAAAAAGTAAGGAAGAAAGTGTTGAAAGGGAGCAAAGGTAGATAGAATAATGCAAGAATAGATGAAAGAAGGGGAGCTAAAGTGCATCTGCATACTTAAAGAATAAGTAAAAATGAAGAAAAGAGAACAAAACGGAGCAAAATACAGGCCTGGGAAAAAGTATTTAAATATTAGTAACAACCTGATTAAACAATTTATTTGTTTAAGAGAAAAGGCAATCCAAACCAACATGACTACGTGAAAAATAATCTTTGCCAGCAAGCATTGGCATCAACTCCTCATGAATTTTTCCATCCTTGTAGAGGAATGATGTCACTCAGGATCGTTTTCGACTACACTGCAAAAACACAAAATCTTACCAGGATTTTTTGGTCTAGCTTTTGTGCAAATGTCTCATTACACCTGAAATAAGATAAAACTAACTTACAAGCAACTTATCAGCAAAACATAGGAGCTTGTGTTAAGTAAATAATTCCTTAATATTGATGAAAAAGTTCCACCGACTGATAAATTTACTTATAACTAAACATTTTTTCCTTTTTATAAGTTAAACAAGTGGAACTAGAACTTTTACATCAATAAATGATTTACTTAAAATACGTTTATACATCTTGCTGTTAGGTTAGTTTGTCTCAAATCAATTTACACTGGAAAGTAGACAAAAAAATACTTGTAATATTGTGTGTTTTTGCAGTGCAGGACATAAAAAAAAAATGTAGTTTTATGTTTTCCAATACCTCAAAAACAAAAAACAGAAAGTCCTTTTACTTTCAGAAATCCACATTAGACTTTTTAGATGGAACAAGGAATAAAAAAAGTAACTTTTCTGAAATCAAAGTTTTCCTGCTGGTACATTGAAACTGCTAGAGAAAAGTCACAACGAAACAAGATTTATTACATATGGTCATAAACTGATTTCTTGAGGCTCTCCTGCATCCATCTCACGCTTTCAATAACAAATCAGCCACAATGTTTCCGTGAACAAACAATTTCAAGGGGATTTCACATCAACTACGTTGCGTCTAGAAATATTTATGTCCTCATTTCCCCTCGCATTAGCAAGAGATGGAGTGACCTGGGTGGAAGCGGTGAGAGCAGCAGCGTAATGGCAGCGGTGCATGGAGAGGAAACAACGCAACCATAAACTGGAAGCACACCGAGGAGCGAAATGAAAAGCAACAGTGACAGATTTCAAAATCAGAAAACAACCGGCAGGATTTTACGGTTCACATTTGAACATGGCACAGTGGGCTCATAAAATCTGATGGGTGCCATCAATTACTTTAGAAGAATAAAAAAAAAAAAAAAAGAGAGAAACGACCGAAAAGTGCAGCTATAACTTCAGCCGTACTGAGGAGACGGTGAGCGGGAAAGGCCAAAATAACGCAGGGCACTTCCTGCAGGCTGATTCACTGCCAGCAAAGAAACTGACATGTTTTGTAAATGCCTTCCCTGGGATACATTTCCAGCATTATGGAAAATGATGAAAACTAGAATAATATGTAATATTAATGCACGAGTATATAAATGTTTGAGCCTTGAGACACGACTTAAAGTGACTCAAGAGAGCCAAGAGAATTAATTTTTACTAAATAACTCAAATAGAGAGGAGGCTCTTAAACATATTAACGCCTAAATATAGAGAATCTCTCTTTTACCAATCGTCCTTTCTCCAAAGCTCAAAGTAATGAAGGTTTAATAGTCTTTTAAAAAGACTTGTGTTAATTCGTCTAAGCTATCAAACCTCAAGCCCAAATTACCTTTTTCTTCTAAGGTCCTGAAAATAATGTTTTAAAGTCATTTCTGAGTGATCATGTGAATACAGATGCATTTCAGTTCAAGTTTAATCCAATTTTGACGTGTGAAGCTAATTAGCTTCAAAACCTGACATGATCTTGGCTCCAAATGGAAAGTAACTGAAGTGCAGAGGAGAAAGCTAGAACATATAGTTTCTATATTGTTTTCCAATTGGAAACTGGGAATAATCTATTTTTGTCCATCACCAGTGAGGTTTCCAAAAGACCTGGTAGCAACAAAATTACAAAACAATTATTTAAAGTTTTGTTAATGTCAAAATGTGTGTTTAAAAGCAGAGAAAAAGCTGCGACTGCATGGTATGCAATTATGTTACCAGCACTGCATGTTTGCCGTAATCACATTAAAGGAAACCTATTATACTAAATTCAGATTTTGTACTTTTTTTTTTTTTTACTTTCATTTGGGTCTCTAAGCTGGCAATAAGTTCATAAAATTTTGGTCTTTGGAAATTGAGCCATTTCAAAAACCTCCGGAATGTAACGTCACAAATCAACAGGAACTACCCGTTACCTAGCAACCCCAGCCGGTCACCTAGCAACCCAAGCTGAGCTCCAGGACTTACACCTGGAGCTGTACAGTGGCTGCTGGATTCAGAAAATACTTGGTATATTCTTGTTTGTTGTGCAGGAGGCTCCACATCTGCTACTCAAAGCTCCAACACTTTCTCTATTAAAATAATAAACATCATAAAAATCTGCCCACAATTCTAGCAGAATAAAGATATTTTACCAGAAGAAAAAAAAAAAAGTTTCACTAAATTTATTCAAATCTGATTTAACCAGCGGAGCAGGTCCATGTGGTTCGTTCTTTGAAACAAATTGTTTCAAAGTCCTGAAACGACTAAAAGATAAAGTATTTCTATATTTATAAAACCAATACCAAAGCATCACTCCACACTCATTTAATGCAGTTGGAAGACTAGGAGTTCTCATAAAATTACTACTTTATTCTTGCAATTTGACAACTTTTATATCACACAATTCAACAAATTTGTTCTCATAATAGTAAAAAACGTCATGCTTTTTACTTGTAGCATTGTTACGGACATTTTTTGCAGATTTAAAATGGAAACCTTTTGAAACGTTGGCATACGTTTGAGAAAGCAGCCAATATTGATGGAGGATCTCTGTTTTACTCTATATCCACCACCTTCTTTCTCTTGGCAGCAATATGGCTCCGTACTCGGAGCCAGTCGAGGCAGACGGTTGCTCATAGCACGCCTGGCTCTGCTGGAGGTTCTTCCAGTCCGGTTCTGTTGGCACTTTATAATCGCTGTTTAGATAAAAGATTCGTCAGGTGTCACAGGGTTTTATTTTAGCAATATTATGAATGTCCAAATGTGTTTGTTTATTCTTTGAACTCATTTTGTTTGGTCAGGTTGTTTCTCCAGACATTTGTCGGTGCTTTACGGTCTGCTGCTCTTGGCAGTTGGTGGTTACCATAGCAACCTGTAACTGACAGCTCCGCCCCCTTTTTTCTGTTGCCGTTGGTAACTGATGTGTATTAGAATCAGCTCTGTTTTCTTTACAGGTTTATTTAAACACATATTTTAATATATACAGTGTTTTATACTGTACTTTGCGATGCTTTGTGTTTGTTTCAGTTTTCAACTGTTATTAGTGTTTTCCATTTTGTTTAATTTTGCAAATGCTAACTGTTGCTAGCAGCTGCTCATTGGGAAATATTGCTTTTTAGTTTGTTCAGGGTTTTCTATTGTATCTTACTTAATGTATAGGCGCAGACGCTGCTGGACTAAAGTCAACCACCAACTTGATTTCCTCCTTTGTTAGAAGAAATAAGGTGAACCTGCATGTCTCTGTTGTGAACTTTAAGGGTTTCACATGTACTGGGTAGCTGCAAACCCATTCGCCACCAAGTAGAACCAACATTTGTTTCTCTGGAGCCAAAGATGGCATTTCAAATACAGGATTACCTGTAATCCAAGCAGATTTTTTTGTAACCAAAACACCATCTATAAGCTGAAGATAAATTTCCAGATGAGTTGGAGACGATTAATCTCGCAGTACCTCCAGGTCAGAGCAGCCATTTTCTCCAACACCTCCTACATCTTTAAACTTTGTCTTCCCCGTCTCCCTCCGAGATCTCATTCAACTTTCCACTCAATCTGCTCCCTAAATCTCTAATAACAGATATTACTCCTTGTTTCTGAGTGAGTCAGCTGGTCCTGCCTCCCACATCTCTCTGCCACTTGGCCTTTATTTCACAGTGAATCCTTTTTGTCTCACTGTGCCTTCCCCTTCTGCCCTGTCAGCAGTTCATAAAAGCATAATGAGCTGCATGCACTGAGAGGGATGAACAAATACAGCTGCCTAATGGTCAAAGACTACAGCAAAATGCAGTTATACAACCATACTTCATGACTAGGGGAACTCAGAGCTACAATTGACTTATAGTTCAAGTGAAACTGTTGTAAACAGATGCTTTGTCAGTAACTTGGAGCTGAAATAAGACAAAAATAGCTTTTCCCTTCATTACTTTCCTGCCTCTCCCAGCAGGTTTCTCAGACCAAGCATCTTTTCCTCCTCCTTGCAGTCCTTTCACATTTCCAAACACGAAGTTGGAGCAGAATTTACACTCGATACGACTGCAGTTGTGAGCCTATGGATGTTTCTGTGTGTGAGAGAGAGTGGGAACGCGCAAAGGATTTGGCTGTAGTCTGTGTGACAACACCCACACAACAGGATCTGACACATTCAGAGCAGAGAAGAAGTCGAGATGGAGAACAGAGGGAAGACGAAAAAATAAAAAAAATCAGGGAAATATGTCATGTGAAGAAACGAAAATAGAGAAACGAGGACGGACAGCTGTGTTTGTTCCATATGGTTGAAGTGTGAGCTGAATACCCGAGTTTTTCTGCCTCCTGTCATTTCATTTACACATTTTCTAAATTTTATTTTCTACTAGTCAATTTCAATTAAAGCCTGCTAGAAACTCTTCGGCATAGATTTCACGCTGCAATAAATCTGCAGGTTGGCTTTCACCCACTCTTCAGGCATTGCAGTCATAAAAACACTGTTCAGGTCTAATGACAATCTCTCCCGTCAGTCAAATTACAAGGAGTTTATTTTGAGATTTAAGTCAGTTTTTTCTAAAAATGCATGCTTCTATCTTGGGCTTATGAAAATACAGTCTGTCCATGCACATTGAAATTCATCTTTCTGCTGAGATGATTTTCATTCGTCTTCCCAGGCTGCCAATGTTGGTCCATCACTGAGTGGTTTAGCTCATCCACCAAACAGAAATTAACATTATATTGACCCTTTGAAAGTGACACTCTCCAGAGCTCCGCCCACTCCGCCATGACGGACATCAAAACCACCAGTGTGCTTCTTGGTACAAACAGACATCTGTAATATCACTGTTATTTAGTTGATTTCACCTTAAAAATGGTCGTATTGTGCTGCGCGGTCGACTGCACAATCAGACAAGGGCGACAACAAAACTTGTCATTTTACTGTATAACTTTTAACGAGGAAAGATGGATAACAGCCGACCCGTCATTCATAATGACCGGCAGCCCTCGGTGTAACCGCGGATTTGCAGCGAACACCTTTTACAAGGTGAGAAGATTAATGTTAATGTGCTTTATAAGTAAGGATGATCAGAAATATATCAAATATTGCATTATGAAGAAGCTACGCACGTCTAACCCATTGTAGTAACCATGGAAACAAAGCCCCAACATCATGTAGCCTAGCATGCATGAAAAAAAACTCTTGTCTTTTGTTCATTTTTAATGCCGCTCCAGTTTAAGGGGAAACACCATTTATGACGGTGACATAAATAATGGGGTGTGAATTCAGGGATAGTCAGTAAATCGATCAACACGTCAGGAGGGAGGAGGTTTCTGTCGGTTCCTAAGCTAACTGTTTCGATCTTCTGTAAATACCGCCGTCTAAGAACCCCAACCAGGTGTGTTACGCTCAGAAACAAACTAGCTTAACTCGAACAACAAGAAGCCATGAATAAACTGACAAAAACAACTTCTGTTCAACACTCCCGTCCCTCACTGCTCACATCCATCATGGCGCCTCGAATTATTAAGTGACGTAGTTCCAAAGGGTCAATAGAAAACATCTCTGCAGACCCCACACATCCTGGACACAGACCGTTTAGACTTTTACCTTCAGGTCAGAGCGCTACTTATAAAAACCAATAGCCGAAGAGACGGATAGACGGCTGCCCAGATTAAAACCATGCGTAATTTATAAATGTATATATATATATTTACAAGAACATGCAACTTTAAGTACATTTATATTTCAAGCATCTTCATTGAACTGATTCATTTTAGCCTGAACTGAATTCAGAACTAGTTCTTTTTAAGGTTGAACACTTGTCAGTGCAGCTCCAGTTTAACACATTTTTGCTTTTAGGCATTTTCTCTTTATGAATACACCTCAACCATAACGGCACTAATTATAGTAGCTGGATGAATTTAGATAAACATCTAACTCTTGCAGATGCTTGTGTGCAACTGAAGTGCTACTATCTGATTAGGTTTTTTTCTATAAATCCCAGGTGAAGAAGGAGTTGAATAGTTTTGGATTGGAGTTATACCCAATCTGTCAAATGTAAAGTCGCTATAGGTTTTCTCCTCCCATCACTCCTTATAAAATTTGTCTTTTTATTCAGCATATCGTAGCAACCTTGCTCTCATATCCCCTCAGTCCTCAGGCAGAGCAGGACAGCTTTATTTCTAACATTCGACATATCTGGTCCTCATGTACATAATTAGGACGGCGAGTTAGGAGTAATGCCACACGAGCTAATCAGTACTGTAAAATAAGTCCCGACAGGCGGAAACACCGCGGGGTGATGCTTATTTCATTTCAGCCTTAAATGTCTTTGCGAGGCCGCGGCCAAGAAGTGGCCCGGTACTTCTGGCAGAAATCTGGGCTGATGTGTTTCTGGCCCAGGATGTCGCTTGTTAATTTAATTAGAAATTACACAAGTGGTTGGGCTTACCGCCAGCGGTTTGATGTCAAAATATCTCGATACGTTCAGCTGAGAAATGAAGCTCCAGGGAGGACTGGTTACAAATAAGTTAATGAAGGAAAAAAACTAAAAGATTTGCGTGAAAAGTTTGCAGTTTAAAAACAAAAGTGCTGCATATTGGGCCAAACTGAAAGTCTGACCCATGACCTGTGTCTGACCCTGTGGACATTTTTATAATTAATGAGGTTCCTGCAGCATTATAAGCTCAACATTAGCTTAAATAAGCAGGCCGACAGTCGAGCTGATTTACAAGACCGATCGTTCCTCTTTGTATCATCCTGAATCAAAATCAGTATGAATTTATCCCAGACAAACAGCTACATTTAATAAATACACATTTGGAAACGTGTTTCGGCATTCAAACTGTAGCAGAATAGACATTTACAGTTTACGGAGGACTGATCATGCCAAAATTAGCAACAAATACTGTGCCAAATAATACGTACTTCCCCAACTTAATGTATTCTACAGTGAGGCAAATTTCTCATTTATTTAAATTAATGTAAGGTTATCATTACTATTTAATTTACTGTTTTACTTCCAATGTTTTGATTTGATCAAACTCCTGTCAAAACCTGCACAGCACTGAAAATCACAACCGTTTTTGTGAGTAATTAACCCTATATTGTAACGTTGCAAACAGCATCATATGGTCAAATAAAGAAAAGAAAGAGGACAGCAACAAGAAATGTTGGCATCGCAGGCATGCCATACACTACATAATAGAATAATTTACTTTATCTGGGCTTGTACTTAAATAGAAATGGATTCAACATTGCTTTTGGTTAAAGGTTATTCAAGGAAGTCTAGCAGATTTGCACACAGTCACTGGTTCTATAAAAAGACACAGTGGCGCCAAGCCAGCAGTACTTTCTACAGGAAAGAAAAAAGTTGATAATTAATAGCTCTGTCTGTGCCCGAGTTCAAGAAAGACACAGTCATTGACCCAGGATTAATTTCTCTGAGATATAAAAACAGGACAGTGTGAAAGGCACAGGACAAAGATAAAAGGAAATCATCTTTTAAATGTCTTCAACTTAACGTTTCAAATTGTACGATGTTCTGCTCAGTTTGGGTCTCTCGGGCTTCGGTCCACGTTTTCATCCAACTAAAAGCTCTTTTACAGGATTCAGCCGTACATTTTTAAAGCTCTTGAATTAGATTTGCAATGTGCTATTGTGGAAAATTGCCTCTGCTACCTCTGTGTGTAATCCAATTAACCTTTAAACATGTATGTTTATGCTCATCTAAACACATTCAGAACTACCCAGGACTCCAACCATGTACGCTTCAACAATTTCTTCCTAGAACCATCCAATTTTAATCTTCAACTTCAGAAAATTTCCCCTCAAGCTAGAAAAAAGAATCAATATCTTTTCTTCCTCTCATTTCAGTTTGCATCGTCTGAACATCCCGACTACAACTCTGCACACGTCTGTTTCTTCTGCACCGTCCTTCCACCATCTCTTCTCTTGGCTTTGCTTTTCCTGCACCGCTGTTTATCCACACATCTTTGTCTACATCCTGCAAGGTTTCTAGGTCACTGACTTAACACTGCAGGATTATACATTTTCCACCCATTTAACGTCCTCTTAAAAAAAGTTATTGTGTCACAGTTAACATACAAACACAAATACAAACCTCGCAAAGCGTCAAATGTTGTTGACATGCAGAATCATAGCACAATAGGAAAATACCCACGAAGCACCGACAGGAAATCTTTGAGACTTCCTGTCCAACTCGAGATGCAGCTCGATTCATGCTACGGTGCCTGATCTGCACAAAAAGAAAAACTTGAGAAAAAGGCAAAAGTAAAATTAAAAATAAAACAAAAATTCTTGCAGTCAAAGTCAAATATCTGATGGCGATAAAAAGTTTCAGCAGCTTGATCCGCTGATTCTGGCCAATACAGATTTATTTTTGTCTGAAACAAAAGCTGTTACTGCTTAGTAACAGTGAGGCGACTATTGTCAGCACATGACCAGTTTCACCTGCAAGTATCAGCCCAACATGAGGACAGCCATCTTTCACAAGTTGATCTTGATAAACAGTTCATTTAATCAAAAACTTTCCAAAATACTGAAAAAAAAATAGTTTGTAGCAGAAGTAGCCTACAGCAGATGATCGACTTCTTCTCCTCTCCATTCCTTTCAGAATCAACGCTCAGATCTCCATCTTCTTGGTTCCAAAGGAGTCAAAATCCAAGGAGAAGCATTGAAATTATCACTAGAAATAATACAGAACTGTTCATAAAAATCACATGTTGGACTTCCAGTTGGGTCTCAACTGCTTCTAAAATCAGCCTGAGCGCTGAAGACAAAGAAAGCAACACCCAGCAAAACCAGCCTGGTGTCTGGAAACTGAGCCGTTTCAAAAACCTTCAGAATGTAACGTCACAGATGAGCAGGCGCTGCCCCGTTACCTAGCAACCCCAGCTGAACTCCAGCCCGTTGCCGAGCAACCCAAACTGAGCTCCCGCATGTTTGCTGAGCAGGTTTTACTGCTGAATGCGCTGTTTACTGGTTGCTGGAAAAGGCAAGTGTTTTACCGTCGATTTACCAACCAGAAACCACTTGCTGCATTCTTGTTGGCTGCGCATAAGGCTGCACTAATGCTTTTCTAAGACACACGGTTGTATAATTGCGAATCTGTTTGCACATGCAAGCGTAAACGCTGAGTTGGGGGCCGAGCCAACAGCAACTGATGTGGATTTAAAGTGACAACAGGCCCTATAAGAACAACCCAGAATAAAATCTCATTAATGATTCTGTGGAAAAAAAATATAACGAACATGTTTTGTATAGACCATAGGCTTATTCTAGTTCTTTCAAGGAAACCATAATAACTCGCCTTTAAAAAAAAAATACAAATATGCCTTCCTGTAAGATAAATACAGAGAAACTTGGAATTGTTTAAATATTTAATATAAAATCTTGTAGTGAAAAGTCTCTGTTTTGGGAAAACCAGGGAAGACGAGGCCCGTCTTCATCTCCGAACAGCCCTCTTGTTTACATTACACTGACCACCTCCAGACAGTGTCAGTCTGAATTTGTGAGCCCTTCCCGGGTCTGTTTGCGTCCGTCTACAGGCGACGTGATTTATCCGAGCCGGAGCGTGTTGTCTCTTCTCTCGCTGTCACCAGGATGATTGACAGCAGAACTAATTCCACATTTAACACCCTCGCTGGCTACACAGCCGTCCGTGTGTGTGTGTGTGTGTGTGTGTGTGTGTGTGTGTGTGTGTGTGTGTGTGTGTGTGTGTGTGTGTGTGTGTGTGTACACACAAACAGAGATTTACAGGAGGATGCAGCGCTAGAGGCCTGACTCACCACGCAAGGTGGGAACAAAGACACTGATAAGCCCACCAAGCCTTTTAACACTCAGTTTGTTCTGGGTGTTCCAGAACCGTCAGAGTCCTTGTTTGGGGATTGTTTTGGAGTCCAGACGGTGCTGATGTTTGATATATTAAGCCACTGGACTGAGGCAATGAGAATGATAAATGGGAGCCTTTTCTTCCCCGAATTGAGATTGCATCCTTCAGACGCCGCCATCGCTTCCCGTTAGATATCGAGTGTTTCAAGGTGATAGGAAGCCACAGTGCTTCGACAATAAAGCCTTGTCCACTTGCGATTCACGCTGCATGCTGCTGTAAAGACCAGATAACAGTATGAGGAAGTCAGCGCTGAAAAATACCCCGCCATTCATAACACAAACCTATGTGAGGCTGACAGATGATCATTTTTAAGGTGGAAAAGTTGGACGGTTCTTTAGTATCAGACTCGCACAGAAGTAGACGTATCAAAGTTTGTTCAGTGAATCTTTTTAAACATGTCTCAGGCTGCCGTCTCACTTGTTTTCACTTGAGTTGGGTAGATCGTTGTGCCTTGAAGCAGCACTTCTCAAGGGACGCACGAAGACCAAACAAGCAAAGTACACAAAATCCATCCTCCTCAAACGCTTCGAACTGTAAGCAAACACCCAAAACAGCTTAAAGTCTGTCAACAAAGTCATTGTTCAATTCGATAAGACATCATCCTGAAGGGAAATTAAATATCATAACTCATTTCAATTCATTTATCTTTAGAAAGTTGTTGTGGATTGTAGTCAAAACAACTATTTATGCCAAGAAAGCTTGATTCAGTTCAACATGAGAGAAAATACAATCAATCTGATGCAGCCATGTCCATTGACCTTAAAATTGGGCAAATTGGAATTATGAAAATAAATTCACTAATTTTGAAAAAATAAAATAAAATAAAATAAAATAATAGAAGTAGTTTTTGGATAAAGTTTTTGTGTTAGGATGAACACATGGAGTAATTTGATCAACAACCAGGTCTTATTACTGGTAGAGAAGAAAGCAACGATTATGATGCAGCATAAATGACTTAATGCGTGAACAAACTTATTCATGTGTGATTTTAACTACGCGTCTTATTTAAACTGATAAATTCACCTGAACATGAAAGTTTTGCACACATTTGTAATGGAAACGCGGCTGGCATCAGAGCAAGAAAGATTAAAGTCACTTATGAAATTCATAAGAGACCAGATAAAAGAACTGAAGCAGAATGGCTGAAGGAGTGGAGGAGTTAGATTAATTATTAGTTTTCTATTGGGGAGCAACAGAGAGAACAGTAGCACCAACCAACCTCCGTCAACAAGGCTTCATTTGGATTTAGTTTTTATTTTTTAAGCTGTAGGAAGTAAGGACCTCCGGTAGCAGTCAGTCTTGCAACAAAACTGAAGAAGCCTCTGACTGAAGACTGAGGTACGATTGTCTGAAGGCTGTCAGGACTTGCCAACAGCCGAGCAGCGAAGAGGATATTTCTGATTTGATTTATTTATTTCAAACAAGTTTTTAAAAACAAGCAATCAGTAGGACAGAGAAAACATGCGCATACATAACCAAGAGCTAAATAATTTAACTCTAACACTCATTTAATCCTACTTTTATCTCAGTTTAATTAAATATTACTTACTGAGGCAATAATTATCAAATATTTGTAAATAAAACCATGTTAGTAGTCATGCGCCTGTTCGATGTACTGGGCTAACAAATAAATTACCACACACACACAAAATGGTTTCAAACTAACTCATAAGACAAGAAAATCTACAGAAGATAACAGTACTAATAATGACAACTGTAGCCAACAGCACCATCGGTTGTGGGCCAGCACTGCTAATCCACCTCGTTTGCTTTTGCTGCTCCCTTTTAATGCTGTAACCATGAAGCCTCCTCTTCCTCTGGGATTTCATGTCCGAGTTCAGGGACGGTAATCAGCTGCTGACAGTCGTAAAAACAATACCCCCGTTGCCACGGTTACGCATCATAAAAACTGTCCGAAAGTAGAAAAGCAGGAGCAAAAATCCTTCCAGGTGGACAGCGTCCAAAGCCAGCGGGAATACCTGCTCAAGCACACAAAGCCTCCATCAGGATATGAACAAAACAAATCAGAGCTGACATGACAGAGCTGCAGCCTGCTGCCAACGAGAGCGACACAATCCGAGAGTTCAAGGCTGCGCCGCAACTTCGCTCATCCTTACTGCCAATTAGAGCGCCAGAAGACGTTTGTTACAACTACGTTTGACTGCAAGTGTCGAGGTTAAAGCGAGGAATCTGCCGTGACGCAAAATGAGGCCCTTTGAGGCGTAACGAGAATTACAGGTCCCACACATGATGATGTCGCCAACATTAATTAGATGGATGTCCCCGTTTCCCCAGAAAGCCATGATTAGGTAGCGTGCATTTAGAAAACAACCATCTTAAAACATTTCCTCCTGCCATGACTGATGCCGTTTCTGCTGGTGTTAATGCACCACTGTAATGTTTTCAGGTTGGTTGAGGGGAAGAATAATGTGATTCAGTTTAATTGCAGAAGCTCCGGGTGCTTAATTATGTTGGATCTTGGTTTCTCTCATTTGCTCGGATTCCCTCGCAGCAGCCTGAAGGCAACGCTGGCGTTTCCACCGCAGCAACCTTTTCAAGAACCGGGGCAATGCCACACATTTCTCACTGGCTGAATATTCATTTATGAAAACCAAGTACTCCCCTCAAATGTTGCACTTTATGGAGTCCTGAATGGGTTTATACATCCTCTGTGTGGCTGCTGTGTTTCAGGAGAAGCAGAAAGGAAATTAAAAACTCTCAAATAAATAGATAAATGTACATTTTGTGTTCTGAAGATGAGAATTGTCGCCATCGGTCGTTTCCGTCTCATTAGCAGCTATCATGTCATTGTGGCTCAAACTTGAAGCAGCGCCGCTCGCAGCAAATCACTGGCTGCGTCCAAGCTGCTTCCCTCAGGGGGGAAAAGGCCATTTGACTGGACAGAAATTCATCAGGCGTCTGTCGAAAGCTGCTTGTGTGGCTCAGTGTTTACTAAAGACACAAATCAACTGGAGACTTGCTTCTTTGAGTCGTTATCTGAGCCATCTGGTGTCCAACCCCATCTATTATTCAAATGTTTCATTTAAGGAGGATATTTTCAGAAATTTCAACAAAAAAATCTCAGGAACAGTTTCACATATTTACAAGAAGATACTTATATATTATCTGTTGTAGGGTTACAAGAAAACAAAAAAGTTTTCAATATTAATTGCATAAATTTACTATAATAAATCTTTGATATTCTGGCATGTAAAGTCATACATTTTTAAGTAAAAAAACCTACATTTTTCAGGTTTATTCTGGATCCTGTTCATAATAAGTGTTAATAATAACCCAAATCTCCCACTTGAACTTTGGAAAATATCCAGATATCATTTTATAAATTTACTACCTCAACCTTGGAGGCCTTAAGGAATCATTTGTCGCAAATGTCTAACTTATTAATCTCAGAAAACCACTTATTTTGGTTCGTGCAAACTATTACAGTAAATTTAAGCCTTTATTTGTGTAAATTAAATTATTTCTTGCAATTGTACAATTGATAAAAAATCCAATATGAAATATAAAGATTTCAGTTTGAAAGGAATCTACTCAATCTAGAGTCTAATGCCATTTTTAATCTAAAATGTAATTTAATTAAGAGGGGCGGTGTGCAGTGACCAACATTTCTGAACAACAAATGGAAACAACCTGAATATAATAAACTAATTTACTAAAACTCACCAAGTTAATATGCATCATATCGTATAATAACCCTGCATTTTGGACTGAATCTAATTATATTCAATATAAAAACTTTCAGACATCGAGTGACCGACAATCACCGAACAGAAAGTTTTGTTTAACTTTTTAAGTAAATGTTTTATCCTTTATAAGCGTTTTCTAATTGCTTGTATCCTTCTGAGTTCGTTTTATTTGACTGTGCAGTTGACTCAGAAATTTACCTTAAGATTGTTTAATAAGACGACAAACATGAAAACCAGTCAACATTTCTTCCCTATTTGGGACAAATGACAAATTAAAAGTCACAACCACTGAGTCTTGAAGAATCCAGTTGCAACAGAAAGTTTTCAACCGAAAAGAAGCGAGTTGAGGGTCAGTCCTGCAAAAGCAAGTCTGTCATTTTTTTTTAAGAAATTGGACGTGGCGCCAAAGGCAAAGCTCACCTGCAGCATCTAAAAATGCTCCTTCAAGGGAAAACCTGCAGCCATTCTTCCTCACGCAAGATAAAAACAGTAATTTGAGAACTAAGCATGTTTGCTTGTCTTGTGCAGAACAATTTTCATAAAGTCTTTCATCAAATTTAAGGACACAGGCAACGGCAAAAAGAGGAAGAAGTTCATAGCAGAGCAAGAATATAAAGCATGGTTAGATGGCAGGAGTTTACTGAAGTCCGACTGCTTGCTTTCTGCCTATAAATGTCACTGGTCCAATATGCACTTCAGTTTAAAAGGTGTAATTTAGGGCCTGAGCAAACCACTGGGTGCTGCTTCAGAGCAACTCGAACCATAAAAACCCAAACTTTAAAGCCACCTGGAGACGCGGCTGTATGGCGTCTGCTTCCTCTTGTGCACAGCGAGGGGCTGCTGCACGGCAGGAAGCATATTCTGGCAGATTTATGTACAGTCCTACTCACAAATGATGCAAGGCACAAACAGAAAGGGATTAGGGAGATCCGATTCCTGTAATCCAGCCAGCCAGCTTTTAGAAAATAGAGCAGCCGAATCTTGAAACCAATGTTTTTCCAAGATGTGCGAGGAGCCATGTTGAGGCTGCCCTCATACGGCGGCAACATGAACACAGTCTTTATGAACCAGACGGAAGAAGAAAACCTCGACTTATTGATATAAACCATCTGGAGTTCTGCTCTAAAACATGCAATCGAGCAGATCCTGCAAAGCAGATCATGAAAAAGTGGTCAATAGATGGTTTTCCTCATTAATATGGCTTTAACTTTCAGTATTGACATCAATTTGTTGTCAAACAGTAAAAGTCACAGATTTATGCACCGGCGGCCAGCAGCAAATTTACAACTCTTCTGCTCGACATACAAACATCTTCTTGCAGTCGCTGCCACAATTCAGACTCCAGAACAACAAGATCAGTTCATTTGTTTGGAATTAGCACTGCTTGAAGCATTTTTTTAACCAGCAGGTTTGTATTGAAACTCCTGTGCATTAAAATATCCACTCAAGTGGAAACGAGTTATTCCCTCGTTTGCAAACATCCAACTTAAAGCTTCAACTCCACATAAAAACCCAGGAATACTTTTTTCAATAAATCTATTTCACTACATTTTCTGTAGTCTGTTTAATTCTGCTTTTATCTTCTTTTATGCAGTATTATATAATATGCTGGTTTGCTGTACATACTTTTTAAACTGTGCTACATTTTTAAATATATATATTTTAGTTAAACCAGCTGTCAAAAATAATTACTGAAAGATACCAGATTTCTTTATTAAATAAACCTCCACCACTAAGTTTCTCTAATATTTTAGTTTGATTGTCCTTATGCAATATATTCCCAAGTATTACCGTATTTTCCAGACTATAAGTTGCAGTTTTTTCCATAGTTTGGCTGGGGGTGTGTCTTATACTCCGGAACGACTTATGTGTGAAATTATTACCACATTATTATATCATATCACATGTTATTTTCACACTAAACCGCCAGAGGGCGCTCTAGGCTTGTGTTGACAATGTGTGTGGTAGAAGCTACGTCCGGAGTTAGCCGAGTTGTTTACAAGCGACACAGAAGATGAAGATTTAGTGATTTGGAGCGACACGGATGGTTTAGTAAACTTGTTAGCATGTTATTTATGCTATAGTTATCTGAATAACTCTTAATATGCTAACATACCAGGCACGTTCTCAGTTCGTTGTTTATGAGTCATGTAACGTTAGCATACCGTACAATTATTCAGTCTGTTGTTGCCTCTATTCTATTTTTATTGCCTTTCAAGATGACATGTCTGTTCTTGGTGTTGGATTTCATCAAATAAATTTCCCTCAAAAATGCGACTTATATATGTATTTTCCTGCCTTATTATGCATCTTATGGCTGGTGCGACTTAGTCTGGAAAATACGGTAATTAAAAATGTTCTTTAAATCTGACATCCCACACTGAAGAACATCCATAACTTTCTCTGCTTTTATAACTAGACGTATCGTTAAACTATAGTGAAAATCTGTAAGAATCTTACTTTGCTTTCACTTAAATCACATTTTCTTTTAAATGGGAAACAATCGAGGCTTCGTACAGAAGAAAATCCTTTATTTCCTATTGCACTCATCTATAGGAGCTTCCTGGTAGCAGAGGTTTACTCTTCCTTGTACATTTATTTTTTCCCATTTGTTTTTCTGTTCAATTTGGGTGTATATATTTTTATTTTTTTTAAATAGAAAGCTCTCTAAAGATTATTACACTTCCAAAGTAACAAAAATAAAAAGATTCTCCAGCTCAGAGAAGAGCAGGGATGGGATTAACCTAAATGGGAGCGCAGCCTCTACAAACACGCTTCAAAGGAAGCAGTTCCCCGTTGCCGTCTGGTCTCAGGAAAAATGGATGAGGTAATTAAACCCAAATTGATTTAATTAGTCATCACACTGCAAAATGAACAATCACAATTATTCATTTTTGAGGAGAACTGAAGAGTTTTAAGTTTCTTTCTAATATTAAAGCATTAAAACTCAATCTTTATTGAATCTACGCTAACTTTGAAAGAAGTGAACATGAAAACTAAGAGCAGGGAGGTGATGAAGCATCTTAAGCAGTCGGCTAATAAGGCTGGCCTGCACTTGTGCCCTGTAATGAGTTTTAGTGATGGGGTTGGTTGCTGTGTAAAGTTACCACACAATACTTCACTGCAGGATCACACAGCTCATGAAAAATACATGCTGCTTTGCATCATCTCACCGCTATGCGCACTATGCATATAGAGGCAGAGAGAAATACGTGCCGCCATTAATCCTGCACCAAGTACCAAAGTTCAGCTCTGCTTTTCTTTAGGGAACAGGTTTTCAAAGCCTGCAGGAAGCTGGGCATGGCTCTGAAGCGGAGGGATCTGAATCGCAGGAAGAGGCGAGAGCAGAAGGGTAGAAAAAGAAGGCAGAGGGCACCGATGGAGCAAACCTGGAGCATCAGGCCAGACGAAAGTGAGACACCTGCCACAGTTTAATGATCAAACGCTGCAGGTTTGATCATTAAACTGTGGGGAAGCTCAGACAAAAAGGTAAAATCAGCACATTAAATTTTATTTTAATGCTTTTCTTTAAATAATTCTCAGTGCGTCGTCCTTCATGTTCACAACTATAAAGTTGTTTAAGAAAATGTTGGTTTATCCTTCCAGATGAGTCTCAAAACCGATAAATCCTCACCATCTAAACATTGATGTGGTTCAACAAATGACGTTTATTCTGTACCCAGAATGCATCACTCTATAGTAAACCGTTTAAGATTTACTGATGCTCTATGCTTACTGATAGAAGCCTTTCCATCATGAATGAGGCAAAATCTAGTTAAATATTGCTGCCCAAAGCAACATTAACGCCTTTTTTTGTTTTTCCATAGATTTTGGCTTTGTCTCGTATATATAACTATAGCATATCATAGTTAGCATAGCTAACTATGATATGTTAAGATAGCTAACTTAGAAAAGGTTAACCTTTCATGGTTTAGTGAAAGCTGTGTTGCAAAGAATCACTCCCTGAAGCGCAACCATCCAGGTAAATGTGCAGTGACATTTTATCCTGTTGGGGGCGATATAGTACGTTATAGAACATGTTGCATTATTGACGCATGTTGAGTATCAACATGGCAACACTCATGTAATTTAGCATTAGTTTCCACCAAAATACCACATTGATATGGCGCTTTAGCGCTTGCTAAGGTTAATGATTAGTGCTTTGCGTTAGCACAACTAGCTTTTGTGTTGGCGATGCCCAATACTGCTAATTTTCTTAGTGTTGAAACTTTTGAATATCAAAGATGAGCCACTTTGAATGCAAACCATTAATCAATTTAGGATTAATTGTTGACTAATGGTTTATTAGATTAAAATTAGTTCCAATCTATTCATAACATCTGCTTTGAACTCTCAGTGTTGTAGTTTTCCCGCTGGTCATCCTTAAGCGGAGCCGGTTGGTACAGAAACAAAGATGGCGGGGCCATACCAGAACAGGACAGAACAGCCTTCATAAATGCTAATAATTTCCTCCCTCAGGTCAATGACGCATTACGAACGCTGAAGTGATAAAAGTTGCCTTAAGGTGCCTGACAGCAGAAGTGTTTACATACTCAACCTTAAACATAAGCTTCGCCAACAAAAATGGTTTCCAGCATTTAAAAACAACAAAAACACATAAGGTTCAAGAGGTGATGAAGGCGAAATCTGTCCTTGTGTCGTTGAAATGAGGCTTCAGACTGTGTGTGTATGCATCCAACTGTGGTGTAATTCAGTCAGTATTTTTGTTGACCTACAGATAATTAAACTTGCCTTTTTCCGAGTTATTCAGCAAAGAAAGAATGGAGAAATTGCCTCCCTGAGGACGAGTTTTTGCACTTTGAAGCAGGATTCACATGATAAGACTGCATTAAAAGTTATAGCTACAGCGAAGGCATAAGATGAGGCTCGCATTAAGCTTCCATCAAGGTCATTTCTTTGCACATATGTTGCTCCTCCCATCTCGCTTGTATCCATTCGTCACCTGGGCCATTAACCAAAAAGGCCATTTCTTTACATCTTCCCAGAGCAATGATGCTTGATTTTAAAGTGATGCTGTCATACATGAAAAATCTTGTAGGCATCAGAAGCAGAAGAAATATTTTAAAAACGGAAAGAGAAGGTAAATGGATGCATTTTTAATAATAAACACTCCTAAAGTTTCATCAAATCTTACCAAAGTCTTCCCACCTTGGCAAAACAAATGTTCCCCTCATTGACTGACAGGTAGAAGGTGCATTAAAATTCCTGGGGAGAATCCAGTTGTCTTGCAGCCCAATTATGAGTGAGGGGAATAAAAAAGATAAAAATGGACAAGACTGAGACGTTCCTCTGACTTCCCATGTTCACCCAGTGCTTCTGCCAAAACAGCCCTTTCAGTCGCAGAGCCGTTTCTCCTCAAGACTGCCAGCATTTGTTTGGAAAGTAGTGGAAACTGTAACTGCACATTCAGTATGCAGACACCTGCCTAAACCTGAAATATAACACAGCCTACTGGGAAAAAAACACCCTATAAAGCCAGCACTGCAATAAAATGTTACAATAAAGAATTAATAACTATTAAATTTGCAAATCGAGAGAATAAAAACATCAATTTATTGAGGCGTAATTGAAATTAAATGGTTCAATGTCCTTAGAAAGAAAACCTGGCAAAGTAAAATCCTTTAAGTTTCACCAAATACAAGCAAAGTTGAATGGCGGACAGTATTTTATTTGCCCTTTACGTTTCCTTTGTAGTAAAACATGCTCGTCTCTGTGCATCGTTGAAGCAATAAAGATAATGTTGGATAAAAAACTTTAACCAAACATGTTTGCTGTTCTGTTCAAAAGACAAAATGGCAGAATAGTAATAATGGCATCCCACCAATTGTCAAGTCACATTCCAGGTGCTGGGGTTGCGTTACCTAGCAACCCCAGCTGAGTCCAGCCCAGTTACCTAGCAACAAGGGGTGCCAATTTCCTTAATCTTGGGAGATCAGTTATCGGCTGAATTTTACATGAAAGCCGATCTCATCCACCGATGTTATCAACTTCGGCAAAGGTCTAAAAATCAACCATCGTGCTTTTCTTTTCTCCTGTGAGAAAAGTCTGACTGACAAACCGGCCGACCAGGTCATGGCCGCACATTTACAGTTAACAATAGTCACGCCATCATCGCCAGTTCAGCAACTTTCTTGATATGTTGAGCAACATTTCAGACATTAAAAAATGATTTTAGCCAAAATCAGAATTTGTAAGTTAGACTTACTTTCAACCCAAGCTGGTTTTACCACTGTATGCACTGTACAATGGCTGCTGGAAAAGTTTTATTGTTGACTTCCCATCCAGAAACCAGTTGCTGCTTTCTTGTTGGTTGTGCAGGAGGCTCTTCTAATGCTTTTCAAAGGTGTACAGTGTTATAATTGTTCATCTGTTTGTAGCTATTTTCATAACGAGTATAAATGTTAATTTGGGGGGGGGGGGGCAGCTTATTTGAATTTAAAGCAATAAGATGCCATAAAATAGCTGAAAGGAGCTCAAAATATGCAGAACTCACCAAACTAAAATCTGATCCAAGAAAGATTGTCCAAAAAACGTAATGAGCATGTTTTGTAGACGTAAGCTAATCTGTTCAAGGAAGCACAAAGATCTTAATATGTGGATTTATCACCTTATTTCCACACACCAAATCTCCAAAACTGTACTCGGTGGAACCCTCTCACTTCAGGCCAACATAAATCTTGTTGGAGCAGCGCAATGTAGCTAATTTGCAAAAAATACCGATAGGACAAAATATCAGTCGCCGCCATGAAGCTGTACTGCAGTAACTAGAACATCGATAGTAAGTTAGGTGGGACAAAATCACACAAATCTAAACCACGTAGCACCAATTAACTCCCAGTCAGAGTGGAGCTCAGTAACAAAGTGACAAATCTTAAATAACTAATTTGTATCTGAACAGGAAGAGAAACCCTCATCAGTAAAGCAGCAGCTTGAAGAGCTTTACCTACAAATATAGAACCATACCTGTTTGGCCAGGGTGACGGCGTCAGCATGAAGTCTGTCTCTCAGGTGTGGGTCCAGCTGGAAGCCAGGTGCAATCTCCACAACCTTTAAAAAACAACAAAAAGAAAACTTAAAGCTGCACTAATTCAATTCAGAAATAAAATACAGCATCTGCATATCAACTTTCCTTGTTTTTAGAGATAATAAAGAGAAAAGGACCTTCGCTATAGGGGCAGGTAAAGTAAATAGTCAATTTTACCACTAATTATTTTATAAAAGTGCACAATTTCTCTCTTTTTCCCGCTTTACTGTCCTACAGATGCATTACATAGTTTTTAATGGTGGATCTGTGTGTTGAATTTCGCTGCTGGGTGGGTGGAGTTCACCATGTCAGAAGCTGATTCATTTACTTCCAAACGAGAATCAAACACCATCCAAATCTGATTAAAACAAAAACAGGAAAAAAATTAAATTCAATCCCAAAATAAGATCTGCCAGAGGTTAAAAATTGACTGAAACGTCTAAACACTCGACTATTGTTGGAAAAGATCTCAGATCAGAGGGAAAACGCGGATTAATCCAAACAGAAACCAAAAAATAAATAATCGTCGGTTTTCAGCGTGAACAGCGTCGTTGACATGATTATCTTTTGTAATTTGATTAAAGCGAAAGGATGAAAGTGCTGAAAACGCACAATTAAACCTGCGTTGAGGTGGCGGCGGTTAATAAAATACATGTTGATCAGCCTCCTCTGGTGAAAGCTTTGCTCAGGTTATTCTCTCTCTAATCTGATGTTGAGGCATTTGTTATTTTGACAATTAGACAATGGATTAATTCGTCTCTTCTTAGCGAGGGGATAACGCAGCCACCTTTTAATAAACTTTTGATTCAAGTTGATTTGAAGGATTATGTTGCTTAAACAACTTATTAGAGGCTAATTGGGGTTTTTTTTTTAAATGCAGTCTGCGAACCCCCTGCTGCTCAGAGCAATCTGAGGCCCTTCAGGGTTTGCAGCCTGTGTTTATAATCACTTAATGTGACGCCAACATTGGTCTTTCTGCCTAAATAACAAGGGCAAGCAGACGGCGCAGCTCGCAGGCGTGTTTCCTGCTCCGTGACCTTTGCTGCACGCCTACTTACCATTACCATCCACTTCATGCTACTCATTACAACTCAAGAGAAATGTCAAGAAGATAATCTTAAACAAATTCCAGCATTATATTGGAGGAGATTAATTCGAAAATGAGGAACTTCACCTTCTGGTGTCTCCGCTGAATGGAGCAGTCCCTCTCGTACAGATGGATGACATTACCATATTTATCACCTGAGGACGGACAGAAAGTAGGTGAGGTGAAAAAGTCTGGGGATAAAGAAGTGACTAAGCTTAGACACTGTCACATTTCCTTTGCCTCCGTTTTCTGAGCAGATACTGAACGAGGTACAAAGACGTCGCAGAAATTTAAGGGAAAAAAAAAAATCTTTAGAAAGTCAGGATAAGTTACAGACCATATGCGACACGGGAAAACCAGGAACAACTCGCCAGAGCAGAAACGGAGAAAAAAGAACGGTAAAAACCATCAATTTCTGAGAAAGTATTGATTTTTTTTTGCAAAAATATACCAGTTGAAGTAATGAAGAAAACGGCTCCAAAAGAGAAGCTTAAGGTCTAAACTTTATAGGGAATCTATTGACGATTAATCAGATAAGTATCGGCACATTTTGCAGATTTTTCATTTTACCAGTAAGCATTTTTTCTACATTATACATAAAAACATGCATTAAAGTTTCATCAAATTACTGAACAGCTTGCTGTGGGTTTTTTCCTCACTTTTAGTGGTGAGATGCAAGATTGATGATGGAAAGCCTCATTTCCATCATCCTAATATCAAATTCCAGTCAAAATTAAAAATTCACTTTATACTTTAATAATTTCTGGCTTTTTTTGTTAACCATTAATTTACCAGGAAGTCGGTGAGATAGAAGCCGTTTTTGAGAGACACAGTATTCAAAATAAATTGAAAAGTTTAAGATATGGGTGGGAATTTATCGTATTGTTTATCGTGATAAATTTATCGTCATAATAAATTCCAGTTAATTATGCTTAAAATCTCTCAACACGTCTATTCTTGAGATTATTTCTTAATCTTTTTTGCCACATTTGTTCAATGAAAGCATCAATAAATATCTATAAATTAAAATATATGATTAAATGCAGTTCGTTTTTAGTTAGAAGCGTATTAAAAATGGGAATGTTTTTTTGAAGAGTACTGTGTGTTTGTGTCACAGCAAAAAAAGGAATAGCTCATATCGTTGCAATAGTAGCAAAATATTATTATAAAACTTTAAGTGTGTGTTGCTCATCTCCAGTTGAAAACAAAACTAAAGTACAAACCAAATATAAAGTTACGCCAAGGTGAGCTAACTTACCGAGGATCTGGACTTCGATGTGTCTCGGCTTTTCAATAAACTTCTCGATAAACAGCGCTCCGTTCCCAAAAGCCGTCAGGGCCTCAGAGTACGCCCGCTGGTAATTCTCCTCCAGTTCCTGACACGAGAAAACAAAACCCATCACTGTCTGAACCGTTCAAGGCCAGAAAACCTTGAATTTTAAAACAAACCCTCCAACTTTTTTCTGGTTTTTTTAAGCCCTCTTTTTGACATTCGCATGTTTTCTACGTTTTTTTTTTTCTGGCATGCATGTCTGCGACCCCGATGGGGGAGACGTTCTACACGTCGGCTCGGGAAGGTCGCGACCCTACATGTGGAAGGTCACGGCTCAATCTGTGTTTGTCGGTGTGTGATGCGTCGAGTATCTCGCTCTGGGGAGAGGCTGAATCAACACCAGGCCTCCCGCTCCCTCCGTCGCCTCCGAGCTTCGAGACGGTGGAGGGGAAAACTCAAACACGGCCTCCGCTGTCATCCTGCAGCCTTGAGAAGAGATGCTGTTGGAGGGTGAAGCTATCTGACTCCTAAAGGGCAGCTGCACACATCAGCGTTGCTAAAATAACCCAACGTGGGTTTCTCTATCAGCACTCTCTCAAAAGGCAATGCGGCAAAGGCTTTAAAAGGTCAATAAATTTACCAGCTAAAAAAAAACAAAAAAAACTGAATTAAACTAAATTTACATGCAAGTGCTTGTTCAACACATGAGGAATAATTCATGACATTTAGCAACAGAAAAAACACTTATGGTGCTTGAATCATTTAAAGAGCGGTATTTTCCCTCCAGTGCATGCAGTTCTCAGGATTGTGTAAGCAGGATTTCTATGGTAAATATTTGTTTAACAGGCACAGCAGTACTTATCGCAGTCTTCGCCGTTCGAATTGTTATCTTCAAGAGAAGTGGGAATTTTAATGAGAGGTTTTTTTTTCCTTACTATATCCTGCTGGCAGGAATCTTTATAACAGGATAATCACCTTCAGGGAAATACTGGACAATAAATCAAAAACAATCTATATCGCTATAGATACATGATCGATACTGATAGATAATATGCCTTTTTTATTGAAGTCTGGTCCAGAACCAGAGGAAAGGCTCTGACAGAAAGGTTGGTGGAATCAACTGGCTCGCTCACTCTGCGGTTACCTAGCAACTCACTCTGCGGTTACCTAGCAACTCACTCTGCGGTTACCTAGCAACTCACTCTGCGGTTACCTAGCAACTCACTCTGCGGTTACCTAGCAACACCCTGCTGAGTACTTTGCGATGCAGCACTTTTAAGGTTTTGCCTCATAACTGTTTAAAATAAAAATAAACGGCTAGGAGAGAAAACTGAATGAAACAGGAAATGTCACCAGTTTGAGACAGTTTCAGATATTTTAAAACAAATAAAAAGCGATCAGTAATTATCAACATGGACTGTTAAACTGCTTATACAGTAATACGTTTGTCAGCTTTGTCGTCCAGCTCTAAATTTGAGCTATGTTACATTGAACATGTTTTATTAAGATGTTCACAAATACAATTTGCTGGTTGGAGTTTTATTTAGCGATGCACAAGTATGAAAATATGCACTGATAGCCGATATTTACCGATTTATACATTTCCCTATCCTTTTACAAAATAAACAGCTTCCTATTCAAGGTTTCCCCCAGAAAACTTGCTAAGCCTAGTGATTGGGTCAGTCATCCAGACGTGTTTTTGTTGAAAAATGTTTAAAGTTGACAGTAAATTTGAAAATATCACTTGATAATTATGTGTTATTAAAAGATTAATACCTGAACACCAACTATGAAACCTTAAAAAATGTAAACATTTTAAAAAGACTTAAAGATTTAGCCTAGTAGAAATAAAGCCTGGTGGCCCGCCAGGCTTATAATACACTGGGGGAAAACCTGCAGTTATCTCAGTCTAACATCCCATAATCCCAATCAGATCAAAAATAGCCAACCTGTCGCCCACCTGAAACGCACAAACTGTAGCTACATATAAATATCATTTAATGTCAGCATCGTTTGTCGGCAGATTTAGGTTTGCCCAAAATCTCATTTGTCAATTTTTATTATTTCCATTGTCAGGAAATGAACTCGCCTGTTGTCAAACAGTTTAGTTTGTCCTCCAACTCGCTTGTATGACCACTTCTCATTTAATCAAAACTGACCATATTAATGACCGGGATGAATTTTCATGATACTTCTCAGATCGTTACAATGGAATCAGTTCTTTGCCTCATGTCTGCTTGGGCAGTTCCCTCTGAAATGGTTCTGATTAAAGTCGAAGTCGAGGTTTGGAGGCCGACAGCGAGAGACAGGAGACTCCTGCACTGTCCACGCACCATTGCTCTCCCTTTCCCTTTCTGGACATCAACTGGGTGAGGAGTGAGGCTTTTACATGTTTGATCTCCGCTCGGGTAACCTCTCCTGTTGCAGAGCAGGTGGCGTTGCCATGGCGACGGGCCCACGCCAAGAGGCGAACCTGAACATGCGGCGAAGCCGCAGGGAGCGTCTTTAACATGTCTGCACCGTGTATCGTAAATGCATCGTCACAATTTCATTCTGCGCGATTTACACATCAGAGAAGAACTGCAATAAGTGTGAGGTAATTATTAAAATATGTCTGACGCTGCATGGACAATTGGTCTAACTATTAGGTTGATTACCTTCCAGCTGATAAGTTATTTAACCCCAAATAGTTTTTTGTTTTTTCAGACCCGATAGTCCAGTAGGTCCTGTTCAACTTGGGAACAAAACTGCAACATTTGTTACATTTTCAGCTGCTGTGGTTCACCTTCTAACTGCAAGGTGAAAGAGGGCAATCAGTTCCCCTCCTCGTCAGTGGGGGCGCTACACCAAGAACTACTGACGGAAATGACACAAAAACCTATGAAGAAGACACTGAACGCAATTTCCTCTTCACAAAATGTGGACAAAAAGTATCAGTTGGAGGATTTTTCTTTTGTCATTGGTAAAACCATTTCTCCAGCTAGCGCTACACCAGCTAGCTAGCTAGCTAATACCAAACAGCCCGAATAAAAACTGTTTTTATCTGGTGAGTGTTTTGTTATTTTCTGTAAGTATTTGTCCATTTAATATGGAGTGACCCACATCATGCAGGTGACAACTACACATGTAAAAATAAACGTTCCTTATCGCAATAAATGATTATATTGTAATATATATTGGAAAGGGGATAATAATGCAAGTTTAATTTTGTAAATAATATTTAACACTGAAACTAGAAGTAATTTAAAGAAAAAACAACCAAGAATATTAAATAAATCTGAAAATATAAACCACATACAACCAGAATTGCTGTTCAAAAAATAACCGGAATGGAAATTATTGAGCTAATTTCCATTTATTATGTGATTAATTGGTTTTTGCAAAAGTTTAATTGACAACAGAAGATGGAAACATCATGAAAACTGGTCATTCATGCTCCCAATACAGTGAAATTACAGTGGAATAAAAAACATCTGACAGACGCTGTGAAAACCCAAATAAAAGGTAACAGAATTTGAAAAGTGGTCAAATCGATTTTTGAACCCGTCCTTCCAGATCCGACAGAGGAGTTTCTCCAAAACCTAAACTTTGAGAACTCCATTTGTAATCCTTTCACATCAGTTCAGCCCGTCTGTCATATTTGTGGCGCTGGAGCCTTGATGCGTGCAGCCTCACCCGTCCTTTCAGGAAGCATAGCAACCAAACATACACTGTGGGAATCTGGCAGCTTTGTTTATCAGTAAACACACACACATCTTGTCCTGTAATACGTTTTCACCAGTTTGGCTGACTTTAAATTACGCAGACAAATCATCTGTGAGTTGGCATTAATGAATTTAAAAGGCAAACTACACATTGTTACTTGGAGAAATCTCTTTATAATTTCCTCACATCATATCTGCTCTGGTCTCTCTGGATCCAACGGGTAACAAGAAATGTCAACAACTAATTAATCAGACTGTGCTTGGACCCAGGAAAGGTCATTCTTACCAGTGGATCATGACTTCAGCGGCTCCAAGGATACACAACAAAACCACACCGATACGTTTTATAAAAATAAAGTCGTATCTGACATCACACTGTCCACAGCAACAACACAGAAGAATTCACTCAATTTTTTGAAATACCTAACAATTCAGGTTAAAAAAAAAAAAAAACTTCAGTAAAAGAACTACTTCAACATATTTTTACTCAAGAGTAGAAATTACTTAAGAGTAAACGTGTTTGGTAAAACAATCTACTAAAGCACCAAGTAACTGATCAAATTATCAATCATTCAATACTTAAAAATTACAGAAATTAGATTAAAAAAGCAGAAATTTTGGTATTTTAAGGACAAAAACTACAATAATTAATCAGTTTTCATCAGTTTCATCAGTTTTTTTTCCAATAAAAACCCAATGAAACTTTAACAAAAACTGAAGGCGTGTCTTTATCTGATGAATATTGTTAAAGCAGGTTTGTTTCTCATTCAGTGAAGTGGAAAATTCAGAAGTTTTACTCAAGTAAAATTAGAAGGGCTTTGTAATAAAATTACTCAAGTAAAAGTAAAAAAGTACATCCCAGTTAAAAATGTACTCAAGTAAATGTAATTGAGTAAATTTAACTAGTAAATAGCAAACTCTGGAAGCAACTCTGTTTTTACTAAACCACACTGTTAGAAATATTTAGTATATGTTATTTTATGTTTGCTGTGTTTGTTGAGTGAAATTGTTTCGTTGTGCAACAGCTCCCATTGTTCCGTGAGTTTATCGGTTCCTGCATTGTAGCTACAGAAGGAAACAAACAGGAACTGAACTCTGCACTACGTCAGCCCGTAGGTGCAACACGCCTGTGACCCAAGAGAACAGAAGAAGCGGCAACGCTATGTAACTCAAGATAACTAAATAAGCTATGTAACTGGGGACCGCCCTGAGGAAATAAAAAGAGAGGGTGCGGCAGAACGTGCTTCAGAACGGCGGGAGATTGTAACTGAAGGACACTCCTGTCTGTTCTCCTTGCAAGTAAAAAAAAACTCTCATCTTTCTCCCATTTGTGTGGTGTTTGAATGTTTTAGGTAGTTAGAAACTGACTGACAAACTTTTTCCTTCCACTCAATTTTCCAATAATAAGCATGAATAAAGCACTCTGACCAGCCAGGTTCTTCAGCAGCGGCCAGGTCACCAGTTCCTCCCCATGACGGTATAAGTCATAAAAGATCATTCTTCTGGGTTTTATATCATGTTTTTCTCACAGCTTTAGGCCATAAAATGAACTGAAATGAGCACTCAAAACGCATCACTCTGTGCCGTGAATTAAAGGAGTTTCACATTTTCAACTGAATTACTGAAACAAATTAACTTTTCAACATCGTTCTAATTCACTGAAATTCACTTGTAAGTGTTGTTTAAACAGCGTTTATGAATTAAGCTGCTGATATCAGCAGGACAGAGAAAATGCAGGATTTATGGAGAAAAACTGACTTATTGTGTTATAATTATTAAGAATGAGGGAAACGGAGAGGAGCAGAAAACATTTTCAAACAGCGTGTTTTTATGGACATGGAGGTCCAGCTGGCAGCATGCTGGAATAAATATTACATTAGTTCAGACTTGTTCATTTTTGGTTCAAGATTATTGCATCTGCTTTTGGACGCTGTGCAGCTGTCAGGATTTTTGAACATTTTTTTACTTTAAGACAGTTTTATGGTGCACAATTATGGCAACATATTTTCAATTACAACCGTTAGCGGCTGATTAGCATCTTAAAAGCTAAAATGAGACTTGAACTTTGACCCCAAATAGTAGAGGAGTTCTCGTCCATCTACTATAACGAGCGAGGATATTGATCACCCAGTTTGTTGTCTCGTCTTTCTAACCTCAATACCTGGTAGATATTTAAAGAGGAGCAGCAAAAGCAAATGTGGTGGATTAGCAACAACTGTTTTTTGCTGGACGATAAATTGTCGCAGAGATTATCGCAATAAATGATAATATCGTTGTTTTGAGACCATTTTTAACTAATATAATGGCAAAATAATAATGCAGACACAGTTTCAAAGATCAATAAACTTTGAATCCTGATGAACATTTTAACACTGGAACTGGAAGACATTTTAAATAGTAAAAATAAACAAATAAAATTCATTATAAAGTCTCTCTAAATAAAAATGTCCTTAAAAAAAAAAGGTTAGTTGAGACCAAAGTACCAAACTGAAAACTTTTATCATCCAGTTTTTGGTAGAAAGAGAGAAAAAAAGAAATAAAAATAATAAATGAAGCAAACTGATCTTATTTTAATCTATCATGTTGATTGATTATTGCGACAGGCCTTCATGCGAGTGTGAAATATCGTCTCTCCTGCCCAGATTTTGAGCTGTTGGCGTGTTGCGATAATCAAACTGTCATACAGTAACAGTCTCCAGTCAGAGGCCTCTTCAGATTCATCATAACACTGACTGCTACTGGAGATCCTCCCTGCTCACAGCATCACCATCCACAACAACTCAGTTGGTGGGTTCACACCAAATGCATTTTGAGCTTCAGGAACGTCTGGTTTACATTCAAAGTCCATGTGGAGGCGCGTCGCATTTCATGCATCTGGTGCTGCGATATTTGAAGCGTCTGATCGTCCGTCAAGCGCGCCCAACGCTGAACTTGGAAAATCTGAACTTCCGCAGAGAGATGTGGCGTAGTGGTGAGTTTTACAACATGATCTAAGAAAACAAAAAGACTATGTAGGATAAATTAATCGTTCTCCTCTGATCTATAACCAATCAAGTTGTGACCACAGAGGCAGGAAGTGAAAGGATCTTGCTTGGAAGAGTGGACTGTAAAGCAAGTCGTAACTTTTACTATTTGAAAATATTTCCCCGCATTTCAGCTATCCAGATCCATCCAGCCAAACCACTGAGTCACACTAAACATTAAATAAGTGCTAAATAATGTTAAACATGTTTATTTAGATTAAATATTAACAAGGAAGAGTTTGAGTTTTGGCGCATCTAAAGCAAAATATCAAGTATCTGTTTTCAAAGTGAACACATATCGCACTATAAGGAAACTTTATACAAGTCACAACATCGTATGTCCCTTTTGGAATTTAATTTAAAATACTTTGAGACACAAAACCCATTTAGTAAGCGTCAAACTTTCTACATTCCTCTGTCATAAAAACCTGCAGCTGCGTCACAACAACCCTGATTCATAAAGCAATGTTTCTCCACTCTGCTTTGTATTTAGCCTGTTGGGTCTTTCCGCTCACGCCGCCCAGCATGAAGGTGACCTTCACCAGGCGTTTGTGCTGCTTGGAAAGCAGAAATGTAATTACAACAGCAGCAGAAGTATGACCGGAGATATGACGAAGAGTCGTCACGCAGTTCTGACTCCAACATCTGCTACATGGCCGTCTGGTCGGCTGACATGCTAAAGCATCCCCAAGAAAAGCTGATAAGAATATCTTACCCATAATCCCTAGCCAGACTAACGCGGTTATCAACGTTCCTACGGAGAACCAGCTGCCAGGCAGATCCTTCACAACAGGCGGTTACAATCACTACAGGGTTAAAGCCTGGAAGAGTTTGGCATAACGGTGGTAAAAGAAAATAAGATAAGAGGGAAATATTTGTATTTCAAACCTTCTCAATCCCATCGTTTACTTTTCTTTAAAATGAGACATTTGGGATCAGAGGAAGACAATTATTGCCACTTATTTTGGGAATGTTCTTTACTTGGAAAAGAAATTACCGTATTTTCCAGACTATAAGTCGCAGTTTTTTTCATAGTTTGGCCGGGGGAGCGACTTGTACTCTGGAGCAACTTATGTGTGAAATTATTACCACATTATTATATCATATCACATGTTATTTTCATACTAAACCACCAGAGGGCGCTCTAGGCCTGTGTTGATAATGTGTGTGGTAGAAGCTCCGTCCGGAGTTAGCCGAGTTGTTTACAAGCGACACCGAAGATGAAGATTTAGTGATTTGGAGTGACACGGATGGTTTGGTAAACTTGTTAGCATGTTATTTATGCGAATTATACTCCAGTGCGACTTATAGTCCGGAAAATACAGTACTTTAACTGAGAACAACATCTTTTTGGGTTCAAACAATCAACTACTGTAAATATTAAAACTAAATATTTATTAGGAATAGAAAAGCAATTACAAAGACATGACTTAAACCTGATATAATAAGTTTAAATGAATGGTTTGACATGGTATATTTGTGATGGGAAACAATCACTTTCTTAGACATTCAAGCAGATGTGGAAGCGATGGAAAACGTACATTCCCCTCATGTTTCTTCTGTGTGAATTAAAAATAAAAAATGATTCTGCACAAAGAAAAAGTAATGAACTACTGTCTCGATTCAAACTCACGGCATCTAAAACACAATTTGCAGCCCAATTTAAACTTTATTTGATGTAAATGACTGCTGTCTGTTGCACAGATGGACATTACTTGCTTAAATAAAAGTAAACAAACACTGGAGACATTTGGGGAAAGGAAAAGCTCTCACCTCGTACTCACGGACCACCCTCATGCCTCGGCCTCCTCCTCCGTACGCGGCTTTGAAGATGATGGGGAAGCCGTAGGTCTGGGCGAACGCCTGCGCCTCCTGCAGGCTGGAGATGGGAGAGTCGGTTCCCGGGACCACAGGAACGCCTGGCATGCAGGAGGGGAGGAAAAATCAAACCTACAGTTTAGAAATGGTCAGAAGCCGAACCGTTTTCATCGCTCACCAACAACCTGAAATAATTAAATCATTTAAGTTTGTGAATTGATCAGGTTTTAATCATTTAAAGCTGTTTACTGATGAAGCAATGCTTCTCCAAGGTCCTATTTTCATCCCAAGTGATACAAAATTCTGATTTCCTCCTCACCTGCTCCAATTGCCAGCGAGCGCGCCTCCACTTTGTCTCCCATCTTGCGGACCGTGTCTGGGCTCGGCCCAATAAACCTGACTCCAGCATCCGAGCAGGCCTGAGCGAAGTCCGCGCGCTCAGACAGGAAACCGTAGCCAGGATGGATGGCATCCACGTCATTGTCCTGGGAAAAGAAATGAGCTCCACGTTAGCACTATTAGCTCTTGAAAAGCTAACAGAGCACCGGCGGCGCTACTGGACCAGAGGTCGGGTGAACAAAATATTTTCCATATTTGACCTTTTTTGTTTTTCTTTTGTCAAAAGCCCATCGGTCATTTGACAGGTTATAATTCACAGCCTCACAGACATTACAGACTTTACACAAATAGTTCATCGCAGAAGCAACTAAAATCGCTCGATAAAATCCTGTCTGCACATCAACTCACGGACTCTGAACTAAACAAGTCGTTCTGACCGGGAGCTGACAGCTGACAGGGTTATGGACCCGACGCTTCGGAGCATCTGGTTAGGAAGCGTATTGGTAGAAATTAATTCAAGTCACCGTTACATACAGAGCAGAGAAAACTAAAGAGATGTGCTAATCTATTTATGGTCTAAACAGAGGTCTAACGGACTGCGTAAAAAAGTTCAATTGATCGGTTTGGATCAGACAGATCCAACTGACTGATGAACCAGCGCAGATTTCTCTGCAGATGCGACCAGGAGGGATTTGTGAGGCTGCGCGTTTAGAGCGCAGCGGGGGAAGTGGAGTCGCTTCATTTAATTTATTATAAGTTACTGGGGCCGCAGTCAGTGGTTTTTGTCACTACGGAGAAAAAGTTGGATGATTTAATCTGCTTTATGTGTGATGGGATCCAGATTCAAGTTCAACTAGATGAATATTAACTAAACCGCATAAAAATGTGGCTGAATGTTAATATGATTATAATTTGACGGGTAAAAACTGTCCATGACGGACGACAAAAAGCGTGACCTCTGCCCTGGAGGGACCAGATCAGACCGGACACAGAGCTGCAGACGTACTTATCGGATCGCACAGTCCGACCAGAGGTCATTCATTGTTTCATTTACGACGCCGACGGCAGCGAAACACCAGCAGCTCCTATGGACAACTCTCCTCCTCCTCCTCATCTTCATCACCTCTTGTGATTTCTACACTCCCATCGATTTCATCCGGTTCAACTTGAAAAGGCTTAACGACGTCACTCAATGCAGTTTTTAGCATCATTTTCCCAGAATGCATTGCAGCGACAACAACATTGGTGTGACAATATTTTATTAAATTTTCTAAAAGGGAAACTAAGTCTATTGTTACTTGCAGCCATGGATAAGGGTCGGGGGAAGGTGCTGAGGTGATTATTGCACGATCCCGTGTTGGCCGATCCTGATGGATCAAGCCATCACTGGCGCAGCGTGTGCCATCTGCTCTTTTACACAAGGCGGGCTGTAATTACGGACCGTCCTGTTGCTCTGGGGAGCCAGCGTTGCCAGGCCAGGGGAGGCATGTTGCCACACGCAGGCGAGCAGGTTCAAACACCCACACATGAAAACGTGGAGAAGATCAGGATGGAGACGCCGGCTGAAAACGAGCTCTCAGACGAGAAATCTCACAGAAGGCACGGAGAAAGACATCGGTATTTCTGTCACACATTAAGGAGTGACGCCGCGAACAACAGGTAAACATACGGCGACATTCATCGCGAAAGAAAACAGACACATCTTCCTGGCATGTGGTGGCGGCGCTCCCAGACAGCCAGGCTGATTTAGAGAAATGAGTTGGACGGCGATGCCTCCCTCGGCTTGGCTGGTCGAACACGTGGAGGAAGAAAAAAAAAAAAAAACAAGAAATCACACCACGAGAGACAGGTCAGAAGAATGACAACTGCAGCTGGTGCAAAGAAAGGAGGAGAAAAAGGAGCAGATCTGATCAGTGGGATGATAAGCTGCAGGAAATTAAGGTGGGAAGAAAGGAAGATGGAAAACTAGATTGAATAGGAGGGACATGGGACAAGCACAAAGACGTGAACAAAAGACACAGGTGTGCAAGAGAATGACAAACGGGCCGAGAGCAGACAGGAAGGCGTGTCAGAGCTGACATTTCTCCTCCTTTATAGGTCCGGAAATATGTTTTTTTGTGTATAAAAACAATCAGATGTGTTCATTAGGTCAGATTAAGAGCCTCCATAAAGCAAATGAATCTAAAGAACGCCACGCCTCAACTGCTACACAGACAAGTCGGCTTGTTTTGGGTTGAAGCATCAGCAGAGATGGAGTGGTTTTAGTACGGCAAGCCATTTAGCATTCAATCAAATAACAAAAACATCAGTTCCCTAAACAGCAACATAAATACTGGACCCAACTATTCATGCATCGATACATCACTAATAGAAATAGGTAAACTTGTACGACACTCCAAAGCACCAGTTTGAAATAATCTACATGCTCCAAATTATACTTATCTTTATACCTTGTTCACTACTGCCCATGTTTTCTTTTCCCCGTTCTGTACGTTTGAAATAAAACATATTGAGTAAAAAAAAAACAGAATGTGGGGAGAGGAACTGAACTGATGCGTAAACAATCTTCACCCGCTTCAAAATTGAACCTCACACTGAATTAAACGCTCACAAACCAGCCAGGTAAACTAGAGCTTTAGCTAAAGTTAGTGGAGTCGCTAACCAAAACAAAGCTGCTTCATCACTGGCAGACGTGTTCTTGTCTCTCCAACACATGAAAAAAAATATTTGAGGTCATGTCTAAGAAGAGATTTTAAAGTTAAACCAATTACAAAAGTTGTTAAAATAAAAACAGAAGCTAATAAACCACAACAACCATCAACCATCATGGCTCTATCAAACTTATGACAGTTTAATATGTTCAGACATCGTCTCCAAATATCACCCGTGTTCTGTTTGAGTTTACTGCAGTTTGTAGCAGTACATGTTAGTAAATATCCTTTACCTTGGCCACTCTGATGATGTCTGGGATGTGCAGGTACGCCGCCACGGGTGGCAGGCCCTTTCCAATCAGGTAAGCCTCATCTGCCTTCTGCCTGCAAAGTGCAAAAACAAAACATTTACATGCATGTTAATGTTTTCCTCCACATGTTTTTCCTCCTCGCATTCGGTCTATAAACTGCAACAGCAGCAGTTTTCTGCCTATTCTGTTTTTGTCCAATTTTATTTTGTCTGAAATGATGCTCATTATAGCAAAAAAGAAAAAAAAAGTGGAATGACTATTAAGTGACCTAGTGGGGCAGTCAGTCAGTCAAGCCTCTCACAGGAAAACAGAAGAGGACAGTGGCTGGTTAATAGACCTCTGCTGGGGTAGATGAGATTTGATCCACGTTTAAGTATCGGCCGATCAACTCTCCCAAAGTTAAGGGAATCAGCATCGATAAATTGACACACCCTTAATTGAGGAGTAATAAAATTACCGTATTTTTTGGACTATAAGTCGCTACTTTTTTCCCCCCACGCTTTGAATAATGCGGCTTACAGCCCGGAGTGGCTTTTCTGTGGATTTCTCTTCAACCACCAGGGGGCGCTTTAACAGGAAGCGAATCATTGGAAGTCAAAATTGGAAATCCAAGAAAAAAGTGCTGATTTTCATTTAGAACAAGCAGAAAATGTTGGAGAAATGTTTTCAAACTCAAACCCCGTCATCAAACCGGAAGAAGTTCATATGGCACAGCTTTTAAGTTGAAGGCCATCGATCTGGCAGCACAGGTCGATGACCGCTGTACGTAAGCTCGGCGTGAACGAATCCATGGTCCAGCATTGGAGACGCAGGGCTGCATCCTGATATATCCAGAAGATTCATTAAGGACGCTCCCTCTGCTGTGTCCTTGTAGAAAACAGAGAGCGGCGCAGATACCAGCGGCTTGTAGCTGGATAGCCCGGCGCGGCTTGTTGCCCGGCGCGGTTTATATATGTACGTTTCCAGTATTTTTTGTTTTTTAAAACTGTGGGTGTGGCTTACAGTGAGGCGCGCTCTACAGTCCGGAAAATACGGTATCCATAACTCTTGCCTAAATGACATTTCCTTTGTTTTTATACATTTAGCCCGCTAACTTTACGTCCAGTCAGGATTTCCTGTAACCGAGTGAGAATAAAGACGGAGGGCAAACGTAGAGGAACGTGTCAACTGGGATTGAACAGGATTTTTTTTTTAACGTTTACCCTCCAAACAACTCGACTCTTGTTGCCGTTTCACACAAAAACCAGCAATGATCAAAGCACCAATGGGAGAACAGAGGCTTCAAACTTTTCTTTGTTACTTGGCGGTTGCATCATTTGGACAAGACATCTGTGCGCGCCATGACTTATTTACTGAAGCCTCTGAAGACGGTCGTTACCTGTGCATCTGTCCGGTGTCTTGCTCAGAGTAAACAGCCACGGTGCGAATCCCCAGCTCAGTGCAGGCTCTGAACACTCTGATGGCAATTTCACCTGGGAACAAATTTAAATTAAGTCAATGAAGTCATTCTGCTGTGAGCATCACAACGACTGAGGTTTAAATCATTTATGTACTTTAGGTTTTCCTTCATTTTGTAACCAGTTAGTTGTATGCATCACTTGTAGGCAATAAATCGCTCGCATAATAATATTGCCATTTGCATAATTTATCATTTTTTCCCTTTTATCCCTCTCTCCACCAAAAACTGGGTGGCAAAAGTCAAAAGTTTTCAGTTTGGTACTTTGGTCTCAACAAGACCTTTTTTTATAAATAGATAAAAACTTTATTAATCCCTCTGGGATTTTATGAAGAAATAAAAAAGTTTTAATCTATCTTTTTTTTAATATATTTTTTTTATTACTCTTTTTTTGAAGAATAATTTGGTTCACAGAGACTTCATAATTCATTTTATTTGTAGTTTTGTTTTTTATTTTAGATATTTAAAGTTTTCCAGTTCCAATGTTTATTGATGCTTGAGAATGAGTTGTTGCATTATTAGGCAATTACCATTATATTACTTTCAAATGGCCTCAAAACAACAATATCGTTTATTGCGAGGCCTTTTTTATAGGTTTTTAGGAATATGAATCAGAAAAATGAGGTGGTCCCTTTACTCCAACACCCTTAAATAAAACAGAAGCAGTAAGAAGTCATTTGAAAAGGAGCTTGAAACAGAAACTTCTGGAACAATCCATCATCCTGTAAAATTTATTGTGCCAGTTCCTGAAAACGTCGGTCCGATGTGAACGAGTCGGATCTGTTTTATAAAAAGAGGAAACGTGAGTTTGATAGAGAAAAAAGTTAAGCCAGTTTGAGTTTTATCAAGGTGCTGAGCTACTTTATTCAAGGTTTGTTCGCTTTTCCCACTGTGAAATTCAAGCGCTTCAAGCATTTTCAAGGCAAGTTTCAAACTTTTCCAGCACCACAACTTGGAAATAAAAACAACGCAGTAAAACAGTTTGAAATCACTTTTATATGAAGTAATTTATTATCAATAATAATAATTTATTGTGATAGTATTCCATATTCTACAGCAGAGACAAGTTAAACCACAATTGTCGACCAAATCATGTACACTCGACTGGTCCAAGAAAGTTATAGGAAAAGCTATAGAAAATTTTCTTATCAAGTTTTTTTTGGCATTTAGCAAATAGAAATAAATGTGCTAATTTCAACTAATCTAAAATAAGAAAATTTCAGTCAAATTTAACTTCAGATGGCGAGTAAAAAATGTCTTGTTTCAACTGTAAATAAACGGCATTTAATCTAACATTAGTTTTCATTTTATACTTTATTACTAAACTGCTCAGTTAGAGAATAAAGCACTTTTAAGGACTTGAATCTTATTTCAATGATTTCAAGCAGTCACACTTTTCCATCCATTTCCCAACTACGCACCATTTTGTTACTCATAAAATCTCAGTAAAATGCACTGAAGTCTCAATAATTGTGAAAGACACCATATGTGATGTGCAGAAAAAAAATAAAAACCATTTGAAAGATAGAAAGCAGCAAAACTAAAGAGGGTGGCAGATATTCGCTGACAGAAGAAAAAAATAATTTAAAAAAAAACACTCCTAAGCGTTCATCTTGCTGTCACAGGATCCAAACGCTCAAAAAAACAACAAAAAAAACACAGTTTAGTGAAAAAACAACCTCAGTTACTGAAAGCTGGTATGTTTTGTTCTTGTTTGAAGGGGAGGACAGGAGACGGCATTTAAATGTTTGTGCAAAAAGAAAAAAGCAGCAACTAACATCACAAAGGGAAAATTAGTGAGGGAGAGATTTATAGAAAAACAGATTAGATGATTTGAATCAGAGTGAAGGCTGGGGTGATGGGTCATTTAAAGAAGTGACAATCAAAAAGGAGCAGTGTGGCGTCTTTAATGGAGACGCAGATAAGTTTAGAGGAGACAAAAGCAGTGGGAGGGAGGGAGGAGGTAAATGAGGAGGAGTAAATGAGGGGAGTCACAGCAGGGCAGAGAGGGAGACAACAAGTAGCTTAGAGCAAAAATCACATCTGACAAGAGCTGCAGAAAAGAAACCAGAAGAGGAGCAACAAGCAGGAGAGGAAACACAGACAGGCCTGAAAACCAGAGCGTTTATACTGGGAGAGATGGGTTGATGCAGAATGTGTGTTTAATTAGAGCAGCAGCAGATCAATATCATGGGGAAAAAAGCTGCTATGGTCACATGTTTGTCATTTAACATGGATGATAACAGAGAAACAATCGTCTGGACCGGCCTTCACAGGAGAGAGTCCAATTACTCAAACATGAGCGCAGGGTTTTTGTTGAAATACAAATTTCTTTTTTTGCATGGAGGATGATGCGACTAACTAGATAAAACTACAGTCAGATTTCTGTTTGGACTAAAGTGATTAATGACAAAGCAGCGAACAGTGATGGAAGCAGATGGAGCCGATGATGAATCGATTTCAGTTTATTCAGCAACGAGAGCCGATAAAATATCAATAAAACAAGCTAATGAAAACAAACGGAGCTAAGAGCAACGGCCTTTTGTGACGCATTCACTGCAACTTCTGTAGACAAGACTGGATGCGAAGTTAAAACCTGAACAGATTTAATATTTATAATTTTCAGCCATTGTTTTTACGTCCTGATTTACAGAGTCTGGCTTCTTCTGGTGCAGAGCTACGATGAATGTCGTTACATTAAAGACGTGAAAAAGTCAGATGTGGAAGGCATTTGCCTGGATGGACAGCAAGAGTTTGGTGCAAAGCAGACATGCATGTCATGTGATAACCTTGAGTAAAAATACTACAGATACATAATATAAATAAATTAGCAGTCGCAGTTATATCTCCAAACACTGCGGTTTTCACTAAAACGACTAACAATCGATCTTCTTTTAGTTTCTACACGGAGAATGTTTGAGTTTGGTGCAAACTGCGATGCTTCCTGCATTTGTTTTTCACGAAACAAACACAGGAGAGTCTCTTTCTGCCACTTAATCAGCAGTTATGAGAAGTTAAAGGAGTTAATGTGTTCTTCTACCAGCTAAAGAAAACCTTAAACCATCCGTCACTTTCTCTGGTATCTTAAAAAAAAAGGACATTTGTAGAAATATTCAAATCAAATTTCTTGAATTACAGGCAGCAAATCTGCAGCAAAGTTTTTTAATTTGAATTAGGCACAAAATGAAAAGACTCGCTCTGGAATGGGTCATAGCAACAAGTAAGCATTTGTGTTCAACATACTATTTTGCCCCAAAACATTGACAAATAAATATAATCTGAGATTCACCAAGAGCATGTTTGTCTTCAAAAAAGAAAACAATGCATAGATCTCCATGTTTTCTAGCATGATGCAGCGCATGTTGCAGTAATGACTCGGTCCAGAGATCAGAAAACTGAAGTTTTGAACTTTTATCCAGAAAGCTGTCTGTCTGCAGAGGTCAGAGGTCAAAAACAGATGTGGGGTGCAGTTCACCCAACATGTGCAGAACCATGAATGTTACAGACATTTAAATCCTCCTTAAAACGGGAGGAGTTCAGCCTCCCATTGACTCTGCTTAAATATTAGCACTTAGAAAGGAAAACTTCATGCAGCACATTAAAAATGAAATGATCCGAGAATCTTTCTGCCTCAGGAAGACAGTAAAAGTAACAGGCTTTTCTTAAATTATACATGAAACGGCGTTTAATTCAACAGCAACACTTGAACATTAGTGCTGGATGAAAAGTTTTACCTCTGTTGGCCACCATGACTTTCTTGATGGGTCGGTACTCGGTCTGCGGGGCAGAGTGGGCGGATCGGGAGAGGAGGCAGGTCCTCCTGACGGTGAGGAGGCCGAGGCCGCCTCGCACCGCTGCAAACCTCAACATCCTGACAGAATGAAAGAGGAAAACACAAATAAAGTTCAAGTTAAAACATGAGGAAACAGGAAAATCAGTGCTAGCTAAACCTGAACCGCTAATCATGAACATTAGTTGGACTAAAGCACTACATGGTATTTAGCAGAAGCTAACGCTAAAGTGCAACCTTCAGTTCAAATTATATCGGCTGTTGGGAGAATGCATAGTAATCTTAGACAATGTATTTATATCTTATCTAATATTAGTGTTTTATTTTGTTACTCTATGGTTGATTGAAGTTAAATTAAAGAGAAAAAGATTAAACAGAACTGCTGCGTAAACTGTTGACAAAAAGAGCATGAATCTAAACTGCTTGAACAATTAACAGTTAAATAACCAAAACTTCAACAAAAATGTTTAAGTTCGTTATACAGAAAGTTTACAAACCAGCCAAGCATGTTTGAATCAACTTAGAAGTTAAACGTGTCGAGCGTTTTCAAAGTTAGCCAAGATGCTAATCAAATAATTAGCTTAGCTATTAGCATCAGAGTGCTAAAAAGAAAACAAAAGGATTATTTTAAACCGGGGTGTTGTCTTTACAATCTTAGAAACACTTTTACCCCTACTAAAGCTAAATAAAACATTTACAAAATGTTAGAAAATGTTTTTCTATTTCTAATATTGAAAATTTGTCGACACTGTTGAAGAAACACCATTTTATTTCCATTTTCAAAGGGCTTAAACAAAGGGTTAAAATAGATTTTTTGCAATTAAAATTTAATTTATTGTCTGAATATAACCACATACGTTGAACAAACAGAAACAGAAAAGCCTGGACCAAACTACTCTGAAATCTCTCTGCCATAAAACTGATATTTGACGATTTACTACTCAAATAATAATTCTACAGTTTCCAAATACAGTTCAACATATTTTCTGCAGAGTTTTTAAATTTTAAGGTGACTGTCTCATCTGTAGATATTTCCAAAAATGTAGGGTTAAAATAAATTTAAATAAACATTACTGCCATTCAGTTATGGAAATTTAAAAAGTACACAAACCAACATTTGTTACATCTATATTTAAAACCAATCGTTGGTTCCTTATTTTTACTCAGCTTGGTTGCTCCACCCGTTTCAGACTATGAATTATGGGACATTTCCTGGATTGATTTCTTGTAAGTTTCAGGGAAATGTACCGAATGTGACACAACGGAAACCATTTATCAAACCCAGTAAGTCCGTTAATCCATTCAGGCCGGAGGCGTCCTCCTCATATCAATAAGACGTACAATCATGTTAATTAGTTCAGGACAAAATGTGCCTAACAAAATTAAACTGCAGGTTTTCCTCAGGTTTTAAGGCGACCAGCTGTGTTTGTATCCATTTATAAGAAAGACTTTATTACTATGTCGTCAAATTAAAACAATGAAAAGTTATCCAAACGAGAGCAAAAGTCTTTTTTGATCATCATGTGGCTTAAAAAGCCTTCAGGCTTAGAGATCAAGGAGATTTGCATAATTTGTGGAGCAGGTATTGCAGGCTGCAGAGAGAAATTTGACTTTTGCAACTATTCAAGTTGATAAACATTTCCCTTTCTCTCATAAAAACCATTAAACTCACTGGTCAAATAAGCCAACCAGAGGTGATAATGACTTCTCTTATAAACTGGGAGGAACTGTTGATATTCAAGAGAAATATTAGCTAATATAAACTAGCTGGAACCTAAATGTTCCTGATTTTCAGATCCACAGACTTTGTCTGGTTCTGTCTGCCTTGGGTGACCCTACCAGGGGCAGAAAGCCCCAGACGGCATAGCTCCTTAGCACTCAAACCCCTCCACCACGATAAGACGGCGGCCCAAGGAGAGGTGATGCAACAATAGCTGAAATAAAACCAAAACGAGCCCCTTTATCCCAATTATCTTTTACTACGAAAGCGTGGCTCGTTATTTTTGACCGAAGCTGCAGGGAGCCTCTGCGCCGGGCCTAAAGAGCCACCAGAGGCCTGAAAGCAGCAGGACGGCAACCCCAGGGTCAGTCGAAGCAAAACGCAAAGAAAATATGTTCCACTGATGGATTCGTGCTGCAAAAACAAACATTATGGGGCCTCTTCCCCTTTAAATAAACAAACAATTAATCTGCACAGACAGGAAATGCAGCATTCTTTGTTTCTATAAATGATTTGTGGTGATAAGTTTGGAAAGTCTGTTTTCTTCTAATCAAAACAAGAAAACTGGTTTTTGCAGCAAAGTTAAGCTTGAGACGAAGTCAGAAGAAAAATGTTTTTAAAACTCATTTCTCAAAACCAAAATCATGAGATGAGGTTTTATTTTTCAAACAAATCCTGGAAAGTGAAAACTAAAGGCTTCTGCAGTTTGATTTTAACAAACAGGACCTCAGCTGTAAAAACACAGCGCAGTCCAGGAACGCACAGGCCGCTCCGTTCCCTTACAAACGCTGCTAAAACAAAACTTTACTCTTTAGTTTTAATCTAAAATGGAAAATGTGAAGATAAACAGAATAAAAGCTGGTCATGTGACTAAATAAAGTGGCATTTTGCCTTAATAATAGAGCTAAAACTGATTATGCCAACGATTAATCGTATGAAAACTTCTGCAAATTTTTACATTTAAGCTTTTTTATATCAAAAATGCATCAAAAGGTGCAAATAATTAAATTCCCTTTTTAAATGATAAAATTTACTGCCTAAAATGTGATGTAGCTTTCCATTAGTGTGTCATACAAAGGATGCATCTGCAGCTAAAATTTACTGCCAACATCAAATCAAAGTTTATTTGTACAATAAACTGGTTTTCAGTCCCAGGCGGCTCAAGGTGACTTACACAATAAAAACAGAAAATTAGAAAGTAATAGAGAAAACATCACACAGTCCACAACTGAACTTATATTTTGATGAGTGAAATCACCAAAATCAGAACAAATCATACATATGTTGGTCAATGTTTCACCATTTCTGCTCTTATCAATACAGTTTATGGCTGATCTGTTGATTGTTTTTCTATATTTTTATATTCTAGCTGTGTTTGCATCATGTTTTTTTTTTTTTTACATATTGTTTTTAATCTGTCTTTAATTTGTTACTCATTTTTGTCCATCACAGCTTAAATTTCCTACTTGAGACTCTACTAAAAGATTATCTTACTAACTGATTAATAATTGGGCAGCAAAAGATGCTCAACGTTTTTACAAACCATCTTAAATTAAAAATGTATTTGTATTTTTACAGCTTTGTCTTATTTACTCCTCTGACTGTGTTAATTCAGCAAATGACCTTTTTTTGAGCCTGCATACTCCAGTTGCTAAATCGTTCCAATTATAAATTCATCACGATTGATCCGATTAATCGTTTCAGCGCTCTGTCCACCGCCCAGGCGGTTCAGATGCGGCGGCTGCGGTTGGCTAGCAGGCGACCAGGAAGTAAAGGATGTTTGTCAGCAGCAGGAGGTCAGAGGGACAAACGGTTCTTACAGCTGACAAGATTAATGAGTATTAATGAAATACGGACAAACACCCAGGCTGCAGTTCATGTTCCGCAGATTTATCCACCATTATTTAAGATCTCATTTTTACCTCAGCAGCCAAACTGTTGGGTTTATCAGCTAAATGGTAAAATATGGGAGTCCGTTGCTCTCAGCAGAAGGCGGCGTCTGGGGCTGATGCATCGTTTGCAGCCTATAGCTTTTTTATTCCTGCACAACCACAAACGCACATCCAGGGTCGGGAAAATCCTTCTGGCGTCAGAAATTACTGCAAAAATTAGCATTGCGATGTCAATTCAATGGAATCTGCATTCTGAAAGTTCAAATATTTGTAAATTAAATAATTTAGTTTCATATTGATTTAATTTTATTTCATATTTTTGGATAATTTTCAGGTTTATCTCCAATGGCAGTATTTATTTGTAGCATCTCTTTTCTTTCTACTTCGTGCAAACGTTATTTTAGTTTGTATGGATGCAGTCTGCTGTCTAGGCATTTATTTGTGGATTAAAATCTCCTAAACTTTTATTGCTATACTTTATATTATTTATCAATTGTATTTAAAAGTGAAAAAAGCTAATAAAATCAGCAACGAAGGGTGAAAAGCACCAATTCATTTGTTTTGATTAAAAATCCTCCTTTAATTTTAGGTTTTTTTAAAAATCAAGAGCGTTTTGCACTTATTCTCAGGCTTTTAGCACTAAATGTATAAATCAATTAGGCTTTGGGATTTTCAGCGCGTGAAGTCAATTATTTTAATCAAATTATGAGTTTTCAATGAAACTGAGGCTGTTCAATTTGTGCTTCAATTATGATTTTGCTCCCAAATAATCATAAAAAATTATGCAATTCACTTTTTCCCCCACACTCGGCTTTCAAGCATATTCTTATGAGTAATCATGTTAAATAATAATGTTTTAAACACTGCCCAAAATGCTGTAATTATGATTTTATCCCCAACATAATAGAGTACCTTCAACAAGAGGGGAAATTGTTGGATTAAAAGGGGAAAAACTAAAATAAATTGACTATTTTTTCCTATACAGGTCAAAACATAAAAGAGTGATGCTCAATCAGCTGGTTTACAAGGGTTTTACTATAAAAACACTGCTTAGTTGGAAGACTCACAGCTTTCTCACCCAATAAAATGATTTAAAAACAGGAAAAATTTTCCAAGAAGCCATTAACTGATTTTCCTCCTGACGTGAATCTACCTGCTGCAAGTGGGTCTAATTAGAGACAAAAAGCTTCAGGTATGATTGTGGTGGGGGTTTTTCTGCCTAATTACACCAACAACGAAGCCTGCAAATTACACAAAACATCATCACATCTTCAGCTTGAGTTACAGCGACAAAAACAGGCTTAATGTGCAAGTTTGAAGTGAAATAATAACTGGATGGGTTCAACAAGTTCTTTCTGTCAGTAAAATATTCTAAAAAAGTGACTATTTTCTTTAAATAGTCTTTAAATAGTTTATTACACCTTTTTAAAAAGGTGTAATAAATGTGAATATTAGAGGAAAAGAGCAGAGAAAAATGGAAAAATGTTTAAAATTACCTCAGCAGCTCAAGTAATGCGCAGACAAGAATGCACAGATTGATCACGTATTCTTCTGGGCTGACTGCGAGCCACAGCGCCTCATTAGTGGTCCGTTGCTGCCTCCCTGTGCTCAAACAGAGGTACTGCAGCTAAAGAAGGCCACGTTTTGGAGGCGACTGCACCAAAGTCTTTAATAAATATAAGGTCATATTTTTAAATATTTTTAAAAGTGAGTTCACTTGTCTACCTGCTGGGTTTTAAATCTGAGTTTGCTTGTTGTTGTTTTTAATACTTTTTTGGTTTTTTTTTTTTTGCTGAACACTATTAATGGGATTTTTATTTATATAGCATTTATTAAGCTTTTCTGCAACAACACTTATAAAACTCTAAATCAATTATATTTAACACAAACCGGGTGAGATTAAGGAAAATAAAATAAACTTTCTCTGATTAACCCTTTAACTGGCACTGACTGTGGTAAATAAAACCACTGTTGTGTCTTTTTGGACTGTATATGTGCCTTGATAACGCATCCAGGCCGTAACAATACACTTTTTCAACACAAAAGCAACAATGTGACACAGTGAAACAGATACAGCTTCCCAAGAGGGCAGGAAAGAAACTGCAGACTAGCAGTAAGCTTATGACGTGATTTTAATTTGGTTTTCTATTTAATGGAAACATCATAATTGCATAATTGTGTGCTTTTTAACATTAGTGAAAAATCAACATAGTTTTATGTACATTTGTAATAAAAACGTAGCTATCGTTAGCATGCCAAGGTCCCCAAACAATCAAGAAACATGAATGAAAAAAATGTTTCATGTCATTTAAATTCTTTGCATAATGTTTTGGTTTCTGGTATCATAAGTCATAAAAAAAATCCAAGTTTTGCTAAGTTACAATTTTTAAATTGACCACAAAAAAACATGTTGATAGTTGAATATGTCTCTGCGCATATAAAACCTCTTAACTATCAAATCTGTACAGTTTTTGTGCAGAATACAGATTTGCTTTTGCCTGGATATTGAAATCTTTCTCAACTTTACTGGCTTCGTTTATGGTTTAGTGGAAACCAGTGACAGCCATATATGATGAGAAGTGAAAAAGATGAAGATGCCACCAGTTTGCAGCATGGCAGGTTGAATGACGATTCATTTAAAATTATTCTTTTTGATCTTCAAACTATGACAATCTGATTCCCCTGCAGAAGGAAGAGATTTCATTACAGCTCAGTATTAATATGTAAAGTTGTGGTTGTAAATTCTGACTAATTCAAACCATGTAGTTGGTGTCTCTCTCTCTTTCCCATTGCAGCTTAATGTTTACAGTTATTTATGACCCATATTTCTGTTGTAAACTCTTGAAAACTCCAGAACTCACCTTCTTTTTTGCAGTCAATGTTAGTTTAGGGTAAGCAAATACGATCCAAGAGTGAACATGATAAGAAAAGGCACAGATCTTTTTCATTCATTCCCCAAAACATGTTAAAAACTTATTTTGTCCTCTTTGTTTTTGTTTTATACTTTCTTTTCTCCTCACTTCCCTACATAAAAAGTATGAATGTAGCGAGAGTTTAATGTCTGAAAATGAAGATGAGAATGAAGTTGTGGTTTGCGAAGAATCCTCATTCTGCTCTCAGGGTTGCAATTTGAGTCATTTTGGTTTTGGCGCTGACACGTCAGATCCCTGATTTAAATCCTGATAAATCTGCAGACATTTTTGTTCTCTGCAATGGATTTTAACACAAGTATCAAGAGAGAAATTTACATTTTACTTTTCATTCTAGCTGCGTTTCCATTGACGTGTCAAAAATAAATTCACTGAATGGCTATATCTAGATTGGTTTATTTCGCAAAACATTTTTCACATAATCAACAACTGGATGTCGCCACAGGCACAAACCACAAAGAAGAAGGCAACAGGAAGATGATGGCGCAGCATGTTTACTGTCTGAATGTCCATCAGTTTGTGACCAGAAGCACACGCACACTTTAATTATGCCACAAAAATAAAACACCAACAAATCCACAAAGCATAAAGAAGTTTTGCTTCTAAACTTATAGGCAATGCTGTGTGTTATTTTGGTTTATATATCTTTATAATTGAAATATTGAGTCTTGTGCAATAAAATGGCTTCATATCTAGAGGATAAATTTGTAGCTGGACAATAAATCAACAAAATATATATGCTAATAGACACATTATCCATGTCAATAGATAGTACGTCTGATTGAATATTCAATAATTTAACTGCATTGGTGACTACCTAGCAACTCACTCACTCTTTGGTTACCTAGCAACTCACTCACTTTTTGGTTACCTAGCAACGACCTGTGGAGTTACTTGGGCAGAAGAAGTTTTTTCCACCATGCCTCTTAACTGCTTAAAAATACAAAACAATGGTGTGGAGTGAAAACTGTGGATAAAAACAGGAAGTCAGACCATCAGTTTGGCAGTATTTCAAATATTCAAAATAAAAAACTAACCAGTTATCAATAGACGGGTAAGAAATTTCTATATTGTGATTGTTTTTTTCAACCATCTTGTCCACCTCTCGATAGACGACATGCTACAAAAATAAAATCTGAATTATTATTAAAGAAGTTCTTGTTTGTCATCAGCTGTGATCTGAGCATGAAAACGTGACCTGCTTTATCTCACAGTCGGCTCTTGAGTCCCAACAAACATTAACAAACCGTCCAAAAACAACCAAAGTCCGCTCACCGCCAGGCAGACAAAATCACATCAGCTCACTGCAGCGTGAGAGCGTTTCCCAGCCAAACCCAATCAGCTATGAGTAAAACTTAAATAAATGTAGCTTTGACAGAAACAGGATGAGAATAAATCGCCGCCATGCAAAGACCAACAGAAGCACGTTGTGTTATTCAAGTACTGGTGTCAGTACGTGTTAAAGTTTCTGAAATGCTGGCTTCGTCAGGTAGGGATGCTCAGAAACCAGTTACACCCATCCAAACTGTGATTGTGTCACTGGTCACAAGTACTCTGCGTCAAATATGTAAAATATTAACCCATATCTTCACAATCACTCTGTTCAAACTGCAGATGACGCTCAAACTCATTTACACAAATGAACCAACCAAAGGGGACAAACTAATGTCCATTACAAACTAATGTCCATTACAAATTAATGTCCATTACACATTACCTTACCATGGTGAGCTAGCATCCTGAAACAACTGCTCAGGATGTAATCTCAGGCAAAAGCTGAAACCCCTCAGCAAAAATGCCACGACTTCTTTCCAACAGGCTTTTAAAGGTCCAGAGGAAATGTGACCTTTGCCCTTTTGTTGAGTGCAATCAAGCATGTGGGACAGAGAGATTGTTCTTGTTCCAGAATTAGGCAGGTTTCTCGTCAAAGCTGTTCGTTTAGAGCATTATTCTCCAAGATGCAAGTCATGTTTTTCTGATTGTGATCGCCACAACTCCTGTAACTTTGGGGTTAGACCAGTTACAGGTCTAACTGGCCAAACTGGCAGATTTAAACGACTGGTGGGTCACAAAGTTCATTAAATTAAAAATGCAAAATCAGTTGCATTTTTTCCTTTACTTGCTGAAAATAAAAGAGCATTTTTATAAAAATTATTAAAGATCTAAAACACGAAAACGGCTTCGGACTGTTACCTTATAAAAAAAAAAAAAACATGTTTGGGTCATCAGGTGTTTTCTGCTTTGCTGGACCAGTTTTTACCATTTTTGCCTTGTAGTCAGAGGCCGAATAAAATCATTTCAACGGCCACAAATGGCCCGCACACCACACATTGGACACCCCTGGGTTAGGGGATCTATATAGGAGTTTTCAATTCAATTTGACTAATCAATCTCTGTCCAGCTCCTGGTGTCTTTCATACAGATGGAATCTCTCAAAAGAAAAAGAAAATATCTTATTTTATCAAATATTGATTTATTTAATATCCTTAAATGTACAGGATATTAAATTGAATCTCTGCTCAGAATCCTAATTCTGCATTTTTACCAGAGTTTTCTATACTGACTAGAAAAAGTCAATATCAGTCTATATATATCACGAATCAAACACTGATAATCAATTGGTGAGACTTTATTTATACTTTCCATGCCATCAAATGAACTTAAATGAGTTCAAACAACCAGATTAGACTAAAAGTAATTAAAACGTTTGTTTTAACAGTGACTGAGGTCGGGTCGGGTCGGGTCGGGTCTGTTCCCTTCATACAGCTGCAGACTTTGACCTTCAAATCCTCTGACAGATTTTTGTGCCCTGCAGACATTTACCGACTGGGAGACAGGGACATATAAAAAAATTTCATAAGCAGTAAAGATCATTCCAAGTTTGGGCAATTAAGTCAGTTAGTTTTCATGGATAAAAAACAATTTCCAGCATCCAGATCAGACCATGCAACGCTCTGAAGAAATAGCAAAACAAAACATAAACTAAGAGTCCATCTCAGTGTTATGATATATAAGTATTTGGACTTGTAGTTTCAATTCGTAATTATTTTTTATTGTTTACTCACTGTCATTTTTCTGTTTTAGGTTCTTTGTGTTAATTTTATTGTTTGTGCTTCTTTATAGTTTCTTTCTGTTTATTGTTTATATTAACTTCAGGTTTCTTTTCCTCTTTTTCATGCCCTCTGTTTTGCTCATCTTTCACCTGAGCCTTCCCAGCTGCTTCCACTCACCTGTAATTAGCTCCTCTCGTCCCTTTTGTCATTTCCACTTCTCCCGCAGCCTTTAAGCTAATTTCCTCCCTCACTCACTGATGCACATGCATGGCATATTTTGTATATTTGGTTGTGCTGCAAAAACCACACTCTTTTTACAACTTGGGCGATTGCAATCACCAATCGGCTGATTAATCGGCCACCGATGGCAGATTTTTGGCCGATAACCCATCTTTAAAAAGCCTGACCTGCCAAGACCAATATTTTTTTCTGAAATGTTGCTAAATTTAGCTAAACAGCTATTGTGAACTGCAAATGTGTCGACACGTGGCCTGGTGGGCCGGTCTGTCAGTCAAAATGAGGACAGTGGTTGATTTTTCTCCTTTCTTGAGGTAGATAGGATCAGGAGATAAAATAGCTTCACATGTAAGTGTCGGCCAATCACCGATCTCCCAAAATTAGGTTGATCGTCGGGCCGATAAATCGCTGCACCCCTAGTTATATGAAAGAAAAGGGATCAACGCCCACTTCAGCACATAAACAACAGAATAACCAAAACAAAAATAAGGATAAGTTGATCAAAACTGGTCAAATCATTTAGAAAACAAATGTTTCAAGTTAGCTGGTTATTCACACAACTGGATCCTGCATAAGTGTAACTTTGTTCTCATAGTTGTAAATCTTCAGTCTGGTTCTGGAAAGGCCTGGAGAGAGCAGTGAGTATCACTTCCACTCATCTGTAACACAACACTAAAGCTGAATGAAATTATAGCTGGAAAGCTACAATCACACATGGAGGCAGCGACTTTCTGCCAAATGTCCTCCATGACCCGCTGTCTCTCTCTTTGGTCGGCAACAAAACAACAGAAAAACAACAAATAAGACTATTAAACAAAGTTAATGAAGCTACACAAACAGATCTGTCTGAAGTTGCAAGCTACTGGGAGAACTGGTTCACACATTAACCTCACAGAGGTCAAAGTTCCCAGAGATCAATGCTTAATCACAAAACCTGTTACTCGGCTTCATCTTTACTCTAATTGGCTCAAACCTGAATCTGGATTTCTGCCGATGTCTGAGCAGCAGACGTTCACAACACTCAGAAATCACAACTAGATTTATTTAAAATAGAAAAGGTTTCACTCTGCGTTGTTATTTCTTAATTTTTAAGAAGTTATAAGCCACACCGGCAAAAGCTTAAATTGCTTCTGCGCCAGTTACTCAAAAGGTTGTTGCTAGGTAACCAAAGAGTGAGAGAGTTGCTAGGTAACCAAAGAGTGAGAGAGTGAGTTCCAACTTGGCTTAGCTGGCCTTGAGAGATTGACCCGCTGAAGCCTTTCCTTTCCCCCAGAATCCTGTGCGGTTCTGGACTGGAGTTTAGAGAAATCATTGATCTGTCTGACGTATTGGTCAGATAGATCAATACTATCGTGATATTGTAATTGATTTATTGCTTAGTCATACAATGATTTTTGAAACCTGGTCCCTGAGTGGGGAAATTTTAAAGTGTTGTTTTAGTGTGTACTATGCATGTGTCCCACTGCCTTTTATTCTCAAAAATAAAAAACGTGGCACCATTCGGTGTCGTATGGTGATTTTGCATCATTCTGCGTTACAGCGCCACCGATTGGCCCGGCATACCCACCACACCATTTAAGGCCTGGTAAACAATTTTATCTTTTGCATTTTTATAGCTTTAACAACAAATTGAAACAAACTGTGTCCTTGTGAAATACTGTGACCCAAAATATCCAATTAAAAACTGTTATTCTAGTTTCTGTCACTCGTCTCACACAAAGAGAGATGGGAGTCCAGCAGCGCCTCTCACTTCAGAACATTTTCAATGAAATAATAACTGGACAGGTCCAGAAAATCATCTCATATCCTCCACTCAGAGCACCAGCCTCTTTCAGAAGGTCAGCAGGTGGACTGAAACGCTTTCCTTCGAAGCCATAAGCAGCAACAAACACTAAAATGTAACTGTAGCTAATGGTCTTCTAGATTTTAAACTATATTACTATATCTATAATATTCATTTCTCTTATAATGGATCTATTATAGATGTGTAAATGTAATGTTATGGTTATGATTTGGGCAAGACAAATTTCCTTTGGACAATAAAGCTCATCTTATCAATAATGGATTCATCCAATTACCTTGTGTCCTCGAAATAAGGAACGATACACTACACACAGGAGTAGTGGTTTTGGCTTACCACTCTCCAAACATGCAAAAGGTTTGTCTAGTTTCCACCTGATTTAGCTAAGAAATCACTATTGATCGCCTCTTACTTGCAAAGGCTTGCAAAACTCTCACAATGCCACAAAACAGTTTCAGTTTCGCAGATTCAACAACTAAGAACATTTGTTTCATCAAACTATCGTCTTAACACATTTAGAGATGAGGCACTTACAGAATACTGTGGAAAAGTACTTATACTATTTTCAATTTCATTTCTTTTAGCGCTAGCTAAATAAATTCAACATCAAACTGAGTGAAATGACAAAAAAGAAGAATTTGAATTATTATGTCATTTATTACGGGAAGAAAGTTACCCAACCTGGCCCTATGTGAAAAAATAATTGCCTAAAAACCTAGAGACTGGTTGTGCCTTTTATTACACCAACGCGCTTCTGCAACATCTGGCAATGAGTCTGATTGATCAGCGCTGATCAGTTTTGTTTTAACTCAGTCACATTTGAGGATTTTCAAACATTCAAACAGCCTGATTGAGTCGACAGAGCAGCATCTTTCAAGACTCTCTGCTAAGGTTGAATTTATGAATTCAATAGTCACAGTAAGTTGTCCAGGTCCTGAAAAAGAAAAGCAGCCTCACAGCATCATACTGCCTCCACCGTGTCCCACTGATAAGCTGTCTTAGCTTTATGTCACAACTGATCTCCAAATCAATCCCACCTCAGTGCTGTTAGTCCACAAAACATCAGAGTATACTCATATAGTAACATATTTCCATCTATACGCTTTTCATATATCACATTTATTTATATATTTTTTATATAAATTTTAAATTGCTTATGGTTATATTTGTATTTACAGATATTTAACGCTTTGGCTGGAGTAACTTGTCGACAAATAAGCTTGGGATCAAATAAGAATATCATAGTCTATGTATATATTTATATATTTGTATATTTATCTAATATACAAATACTTGAATATACATTGTAGATTTAATTCAATTCAAGTTGAATTCAATTTGTCCCACAAGAAAAATAAATATTGTTTTTCATGCCATCCAAGTTTCTTTGAAGAGTTTTTGTGAATGTTGCTGTGGCAGAAAGGATTACCTGTAGCAGTCAGTTTTGCATGCAATCTGAAGAAGCCTCTGACTGAAGACTGTTACTGTAAGACAGTTTTATGACCGTAATAAATCAACAGCTCAATATCCGAGCAGCAGAGATGATATTTCACAATAGCATGTCCTGGATGACATCATCAGTTGTTGGTAAGCACTGCTAATCCACCTCGTTTGCTTTCGCCGCTCCGTTTTAAATCCGGGCAGAGAGACGCCTCAGATAGTTCGAACTTCCTCTTTCTCTCTCTGCTCTGCATCCATGCATTCTCCTTTCCAACTCCACTGGGGTTTGGGGTCATAGGTCAGGTATTATTTGAGTTCCGAGATGCTAGTCAGCTAACTCTAAGGTGTAAAAACAACACCCGGTTGTCACGGTTACACATCATAGCGACAGTTATGATGCGTAATGAGAAAGTAAAGACGTTGGAACAAAAATCCTTAGTGACTGCATCCAAACCCAGACATGATATTTTTAAAAGCAATGCCACAAGTCAACCAAATAAATAAAAGTTTACAAAAAACAGACAACATCTAGGATGTTGTTCTACATTATTAGTTGGCCTCCTGGATGAATCAACATTACACTCTGGGAGTCATTTTGGTAGTCCAGTCACAACTTATAAATAGACATAAAAGAAGATATATGTAAAGGACTTTGCTTTTCATCTGTTCTTGAATTTCCTTCAATCAAGTCATGACTTTTAGATCTTTTAGCCTACTTCATGTCGTCATACGGGTCCTATTGAAGTGATATGTGGAATCCATAAGTCAGGCAGTCATCAGTCTGGGTGCGGCAGTGGAACAAACTTCTATTTGTCTGACATAAATGTTGATTTAATGATCTAAAACATGTAAGTGTGATAAAAAGCAAAGAGCATGGCATGAGTGCAGCAGGTTCTGTTTGCTGAAAGTCGCCCGGCTCCCACTGGGCTCTGGGACAGATGTTACGCATATTTTCATGTTTGGCTGCAGAGTAAAGGTTGCTTTGAGGTTGAGCAAACGCCTGAATGATTCTGACACAACAACATGAAGGATATAGTGAAGATTATTATTAGTGTTTTTAATATTTCCTTGAAATTGTTGAAATTTTGTGTATTTTGAGGTAAATTGTTATGCCGTTTGTTTTGGGTTTTTTTTATTGTTTTAAAATGTTAACATTGTTGAGGTGGTCGATTTGGATATGTGTTTTGACCTACTTTGTGTTTTAAGGGCTAGGGATATTTCTTTTTAAGTATTATTTATGATTTTATTGCACTGTTTGTGGTGTTGAATGTTCTGAGGATCCTTAAATAAACAAACACAAAGATTTGGAAATAAAACAATCTGAACATAAGTTGCCATCCAATTTATGTTGCATGGCAACTTCCCAGTTAATGTGTGGCCTGCACAGATAATAAGCATCTTATGCAGGTAAACAGACGTTTTTCTTCAGAACCTTTGGCATTTATTTTGTTTGGAGTGATGGAAGAAAATACAAATTTTGAATGTTTTTCACTGGTTTCTGCGTAGAATTAACCATTTTTTTGATTTTGAATATCAGGTTTTGACCAGATCAAGAAAACTGACATGTATATCTCTGATTTATGTTGTATAGTTTAATCAAAAACACTGCGAGTTATTAAATCTTAATTCACTTTCAGCTTTGCAAAGCATCACTACAACCTGTTGACTTTGCATGTATTGATTTCGGCTTAATATCAGACAAAAATTTAACAGCTTTGGAATATTGATAAATTGTTTCTTATTTATTAATTGAAATTTTCTGAACTGGTATTTCAATGAATCAAAGTTTGACTTCAATCAACACAAAGCCGTTTGATGACATTTGATCATAGCTGATCACAATCACAATCAGTGGTCGTTTTTGATATGGCGGTTGCCCAGGGCGGTACTAAAACGGACGCGGAGTGGGGCGGTTAGATCTTTGAGCCACCAGATAAGAAAGTATACTTTTCTCTCAGGTGTGTTTTCAAAAACATTTTTATTGCTTTTATTTGCAATAATTACATTATAACTTGACATCTGCCAGAATGTAGATTTTTTGTATTTTGATTGGTTAGGAGGCAGCAGAAGGAGGGATTCATGCAGGAACTGCCACTGCCTGCATTTTTACTTCTTGTACAATCAACCTGATGTCTATTTAAAATCTTATAGCATTTTAAAAGTTTATAATCACATATATTAAACCCAGTGGAAGAAAAACAGGACCACAGCATCACCTTCATTCCTCTGTACTTAACGTAGGACTTGAGCAGTTAATATGCATTGAATGGTTTTGGGGACTTGGTGATCCCATGACACCATTTTTGTTTTTCTGACAATAAGTTTTTAAGATTTTCCTACCTCTCCTTATGACGGAAAGATAAAATCCAGTTCTTGTCCAGCTTTATAATTGCCTAAAAACCTGGTGACTGGTTGAGCCTTTTATTACACCAACATCTGGCAGGGAGTCTGATTGATCAGTGTTGATTGATTTTGTTTTAATTCAGTCACATTTGAAGATTTTCAAACATTTACAGCCTGATTAAGGTGACAGAGCAGCATCTTTCAAGATTCTCTGCTAAAGTTACTGTCACAATTTTTGCTTCAAATGTTTTGAAGTCCAAAGTAAAAGTAATCTTTTAACATTTTTTCCATTTTTTATCATATTACAATGAAAATAGTTGATTCATTTTATTGGAACACAGTAGCGAATCGTTGAGAAGTGATAGGAAAATTTAACACATCTTGCAAATAATAATCATTCAGCCCGAAAAAGACTTGCAGATGTAATCACATCCACAAAGCGGCTCTACAAATGCACCCCACACTTTTCAGATTTTTTACAGACCAGATAATTATAAAATAACTTTCTTTCCGTTTTATCAGAACTAGCTTTATTGGTCAAAATTGAACAGCATATAAAGTATAAACATAAGAAAGGAAATTAAAAAAAAAAAAAACAATGAGCCAACATTATTACATGCTGATTAGCATCTCAAAAGCTCAAGTAACACCTGAACTACGACCACAAGTTGTTGAAGAATGAGGCTTTATGGATGCAGAGAGAAAAGGAGGAAGTTCACTCCAAGCATGACTCCAACATCTCTGACTTTCGAGCCATACAGCCAGACAGAGACTTAAAGACAAGTGGCAAAAGCAAATGATGTGGATTAGCAGTGCTTGTCAGTAACTGATTGTGTCATTATTGTGGAATATCATCTCTGCTGCCTGGATGTTGAGTTTCTGCCTCATAGGTGTTGTAAGACTGACTGCTACAGGAGATGTTTTCTGCTCACAGCGTCACCATCCACTTGAAGATTGTTGGATGAGTTAATTAATCAATCAATTAATTACATGAATTGAACATTTCCAATCTGATGATTAATTTTTATTTTTTTTTACTTATTGCTTTTGGTTGTTATGTTTCATTTTGGATATTTAAAATACCTTCCAGTGCCAGTGTTAAGTGTTTACAAAATGTAAGTTTATTGATCTTTGAGAGGGAAAGCTATAGGCTGGTCACAATAAGCAATAAATCAGTTAATCACACAATAAATTATTTCCATTTGTATGATAGATTGATTTTTTTTCTTTTCTCTCTCTATTTATACCAAAAACTGGGTGAGAAAAGTCTTCAGTTTGGTGCTTTGGTCTGAACTAGCCTCTTTTTAAGGACAATATTTGTTTACATAAACTTCACAACTCAATTTTATTTACCATTTGTTTTATTTATTTTATAAACTTGAAATGTCTTCCAGTTCCAGTGTAAATTGTTCATTACAATTTAAAGTTTATTGACCTTCGAGAGGGTAAACTTGCAATATTATGTAATTATCGTTATATTACTTAAAAATGGTCTCGAAACATCAATATTATTATCGCAATAACTTCTGGGACAATTTTTCTTCCAGCGAGATTCGTTATTGTGACAAGTCTTTGACTTATTGCAACATTTAATTTCTCCTTTTGGATGAATAAAGTATTTTTAACAGTATAAGTTGATTGCAAAACCAATTAATTAATTGTTTTAGTTAATCAATGTAAAATAGAATGGTAACTGTAGTTTAAAATAGGCACGGTGACACTTTAAGCCATGCTGCTGAGTTGCAGGAAGACCCAGAAGTTGCAGAGTGACAGCTGTATGGCTAGATGTGCTGCGACCACGCTGACAGCTCACATGCAGTGAGCCTTCTGGAGCAATGCTTGGTCCAATCCAGCCACACGCTCAAAACTCATTCATAAACGCACACAATGTCCCGCAGGTACTCACATGCAGCCGCTGATTAGTCGGTTATCGGTAAGAAACGTGGATCCGCTGCCAGGTAACCGGACACCGCATGTAAACAGCCGACAGTCAGGCAGTTGTTATGGGTCCACTTCCTCTATTGCTCTACCTCACACACCTTCACAGCGCTGCTTTACAGGAAGAGGGAGAAATGTGAGCTTGGATGTACACAAACTCTCTGTCTCTTTCTTTCTCTCCCGCAATGGGGCTCACGCAGCTTCACGCAAGCGGAAGGAGTCAGTTCGGGACGGGCGCTCAGAGCTGCGGCTCTCGCACTGTCACTCTGACCTGCTGGCTCACCCCGTCATGTGTCAGGAAAGGAGCTGATACTCTTGGAGCTAGATGCTAACTGTCTACTGCGGCTAACGTAGCTAGCAGCTGGTATCCTCGGTCTCCTTCTGGCGGATGTAGCAGTCCGTTGCTGCGCCTGCCTTCTATTTAATCTCTCCCTCTCTCCCTAAGCTTCCATCTATCTCTCTCTCCGTTTGGAGTGAGGCAACTAGGCCACGCCCCGTCCCTCCTGCTCTCAGCCAATCACAGGGGAGGTTGGAGCAGCACGCGGGGAGTTTAAAGAACGTCACAACATCACGTCGGTCACGTCACGTATACGCAATAACAACATTAAAATAAACGAATAAGCCATGAAATAATGTATGTGAATTAATTAAATATATCATAAAAACATAATTAAATGATTAATTTTATCATTAAATAATTAAATGATTAAATATACAATTAAATTACATCTGTTTTTTAAATAATAAAATTAATTTTAAAGAAAACTTTTATTTAAAAATATCAGTAATTATTTAATTGTGTATTTATTTAATTCCTGGCTTCTGTGTGATATGGAGAGTGAAGTGAGCCAAATTACAATACACAAATAACTTGTGAAATAATTATTTAAATGCATCATAAAACTATTAAAATATAATTAATTAAACAGTTAACTTTACTACTAAATAATTAAATACATCATTAAATAATTAAATATGTCATGAAATTATGAAAAGTTAAATAATTAAATTCAATCTACCTCTTTAAATAATGAATTTAAAAATTAAATTTAAAAAAAAAATGTATTTAAAAATATATTTAATTCAATGCGCATTTATTCATTTCATGGCTCTTGTGCAAAATGGAGAGTGAAGAGTGTCAAATTACATTACAATAATTATATAACTTTTAAAATATTTATTTAAATGTGTCAATTTCCAAAAATGAAGTAAATACAGAATTTATTAAACATAGAATTAATTATGTATGTGCCTCTTTTAAATGTAGTGATTTTATTTTAAAAAGTAGAAACAGTAATTATTTTTATGATTTGTTCAATTATTTCATGTTCCTGTGTTGAAGCACATCATTAATTAATCTAAAAAAAAAAAAAACCCATCAAACTCAATAACCAGGTTTAGGGAAGCATCTATATATGTATAATCTGAATTAATACAAATGCATGCCACGTTTTGAAATTTTCCTGTATTAAAACAAATGTTTTACTTTCGCTCAGCAACTAAGTACTTTCTGTGTTGGTGTTTTGTATTTCCAATAACTTAAAATTAAGTTTTCTGTTTGTTTAAACGTGCCCAAATGTAAAGTAACTTAAATGACGCAAAATGTATTTATACCAAACTTACTGTTTTCCCTCGCCTTTGCTTTTCCTTTTCTCTCAGTGATTAATGTAAATACAAGCTCTTGTAAGCCTTGTAAAACAGTTGGCGGTGTGTGAAAGATGAGAGCATCTCAGGATCGTGAACCAGCTGAAAAGGAGAAGATTTGATTACAGGAGTTTAAACCGATCCTTTGTGCTGCTGCTTTTGAAGGTGGACAAAGGACTACTGCGCCTTTATCTAAAAAATCATGTGATTTATTCCAGCTCTGTACGGATTCATGTTAAAATGAGATTACCACTGTTACTTTCTGGTGTTTGTTGAACAACTGAGAGAGGAGGGAAACCAGGAACAGGTAAAAAACTGACTTTAAAATGCTTTGGTCAAAGATAAATCTCTCTGATTAGTTCAGCCAGCGTGTGACACAGTGTCTAAACAAATAAACACAAGAATGATTGCTTCTCAACTCCTGTTTGTTCTCTTATCAGCTTTAGATAGGAGTGCATGTGCCACTCATGGGAGGACACTTTCATCTTAGCCAGAGTTACAACACAGACAGAAATAAATGTTACATGTGACACCTGTTAAAAGGAGGTGGGGGTATTATTTATTCTCCAAGCACATACTGCTATTTTAAGACAATCAAGTCACATGGTTACTCTCAGTTTTTATAAAAAATAATGTCAAAATTAAACATAACTTAGAGAAATTTGACGTCTCAATTTGATGCTTTGAAATTGGGCTCTGTCTCTTTAAGAAGACTCTCCTCCTTCAGCAGGTCATCACAACGTCTCTCCGTTTAAAACTAACGAGAAGAAGCTCCTGCTCTTTCAGAATGAACTACATTCAGCATTAGTCTGAAATGAAGTTCATATGATGAGCTCAGCGGATGCACAGTTCCACCAGATGTTTGTTAATGGCTGCTGCCGCTAGTCTGAAGGAGCCGAGTGACGTGAAACGGAAGCTTGGTTGGAGATTGAAGATCGTTTCAGGAAGTAGGCGGAGATTTGTGAATGCCTGTTGCCACCCTGAGTGGTTGCCATGGAGATTATAGGATTTCTCAAACACGTAAAGAATCAAAGCAACACTACAGGCATGTTTTTGTCATTATAACATGATATAAAATTCCAAAAACCCAATTTAAAGTGTACTTTTTAAATATTCCTCACACGTTTCTCCACAAAAGCAACCTAAACAACTCTTATTTATCCTATTTACGTTATTGCCACACTTGATAACGCGCACAAAGACTGTTCATGTACCTATCTGACCATTAATCTGTCACGGTGATAAGACCCTATTCCAACTTGTAAGAGGTCGCGTACACCGTGGTCGGGTCACCCGCCCGTCACAGACAAACAGGAAAAGCAAACAGAGTCGCTCCACAGGCCAGTGGCCCACTAACCCAACATGATCCCTTTTGGTCTGTGAGCAGCTGAGGCTGAAGCCTTTTCACAGAGCTAAAGGCCGCAACGATGGGATGACTTTAAAATAATATAACAAGGGAGTTTTTCTTTAAATGCTCTGATTGTTGGCTGAATTTTTCTCAGCCTGTTGCAATGTTGAATTTACTTAACTTTGGAGATCATATTGGAGGATTCTCTTATTTTAGGTTCTTAAAAATGTCTTTCCTTTTGCTCCTGCTGATTCCATCCACCTGACCTCGATGCTTTCAGTGGTCAAATGAAAAATCTGAAGAATGTGGCAATTTCTTTTATATGCTTAGTCACAGTAATTAATTGCTAAAAATAATTTCCCTCCCCTATAAATTTCTTCTCCTTTTATGAGATTTTGATTCTTTTGCAAGTGGGAAAAATAATTATTCCAATAGTTTATTGGCACAAACCTTTTTCAAAGAGTTGAGGTCAACTTACTCTGATCCCCAGAACCAGACATGCTCTCTCTCATTCTGGATGTGTAAAGGCAGACATCTGGGGTTTTATCTTTATTCTTTATCCTCTTACATCGCCACAGCAACCCAACGTTTATCTGCGTTCACGTTGCTGGTTGTTTCTCCTCCCAATCCTGTAAAACACTTTGAGTTGCCTTGCTGCTGAAAATGTGCTGTAGAAATAAATCTGCCTTGCCTTAGGTCGGGTCAGGCTCAGGGTAAAGGTCAGAGTTTCAGAAACACAAATGAAGGGAAGCCAATATAAAGTAAAGAAACATAATTTATACTGGATGGAGGTTCTGGATCAGAACCAACATGGAGTGAACTTTTTAAATATATTTATTTATTTCAGTCAAAAACAAATGATACGTCATAAGTACACATGAAATGAATACATGTGATCAATAAGGCATGACACTGATATGTCTACGTGTGCAGCCTTTAACAAATTACCTGTAATAAATAAATAATAAAAATATCTCCTAACCATTCAGTCGTGTAATGATTCAAAATATATTGTGACAATGTTTTTAAAAAGAAGCAATGAATTACATAATTTAATTTCTAACATGATTCTGAGTGTGGAGAACCGGCAGGCGTCTTTGATTTAATGTTTATTTCAGCCTCTGCTGCAATAAACTTACATTCACCTGTAAAATTATATTTAGTTTTCTTATGTATAAGATATATTTGAACACATTCTGGCAAGATCTGTGATAATTAATGAAATATTGACTGGCGTATTTCATTTCTAAAAAACAAAAATGAAGGATCAGAAAATATTTACCTGTAATAAAGTAGACGATTCAGGAATTTGACGTGAGAGTGAGACCTCCTGTTTGTATACAAGCTTTGTTATTTTAAGTTAATCTTAAAAATGCATCATTTATCCAAAAAGGAAATTAAATGTTGACATTCGCTGCTGGTCATTGTTTTGTTTTAGAGTCACTAGATTTATGGCAGATGGCTTCATTAATAAAGGACTGCCAGCACTCCAGTCTGGCCCCGCCCCTCAGAACATTTGGCTCCGCCCACTTTATTTGGGGGTGGGGCTACGACACACATTAATGACCAGATGAATCGCTGATCTGTCGTTGTTGCAGAAACACGACCAGTGTGACTGCGCCACGCTGATAAAATAATATATCTATTATAATAAGATAATTATCATTTTATTATCTCATTATTTTAAGATGACAGTTATCTCATTTTAGAAAGATAATTATAATATTATTATTATTATATTATATACTATGAGAATATCTCGACAAAAATAATCTCCCAGAGAACAAAAAAGCCATGGGAATAAAAATCATTTTTACATGAATGGACATTCAAGTTAAAATCGGTGGGCCAATCAGCAGCCAGAGCAGAAAAAAATATTCTTGTTCTGAGCCATTTTCTGATGTTAGCTGTTAAATGTTGCACAAAATGACCAGATAAAAGATGTGCAACAATGTCAATTTAAACTTTAAAAAGCAGACTGACGTAAACCTTTTAAAACACCGGAATCAATACCGGTTTTCTGATGATTAATGCTGTAGTATTACCGTTTCACACCGGATCACTTTCAGCACCAAATGATAGTTTCTCTATATAGTATATTGAGATACAATGGCATTATATACTATGAGATAGAATCTCATTATAATATTATAATGAGATACTATTTCATACTAGTACTCTCAGTATGAAATATACTCTATATACTATCTCATACTATCTCTCATGCTGAGAGAGATAGTATGAGATAGTATGCTATCTCATACTATGAGATACTATCTCTCATACTCAGAGATAGTATGAGAGATACTATCTCATACTGAGAGATAGTATCTCATTATATCATTATCATTATAATTATAATAATGATCATTATCATTATAATATTCTAATGAGATACTAGATACTAATATCATTGTAATGATATTATCATGAGATACTATCTTTAATGAGCTACTGTCTCATTATAGTATCTATATAATGTTATAATGAGGTTATTATAATTCCATTGTGAGATAATTATAAGGACCTAACCTCTAAGTATAAAATGGACTAACTACTGAGTATAAAATGAACTAACTACTAACTAAGTATAAAATGAACTAACTACTAACTAAGTATAAAAAGACCTAACTACTAAGTATAAAAAGATCTAACTACTAACTAAGTATAAAATGAACTAACTACTAACTAAGTATAAAAAGACCTAACTACTAAGTATAAAAAGACCTAACTACTAACTAAGTATAAAATGAACTAACTACTAACTAAGTATAAAATGAACTAACTACTAAGTATACAAAGAAGTATAAAAATTACTAAACATGAACAAGTATAAAAGGAACTAACTACAAAGTGTAAAAAGATCTAAGTACTAAATTTAAAATTATCTAACTACGAACTAAGTTAAAAATGTAAAATCTTTAATCAAACTCTAGCACAATATCTTCCAGAGATACGATGTCTTCTGGAGGAACAAAGGGCTCGACGGCTGTAACCTCATCATATTTTACCTTTGGTTCCTCCTGTTCTTGACAATCTTCAATCAATTGTATCTCTATTACAATATCTTCCAGGCTAATGATGTCAGAAAGATGAAGGGACTCATCAGGAGAAACCGAATCAAATTCTACCTCTGGTTCCTCGTTCTCCATTGGAAAATCTTTAATAAATTTAACGTGTGGAACAAAATATTTTAGGTCTTCAAAGTCTGAATCATCGTCAGGCACAAAGGACTCAATCGCTGACATGTCATCGAATATAATGTGTGGTTTCTCTTTCACCACTTGAAACGCTTCACTCAACGGGATCAATGTGTTTCAAGTTCTCCGGATCTGCGACATTTGAGGCGTCTTCAAGAATGAGGGGCTCAATGGGAGAAACCTCCTCAGTCTTTGGCTCTGGTTCCTCTGGTTGCTCTTCCTGTTCCTGAAAAGTTTCAATAAACTTGACCTGTGGAACAAAATACTTTTCCTCAACAACAGAAGCTTGAAATATTTTCCAGTCGACAACATGGAACTTCTCCGTTGGGTTGTCTTCTTCACAGGTTTGGGGAACATTCAGTGGTGAGACTTTTGCAGAATGTTTCCTAGCAAATTTACAAAAAATCTCCTGATGTTCCCCATCATAATGTTGAGCTTGGATTTTGGCTCATCAGTTTTACTCTCTGTCTCTGAGATCACGGTCTCCAGGGCTTCAACGGCTGCAGTCTCTATCTGTGTAGAGCTGCTGGACATGATTGCTGTATGTTTAGCTGCTAAAATACCGAGAACAAGAGATGTGGGCTTTATGACAAACAAGTGCAAAGTGAGGATGGAGATAAAGAAGATAAAGAACTATAGACCCTGCCTATGACGTCATAGGCATCAAAGCCCCCCGAACAACAGTCTTATGTCCTCACGTAACAAGTCACGTTGCGTCCGCAGCCACTCTACTGCGCATGTCTCCTTCAGACTATCTAACTATTTATATTTACAGTTGCAGCCATCAGGTTTTATTTCAGCGCCTGGTTTGTGCAGCTCACACTGCCTCCCGTTCAACCCGCTGCTGTTTCATTTCTCACGGCTTATAGTTTGTCTTCATGGATGCAGCTGCATCTTCATTTTCCTCTGGTTGGGATCAAAATAGGAAGAAACTATTTCATTTGTCCTTTGCACGGTAACTATGAATGGCGGTTTATTGATTTCCATGAAACATATAAATTGTAGGAAAATCCTGCTCTGGTGTCCTTATTGTTCACCAAGTTGGTGTCATTTAGAGAAACTCTGCTTACTGAGAGCTGATGCTGATTTTACCGTGAATAAAAGCGCTTTATTATCGTTAGTTAGTAATATCGATGTTTCAGGCATTTTCTCTCACCTGCATTGAATCATTTCGGCTCATTAAGACAGAGAGAGATGCGAGTTAGAATAACTGGTTCTATCAGGCTGTGATAAACAGCCTGACTAAAGCATAGTCAGCTTTAGCATGACTGACGACATGCTAAAGCTAATGCTAAACCTGTTCGTTCAGCAGTGACCAATAAATACAAACCTGTGTGTGATGGTCCGTCCTGCTCCTCTCAATGATCAGTTTTAGGACAAAGTAATAAATCCAAATGTTACCAACAGAGTGATGCGTGTTGGTTCTCTGCAGAAACAGAAATCCAACGTCCATGTTGATCATCTGTCTCATATTATCCTCTCACAACATAGTGACAGTTTTTACAAACAAGTAAAATATTTTTAATAAAAGTTACATACTGCAGCTTTAATATGAAGTGTAACATTTGAGCTTCGGAGATTTAAAGGTGCATAAATATATTCCCTCTGCCTAACGTGTCCAACAATGTTTTATTTTCTCTTACACTACCTCACGTGTTTGTCTCAGAGCCTTAAAAAGCACGCAGATCCACAATGGAGCTCCATCTCCATGCATGTCACAACAGTAACCCGATTAAGCAAGCAGGTTTTCTTCGCCGTCACCGCCCTGTTCTGGGAAAAAATAGGAGAGCAACACATGGGAAACGCTGGGATTGGGCTTTTGGGGCACATGCTCAGTCAGTTGGCAAAGAGTTGCTCCCTTTGAAAAGGTGAATGCCAACTGCTCAGTAACCTCTCTGTTCATTCTCTCTGGTTTCCCACTCGTCTGCTAAATGCAACCCCCCTCTGTCTGTCAGAAAAGGCCAACACTGAACTCTGCTGCTGTTTCACTATGTTTCCTCCTACTTGTGTTCACAACAAGAGAGATTGCTAGCTATCGCTTCATTTTAATACAAAAATCTGCATTTGTGATGAAGTGCACACAAGATTTAGCTGCAGAATAAAGGCAGCTACACTTGATTCGTTCTCTGAACACTGCAAAAAAAAAAAACAACCCTAAGTTTTACCAAGTACATTTGTCTAGTTTTTAGTGCACTTGAAATAAGAAAACTAACTTAAGTTTCTTTTCAGTCAGAAATATGAGCTTGTTTTAAGTCTGTAAAAAAAGAAAAAAGTAATTTTTCCCTCACTATAAGTAAAATAATCTGACAATGAATTTGTATTTATGAACTTAAAACAAGATCTTATATGTAAGTTTAACCTTATTTAAATATATTAAGATATTTGCAGTGGAAATTAGATTAAAACTACTTGGTAAGATTCTGTGTTTTTGCAGTGTTCAGTGGGAGCTGCACTGTTAGAAACTGAATGAAAGGAGGGCAGACAGACTATGTTGGACTTTTGTCAGGGGGAGGGTCTACTTTTATCTGCATACATGCAGATTTGTGCACAGATCATGAATCTATGCAAGCACAGTTATCACTTTCCTTAGAAAGATAAGGTCAAAGGACACGGAGTGTCTTGCAACACTTCAGCAAGAGCAGAAATGTGCGGCCGGTAATCCAGGAAATGCTTCTATGCAACAATAATAAAACCATGTTTTATGCTGCAAGATTCAAACGAATTATGTTCGCACAAGAGAGAAGTTAACCATCAACAGGGTGATTCTGGGCACTTTGGTGCCAGTTAGAAATGAAACTGTGTCAATATTGGCCCATTATGTGGTTGCATGAACACTGAAAACATTGTTCATTCATTCAGATCCCTGCTATTGTTTCACAACCTGTTGACATAAATGAGCCACAAAGCCCCCCAAAAAACCGTAAAATAAGACATAATTAGGTCACATTTTTATTAAAATCTCAGATGAATGACAATGACTTAAATATGTAACAAATCTGAGGACAAAATTTACAACAAAATCCCAACATATATTAATAAAATGTTGTTTTGTTTGTTTTAAGTAAAAGAAAGTTTGAATAAAAAAGGAGGTTGAATTAAGCACTAAATTTGACAGAAAATCACAGTATTGGTAGTAATGCTACTGCCAGCTGAGCGCTTCCTTCCCCTCCACCGGCCCGGCTCCCACCTCCTCCTTCCCATCTGGGAGGCAATAAAAAGACGACATGTCTGGAAGAAGGAGTCCAAAAGAGCTCCACGGCTGGTGGAAAGATGCGCTCGGGTCTTTTCGACTTGAATCACACGCATCGATACTATTCATGGCGATCAGATGGGAGTTTGTAGGAGCGATGTTGCTAAAAGTCACACCTGAGCACGGATCCAGGAGCTGGTTAGGGTTGACAGCGCCGCTGTTGGTCATGGCGTTGTGGACGCCGTCAGGGTTGCTGTTGCCGTTAGCGGAGAGGCCCTGGGTGGGAAACGGCATGACTGGAGAGGGCTGCGGTGGGAGGAGGCTACTTCCTGGGTTGGGGATGAGGCTGGTGGGGCGGCTGAGGGCGAGACGCTGCGTGAGGAGCTGGTGCTGCAGCCGCCTGTCGGTCCAGTCCTCCTGAGGCTGCCGGTGGATCTTCATGTGAGCATTCCTGGATTTGATTTTATAGAACATTCTGGAGAAAAGAGAGGACACAGAAGATTTACATTAAATCTAAACCATGTGTTGGGCTCGCCCTGAAGGCAAAGGCAGCTTCTTTTAAACTGCAAAAACACAAAATCTGACCAAGTATATTTGTCCAGTTTTTAGTACGCTTGAAATAAGACAAAACTAACATACAAATAACTTTTCAGCAAAAAATAGGAGTTGTTTAAAGGGAAACTACCATTTTGTTCTTCCATCTGGGTCCCAACTGCTTCTAAAAACAGCCTAAGCAATAAAATAAAGAAACGGAACCAGTTTTTGATTAAAAGTTTATGTCTTTTGGTGTCTGGAAAATGACCCGTTTCAGAAACCTGCTGAATACAATCTCACACATCAGCAGGCACTGCCCCTCACCTAGTAACCCCAGAGAAGCCAGCCCGTTACCTAGCAACCCCAGCAGAGTTCCAGCCCGTTACCTAGCAACCCCAAACAGAATTCCAGCCCTTTGGTTTTACTGGATTTAAAGTTACAGGATACTCTAAAACAGCTCAAAATAGAACTGATCAGACTAAAATCTCATTATCTAACAATGATTTTGTGCAAAAAAAAAAAAAAAAATGGAAACCTAGAAAACCTACCTCAGCAACTACTTTTTAGACTCCTATTTTCCCAACCCAGAAAAGGAATTAGACCAGAAGATACTCATACTTATCTAGCAACCCAGAAGCCCACAGGATACTTACCTACTTACACTTATTTAGCAACCCAAAACAGGGATTAGAACTTGGAAACCAGAAAAACTAACTCAGCAACTACTTTTCAGACTTCCATCCTATAAAAGGAATTAGGCCAGAGGATACTAACTCATACTTATCTACCAACCCTGAATAGGAGTATCTAGTTTATTTACTTTGGATCAACAACTTTTTCTTTCTTTTGGTTTGTTATTTTGTTTGTATTTCCTTTTAAATCCTGTAAAGCACTTTGTATTGCCCTGTTGCTGAAAATGTGCTATATAAATAAAATTACCTTACCTTTGTATATCTGTTCATGGAAGCATAATAAGTCAATAACACAGTAATAAGTAAATAATTTCCTAATATTGGTTTTAAAAAGGACTAGTTCCTCTGATGTTATAAGTTATAACTAGTGGAACCAGTATCTTTTCATTAATATTAAGGAATTATTATCTTAAAACAACTGCTTAGATCTTGGTAAAAAAGTTAGTTGTAAATTAGCTTTGTTGTATTTCAAGTGTACTAAGATATTTGCACTGCAAACTAGACAAGAATCCGTGGTAAGATTTGTCTTTTTGCAGTGTAATAAAGCTGGTGCTACTCACTTGCCACACAGCTTGCAGGGGAAGATGCTGGCCAGTGAAGGAACTGCCTCTACTAGAGGAAACGGCCTCTCCAGTGGCTGGGAGATGGGCGTCATCTGTGAAACACAACAATTTATGAGCTGGAAAGCTGCGTTGCATAATCGTAAAGCACTTCACTCATTATGCAAGACGACAGTACAGAGGTTTCGAGTGTCTGAATCCTCAAGGCAAAACCATTTTCACAAGTTTCTTTCTTACGCATTTCTGCAGCTCCTCCTGTGCCTCTCTGATCTCCTCCTCTTTTTGTTTCTTCTGTTTGTCCACCAGCTTTTTGCTCAGATAGTAAAACTCCACGCACTGGGACACCGTCTTTGTCCTCACCTGCAACACGCAGCAGCAGAGTGTCCATGTTGTCAGACTCTGATTGAAATTCAGTGTTTAACAGGAGTTTTTACTCCAGCTAAACGAGCTACTGTGCTGTGAATCATTCCCACCTGAACAAGTACGGGCATGAAAAACAAAACCCACAGCCAGGAGAAAAAGGAGGATGAATCCAAAAAATAATAAGCACAAAGTTACATTTAGTTTTGAAATAAACATTTTTATTATTTTTATTTTCCTTTTATAAAACACCCACCGATTGGTGCACAGTATTTGCGGTGGCAATAAGTAAATAAGTTAATTTCCACCGAAAAGCTTTTCAAATTAATCCCAGAAATTTTCTAGAAAGAAGAAATGCTCTTGAGTTCCAGAAGTCAAAACTGTTATAGAAAAAACTAAGAAATGTTGAGCTTGATCTCAAAAATTTTAAAGAAAAAAACAATGAAATCTCTGAGTTTGGAAAGTCAAAAATTTGCCGGAAAAAAAATCTGAAATTTTGTGATTGATCTAAGAAATTTTCTACAAAAAAAGAGCATTTCTGAGTTCGAAAAGTTAGAAATTTGCTTGAAAAAAATCAGAACTTTTGAGATTAATCGAAGAAATTTCCTTTAAAAAAAAAAAACTGGAAATTTGGAGTTTCACCAACCATTTGTTGTTTAACTGGCCTTGAGAGATTGAGCAGCTAAAGACTATCTTCTGCCTACGTCTCCCAGAATGCCGTGCATTGCAGTGAATATTTCATATATATTAAATTCTATCAGATATTTTACCTATTAATATTGATCGCATTTACATCGCGATACATGTTGTTATTGATTTATTGTCCAACTGTAGTAAAGACCATCAGTGTCATTGTTTTACCGTCTTCTCAATGAGTGGAAAGTCTTTTCCATACATCCCTAAAGCCACATGGAAGAGATTCTTCTCAGTATCTGTCCAGAAATCACAGCCTGTAGAGAGAAAAGGGGGAAACAATGAAAATAAATACCACAAGGTCATCCTATCATACAGACGTGATTCCCTGCTGTGTGGAAAAACACACCAAAATAAAATTTTATAAGTTTAATGTAACAGCTGCTTGAAGACTTTTTTTAGACTTTTTCCTAAACAGATGATGGTCAGTAAATCTGTCAGGAACTTGAGATGTCTAAACAGCAATAACCTGTTTTTCTAGGGAGCTGAAAATGTGCCGCTCTACTGTTACTTACAGGGAAAATGCTCACCTGACTGACACAAACAATGTCTGCTTTGTTCTGGGCTCCTTGTGGATTTAAACGGGTGAGAGGATTGGATGTAAGTGGGAGGAAATTCAACCTACAACAACGACTTCTACTGTACATGCTGCAGAAACAGGTTCCTCTTTTTCACATGCATACCAATTCCCATAGCTGTTGGTAAATGCTTCAGGAAAATTTCGCTCACCTTAACTTGTCTTTCCTGTTTTTTTGGTTAAAAAAAACAAACAGGAAAGACAGTTTACCTTGAACAATGCACAAATATCTGGTTAAAGGTTTGGCGTGGTTCATGAAATCAAGCCTGACGTCTACTGTCTTTGATGAGGCTAAATCTAGATGGTGGTTTGAGGTTTTAAAGGTAAATTGAACAACAAACCTGGAATAGATATAAACATATTTAAATACACCAGAGATTTTGGTTGTAACATAATTAATTGTGCAAAGTGTGAGGTGGTATGAGACCTTTTGGTAGCTACTGTATAGTTGAAGATAATACACCACAGGAATCTCAAAATATTATTTTTTATGAGCTTTTAAGTTTTATGTTTTTAAAATTACATAAAACTTAAATGCGCTCCGACTGTTGATAAGGGTTTAGCAGCAGGTAGTTTTCTTGCAGAATAATGAAGATAAACAACCATTTGACTTGCTTGAAAAACAAATGTTTCTTTGTCTTTCCCATACTGAAGAGTGGCTAAGAGTCCATCATGTCAAATGTACACATTTGGAAAACAGAAAGTCAAGTATTGTTTATTTTTAGGGAGTGCCGAAACGCTTATCACTCGTTTGTAAAAAGAAAGAAAAAAAATTTTCTGTGTGCTATATCTATTCAAAAACTAAAATCAAACGTTTGATGTCTTAAATTTTACATTTTCAGATGTTGGACTTGCAATAAAAGATTAGTTTAGCTGAAGTACTGACATAAAGAGGGAGACTGGGAGTTTACCTGAGTAGTGGTAGTCTGCTACTGGTGAGGGCTGTGAAAACAGCAGCATCTCCAAAGCGGACTGCAGAACAAACAAAAGGAAATTCATAAAAGGAAAAGATGCACAGAGCTTAGGAACGGTTCATAAAGAAGGATAAAATGGGAAAAGCATTTAAAAACAAAAAAATCCCTTGTGAGACAATAAAAACATGTGTTCTTACCATTGTGTTCCCCTTGCAGTAGTAGAGACAGTGCAGCGCCAGCTCTGTGTTACTGCCCCCTCCTGGTAGACAGCTGGAACTGCACATAGACAGCAGCTTCTCCACTACAAATAAAACACGAATAAAGAATGAAAATGTAAACTCCATCCAACCGGGGGATCATTCAGGCTTAAATAAAAGTTGACCAGCAGGTGTTGTTGCTTACCGTGGCACTGAACTCTAGCGCTCTCCTGCAGTTCATCCCAGGGTTTCCACACCAGCTGCTCTCCAGGGGAGTCTTCCTCCGAGATCCAGGAAGTCGAACCCTCACCGTCCCCAACGCAAGGAGGAAGATCGGCTTGGAAGTCTGGACCCACGTTGACATATCTGAGAAGAAAACACCAAACTAGTGACCTCTGTACCTTCAGAGCCACATAAACACAGTCACAAAGTCAGACTTCTATCACCTGAGAAACATCTCCAGGATGGAAACATTAAAGAAACATTGATCATAATTTTTGATGTATGTTGGCTTGATGACTTTGGAGATAGTTTTTGAGAAAATGTAATGTTTGTTGCTTGTTTCCTAATTGGTACTGCATGATGTCTTTATGGTGTAAAGCACGTTGAACTGCCTTGATGCTGAATGTGCTATACTAATAGACCTGTCATGATTACACGTTTTACTCGATGATAAATTTTTCTTAAATTATTGCAATAAATGATAACATTGATGTTTTGAGACCATTTTCAAGTAATATAAAAGTAATGGCAAAATAATAATGCAAGATCAATAAACTTCACATTCTAAAAACAGCGTAAAACACTGGAACTGGAAATATCCAAAATAAATAAACAAAACAACAGAAACAACAAAATAAAATGAATTATGAAGTCTCTGTACACATAATTATTCTTTTAAACATGAGCTAATTGAGTCCAAAGCACCAGACTGAAGACATCTGTCATCCAGTTTTAGATAAAAGGAGATAAATCATTATTACATTTGTTAGAACATTTGCTGTCTCATCTTCTTTTGTCAAGTTATAATGCAGAAGATATATGTCAGTAAGAGACAGAGGAATGTAATTGTGAATGTGTGTTGTTAAAAATAAATAAAAATTAAGTTAAAAAAAAAAAAAGAAATTGTGCAAATCTAAATAATTGAGTTTCTCTTAAATTATCATCATTTATTCACAATAAATCTATTGCAAAAGGCCTAAATGCAAGTAAACTTGACTTGTCTGTCGCTGCGCCTCTTCAGCTAGAAAACAAGGTGTGATCTTTTGTAAAGCAGAAAGGCCTGTTTGTGTACTTTACTTACGGTAACCCACACATCTCTCCCTCCTCCTCTTCTTCGGCCCATGCTGTTTCTTCCCCCCTGCGGTGAACAGATGAAAAGAGGCCTGTGGCCCTGCGGGAAGGATTGAGAAGCGGCCGAGGAGTGTAGCGGCTCCGATTCTGCACCCTTTTGGAGCGAAGGATACTTGGAAACGGCCTCCCAGTGTAGACGGGTATAGCTTGTTCCTGCAAAAAAGGGCAAGGAGTTCACTATTACTGCTTCTTTTGGAATCATGCAAATGTAACAGAGTAAAGTTAGATTTAGGTCAAGAGAGGAAAGGTAACTTATCTCAGAAGCATCTGAACAAACAAAATCATTTCCTCTCTCTAGAAGAGCAGAGATAACTTCCCGTTATATGCCTACATGAGCCTCGTTCTACGGCAGGAACAACATCCCACCTTTCACACTCGATCCTCCTTATTTACACGCCTTATCTGTTAAACACGTCTAAAAATAAGGCTGTGGTTTTGGAAAGTTGAATCTCCTCCAGGTGCACCGAGCGCCGCCTGCCTACTTGCTGACCTGTTTACAGGGTTTAGTTGATTAAAAATGATAGCAACATGCAAACGTGGGCTGCAAATTTTAGAAATGCAATCAGTGATAATGTTTCTGAAGATAACGGTTTTGATCACTTGCTTTCTGTTTAATAACTGAACAGTAGGCATTCAAACTGACAGCTCCATTCCTGTGCTGGTTGTTTGCACAAAAACAAGTACAGAAAATCTTTAAAACATAAATTTTATACATTCTCCGGCTACTTGTTTTACCTCCCATAATTAGCATTTTATGTAAAAAAAACAAACAAAAAAAACAACAAAAAAAATAACTAAAATTAATTTTTTCACTGGAGCAATATAATCTGACACTCAAGCTTTGAGAAATACAACTTTTAATTTGAGTAAATTTAATCAGTGGGGAAACAAGAAATAACTGATTCTTTTAACCATCTTCAAAATGGGAAAGACAAAAGAATCCTATTTGATTGGGATAAATGTGCTGATCTTCATTACGAGAGAAATTACAACAGAAAAACATAACTTTTATAAGTTAAGTTTGAAACAACTGCATGACCTCGATATGGCATTCCTCAGGGATCTTTCTTCGGCCTCTTTCTGTTTTCCACAAAACTGCTTCTTCTTGAACAACATGTTTAGTTAAAAGCCATTCTTTGTTGATATTCCACTTGGCCTACTTAAAGCAGATATTTGTAGTTGTGCTAGTCATTATATAGCCGTCTTTCTAGAATTAAACTTAAATTCAAGGATCACACTGATTATTTCAGCTGTGTCAGTCAAATAATATAATTTAGGTTGCTAGAAATACAGAAGTTATATTAGATTTTTTTCTAATTCAGATTTTATTTTATTATTTACTTAGTTATGTATTTTTGCATCATTACATCAAAACAATTTTCTACCCTGTGAACTGGTTTACTGACAATGGAAAAAGTGATTCTGATTTTCCAATGAGAACAAACAAATTAGCAAATTTTACAAATGCACCTGCACTACAAAAAAAAAAAAAAACTTTATTTATGCAGCGAAACTAGAAAGCGGATAAAAAACAAAATCCAACAATTCTTTTAAACATTCTCATTGTTTTTTTTACTGGTGCTGATAAAAACAAAACACTGTCCTGTACCTGGAGATGCTGTTGGTCCTGACTGACTGGTTCAGTCTTTATTTTCTGGGTCACTTTGTAAGGAGATACATTTTCCGTGGTTTCGTGGTGCTTCCCGGAGAATTGGTGAAAGGGAAGAGAGAAAGGAGCATTTGCGGATGGACTGGTGGCATGGAGGGATGAGCGATGGGTTGAAGAAGTGAAGGATGACGGTTCAGGAGACTGAAGAACGTCACAAGTGGCTAAAGACATGAATTTAAAAACAAGGAGGGATTAGAAAAAGGCTAGAGAAACTTTGTCCCTCAGAAGCAGATCTATTCACTCATTTAAATTTTAAACTGACCTATTATGATTTCCTTGAACAGGTTAGGAGACGTCTATTGGTTACAAAACATATTCATTACAATTTTTCATTATCATTATTAGATAATGAGATTTTTTAGTCTGCTCAGTTCTGCCCATATTGAGCAGAATGAGCTGTTTTATGGACTCTTGTCCCTTTAAATTCAAATAAGCTGCTGCTGGCCTCAAAGTTTACACTCCAACGTGAAAATGGCGGCAAACAGATGTGTAATTATACAACTGTATATAAAGCAGTAGTCTAAACAAAACGCTTATCAGCAGAACTGATAAGTGGGTGCGTAAAACCAGCCCACAAAACATGCTGGAACTAAGCTCAGGTTGCTAGGTAACCGGCTGGAACTCAGGTCAGGTTGCTAGGTGACCGGCTGGAACTCAGCTCAGGTTGCTAGGGGACCGGCTGGAACTCAGCTCAGGTTGCTAAGTTGTCGCAGTTCCAGTCGTATGTCACTTAAAAGTCTTTGTGAAACTGCTTTGCAGATACCCAAAAACCTAAACTCATTGCCAAAAAACAGCTGAGTATTTTTTTTAAGTCCTTGGCCTGTTTTTAGAAGCAATAACGACCCAAATGGGCAGCAAATCTGGGTGAGTCTATTTAGTCCTTCTCACAACTGGTGTTAATTAAACTCAACAGAAAAATTAGTTATGTTAATACTTGGAAGTAGTTAATTGTTGTTTAACTACAATAAAACAACAATTTAATTGTTGTTTAATTAAGTTGTTTAAGAATTAAGAGCTTGTCTTAAATCTGAAAGAGTTAAGACAAGTTCTGAGAAGGATGAAACAAACTCAGCACAGAGTTGATTTAACTCTACTAAATGTACAAAATGTTTAAGTGTTGGAAAGCAGGGAAAAATGCAGCTTTCAAATGAAGTTTAAAAAAATGTCAGACGTGAAAAGCGAAACTGCGATTTGCATGTGGAAATGGGAAACTTCACAAGCACACCCACAAAAACCCACACGTCCCGTAAATTTACATGTGGGTATTAACCTAAGAGTAAACTCCTTTCATTTAGACCTGGTGTGTGCTCTTCTGCACTTTTATAAGTCAAGCATGTCGGTGTATGTTTCTACCTGTAGCGTTCCCGGCCTGGTCACCTTGAGAGGACCTCAGGCCACACTTGGAGTCGCTTTGGTCGGCTGCCAGCTGCGGGAAGCAATGCGACAGCAGGGGGAACTTCCAGATCATCCCGGCAGACTGAATGCGTGGTGGGAAAAACTGAAGTCCGCCCAGGGATTCTGCGCCCTGGGTAACCACATGTCCTGCCCCTCCCGGTGCGCTTGGAGAGTCTGCTTTGGAGGGCGACTGGGAGGGAGGAGGCAGCGGAGTGGGTGGAGGACTCAAAACCGAAGACATGAGGTGAGACGACGAGGGTGGGGAGGGAAAAGAAGACGACAAAGAGGAAGAGGAGGGGTGAAGATAGGTGTCTTGGTCGAAAGCGCAGCTATGACTCAACTTGACCGATTCCAGTCCATTATCCCAGATTTGTCCAGAATCCCTTTCAGGAAGCATTTGGAATCGTCTCCTTCTTTGGGGGAAGAACGCGTCAGAGAAAGAGTCCAGTTTCTGAGTGTTGATGCCGACAGGTGATCCCGAGCCCAAGCTGTGGGCGTCTGCCGCTCCTCTCCACCTCCGCTCTGCCGGACCGCCGACCTCTGCCTCCCCTGTTGGTGACACGGTGAGCCATGACCCATCAGCTTCCGCCGGCTGAAGCTGATCCTCTCCTGAACCGCAGCTGGACCCGTAATCTTCCTCTCCTCCTGGGTAACGGTCGCTCAGCTTCGACTCCATCCTGTTGTAGGATGCAGTTTGCTTACCGAAGAAGCTCGCGCCGACCTCCCTGCTGCAAACGGTTTCACCTTGTCCATAACTGTTATAGTTTGACCTGATCCTCCACCTGTCTCCCTCTTCAGGAGTGCAGTTCATTGAGCAAAACACATCATTCGTGTTGCTGTGGAAGTCATCCGCAGCGCTTTCTCCACTCTCCCCATCGTCCCAGATCCCCTTTTTGCCGTACCATGAGTCGTCAAAGTGACCGCCAAGTCTGTTTTCGCCACCAAAATGTCCTCCCAAACCTGCATCTCCATCCAAGCTACTTCCGCTGGTTGTGAGGAAGATTCTGTCACTGTCGCTGCTAGCCCTCCTCACCCCAGATGAGGTGTTTGATGTCAGGAAGGAGGCCGCGGACTGCTCCTCTCTGCCTCCATACTGGTCGTGGGAGTCCTGGGCGGAGTGTGAGGTCGGGTACCCGGCATCGGGGCTCTGAAAGCCGGATAAGGTCAGGGGGAAAGAGTTCGGACGGTGACGATGATGCTGGAGGTTGGAGAAGGACTGCGCGGACGAGCGACCCTCCATGGTGATAGTGTGCTTGGTTTTGCTAGAATACCTGCAAGAAACATGGAATAACCAGAGAAATTTAGGGAGAGTCATGTAAGAATAGCACTACTTCAACGTATTTTTACTCAAATAAAAGTAAAAAAGTATTTTGTAAAAGCCTACTCAACTGATCAAAATATTAATCATTCAGTATTTTAAAATTACATAATCAGACAGACCAAAAAGTGTATATTTTTGTACTTTAAAGAGCAAACCAAAAAATTCTGGATACAGATATTTATTGGATGTAAACATGTATATGTACATTTCTTGTAGGAAATCATATTTATTTTTTCTGTCCCCTCAGAGTCAGAAAATGCTTATAAATCAGTTTTCTACTTCAGTTTTTGCATAAATGCCTGATGATACAAATATTATTTAGTAAGCCGAAGGACATCGCAGTGGGTAAAAAGTTTTACAAATTAAAGTGTTAGCTTACATTTTGTAATACTTTACATTAAGCTCAAACAAATTGAAGCTTCTAATCTTAACCAAGTTTCACTGATTTGTAACTTGACATAAAAAAGAAATTATTTTTATGGCTTTATTGACCTTTTACAATTTACGTGTGATATTTATTGGTAGAAATCTATTTTAAAAAATTTAAATAAGTTCATCTTTTACTCCAGCAGCATTACTTTAAGTTAAAATACATTTTTATCAGTGAGGTGGATATTTCTTTAGCTTTATTTACCTTCCTCTCCACAGCTTGTTTGCAAAAATAAACTGCAGTTCTCGTAGTTGTAAACTTTTTAAATTAATATTATGACTGTATATATAAGTAAATCAGTTGGTATCTAGGGATAAGAAATAGGTAGCTAGAATAAATCAGTGCTGGACAATGTCTCCCACCTAATGCGCCTTCAATGACAAACCGCTGCATCCTATGTGCACAAAGAAGCGTTATCAAAGATCCTTCCTCATAGCAGCTATTGACATTTCATTCTTTAAATCACTCCACTCATCTGTAAGCCTTATGCAGTAATTGTGCCCCTATTGTTATTTTTATATCTGCATGCTTCCACCTACTGCTGCTGTTGCACATGAATTGCCCTACTGTGGGACAATAAAAGATATCTCTGTTCTATTCTCATAAAAATCAGCAACAGCAATATTGCATCAATATTGCTGTTGCATATTATTGATGCAACAGCAACAATGATATAGCTTCATTTATACCCCAAGTAAACAGAAAGGCACATTAGACAACATAAAAAAAAGAAAAGTATACATTGAAAAAGTTTGGATTTTCTCAAATAATTTCACTCTTTGCTACTTCAATAGAAGATAAATTCATTTTTAAAGCTTTTTTCTTGTGCCATAACTCCCAGCAAATATTGAATCATGAATCCAGTCCAATGATTTCTGCAAAAGTCTGCAAAGAGTCCCCCCGATTTCTATGTTAACTCATTAAACTTTATATCATGCACACAAGACAAGAAGAATGATATAAAAAAAGACTTTATGTGCATAAATGACCGGTTCTCGTTCTCCACGATGTAGCTCGTCGGTTGCTTTTTAAACGCTTCTTTGACAGCTTATTTTTAGTTACGTGTAGCTTTTAAAGAGAAGATTGAAAGTAGACTCTAGTAGTTTTGGTTGTCTTTATCATAAAATATTCTCAATGTTATGTTTTTACAGAAATACAAATGTAACAATGAAAAATGAGCAAAAAAGCCACTAAATAAATATTAAAAGCAACAACAGCGTTCTGGAAAATCCAAGAAACCATGCATAAACATAAACCAAATTTATCTCATTTATCTCAATTTCTCAAATTTCATGCAAAATTCTCCATTATGGCAAAATTGTTTGCTTCAATTTTGCTTAATTATCCTTTGTGTTGTGATTTTTAAGAATAACCTGGTAAAGATTAGATCACGTATTGACAGCGGCGTACTTCCTTTTGACAGCAAGTCATCTGAAGTAACTTTCCCATAAAGTTCCCACGCTTCAATTCTGGATCAGGAGCCAAACAGAAATAATCAGGAAATTATTATTAAACCCTAGTTAAAAAAGGAAAACTTCCTGCAGTTACCAAAACCAAAAAATACCCAAAACCAAAAAATACCAAAAAATAATGTATCTGGTAATAGGCAAGATGTTGAGTGAGTCTAAGAACATGCTAGTGATAGAAACTGAGGGCGCACAAATCAAACCATCTGGCCAAACGCTTAACCAACCAATGAAGGAGAGATTTAAAATAATATATAAACTCAAGTGGTTTCAAGATAACAGACTGTAGCTGATGCATAGTCACACAGCAAAGATTTGTGCACATAAAGGATATGATTGAGGCTGAGTTTTTAGTCAAACTTCAGGTTGTGATGGCAAAAACGAGACTTAAAATTAAAACCACACAAAGTACAACTGACAGGTCAAAAAGGATGGTGTTTGCTTTTTTCTAGCTTTAGAGACAAAAGTTACATTGTGGCCTTTAAGAGCAGACGATATCAAAATATCATCTGCAAAATAAATTACCAAATTTCAATTCTTGCTACACAGAAAACCTACTAAATGTATTTATCTAAATGGTTGGTATTGTATTTAAAAGAAATGGTTTCACTTTGAGTATTTAGGCTTTACCAGCTCTTTTTCAAGCTGCAACAATGAAGTTCAAAAAAACTAAAACAGAAGAATCAGACAGTTAGGTGTGATTGTAAATTAAATGTAGCTGTTTACACAAAGTCATGTGGCGGGAAAAGCAACAAAAACTTTTTTAAGCAAACATCATTTTCCATTCAGCAAAACTTGACTTAAATATTTTCTTCACGCTGTTTCCATATAAGCAAATCTTTGAGCTTTTAAATTAAAAAACTTATTTCTTCTAAACATTTAGTTCCTGGCTGTCTTTTTCTTCATTGTCTCTTGTGAAACCACATTCTGTTCTAAATAGGACACTGAGTGAGTCAGAAAGAGAAAGAACAAAATCAGATGAAGCGATGAAAAGACAAATACACTGTATACATTCTGAGCTTTTTTTCTTTACCAGTCTTTGGCACTTAATTTCCTTTTCGCATACGTTCTCCTCCCGTCGTTCATGTTTTCGCCTTCTCACTGTACTCATTATTGTCTCTGGGTTCCTCTGCTCTTCGCTGTCTCAAGTGATTTTCAACCTTTAGCTTCAGTCCTTCCTATTTGTGTGTCTTCACACACATGCACACACACACACACACCCATCATAATGGATAGAAAACCAACCATAGGCCACACACGTCTTCTTTTTTTTTTTTTGTCAGACTGAAACACACACGCAAACCCTGACTTTCATACTTACACATTGTTGCAGGTGTCAAAGAGGACCAGCGGGTAGTGATGTTGCCTCTACTGCCTTTGCGTCGTCGTGATAACCACATCCTGAGGAAACAACGCTGACGGATCTCCCTCCTTTTAGCTATCTTTATCTCTCTGCCCCCCACCTCCACCTCTCTGTATATCTTTCCGTCTATCTGCCCGTCCCCACATCGCTGCGTCTCTCTTTCTCACCAAGCGTTTATTGTCCTCTCTTTCTTCTTCTTTGGTTTTCTTTCTTGTTTTTCTTTTTTTCAAATCTACGTGCTATTCGGTTTCCTCCTAAATTGACCCAAAGATGCACCAAAAAAATCTTTTCTTTTCCAAATAAAAACTAAAAAAAACCCCAAAAAAACAATGACATCCAGTTTGGTGGAAATTATTTGTGTTTAAGTTACTTTCTCTGCATTGTGAAACATCCTTTTAATTATCTCTGTGAAGTAATTTATCCATCCCTATGTCTTAATTACACTTAACATTTTGTGTGTGTGTGTGTGTGTGTGTGCAGAGGCACCAGATGTTTACCAGATCAAGACTCTCCCGGCCTGAGTCAGCTGACAGGAAGTGAAAAAGAACGAAACAGGAAGGAAGAAGACGGCGACAAACGATGAGGTTCAGGGAACCCTCTAACACACCCAGTGGTCCCACCCACTCGCCCACCCACTCACACACACGGCACACACCTGTAAACATGTTGTCTCTCTGCACTTGTTAAGTCAGTCTTAACGAGCAGAGAAAAACCTTTAAACTCCTACACAGTCAACCTCAAGCTCAACCACCAGCGAGTCCAGATGTACTGGGGTGACTTTGGTGACCTTAGTCACAGACAAACTGGAGACATTTGGCATTTATGTGTTCGTCGTTTTTGAGTTGCATTGGTTTTGAAAGCCTGCCCTCGTGTCTTTTACAGTAAGAAAAAAATCTAAAATATTAATAAAATTAAATAAATTCTATTTATTAATTGATTTAAAAGAAAAATATGAAAATAGAACTAAATAAGATTTTACTATAGTACAGTTTTCTTCTACATATATTTTCTCATTTATTTAATTTTTAATAACAAAATATTTTTTAATTCCCATTGTATAAATAATTTTCTCTATTACTGTCTTTTAAATAATAAAAAATCGTAGGTAAAGTTCAAATATTAGCTGTCAAATTCTTCAGATTAAACGTTGTTCCTTTTATACTTTATGACGCATGATGGAGCTGCTCTGAAATCCTCAGTTTTCTAGTTGTTTTGTAAACAAAAGTCATAATTAATTAAGTGTTAATTTGATTATTTCTGCTGCTTGCAGATCAAAGGTCACTGCCAATTATCCTTAATTTCTGGATAACATTTAAACTCTTTTCTTTTACTAACTTTGCTGAGTTTGAACTGGCACTAAATTACACACATATTTAATATATGTGTGTAATTTACACAGCTCAAAAAAATAAAGGGAACACTGTGAAATCAAACTGTCCATCTAGGATGTGTTATTTGAGTGTTCCCTTTATTTTTTTGAGCAGTATATATATATTATATATATGTCTATATATATATATATTTTTTTTTTAAACAGCGTTTTCTCACCTGAGCATCTCTTGACTAATAACCAGGGAGTAAAATTTGCATGTACTTTATGTTCATGTCAAACGGCTGCAACTTGCAGAAGACAATCAGCAGAATTAAAGTTTATCATCAAGCTTCAGTCACTCACCAGTAGCTTTACTGGCAACAAGTTCTGACCAGCAGAAGTTGCTGGAGCAACTATCTACAACCTTATTGTCCCTTTTTCAATAGGCTAATCCGTAAACACGACACACCAACGTGACTTTTCGGCCTTACGTACACCGATGTTTAAGAGAAAATGATTTGCAATGAAAAGAGCAAATAAAACACAAATTATTGGCTCTGATTTTACATTGTGGTAACAAACGGAGAAAAATAAGAAAAAAAAAAGACGAAATGGTTGACCTCTAATGGAAACACTGATTGCCACTCTAAACGAGGAAGTCAAAGAATTTCAACTCATTCCATCCAAATATACGGAAACCTTTTGACAATTTTCCTCTTTTAACTGCCAAATCATCTGTAAGTGTTGCAGCATTCGTCTTGCATGTAGTGTGAACAAAAGTCTTGGTCCCGGTCTCACTTCTTTTCAGTTATTTTGGGGGCTGTATGAAAAAAATCCCTGCATCTTTCAAGTGCTTTGCACAATTACTCATTATGTGGAGAAAAAAAAAAAAGAAGTGTCTGAGATGTAACTCCATCATCTCTAAAGTCAGAAAAAATTTTATTTCTAGTGGATATCTGATAGTAAAATGTAAAAAGGAAAATGTTTTTGCAAAGTTGAACGTATGCTGTACATTTTTACTTTTTCTATTTATGTCATTTAGAGAGGAGTATTTTGGATTATACCATTAAAAAATACAAACATAAAGGCCCAAAATTATAAAGTAATTTCCAAGAGACACGTCAGAACCCGATCTCAGTCCCTCCCTCAGGTAGCCGACACGCAGCCCGGCGTACAGGTCCAGAAGGTTCTGATCGCCAAACAGCTGCTACTCTGTAGATTACTACTCTCTGCAAATCCATTAACATTTTCAGCATAATGAACATTTCTTCTGCACAGTGACTTTGAATATGTATTGTCGACTGATTTTATATTTATTTACTCTTTTTCAAAACTGCACTGATGTTTTTTATACATTTTTCAGTGAGCAACGTAATTTCATTCTACGCTCTTTGTGGAGGAAATCTGTAAAAATCAGAACAAATGTGCACAATTTTTGTTATGTATTTTTAGGTATGCATAAGTATTATCACACCACTGAGGAATAAATATTAACCGTAAAGAAGGGCTGAAAGTTGCAGCTTAAATCCAAATGCAACATCCTCTAAAGAAAGTACTTTATAATTATTGTAAAGTATCAGATCTGATCTGCTTTGTATAAATACAACCTTGCTTTAAAGCTTTTAGACTGACAGTGAAGTGTCATAGTATGTTCATAACATATGTGGTCAGTTGTGCCTTTAATGCTCAAAGCTAAAATTAATTTTTAGTGGCTGCGATGTGGCCAGTGGGTTTCATATCATCATCGCAATTTTTAGCAACAGTATCACAGTTAAATATTGACCTGATAGCCTTAAAAGTTTGCATTAAACTCAAGTAATTAAACTCCTAAATATGGTTTAAATGATGCCATGATATTTTTTATGAGAATTTCACGATACTTCAGTAAATTGATGTCCATTTCAGGAGTGAACCAGACAATGATCTTTGCGTTCTGATACAAAACAAAATAAGCAGATCTACATAATTTCCCACATACAAAAATCTCCATCAACATGACATGAAACGGCCTTCACTTTAATGAATTTCACTAATTTAATCTTTTAGGCCTTATAAATTTAGGCTATATACATAAAGATCTCTTTTTAACATGCTTTTTAAAATCATATTTTGAATTAAAGTGATGCATAAATAAACAAATTATTTAAATAGTAAGCCTTTAAAAGATAGTCTTTTAGTGGCTATGGAAAAAGCATACATATTTTTGGTGGTTTCTCTCTGTTTAGATTATTTTTTTTCAACATAACTTGAGCAAATGAGAAAAATTTCTATACAACTGCAAATTATTTATGAAAAAATGACCAATTTGTGGATTTGTGCCTAAATACTCTAAACAAAATGCTTTTTGGGAAGCTGAAATACCTGGGCTCGATGCTACTTGTCTCTCTCTCTATTGGCTGGATCCATGAGCGGCATTTATTTTCCTGGGCAGTGATTAGCTGAACCTTTAAGAGTGAAGACTGCAGTTGCTAGCTTCTGCATTAAGTTAAACCTGTTTCCACAAATATACCTTAATATTAATCCATAAAATACATTTGGTGTTTGACTGATTAAAATAAGAAGCTAAGTGTTTGTAGAGTCTGAGTTGAATCTGAAATAAACAGACATTTATTTATTTGTTTCCAACCAAGAACGTGTCATTTCCATTCACCTGAAATTATTTCAGAACTTGTTTGGGTAGATAACACAACGCTGAAGTTAGAGTCAAGTTCAAAGCTTCAAACTCCGTTTTTCAGATAGTGAGACAGAGCTCAACCAGTGGCTACGAATCATACGCTAACTGTAGCTCATAAAGACAGCAGACGATGCTTGACGCTAAAGACATTTAGCTAAGAAAAAGAAAAGAAAAGCCAAAATTCACCTGTAGAAACATAATAAATAATACTGTAGGTCAAGAGAAAAAAATCTGAAAGTGAACTAATTTATTTGATGCCCTGTTTTACCAACTTTATAAACAAAGGTTATACGTTTTCCTTGATACATAATCCATTTTAACAAACAACACTTGCTATATTGCTTGAGCTGAATGAAAGCCTGTGCAGATTGTTGCTAAAAATATTTTCACATCTTTCTTTTGTAATTTTTGTAAAGATAAGTAACAAGCCTTTTTAAAGTATTCTTGTCTAGTTTTGTCTCTTATTATAATCGTAACACAGGTAGCCAGAGACAGCACGTGAACTCCTCTCCTTGTAGACGACCCAACACGGAGCTCTGCAAAACTGAATCAGTTTCGATGTCTGAGCATCAGAGTGGGCGTAAAGGTGACTGTTAATGTTGAGGTCATTTATTCAGTGAGACTACACTTCTGAAAACCTCATCATTAATATGTGTTGCAGACAATGTGGTGCATTCAAAATAACCTCAAAATTAGCATACGTGATCAGGTTATACACATGTCTACACGTCTCTAACATGTAGTCCTACTATAAGCACATTTCTCTGCTTCAGATTGAATTTTATATTCCGTTTTTAATCAGGAAGAACATGTTGTAGATCATTACAATTTGCTCTTATTGTGTGATGTATTAACATATCTACGGGTAGCCATCATGAGCAGTTTGTTTTTTTCCTACCAGAAACAAACAAACAGTAAAAATATTATTTTTAATGACAATTTAAACTAAATTACAATATGATGGAGAACTTTACGGCGCTGCTAAGCTATTATAATAGTAACCATTTAATATTTAATATAATCTAGGTGGCTCTTTCAAAACAGAAAAGCAAAACTATTTTCCTACTGCTACAAAAACAACAGAGCATATCGATAACATATATAATAATATAACAATGCTGATTTGCGATCGTTTTGATTCATAAACAATAACACTACTACAAAACGATGTTAAAATCTATAATACTGTAAAAACTTATAAATAGGTTTGCAGGATGAAAAGATGCACAGAAGTGCAGTTGGTGTTAATTTTGTTAGGACGGCCTCCATATCTACACCATTCGCCCGTCAGTCTTGACCCCAACCATTTTGACAAGCGAAGCGCTCGCTCCTGATGTATTTCTAACGACGCTTCTTTGAGAAGTGATGCAATTCCTAGCTGCAAAAAGCTGCAGACGAGAAAAATGTCCAATAAGTTTGTTTGATATGTATTCATTTCATAAAAACAAGACAATTATATAAAATAGAGAAAACATACAAATCAATAAAATAAAAGGCAGCAGAAATAAATCTTATAATATCTGCCTCTTTTGTCTCAAAAGTTTATTCAAACAACAGGGATTTACAAACATCAACTCAAAAAACAATTTGTTTGGATTCACATTATTCTGTTTCATAATTCTCCAAAAAACTAACTTTTACCATTCTCTAAAATGTGTAAATTTTTAATATCTCTCTCCAGATTATTCCAGTTTTATTCCCTGGATTGAGGTAGATCGCTCCTGCAAACCGGTACGAAACCACAGCTTCAGAAACATCAATACTGACTTTCTATCTTAACAAAATTAACTTGAATAAGTGAAATTTGTTACAAAATATACACAAACCTCTCAGTCCTGATGGAAATCTGCACCTATCAACTTCTCTGCATCTCGCTCTCCTTTTGGCAAACATTCATCCAATCTCTTGTAAGATTGATGAACAGTTTTCGTCATTAACTTTTACCTATCCACCAACATTTACAGCTTTATTTTAACATTAACTTAGTCCATTTCTAATAATCTATTGCATATTTTTAAATGTATGAGTGTTCTGATCGCTCCTCTCATGTTGTCCAACGACGATGTAAAGGAAACCTGATGAATGGTTTCTTGTCAGAGAATAAAAAGCTTTATGCGTCAGATCCTGGCCCATTTGCCTGATCGTTTGCTTAGTTTATTCAGCTTTGATCAACATCACACAAGTTTGATTCTGGAATAAATTTATTTTTTGTATAAGTGAAGAGGTTGCTTGAACCACTTTCATGTTCATATGTGAAACTGAATGTGTTTTGAGCTTCGGTTCAGGCAGCGCACCTGAAATTCGCTGCAGATGTTTTTGCAGCGACAGCAAGATGAATCTTTTGAAGCTGTTGATTTCAGAGACGTTGTGCACGTTCGTCTAGATTTGCTCCCCTTTTTCTTTTTTCCCCTCCTGTCTCATTGTTTTAGGATGCCCAATTTGCTGCCTGAGCAATATCCAATTTTCCTCCAACTGCAGAGAAAATTTGTCTCTGACGCTGCACGGCAACTCGACCCACCGCACAGTTAAAAAAAAATTGTTCTGGTTTGGTTCATTTTAAATTAGATCTTTTTGAATTCCGATAAAATATTTTGGTGCAGAAACGACAGCGAATTTAAGCACTCCAAATAGTTATTTGTCATAGCAAAAATGAACACTAAAAAAAGCATCAGTTCCAGATATCATTGCTTTACGAAGTCTAAAAATCAAACTGAAAGAGCACGGGGAGTCTTCTGAAATATTTTCTGCCGTGTTTCAGCACATCCTGCTATGAGTCTCGTATTTGTATGAGCAGGCAAACGTTGAGAAAAGAAGTCGAATGAAAAATGTGTGAATGAAAAGGATGTGAGAGGTTGGAAGGGGGAGTGCGGAGGAGTCGGCACGGGGGAAAACGTTTTCTGGTTTTCTCTCAAATTCAACTTAAAAACCTGCGGGAGCAGAGGAGGGGGAACAAAACGCTCGCTTTTGGACTTTTTTTTTTATTTCTCTGGGCTCTAATAGTTTTTTTTTTTACTTCTGTTCGCGTCTGTTTTTCTTCCGTCTCTCAGAAAAGCAGCAGTGACTGCCGGGAACAGTGGAACAGAATGGAGGATGAAAGTTGTAAACAACAAATAAGACATCATAAAAAGACACAAGTCGGCTTATCTGACTGATGTTTGCTTAGTTTCCAGCTGCCACAACGATGTTTTTGGAATAAACTCAAGTTTTACGTGTAATGGAAGAAACGAGAACGCGGTAACTTCACCTGAAAGTGTTTTTAAGACAAAAAACAACTACAAACAACTTTTCATAAAAAAACAAATATAGACAAATAATTTAGCAAAATATCGTTAATGTATTAAAAAAAATAAGATTAAGTATTAATTTGCTTTTTAAGAGATAATCTTTCTGTTTAAATGAAAATCTGAACAATTTTATGACTACTCAATATTTGACATTATAATGCACTCAGAGTTTATTCATGCATTTAACAGCAGTTTGGAGTAAACATTTCACCTTGATATGTGCAAACAGGCATTAACAATTTTAAATAATATGCAAAAAGGCACAGAACAAGTTTGGAAAGGAGTGGAAGTTTCCCTCAAATCAAAAGCGAACTTTCTTAAAAAAAAAAAAAAAGAAAAGAAAAAAGGGAGAAGAAAGCCGCCTAAAAGTAATGTAAGAGCTTGCTTGACGAGAGCTTTCGTGTCAGAAACCAGAAAATGTTGAGACTCCACCGCTTGCACGTTTCTGCAATGCTTCAGAGTCACAAAGACGTTTAAAGACTTTTATCCTTCAAGATTTGTGACTCCTGAGCCAAAAAAAAGCAAGAATGAGAGAAGACGCAGCTATCACGAAGTGTGGCGATGTTAGTTCGTATTTAATACAGCCGTAAATAACGTCATAAAAATAACTAAAACATCAATTTACGCAGTTTGTACAAAGAAATATTAAAAAGTCTCAATCAGATCCACCAAAAATGTTGAATAACGTTTCAGGGACGATCTCAGAAAAAAAAAAGTATAAGATGGGAAACAATTTTCTGATTGTAAGGCGCAGAGCAACGGTAACAATACAGTAAGATCAATTTAAAGTGTGAGACTGAAACACAAAGACCACTTTTCTTCAGCCACGTTGTGGTTTCCAAGGGCTGAATGCTGGATTTCTACCATGTAAATAAATATAGGTCACAAAAGTCAACCAGCAGAAAGGTGAATCTGCAATCGTGTTGGTGCTTCCGGAGTATTTTTATGTGTAAAATTTAACTACTTGATTTACAAAATTTTGTATTTTTATAAGCAAAGATGGTAGTTTCAAATTTGTGTTTCGATTGATAGATCATTCTTTCTTCAAACTGGCAGCTACTCTAAATAAATTAAAGACAGCCTCAACTAAGTTCCCCACAAAGATTTAAAAACTGCAGGTTAGGAAATCACTATAACACTAATTAGTAATTGAAAATCTGCTCTGAAGCTTTAATCGGTAAGATCCAATAGCAACTAACTTTAAGAGGGCCAAGAATATGTAAATTATGGAAGCAGAAAGCCGCCTCTTCATTTTCAACGTAATGCTCAGCGACTTTCATTCGGGCGCCGATGTTATAAAAGATAACGTCTGGTCCTGAGACTGTTAGCTGTGACTTAGCAAGCAGGACGATCCTAACTGATGAACGTTGAGTTATATTCATGCACCACAATTCATTCATTGATTTGCCTTAAAACTAAATTTATGCTCTGTACTGTGTAAAAATATTTTTAAAAATTCAACCTTTGGTTTGAGTACATTTATCAAGAAGTGAAAAAAATATATTTTAGCAAAATCACAAGTGCTATGATTTGCGATGCCACTAAAAATTAAAAATAAATAAATAAATGCAACTTATTTATAATTTCACTTTTTAAAATAAATCTAGACACATTTAATTAACAATGCCCGACTTCCTGTTTCTTTCAAGAATAAAATATGACGTGACACAGTGGCCTCATTTCTCTTAGCCACTCTTCAAAATGGTAAAGAGAAGAAAACATGTCTTTAAAGTAAAGTCGATCAATAAAGTGGGCTTTTAAAAGCTCTTCAACCCACTGCTTAAGGTTTATGTCATAAAATCTCAATGATAAGTCATGTTCAGTAGAAGTTGGGTGGCTTGCAGGGGAAGATTCTCGCTGCACAGCCAAAGATTCACGATCACAACGAACATTTTCTTAACGAATCTTTCACACTAAAATAAAAATTGTATTAAGGCAGCTGGCAATCACACAGTGTGACTCTGGATCTTCATAAGTTAGAAAATGACCACAAGAACATTACTTTTTGATCAAACGCACTGATTTCTAAATCAATAATGAAACATTTTAGAACAACCGGAAGCGTGACAAAAAAAGCTGGAGTTAGATTTATTTTGGAGGATGACGAGGCAGGTAAAAGCGCAACAAAAAACAGCGCACAAATGTGCTCCTGTAAAAAAAAACAAAAAAACACATTTTTACCTCATCTTTAGTCTGTGGAGTCTAATGTATCTTATACCAAGTACTTTTTGTTCTATAAACATGTTATTGTGAAAATCCCAATTAAATAATATCCAAGCTGGTTATTTAGGATTAAACAAATCATGCAGGCAACTATTATTGTGACGCATTCACGACATTTTAACACGTCGGAAACTAAAACGTGGCCATTTTCAATATTTTTGTAGCTTAAACATCAGATTTTTTTTGCTTCTGTTTACAAAGTGCTTGATCTTCATAGACAACCACAACTAATAAAACTGTTTTTGTTTTTTTTTATTTGTATGCAAATTACTGAGATCAGATTTGAAAACCTTCTCGTCATCCTCTGCTATGAGGTTGCCTTTGTAAGGTTTTGTTTTTTTTTATTAGGTAGTGTTTGCATGACAACAGCTACACCACAAAGTTACAAGATATAAACATCAGACAGGAACAACCTAGATACCATAGAAGGATGTCAAGGTATCAGGACTTACATTTTACAACATTTGGGAGTAATTTAGGATTTTCAGTTTCTGGAAAGCATCCCTAAACAGAGGATTGAAAAAAGTAGGTGGTTTGACCTCAGAGTGTGTAAGCAAAAAGCTTAAGCGCCAAAACACAAATCTGTTTTCAACAGGTAATCATGTAAGGAAGATTTCGAGGGAGGCCGCCGCAGCAACAGCGAGGGAACTACAGGTTTCCATGGTTGAAGAGGGAGACACTGCGCGACTGCTTTCCGGATGCTACATGGCAGAGCGAGTTTACCGAAGCAAGAAACCGCTAGAGAAAAAAAGCCATCACATGACATGTGAGGTTCGCTGTAGGTGGAACTCATGTAGGAAACGCAGTGGAAAAAAGGTTGAATGGTATGTCTATAGCAAAAACCGAGCTTTCCAGTCATTCAGAGTTGATAATCCACCGATAGTGCCAAGCTGAGGACCAAACCCGGCTGCTCTAATAAACAAGATTTAAGTGAAGATTAGAGAGTGAGATAAATTAAATTAATGTAAAGATCTCGTGGTCTGCAACGGAACATTTCTATTGCAGAAAAGTGCTAACCATCTAACTAAAATGTCATAAAAAATGAACTTATTGCAGCTACATACCAATAATTCACGTCTCTGAAAATTAAAAGAACGATCTCAATACAGAAATGTTATGTATGCAATAATGGGGAAGTTTGGGAGTCTGCGACCAAATCCACAATGGATAACACACAACGCCAAAAAAGTTGGTGGCTCACAGAGTGCTGTATCCAAACATATTAATGGAAGGTTGAGTGGAAGGAAAACACACCGGCAACAGACTTGATAGAATTGTTTGGTGGCGCTTCACAAGACATGTTGCTTTAGTCGGTGCGTCAAGAGCCTCCAGACACAGACGATGACTGTGTTAAGCAAATTCTAAACCACCAAAAACATCAAAAAAGGCATTAATTGGCCAACTACATAAAAGTAATTTGCAAATCAAGATCTAAGAGAGAAAGGGTGAAGAGGCCCAGAATTAGCGAGGCCAGTAATGATTTGGGGTGCCAAGTCATCTCCCGGTGTTGGTCCACTTCGTTTCCTGAAGTCAGTGCAATCAGAAATATTAGAGCGCTTCATTCTTCCCTCTGCTGACAAGCTTTTACAGAGATGTCTTTTAGATCGTGGCATCTGCTAACTCTGCTAAAGGTACTGAAATCTGGTTCAATTACAAAATTTTACTGGGTTTAATTGGTCCATCAGAGTCCTCTGAGCTAAATCTGAAACAGAGTCCATGGAGTATTGTAAAGAGGAAGATAAAAACAGAAGAATCAACAATGCAGATGAGCAAAAGGTCACTATTAAAACAAGCTGGGTTTCTATTACCTCAGCAGAATGATCACATCCATGCTAAGTCACATTGATGCAGTAAATCATGGAAAAAGGAGGCCTGATGATAATATACTGCATTGACAATGAATATACGTAACAGTATTTCTGTATTAAAAATCCTTTTTACAAGTCTAATGTAATATAAAAACTTGAGTTTGGGATTTTATGTGGTGTAAACTATAAACTACATAAAAATGAATACCCTGAAACACACTATGTAAAATCTTTTGAGATGGACCTGCTCATTAGCTCTCCAATCAAAAGCAAAGATTAAGAATGTTTTCAAGTTAAAACAGACCCGTTGGAAAAGAAGTTTATGACGAAAACATAACATTAATGATAGTATATCAAATGGATATGCCACTTTTTAGGACATTAAAAGACGCTTTAAAAAGAAATACAACAGAAAACATGTTGCGTTTCAACTCTAAGGTTTTAGTGACAAAAATGTTTTGTCAGTCCCACGTGGTTCTGCAACTCATTAGCATACAGTTAGGTTTCTCTACCCGAGGCTTAGTCTTACATTACTAAGTTGGAAATAGTTGGAAAACGCACGTTTTCAACGGTGCGACAGCCTCACTCGATTCTTTTTCAACCTTTTACTTGTGATGTTAAGCCATGAATTCGCTCGGTACAGATGGTGTTTTAATCTGGGCCTACATGCGTTGGCACCGACTCCGAAGTTCTACTTCCTAACGTACAAAACACAAACACGGTTGTTGCCCCAATTCCTACTGCAGATGTCAAAGAAGGTCACAAAAGTAAAGGAAGTCAAAAAATAGCAACAGCAGCGACGAAGAAGCCTCCGTCTACTGTTTTGTCCACCTCAGCCAAGACAAGACTTTAACAGATTACAACAGCACAGGAGTTTAAACTGGTCAAAACCTCAGCAAAGAGGAAGAACAAAAGACACGTCCAACACGTTGAATGAGACGTAGGCTGAAGTAAAGGAGAATAAACCCTAGCTGCTTTACTATATCTCGGTCAGGGCCAGGCAGAGGCCCTGGTTTATCGTATCATGACATCTAAACAATGCTCACAATGAACAAAGTCGAGCTTGTGGTTTTAAGCCTCTCTGTGTAAGAACTTGTTTGGTGTACACACCAATCTGTTGTGGGTAACAACACTCAAATGTAACGTTGAGACTTAAAAGAAAACTGTCACAGTAGAAGATAATTATGATTTTGAAGAGAATGGTTTACATATCTGAGTCAAGTTTATGGGCTATTTGGTGAAAGAATCTATCTAAATTAATCATTATAATCAAATTTATGGCAAAAATAGCAGGAATTTGGGTATTTCAAACACATTATTTTAATATGTATTAACAAATTATGTGCTAATGTTTATAGAGATTTCAGTTTATTGCAAACATTTATAAAGACAAACCAAATGAACCAAGTGCACATGTCTTTACCAGCCAAAGTAAAGACAGCTCTGCTCTTCCGTGCAAACTTTATGTCACTACCATAACTATAGCTTCTATAAACTATACTTTCATCAAACAATCAGGATGAAACATATTGTCTTACCTGTAAGGTTGTCATTACGAGGAGAGATGAAAGTGGAATGTGTTTGGTCTGCTACTTGCTGCACATGTGTGTGTGTTTGAGTGTGTGTGTGACAGAGAGAGAGAGACAGAGAGAAAGGGGAGGAGTGAGACGATGAACAACAGAGAGATGTAGTTTCACCCAAGATGAGCGGCCCTGTCAATCTTTCGCTCTCTCATCCACCTTGTCATAACACGTGTGTGTGCATGCACATCCGCATGTGTGTGTTACAGTCTGTGTCATAATGATGCTGGAAAGAAGAGAAAAACACTCAGATGTGTAGCATAGGTTTTAAACACACAAACACACACACACATACACACTTAAACAAACTTTCAGTTTGAGTGGGGGCTTTTTCACTCCTCTCCCCCCCTCTGTGTCGTCTATCGTTGGTGTCTATTGGTTGGATTAGATTTGAAAAAGGCCAACCTCACACACTTATGCAAATTCACCAACACACTTTCACACACATCCCAGTAATTTACATATTTGCGTGTAAACTCGTTAAAATACAGAAACGGATGTTTGCCGGCAGGCGGTTAGGGATACTGTGCTGTAATGTCAGTAAAAGTGCCGCAAACATGTTTTCAAAATGCTGCTTTTTTTTTTTTTTATAATGTTGATAGCAAAGAAAAGTCCCGTTCACTGTTGGTTGTAGAGAAAGCGTAACTGGGGGTGGGCGATGTGGACTTAAAGTTTTATCACAATATTTTGTGGTACTGTTGTGATACTAATTAAAGTGACGATAAAACCATTAATTACTTCTTTTTTAGGTAACTATTTAGATTCATGACACAACAATCATGGCCCCTGCTCTTGAAAAACTTTTGTAACGCTTCTTCAGGACACAGTCACATAAAGAAGTGTGATTTGTATCACTAAGCTGCTCACAGGTAACTGAATTTAATCATATTTTTAAATGTATTGATACTTGTGCTCTTATTAAGAAGCAAACAGTAGAGAAAACAGTAAAACTAACAATCCCAACAATTTTGGGAGCTTTTAAATATTATTCATTGGAATTTATCGTGACAACAATACATGAAAATTCTTATAATATGAAATTTATCATGATAAATGATAAATAATACAATAAATACTGAAGGGACATTATAACATAAAATTAATGTGCCAATATCTTTGAAGCTTAGCGTCAATTACCTCAACCGCTGATCTCAACAGAAGATGAATGAAACAGATTTAACTATGTACTAAAAGGGTTGGTTTCAGATACATTTAATGCCAACTGCAGTTTTAAACAATTGAATACGATTTTATGCAACGCTACAGTTTGATCGTGATGGACTATGAAGAAAGGGAGCGACGATATGAAACTCACTGGAAGTTGCCTGTGCTGTAAACAACCACTGTGAAGAGAGACCAAACCAAACAACATCTTTGGCAGCAATAAAAATTTTTAATCATTAATCTTGTTCCGACAAACTGCTCAGTTATTGGAAGCGTAGCCGTTGCTAACGCAGACTTCGTTCACTTCCTCTGCCATTGCAAAACTACAATCATAAGCAGAAGATATTTCTAAAGCAGCAAAAAAAAATTGACGTTATCGTTTAGATCGCCTCCTTCTGTTTGCTAATTGGCCTGGTACCGGAGAAAACTCACTCAATAGGAGAAATCCCAGATGAAGCACGTAAAGGAGATGAGAATACAGCAAATTACGTAGGAAGGCAGTGGCCTGACTACCTTTTGGCTAAAAGCTCTTCACAAAATATTTTGTGAAGATACTTACTTGATGATCTTGAAAACTTAACTCTACTCATAAATATCTAGAATTATTCTAATTTAACCTAGAAAAGTTTTGTTTGGTTTTGTTCCCAAGCTTACGTTCTCAGTTTTTCAATACATGACCTGACATTTTCTTTGAAAATTTGAACAACCAACTAGTCTGGTTCTGTCCAAAGGTAGATAAATGAGGACATTAGTTTCTCTGAAAATAACTAATCAGAATCTGCTATCCTTAAGTTTAATTTTAAAAATCTGTGGAAGATGCTCAAAAATCAAAGCTCCTATTGAAAAAAAACAAAACAACTACCTATACAAATTTGCTGAGGGTACAGTAACGATGTGTGGATGCTCATTAGAACAGATTTTCAAAATGTAGGCATATTTTTGCCTTATTTGCATTACGATTCATGTTCGCTATTAATTACATTTTTCTGTCTGGAGTTTTTTTCTTGAAATTTATAAAACTATTTAATAAAATATATTATATTTTGTCATTTATTAAACATTCTTTGTACTTAAAGTTGGGGAAAAAATGAAGAATTATCGGTTTTCTACTCCTCCACTGTGCGAGCGCCGCCCACGGTCTCTAAAGATTGTCTGACTTTCTTTTCTGCAGAATTACAGATCCAAGAAGTTCATGACACATTATTGGTAACATCATGTGAATCTGCTGTTATTTTTATCCTTTTTTTTTTTTTTTTTTTTTTAGAACTAATGCATGTGACTAGTACTATCAATTCATCAGGATATGTGAAACCAAATGTCTGAATTCAAGTGTTTTTTATTTCATAGCTGGTTTGAGTATCCGTTTTAATTCTTAGAAGATAGTTTATATAATGTGAACAAAATAAGCATGGGTAATTTGAAACTCTGCTGCTTTAAAATCATTAACTTTAAATATCTTTGTTAAACTTGATAACTGTGGAGGACACTGGAAGTGAAGTGCAATTCCAAAATATTAATATGATCACTACTGCAGTTTAGATTGCTTAACATAGACTGAAATAAGAACAGTATACAGAGTTTTAATATTATATGTTAATATGTTGGCACACCAATTCCAACCTCCACTAACCTCAAAAGTTATCATTGGGTTGTGCAAGTACCTGTCCAACGCAAAGTTGACAACAGCTTAAAGGTTTATACAGTACAAATTGCATAGACTGCAATTAGGTTTTTGAGAATGGATTTGTTTTAAGATGGAAAAAGTCCCTGTGGTCTTGGCCCTTTTCAGACTAGCTTTAGCTTTAGCCTCAGCAACCAACTAATTTAATTTATGGCCACAGAAACTCACTACAAAAATACTGAAAATCTCTCTTTCAAGCATTCAGTTAAGACAATTCACGCCTTGAGACTACATCATCAGCAAAATCAAAGCTAACCAAAAGCAACATGGTGCTGGCCATGATCTAGTTACTATAGCAACATTCTTTGCTTCCAGGATGCAATCAGTGGTGATCAGGGATGGGAATCTCTGATCTCTACTCGGTACAATACACATCTGGAATCTCAAGCTATGATCTGATACATTTATCATTCCTTCTCATCAACCAGCCACTCAATTAAATAGGATTTGAGTCCTCATCACGATGCATCTCGATTTAAATTAACCTAGCTGAAAAATATATTGTTTGAATTAATAAAAATGAATGAAGCATTTCAAATTTCAATCATTTATTATTAACAAATGCTCTTTTACATAAGGGTTCCTTACAAAAAATGTTTGTTTTTTTGTGCGTGTGTTAGTTGCTGTGGTAACTAGTGAGCAGGTAGCATAGCAACACAGAGAGCATAGGTGTAAAGGGGGGATTAGGATTAGGGTGGCGGACCACCCTAATCTTGGAAAAGTGTAGAATTGTCCTCCCAAAAACAATCATTAAAGAAACGTTTGCATTTAAATAATATGAATGTGAAAAGGCAAAAGAAACAAAAAACGAAATAAATCTGCCATTTGTCTCAGAAAAAAATAATAATTAATTTTTAGGTTCCCCCCCTACCATTGTTAGAACAATGGTTCAGTCCAAAGTATAGGCGCAGCAACAGCAGCGCCGATAGAGCCAGTGAAGTGAGGAGCTAGCCGTTAGCTGTGGCTGTGCATCACAAATAAAAACCCCTCCAGCAAGTAAATGCTTACAATAGAAGACATGTAAACATTTTATTTACTTTTAAAAAAGAGAAGAAGACTAGTGCTTTTGAGTTATTCTTCAATGGGTTTTCTGCGTTATTTTTCCATTTTCTGGCGTACTGCTCTGAATTAACACCACCTTGACTTCCAGGCTTCATTTAGTTAACGGAATTGTTCTCCGCGGTAGAGCGGCTATGAACTACATAGAAAAAAAAAATTAAGAATAGTATTTTTGCCCACCAGCGTTGTGAGCATGCGCGAGATTTCCTGATGTAAACAATAATATGTCTGCTGAAAAAGGATGAAATGCTAGCCTCACCATTCTGAATGAGCTGAAGTTAGAAGAACGACGCGAATCTGCCTGTGAAGACGGTGAACGGATAGGCGCCTCCAATGCTGATTCCATGTCTCCGTTTCAGCTGAGTTATAAAGTTAGTCCTCCTTCCGATGTATTTCACAGCAGCGCGGCACATTTTGGAAAGTCGCATTTCTTTATCAAGCTGCCGGTTTTTCTTGTAAAATCGATAGTGTTGCCAAACTTTAGATTTGTAGTGTGGCGGTGGATATATCGGTTCCGCTTCTTCCGCCATGTTGCCAGTTGTTGCGGTCACGTTCGCGCTCCTACCCGCACAGCTTCTTCTTGTGGCGATTGGCGAAACGCCACACTGCTTTGCGGTCTACAGGAAGCACTGTTTGGTCAATACTTTGTTTTATTTATTTATTTTTTAAATTAATAGGTCAAATCCGATGTAATTAGAAATTTCCTGATGACTTGTATTAATTTAAAGCTGTCTTACCGATGCATTGCTATCACGCATGCGCGTTAACCTTCCCATCACTAGTGTTGATGGGTGTTGGTCATACAAAAACCTCATGCAATTTTCATATAGGTGATCTACTTTATATCAGGAAGTCATCCCTTACAGTTTGTAAAATTGATAAATGCTAACTTGCTAAGGACAAACACTGACTCTGTGCATTGCTGAGCCCCAAACTCAAAATAAATGTAGATTTTTTTTTTTACAACTGAGCAATGACTCAAGGTAAAGAAAGTCAACCTAAATTCAAAAGCAATCTAATGCAAAAATGAACTAATGAAACATCTGCATAATAATAAGTCCACATAGAGTTATCTTATTAGCTTAGACAAGTCATACAAGGTTTTTGTTTATATTTAAGATTAATAAACAAATGTATTTTCTGGCAATAAAGCAGATAAATATTCAAATTAAGTAATAAGATTTGTCCATATACAATTTAATTTTGACCTCACATGTTGTTTCCAAATACTCCCAAACTACGGTCATGTGAAAGGAACAGAATAAAAAGTGTACAACGAAAATGTAAAAAAATATAGGAAAAAAGTGGCTTTTAAAGTTTAGTGTTATAAAGTCTAACTAACACCCCTTTGAAAATAAATGTGAGCTATGCTACTACTCAATTGTCTGCTTACAACATCTATCTTGTATGAAATAAAACTTTGCAGTATTGCCAACTCTTCTTCTTCCTTCTATTTTTTTGTATGTGTTGTTTTTTCCCCCTGGCTTTGACCAACAGTTTCAGAGTGAATTTGTTGTGTTAAGTTTTAAAAAAAAAAGAAAATGTGGCATAAAGACACGTTTAGTTAACAACAATTATTTTTAGAGGACATTGTCTAATTGATTAATCCTTCCATCATCATCTGCTTATTCATTGCAGAACAAGTAATGAATGCTAACAATTTATTTATACATTTATGAATACTGTGAATAGTTTAAGGTACTGTATATACAGAACAAGAAATTTTGAAAGCCGAGAACAGTCTGTTAATTCAGTGGGATTAAAAGAGGATGGAACTGGAATGAACCAGTTTTGTTTCTACGAAGAGCACCGTGACATGTCTTTTATTGATTTAGTTCTAAATATGAGCTGAACTGAAACACATTAAACTGTTCTGAAATTAGTTTGCTGTTGCTAAATTAATGTGGTCTTACATTTTGTGTCAACTTCTAACACCAACAAGAAAACAACAGAGACCACGGAAAAGGGAAAAACTTTGTATACGAACTCTTATCGTGATGGAATCTTAAGATTTTTATTTTGTGGGATTCACTACAGCAACGCAAAACTTCTACAAGCTTTTTTTTGGTGACGTATACTTTAAGGTTTCCAAAATGACTTCATTAGGAGTTATCTGTACAACACCTGAGCGAAGTGAACGTCCAATGATAAGTCAATCATACGTTAAACAAAGCGTTCTGCAAACTACGGTCGTGTGAAAGGAACAGAAAGGCAGGCGTCAAGCCTTAGAAACATTCCCAAAATATTAAAATGACCAAATAAAGAGTTGGGTAATATGAGTAAATACTGATAAAAACAATTCGAAATCAATCTATAAAGAATGAGGAACTGTAGAAACTCAACTGTGTAGAATAGATTTGTGACAAAACCCTGTGCAAAAGGTAAAATGATTACATAAACACAAAAGTTAAGATTGTACATAGTAATATTAACTAACGACAACATATACAAAGGTAAAGAACATAAATGATTACTTGTTATGATTATTTACCACTTAAAACGGCCTAAAGTAATAAAAATGTAAAGAAATTTGTTAAATTTTGAAATCAAATAATACATTATAATAGACAACTTCACCTGAAGTTAGGCTGAGTACCAGTGCTTATAATGACTTCATTGATATTTTCACTAGGCACTCCTAGTGGACATTACCTTCCCTTATGCTACTATTTCTATGTGTTGTGTGTTCCATGAAAGCTGAAGAAAGGTCGTGCGTCTTTGTGTTTCTGTGATGTAAAAGGTGGTAGTGTATCAGGCTGTCAGACTCAGACTGAGAATCAGTCATGAGTGTGCACGGCGGTGGTTTGGTTTCGCAGCGGCGTGGGGTGAACTCAGAGGTGCCGAGACAGGCTCTGATTCCCGGTATCGCCGACTTCAAACCTCCCCTGTGATACCACAGTAAAACAGCGGCACCGTATTGTATCAGACCCCGAAACTGTGCTGAGTTATGTCTCGCCTGTTAGATGAACAGTTTGACATTTTTATCAAATGTGTAGGATTAGTACAGTGTGTTTTTTTTTTTTGGTTGTGATGAGGAGAATTTTTTAAGAAGAGGAATATATCTTGACTGACATTTTTACTGTGTTAAAATGCCTTATTTCATTAAGTACAATATTTTTGTTTTGTCTGTTTCCAGTAAAATTAGGTAAGGTTAAAAATAAATATTTGAAAAATCTTCCATTTTCACAAGCCTCGAAATGTAAACCTTATCCAATGTCGTGATTTATATCGTACTCATTAAGAAAGAAAATGTTTTTTAAAAATCAAAGTTTTTAAAATTTAAATTATTTGTGTTTTACACAGCGCCACATTACTATCCGAAATCGTAGAAGAAGAAAATAGCTTTATTTGTGTACCTTGTTTTTGTAAAATCGAACATAAAACATCAAACAAACGTGTTACTTGTTTTTGTTAAGAAATGTATGGTGAATAAACTAACTCATTTTAACTCTTTAACATCAAGTTGAATGGTTTCTACCAGGATGATAGTTAATATGCACTACGGTTGATGTTGTGGTTTTATGATACTGTATTACAGTCATAAATTAACCACTAATCAAGGCTTTACTCTTTAAGATATGTTTAATGTAAAACAATTTTTGGCAGGATGCACAGTTTTGGTGAGTTTCTTCCAGAAAAAACACAAACGTTGTTACTTGCTGATGTACAGAGAAAACCACAAACGCTGTGCTCAAAGATGCTGTACTGTGGTGGTTACGTTAACTATCAGTGTGACCGAAAAAACAAAATCTACGCTTTAGACAAACATGTCAGTGGTACGGCTATTTTACTGAAAATAAAGTTTTTGGGTGTTTATCTAAAGTAAGTGAACAAGACTTTTTCTCAGATATTTGTCTTTAAGTCTGAGGCAGATTTACAGCTGAAACTTAATATTTACGTATTCTGTTAAAGGATGAATAACATTTTTCCCTCCCTGAAAGACATTAAATTTCCTGTTTTAGGTCAGTAATGATGACCAAAGTTATTTCTATTTACTAAATGCTAAAATAATGGAAGAGAGTTCTTTTTTTCCATTATGATCCAGATGTTTACATGCATTTCCTTAGTATTTGGTAAGGCAAGCCTTATTTTGGGCTTTGACATTTTGGGTTTTCTTCATTGGCTTCTTACAGCAGTTTGCTCCTGACAGAAGTGCTGTCGTTGAATCAGTGTTGTTAAGACCTGCTTGCACACGTTTTCAGCTGTGCCATCAATGTGATTCCAGATTGGGCCTTTATGGTGACCAGTCCAAGACACTGCCTTTGTTGTCCTGTTTTGAATGTAATTTAGCGGTACACGTACGGTCACTGTCCATTTGGAAAACCTATTTGTCCTCAAGCTTTTAACTTTTGGTTTGATGCCTTGATGTTGCTTCAATATTTCTACATAAGGTTATGCCATCTATTTTTTTGAAAACTGTTGAAAATGCAGTTCTTTCTCCTGTAACTTAATACTGCCATAAAGTCTTTATTTCCTTAAAAGTCCTTATACATGATTGTAATTGTTTGAGCCAATGAGCATAGACCAACTTCAGGCATCTGGAAGTTGAACCTAATGGTGAACCAGACTAGTTGAGGCCAACAGTTCTCTTATTAATATCTTGACATATTTTTCCCTAAATCATCACCTGAATAAGCAGTGTTTAAGGTGTTTCCTTCAGAATTTTACCTGAATTTGAAGAGAAAAATCGAAATAAATCTCATCATTCTGGGATTTAACTTACAGAAATAACTTACTGACCTAAACTAGGGAAAATGATGTGTGATTTTATATCAGTTAAGAAAAAGCTGAAACTTTTATACAGTGTAAGTTAAAACTTGGTTTCAACTGTTTATATTTGCTTGATATATTGCAGGTCAATGTAGAGCAAAAACTACAAAGGTGGCTTTCAAAAATGGTAAACGGTGTTGTATTAGTGATTATCTACTATTTTTGTTGCACATTATTCCTTTTATTTATTTTATTTTTGTTTCTTATTTTTCCACCTAAAGTGCTCTTAGTTCAACATGGAACAATTTTCACTTGAATAAATAAATATTTTCTAATTCAGACCTAAATTTAATGAGTGACCAATTAGCTGCTAATTAATTATTTATTTTTATTTTATGTTTTTTAATGCTCTGACTGTAATGCTATCATTTCCATGGAGTCACCAAAACAGTTTTTTTGTGTTTCTTAAAAAAATAAATTAAAAAAATGTAAAAACAACAATGATGGTCGATGAAAGGGGAAAGCAACGACGCATTTTGTCAAAATGCCATCACAGCTACTGATACCATGCAGTGATGGTATCAGTAGCTGTGAACCTTTTGTTCTCGGCTAATCTGTTAGATTAAAAACATTGTCGTACTAATAATTTGAGAAATCTTTGGGTTGCCTTGTCAGTTCTGTTCAAATTGAAATAAACTGGACGCTATAAATGTATAAACAAAGATGGGGTTTGTTTACCGTTGCATTGATAAAACTAAACGTAAGGCTACTGATAAACTAGAACATTTTGTCGGGCACTGGAATAGTTTCTCTAAAGAATTTAGTATTTTTCTTCGGCTAATATACACCATACGTTAACTCTAAATATCTAATCAATGTTTGTTTAAATACTTTTTTTAACAAAAAAACAGTCATGTCATCCTATTTTTATTTACATAGTACAAAACTATTAATGTAAAGAGAAAACTACAATGCCTTCAGTAAAAATAGAACGACATTGGTATTGTAGCCTTTGTTCAAAGCAAATGTGACTGACTATACACACAAATATATTTGATAACACAATTTTAATCTAAGTATTTGTGGTAAAAACTGGAACATTTTCCTTTTAATACCTTTATAAATGTAAAATTATATAATTGTCTTTACTGGCCGACATGAGGAAAACCACAAAGGCTTTTTTTCCCCCAAAGGTGCAGCACTGACAGCAATGCAGTCCTTGTTCGTTTTATCGTTCTCAAAAGTTCAATACTTCAAACCAAACATGCTAATTGTAGAGATTTTTACCAAACTAAATGATTTGCTGCAGCTCATAAATCAGGATTTATGTCCAAACACAAGACCCTACATTTCTAAACGATTAAACGTGACTGGAGTCATCACAAGCTTTCACTTACAGCTGTAGCTTACTCTGAGTTCAGTTCTTGTAATTTCTCAATTTATGTGGTTTATTCAGAGCTGGTGTCAGCCATAACGCTTACTGAAACCACCATTCATTTAAATTTTCATCTCCGTTTTATGGTCATAGCAAAGCAGAATTAGTCAAACTTACCCAAATTTGAAGTAGTTTTACATAAATCATTTGAGAGCCACTGCCAGGTGTTTCAAACACTTTAACGCCATAGAAAGTGAGCTATGCTTGTATCAGTTTAGTAAAATACACACCAAGATAACCTCTAAATCTTAGGTTGGTGAGAATGAAGACATGCTTCCCCTCAACATCTGTGACACAGTTTCACACACCTGTATAAGCTGAAAAACATTTTCTGATATTATCTTTGGCTTAGATAAAAAGACAACTTTCATAAGTGGTATTGCAACAAAAACAAAAAAGTGTACCCAAGAGTCAGCACAGACCAGTTTACTCATTTCTTTAATTTGTTTCCACAAGCTTCCGTTACATGTGTCCGAATCCAAAAATGTTTTCCAGGAGTGAAAATGAAGAACTGGAACATTCACTAAAATACTGGTTTACAAACAAAAATTTAAAAGGAATGCTCAAAAAACACTGGAATGTCTTACACCTGTGCACAAAAAGTCAACATTAAAAAGCATTTAATCTTTGAACAAAATAAATTTTTTAAAAAGCTGAAACTGGCCACTGCTTTCCACCAAACACATTCTGACCTAACTAATTTGTTATGGTAACAAAATAAAATTCTTGAATTTTTATGTTTCATCCAACTCCTAAGAATTAGCTTTGCTGACTTGAGTTTCTACAAAATAAATCTGATCTGCAGACAATGTTGCTGTAGGTTTGGCGCCATCTTTAGCCTGTAAAGGGGAACTGCAGGATCACTGCTTTTTCAGGTCCGAGAGTCAATTTCTCCAGGCTGACAGACGAATGCACTGCTAGATTGTCATCTGTCGACATCTTCACGTCGGCTGTGTCTGGCAAAGTTACACCTTCTGCAGGAGCAAAAAAAAAATGTTTTAATACAACTGGTATTAAACTGTAAGAAAAATGATTCTGACTTTAATCTTTATTTTGACTTTTGATCTCAAAATACTAACTTTGGGGCTTTGAAGGGGGGAAAAAATTGGAAATTTTAAAGTGAAGAAAAAGAATATTAAGAAAGAAAAGACAAAATTTTGAGGTGAAAAAAGTCAAAAAATTAAGTACAAATTTAATAAACTCAGCATTTTAAGACTAAAACTCAAGATTTTTTTTTTTCCCCCAGTGGCTACAATCCTCTTCCCTACAATTTACATGACTGATCTTCTGCATATTATTTGACCAGCAGCTCACCTGTAGGAGGAAGTGTAATATTTAGTTCTGCTGGTTTCTCTCCCCAGTTAACTGCGGTGATGTATCTTTCGCTCTGGTCCCACACACGAAGGAAGGCTAGGGATGTGGCAGAGGCGTTGAGCGGATAATAGTCGCCGTGAAGCAGTGAGCGCTCCTTGCCTCGGAGGTCACTGAGGGATTTGAACCACGCCCTGCTTTCCGTCTGGTTAACCTGCATACCAGAGATGCAAGGATGTTTAAAACAAGTAGATACTTGAGGACAGCAAATTAATGTCCCTTAAAATAAAAAAAGTCATAACTGACTGAACACTTACATCCATTTCCCAAACCATGTTGGGCCAGTCGGAACCCTGAAATGTGGAAGTGAAAGGTTTTTTTGAGTATGAAAATTAATTCAGCTTTTATACAGATTTCCTGAACGCCATTTTTAAAAATTCAGATTTTTCTTTTAAATTACATGTTGAATCCTAAGATTTGATGCATTTCATAAATGACATAAAATATGGATTTTATGTCTGCTCAATCAATTAGAAGAAAGTTGTTTGAACATTGACACATTTTCAGGTTGGGTCTTACATTTACTTGAAGGCCAAGTTCATCTCCGTAGGTAAACACCGGTATTCCAGGTAAAGTGAAGAGCAGCAGCTGGTAGAGACGCTGCAGGTCTGAGGACTTTGCCGCTTTAGACAGAGGCTCTAGTTCACTGGCTCCGAGACCCCAGCCCACATGGCTCTGCTGAGAGTAGAGGACGTCCACAGCTTTGATGCGCTCCACGCCTGAAAATCCACAGGAAAAAAACTAAATACATCAAAACAAAAAAAACAAAACAAACAAAAAAAAAAAACAGTTCTTAGCTCAGACAGGTCTACCGTTGTCACTGGAGCCGAGGAGGTTGGGCAGAATAATATCCACACCAGTGGTGTTGATCAGGCGGGCCACCTCGTCTGCTGGAGCCTCTTGTACTGTAGCCATCAGCGCCCTGAGAGGAAGAATGCGAGGTCAGAAACTAAACGGGAAAAACAAGGCCAAGCTTTTCACTGTAGCTGCAACAACACAAATAAATTGGGCCTAAGGAATAAGTAAATCAATTCCATGAGCTGATTTGAAAGATTCATTGTTTTATCTCTACCAAAAACTGGAAGACTGGCGTTTTAGTCTGTCCCCTTTTTTGAAGAACGACTTTAATTACAGACTTCATAACTAATTTTCTCTAATGTTTCTGTATTGCTTATTTATTTTGAATATTTAAAATGTCTTCCAGTGTTAAATGTTCATTACAATTTAAAGTTTATGAATTCCTGCATTATTTACCATTGCCATCATATTACTTGAAGATGGTCTCAAAACAATATTATTGTTTAATCGCAATGACTTCTGGGACAGTTTATCGTCCAACAAAATTTGTTTTCCTGACAGCATAGCTGTAAAAATTCAGCTAATGAGTCACGGACCTCAAGTTTAAAAATTTCTCAAGGCAAAATATCTCCCTTGAAGCTTTGTGAAGTTATGCTTTAGTATTTATAACACTGTTGATTATTTTGTTGCACAACGCTGTCACTTCCGCCACAACTATTTAGGGGGAGACAGGAAGGCACAGAAAGAAACTGCAAATAAACAGGTGGCTGCTAACAAATTACATTGTTGTTCCTTTTGCAAAAGATTAACTTTTATCTGATTGTCAGTGATGAATCTGTACAAGGAAATTAGTTTAAGCTACTTTATTATCAAAGAAATAGTTTAGACGCATCTATTTTATAAGCAAAACATGTTTATAATTTAAACTGAAAGTTTAATAAAAGGTGGTTTCATTAATGCCTCAATTTGCATTTATTTTTAAAAGTTAGTGACATTTTTATTTTTCAGCTGTTTTTTTTATACACCTTTTAAAAATGTTTTTTCATCCTTCAAACTTGACCAAAAGTGACTCCAATATTTCCATTTAAATTTTTTTTTAGCATTTTCTCTTCCATCTGTTCATTTTACCAGCGCAAGTAGCTACTACAAAATATATTTTTTAATACAATTACCCAATTAATCAAAATAAGTCAAGATTCCTTGATTAATACAATAATTAACAAGTTTTGAATCAATGCAGTCAGTGCATTCCTTAACTCAAAAACTAAATTAGAAAAACATCCAAGCAAGGCAAATAACTGGAATCAAATTTAAAGATCTACTGAAAATTCAGGATGAATTTCAGATTCGTTCTAGAGACTGTCTAGTTAAAACAAAAGATTATGTGATTTTAAAAGATCATGAAAAACTTCACCACCAGGGGTCACTCTACCATGACAGAATAAAAAGACACTCATTTACTTGTTTTCTTGCAGACCTTTCTCCACTTATTACCTGACACTGAAACATCTTTGCAACAAATCGGCTGATAATTGAGATCAAACTCATGGAAAAATAACCAATTATACTGACTAATTTATCTATCCTACTAGTTTCTCAGATGTCAGAAAACAGATTCAGTCACCTCGGTTTGTCGATAGTGTTGTTGCCCTGGACAACAGTCTTCAGAATTTGCCACTCGTTGAAGCTGGAGGCAAACTTTAGGTCTGACACCTTGATGCCATCAACACCCAGCTTTATCCAGTGCTCTGCTGCCTCCTGGAAGAGAGCAGGAACACATCAGGTTGGTACAGAGCGACTGAAGAAAGCGCGTGAAATTCAGACAAATGTAAACACTGGCTCACCCTGACTTTCTCCACCATCTCATTGTCGTTGGCAGAAAACCATGGCTTAGCTCCCTCGTAGTTTGGAGTCAGGTCAACAACCACAGAAATACCTTAAGAAGAAACAGGAAAGCACCCAACTAAATAAAAGTCACTGAACAGTTTTATTTTTGAGCTTTTAAATGAATAAAATAAGCTACCTTTCTTTTTAGCCTTCAGCAGCACAGCCTCCAACTCTTCCATTGTTCCATGGTCTCCGCGGATCGACTTAAGGTCCAGGGTGTTTGGCTGGTCCTTCTGGACGACGTGAAGTGGACCAAGAACCAGACCTTTGACCTTTAACTGGTTCAACTGGTCCAACTTCCCCTCAAGACCTGGCAGCAGACAAAATAAAGAGTCATATAATAAATCCTCTGTATGAATTTCACACCGAGTATGGAAAACCTGAAACGGGCGTGTAAGAAAAATGGCACATATTTGACAAAGTTTGTAGACTTTTCCCACAGGAAAATTCAGGCAGTTTGAAGGAAAGTTTTCAAAATCTTACACCACCAGTTTTGAGGGGAAAAAAGACATAAGGCACTTTTAATTCACCATTTCATGATATTACTATAAATTAGATCTAGACAGGATGGCTGAAAAATATGTCACAATTCAAGCATTTCATATCAGTTAATGGATAAATATTTTTTGTTTTAAATATCTGAAATACTGCCAAACAGGTGGCGTGGCCTTTCCTGTTATACCAGTTTTCACTCCATGTCTTTTTTTAAAAATTATTTTTAAGCAGTGAGTAGCAAACTTCTGCATCAGTTACTCAGCAGGTCGTTACTAGGTAACCACAAGTTACTCAGGAGGTCGTTGCTAGGTAACCAAAGATTTAGTCAGTTAATGCCACCAATCTTGTTTAGCTTGCTATGAGAGACTGAGGCTAAAGTTTTTCCTCTGCTTATGTCCCTCAAAATGCTTTTTACCAAGCATTTTATTTATTGACATTTATCACATCAATAAATCATGTCATGTCTATTGTGAGATATATATATATATATATATCATATTATTTTATCAGAGCATAAAATAAAAACATTTTGGAAATTTCTCTCACATTCCTGACTGGTACAACAACAAAACACTAATTTAATGAAACATCCCCCAATTTCAATAACTTTGTTAATCATAATTTCCCTTTGGGATCAGTAGAGTATTTTTGAATTTGAAAACAAATAAGAATCTTTATTTCAATTACAGTTGAGGTTCAAGCACCTGGACAAACCCTGATTTGTGGAGATCTGAAGGACACACTTTAGGAGAAACAAAATAGAAAAACAGTGTGAAACAGACAAGTATTGACCCAAGACAGGAGTGTGTGAACAACCACATCCACACCCTGTGCCAGCCATGTGAAGTCTGAGCACAAGCAGAGTCTCTATGCGAGAACAATAAAGTCACATGTGGTTTCTGGAATTCCTCCCAAAGCCTGCTGGAAACCAGAGTGTCCCCCCCACTAATTTGCAGCAAGTGCAGGACATTCTGTCCTTTTGACCCATCTCCAAAAAAACTGGAGCAGCTTGAAGCATTTTAATGAATGCATTAAAAAAAAAAAAAAAAAAAGTTAGTTAAGGGTAACTCAGACTTTAAATCTGAATGAGACTTGAAAGTAGTGACTCAGTCGTATTCTACGTCCCTTTGGCCTTTAGTCTCAGTCCCAGCCAAGTCAGCAGTTTCTTATCCAGCTAAGCAAAACTTCGTCACAAGACTACAGTCATGTGAATCAGCTGGAACATTTAAGACAAGGGAGTTTAAAAAAAAGGACTAAAAAGCAAACAAAGTAATCAGATTTTTAGGTACAAAATGAATCTTATGTAGTGTAGATTCAAATTTTAAAAAAGGATTTAAAAAGGGATCTAGTCTTTAAATTTTTTAAAAAGAACAATTTGTTCCAGCCGAGGTAATTTGTTCTTTTACAACTGAATGATACATTTGTTCACTGGAGCAAATTATACAGTTAAGATTTGTGCGACTTTCATTCAAAATGCTTGCTACACTTAAATAAAATAAAAGCTGATTTGGGTTCAGAAAAGTCAACTTTTCAGTAAGATGCCTCTGGATAAACGAGGGGCTTGGAGTAAAGAAACTTTGAGTGAATGTAACATGTTCCATTGTTAGAAAGTTATATTGGTTAATTACAAATAAAAAGTCTCCATTTGCATGAACCACCTGTGCAGTTGGGGGTCGCATAAAATCAGCACCCCCTGATTTAAGGGAAAGTCTTACTTTTGTGCAGAACATTAACACAGTAATCAAAGTTAAAAGATTTTTTCTAATCTCCAGAAACGTTTTACCTTTCAGTCCATCGGAGAAAGCAGAAAGGCTGGGGATCTGGTACAGAGGCCCTTCGTTCCACCAGTGCATCTCAGGGATGGGTTTGCAGCGAGGAGCCTGGACGATGATCACTATGGCGCCGGCCAGCATGCCGACCCAGCCCAGCCAGAACAGAACCAGCAGCACCCAGCGAGTTCGCACCCACCTACATGTTAAAACATACATGTAAGGTTTGGGGAATGTTTAAATAATAACCTACAGATACAGATGGATCATGACTAAGTTGTATTCTGTCGGCTCTTACCCCGGGGTGCCAGCCACCTTCATCAGCTCCTCCTTGGAGAGGCCGGTGAACGTGACATCCTCATCGGGAATCTTTAGCTTCACGCTGCCGTTCTTCTCTCCACCAATAGAGGGACAGTCTCCGGCCATAGGCTGCTTCTCCTGGTCCACTGTGTTCAGCTTCACCTCCTCCAAGTCGAGCTCTGTGTCCTTGCTCATGGTTGGATCTGATTTATGATCAAATAATGAGGGAAAAGGGCCTGTCAAGTTGATTCATGGTCTCCTCTACAGCGTGTGAGAAGGTGCAATTGAATATTTGATTTGAATAAATTCCAGTTTACTCAGATTTCACATTAAAAAGTGAACCGTAGGACAGGGGAGGAAAGTAAACGTTGATAAAGGCTACTAAATTGTATAAAGAACAGCAAATTAGACATAAAAGATATTTGAATATGCATAAAAAGTTTTTACATTTTAAAATGTCACTATAAAGTCATAAAAAGGTACCAATACATACATTTAAATAGTTCTACATATATTTAACAAAAAAATTAAACGTAGGTTTTCATATACAGATCGAAGTTGCAATTATATTAATGTGATTTTAAAATTTTGATCTAATTTAGATTTATTTTTTTAATAGTTGTAGTTTTGAACCGCCATTCAATTGCTAAAGATTATAATCTTATTTCCGCATTCAACAGTTGTCTGATGAAACCGATGTTCAGAGTTGCAGACGACGCCTAAACGGCAATATTTCACAATAAAAGACCGAGACTTTTTTATTCATTTAAAAATATTTTTAAAAATTCTAAAACGAACCATATACATCTAATTTATCTAGAGAATGAAAACAATATTAATTCACGCAACTTCTCATGAGCGTTGTAGTCTAAATAGTCAACCTAAAAAAATCGTGCGTCTTAATTTGGTGAACCGGAAGTGGCTCCAACCGGCATTTAACAGATTTGTTCCCGTTAATCCCTTCTGAACTACAAATACAGATTAATAGGAAAAAAGCGAAAACCACTTCATGTTTTACATTGATAACTCAAAGCAGAAATTAGACAAAAAAATAACAAAAATAATTGTAATATTCTATCTTTTGTCTTCTTTACTGGTGAAATCCACCGACGCCAGTCCACGTGTTAAAACCTCCCATTTCCTCTCGAGACCCCGTGATATTATATCTGAAAAGTAAGTCAACTACACGGTCCTCGGGGAAGAGAAAAATCCCTCTAAATAAATTTAGAATTACCTGTTAAAGGCAGATAAATATCCGTCGAAATCTATTGTCCCAGTTTGAATAACGTCTCCTCCGATCTTCGTCGAAACGCGGGTTGGAGTGTATTTGTAGCCCGGTTTTAGCCCCGCCCACTGAGGAATCAACCAATCCGTTTGCTTCACTCTCTCTCTCTCTTCGGCCACGAGGACAAATATGGCACGTTTTACAAAACTAATAATATACAAATAGTTTTTTGCCTCCACGTCGTTACAGTCAAATATAATGTGATAGTAGTTAGTTTTAAATCCTCGCTGATGTTTCCACTTTTGTAAAAAAAAAAAAAGAAAGTACAAAAAGGACTTTTTGAGGATATGTTTAATCGAAATGTTCCTCAACTCTGAAATTGATTAAATCAGTTAAATTAGGCACACCATTGATGATATCATTAGTATAATTAGCCATGATGATTTATTCAGACATCAAATCTTTTACCTTTAAATGATTGACCTGTCTGCCTCTCACAGGTCTAATTAAATCATCATCTGTGCTAAAATGCTCTTTTCTTCTGTGAGGCACAGTCCAGGTGAAAACAAAGAGATAAGATGCTATCTCTTTGTTTGTTAAAGGGTTTGTTAAGTACAATCTAACATGGAAATGACAGATTTGTGAAAAAGACTTACCCTTAAAAGTATTCACACACTACAACTACAAAACTTCAATAATAAACCAACACCAAGTAATATGAGGAGAAGAAATGGGATATATGCTTTCCAACTTTTAACCAACTGAAATTTGTGCTTTAGTCTGCCTCCCCTGGTATCTGCAGACTGGTATCTGCCTCCCCTCAAATCCTCTAGAAGATCAGTGAATAAACTCAGGTTCCAACCCCAACTTTAAAGCAAGATTACACATTTAGATGGCCTAGTTAAAGTGTAAACCTGAATGTAATGGGGAGTCCCATTACATTCATACTCCTGCAAAGGAGCTTAAACTCCTGTGCAGAGACAAACAGGTAAAATGTAAATGTCTTGATGTGAAAATACTTTCACCTATAAGTCCTGTTAAATGTGCTTTATTAAGAAATAATAAAGAGTATTCAAGCAAACGCACTTCAGTTGTCAGGTTGTATTTGTAAAGGATCTAGAAACCTATGTTTAAATTTTCCTATATCATACAATCCCAGTAAAATCCAGTGATTTCTTTGGGTTCAAATCAAGTTCAATACTTGCAAGGCACTGATTGTATTTGCAAATGAAGACTAAGAAATGTAACAGGGGATTCTTTCTTTTTACAGTCGCTGTAGGCTTATGAAAACCTGCCATGTTCTCTATTTTTAGTTTATTTTCCTGCCTCCTAACAATGGATGGGATTTACACAAAGACTTTTCTCGGTAAAGGCATAAAAACAGCTCTTTGATCTCAAAGGTCTGCGTTTCACCTTGCTGTTGTTTTGTTTTTATGTGAACCCTTCTGTTTTAATTTGATCTGATTTCTGCTGATGACTGAAGTCATAATGTCGCCTGTATTACATTATAGTTAATTTAAATGATCTGATCTGAAAAACAACATCCTCCTCCTGTGGCTGCTGTTGCTCTGACACATTTCCCAGCTACTGCTGACCTTCACCGAACAACATAGTTCTCAGAATAAACCTCCCAACCGTTTCATGCTCACAATCCATTGGGGCCTCCAGTGCTATTTGCTTTGTTTACAGTACAAGGCTATTGCCTGAATATTTGCAGAGCTTCATAATCTGCAACAATAATGTTGAGCTAAACTTTTAACTCAACAATCATTTAAATTATTGCCAACAGGTGTAGGGTTCGTAGATGAGAAACAGACGTTCTTTTGGCAGGTTTTTTTTGTAACACAAGCTCGTTGTTGCTTCACACTATGTATTTGATCTGTACCTAACCACTCAGGCTGTTATTTCTGAGTCATTCTCTACAATTTAAAAACAAGTCAACAACTTTGTGAAGCCACAGATAACGACAGGAACCAGCTTACCTACTCTGCTCTCACGTGACCGCACCTCTGCATGTAAGTGCTTGCTCTCCCCAGATTCTCTTCACTCTTTCTCTGTAATATTATAGGTCACATAAATCAGAGCTGACCCATATATTCATGAGGTGTAAAAATATAAAGTTGTACTCCAGCTTCTCATTCACCACAGTGTCAGTCTGTCTATTTAAGTCTTGGTCTAAATCCTGCACCTATCTATTTCAGACACTGTGACACAGCAACTTTAAACCTAAGTTATTGGGCCAGACCTAAGAGAGAGTCTCACAATCCCACTGAGCTGCAGAAATGTAGGACTTGACCCAGGGCAAATGTCTATAACCCAGGGCAAACGTCTCGACCCAGGGTAAATGTCACAGCGACCCATAACCCTTCCAGAAGTTTCCACACTCTTCTAATTTGTCCATTTTTGGTTGGTTTATTGTGATGATCTGTAATAGACCAACAGAAAGTAGTAGACTAGAAGAATAATGGGTTAAAAGAATAGTGGAACAAAAGTTAGAGTTAGGGCAGGGCTAACAGTTTTTAAAAACAAACATTTGGAAAGGGTGAAATGATTTCAACCATCTTTACCCTGATGCCCTGATATATAATCTAGTTTAACTTGTGTCTGATTTTTACTGATTGGTTCGGTTCTACACAACACTTGGTCCATTTCCAGTGTAAAATCGGCCCATACAACCGACCCGTACCACACCATTCCTGAACTTCCTTTAGTTGTTCCTTCAGTGGACAATGGTACAAAACGGTTAGGATGGAGCTACTCCCATCTCATGTTACAGTCCACTGATTGGGGAACAGAAAAACGTCACTGCTGGTAACAAGCACGAGACATACCACTTCGCTACCGCCACTATGATTGTAGTCTGACTAGCATGATGCCACATCACCTGCCCCGTGAGTCCAAAATGTCCTGAATTTGATCAAATAAGCCTCTGTCTACAGGCGTTGTTTTTGCTCGGTTCTTCCCCAGATTTGTCTGCAGAGCCTGTTCAGTTCCTTCCTATTGTTTTGGAACCGCCTCAGAGATAGTACAAGCCAGGTATTGCGTACAAGTGATTGGCAGAACACTGCATTCGTTGGCCGTACAGCGTCAGTCAGACTGGGTAACTCACACCGAACATACCAAGAGATTTCAGAGAAACTAATCCGCCCACGTCCACATGCTGATGAACACGCTGCCAATGGCGACACTCCCAACTTGGCGACACTCCGAACCAGACATTATCTGGCTGGAGTGAGACTTGACACTCAAGGAGGAGATATAGAGTCACCAGTGGCGTACTGCTCAGTGGAAATGAGGAAGATCTGCCTTCAGACATCAGCATAATGGTAAAAACCTGACTCATTTGTAAAAGCTACAGAGGTTTTTAGAGAAAATAAATGAACATAAAGCATTATGAAGACCAAAAAAAACATCTACAGACCAACCACCTAATCAGAAGCGGACCAATAGTAACTCTGGAGGAGATACAGAGATCACCAGCTCAGGTGACAGTCTGTTGACAGGACGAACATTAGTTGTGTGTTCTAAAAATCTGACCTTTATGCAAACAAGGGAAGAAAAAAGCCACTGTTCAAAAAATGCTGGAAGAAGTTCAATTTATATTGAGCTACCAGACCGTTCATCCCGACAGAGAGACACGATGATAGCATTACGCTTAAGGGATGACTTTCTTTGGCAGGGAAGCTGGCGAAAGTTAGTGGGGAGAGTGCCTGAACTAAATATATGAAATTCCTGGAGGAAAACTTGTTGGAGTCTGCAAAAGCCTCGAGACTGAAATGGAAGTTTGCCTTCCAGCAAGACAATGACTCTGATTAGTCTTCATTTGTTAGTTTATTTGACAGAGACAAAGCACACAAACATAGAACAGAACAAGTCTGTCACTTATGGGTTGCATAAAGAGCACAGCTACAGCTAATTTGTAACTCCAGCCCCTGGTTGGGCATTTCTACGCATTAAAGTGCATACATTTTATAAATCAAAATACAGTAAGAATACAGAAGAGTATTTCTGCCTATATATTCGTGTGTTTAACTTTGCAACCTCCAAATCCATGTAAAAAAAACCTGTATGTTAAAGTATGTACAAATTAATAAATAAAGGTACAATAAAAATACATATATTTATAAACAACCGTGCAACCTTTTAATTTATATATGTGTCCTGGCACATCTTTACACTTTCAGCTAATGTACTAAGAATTGTAAATATAATACTAACTCACTAATAGATACACTCCCCCACATACAACCAGAACTGCAGTGGAGAAGCTAAAATCAAAGCACATTCATGAATTAGAATAAACCAGTCAGAGATCATATATAGTACATAGGTACAAGCCACACTTTCCAGATTTAAGTAGAGAAGAAAAAATATGATTTTTTTTCCTTCCTCTTCACTAGTATGCCAATAAATGTGACCAAATGTGGAAGAGTTCAAGGAGTGTTTATCTTGATGTGTTAGAAGATGCACCCAAATGAAGCAGGCAAGAAAACATTGAGATGAGTAAAAGATTTAAAGACAAAAAAATATGAAAAGGGCTCACTAAACTAATAATGAACCACTGAATCCAAAGAACAACCCATAGATCCAAGGGAAGGATGGCAGGGAATAGAAGAGAGAATCCGGCGAGGAGTGACTGAGAATGAAGTGCTTCAAGATGGGGAGGCTGAATGCAGAACAAAAGACCTAGGCTGATGAGCTAACGGATTCCAGCTGTAAGTGGAGGGAGAGAGAAAGTGGCACAGGTGGTGAGAGAAAGTCCAAAGGGGAACTAGAAATAAATCTAACACTAAAAAACAACTAAAGAAGCATAGTAAAAAAGACAAACATAATGAACTAGAATCACGAAGGAAGAACTGAAGTGGAAACAAGGCAGAGCTAATAAAAAAAACTAAGTAACACACAAAAAAGACAAAACCCTAAACCCCAGATCCTAACAGTATTATAGCACTAGATTCTCCAGACAGTCAGATCCCCGTCGCGAATATCTCAGTGTTCACTCAGCTGCTCCATCTGGTTCTCTTTTTATTTCTGCTCACGTGTTTGCAGAGTCAGGTTGTAACAGAGCTGCCTGATGTGAACACAGTGTGCTGATGATCTGCAGCACATGGGACAAGATATACTGTAAAGTAGCCAACAGTATATCTATTCTATTCTAAGCTATTCTAACGTTTTCACTCACGTTAGTCCCCTTTCCAGGCAGCGGTCTACTGAACAGCAGGAAACATGGCAGAAAACATGAGGGGAAGAGAAAATTTGCCGTGTCAGGGGAAGTATGACGGAGGGGAGGAGTCAGAGAAATAAGGGGAAAGGGCATACAGTGAGAGCTGAAGGAAGGAGATGTAAACATGTTTATGAGATGAGGAGGAAACAAATATTAAAGTGACATTAACACAATACTGATGTCTGTATATGTGTGTATGTGTGTGTTTCCACTAATGTTATCTGAGCCATGATCCCCAGAAAGGGAGTAAGGTTTAGCATTTAGAGTTTTTCTCTGTTAGATAATGCAGTTATTTCTGTTTGTGGCTAGAAAGGAATTACAGGTTGTTAGCTTTGAGCTCAAAAATGCATGCAGGCTAGTAATTCCTGTTCTCTCCAGTTCTCTGTACGTTAAACAACACATCTGGTTCAGGGTCAGAGCTTCAACGAAGACAAAGTATCCCACTGGTAAAAGAAATGAAAATGTGCAATCTGAATGTCAAAGTAAACAAAAGGTAAAAATAAAAACGAGAGAGTAAGTCGTGCTTCATTCCAGCTTTCAGTGAAAGTGTTTAAGTTGATTAAAAGCAGAAACAGGCAGAGATTCAGCCTCACAATACATCCAGGTCTGATCCCCTGTGGGAGAGTTTATTTTGCGAGACGACATGAGCTCGATGGAAAAAAAGAAAAAAGGAAAAAAGCAGAGCGCAGCAAAACAAACCCAGACCAGTTCAGACCAGTCTGTCTGGGGATGCAAGTTTTTCATCTCATTGTTTCAGGGTCCCAACATGTTCCCAGACACCCAACATGCAGATTTCAGGCTCTGAAACAATGAACGACTTTAGTCTCAGCACAGAACAAAGGCTCAGGTGTTTATTTTCTAAACTTGCTTCGCTGTTCTAGGAGTTTTGACCCATTTAAGATCCAATCAATCCATATTACTGTATAGCTCTGATTTAAAATAAGAACAGGGTGCGAAGTGCTCAATAATTTCGTCCTGGACTTTGATTTGTATTGTGCAAATCTTGATGTATCACTGATATGATCTCCATCTTGTAGGTGTTTATTAACCCATAGAGTTATGTAATCAACATGTATCTCTCCTTACTTGAAAGATACATGTTGGTTTGTTTGAATTAAATTCACCAATAATCAGAAGTTGAAGCATTTTATTCTCACTGTTTGTTTGTGGTTGAGCTGTAATAATAACACAACCGTTTAAAGACCAACTAAACTCCAAATAACCTGTTTTTTTTTTTTTCAGATAAGCTTTCAAAATTGGTTCTTAATGTTTCTGTGTAAATTAAGACATTTTCATGTAAATGTATTTAATTCTACAATATGTAGTCTAAAGCTGACTTGGTGCTGACTTGGTGCTGCCCTCTTTGGGTTGAACAGTGGCTACTGCAGCTGAATTTTCTTATTGGTTACAGCGGTACATCACAGCTTACATATCTGTGTTTTTCCTTCTAGCAATCTTGTATGTATGCATTTGTCTTCAAAATAAAACATTAGGTCATCACATCTGTAGACTCCCTTTAAAATATGAATATGAATAATAAAAGGTAAATATTCATACCTCGTAAACGTTTTTACATTTTATGACACTACAACCACAAACATTAATGTATTTTTTTGGGATTTTATCTCATTGGCCAGATCAAAGAAGATAATAACTCTGAAATGCAAGGACAAAAATATGTGTCCTAAAAAGAGTGTTATGTATTTGTCTTCAATCCTTCTACAAAAGCCAATGTAGAATCAAAACCTAATTTAATATTACTGATCTTAAGCTATTTTACAAAGATGAATGAGCAGAACATGCTATATGTTATTGCAGGTTGCAAGGATGCACTACGTTTTATTGATAAAATCCCATTAAACTACTTTGAAGTTTGTTGTTGCAATGTCACAAAGTGTAAAAAACCTTCAAGGGGCATGAATCCTTTTGTAAGACACAGTGTAAGACTGCTAACTGTAAATGGTTTACTCGGTATTCATGTGTTGAGCCTCCTTAAATCCTCCTAACTCCTTTGAGCTCCTCTTTGTGAAACGGCCCAGCGAACAATGGCTCCACATTACATAAGAAGCCCCTCACTGTGAACTGAATGTGAAGCAGCACCCAACTGTGATGAAGTACTTTTCCCTCCCTCCTTGAACCCAACATGCAGCAGAGTGGCGCAGCGGAAGCGTGCTGGGCCCATAACCCAGAGGTCGATGGATCGAAACCATCCTCTGCTATTTTCTGGAAACTTGTGACGTTGGATCTGGAAAAATCGCTTCTGTCCCTGGAGATTCAATGATGCTAAAGCAGACAGATGGCTGGACAACTTTAGATTAAACATTTACGTCATTTGCGGCTGTTACACATTTTCCCTTCAATTTAACAGGCAATGAGAGCAGCAGCTGCAATGATGAACACTGACCTTTGACTTCAGTCTGCTGCCAATGAACACTCATGAAAAAGCTTTAATAATGAGGATATTTTACATATTTTACAGGGTTAAATTTACTTATAAGCCTCCTATTTTAGGGAAAATACTGGAATTGCTGCTAATAGGTGTTATACGACTGCATTGAAATCATCTGTTGTTGATCTTGTGAAGTATCATCAAGATTTCTGTCTGGTTTTCTACTTTCAGGTTCCTCCTCGATATAGAGCATCTTTATGCTATATATGCTATATATGTTTGATATGTAGCAAAACTTATTGAAGTCAACCGAGGAAAATGTAAAAACAAAAGGTTTATTTCCGACCCCTATTTTCTTTCCACTTTCACAATAGCTTTTTGTATAGCACCCCCTAGAGGATTTTAACTCTCATTACTATCTGAAGAGGTTTGAGGTGGAGCCATATGAAGGATTACAGTTTTGTCAGTTTTAAATATCTATAAGTACATATACTCCGATACTTTATTGAATTTATTTATGTATAGTCACAAACTTGATAATTACTGCAGATCTTATTTCTTTTTCTTTTTAAAGAAAGCTGTTTCTGGTTAACTGCAATAAATAAATACCTCTTAACTCACTTCTGCTCTCTAAGTGCCTTTCATTTGTATATTTTTTGCCTCCCTTTTACCATTTTTTCTGTGTTGTAGCACTATCTGCAACAATATACCCAATAGGAAGGCCTCAAAACCCTTTTCTAAAACGTGATTTTTACCACAAATAACCTCATAAAGTTTCGATATATATTTTTTGTAGAAGGCCTGACTAAGACATGAACATAATCACGCTAATTTTCTAAGGCAGACAAGAAATGAAGTCAAAATGAAGCTCATTTGTCATGGAGAGTGTATAAATAAAATGTTATGTATGAAAAAGGTTTAATTTAGCTGCGTCATACCAATAAAGCAACTATCGAAAAAGTTATCCTTTTTGTATTTTTAGACAAAAACAAACAGCCTACCTAAACGCATTTTACTAGTTGAATTAAACACAGTGGGTTTGTATATTCTCTGTAAATTATTTAATGTCAAGCACATCTAAAAGGTCACCATTATTTGTAACGCAATCTTAAGTACTCTATATAAAGCACTTAATGAAAAATATAAAGCACTTTAAAAAATTAGCTATACTTACAATTTAACGACTTGTTTTCACTGGCAAGTTAGTAAATCTGCCAGTCACAATATGGCCGACTAGCTGACACATCGTTGCTACGGCAACAAAAGCGAAGCGGCGTCCGCTGTTCAATACGCAAGCACGCACTGAAGTACGTCACAAACCAGGAAATGTCCACAAAGATAAGTGACTGAAGAATCACAACACGGCAACTCACCGCGGCTGTTTCCCGACGGTTCTAACTCGTGTTTTTGGTTTTAACTTATCTCTATAAATGTCACGGAAACCCAAAGACGAATACTACCGGTTCTTCTCCGTTACCGACCCACGGAACCACGAGAAGGGGTACACGGAGTACAAAGTGACAGCCAGGGTGAGTTACAACTGTACTGTTTCATTTATAAAAAATGACTTCTGTTACTGAACAGATGTTCATGTTCAGGAAATATTTCAGGTGCATTTCAATAAATTAGAATATTATTGAAAAGTTTATGAATCCCACTCACTCCATTCACTAAGAGAAACACATTAAACAGATTAAATAGATAATTATTTTTTGCTCATTATAATTTTCCACTTACAATTACATTTCTGATTAGTATAATAAATCTATTATTAATAAAAACATTTTTAATGCTGGAATATCAGCTTGATGAAAAGTATGTTCAATTTCCACCTAAAGGTTATTTTACCAGCGAATATTCAAATTCATTGAGCTGAACCTGTATTAATGCGTACAGATAAAATATGTTTGCTTTTCCTACACAAAACAAGCATGCAAATGTTGTAAAGTCAGAGAGCATGTCTAGATATAAACTCAAATACACCCTGGGGGTTTTTATTTGAGGTTCAGATGCTTTGGGTGCTGGAGTGAAACAGGACATGTGATTCTGTTCATGTGCTCCAGCAGCCTTATGACCACTTTAATGCCCGTTCAAAAAGGATTTATTAAGCTCAGGTGATCTCTGCAGACACAATAACATGCTCAAAACTCGGATTAGCTGGAACCAATCTATTTTAACTTCTCACCCTTGCAGTTTGTGTCCAAGCGTCACCCGGATGACGTGAAAGAGGTGGTGGTGTGGAAGAGGTTCTCCGAGCTGAAGAAGCTCCACGGAGAGCTGTCCTACACTCACAGGAACCTGTTCAGGAGGCAGGAGGAGTTTCCGGTGTTTCCACGTGCACAAGTTTTTGGTATGATGTGTAAAAGTTTCCTTCAGACATAGTTTACTCATCTGGGCCTGAATGATGCTACACCTCAGATAGGTTTACAAAATTAGAGTTAATGTTGGAGCTGCTGCTTCACATGGTTGACTGTTTTTGAGTAAATACTTGTGTACTTAATAACTTGCACCTCTCTCTTATCTCTGGGTTTATAATTTTTTATTTAATAGCTCTTTTTCTAGGGTTGGATGCTCATACAACAGACAACTAAAACAATGTTTTGACACAAGAATTAGCTGCAAAAAATGTATTTTTTCTGCAACACAGGTTCTCCTTTTTCCATAAAAGTTCAGTTATTTAAATACTTCCCTCAGTCATGTCTGCTTCAATGATCCTTAGCAAGTTGCACCTTATCTACACACGTTCTGAAGCTTTTGGTGTAATTCTGGCTGGATCTTTGGAGTCAGTACAGTTAATTTTACCTGGTGGTTCCTGGTACAGACATGACTTTTAATCATAGTGCAGAAATTTTCACCAGAGGTTGAGGTTGGAGTTCTTACACAAACGTAATGTAAGACGGATTTATCTAATCCATCGTGAATTTTGAAGTGTGTTTAAGATTATTGTTCTGTTAGAAGACCAGTTTGTGTCCAACTTACTTATTTGAAGTGAAACTGAGAAATTTGCCAGCAGTCTTTTTAGTTTATTGTTTCCGTTTATCCAAAGCACCAGTAAAACCAGTATCAAACAGAACCATTTTTATTAAACTTTCAGCATCATACTCAGCTTTATTATCTTGTTGTGTTCATCTTAGGAAGGTTTGATGAAGCTGTGATTGAGGAGAGGAGGAAGGCAGCAGAGACCATGCTTCTGTTCACTACCAGTATACCTGCACTATACAACAGCCCTCAACTGAAGGACTTCTTCAGGGTGAGGACAAACTGCTACAGTTATAGTTTTTGTTTAATCTCTGTCCTCTTGTTTCCTTTTGATTTGTATACGTTGTTCTGTTTATTTAGCAAATTAGAGCTGTTAGAAATATAGTCTTAAAATGGAACAAATTCATTGTTCTTCAAGTTAAAATTAATGACATTTCATAACATGGTGAATTACTATATTCTGCAAATAATATGCATAACAGTATACTTCCAGCATGTTTTCAAAAAAGATTTATTAAAAGAGATAGCATGTGTAGAGAATTAGAGATATTTAAAAACAAAGAAAGTCAGAACTAAAAAAGTGAAACATTATTTCTATTTACGGAGCATTTTATCTAAAGAAAACAAAAAAAAGGGGATACATTTTCACTTTTAAGAAAATAGTAAATTATACTGCCAAGGTTTTATGAATTATATAGATTTGGTAAAGTTTTGTTCTTTGTCATTATTAGCTGTGTATATGGATGGTTGATTGATGTTTAGTTACTTATGGGGGAAAAACTTTTAAGATATAAGATGTTTTTCATTCAAAACGTTGTTCATGTCAATATGTGACATGTTAATTTAAACCGCAAAAGAATAAAATAAAACATAAATTAATGAATGTTAGGGTGGTGAAGTCAGCAGACCACTGGATCCGTCCCCGGCGTCCTCAGCCGGGCCTCTGCCTCCTCCTCTCATCCCCCTGCCGAAGAGGAGGGCCTCAGACTGTGAACCTGCCGAAGAGGAGGAGGGCAGGGAGGCGCCCACCTTGCCTCAAGACCTGGGCACCAACATCAGCTTGGAGGTCGGGGAGCCGGAGGTGGCGGCTGAGGCCTACACCGAGGTCGGAGGAACTCCGACAGAAGAAGAACAGGAGGATCTTGACGACACAGAACTGGATGATCGAGGTTTAAATCTAACACTCTGCACGTTGTTTCTGGTTTATTTATGTCTTTGTCATCATTTTGGTTCATGTTTCCATCTGCAGTGTCGTCTCCTGAGCTGTCTCTAACGAGACTCCAGGAGTCGGAGGAGACGCAGGAGGAATTCGATTCATTGTTTGACTCGGTGGTCGAAGAGCAAGTCCCGTCTCCCAAGGAGGAAGTTCCTCCTCCTCTGTCTGAAAATGACCTGGCTGTCTTTGATCCCTGCTATAAACAAGGTGAGTTCAACCACACAATATAAACTATTGCTGCTGACAGCCTTTACTTATCCTGGGCATCGCCTTCCTACGCAATTCTGATCGATTCTCATCGCCCATCACTGCTCTGTCTGAGATTTATCCCATTGACCTGGATTTCTCCGGTAGATTAACAAAGTCTGAGAAAAACACTCCGTGTTTCCATTGACCATATAATTGCACAATTTGAGATTTTGAAAATAAATTATCTGAATGGAAACATGCCAATTTCAAAAAAATAAAAAATAAAAAGTTCTCAACAAAAAGTTTTAGGATAAGGTGGCTTTAGGCTGAAATTGGTTTATTTAGCAAAACTGTATTGGAAACACTTTTTTGAATCACAAGTCACATGATCAACAACTGGTCCAAACCACAAGGAAAAAGACGACAGGAAGTAGTTGGAAGATGATGGCTCATCATGTTTTTTAAATACCTATTGTGTGAACAGAACTTATTCATGTGTGACTTTATTTGTGCTTCCAATTTAGTGAAAACACTGCGATTGCAAAATTGTGTTTTTTTGTTTTTTTTTTGGCATTAGCAAAATATTGACAAAGTTTTGTTCACATTTATCATGAAAATGCAGATATTGTTTCTAAGAAAACCTGTAGCACCTTTCTTCAACACCCTTGAGAATATTACAAGAAATCTACCTTCTGGAACACAAACTCTAAAAATAAATTAGAGATAATTCAAAACTTTTACAGGATTGTTTATGAAACTGCTTTCTTTTAAACCTTAAATTAAAAATCGATTGTTTTTTTTCCCATTCTGTTTCAGAAAGGTCAGATTCCTCGAGTGATCACTCTGAACTGTTCTTGCTGCCGCCGGCCAGTCTGATTGGAGGAGACGCCGGTTACTTGAACCAGGCGGCCAATGAGCTGACGGCCGCCATGGAGCGGGAGAAGGAGGGAGAGTTCGGTTCTGCCATTCGTGGCTACAGGACAGCGGTGGACATACTGATCACTGGAGTGCAGGGTAACCTGAGAGAGACCAGTCAAACCAGCTAATCATGATTAGTTTCATCAAAGCTGTAAAATATGCAGATTATAGTGCAGATTTTACACCAACTGCACCAAACTGTGCAAAAGAAACAGAGTTTTGAGCTTTTTAAAGGGATCCTAATATGCAAAATTCACTTTTTACACGTTTTTGTTTTTTTGTTTGAGTTTCTACTGCTTCTCAAAACAGCTCAATTGCTTAGCAAAACCACTCCGCCATTTTTTCTAAATGTAACGTTACAAGTCACCAGGCACTGCTCTGTTACCTAGCAACCCCAGCGTGGCTCCAGCAAGTTTGGTCAGCAATTTTTACTGCCGTATTCGCTGTACAAAGGCTGCTGGAAAAGACAAGTGTTTGGATGTTGACTTGCCGTCCAGAAACCACTTGCTGTGCAGGACACTCCACTTCTGCTTTTCTAAGTGTATAATTGTGCATCTGTTTGTAGCCATTTTCTCGTGCTAGTGTAAATGTTGAGTTGGCCAGCTGTAGCTTATGTGAATAAAATGACAAAATGCCTTCAGGCAGAGCTGACCTTGTTATTTGAATTAGTGAAATAAATTAGCTTGTTGATGGAATTCCAGTTTATTGAGACAGATAATTATTTTTAGTTTAATTTCTTTCTGTTTTCAACTCTTGTGCACAGCTAAAGCATACGGTCAGTTCTTCACAATAAACCGCATGTTGCACAGGGAGAACATGCAAATCCATTCAAGATTTTCTTGCTGCAAAGAACTATGTAACCTATGAGGGAATATATTAAGTGAAATGCTTAATCAGCCTTTTTAGTGAATATTGTATTGATCCATGCCTGGGCTGCTGGACCTTGTCCTTTCCCTTAAAGCGTAGCTGAGTTGTCTGTGGTGCTAAATTTATAAAAGCTTCTCTGCAGGTGTTATGTTACATCAAGCTGGAGGTAAAAATGCTTCTTACTTAAAATAAAATATGTTTTGTTGCTCTTCTTGCTTATATAAAAAAGTATGCTGTGTCTTTTTGGCTTATAGTGAGATACAAATCAAACTAAATAAACAAAAAAAGGTGTCGTTTGCAATGTTACAACATGCCACAACTCAGCAGTGAATCATCAGCTCCTCCCATCTGCAGTGTAGTTCCTGACACTGAGCTAGTAGCTAATGTGGTAGTGTGGCCGAGCGGTCTAAGGCGCTGGATTAAGGCTCCAGTCTCTTTGGGGGCGTGGGTTCGAATCCCACCGCTGCCAGGAAAATGTTTTTTATCCCTTTTCAGCTAAAAGTAAATTTAAAAAGCTACAATCAGAGCACAGGAAGTGTAGCTTGATGAGATTTCTTATGTTTTTATGTTCTACAGGAGACCCGGATCCGGTCCGCAGGGAGTCTGTGATGAGGAGGACGGCCCAGTACCTGAAACACGCCGAGATGCTGGTGGATCAGCACGCTTCACCGGGTCACACAGCTGCTCACACACACACACAGGACCCGTAGACACACACTTCACACACAAAGACGGCTTAAAGGCGAAGTAAGATCAGGTTCAAGGTGCTCATGAAGTGTTAACAGGTTTCACAGCTAAAGTAAGAATCCTAAACCAGTTTCCATTCCCAGTAACAAACCGTTTCTGGTGGCTAATGCTCCAGTAATGACGCTCAGAGCACTGGGACCTCACAGATATCTAATCTACAAAACAAAGTCTTTAAGTTTATGGATGGATATTTCCTCTGTTTGTTCTTTTTACATCGTTGATGTTTGTAATGTTAACATCTCTGTACATCAGTGGCTTTGCATTTTGCACAATGTTTTGTTAATAAATCTGATTTTAATTTAATTAAAAAAAAACGTTTCAATTTGATTCAAAAATATTTGACTCCATTTATCCCAAAAGAAAAATTAAATGCGGTCATTTTATCCGAGAATCTTCAACGACGTGGTGCTGATCCACCTCATTTGCTTTTGCTGCTCGGCTAGGAAGCCGGGCAGAAGGATGTTGGAGTAGGGGATGTGAGAAGATGGTTTGGTTTTCTCCTGCTCTGCATCCACGAGGCCAAAGTTCAGGTATTGTTTGAGCTTTTGAGATGGTTATCAGCTGCTCCACATATTACAAACAAACAACATCCGGTTGTCATTGTTACGCACCTTAATGGCAGTTTTGTTGTGACAGAAGAAAGTTAAAAAAAAAGAAAGAGTAAAAATCATTCCAGCTTCACAGCATCAAGAAAAAGAAAACTAAACGTGAGGGAATATTTAACCAAACATTTAGTGACTCAATCAAAAAACTAAACGGATCAGAATGAAGGCAACAAAACTACAACAGTGTCGTCATTCAGCTGCTATCTGAGCGTTGAGATGCTAATCTGCTGCTCCAAGCTGTAGAAAACGACACCTTGTTGTCACGGTTACGGCTCACAGCTGTCTGAAAGTAAAGAAATGTGATCAAAAATCCTTTCGTTTCCATTTTGTGTTCTGGAAAAACAAGTTTCCTGAACACAGGTTATGATAAAACGTTGACAGCTTATGAAAAACTTCAGGTTTTATTTATTGTTGCTAAGCAAATGTTCAGTGTAGCTCCACAACAAAAATACAGAAACAGCACAATTTTGTGAATTATAAATATTAAACATAACATTTTTTGCTGAAGGTAGGAATGTCCAGACATTTTTGGGCCAAAGTCATTGAGTCAAGAGTAAAGAAAATTAAAAGAAACTGAAATCAAGCAAATAAAATAGTTTTTTTTTCTTAGTAGATGTAAAGCTTTAAAATAATTTTGCATGTTTGCCAAATTATTGAAGAAAAACACAAAGTTTTTAAATGATTTTGGGCTTGACTGAACAAATTCATTTTCTGCTATAACAGGATTTGAGTCAAAAAGGTTTCAATATTTAGTCAAATTTAAAACATTAAAAATAAGTTGATTTGAAAAGGGAATCCCACTGATAAAATCTGTTTTTTTTTTACAAATATTTTTATTTCAACTTTCACTGAAACATTTTGCTTTTGATCACATTTTACATCTAAAACTTTTAATCCTTAGTCTTAAAAGTACTACAACAAATTGTAGATTTATTGTAGTACCTACTAAATTCCTGTGAGAGGCGCTGCTGCTCATTTTAAGGCTAAAATGAGCTCTTTACTCTTTAGAGAGACAGAAGAAAACAGCTGCTGGTTTTAATAATAAACATGCAGCTTGCTGCATAGTTAATTTAATTAACATCATCATGATTGTTTGAACTTTCTATTTTTGTTTAAAGAATTTAAAATGTCTTAAATTTGTTTTAAAAAGTTAGTGAACCTTTAATATCATCACCTTGTGAGAATTTAATTTTTTCTAAAAAATGTGTTGGAGCTATTTATTCTTTATTTTTATCATTTTGAATTTTGTTAGATTTTCTTAGTTTACTATTCTTAGTTTACTTTATATTTTTTTGTATTACTTACAGTTTATTTGTAGGTTAATAATTGGTGATTTTATTCTTTTTTTTTTTGTTCTTGTTATTTGTTTTTCTAAGTAAGACAGAAAGAACTACGGGTCCATTTTCTATAAGTGTAGGGACTGGTTTAGGACCAGCATGCACTGGGTTTGGAAGGCAGCAGGAAACAAAGAAAAGTTTGATTTTGTTATTTGCTCACCAACTGGAGAAAAACCATAAAGAGCAACATTCAAGTTGGGCCAAATCAAGCCCAGCATAGATTTTTATGCAGCCCTCTTCTAGACGAAACACTAAATCTGCTTAAAAATGTTATTAATCAACTCAATCATATCTGCTAAAGTATATCAGTCAGTGCCTCCAGTTTCTTGAGAATTAATAATTGGGATTTTATTGCAGTCAAAAATAGTTAAAAACTTTCTTTCTTGTACTTAACAGCTGCTTCAGCCTTAATTGATGTCAGATCATAATCCATGATCAACACAGAGAGTAATAAAAAGGCGCATTTACTGTCATAAATAAGTGCAAATATCACAAATATTTCCACAAACACTTTCATTTTTATTTTTAAAAAATCACAAAACAATTGTAAAATCCTGGAGGAACTGAAAATATGTTCAATATTATTTAATTACGGATAACAGGTTTTATCCATACATTCAGGCACGATCAACCAGAATGATCTTGATTTGGCCCAAAACAAAAATGAGTTTGATGGATGAAGTGTGTACATTTCTGTGAAGATAAAAGTCTTACATTTAATTCATAAAAGTCTTAAATATGATTTGTTGAAACCTACAGAAGCTATTCAAGGGTAAGTGTAAATTCATCACCAGTTAGATGAACAAAGTTCATGCATTTCTATGGAGATAAAAGTCTTAAATTTCTTTCATAATGGCCTTAAAAGGTCTTAAATCTTTGTTGCTGAAACCTTTAGAAACCCTGCTAACGACCTGTAGCTGTAACTTCAACTCATTAGCGAAGACTAAAGCATGGCAAACATCTAAGAGAGATAATCAAACTCATTTTTTTTGCATAAAAGTAATTTTTTTCTGTAGTTTCAGTATGGATGGAAAGTTGTTGGTTTGGCATCAAAGAGTGGAGAGAGAGAGGATGGATGCAGAAAAGAGAAAGCAAACAGCAGAATCCCTTCTCTGGAGAGACGGGGGATGAAAGGAGGGCTGGAAACAGATGGAGGGGTGACCATTTCCCCAATCAGATGAGAAAACGAGGGGTCATGGAGAAAGAGAGACAACAAACGCTGGAGGAGAGGAAAAAACGAAGGGATGAGATTAGAGGATAAGCAGAGATGATCCTTCTATTGTTAACGGGGTGGAAAAAAGCAGACCATCCCTCTTCCTCTCTCCGTCTCTCTCTTTGGCTTTGTTTTGACCACTGTGGGGTGCTTGAAGAGGATGGAGGGATGGCAGCGAAAGAGCGATAACTCTGCTGCATCCTGTTATACATCCCTCTTTCTCTCTACCTTTCTATCCATCTCCACTTCCCTCGTTCTGGTGCTCCACCTGTGAAATGCAGAAAGAGACAGAAACAAAGAGACAGAGGTGGGGAGGGAGGGAGGGAGGAGGGAGGTAGGGGGGCTAACAGCCGCGCAACATTAGCATGCTGAGAGTGTCAGCACTCTCCTCTCTTTTCTATCATCCCTCTTTCCATCCCTCCTCCCTCTTTCTCTTTCTCCTCACTGGTCACTGCAATTATACCATTCAAACACTCCAGCCTGAGAGCATAATGGCTTTCCTCCACGTGTGTGTGTGTGTGTGTGTGTGTGTGTGTGTATGTGTGTGTGAGATCAAAAGACACAGATGTGTGTATCAGTGCATAATTTAGAGCCACACGTGACACATTAAGTGTGACACAGAAGGGGCGGCTGTGGGTGTGCAGGAGAAAAACGAGCATATGTGGGTGCGGATGAGGGTGTGTGAGTCCTCACGGCTACAAAAACTGCTTCTCCAACCTCTGAACCGAGCCCGCTCTCCAACGTGCTCTGGGAAACTCGCTTCACACACACGCGCGCACACACACACACACACACTCGCTCTCGCTTGGACCATTATGACCTAAATGGCCACTGGGTTGAGGCAAACAGCACACCTGCTTTCTCTCTGTTTTTGTTTTCGTTCCATCAACTTCTTCTTCTTCTCCCCTCTCAACCCATCCTCCTTGTTTTTATTCCACTACACACACACACACACACACACACACACACACACACACCCCTCCTCTGTGAGCTTGTTATCCCTCCCCGTCCAGTCGTTTCTCTCTCTGTCACCTTGCCCCCAGCTATTCCAGCACACTTTTGTCTCCCCCCGCCTCATCTCTCGCTCTCACACACTCACATAAAACACACTCGTTGTCTATTTTCTGTCAGCCCAGGGCTCTGTGGCGGCCTGACTCTCTCTTACAGACAGGCTTGACATTTGTTTTCACCCTCCCAGGGTCTGTTTGGTTGTTGCTGTGGGGCTTTATGTTGATTTAAGACTATTACTATCTGAAGTATTTTATAAATACATATAAAAACCCTGAAAATACTAACTAATAAACAAGATGCTGGCTGGAGGTGTAAAGAACAGTGTGACAACTTTACTGACGAAGAAGCCATTTCTCCCAATGCAGACTCCAGGCGACACTTTGCGACTGTAAATCTGATTAAACTTCAGGTTTATTCACACCAATCCAGTTTAATGAAACTCTGGTTTGTTCGTTTGCGGATTAAAAAACGCTAAACCTGGTCAAACCTGGTTTCACATTGGTTGAAGTGAACTCTGCTGCCGTTTGAATGCGTACAAATGCCAGCGGACTGGAGACAGGAAGTGGACTACAGCGCAGGGCATTCTGGGTAAATAAAACCTAAACAAACATGCTAGCATATCACTAGTTTGGAACATGGCTCATGTTCTTTTACCAAAAGCATTTTTGTTGACATTTCGCAAAGAGGTAAGTTAACGCTTTTCCTATTCAGGTGTTTTCATGTCGTTTCCTTCAGTGGTTCTTGGTGCAGCGCCACCACAGGCGAGGAGGGGAACAGGTTCCTCATAGGGTTTGGTTTGTTTGACACAGTCCAGTGAAAGTGAACCATAGCAGCTAAAAATGTAACAAATGTCGCAACATTGGTCCCCAATCAAACCCAGAATTCTGGACTATCAGGTGTGAAAACACTTTAGAACTAAAACTACTTTGTTTGGCCATAATGGCAATTGTTACATGAGGAAGAAAAAGGGGAAGAGCAGAACTGTGAACGACAGCGGTGGGAGTGTCATCTCATGTGGTTGTTTCCCTAGGGGAAAGAAATATGTTGAGCTGACTGAGGCTAGTTGAGTTCTTAAAGAACATAGCCCAAAAATAAAGGACAGAATATAAAGCATTGACTTAGGCCCAGTCTAAACTCTAAAAACAATTATTTAAGAAAAAGGTCAGGCATGGTGGTGGCATAATTATGATGTGAGGTTGGTTCATTACACAGATTTGGGTGAAATTATCAGCTTTGAACATAACTGGGTGTTTTAACTGGACAACAACACACCAAGTTACACTGAAGATGTGTTCAGGAACCCGATCGATTAAAAAAAACAAAAAAACTCCGCTATTACCGGTAAGATCGGACAAATATTCAGCCAGAAGCTTGTTGGTTCCTCTGGTCTTTTCAAGAGAAACACAAAACTACCGGACAAAGCAGAACTCCTGACCTGAGAAAACCTGAGAGGTCCGGAAGGCTGATGTAGCCCTGAACCCGACCGGAACCTCAGAACAGCGACGCACCATCACACACAGGTTTGTATTTATGGGTCACTGCTGAACGAACAGGTTTAGCATTAGCTTTAGCATGTCGTCAGTCAGTTTACTGTTTATCACAGCCTGATAGAATCAGTTATTCTAACTCGCATCTCTCTCTGTCTTAATGAGCCGAAATGATTCAATGCAGGTGAGAGAAAATGCCTGAAACATCGATATTACTAACTAACGATAATAAAGCGGTTTTATTCACGGTAAAATCAGCATCAGCTCTCAGTAAGCAGAGTTTCTCTAAATGACACCAACTTGGTGAACAATAAGGGCACCAGAGCAGGATTTTCCTACAATTTATATGTTTCATGGAAATCAATAAACCGCCATTTATAGTTACCGTACAAAGGACAAATGAAATATCTTCCTATTTTGATCCCAACCAGAGGAAAATGAAGATGCAGCGGCATCCATAAAGACAAACTATAAGCCGTGAGAAATGAAACAGCAGCGGGTTGAACGGGAGGCAGTGTGAGCTGCACAAACCAGGCGCTGAAATAAAACCTGATGGTTGCAACTGTAAATATAAATAGTTAGATAGTCTGAAGGAGACATGCGCAGTAGAGTGGCTGCGGACGCAACGTGACTTGTTACGTGAGGACATAAGACTGTTGTTCGGGGGGCTTTGATGCCTATGACGTCATAGGCAGGGTCTATAGTTCTTTATCTTCTTTATCTCCATCCTCACTTTGCACTTGTTTGTCATAAAGCCCACATCTCTTGTTCTCGGTATTTTAGCAGCTAAACATACAGCAATCATGTCCAGCAGCTCTACACAGATAGAGACTGCAGCCGTTGAAGCCCTGGAGACCGTGATCTCAGAGACAGAGAGTAAAACTGATGAGCCAAAATCCAAGCTCAACATTATGATGGGGAACATCAGGAGATTTTTTGTAAAATTTGCTAGGAAACATTCTGCAAAAGTCTCACCATTGAATGTTCCCCAAACCTGTGAAGAAGACAACCCAACGGAGAAGTTCCATGTTGTCGACTGGAAAATATTTCAAGCTTCTGTTGTTGAGGAAAAGTATTTTGTTCCACAGGTCAAGTTTATTGAAACTTTTCAGGAACAGGAAGAGCAACCAGAGGAACCAGAGCCAAAGACTGAGGAGGTTTCTCCCATTGAGCCCCTCATTCTTGAAGACGCCTCAAATGTCGCAGATCCGGAGAACTTGAAAACACTGATCCCGTTGAGTGAAGCGTTTCAAGTGGTGAAAGAAAAACCACACATTATATTCGATGACATGTCAGCGATTGAGTCCTTTGTGCCTGACGATGATTCAGACTTTGAAGACCTAAAATATTTTGTTCCACACGTTAAATTTATTAAAGATTTTCCAATGGAGAACGAGGAACCAGAGGTAGAATTTGATTTGGTTTCTCCTGATGAGTCCCTTCATCTTTCTGACATCATTAGCCTGGAAGATATTGTAATAGAGATACAATTGATTGAAGATTGTCAAGAACAGGAGGAACCAAAGGTAAAATATGATGAGGTTACAGCCGTCGAGCCCTTTGTTCCTCCAGAAGACATCGTATCTCTGGAAGATATTGTGCTAGAATTTGATTAAAGATTTTACATTTTTAACTTAGTTCGTAGTTAGATAATTTTAAATTTAGTACTTAGATCTTTTTATACTTTGTAGTTAGTTCCTTTTATACTTGTTCATGTTTAGTAATTTTTATACTTCTTTTTATACTTAGTAGTTAGTTCATTTTATACTTAGTTAGTAGTTAGGTCTTTTTATACTTAGTTAGTAGTTAAGTCTTTTTATACTTAGTAGTTAGGTCTTTTTAAAATTAGTTAGTAGTTAGGTCTTTTTATACTTAGTTAGTAGTTAGTTCATTTTATACTTAGTTAGTAGTTAGGTCTTTTTATACTTAGTAGTTAGTTCATTTTATACTTAGTTAGTAGTTAGGTCTTTTTATACTTAATTAATGGTTAGGTCTTTTTATACTTAGTAGTTAGGTCCTTATAATTATCTCACAATGGAATTATAATAACCTCATTATAACATTATATAGATACTATAATGAGACAGTAGCTCATTATAGATAGTATCTGAGATAATCAGTATACTGATACTATCTCAGTATGAGCTAGTATCTCATTAGAATATTATAATGATAATGATCATTATTATAATTATAATGATAATGATATAATGAGATACTATCTCTCAGTATAAGATAGTATCTCATTATAACATTATAATGTTATAGCATTATAATGTTATAATTATAATGTTATAATGCTATTTCATCTCTCATAATGAGATGAAATAGCATTATGTCATTATAACATTATATCTCATTATAACATTATAATGTTATAATGAGATACTATCTCATACTGAGAGATAGTATGAGATAGTATCTCATTATAAATTATAATATTGTAATGAGATTCTATCTCATAGTATATAATGCCATTGTATCTCAATATATTATATAGAGAAACTATCATTTGGTGCTGAAAGTGATCCGGTGTGAAACGGTAATACTACAGCATTAATCATCAGAAAACCGGTATTGATTCCGGTGTTTTAAAAGATTTACGTCAGTCTGCTTTTCTCCAGACAATAACAGTAATAAGGAGCTTATTGGTTATTTATGTTTTTAATTACAATAGATTTGACATATTTATTTCTTCAGTATTATTTTTTATGTCAGTATTAATGTTCAGTGACTCCATGACACTTTCAGTTTCACTCATTAAGACTTGATTAAGATCCAGCTTTTTTCTTTGTAATTTCTGTCCAGTAAAACTATTAATCTATAAATTAATAGTCCGGTCTAAAGATATAATCCATGTTTCTGCCCCATGCTTATATGGCATTGAAAGGATCTGCAACTTTTGTTTTTCCACTGAAAGCTCTGGTTTGCACAGTGAACACCATGTTGGTGAAATTGTATGGATGATACTGTGATGTCCCATTCTCCTGAAGGCAGCATAGAGCTGCACCATCAGAAACAGACATAAACTGGCTGCAGAGAAGAAGCGTTATGATTACTATAGTTGCAGTTATATCCATGTTTTAATGTTGCAGAGCTCGGTCTTTATGCAAATAGTTCAAAGTTTAAATTGACATTGTTGCACATCTTTTATCTGGTTTTTTTGTGCAACATTTAACAGCTAACATCAGAAAATGGCTCAGAACAAGAATATTTTTTCTGCTCTGGCTGCTGATTGGCCCACCGATTTTAACTTGAATGTCCATTCATGTAAAAATGATTTTTATTCCCATGGCTTTTTTGTTCTCTGGGAGATTATTTCTGTCAATAAATTCAGAGACAACCATAAAAATCAAAACATCAACAATAGTGGCAGTGATATTAAGAATAAAACAACATTCAGTGCAAAATGGCCCACAATCTTTGATGGAACCTGGATAATGGATAAGGCGGCACTGGCCCAAAAACGGTTGAGAAACACAACTCTAACAGTAATCATCATTACTGTCGTCTCTTCCTGCTGTTTGTCTCGCTCCCTCTTCCCCTCCCATATTAGTAAATCAATAAACATACACTTTATGCCATTTATTGATCCGTCCAGCCCCTCCCTTTGTGTTCACTTTGCTCTCTATTTTTTCACTCCATGAATATAAAATCTTGTTCCTCCGCCTGCCTCTGCCTGTCAGCCCCTTTCTCTTTATATCTCTCTCTGTGGGATATCCTATTTATATGGCTGGCACCTCCATGCCTCCACTGAAGTGTGTGCGTGTGTGAGTGTGTTTGATGTTAGTCTGAGTGGTTAACATAATACGAGTCCTCAGAGAGACGATGATGATGACGCTCAGGCACTCAAACACACACAGATACATAATTTTAGGACTTTTTTTTGGTCAGCCTTTCTGTGAACAATTTGAGCTTTTTTTATTTATTTTTTTGCATCCTCCAAGCTGCGCCGCAGTTATTATCCGTCGCATTCTTCCACTGTCCACACGGACACGCACCTTTGTTCCCCGACCGGCTTCCCATAATGATAAAACCCGGCATTATCTTTTGTTATTCATTATCGCAGATGGAGCCATCATTTCGCATCCTCCCTCTGCATATGTTTTTATTTATTCAAACCTCTTACTCTCTCTCTCTTTTCCATGCCCGTCTCCTCCTCTTTGCATATTTATTCAGGCACATCTCCCTCTCTGTTTTTCTCCCCTCTCCCCACTTTCTGTACCCATGTGTCCAGCTTTTGTTGGCTGCCTTGTTTCCATAACAACTTGCGACCTTTCACTCGGTGCATAACCATTTTTAATCAGAAGTAGGGAGGGAGGGAGGGAGAGGGGGTGGATTTGAAAAGGGTAACATTACTCAGGTGATGCGCTGAAACTGGTGAGAAAAACAAACCAACGAGAGCGACTGAAACGAGGAACGGAATGTGGCCTTGGTTCAGTCTGAAACCAGAAGAGTTGGGTTTTGAGTTTTCTGCTTTGTAACTAGTTACATTTACTCAATTACATTTACTTTGTTGAAAGAAGGTACTTTTAGGAGTATTTTTACTATGCTCTACTTTTTACTTTTACTTGAATAATTTAATTAAGAAGTATCTCTTCTCTTACTTGAGTAACATTTCATTCAGTGGATTTTCTACCCACTGAGTGAAAAACAAATATAGATATATATTTGTAAAAGCAACAATTTCAATTTGAGCAGAACTTGGCTGTAAAGTCGGGCTGACGACACCAAATAGAGCAAAACAAAAATATTTTAACCAAAAATTCCCCAGTCACAGACATACCTGCAGTTTTTGTTAAAGTTTCACAAGTTTTATATTGAAAGAAACTCATTTGGAAAAAAAAAAAATCCCTTATTTATTTTTTTGTTATTTATATAAATTATTATAATTTTTGTCTCTAAAATTCCCACATTTCCACCTCAGTTTATATTTTGGTACAACAGATTATGTAATTTTAAATATTAAATGATAATGTGATCATCACCTGGTATCTGAGTAGACTTTTTATCTGAGTAGACTTTTTACCAAATACTTTTTAGTCTTGCTTGAGTAAAATGAAAAAATTTTCAAATGAAAAATGTTTTAACTAAAAATCCACCAGACACAGAAACACACATGCAGTTTTTGTTAAAGTTTTATAAGTTTTTTAATGAAAGGAAAATGATTTGGAAACATTTTGTTTTCCTTGATTTAGTTATTTTTTGTTACTTATATGAATTATTATAATTTCCGTTCTTAAAATACAAAAAATGTTGGTCCATCTGATTGTGTACAATTCAGATTTTAAATGATCTATTTCTCATTGTAATGATGCATTTTATTTGTTTTAGAAATAACCTTGTAATCCGGTCTGTTTCTACTTGCATCTGTGATTCCCACTGCAGAATGATGGATTTTAGTGTGGATTGTTTGGCCTTTGTAACTCTTCTCAGATTGATGAGTCGCCACAATTGTTTCACTGAGGTCATGGCTGATGTCCTTCAGCCGTGGCAAGGTGTTCACATGCACCTGTTGGCCGCCAACCAGTAAACCGAAACAACTCCTGCTTTTATAGAGGAGTTCACACCTGCACCTGGCTCCTGTCTTCCTCTGGGAATCCTTTGAAAGCACCAAACTTTTAGGATTTTTTTTTTCCCAAAAATGTAACAGATTTTAATCCTTCACATTAATAAATAACAAATTAATACTAAAATTTGACCTATTATGTTTTCTTGAACGGATTAGAGCAGTAATACAGGCTATAAAAACATACTTATTGCATTTTTTTGCTCAAAAATGACTCATTTGAGTTTCTATCAGAATGAGTTATTTTAGCGCTTCTGTCACTTTAAATCCAAATAAGCTGCTGCTGGCCACGCCCCCTAACGGCTGGAACTACAACTGTAAAACTTCGTAAAGCAGGAAGTGGTTTCTGAATGGTAAGTCAACCCTCCATTGTGGTGTTATGCCAAGTCAAGGATGTCACCGTTATTGCGTTTGAACGTCTTTAATGTTGAACATAGGACTAACACATTCTTGGGTTGCTGAACAGTGTGTTTCGGCCTTAACGTCTCTCTGTATATGTCACTTCCTTATTCTACTCCAACGTGACCTTACACATAAAATAGTTCCATTACATTACATCACCCTTTCTTTGAGTCTTTTAAGACAAAGTAACAGATTAACAGTGGGTTTTCTGTTTGTGTTTTTTTTTTATATTAGCCTTAGCTGAAGTAAAATTTTAACTCAAGCCCAACAGGACCTTCTCAGAATAAACCAAAATAGCTGGATAACCTTTTCAGTTGGTGTAGTCAGCGTATCTTTTAGGTAATTTAACAACCCTGCCACTAGAAGTTGTATGAACTGGAGTCTCAGGTAAGCTAAGATTAACCAGGTCTGGAGAGTCACACCCTGATTCTACAGGTGAAAAAGATGGGTGTAGCTCAGTTTCACTCTGACCCTGTGGCAGTCCATCTGTTGTAGGAGTAGGTGGGTTACTGAGGATGGGTCTCAGGTGTCGGCGGTTCCTCCTCAAGACTCCTGACTTGGTCTGGACAAGGTATGATCGAGGTGAGGCTACTGTTCTACTTTTGTAGAACAGTAGCTGGTTCTGTCCATCCCTTTTTATTGTCCAGTTTCACTGAAACACTGTGTCCTGGTTGGAGTTCTGGTAGTGGTTTGGCATCATGTCTGCTGTTGTAGTTCCGCACATAGTTTTCTTTTGTCTTCACATCAGTTGATCTGACGAGCTGTAGATCCGGCCATGCAAGCTGCAACTTCGTTTCCAACATCGATATCGTGGTTCTGATCTGTCTACCTAGCATAAGTTGGGCTGGGCTCACGCCAGTTGCTTGAATGGGAGTTGATCTGTAAGTCATCAGGGCCAAAAACGGGTCAGTCTGTCTCAGAATTCTTTTAGCTGTCTGGACAGCCCTCTCGGCCTCACCGTTTGCCTGTGGGTAGTGACGACTTGTGGTAATGTGCTTGATGTCATAGTCCTTCACAAACTGTTCAGAGATTCTTCCTGAGAATTGAGGACCATTGTCAGTAACTAGTTCATTTGGGCAACCCCATCTTGCACAAATGTTTTTCAGGTTAGCAACTGTGGACTCACTTGACATGTTTTTGAGGTAGGCTAACTCAATATAACGGGAGAAGTAGGCGACTACAACTAAGTAGTTCAGTTTGTTAAGCTCACAAATGTCTGCAGCTATCCTCTCCCATGGTCGACCAGGCAGTGTGGTAGTAAGCAATGGTTCTCTCCTCTGAGTGGGTTTTGACTCTTGGCAGTGTGCACAAGCAGTAACCATTTCTCTTATCTCACTGCTTAATCCTGGCCACCAAACACTACATTTGGCTCTTTCTCTGCATTTCACAATGCCTTGATGTCCATCGTGAATACGCTGCAGAATCTCAGGCCTTAGCTGTTGTGGTATAACAATTCAGTCATTATACAGTAACAGGCCTTTTGACATGGTAATAGAATGTCTGTTAGCATAATATGGCTTCACCCCTTCCGGCACTTTATTTGAGTTTTTAGGCCAACCTGCCTGCAAAAAGGTTTGCACTGCTTGAAGGGTCACATCCTGCTGTGTGTGTTGTTTGATTAAATCCAACTTCGTAGGAGAAATAGGCCAAGAGCGTTGTGTTGCGTCTTCATATGCTTCCATTTCCTCCAGCAGTTCTGCTATTTCATGAGATGTGGACGCCTGTGGGTTGCGTGAAAGGGTATCTGCTACTAAAAGTTCTTTCCCTGGAACATACACAGCTGTGGGGTTGTACCGCATCATTCTCAGCAAAAGTCTCTGACATCTAAGCGGCACTGAGTGAAGATCTTTGCTGTTTATGAGAGGTATCAGTGGTTTGTGGTCACTCTGTAAGGTAAAAGAGTTCAGTCCATAAAGGTATCTGCTGAATATCTCACATGCCCAGACTGCTGCAAGACATTCCTTTTCAATTTGTGCATATCGTTGCTCTGCATCGGTGAGTGTTCTGGAACAAAAACTCACTGGTTTCAACTGTCCATTATGGTCTTGAAGTAAAACCCCTCCTAAACCATAACTGCTAGCGTCTGCACTGACAACAGTCGGTTTGGTTACATCATAGAATGCGAGGACTGGTGACTTTGTGACAAGTTCTTTCACTTTACTGAATGCTTCTTCTCGAGCGGTGTCCCAAGTCCAAGTCACATCACTTTTAAGCAGATCATTGAGAGGTTTTGTGATCTCAGAAAGATTTGGTAGGTATCTGCCCAAGTAGTGAATCATTCCAAGAATCCTCCTCAGATCGGAAACATTCTTTGGTGGTTCAAGTTCTGTGATTGCATTGAGTTTGGCTTCATCTGGCCTTATGCCATGTTCATCAATACAGTGTCCCAGATAATGGAGTTGTTTCTGACGAAGGAGGCATTTCTCATGGTTTAACCTTAACCCTGCTTCCTTAAGTGTGTCCAATGTTTTTTTTAGTCTCGCTTCATGTTGCTCTGGAGAGTCTGCATAAATGAGTATGTCGTCCATGTAGGTCGCTACTCCTTCTTGTCCCCCCAAGAGTTCTGTCATCTCACGCTGAAAGATTTCTAGGGCACTAGTAATACCAAATGGTAGCCTGTTGAAGTAGTATCTACCAAATGGCGTTATAAAGGTTGTTAATTTGGCACTCTCTGGATCAAGTGGTATTTGCCAAAATCCGCTTGCAGCATCTAACAGTGAAAACACTTTGGCGCCTGCCAGTTTAGGCAAGATGTCATCCACCGTAGGTAGGACATACTTTTCCCTTTTGACTGCTTTATTTAGCTCTTTCAAATCGACGCAGATTCTAATTTGTTCTTTGTTTTTCTTTGGCACGGGCACCATTGGAGCACACCACTCTGTTGGATCTGAGATTGGTTGAATGACTCCACAGCTCACCATACGATTCAACTCTTTCTTCACTTTTGGTAACATGGGAACTGACACTCGCCGTGCTGTTGTCACACTATAGGGAGCTGCACCCTCTCTTAGAGTGATCTTAACAGGTTTGATTTTTAGCCTTCCTATTTCATCAGGACAGGATTCACTGATTTGTGCTGGAGCTCTTATTTCCTCCATGCGTTTTATCAGACCCATGGCAACTGCAACATTGTGACTCAGGAGGTAGCTGCATTGGGGTCCGTTAATCACATTGACTTTAAATCTGAATCTTTTGCCTTTTCTCATTGTGGTGGCTATAAAATAACCCGTACAATTCAGTTTGCCTCCGGGGCTGTCTAGTTTGTTTGTCGGTTTTCTTAGTTTTGGCTTAAAGGCAAGCTTTTCAAATGTCTCTGATGGTATAACACTAGTATCAGCCCCTGAGTCAATTTTGAAGACGATATGAGAACCTTGTATTGGCAGGTTTACAGTCCAAGCTTTTGAAGAATCTTGTACGTCTGTGACTCCTCCCAGAAAATATGTCGCATTTCTTTCAATGTTCCTTCTAGGTGCAGTAACTTCACTGACCACACGGGAGCGACACATGACCGCAAAATGACCCAGCTTTTTACAGCTTCTGCACTCGGCATTCCTAGCTGGACATTTATCATTCTTTGCATGTACTCGACCACATCTTGTGCATTTGCGACCTTTATTAACATTTTGATAGTGTTTTGGTTTGACTCCTCCTGTGTTCTGTGCTTTGTTGGCATGGCTTTCGCTGTGTGTCAGCCTCTCTCGGTGTTGTTGGCGCTTGTAAGCCACTTCACTCAGGTTAGCGCAAACATTAGCTCCTTGCTCGCTTACGTGCTGTTTTACTTGCTCTGACTGTCTCATGAGTTCCACCGCTTTACTGAGGGTTAAGTCAGGCATCAAGTGCAGCTTCTCAGACATTTCTTTGTCAAGTATTCCTATGACCAATCTGTCTCGGATATTTTCTTCTTTAACGCGGCCAAAATCACAGGTGTCTGCTAATTCATGGAGAATTCTTATGTATTCCTCCGCGGTCTCCCCCGACCTCTGAGCGCGCTGATGAAAACGAGCTCTTTCATATATTGTGTTCACTTTGGGGACGAAGTAGTTGTCTAGTTTGTTTAAAACTATCTCATACTCCTCTTCGTCTTCCCCTTCGTCGAATGTGAACGTCTTGAACACTTGTTCCGCTTCCTTCCCGAGTGAATAAAGCAACGTACAGACCTGGACCTCGCCGTCTTCTAGGTTTAGCTTTGTGGCTACCCGGTAGCGCTGAAATCGCTGCCGCCACTCAGGCCACTGCTCCGGCCGTGAAAAATCAAAGGCTTCTGGAGGTGGGAACTTTGCCATCGTCCGACGTCTTCTGACACCATGGGGTGTTATGCCAAGTCAAGGATGTCACCGTTATTGCGTTTGAACGTCTTTAATGTTGAACATAGCACTAACACATTCTCGGGTTGCTGAACAGTGTGTTTCGGCCTTAACGTCTCTCTGTATACGTCACTTCCTTGTTCTACTTCAACGTGGCCTTACACATAAAATAGTTCCATTACATTACATCCATAACAAAAACACTTGTCTTTCCCAGCTGTAAAACAAGCCAAACTCAAACTGGGTTACCTAGCAACCCAAATCGAGTTCCAGCACATTTGGGCTTAACTGGGGTTGCTAGGTAACGGGCTGGGCCTGCTTATTTGTGACGCTGCATTCCGGAGATGTTTTGAAACGGCTCATTTTCCCAGACACCCAAACACATTTACAGCAATAAATATAATATAGAAATAATTTTTCCATGTGTAAAGGAATTTAGTTTGTATTTTTGAACATGACTTTTTAAATATATGCATACATTTTCATCATGCGAGCTAGGTGCTAGCTTAAGTAGCCGCTTATATCGCATGTGCTTTGATTTTAATCTTCAGCTCAGAACTACAAATGGCGGCGAGGACAAGCTCTACGTTTCAAAGGTTAGCTTCAGGCGGGACAGTGGCTTTTTGTTTCAGGGCTGGAGCTCCGAGAGATTCCTGAGTGAGATAAAGCTGTTAATGGATGACTTGGTCACTTTCTGAGGTGAGAATCTACATGGTATAGACACAGTGTAGATCGAAAAAAAATGCAGAAAAAAACCCCCTCAAAGTTTGAGATTAATTTTCTAGAAAAAACAGAGACATTCCTGAGTTTCAAAAGTTTAAAATTTCGACTGAAAAGCTAAGAAACTTTGAGATTAGCCTCAGAAATTTGTTGTTTTCTTGCTAATATTCAAAAAGTTGAATATTAGTAAGAAAATATTCTTGCTAATATTCAAGAACATTTAGCTAATATTCAAAAAGTTGAATATTTGCAAGAAAAAATAAAAATTTTGAGAATCGTCTCAGAAATTTTCTTGGAAAAACATAAAAATGTCGGACCTTGAAAAAGAACTTTTGGATCTAAACTGTTCAGGCTTTTTTCTCTCTTTTTTTGTGTGCTAATTTTAGACTTTTCGTACTCAGAAATAAACTTCTTGTTTAAAAATTTCTGAGCTAGAAAAGTTTAAAATTTTCAAAAAAAAAACTTTTAAATTGATCTTAAAAATTCACTGGAAATTGTGGAAGTGCAAAAGTCTAAAATGTGTATGACTTCTAAACTAAGAAATTTTCAAGTTGAAAATTTTGAAAAGTAGAGAATTCTTGATTTTTGAAACTCAGAAATTTTATTTTTATTGAGAAAATTTCTGACTCCAATCTCAAAATTGTAATAGTTTTTTTTTTGTCTCCATATTTTTGATTTTTCAAACTCAGAGATTTTCATGTTTAATTTCTGGAAACTTTCTGAGATTAATTTCAAAATTTCAGATTTTTTTTTAGAAAATATTCTACTTTTTAAACTAATAAATTTCCATTTTTTCTAGACGATTTCTGAGATTAATCTCAAATGTCTTGAGTTTTTTATATATTAATCCATCCATCCATTTTCTTCCGCTTACCAGACATTTTCTGGAAAAGCATGGCAATTCAAAAACATTCGATTTTAGAAACTTTTTTTCTAGAAACTTTCTAAGATTAATCTCAAATTTTCAGATTTTTTTTTTTTTAGCAAATATTCTACTTTTCAAACTCATAAATTTCTGTGTTTTCACAAAATTTCTGAGATTACTAGTTTAATCTGAGACATTTTTTAGAAAAAAATGGAAATTTACAGTTTACCTTTGAAACTTTTTTGTAGAAACTTTTAGAGTTTTTTTTGTGTGGGAATGTATTAATTCTTTTTTCAGTGTTGCACATTAATGTCCTTCTGGCAAATGAAGTCTCTCGCCATGATGAGTGTGGCAGCAGCTGCTGTTATTAATGGGCAGAGTGAGCTGATAAGTTAAGGAGAAGCAGAAACGTTGGTGTTTGTAGTTTCCGTGTGATGTGTATGAGCTCATAGTGGGGGTCATGCCAACATGGGAGGGATCGGACCGTCAAGTGGACAGCTCTGTAGCCCGCCCGCCCACTGCGCTCCACTCCACTCCACTCCACTCCACACCGGGAGCAGCGCGTCAGGGCTGATGCAGCCAGGCGAACATCGATGGACTGACGAGGGAGGAACAACAAAAACAAAACCTCTACGCAACTAGAATAAACCCATAAGAGCTGCTCGGCGGGTGAGAATAAAACTGTGACGCAGCGCTCTCTTACGGGTCCCGGTCCAGGTCAGTGTCGGTTCTGGAGACAGTCAGAGGCGGACAGTGGAGTGGAAAAAGCGTCGGGGAGCGGACACAGCTGGAGCTCCTCTCCGTGAGTTATTTCTCCTGAATTTAAAACTTCAGCTTTTGAACGAAGCCGCTGTAACAACCAGCGGCCGCCGCTCCGCTCGCTCTTTATCTGCGTGTTTATTTAATGCGACATTAGTCCTCACAGCTGCCAATTAGGCACAGGACGCAGGCGCGAGCGCGCACTGAGACAAACTGACGGCTCGGTGCGCGAGAACGGCCAAAGCGGATTCCTGTCGCGTGACAGAGCCGGCAGATGTTGCCACGCGCCCCGAGGCTTCAAACGATAGATAGATAGATAGATAGATAGATAGATAGATAGATAGATAGATAGATAGATAGATAGATAGATAGATAGATAGATAGATAGATAGATAGATAGATAGATAGATAGATAGATAGATAGATAGATACTCTATATTAAAGTTTAAATATTTTGAGCCAATGAGAAAGTAAATACTGTAAATACTGTGTGTGTTAAAATATTTAATATAGCCTATATTTTATTTGCAACGTGAATGTTTTTAATTTATTTTTGAAATCATGTCTTGTATGAAAACGTTACATTTTACTATTTGTAAGCAAAAATAATTTTAAATGTGAAAGTACAGTATAACAAAAGCTGGAATTATTTTTGAAGGTTTTATTTACTGTGTAAATGTCATGAAGTTTTTTTGTACTTTGAGTTATAATAAATACTGTATATTTAGTCAGAGCTTTTGTATACTCTATATATGAATTATATAGAATTATTAACTATATATATATATATATATAATTATATAATTTTCACTATGAATGTTGTTAGTACCCACACTCCATTTTATTATTTTTATGATTTTAAAAAAAAATTAAAAACATGCATTTCTCTCAATATGGTGCTCATATTTACTATCTGAAATTTTTTTAGAAATTATTTTTATATGAACCTTAAAAAAAAACAATGATTAGTTTTATTTGTAATGAAAGTTTATTTTTACAATTAAAAGTAAGTGAACTTTTACCAGAAATCTTTGTTTTGTTTTACATTGAAATTTACAATAATATTAATTGAAATAAACATATTTCCATTTGTAGTTTAATGCAACACTCAAAATGTACTTTTTTGTCTATAAAATCTCTTAGATATTCCCTAAGATTGTTTTATTCTAGCCAGTTTTTGCCTTACAAAACTGACGGCTCCAGTCGATTTGATAATTACGTTCAAATTTGCAGACGAGGAAGACTTCCCAACATGCATTAGGTCTATTAACATCCCTGGTTTAGGCACGTTAATCACTGTGCTGCCAGTTTTTTCCGCTCCAGCACTGCCATATTCTTAAACCTAATCTGGTGGTTAATAGCGCTCATATTTGTAGCTCAGGGCTCATATTTTGTGCAGCTTTCTGCTGGCTTTGAAAGGCTAATCTGTCCCTGATATAAGCGCATTGGTCGGCCTGCCATCTGGACTGTATTATAGCGGAGAGGAGAGGGCATTTGAATAATTGATATTTAGCTATTTATAGGAGGATTATTCTGTTCATGTTGCACCAGGGCAATCTATCTATCTATCTATCTATCTATCTATCTATCTATCTATCTATCTATCTATCTATCTATCTATCTATCTATCTATCTATCTATCTATCTATCTATCTATCTATCTATCTATCTGTCTGTCTGTCTGTCTGTCTGTCTGTCTATCTGAAGTGGATTAAGGGTGTTGCTGTTCACACTACTCTCACTCCATTTCACTCTACAAGGACAGTTGACCATTGTTAGCCCTCTCTCAAGCCTCTTTCCCATTTTTTTGATGGTGAAAGTGTGTGTGACGATAAACACTCTGATCAAACAGAGCTTAACAACCTGCCCAAACAGATAACACACTGAGGGGGAGGAAAAGAGAGGATGGCAGAGGAAGGAAAAGGGGGGGAAAAGTGGGAGGGAGGTTAGGTTCGTGAAAAACAGAGATGAGGACTGGCTCTTTGTGTTTGAAATGCTCCGTTGTACAAAGGCAGGTGAAAATAAGCCCATGTTTATAATTTGGGACATATAAAAAGAACACACAGTTGTTATTTCCAGTTTTTGTTAGGTTGTGGCGTACGGATTCAAGCACAACAGGAAGTATAGAACGAAACCCGGAGGATGATGCAAGGCAGAGATCATGAGCCAGATGTTACCCAGTGCCCTACCAGCACATAGCCTGACCCCACAGGCTGTGAACCTCTTTCTCTCTGTCCTACGTCTGATTTTGGTTCAGCCTGATAGAAATCTATTGCTTAACAATAAATATTTTGTGTTGTGGAGGTAGAGCAGGCGTCCATGTTTACAGATGCGACAGTTCGCAGCCATTCTGGGTTTGATTCTTGACTATGAAACTTTTCTCTCTTCCTTATGACTGTCAATAAAGGCCTCCAGTGCCACAAAACCCAATTAATATGTTTCATATTTATTCCAAAGTTTAAAACTGAGATTTGAGTGCAACATGTCAAATATTTAAAGACCTATTTTGCAAAATTCACATTTTTATACTTCCAAGTGGATTTCTGCTGCTCCTACTAACAGCCCACACTAAAAAAAAAAAAAAAACCCAGCAAGCTGTTTTTTGGGATCCAGAAAAGAAACCATTTCAAAAAACCTCCATACTGCTAAGTCACAACAGGCACTGTGCTGTTGCCTAGCAACCCCAGGGAAGCCCAGTCTGTCACCTATCAACCAAAATGGAGTTCCAGCACATTTGGTCAACTGGTTTTACTGCCGAATGCAGTAAAACCAGCATTCGTGCACTTCCAGCACTCCTGTTGGTTGTGTTGGAAGTGCTACTAATGCTTTTCAAAGATCTATTGTGTATGATTACGCATCTGTTTGCAGCCATTTTCATGTGAGAGTGGGGGCCAACTTAACATTTGGGGCCAACTGAACGTTTTGTGCACAATCATAATAAAAATGTTTTGTATAACTCAGAGACCTATCTTATTCCAGGAACCTTTAACAAACAAAAACATTACCCTCGTAAGCTGTAAAATATTTACACTTGAAGCTGGTAAACATGGTTAAAATTAAACTCAGAAGGGCGTCAGACCCAGCTTACCCGTGCCGCAGTGTGAGGACGAAATCAATAACAAGCCAATAACAAAATATGTCTTAAAATGTTAAGTATTCACACAGCACAGCAAAGCTTTCACTGACACTATGTGACTAATTTAATCGCATAGACCTGGTAGAAGTACAAATAATATTTATGATTTGCAATTTTTGTTATGTTTATGCATGTGGTGGCCATCTTGGATTATGAGATTGGGGTTTGTGGCAAACAACTTAGTTTCAAGGTTGGATGTTTGACTTTAAGTGATTCTGTTGGTGATTTCTCTGACTCCGTCCGTCCGTCTGTCTTTAAGGTTCTGTTCGGTTAAAGTTCTCCTCCCTGTTTAATTTTTGCAGATCATCATTATAGAGATCCAAGCGGAAGAGGCTGCAGCCTTTGACTGATTAGTGGCCTGTTTTGTTGTCCAGGTTAGTTGAGCATTCATGTTCTGACCACATTACATTAAAATAATAGATTAATTCACCAAATCTCACATTAAAAAATATTTTGATTAGAGATATTTTCTTTCACTGAAAGGAAAGGAAACTAATTTTAATGTGACATTGGGAATGTAAAAGACTGCTCTCATTTTGTTTTTGTAAGAGTAATCCTTATACAAAAGTGTCAATGCTTTAAATTTTTTAGCCCTTTTATTGAGAGATTCTAGTGCAAATTGTGCGTATAATAAAAATGTTTCTGTTATTCATCATTTTGGAATCTGAATAACTTTGGACCAAACCAAGCAAATAAAGCGCCTTACAGAGGTATTTATATTTCTTAATTTTTCCACATGTCAAGTTTTTAACCACAAATGTGGTATTGTGCAAGTTAGTGCGTTTTAGACTAACACAACAGGAAACACAAATATTTCCAAATTAGTACCACAAACACTCTGATTTCTATTGCAAAAAAACACAAAAAGAATCACAACAACCTAGAGGGACTGAAAAGATGTTCAATAATATCATTTAATTTTAGGAATTTATTCATATATTAACAGTCGGTGAACAGGTTTTATCAATACATTCTGGCACAACCGGTCCTTTAAGAACATTCATAATTTTGATTTGGCTCAAAACCAAAATTAATTGGACTCCCCTGATGTAGAGGGTTGAATAGTAATAAACTGAACACTTTTTATATTTTTATTTCTTAAAAAAACAAAAACTAACTCCACAGGTAAAGTGTAACTAGCCCCCTTGTTAAGGCATAAGCCCCGCCCCCTGACACATTTAGAAAGCTTCATAAAGTGGGTGGAGCCAAGAGACAGAAAGGGGCGTGGCCAAGTTGTAGTGCGGTCAGGATGAGAGGCACTGTTGCCAACTTATCCACTTTATCGTTATATTTAGCAACTTTTCAGACCCTCAAGTGGCTTTTATTCAAAAAAGGATCAATTTATACAGTTTATCTGCAAAAAATAGTTGATTATAAGTGATTTAGTTTAGCTAAATCACTTATAATATACACTGAAGTTTGCAGTAGTGGATATGAATACCAGTTTTATATTCACTTTTATATTTTTTGAACAACAAAAACTGTTGAAAATGCAGAGCCAAACTTTTCTGTGTTTTTCTTTGCAGTGATGGATTCACCTACAGACCTTTTCGATGACTCCTCCCCCCAGATACGGACTTTTACTCCCGGTCTCTCCTCCGCAGACCTCCCTGGAGTCCACACCGCTCCCGGTTTCAGACCCCCAGGATTCCCCCTCATCCACCATCTCCTCCAGCCGGGCGGAGGCCCACGGAGGATCCCGACTGCAAACCGGAGCGAAGTGACTGCCACTCAAATGGAGCAAGAAGAGGGGATGATGGAGGGAGAGGACGAGTTGACGGAGGTGAAAAGGAAGTGCAACGACACTGTCCTCATGGCTGAGTGGAGTCAAGACGTCATGAAAGTGAAAAGAATGAAGCTGGAGTGCAGGCAGAAAGATAAGGAGCTGGAGGACGGAGGGAAGAGGAGAGAGGGGAGGAGACGGGAGAGGGAGGAGCTGAAGGAGCAGCTTGAGGAGGCCAGGGAGAGACTGCAGGCCCTGCAGGAGAAAGTCTGGAGGGCATTTGGGGAAAAGGCAGAGAAGGAGGAGAAGAAAAGGAAACATCTAAGGTGTGATGGCGATGGAGATGAAGGGATGGTGGAGGATGAGGAGGACGTCACAGGAGAGATGTTTGATGAGGAGGACATCGATGGTGCCGAGATGGAGAAGGAATCTTTCTCCCTGCTTTCGGTTTCCCATTTTGACAACTTCCATAAACGGAAAGATGAGTTGCAAAAAGACAGAGAAAGGCGGATAGAGAGAGGAAGAGAAGGAGACACGGAGGGCATTATGGAGGGATCGAGACTGTGGCTGGAGTGCAGAGGTCTAACGAGGGGAGACTGGGACGGAGGAGCTGAAGATGAGGATGAGGAGGGAGGACAGAAGTTTGCTCAGGCACTGAAGTTGGAGCTGGGCAGCGCCGTGGCGCGAGTCATTGACCGAGTCCTTCGTCTTTACACAGAGATGATGGACCATTCCTCCCCTCCTGCTGCCATATCCTTCCACCCGTCTGATCAGGCGCATGATGGAGGGAAGGAGAGGGATGGCTGGATGGGACTGTTGACGAGAGGAAGAGTGGAGGAACCGATGAAGGAGAAAGAGGACGGACACAGAGAGCAGCAGCTCAAGAAGTTGGTTCCTCCTGGACCAGATCTGGCAATGCCATTGGCCATTCACAGGTCGCCTGACACGCGGAAGACCTTCCCTCTCCTCGGACCGCCGCTCTCCAGCAACATCAACTCCTCTCACCCAAACCTCCCCCTTCATCACCCCTCTTTGACCCGACCCACTCCTCTCCCTCACCCTCCACTCTTGCCTCCGGCTTCCCAGCCCAAAGAGACTTCCTCCTCCATCTCCTTCCACCCCTCTTCATCGTCCTCTTCTTCCTCCTCGTCCTCCTTCCCTGCACCACCTCCGCCACCTCCTCCTCCACCTCCACCTCTTCCTCTTCCATTACTCCACTACTCCATGCAGCAGCTCTTCTCCCGCTCCCTCCACCACCCACAGCTCCCGCATCTCGCTCCATCTCGGAAGGACTACCTGAACTCCGACCCCTTTCTGGAATTCTCCTCTCACGCCTCCTTCCCTCCGCTCCCTTTCCTCGGACACCTGGACCCATCGCTGACTCGCCACGGAGTCAGAGAGAGGGAGAGGGGGGTGAGAGGAGACGGGAGCATCAGAGGAGGCGGAGGAATGGACGGAGGAGAGCTCTACCTGACCGCAGGCGGGATATCCTTTTTGTCATTTGACGGAAGGAATAACAGAGAGGATTGTGTTTGTTCATGTTTGTCCTTAACCAGTGTCATGTTTACACTCAGGAGGGATTGTCTCCCTGCCATCTGAAGAAAGCTAAGCTCATGTTCTTCTACACACGATACCCCAGCTCCAACACACTCAAGACCTATTTCCCTGATGTCAAGGTAAGTGTGCCTCAATGATCCATCCATCCATAGTCCCTAGCTATTCAAGACAGGGTCACACGGTACAGTACAGGAAGACCAACCAACCAACCAACCAACCAATTAACCAACCAACCAGTCAACCAACCAACCAACAACAAATTGACCAACTAATCAACCAACCAATCAATCAAGTTTGTGTGTGTAACACAAACAGCCTTGTTGTGAAAATCAATCAAGTTTGTGTTATACACACAAGTTGGTTTGTGTTATACACACAAACTTGATTGTGTGTATAACACCTTGTTGTTATACAACAACTGCCTTGTTGTGAAAATCAATCAAGATTTTCACAACAAGGCAGTTCAGAGTGCTTTACATCTTAAAAACACAAGAATAAAAAGACAAACACAACATGCAGTCAACATTTGTGAAAACCAGTAACAGACATTACAGTTTGACAAACGCCGTCATCAAGATCGTCAATATGCATCAAATATTTTGGTCAATGTTTCAAAGGAAACATCTACACAGGTGGATTTCTAGTCAAAATTGAAAGAAACTCAGTGTTTCGGCTATTTTCTGGAAGTGTGTTCCAAATTTATGATACACAGAAGCTGAATGCTGCTTCTCCATATTTGGTTGTGGTTTTCAGAGAAGCACCAGAACCAGAAGACCTGAGAGGTCTGGAAGGTTAATACAACAGCAGCAGATCTTCAGTGTATTGTGATTCTAAGCCGTTCAGTGATTTATAAACTAACAACATTATTTTAATGTCTATTTTCTGAGCTACAGGAGCCAGTGTAGGGATTTTAAAACATACTCGAACCAACTCTGCCAGACCAGAGCAGTGCTTACTTTACTTCAGACAAGACTCCAATCCGTCTGTCCTCCTGTTCCTCAGCTCTACCATTGGTCCTGTATAAGACACAAAATTGATCTGTACCTCTCTGTCCTTATAAAAACCAGCCCCTCATTCTACGCTTTGCTTTGTACAGAGGCTCTCGACCTTTGGCTGTTCAGAAAATGCTTGCCGCTTATTTTACCCAGTTGCTAACTTTTGTTAGTGAGGTCGACAGGTCAACGACTCAGAAATTGCATGTGCTGTGACCAACCCTGACATTTTTGCCAGCAATAAAATGTCTAAAACATTCCTTTTGCTCAGAGTTGAATTGTAGTGTGTTAGCGTCACTATTAGCATATTAGCTGAAATGTGCCCACCTGAATTTACTGGCCTTATCATTTAAGAGTCTTTCAGTCTCAATCAATGAATGGCCTTCTTTATATATTCATTTTAAATGCTCTTTAGAACACAATGTAAATAGATTTAAAGTTCAGAATCAGAGTCTAAATTCATGTTTGATCCACTGTATAAAACAGAATATTCAGAAATTGGCAGGAAGGTCAATCAACCCCGAGGAGAGTAAATGCAGTATTAAAGTTCAATGTTTTAACCAGTTTAGAAATTGCATTTTTTCCACATTAGTGGAAAATCGACAAAGTTTTGCACATATTTGAAATGGAAACGCAGATAGTGTTTTGTCTGTAGGTTTTGAGACGGTGTTGCGATTTAAATCTCAGAGCAATTCCTGCACGTTTTCACAATGTTTAACAAAAGTCTGGACACAAGCCATACGCACCACGCCAACTATATTTAACAGAGGTGTAAAAAGTCATACGGTGACTGCAGGAGCACAGCCTCCAACCGTTATTCAATCCCTTAAATAAAAAAGAATAATTTCCAACTATTTTTACAATTTTTGTTCCCACTGAAAGAATTTTCTGAACCTAGATGTTTAGTTTCTCTAGATTATTATGTGTGAGCTGCTGCAATGAGGCAGAATTAGTTTTACACTTATTTAAATGTTCTGCTGAGGGATCAAAGCTGTGACCTTAATTAGTTTTAGGCTTCAGGGTCAGCCAGCACAGGTGTTGTCAGCTAACCCTGAAGCATCAAGCAGCCAAGCTTGTCCAAACTCAAACTGTACAGACTAAAAATAGCTGCTCTCTGGTTTATTAATAATTTTCAAATAAATAAAAGCTGGATGTTGTTTTGCAGTCTGTCCAACCCATGAAATAAAAATATTATGATACTATAAATAAAGCTAATAAGCATCGTTCTCCTGCTGTCTAGTTTAACCGCTGCGTGACCTCGCAGATGATTAAATGGTTCAGCAACTTCAGGGAGTTTTTCTACATCCAGATGGAGCGATTTGCACGCCAGGCGGTCCGCGAAGCTCTCACCCGGTGAGTTACACTCAGCCCCGAATTTACTCCATTTGCACTAGAGCCTGATAGTATTTATTTTAATCTTTCTTACAAATTTAATTATCTATTTTCTCTGCAAAAAGGACAGCAATGGAACAATATATAGATTTAATTAGGGGTGAGCAAAGTGCGGCTCTTTGACTGCAGTTTGATTTAAATTTGGCTCGTCCAGCACAGGCGGACATTTTTAGCAACAAGAGTGAAATTATTACCGACATAATTTTCTTGAAATGGAAAATTTTAAGTACAACACAAAGTATTCATCTCTTTAAACGTTTTTAATAAGAAGATCCACGTTTATCCAGATGTTTGATTTTGCTGCACCTTAATCAACTTTTATATAATTTGTTAAATTTGCCTAAATATAGCAAGTGTTTTGAAAGAAAATGACCCAAATCCTGTTTTTATATAACTAAGAATAAATCTGTTCAATCAAACCCAAAAGAATTTGAAAACTAGATGAAACATTTTTATGTTTTGCATCAGTTTCCTAAAAAAAACTAAAATTGGACTACTTCATTTGATTAATTTCAGTTTTCTCTTTTTATATTTTCTTGTGAATACTTTTGACACAACATTTTAGCCCACGTGAAAAAAGTTTAAATGTGTTTTGAAGCAACTATAAAAACTGATCAATATGGTATTTATAGTTCTTTTCCCTCTCATACCATTAATCATATAAGCAGTTTCACATAGCAACAAATGTAAACAGAAAAAATGATTTGTGTCGCTTGAAACTTTGATTAGTTTGAGCTCATTTAGATTGTTTGTGTTCTAATTTGTTCAAGTCAACAAATGTTTGTAAAACGGCCGAATTAAATGGAGGATTTTTTTTTTTAACGCAGGGATGGCGCAGCTCGTGTGGGCCGAGAGAACCAGCTGCGAGTGGGTCGAGATACGGAGCTGTACCGCATACTGAACATGCACTACAACAAGAGCAACGTCTACCAGGTCAGGACAGGATATTACATCAGTACAGAAGTTTACATACATGCATGTCATGCTAATTTGAGTTACTTTAACCATCTTTCACCAGGAGGGAATGAGTGCATAAGAAACAGCCGTTTTAAAAACAAAACGTAGGAGCACAAGGTTCAATTTATAGTCATAGACAGATTTATTGTCATCCAACTGTACATTGAAAGATGTACAAATTGAAATACATTTTGTTGTATAATAAACAAATAAATAAGTAATAATAAAAGGATCAATATAAATGTATGTAATAAAAGATGGATCACAGAAATTACATAAATCATTAGGTTTCTGGCATAAATTTGTTAGCCTATTGGATTTACTCTTTAAATTAACTCCATTTAAATTGTTTTTTATTGGCTCACTCCCAGTTTTAAGGGAAGCACAAATACTTTCCATATGGTGGAGCTGGAGTCATTCCAGATTAACTGGTTGGGATGTGTGTTTTGGATCTGTGTCCTGTTAGGAAAACCAAATTTTGTCAGTGTTTCTACCAAAACTGTCCTAAGCTGAGCTTTTATTGTCGAATTACATCCAAAATTCACATTTTGCCTGTTTTTGTTCTTCCATTTGGGTCTCAACTGCTTCTAAAAAACAGACATAATAAAACAGTCATTTAAAAAAAAGCATCCAGCTATTTTTTGCCAACAAGTTAATGTTTTTAGGGTCTGGAAAACGAGCCGTTTAGATCCATTCAAGAGGCACTGCCCCCGTTACCTAGCAACCAATGTGAAGCCCAGCCCGTTACCTAGCAACCCAAAGAAAGTTCCAGCACTTTGGTTAGCTGGTTTTACAGCCCTTTTCACTGCTGGAAAAGACAAGTGTTTTGTTGCTGACTTACCATCCAGAAACCAGTTGCTGCAATCTTCTTAGTTATGCAATTAATGTGTTGTTTTACTTAGTTGTAGGAATTATTTTCAACTTTTTGGGTAAGAAAACACTGATTTTGTTGCTTATAATTGGACTTGATAAAGCAATAAAAAATGTCCTAGACTTCAATCCCATTGAAAATCACACAATTTAAATGAAACATCAACATTTCTGTTCAAAAGAGTGGGTAAATATTCTGTCAGAAGCTTGTTTTTCTACATTCTAAGTGGAATTTATTTAAACATTGCTTGCTTCAATATACACTTGAACCAGAATGTATAATTTTTTACTGGTTTGAACTAGAACATTTCCCCCAATATAATGAAATATTTGTTTTTAAATGTAATTGAAAAATGGGGTTGTATTTTCATTCTACTCAGGAAAAAAAACATCTCAAATAAATTGCCTGTAATAAATAAACCTCTATCTTCTGACCAAAAATGTAAATATTACACAGTAGCAGGTACAGTATTTTGAAATACAGGACACAAACTGCTAAAACTGTTTTTACCTCGTCACAAAATGTACATCTTTTTTTCACCACTAGTCGGCAGTAGTGGTCCACTAAATTTACAGCAAAATGTCAGAAAAAAGCTGACATTTAGTGAATCAGGTTGATATTTAAAACCAATAACTTTTAAAATCTAAAATTAAAAATAGCGCCTGCTTTTAAAAAACTGTGAAATATGTTATTTATCTTTATAAAACTATCATAAACCTCCACTGTCTGCAACAGATTACAGGAAATGAGAGAAAACGTAGAGCTTGAAGAAGACGACAAATGGCTAAACAATGTACAGCATCAAGCACCGAGCCAATTCACAACAAAACTTAAAAAAATACATTTATAAGCGGAAATGTACAGTCAGGCCAAGCTAAACATACAGAGAGATTTCCGAGTTTGGTGCCTCTGGTAAGGCAAATTTTACCAGGCTTGGAGGGGAAATCTCTCTCAATTTTTCTTGTATGTGGTCCATGCTCGTTTGCAGCCTTTACTTCCTGTTTATTACAGTCATAAGAAACGTCAAAGTCTGACAAAATTACACATTGACTGGTCGATTTGCTCCAAACCAGTAGATGGAAATGCAGCTAATTCACATTTTCCATTTTTTTTCTCTCATAATTCACAACAGTTGGTTGGAAACGTAGTCAGTGTGTTGATTTTGAACTTCTCTTTATAACAACATGAGACCAAAAGGACAATGATCCCAAACACAAAGTCAGATCTACAAAAGAAGGGCTGAAAAAGAAGAGAATGGAGGTATAGCAGTGGTCCAGTCAAAGTCCGGACAGCAACTTGATTAACATGTTTGCAACTTCAATAAACTGAGTGCTGAAAATGATTATGTACTAAATAATGACTACTATTGGAATCTGTTGTGTCTCTTGAAGTTGAATTTTACTTATTTTTTAACCTTTTCAAATCTAAATAATTTTTTATTTTTTTTTATCACACTGAAAGAGGGTGTACTTACTTTTTTATAATTACTGTTTATTTTTCATTTGCTGCTTTTAAATAATGATAATCTCTTGAACTAAGGGTTTGCCTCCTCTATCAGTATGTGTTGCAGACTTTGACTGGTCCCTTTCTCTGTGCAGGTTCCTGAGAGGTTCATCGAAGTGTCAGAAGTGGCGCTGAGAGAGTTTTACTCGGCCATTTGGACTGGGAGAGACAGCGACCCCTGCTGGAAGAAAGGAATATATAAAATCATCTGCAAGCTGGACAGTCCTCTGCCGGATGCCTTCAGGATGCCTGGCTGTCCGGTGGGCTGAGCTCCGTGTTTCTCCTCCACATGAACTCCAATGCATGCTCAATCACATTCTTATCAAGGTTTAAATAAATTGTCAAACTGTAAATGATGTGTCTGGTTCCCAGTTTGAGGTTAAAAACCGTTATTTAGGACATAAACACAGGACAGACAGTGGACACACTCAGTGCTGTAACGAGAGTCTTGTGACGGCACTTATCTCGGCCATGCCGCTGAATTAAAAGCAGGAATTTCTTCTGCAAACATTCCTCTGCAGTCAGGCTGGAAACCGCAGCTTTTCTACATTACATGTTTGATAAAACTCTCCTGAAACCGAGCGCTGAAACAACCTCGTATTGTTTATTCTGTCACAGATTCATAACGAGTCCCTCTGTATGTGTGAGGCTACGTTTTACTGATGATTAGCTGGAATTCCAGAGAAACATTCCCAGTTATTCCAGTGAAAATTTAATTTAAAGTACCCGTTCAATACTTCGTCCACAAACTTCATTGGGATTTTATGTGACATCAACAGAAAATAGTGAAGTCAAATGAGATGGTTTTCAACATTTGTTTTTACAAAAGAAAGTGGGACATACATTTGTTTTCAGCCCACTTGAGTCTAAACTAGCGGTTTTCAAAGTTTTTATAAAGCATTACCACCGTTTTAACAAAGAGTTGGACTTTTTCAGCTTGTTATGTCATAAAAATTAAACCGAACTATTCTTTTTCAATTGCACCACTTTACAGAGGATGTGGTTAGATTCTGGAAAAGTGGTTAAACTTTGCATATAAAAGTCAATTATTCCAGCAGAAGAAAACAGTTAATTTTACATTTTGTAAAATGTAAAGTATAACACACAGTATGTCCTTTTATAATCAGGCGGTTTTAACATGTACATGTTTATCCAGTGGCTTTTACTGAAAAGCCGACTTTCAACTTTAATTTGATTTATTAAATGTGGCTAAATAAAGCAAGAGTCTTAAAATAAAGTGCATAAATCCTGTTTTTTTAGCTGAGAATAAATTTGTTCAGTTGCGCCCAATTGAGTTGCAAATGTGCAAAGCCATTTGCACATCATTATTGATCCCGTTTTGGATCCTACAAACAACAAACAAAACAATTGGACTAATTTATTTGCTTTATTTTATTTTTTTAAATCTTCCTTACTGATTATTAAAATAATCCCTACTGATTATTTTAATAATCTTAAATTATTAAAATTATTTAACATTTTGGGCCACTTGACAAAAACTTTGGACACCTTTGACTTAAAGGCTCTCCTGTTACAAACTCTCAACATCACAAATTGTTTGTTTACATAAATACATGCGCTCACATCAGTTTCACTGATTAAACGCCACTAAAATGAAGTTTTTAAGCAAAAATGGAAAGTCACAACTTAGTCATTTCAGCACAAAAAGTGTAAGAGTTCAAATACCCACGGCACTGACAAAAGTTTAATATTTTTCTCATTTGACCAGAGTTAAATCTTCCATAGATGTCCTGTGTTGCATAGCTTCATATTTGGTTAGCAAGGGGTGTCAAAGATATTTTCATTTGTAAGCACAAATAAAAACCACATATCAGATTTCTTCAACTTCACAATTATGCACGACTTTGTGTCGTCGCAAACAATCTCAACAAAATGCAATGAAATTTCTGGCTTCATGGTTAGAAAATGTGAAAATACTCAGAGGATGTGATGACTCTAGCAGGAAATATCCTGGATGGTTCTTTTAAAAGCTTAAAAGGTTAACTTTGATTTCCTGCAGCTCAAAGATAAACATTTATTAACAAAAACATGTCAAATTCCTGTGAATCCATTAATTCACTATCCAGTGGGAAAACATCAGTTAATTTTCTATCAGAATCCGTTTTTCTAATTTCCCTCCATCTGAAGCAGCTTTTAATCTTCATAGAAAATAGTTCTTTATGATGCTGGACAAATCCTTGATTATTTATGAGAGTCTAGAAATTTATTGATTATCCTTCAAAGTGTCTTTGCTCACAGTGTAACTATTGTACAGCTTTTGTGCATGATAAATAAAAATGTACTCAACATGAAAATCTGTTTGGACATATTGAAGTTGACATAACTGTATATTGATGTTTTCGGTGTTGCTCTTATGTACTCTTGAAACATTTTATATTCTTTGAACGTGAAGCTGAACTAAATAAGTTACAATATCTGAACTTTTGTTTTGCAGGATGGTTGTTTTATATTTTAAACCTTCTATGTTGTGATTGTTTGATTTGAAAACAAATTAGCTTTTGTTGGTGTAATTATTTGTGATGTGAATTCAAGTGCGTGTTTCCCAGATTTGTAATTTTTATTTTTTATCTTTTTCCCTTATATTGTACAGAATGTGCTGCAGTCTTTGCTGTAGATCTGTGCCTCATTCAGACTTCAATGAATTTTACGTCTTATCAGCTAATTAAAGTAATACCAACCTCATGTCATGAAATGTGTTTATCTATATGCAACATGAACACCTTCCATATTTATTGATAAAGATATGTAGAAAACATTAGAACACACCCACAGCATCAAGGATCCTCCACCGTACTCAATATTGGGAATGAAGGATATTTTTGCGCTCACATCACTTTAGACGTTACACCAATCCACCTATCAATCTCCTGCTCCATTCTTCCTTTGAGCAAGAACCCAAGACACCTGGAGAAGGTTCTCTTTCCTTTTCTGGCTCAAGACAATGGCTTCAGATTTAGAGGTTTTGATCCTCATTCCAGTTGCTTGTATCCATAATCTTGTTCTTTTGGTCATAACCTGAAGCTTGTGACCAAAGATGAGGGTAGAACAACCAATAAATCAAGATGACCAGCTTTCACCAGTTTAGTGAATAAGACTCCAAGATACTAAAGTCCCTACACTCAGGGCAACGACGTCCCAACCAGGAAAAAGGCACTCTATACGTTTCCAGGTCTAGACCGTGGTCTGGTCTCAGATTTGGAGGCATTAATCCTCATCCTAGCTGTCCAAATTGTCGAGAAATAGATGTAGATCATGACCTGATGAAGCCAATAGGGAGGCATCATCTGCTGAAACCAGAAACCCAATCTTCTGGCCGTCAAAACGGATCCCCCAACACTTTGGCTGTGCCTAGAAAGTCTGTCCATGAAGGTTGTGAATACAATTGGCGACAAAGGGGAACTTTGGTGATGTCCGACTCTCATCAGAAATAAGTCCAATTAACTGCTGGCAATGCAAACCAAGCTCTGACATTGGTTATATAGGATCCTAACAGCCCCTGTCTACACTTCTGGTACCCCATTCACGTGAATTACCCCCAACAACACGGAAAGTCTGTCCATAAAGGTTCTGAACAGAATCTGTGACACAAGGGAACCTTGGCGACATCCAACTCTCACCAGAAACAAGTCCAACTTGCTGCTGGCAAACCACCAGTCATACAGGTCTACACTTCTGGTACCCCATTTGCCTGAATTACCCCCAACAGGACTTCCTAACACCTTTTCAGAGTCCAAAAACATGTAGACCGGTTGGGTGAACTCCCACACAGCCAAGAGGACCCTGCTGAATGTACAGAGCTGTTCTTCAAAGTTAAGTAATTTCTCTTTTACACATCTCTTCTGGGTGTGACAGTAATTATAAACTGCGTTTTATAATTACTGTCCAACAAATCCAAACTTTTTCCTCAAATTAAGTTAAATCAGCTGCCCTTGACCCTTGTGATGGAGCAGCTGATTCTCATTCAGAGGGAACGTCACACACAAAGGCAAACATTTTCCAAATTTAAGGATTCATCCTTTGGATTGAAGACAATACATGTATTCACTTGTAGAAAACATGCAATGCTGACAATAAGTAGGATGAAAGAGTGATTTTTTACCAAATTGACAGAAAGCAATGGTCAGTTTTTCCAAGTGCTTACTGGATCCTGTTGCTGCCAAAAAACAAAACAGAAGAAATCTATTAACAAGTACTTTAAAAATAGCAGGTACAAGCAAGGTATTAAAGAACATGTAGAAATAAAAACCAAGTGCTGAAGTCTAATAAACTACACAGTTAATTTTAATGAACTGAAATAAGACAAAAGAAACTTACAATTAACTTTTTAGAAAGATATAGGAGCCTGATTTAAGTAAATAATGTCTTAATATTGCTTTAAAAAAGTACTAGTTCCACTGGCAAATTATATTTTAAAATATGGGGAAAATGTATTGTTATATGTTAAATACTCTGTCAGTGGAACTAATACATTTTCTTCAATATTAAGGAATTATTTTCTTAAATTAAGCTCCTATATCTGAAATAATATCTTATTTGCACTACCAAAAAACCCCTCTCTTTTAGAGTTTGTGTTTTTGCAGTGTAATGAATGAATGAGAAACTTTCTGGTCCACTAGCTGATTTAAAATTGTGTCATGTAGAAAATGACCTGGTCAGATGACAGAAGTCACAAGGTTTGATTAAGTTTAGCGGGGGAGAAAAGGCTCCACTTTCAGTCATCTGCAGCCACGTCGAACTGCCATGTCACGCCTGTAAAACCTCAAACGGTCAAACTTATGACAAAGTCTGATCGCCTGACTCTGCATTTGTTATACCGAACCTTAAAGCCAGTCCAGTTCCCAGTGACCCTGGTCTCCTCTGGAGGTCAAACCTCCCAGCTGGAGTCAGTGGGCTATGCGGTGAAAATAGATTTGCTCGCTTTTGTCAGGAAGTGTCTAAATGAATTACCGCTGCAGTGTGACAGACATGCTGTCTTTATGTGGGGCTGTGCAGACTGAAAGGATGAAACTTGACATCATATGAAAGAAAGGAGCCTGAAGGCTGGAGGACTTCTGAAGGCAGTGGAGTCTGGACCGGATATTTACCACTTTTACCTTCAAAATAAAACCTCGGCACGCCCTGACAAACAGGTGAGTTGGTAAACTTTGCTTCATTGAAACTATACTGTGTTTGCTTGTATGGGTTTTATGAGGTCTTCCAAAAATACAAAACATTACCAAGTATTTTTGGTCTCATTCCTAATGCAAATATCTAAGAAAACTAACTTGAAAGTAACTTTTCAGATAGTTATAGTAACTTAATATTGATTTTAAAAAATAGTGGTGCCACTGGTGGATTATTTCACTTAAAGTGAGACATTTTTATCATGTTATAAATTAAATTATCTGTCAGTAGAATTTTTAAAAAAAAATCTGAAGTAAGAAATTATTTACTGAAAACAAGGTCATATATCTTGCTTAAAAGCCACTTGTAATTTTTGCCTTATTTCAAATGTATTAAGATATTTGCACTAGAAAAGTAGACCAGAAATATCTTGTGTGCTTATATTTATTTATTTAATTTTGGCTGAAATGGCTCTCCATACATCTGAATATCTGAGTCGAAAGTTTGCTAAAAATAAAAAAGAAAAGAAAAACTTCTGAAATTTTTTAGATGAATCTGAGGTTTGTTAATCTTGAAATATGTTTTTTCTAGAAATTTTTTCAACTTTTGAAACTCAGAAATCTATAAAATTTCTGATATTAATCTCAAAATTTAAGATTTTTTCCCCCAGCAGATTTGTGTTATCTCAAAATTTTAGAGTTTATCCTAACAGATTTTTTGAAATTGTCAAACTCAGAAATGTCCAAACTTTTTATCTCAAAGTTTCAGAATTTTTTCTAGCACAGTTTAAGCTTTTTTCTAGGAAGCATATGTTGTAAAGTTCTCATTGTTTTTCGGCGGAAATTTTATTCTTTCTACAGCACTAATTCATCGTCGTGCTAAATATTCCTGAAAGTGTTCCATATTTTCACCAACGGTCGGAATCAAGCTTTTATTTTGAAACTCCTTCCCGGAAGCGGTCCCTGCTGCTCGCGGCTGCCTTGCCGTTGGTGCCTGTCCAGAAGCGGGCCGCTGGCTGGATGATGGCGGTGTCGGTGCTGCTGCTGCTGGAGCTGAGCCTGTACGCCTGTTGCTTCGTCTGTGGGATCGTGGCCGCCGCCTCCCTCACCATCGTCCAGGTGAGATTCACGGGGAAACCCAGGAGCCTCTCCCGGGGCTTCCGCCGGGCCGCCTCGAGCTCTCTTCCGGGGGAACTCGCTTCTCTGACGCGGGGATTGCTAAAAAGTTTAGAAAACACGGAACTAAAAGAGAAAGCCTTGCTTAAACCAAACAATGCCTTTATCTACTACTGTAGCAACTATTTAACTTTGTTTTCCCCACAAATGGTTAAAGTTTTGACACGTAAATCCCTCTAACAGCGTCGTACTTTATCCATGGTGTCACATCACTAAGCTTTAATTTTATTCCGATTCCCAGCTTTTAAAGTGTATCAGCGGTTTTATTTATAACTATTATGAAGGAATATTTTATATTAAATGTCCAGCGGGAAAAAAACATCTAATGTCGGCAGCAGGAAAACACAAGTTCATCACGGCTGATCAGTGTTTTAAATGTTATGTTCGGGTTTTATGTTTTTCGTTAGAAATGTTGGAGGAAATATAAACATGTGCGCCAGTAATAAGCGAGTCTTGTGATCGAGTCGCTAGTCGCGCCCATCCTCTCTCTCTCTTGTGTGGAACTCTGGAGGTGCCAAATGTAGAAATCATAAAAAAATAATTTATTGGACATTTGTAAAAAAAAAAAAAAAAAAAAGGAATCTTGTCAGAGAAACTGTGATATGAGATTTTATTAGCTTTTAGTTAGTAAAGAATGCAGCACTGTAATTGAAAAACATTTTAAACATATTGAAAACAATAAATAAAATGGTCATTAGAGATTTAAAAAAATCACACACATCTGAAATGATAAATAAAATGGTTAATAAAGTCTATAAACAAAATTGACCTTAAAAATTTTTGCATCTCAATGAAAATGATCAAGCTCCTTTTAATTTATTATGTAATTAGTTGCTTATTGTGACAAGTGTAGGGATATCAATGCATTAGTCTATAATATATGTCCAGTCTGATACTTTCGCTGGCATTGAATTGAACTTTTTTATTTACAAAATGTTGATTCAGAACAAATGTCAACACAAGTATATATTCAGAAAGTTAATTTGATCAAGTCACACAGACAGATTAAAGATCAATTGCTTTCCAATTTGATCCTATTTATAAAACAGTTAAATTTAGATTATTTTTTGCTGTTGGTAAAAAGTATTTTGTTGATTTTATCTAAAGAAAACTATCTCTTTGCATTGAGTCAATAACTTTGGAGCAACCCATCTTGAACAATCACGTAGCAGCAGTGGATGATCAATTAATCAACTTTGCAGCAATTCCTCATAGTAAGCAAGCATGGGGCGACAGTGGAATAGGACAATGACAATTGAAAATCATTTTCAATTGTCAGATTGAGGTTTAGAGAAGAGTCTGTATGAAACACAAAAGCAGTGATCCAGGAGTGCTTTCTGTTTTTTTTTTTTTTTTTAAAGAGTAAATTCTAGTTGCAACAATTGCTTCTTTAGTGGGAAAAACTTGAGCTCCTCTGTCTTTTACCAGTGCTAACTGGAAACAACCAATCAGAACCAGGAGGCGGGTCTTAGTACCACCAATAACCTCTTTTTGTGGCGCTGCTCATCTGCCCTGCAGTCCCTTTCTTAGTGCAGCCGGTGTAGCCTGTTATGAATGTTAATGCTAGTTAGCATGGTCACCAATAATAGATAGATAAACAGTTTTTCTGTAGTTGTAAGTTGTTTCTCCACCATTAGCACATGTAGCAGCGAGTACATGAGATTGACTGACAGCGCTAAAACCTGGCTCTGATTGGTTGTTTTTGGTCAGGAGCGTTGAATTTCTTCAGACAGCATTAGTAGCGGTCAACCTTTTCACAGATTATCTCATAACAAACAGTTACAACATGGTGACAGTTTTAATGAATACATAAAAAACATATTTTTATAATAATTACATACCACACCTTTAATATGCATTAATACGCAGATTGGAAGCCATTTTAGCACTACCACAGAAGCTAACATCCACACTCTTCCTTCAGGGTTTCCCACATAAAACTAGCTAAGCCTGGCGGTAGGGAAGCTAGGGCAATCATCCAGCAACTTTCAGTGTGTTTGAGTTAAAAAATGTTTAAAGTTGAGAGGAAATTTGAAAATATTACTAGGTAATTATGTGCTATTGGAAGAGATTATCAACAATACTTAAACAACTAAAAAGTCTTAAAAACCCTAAAATAAATAAAACAAGCAAAGCTTAGCCTGGTGGGGGTGCAAGTAAAGCCTGGTGGCCCGCCAGGCTTATAATAACCCTGTTCCTTATGTCCAGTCTTGGGGGCTCAGCCAATCAGCACCAAGGAAAATGAAGGGCATCCCTGGATTGGCTGCTTTGCAGACTTATATTCTTGTGAACATTTTGGATTTGCTCTGAATCTGTAATCTGAAATCTGTCTTTCTCTCTGTGTCAGGGTAACTTCGGCGGTCTGTGCATGCTGTACGGACGCGTCAGCTACAATGCGACAGGAAAAGTCATCGCAGTCCAGGCTTCCACCCCTGCCTCTCTGTGCTACTTTGTGTCGGCCATTTCCATCATGGTGGCGGTGGTGTGTTTCTCCCTGTCTGTGTACTGGGTGTACGCTTTCTGCATGGAGGGAGAAGTGAAAAGGTGACGAGACACAGCAGGACATGTCCTGTCCTGTCATTTTTATTATTTTAATCACCACACAGACCAGAGGAGTGACACATGAAGCAAAACAAGCTAACCTGTTGTTATTCTTTTAAACTTCAGGAACTGGAAAGCAGTTGGTGATCTAATTTATACACATTTTTAATGAAAACTGTCTGGAACGTTTATTTTTTTTATGATTTATTCCAAATAAAACAGATTGATATGCTGCATTTAGATAAATCTGGAAAAAATTAGTTTTGGGCGACTCCAGGCTCAACTTTTCTTTCGTGGACTGTAACATTTCTGGAGCTTTCAGCCACTAAAGAAACAAAAAACCTGCAACAATAACGACATTTTCTGGACAATAAATTGTCCCAGAAGTTATTGCGATAAACAATAATATTGTTTTGAGAAAATTTCAAGAAATATACAAGAAATCATTGTCAAAGAGCAATAAACTTTAATTTCTAACATACATTTAACACTGAAACTGGGAGACATTTTAAATAAATAACAAATCAGTTCATTACGAAGTCTCTGCAAACAAAATTGTTCATAAAAAAAGAGTTGATTGAGACCAAAGCTCCAGACTAAAGACTTTCCTCATTTAGTCATCAGTAGAAACAGAGACGAGAAAAAAACCCAACCATGCAAATGAAAATTATTGAGCTCGTTTTCATTTATTTATTTATAATTAATTGATTTATGGCTTAGTGCTACAGAGATAAATAAAATATAAAGCTAGAAAATGCTGAACATTTTGCAATATTGTGTGTTTATTGTTGTAAAATGTAGAACAAAACCAAATAGACATAACAAGAAAAGGCTGTTTCAGAAATGCAGAACTTTTATGAATATCTAATATTTGAAATGGGTTTTGGTAGAATAAATCCTACCAAGTATTTTTTGTCTGGTTTCTAGTTCAAATATCTTATAACCCTTGAAATAAGCCAGAACTATCTTACAAGTTACTTTTCAGCAAGATAAGCTTGTTTTAAGTGAATAATTCCTTAAATCAGAATCAAAGATGGCTGCGACTTTCTTGCTACATTTAGCAACATTTCAGACGAAAATAAATTGGTGTTGGCCAAAATCGGAATAGGCAGATCAGGCTTTTACAGATTGGCCAGAAAACTGCAATTGGTGCATTCCTAGTCTCAACCAGCCCTTTATTTGAAGGACATTTATGTTTACAGATAATTCATAATTCATATTGCTTGTTTTCTGTTTTTGTTTATTTATTTTGGATATTTAAAACATCTTCCGGTTCCGTGTTAATTGTTCATTAGGATTTAAAGTTTATTAATCTTTTGAGAATATGTACTTGCATTATTATGCCATTGATATTACATTACTTGAAAATGGTCTCAAAACAACAATATTATTGCAATAACTTCTGGTAAATTTGTTATTGTTATTGTGACAGGTTTGTTGTGTGGTTGGATTATTTCTTATTTGCACTGTGGTTAAAGGCTCAGCTGAATCCTTTCTCTTCCTGCTTCCTGCCGTCCTCCAGGGAGCGCATGTGGCTGAACGTGATGGTGTTTGTGAGCGGCATCTTTCTGTTCTTCCTGCTCATCACCGGCTGCATGCTGAAGATCGGCCGCGACTCGCTCTGCGACTCCATCATCCAAACTGTCACCGGGGTCAAAAGGTGCTGCAGACACTCACTCACCTTTTTCTCCTCTGGTCAGAAACCTGACGGGGTCAGACACGAAAACACAGACTAAACTAAGCTCGTTTCAGCTTTTTATTTCTGAGTTTTCACAGGAAGCTGGGTCTTTATTTTTCAGATTTTCTCTCATAATATCATAGAGATAATATGGGAGATGTTTTCTTTTGATTTTATTTGAACTGGTGCTGCCAAAAAAGCCAAACTTTGCTTTTCCTTTGTTGCAAAAAGACATATCTATGTCTGATAAAAGAGGATTTTACTCGTATAGCTTTTTTTTTACAGCTTTAATACAGCTTTTATTTTAACTCTCTTTTGGGTTAATAAAACTTGTTCAGAGCCACAAAGGTTGTATGAAGTTTTGAAGAAAAAAAAAAAGAAAACGTAAATTTCTCATAAATATCTAGTTTGAGAAAATAGAAGAATATAAAATTTGTACTTAAGCTAATAAAATCACAATGAAATTTGTATTTGTGGAATATTGTTAATTTTTATATATAATCAATTTAGTTCATATAAATCAAGATGGCTGCCAACTTTAGTCCAGAAGCTTCTGCCCCAGTTACTAACAGCAACAGGAAAAAAGGGGGAGGAGCTGTCAGTTACTGGTTTCTATGGTAACCACCAACTGCCAAGAGGTGAAAGTAATTTTTTGACTAAGCAAAATTAATTCGAAGAACAAACAAACAAATGTTTCACATCTGTGATATTGTCAAAGAAAAACCCTGTTACAAGAAGATTTTATAATTTATAAAAGATTAGTTTTTTCCCCCGTATAATTTCTTTTATTCACCAATTACTGTATGTAGAACAAACATTACAGACCAACAAAAAGCAAAAAGAGGTATTGATCTATAAAATAAATGACCCGAATTGTGAACGAATAACAGCAACAACAATAAATAACCAAACACAAAAAACAACAATGGATACATTCAAAACAAACACAAAACACAATCAAATGGTGCTACAGCAGAAACAATGAAGTTGTCTATCATATGTGGAATAGGATAAAACGACATACTATTCTATAAAAGATGAGGTACAAATTCCTTTAGCTTTGTGTCTGAGTTGTTTTTGTTTGTTTGTCTTCAAGTTGTGACGAAGTTCAGAGCAAAAATTGGGTGAGTCCAATTCAAGGAACGAGGATCTACACCAACCTTCACAAATCAGAGGTATGGATCTCACCACATTCTGATATTCATGCTTATTCAAAATACTTGATGCGGATTGCTTGTTTTTTCCTGTTTTTGTGTCGTGTTGCTCCTCAGACAGCGGTCTGGGTCAACTTCTTCTTCTGGATCATCATTGGGACGCTGGTGATCGTCCAGAAGCGCCAGAGTTCAGGGGCGAAGCACGTCTCCACGCCGGCCGGGTCCCTCTTCGGCGAGCCGGCGGCGACCGCCGCGGAGACGGAGCCATTCTTCAACCGGCCGCAGTAACACCCGCTGGGAAAACTGGAGACGTTACTTATTTTATACCACATTCAGGTTTTTCTGTAATCAGCTGCGTACTTTAGTGAAAGTAATCACAGTTTGTGCTTTTGGCATCGTAATCCAAAGATTTAAGAATGTAACTAAGGCCAATTTAGTTTTTTTTTGTTTGTATTTTTTAAGTTGTTGAATCAAAAACTTTGTTTTTCAGCCAAAAATTGTGAAACCTTTAATGCTGCAACTTATTTTTCATAATCTTTACCTTCAATTTTGTAAAATAAATTCAACCAAGTTGTTTCAGTAACACTGAGATAACTTAAGACATTTATCTGATGCAAACCTTGCGTCCTTATGTGAGTCAGAAGTGATTTTTATTCACCTAGATCAAGTATTAAATATAAATATAATCTCTGAAGCTTCAAATGTGAATGTTTGCATTGATATTACTTGATTACTTGATGTTTTTGTGTTAAATCTGTAAAAAAGCAATTATTTGAGAAGAAATGTTGCTAAATGTCTCCCTCTGCTGGCCAATAGTAAATTCATTTGTACTGGAATACAGGTTCTTGTTTCTTTTAAGATAAATCTTTTGGTTTTCACAAAGTATATTTTAAATGTTCAACTATAACTTCATGTTTTACTTTAGACAGACATTTATCTTTGTGACCATCCCAGTTTTTACTTCTTGTTTTCCTCTCTGTGGTGATTGTTGTACAAAATGTTCGTACCAACCCCAGAACAAAAGCAAACAACCTTCTGAAGATGCTAGCTTTAGCTAGTAAGAAAGTGCCAGCATCATGTATGGCTGTTTAGCAGTCGGAGGGACTGGTGCACTTTACAAAACAGATTGTTCACGATTAACGAACAATTAGGACGAAATATTGAAACTGCATCTCAAGACATCAGGCAAGAAGCTGAAGCTAATGAGTTTACTAAACAGACAGTAGCTGTTTCCAACTGTTTCCTAAGAACGATTAACAGCATAATGGAGGAGCATTGCTGTGATGACATCCTGAAGGTAGAGTGTCAGGAAGAGTAGGCACTTCTTAAAGTGACAGGCCCAATTTCAAGGCGTTAAATTGTGAACTCACGTTTCTTTTAAGTGATTGGTGCACGCTGCAGCCAAGAGGACAAACTAAGGAACTAATATGTAAATGTCTAAATTAGGAGGAAGTGATTAAGATTGTTTCAGTTTTCTGGTATTTAGAAAATGATGTGGATAATCCTCACTGACCTGAAACAGGATGACGTTATAGTACATTTTTTGGTAACTACATGAAGCTAAAGGGAATATATTGAACTAACCATGTATCGGTTAATACCTACAGATGTATCGGACTGTAATTTGCTTTAAAAGTATTTTTCTGTGTGGATTGGGGACCAAAATTGGCTCCACGTCCTTGTAAATACGGCACTGCCTCCAGCAGTCAGAAAAATACATTATTTTATAGGGTTTACATAAAGATTTTCTCAGTTTGAACAAACTTATTCAGATGATCCTCATCCCCTCAATAAAAACAGATATTTTTATTGAGTCAGCTGTTGGGATGTACCTTTTTACAGCATATATTGATTAGAAAGCTCCTGAATATAAACCAGGCAGATGAAAATAGAGCTGGAGGAGAGCTTACACGTGCCTCAGCCTCTCCTTCCCCTAATGGTTTTATCTGAGGATTACCTGACCTGACTTTGAGCCTGAGGCAGACAGTGACGCTCGCTCAGAAAAGCCACCAGTGGCAGCCTGGACAGACACTAAAACATCTGATCTGCAGCAGCAAAACTCAAACCTTAAAAATAGGATTCCTGGAGTTATATGCTTTTTTTTTTTTTTTTAGATGTGCAGGAAGTAAATCTGTGAAGTGAGAAAAGCCAGGGACTATCAGACACTGGAGAACGGCGATACGGACCAGGAAGCCGAGTCTCAGCAGAAGACCAGAAGACTGGAGATCAATCTGACCCTGGAATCAATGGTGAGATGTTGTCGAAAGTACCGGTTAGAAAAATAAGCAGTTAAATTACATAAAGAGATGATGAGCAGAAGAAGGCAAACAAAGCACTGCGATAAGCCAAGATAAACCTCTGTAATCCACTTCACACACCACAGATCAAATGTTGAGTTTTAGTCAATTAGTCTCTGTTTAATTGGGAACCGAAGTTGCAACGTCTGTTACATTTTCAGCTGGTGTGGTTTGCTTTCGTACTGCACTGTGTCAAACAAACCAAACCCTTTGAGAAACCTGTTTATCCTCCTCACCTGTGGAGGCGCTGCTCCAAGAACCACTGAAGGAAACAGAAACCTCTGAAGAAGACATGAGCACAACTTAACTGCTAACAGTAATGGAGTAGGACCAGATTTTAATGGTTGTAGGATTTTTCTTTTGTCTTTAGCAAAAGGAAACGAGCCACTTCTCGAGCTAGCATTAGAGTAGTGCGTTTGTTTTTGTTGTATTTACACAGAATGCCCTGCGCTGTAGCTCACTTCCTGCTTTGGAAACGGTCTCATTCACATGTGCATTTGAACCGCACCAGAGTTCACTTTTTTGGTTTGCATCAGGAGCTCCGTTCAGTCCTGTTTAGTCCATTTTGATTAAACTCTAGTTTGTTTGCCCGGTTTGTTTGGAGATCTTTCAATCAAACTGACTAAAAAAAACTAACTCTGGTCCGCCTAAACACCAAGCTCTTGGTTTGGTTGAAATTAACTTTAGTCTGGTTACAAAGCACATGTGAACACCAAGCGGATCAAAATGCTGCAGAATGGTGCATTCTGGGTAAATACAACCAAAACAAATGCATGATTCAAGTACTAATGGGAGAAATGTCTCATGGTCTTTTACCAGAAAATTCCTACAATCACTAAAACTGTAGAAAGTGACACCACTCCATTCTATTTACATTTGGTAAAGAAGGAAGTTGCGCTCAGTGTCTTCTTCATACTCCGTGTCATTTCCTTCAGTAGTTTTTGACGCAGCGCCACCACAGGCGAGGCGGGGTACAGATCGCTCGAAGGCTTTGGTTCATTTGACACGGTCCAGTGTGAAACTGAACCACAGCAGCTGAAAATGTAGGAAATGTTGCAACTTTCTCAATCAAACCGAGTAGTTCAATTGCGCAGTCAGACCTCCCCAAACAAACTTGACAAACAAACTAGAGTTTGATTAAGGTTGGTGTGAATTCACTCTTAAAACCTGACCATCTGTAAATGACCTACTGTTCACATCCGCCCTGATGCTCGTCCACCATCTCTCTGCAGGAGATCTCCGACAGCCAGTGCGACTCGGTGGTGGTGAGCGTGGAGTCGCTCCTGGGTGACGCCAAGCGGATGCAGCAGCAGTGCAGGGAGCGCAGCGAGCAGCTGTCAATGGCCGCCACGCAGCTGCGGGTGGAGTCGGCCGCCCTGAGGGAGCAGTGCGAGGCCACCCAGCTCGACATGGCCCGGATCCGCCGGCAGCTGGATGAGCTGCTGGACACCAAAGCGGCCTTTGAGGCCCGGGAGCGGCAGGCCCGTAAACTCAGCAAGCAGCTGTGAAGAGACCAGAGCAGGTTCTGGAGCTGCCGTTTGGATCCTTTGAAAGGGTTCAATGTTCAACAATCACAGCGCTACTGATTATTGTACACTGCATTTCCATTGACTATATAATTGTGCAATCCAATATTTGAAGATAAATTCACTTAATGGAAACATCAATTTCAGAAAAGCTCTCGTTTTTCGGCCCTAATAGAACCAAGTTTACGACCAGGAGTGAAAACATCCTTACTACAGCCTGTCGTTTTAACATATATTGATCTAACATTAGCTGTGTTTCAATTGACCAGGAGCAAAAAATAAATACATTTTAAAAATCACTTAATGGAAACAATGGGGAAAAACGTTTTGGTGCTAGCAGTTTGTTGGCCGTATCAAAATTGGTTTATTGCTCAAAACTGCAATGGAAACATTTTTTTCATGTCACATGATGAAGAAGACAACAGAAAGTAGCTGGAGAATGACGGTGCAGCATGTTTGTTAATGACTTATCGCATGAACAAACTTATTCACGTGTGATTTGAATTGCATTTCTTATTTAATGGAAACTCTGGCATTGTGAAATTACACTTTTTCAATATTTGTGCAATATTGGCATCTTTGTGCACATTTGTAATGGAAATGCAGCTGTAGAAGTTTCTTCTATTTACTTTTCTTAGTCATTAATTATTATTAAATTACAATAATTGCCTCTCATGTTGCTTTCCAGCTAATTTTCCGCTTTTGCAATAAAAGAACTGCGACAAAAAATCTGAATTATTACCCCGGATTTCTTTGTGACATTTCTTTGTGTCAAATAAACTTCTTGCAACTCCAGTCGTGTTTTGTTTTTGTCAATCTCTTTGTCTCATTTTAATAAGTTTTATTTTTTTCCTCTCAAACAAACAGCAAAAGGCGTGTGTTATAAAAGATTAAAATTTTAATCAGCATTATAAATCATTCTATAAATACATGGTTGTCATTTCATTAAGAACGCATCTTAAATAGCAACAGATAACAAACAAGCAGTCGGGTTGGGGGTCACAAACTTAACAAAAACAGCGGAGCAGCATGAGCCGCTGTGTTTCAGACAAACTGGGAATGTGAGAGCGCCTGGGTTAGGTTTGGTGTCTGCAGCTCTTCTCGTCATCACCGCTCTGGAAGACATCAGAGGAAACTGAAATAAACACTTGCAGAATGGCTGGTTTTTGTGCAGCTGAAGTGAACTTACTCTCGACTTTCTTTTTTAGTGGGGAGAGCGCTGCTTTTGCCTGGAAGACACAGAAAGGATTTCATATTAGCGACTACGATGGATGCACCGATCAATGTGATACTGATCAAATATCACATTTAACTGAGTTTGGTAGGTTAATTAAAAATGTTTTATTTGTTGTGGCACTTGACTTAATGTAGTTTTTGATTGTTGATTCTATGTCGCATTACTTTGTGTTTATTATGTAAAGCACTTTGAAATGCCTTGCTGCTGAAGTATGCTATACAAATAAAATTTGATTGATTGATTGATCAGTGGATGACTGGAATCTGACGATATCCGACACCCAACATCCAAGCTCTTTATTCCTAAACTTGTTGTCAGTAAATTGGTTTTCATAGAGTTAAGAATAAATCCTACATTTTCTATAATTTGCTTGTACTTGTGGGGTTTGTAATTGAAAAAAAAAAAAAAAAAAAAAAAAACAGTGGCTGGTGAAACGTCTGAGTGGCCGGTAAAAGGTTTTTAATTTCCATCCCTGCTTTCTTATTAAAAATCATTTTTATCTTTTAAATTATAATTATTCAGTTTTTAAATCCCGTTCTAGCTATTAGTTTATCTTAATGTGCCTTTTAAAGATCTCTGGGGGTAATCTCTGGTCAATATCTCATGAACTAATATGGAAAAACGTCAACAGTTTTCAGGTTTTGTCTTATTTCTGATCAGCTTTAATTAAATTAAATTCAGTTTATTCATGTAGCACCAATTCACATTAATGTAGGTTTTTAATTAACCTACAAAACTCAGTTAAATTTGATTTTTAACTTACAAAACTCAGTTAAATGTCTCAAGGGAATTTACAAAAAAAACATTTAAATTTCATCATAAATGCATTTGAATTCAAATATTCAAACCCTTTTGTTGTCACTCATTTTGTTGCAGTTAACTAGGATTTTAAGTGATTAAAATAAAGAAGTAAAATACTGAAGTTGGGACAATCACAGGAAGGGGTATATTGTATTGATTAATATAACAAACTGATTTGATGATTGTATAAGACTATACCACCTTTTGTGAACAAATAAGATGCACATTTTTCATGTTGTTCCTTAATAAAAACTTGAATGTAAAAAAAAAAATAAAGAAGTAGAGAAAGTGGATTTCTGACCTTTTTGATGGCGGTCCAGTCTTCCAGGATGTCGATGTCTCTCAACATGTAGACAATAAACGGCCCTGAAACACGAAACCGGAGCTTTAACCCGACCTGAACGTGTTCGTTCACTGGAGGGTCGTTAAGATTTGCTTTTCTTACCTGAAACTAGAGACACTTTCTTCTTCCTGTCCGAGCGGCCCAGCAGGTTCTTCCTTTTGCACTTCTTTCCTCTCACCTCATCGCTCCACTCTGCAGCAAAGAAAAGCAGCAGCAGCAGAAAAAAACAGAAATGGTTTCTTCATATTCATCAAATATGAAGAAACCAACAAAGTTCTGAACATTTTTTTCGTTTCAGTCAAAAGGAAGGAAGGAAGAACAATATAAGAATAGAAAGACGGAAACGAGGGAAAGAAGTTTGAAAAGAAGAAATTTATGAAGAAAGGAAGGAAGAACAACAGAAACAAAAGGGTGAAAGGAGGGAAAGGCACAAGACAGGGAAGAAAGGACGGAAGTATGAAAGGAAAGAAATGTGGAAAGAAGAAAGGAAAGAAGGAAGGACAAAAAGAAGGCATAAAAATACAAGGAAGGAATAAGTGGAAGGAGGGTGTAAAGGAAACAGAAGGAAGTGTGAAAGGAAGGTAAATAAGGATAAAAGGAAGAAGAAAGAATGATGTAGGAAAAGAAAGGAAAGGAAGAAGTGCAGAAGGAAGTAAAAAAGGAAGGTAGGAACAAAGGACACAATGACACAAAGAAGGGAGAACATAACGGTGAAAGTAAGGAGGAAGGTAGAAAAACGGAACAAAATAATAACTAAAAGAAAGGAAAGAAGATTAGATAAAGGAGGAAAACGAAGACTAGAGGGAAGGATACATAGGAAGGAGACATAAAAGGAAATAAGGAAGGAAAGGAGGACACACAGAAGGAAGGATGCATGAAGGAACTCAGAAAGGACACAGAAAAAGAAAAGAGATTAAAGATGTAAGGGCACAAGAAAGGAAAGAAGGATGGAAATTTGTCCCAAACATGTAACACACTGAACCCAAACTGCAGATCAGGAAGTGGCCACCATCGTTTCCATAGTAACCGTTTACCTGAGGTGAGGTCTATGTTCTGCCTGTCCTCCTCCAGTCTGCGAATCTTTTCCAGAAGCTCCGCCTTCATGGCGTCAAACAGCAGGGAGCGCTCGCTCTGCAGCACAAAGACCGGCAAACCTTTAGTCACCTGAAGACTTCAAGGTCCAGACAGACAGACAGACAGACAGACATACAGAGACAGACAGACAGACAGACGCCTCTCAGCTCCGTCTGACTCTGAATGACTAAACCAGCAGGTGGCGATGTCAACAACACGCTCCAAAAGCTGTTTGGATTGGTCCAAGGAAACGTCATCAATCGTTCTGATTATTTGCACCCAGACAACCTACTGTACTTATTAGATGAGCTTGAAACGCAACTGGATTTTATTTAGGGGTGTCGGATTAAAAGGAGCCACCACTTTTTAGATTTGACACTTCTTGACCAAGATGTGGGAGACCAGTACAATCTTCACCTGCTTTTTCTATGAAAACATGTTCTAGAAAACGTTTGTGTTACATAAATGAGACATTTAGGAGGTTCTGATGACAAATAATATTAAAAAAGGATCAATCAATATCCGCAACTCTAGTTTATTGCAGAGCAACAAGCGGCTCTTCAGACCTTAATAACTTTGGCAAAAAGTAGTAAAGACCATCTAATGTATTTAATAATCATATAATGACAAATGCAGGTTTTAGCAGTTTTTCAGATTTTTTTAATGGAGTAAATGCACTAAATATCTACAAAAAATGACTCAAAATTCAAAAATATGTAATTTAATTTCGAGTCATTCTTTTGTAGATGTTTAATGGAATTAATCCACAATAAAATAAAATCAGAAAAACAACTTGTAATTTTCTTATGTATTTTTCTGTAATTAGGTTGGAAACTATGTGCTGCTTTTCAGAACCAAAAAAAAAAAATTGCAATTATCACATTAGGTATAAATGTATAAACCTTAAAGGACTTTTATAGTATTTTCCACCAATATCTGCATCCCATAGAAGAAAATGCACCCACCCACTTAACTGCAAAGATGTTGCATCGATCTTTGTTTTAAAACTCATAAAAACAGATAGATATTTATCAAAAATGATATTTTTAATGCAGCTCTAAAGCTTAAATTAGCTGGATTGAGGTTTAGTGTTTGTGCTGGTTTTGAATCACCTCCAGATGTTGCTTCGCCCCCTGGATTTCACAGTCGTGCTTGTGTTTGATCACCTGCAGACACAGCTCCCTGTAAACTCCTGCAGAACAAGAGAGGCGCGTGAGACCCGACGTCCAAACCTCGATCTGAATGCGTGCAGCGATCTGGATGGCTTTGGTTTAGAAATGCTGGAATTTATATGTTTGTTCCTCATTTTAATTTGGGTCGGTTCCAGAATAACTTTCATCAAAAACCTCTGATGCAAGTTATTACAGTTAACTAAAGCCAATAAAACAACAAAAACTAAAATTCAGCAAATGTTTTCGTAAACTGAAATAAATAGAAACGGTAATTAATAGGGAAAACCTGTAACTGACTAAAACATACTAGAATTATAGCTATAAAAACCTTAGTTTTTTATCCACTTATTAGCCTTTCGACCTGATTTTAAATTGATTTATTTGCCCCCGGATTACATCAGCTGTCTGCAAACTACAGTAATTGAAAATATTTTTTGAAAATGGCGTCTTTGTAACATTGTTATCTATACATCAGTTCATTACCTAATCGATGTTTACATAATCACAATACTTTGACCTTTTTTAATTCTGCACTTAAAAATTGGCCAAAAACATGAAAAAAATTAAACTACTACTATAAGTAATAAAAGCTAAACTAAAACTAAACATAAAAAATATCAAACATGCTAAAAATTAATTAAATCCGAACGAGACAAACAAAAAGTCACAAAGAAATAAAACTAAACTATAATGAAAAACCAGAACAGCATCTACAGCTCTGGGAAAAACTAAGAGACCACATAAAATGATCAGTTTATCTGATTTCACTGTAAATGAACACTCCTATGAACTACTGACAACATGTAAAATTACAAGAAAAATTTAGTATTTATTTGCAGAAAATGAGAAATGGTCAAAATAACAAAAAAGATGATTTTATGCCACAAATAATGCAAAGAAAACAAGTTCATATTCATTTAGAAACAACAATGCTGATGTTTTAACTCAGGAAAAGTTTAGAAATCAGTATTTGGTGGAATAACCAGATTTTCTATGGACTTCAGTGCATTGGGCTCTTAGTTTTAACTATTTTGATGTCTGTCTATAAAATCTAAGTTAATAACTGCGTCTTTAAGATACACAGTGACCAAATTTGACATCACAATGCGTCAATAATCCAGCTTAAGGGAGGATAAAGTTATCAGAGTCCCTGTGTGCCGTCATGGTGGAGGTTTGTTTTACCGGCCACTTGTGTTCGTATCTGCATGCTGTTCTGCAGAGCGGCCAGCGGCTCTCTGTACTCTCCAGCCTTCCCGGTCAGAACCTCGTCCAGCTTCACCTTCACCTGGTTCAGCCGCTCACGAAACAACCTGCAAACAGCATGAAGTCGGCCATGTTCCTCAGCTCAGTGAGACTGTTTGGGAAAATAACACTGGGGCGGGTTGAGCAGATGAGAGCCTGAGTCGTTTCAACACGGTTAAAATTTGAGTTAATTGCAAGTAATCACATTTTAATCAAAAAACCCAGACATCGACAAAAGAAACATTTTCAGTTCAAAACCCATTTTTGTGCTAAAATATTAAATAAGAAAACTCAACAGTAGAGATATTTATTGTTTTTAATCTAAGCTATTCAGTCATCAGATTGGTGCGGTGATATTATATCTATTCATCTCTCAAGTTTTCCAAGAATCTCATTAATGTAGCTTCTTTAAAAATTTAACTGCGTACGCCCATATTGGCGATAGCGACGTCTGTGCTGCTGCTGCATGTTTAGCACTGAGATGCTACTTTAGGCTTGACTAAGTTATGCTGATATGCTAACTACTTTTAGCACAACGGTCTTCTCCACAGTTTCATCAGATGTTTTTTTTTTTGAAGCAACAATTAGCTGTGGGCCAAGAGAAGCAGTTTGTCGTCTTACTGCTGTTTCTGGATGTCACTTATGCATCAGGGCTAATATTCTATAATACATAATAAATCAATTAATTATTGGATGCACTAAAACAAGCTCAATCATTTCTATTATTTCGTGTTTTTCTCCTTTATTTTGGATATTTTTAATATCTTCCAGTTCCAGTGTCAAATGTTTGACAGAATTTAAAGTTTATTGATCTTTGAGAGGGTGCAGTTGCATTGTTATGCCGTTACCATTATATCACTTAAAAATGATCTCTAAACAACAATATTATTGTTTATCGCAATAACACCTTGGGCAATTTATCGTCTAGCAAAATTTGTTGTGGCAAGCCTACGAGAAACACAACACAAAAGTTTTCAGCAGGGACTTTTGTAAATTTAAAAACAAAATACCCCAATTAACTGCATTTTTATATGTTAAAATCTATTTAAAATGAAAACTTTGTAATTAATTAATTGAAATTAACACATTAAAGTGCTGACTCTAATTTTGAGACATGCAGTTTGTTACCTCCAAACTACAAGCACCGTGTTGCTTTGTTTAGGACAGTACATTTGAATGCATCCCAGTTAGTAAGCAGTTCGTATCTGTAGTTATTTTTTACAGCACAGCATGGACAACATGAATAGAAAAGCAGTAAATTACTTCTCTTTGAGCTCTTGGAACTGTTTCTCCAGATCCATCATCTCGTCCAGACACTCTCCTCTTCTCCGCTCGCAGTCCTCATCGTCCATTTCTTCAGAGAGAGACATGTTTCACACCAGCAGTGCTTTCATTAAAGCATTTTTCCTTCCACAAGATTTCCTACCTGAACTCTCCTCTTCCTCCTCCTCCTCCTCTTCTACCTCCTCACTCTCCTCCATGTCGCTGTCCCTCTCCTCCACGCTCTCCTCCATCGTCTCCTCTCCTCCTCCCCCCGTCCTCTCAGCGTCCTTCGTTTCCGCCACCTCTCCGTTGGCTTCGGGGAGCTGCGATTCTCCGTCTGCCTCCATCTCCTCCTCCGGCTCCCTCTCAGTGGGTCGGGCAGGCATGGAGGGCTGGAGGGAGTATTTTACATTCAGAGGAGAGAATAATCACACATTTTATACTGTTTTCAAACAAGGAAACGGATTACATGGCTTTAAAGTGTCTATCTATTAGTGTGATTTTCTTTTTTTTTAGCTCAACAGATTGACTCTGTCTTATCAGAAGGTATAGAAACTCCTATTTCAAATATAAAAAGATGTTCTTTATCACTCAGTTCAGCTGTTTGATGTTTATCTGCAACTGTTTAACATTTTAAGACAATTTAAAGTTACAGAATTTAGAGCCTATATTTCTTCAATCACTGATTCTCCAGTGTAATGTTTCAATTTATATTTAGACAGAATTGAATTTGGCAACAAAATGTTATTGCTTATTTTTAGATTATTAGTATTTTATTTTGTTTGTGTGTGAATATGAATGTATATAAAAATGAATGAAGGGCAGATTGTGAGATACTGAGCCACCTTATGGTTCTAACAGTCTGTGTGAAGTAAGCTACGTAAACATTGGCTTTAACCGGAAGTTAGTACTTTTATTTCTTAAAAATATATATTTTTAAATGGGTGAACTTTTAAAAATTAATTTCGATTTGAACCATGTAACAAAAATAGTAATAAATAAATAGATAATTAATTTAAAATTTTCTCGAAAGTTTGTGTAACCGCTCGAAACAGAACTTTATTTTGGTAAACACCGGAAGTGAAGCATTAAAATCCAGCCCGCTTCACCCTTCGTAGCTTCCGTGATGTCATTGAGTAAAAAAACGGTAAACGGGGAGAGCGACAACATTTAAACTCAATTAAACAGCCAACTTCACCTTAATTTGAGTTGTATTGAATGTATTTCTTACTAATAAATCCCGAAAGGTAGAAGTGAAAACTATTTCCTCGTGTTCTTTTAAAAAGCAGCGGTAAACGGCCAGTGAAGTCAAGTGCAACACTAGCTAACATGGAAACAACACAGCGAGGGAAACGCTGTTCGCCGCATTTAGTCATCCAAACATGCCTCATTTTGTACAAACAGATGCGACAGTTAATGTTAGACTGTATAATAGGCGGGGTGAAGCCCTTTAACAGCGCAGAGAAATACCGGAGCATCTTTTGGAGTCATCTACAGGGGAGCAATAGTAGGATTAACAAACGCCGTTCTTCCCGTCCGAGTGAGCAGGCATACAGACAGCCGATGCCGTTTGCAATCAGATCACCGCCCACCGCATCTGGCAGCAGGCAGGGAAACCCCAAAGCTCACCTTGTCTGGTTGTTGAGCCGCAGAAAGTTTGAAGTTCGGTTTACTTGTTTATTTCCATTGTGAAAAGTACTTCCTCTTCGTCTGGCTCCGCTTCTGTTCGACACTTTGCCGGACTCAACGAGCCCGTCACCGCAGCCAATCAGCGTCGAGAGGTCCTGTGAAGTTGTCCAATAGGAAAGCCCATCCCGCAAAGGTGTCGTCCAATCAAAATGTAAAAATATCTCTCACAAGCCAATCACATAACGTAATTTAATAATTCGGCATATTTTTACTAAAGTAAAAGTAAAGTCATTCAAGAGCAGAAAAGTATTTTGTATAAAGGCTACTCAAGTACTAAGTAGCTGATCATAATATCTAATTATTATATATTTTTGCAGCCAAAAATATAAAGTAATATTCAAATGTTGGTGCTTTAAAGACTAAAATAATGAATATAATTAGATAACATAATGACAGAAAGCAAACTCAGACAGAGGAAACACTTTTCCAAATAATTTTAATATAGATATTAGAGAAAAGGGCAGAGTAGTAAAAATGCTAGAAGTATTTATTTTTTTTCTGAAAATTTAGTGAAGTAATTATAGCTAAATAAATGTAACGAGTTATTACTTTAATGTGACATTATAAATAATAATAATTTTTTAATGAATATTGAACTTAATTACAGAGTTTAGCATCTATAACTACAGCGTAACACAGTTTTAGTAGAAAAACTCCTTTTGGCAGAAAACTAACTGTTCCCACTGTGAAACATGATGGTGGCTGTATCATGCTGAGGGGATGTATTTCTTTAGTAGGAGCAGAGCTGAATTGAGTAGTTTAAATCAAACCATATTTTTAGTATTTAATTACTGCAAAAATATTGACAAAGTATTAATTAAGAAAGGTTTAGTAACACAGATTTCAGATGTTAATTTGTATGAAATTGTGAAAATTATGCATCATTTTCTGTCACTTCACAGTTAATATTTTCTTTTGGTTGGATACACAAAATCTGTGTTTGCATTGGGCCAAAATGTGAAAAACATCACAAGGCTTGTTGGCAATTTGAAGACCACAGTTAATGAGAGGAAATATAGTTTTTAAATAATATATCCTATAAATAATGACATTAAAATAAACAGCATACAAACCTTCTTTTGCTCCCCTGCTACTGGAGAAAAAGTTTAATATTTGCAAGCAGAGAGAAAACTACTGATAGGCATGTTGTAATGTTATTTCCAACCACCAGGTGGCACCACAGTAAGGTTAACAGCCAACGGTGAAGCAGGTTCAGGACTTTTTCACGAAGTAAAAAGTGCAGAAGATGTTGCATCAAACTGTTCCTGCCGTTTAAAATCCTTTTACTGAGAGATCACCAACCATCTAACTTATTTTTGTGAGCCCAAAAATAAGAACCACTCCTTATAGTGTTTGTAACAGTTTGCAATAAATGGATGTGGAAGAAGTTTGTCCAACTTGTCTTGAAAGAATCGTTTTAATTCCCAAAAGCACAGCTCAGGACTGAAGCGTCGACTTTGAATAAGACACCTCCAAAACTATAATTAGCTAAAGAAAAAATAGGGAATCCTGAATCAAAAATGTATTTTAAAATATGTTGAATAATCCACCAGTGGAATTAGTACTTTAAAAAATATATATATTATTGACTTTAACCAAGCTCTTACATCTTATTGAAAAGTTACTTGTAACTTAGCTTTGTCTTATTTCAAGTGTATTTGTACTAGAAACTCGATCAAAACGTCAAGATTTTGTGTTTTTGCAGCGTTCAGGTCATCCCTGTGACAAATTAATGCGATAAGGAATTGAATAAAAACAGGAAAAAAATCAGTTTCAAATGTTTTTATTAAAGTTGCATAAAAGAGTAACAAAATTGGGCAAAAAACAAAACCTGTTGTTGATATTGCTACATTTGTTTTTCTAATCATTGTCAAAAAAATCAAAGCAAAACACCTCCACCATTACTCCGTCCTGCATGGTTTAGCTCTTGTATCTAGCATCAATGATAATCACTTGACTTTTTTTTTTTTTACTTTTGTTGTTTTGTTTTTTTTTGCAATTTTCCCCAACAGTAAAAAACAAAACAAAAAAAACCCAAAAAAACCCCAGACATATCAATAACAGTCTAAGAAGATATATATAATATATAATCCAAAACCTGAATTTAGAAACAAAAATCCACTCAGCTACTGATTGAAGTTGCCTAAAACAATCCGACCAATCAGAGAAACCGCCGGGACCTCATTCTGGAGACGCCACAGATAAAGGCAAAAGCAATCGCACCAGAAAAATGCATCTGAATGGATTCTTTTTGTTCAACTAAATGTTGTTTCAAGGCTTGGCATCAAGAGGTGCGATGATCGAGATAAAAACAGACCAGACTGAAACAGGTCCGTGTGAAAAGCATTGCTTACCTAAACAGAGTCGCTTTATAAAGGCCTAAGTATTAAACACTCACTTCTAATAAGAAAAAGAAAACATTTCAATACAAGGAGCGATAGATCAGAATCTCCACATGAAGCAGAGTGTCTCACAAAAGAGTTGAACTTTCCATTTATTCGCGTTACAACCACAAACCTCAGAGTTTAAATAGGATTTCATTTGATAAACTCAAAGCAGTGGATAATTACAAAGTGGGTAGAAAATGAGTCAGATATCTACAAATAAAATCTCACAAGTGTGGAACGCATCTGTAGTCAGCCCAAAATAAAATCGCATTCATCTCACAGAGCTCTGTCAACTGAAAAAGGAGACTTACGAAAACACTTAAAATTCACACAGCAGATGCTCAAACCTGACGTTTTTTTCTTTCCAAAATCAGATTGAAGTGAGTGTTCATACTACTAATTAGATGCAAGCGCAGTCAGACATTTGGGTACGATCCCAACGCGACGCAGCATCGAAATGTTTATGGAAGTAGCAACGGATGGTGCCGCTAAAGAAAGTTATTGGGCAATAAGAGTCGACAGTATCGTTACAAGATCACAACAAGACAAAGGAGTCTAATAAAAAGAAAGCTAAGTATTGGCGTTGGCCATTGTTTACGTCCTGATTCGCAGAGTCTGGGTTCATCTGGTGCAGAATTATGACGAAAGTCTCACGTCAATCAAGTAAAAGTTGGATAAAATGCAGTATCACCGTTCAGACTGTAAATGCTTGGAAAACTATCAGATACGGTTAATGTGGCGTTAAGTTACCTGGGGACTGTCAGCTGGGTTTGACGTCAAAACAAAGGAAACAGCCGGAGTTTCAACATGGCGGCACCCAGGCATCATTTTAAGCTTTACTTTCCAAAAGCAAACTCCACTTCTGATTTGTTCAGTTTAAAGCTACATTGATTTTAGACGCAATCTTTGATATGTGTCTTGTTGAATAAACGTGTTTCCACCACAGATTTCTACTGTTGATGCGAGAGTAGTAAAGTAGTTCTCCAAAGCAAGATTCCCTTACAGTTCATAATTATGCAACACTTTGTCAATCTATGAAATAAAATCCCAACAAACTACAGTGAAGTTTCTGGTTGTAAAAGTCATAAAATGTGAATAATTTCAACCCATTTTTGCAAGGCAGAGTAGATCTGCTCAGCAACAACAAAAAAAAACTGAAGTACTCCTGTTTTTCTTTTTTTTTTTTTTTTGGTTTGTGTAACATAAATTATACCTAAGGCAACATCTGTTTTTTTTTTTTTTTTAAATCTTTTTAAAGAAAGGAAATGGAGTAAATGAAGGGAAAAGGTTGAGAAATGGACAAAAGATAGAAAGGAGTGAAATGAGAGAGCAGCAGTCTGAAAATGGGCCGTAGTGGAGAGAAAGGCAGACGGTAAAATGCCGGCGCAGACGAACTGCAACATGCTGATGCTGCTGTTGGCCGGCGCGTGTCGGTCTCTGATCTGATTGGTCGGCGATCAGAAATAGATGGCTTATTCTTTGAGATGATTGGCAGATGCCATGAGAAGTGAAGAGAAATAAACAAAAACAAAAAAATGGCTAAAAGATGAGAGAAGTGACTGCTCTGTTCAGAACAATGTGACAATGTTAGGGTGCTGTGGTTTTAAAAAAGGCAGCTTTTTACAGGGTTCCCTCTTTACGACTGTCAGGGTGTGTATGACAACAAGAAATAAAAAAGGAACCAGTCCTTTACCCAAAAAAACCCCAGACAAGTCTGTCCTACGTAACAGCAGAATATACAGGCCCAAAACACTCCATACTAGGACAGCTGTTGCTGTACATTATGTAGCAACATACACTAATAGCAACACAGACGTACATGTGTATGTGCAGGCTGGATTGAGGAACCAAAATTCACATTCAGCCTATAAAAAGAAAAAAAAAAAGAAAAAGAAAAGAAGAACAAAACCCACTTCTAGTCTAGCTTCAAATAAAAACAAAAACATTTATTTGAAGGTCTAAAACCGGCCTTGCTGCCAACCGGCTGACCAGTGAGTCTTTCTAAAGGTTCAATCACTATTTCCAGGCATCAAAGTTTCCTGTTCGCTGCACTAAAGATAGATTTACATGACGCTTTGTGGTCAGAGGTTCAGATTTTCTTCCCCCAAAAATGACACAGTGCTGGGTTTATTTAAAAGGGCATATATCATCATATAATAGAGCCAGAAAACCCTATGAAACATAAACACTACATCCAAGTCTTTTCTCAGACTCTTTTGAATCACGCCTACTGAAACAGGAAGGCACTAATAATATATGGATAACTACATAAAGTCTGAAAATCTCTCAAGGTAATCACAGGACTACATTTTAAAGGAACATGTGGAAAAAAATGAAAGGAGTGGGAGATTTTCAAAAGTGTTGCCCTAAAAAACGAGTAGGACCTCATTACTGGCACCGTAAAAGATAAATTCTCGAATAAAACACCATACTTTTTCATTTTCCTAAGGATGTCATTAGGTCATTTAATTAGCTCTACATCCTTAAGAATAAAGTATGGTGTTTTATTCAAGAATTTATCTTTTACGGTGCCAATAATGTAATTAGATTGTTGTACCACCCCCACGCCACTAGAGGCAGTAGCAGGCCCGAAAAGATGCAACTACGGAGCAGATTTAGAAGTTCACTGAAAGCTACAGAATTTGGTAAAAACTGTGAGCTGCGCTGAGGTAAATATAAGACACAAGTTCAAGTACATGCTGAGAGTGGAACTCCTTGTTAAACATGAAGATATATTACAGATTTCAAAAGAAAATAAAAACAGGAGACTGCAGCAGAGAATATAGGAATATATATTATCTACATTTCCGGAGTGCAATGGTCCCGCTTCCAAATAAGGTATGAGACTGCCAGTGGTCCGTCTCGCCCCTTTCTGTGTGCTTGTAAAACAGAACCAGAGCCAAAGCGATGAGGAAATGAGACGAAAAACAGGGAGTCAACAGCCAGACCGAGGTGATGGTTGTTTGTGAGCATAAAGCTTTAGAAAATGCTGGGGGTTTTTTCATTACTTAGCAGGATTTTGTTTGTTTTATTGTTAATAAGTCAAATGAAGGAGAACAGATGGAGTATCTCAATCAACAATTGAGATACCAATAAACGATTTGATGTTGCCGTCATTACATCAGTGATTGTTCTCTGAGCTCTATGATGTAAAGCACTTTGAAATGCCTTGTTGCTCAAATGTGTACAAATAACATTTGATTAGATTTTTTTATTTGACCTCAACTTCCCTTCTAGCCACAACTAGTGTAGCATAAGGGTTTTTTTTCTTTTCTGATGTAAAGACCAACATCTTTACCTTTAAAGATGTTGGTCAGAACTGGAGCAGTAATTGTACTGGTTCAGATTTTTATCCCATGTTCTCCACTGTAGTTAATTACAGGAGCTTTTAAATCCCTCTGAAGTCTGCCGGTTTGTTAGATCTCCAGTGTCCATGCTGGGAAGAAAACCATATAAATTCTCGCTTTATGAACCCAAATCTTGCACTCTTCAGCAACTTTCAGCTGCGTTACATTTCCTCTTCCTGTCACTTTATATTTTATTTTGTTTTTTCTTTACATTTTTCTCAATTTTAGTAATGACATGAATCCAGCTATTCTGAGCTGTGAGTCTGGACACAGATGAAGTTGCTAAAATGATGATATATGCCCTTTAAGAGACACCAAAAAAGTATTTTTGCAGCACTGCCTGTGCTTAGGCGGCAAAAACAGAACCCCAAAAATGTTATTAAAAAAGATTAAGTGAAGTGACGATCTCCCTCAAACAGAACCAGGAAAGGGAAAAAATCTCAAACAAGTTAAAATATTCACATAATCTCACTGGTGGAGGCTGAAGTATTTCATCCTCAGTTTTCACTCCGTTTTGTATTTTACATGTTCTTCCCCGCTTTTACAGTAATTATGGGACTCTGCTCCTCCTCAGACAGATGGGAAGATGGGAGGAAGAGGAGGAAGGCTAGGAGGAGAAGAGTACAGTAACAGCAGGAGAGGAAACAATAGGGGAGAGGAGAGACAAGCCGCAAGGCGAATCATCCATTTCTGCTGATGAAAGAAGTCCAGATCCATCACTGTACATGCAAAAAACAAACAAAACGAAGCGACTGAGACAACCATGATCAGAAGCAATTATAACATATTCAACAGAGGAAGAAGACCTTAAATTAAAAACGTGGGGCGTGGAAGGAAGACGAGACGGAGGGATGGAAAAGAAGGGAAAAGGTGGGGAAGGTTTGGACGCCATCATTTCTTCTGAGGCGTAGAGAGCTTCTGCATTCCTCTGATCTTGTCAAGCAGCTCTGAGATGAAATCCTGCAGGACGACAAGGAGAACAGGACTCACAAGCCATGAACTTAAACAGGAAGTGGAGAGAAAACACAGGAGAGAATCAAACTGCTTTACCTCAGTGGGTTTAAAACAGTCAACCAGTAAGTCCTGTAACACAGAGAAATGTCACACGAGTGGAAAGTTTGTTTAGTTTGTTTTTGGGCGTGTAAATCGACAGGTTTTTCTCACCTTGACCCTGGCTGCTCGCTCAACGTCACTGGGCATGTCCAGCAGTTCATCCACGTCGATCTCCAGCTCCGGGATGGCTTCCTCCTGCAGCAACCAAAACAATATGGAGACGGCAATGAGCAACAAACTGGCTGAGTTCTGTCAGTGATGCCCACTTTAAACACTAGAGGGCAGCGAACATCCACTGAGGAAGGAAAGAGACAAAGAGATCCATGCGGCCACCATGCTTTATGAATGTTTAGGAAAGGAAAACCACCAGTTTGACATAAGATAATTATTACTTTTGTATATTTCCGATGCAGACAGGAAGTGACTGCACCAGACTTTCAAAATACACCATTTTTAAAACCAAAAAAACACTACATTTTTATTATCTATAGCCAGGCCACAAATGTACAAAAAATTAAAACATACTGTGACCAAATAAGGAGCAAAATTAGGCCTGTAACAATAACAAATTTAGCTGGACAATAAATTGTCCTAGCAATAGTTGCAATAACTATAATACTGTTCGTTTGATACTATTTTCAACTAATAAAATGATTGTACTAGTGGCATATGAAAGCGAGTTCAACCTCTCCAATATAAAAAAACTTAAACTGAAACTGGGAAGCATTTTAAATTTCCAAAATAAACAAACAAACCAAAACGAAACAACAATTAAAGTCTCTGTAAGAAAAATTGTTTAAAAAAAATAATCATTCGGCTTAGACAAGCAAAACAGGCAAAAGTGGCAGGTTGTGCAAACCAACTACTCTGTTCTGATGACATTAAAGAGGTGCATCTCTTAAACAACTCATTTTAATTTATCATGTAATTGATAGATTTATTGTTTATTGTGAAAGGCTTTAGGTGGAACTTGATTAAACCTTTTAATTCGGTTATTTTTGAGATCTGTATATAATCAAAATAATTCACGTTTGAATAAAAAACAATTAACTGACAAAACAAGCAACATTTTCAATTCGAAAAACCTTTTCGTTGCTAAATTACTGAATAAATAGACATATAAGCTCAACAACAAAGATATTTATTGTTTTCTATTTATTCTGTTTTTCAACCATCAGATTAGAGTAAAATGATGTTTCAACCATTTAACTTACAATTTTATCACCTGTTTTTCAAATAGTGCTTGAATCAGGTAATTTTAGGCTGCGTTCACATCAGACCTGTTGCTTAGTTCACTTTTTAGTGAAACTGTTTGTTTGCATAGAAAGTTCGGTTCGTTTACGTAGGTGTGAACACACAATCGTACTCTAATGCAAACTAAATAAATCTAACTCTGGTCCGACTAAATACCTCAGTTCGGTTCAAGTAAACTCTGTTGTGGTTTGAGGCCGCTCCAAAAGCAGGAAGAGGACTACAACGCAGGGCATTGTGGGTAAATACAACCTAAACAAACACACATAAAGAGAGAAATGGCGTGTGGTCCTTTGCTAAAACAAAAGAAAAATCCTACAACCACTAAAATCCATTTTTGTTTACATTTCATAAGACATTGCGTTCAGTGTCTTCTTCAGAGGTTTTTGTTGTTGGTGCAGCGCCCCCACAGGTTAGGAGAGGAACAGGTTTTTCAACACAGTATGGTGTGAAAGCGAACCGCAGCAGCTGAAAACTAACAAATGTTGCAACTTTGGCTCCCAATCAAACCGTGTGAAGACGGATAAATCGTCTTCCATGAAGTCAGAGAAAATGTAAAGAAAGCAAAAAATGGCGGCAGCAGTGAGTCCACCTTTTGTGTGCTTCCATTGTCATAATCCTGTTTCTCCATCTTTCTAAAACACACCGACTCAGTGTGCTTTCGTCACAGCGGTACAACACAACCCCCCAGAAAACCTAGTAGACACATTCATACCAGCCCTCATTTCCTGCTCTTTTCAGCTGAATTGCTACCCTACACTCATGATGTTCTCCAGGAATCTCGCCGTCGCTCCGGTCCTCCCCCTCGGTTAGAGTTGCCCACACCAGCTGTCTCTGCACCTGCCCGACTGAACCCCCGGCTATCTCACCACACAAACACGGCATCCAGAAGTAGCCGACGGGGAGGCGCAGCATGCCGAGTGTGCACATTCGAGTGTCAGATTAACCCGCCAATCTAGATTTTGTCTTTTCCTTTTTTTGCAGTGAAAACTCGCACATTTCTTCCTCTTTTCCAATGCGAGGCTTAAGGAATTATAAAATGAGTTAAATAAGTCTGAGCTGGAGAGTGTGTGTGTTTAATCCTGCACAAGACGGCCTGGGTGTGCGAGATAGACTGAAAGTGACAGACGGACCTCATGTCAGCAGAGCGCTGCATGCAGACTTAATGTAAGCATCAGAGTGGGCATTAACACCAGAGAAATATACACCGAGGCACAAACTAGGGCTGGCTGATGAATCTGTTTTGTAGAATTTTTGGGTTTGGACAAAAAATATTTGATCAAAAAAAATTATTTTCTCAAAATGTTTTTGATCGTTTTTATATAAAAGAATTTGGTGAAAAATCTGGACTTTTCGCCAATGCTTTCACTATGTTTCCAAAATTCACAGTGATGTCATCGCAAGGAGGGTGGCCATCTTGTTTTTACAGCTTCCATTTATTTGGACTTTGAATTCAGGTCAAATCTATGACTAAATATAAGAGTCTGGCAAAGACTTCTTTTTATTTTTCACAAAAATAAAGTCATAATGTTACAAGAATACAGTTGTATTAATCTGAGAATAAAGTTATGTGACAATAAAGTTGAAATAATATGAGGATAAAGTCTTTATATTACCAGAATACAGTGGTAATATTAGAAGAATGAAGTAGTAATTTTATGAAAATGATTTAATTAATTATGCAAGCTTTTTCTCATTATTTTTTTTGTCTGATAATTCTGAGATGCTTTTCTCATTAAAATTACTTTTTCTCGTAATTTAGTAAAATAGTTTTTATTCCACTGGTATCATGTCTATGTCCTTGTAATTAAACAAAAATTATTTTAGCCTGGCCCTAATACACGTCATAGAACTCATAGAAGAAATGAAAATATAAAAGTCATGTTTTAGCGAATATTTTCTGTCATTTAATTTCTCATTTTTATTTTAAAAAAGTGAGAAAAAAATTGGAGATTTAATTTTTAAGCCATATCGCTCAGCCTTGGCGCTAACTAGGCCTTTCACAAAAACAAATGTTGCTAGAGGATAAATTGTCCCAGAAGTTATCGCGATAAACGGGAATATTGTTTTGACACCATTTTGAAGTCATATATTGATATTCTCAAAGATCAATGAACTTTACATTTAACACTGGAACTAGAAAACATTTTAAATAAACAAAACAACAGAAAAAAACAATAAGATGAATTAGAAAGTCTTCAAAAAAGGGTCTAGTTGAGACCAAAGCACCAGACTGAAGACTTGAGCCATCCAGTTTTTGGTAGAAAGAGAAAAACGATAAATCATGCCAATAGAAATTATTGAGCTTGTTTTAGTTTGTGGTTAATTGATTTATTGTTGCTTTATTCTGTTGCTAGCCCTGAGCTAGCTGAAGTCTGACACAAAGAAGGATCTGCCCAACACGTGGTCTCCCTGCACGTCGATAAGCTAAAAACGAACCACAAACTGAAACAAGGATGCCAACAATCCAGCAGACATGCTATCAGAATCCGCCTTCTATCCGTACAAACCACAAGTTTAAAGTTCTGGCCAGTTAAAAGATTAAATATGACGCAGCCTCGTAGATGGTGATTTAACAGGCGGTGTTAATCTGTGGAGCGGAGGGGGAAGGGAACGCCGAGAGGAAGGAAGGTAAAAGGTTAAGGAGCGCAGAGCTGAGTGAAGCGCTGCGAGGGAAGAGAGAGAGGGACGCGCTGTGGAGGGGGGAGGCCGGAAGACAGGCTTCAGAGAGGAGACACAAAGAAAGCTGGGAATCACAAGGGAGGATTTCCAAAACAATCCTCCAGACTGACTGACTGCGAGTCTGAACTGCTGTCTGCAGATAATAAAAAAAACTGGTAGGCCGGGACGTGGATCAATTCAGAGAATAAGGATGAAAAGGTCAGCTTTATCCTGAAATACCTGCAGAAAATCTCATAAAATGAGCTTTCTCTCAACCTTTGATGCTGACCACAGAAGAGGAGAAAGACTTCACAAAAGTTTATTTCATCCAACCAAGAACAGTGGGGCAATTTTAATTTTTTCTTCAGTAATAAACAACTAGGGCTGAAACAATTAATCAGATTAATAGTGATGAATCGATTATTGAAATAATCAACTAATTAATCATTAACTAGAAAGTTTAATATTGATTTCTAATTTCCCCTTAGTGACAGCATCAGTGCTGTGTGTTATCTTTGGTTATTGGGTCGTCTCTTTCCTTCGCTCTCAGATTTAATTCCTCAAACAGTTTGACTGTAACTCCCCTCCATGTTCTCTAAACGTGAGGATTTAAACCTCTGAATCCTCTCCGTTTCTGTTAAGAATCAGCCACACAGATTTTCCTCACTAATCTGCGGTACTGCCGAAAAAGTCCGCAGCTTTAAATGGATTAAACGTTTGCAGCTTCAAGGCACATTCTGGTAAAATCTTACAACAGATCTGAGTCCATTTGGGACGTTAATTTTTTAAATGTAACTATTCACCGCCACAGGATGGCACAAAGAGACAGGACTCCAAACTGAAAGCGCCAGGTGTGGATCAGAGTAACCTGACCGTCTGTGCATGGTGACATCCAGCCTGAACGCTGCAGCCAGACTCTTTCACCTTAATAAGTAACACAAGCAACACATTATGATGTAATTAGGTCAGCATCCTTGTAGAACAACAGTAAAAACTGCTTTGATTTCTGGAAACATCTCTGGATGTTGAAAAGATACTGGAGATATATTAGTTTCTCCAATTGGGCTGACTTGATTTATTCTTTCAGATTTGAATAAAACTTATAAACACTTAAAGTAATTAAGGTTAGTACACACATATACCAGATTAAAAAATCTAGAGTTAAAAGAAGGAGTTTTCCTCTCATTACCAACTAAAGATGCACCGATTGTAGCTTTTTCACACCACTTCCAGATTTTAGTAAATCTGCTTCCACTGAGGCTTTATCAGGGTTTCTGCTGCATCAACTCAAAATTTAAACCTTTTTAAGACCTTTTTAAAAACAATATGAATTGAATTTAACACCTGTATCTCCACAAACTTCGTCCAGCCAGCTGGTGGTAAATTTGCACTTCTTCATGACAGATGCAGAAAGGTAGCTAGCTAGCTAGCAGGGGGACGTTAACACTGAATCACAGAACAAAATAAAGATGTCTGAGTGTGACTCAAACTTTTGCCTGACAGAAAAGTCCAACAAGAAAAGAAATACAGGGAATATACAATATTAAATTTAAGACCTGATGTAAGGCAAACTTACAGTTTTAAATTAATTTAAGACATTCGAGGCATTGATTTAAGGCTGCAACCCTATAGTAAGTTCAAATGTCTGGTTGATTTAAAAGGTTTTCACATGAGCCACATCCCAGCTTCATGCAAATTAAATCCTTTGCATTTTCAATTCTGGATTTCCGAATTCCTTCAGGGTGCTGAACCTTTTCACTCAGCGAGCTTTAAAATTAAATGCTGCTGCATCTGGGGTAACACTTGATCTGTTGGACGGTGAAGTCACTCATCCTTTAATAAGTTCACAAATGCACATCTGGGTAATCCTGACTATTAAGTTTATATTCTGCCTGTTCAGAAACAACAGAAAGGAGGGGAAACATCCATTTTACTCAGCAGTCACTTGACTAAAAACCAACTTATATCTTCCTCTGTCACTAAAAACATACAGAGGAATGTGATTCTTAAGCTGCGTTAACCAAAATCTGATTCTTGACAACCAGACCTGCTGATAAGTGACCATTTATGCCTTCCTAGTATTAACTGTGACTCCTTTTTGCTCTGACTAAAGAGCAGACCTTTAAGTAGGTCAGATATGGCCACCTACAGGGACTACACATCCTGTTTCTGAATCATTTGAATGACCTGCGCGTCGACGCAGAAAGAAACCGCTCTGTTGTGTAGAACATGTATAATACAAGAACATGTATTCTTTAAACACAGATTGAGTTTAAAGAAGAGCTGTTCGAAAGATGATAAATGGCCACTTTGGCTGTTCTGCTGCCTCAGTAACAAACTGGGATAAAAATAACCAACTACAGGATGGCTAAATGCCCGTTGTGCAACAAAACACAAACCGTCCTTTGGCTGAGCATGAAACGGGGACAAACACGAGCGAAGGGGGAAGAAAGCTGGAAGCAAAGGGGCGACGTAGGAAAACAGTAATATTTCACTTTAATTGCTTTGGACGGCTGTTAGAAATCTGAACTTTTTTTCAACTTTTAAAAACTGCTTATTGATATTATTTAAATGTACAAACAGGAAACTCAGAAGAGGAAGGCTTTAAATGCTTAATGTGCAAGGTTTCACTTCTAAACCATGAATCTATTTTGAGCTGCTCTGATTATTCAGGCGGTATTTGTGAGCGTGGCGCATTAAAAGTACAGCCCAGAGCTGTTTGCCTTGGCACAATGAAGCAGGTACACGTTATGTTTGGACGGACGCAGGCAGATAAACACACACCAACACTCTGCACCTAATACGCACAAATATGCGGCCGATTTACAGCTATCTGACTTCAGCTCTGCAACTAAGCTGCTTATGATGATTAAGAAATATCATAAAACTCTGAATTGTGCAAGTCGAACAATTTTTCAGGCTAAAGGGAAAAATTGTGCAATGATTGCGGCTCCGATTGAGGCTGAGAAAGCACCCAAAGCAGGTCAAGCAACAAATCTTCATGCATGAGCAGCAACTTATTGAGCAATCACAGATGTGCAATAAAACAGAATTGAGAAAAAATACAAACAAAATAATGGTGAGCAGGGTAAGTATTTCTTCACAGTGCTCAGCGTCATCTTCTGACAGTGAAGTTAAGCCAACGTCCATTGATAAGGAAACCGTTGAAACACGTTTGCTGCTGAGCTGACAGGCGAGTAATAAAAATCTGGGAGATTTATGTTTGTCTTCCAAAGCCACACGACTCTTTTAATTTGTTTTTGCTCGTTAGTTAAGCAGATTTTCTGGAAGTTTTTTTAAAATGTTCTTTTATTTTTCTCTCAATTTTTGCTAAATCTTGAAGAAAAATGACCAATGAAGAATAAAGGAAGAAGTTTGAGGCGATCTATTTTAAGCTGTACAAATATTTCAAAACTGAGATGAAATCCTGAAGTTCACGTGTTAAACCATCGTTTAACCAGGACTGCACAAAGTGCAGACTCACAACGATAAAAAAAAAGTACAAACTTTGCTTTTTTTCCCCATTTGGCCTTCCTGTTATTTGCTGAAGGCTTGCTCTCGCTCGCTCTCTTGCAGCCCGAATGAGCCACAGGTGTATTTCTAGAAACTTTTTATTGGGAATTCATGACTCTCAGTTTCTCTTGGATGTAGATGCAACATCTCACAAGACACTTCTCAAAATTGGAAAGGCAAGAAAACATGTCATTCGTGTAAAAGAGAGATCTGTGTTTCGCTTCATAAGATAGAAAATGGCTAGAAGAAAATCCCAGCTCACCAAAACCTCCTGATATCTGCTGTCAGACCAACAATTACACACATTAAGACAACCGGAGCTGTGACTAGGAGCCACGTATATCGTCCCAACATTCACGGTAGGAAGGGAGGTAGGGGAGATGTATCTGGGATCACAAAGTCTCAAAGAACAGTTCACTTACATGATTTGGTACCCATGTTTTCCATGTTTTCAAGTGTTGTAAAAGACGCTGTATGTAACTTTATAAAGAAAACGGTTTTTACATATTTGTTAAACTGTCACGTGTTGTGAGACAGATAATCTGTGAAAAGATCGATCTCCTCCACCTCCCTCTGGAGCTACTGTTGCCTTCTAAAGAAAGGCAACACTCCCAACCATAAAACAATCAATCAGAGCCAGGAGGAAGGTCTTATCCCTGCCAATTGCTGATAACGAAAAAACAACTTACAGATACAGGAAAACCATTTATCTCTGGTCACGCTAACTAGCCTGACTATACATGACAGGCTACGCTAGCTGTAGCTTAGCAGAGAGCAAAAGGGGGAAAAGAGAGGAGTGATTAACAGCGCTAAGACCCGCCTCCTGGCTCTGATTGGTTGTTTCAAGACAGCACAGTTGAGAGAGCAAAGGAACTCAATTTTTTTGACGCATCTCATACAAACTGTCACGACAAAGTAACTGTTTCAACTTGTATCTTAAAATTTTTTTATAAAAGTCACCCTGCAGCTTTAATATTTGCAGAGTCCGAAAAGACCTTAATTAAAGCCATTTTAAAATCAAATAAAACTGGGATAATTTGAAGCTAATTACAAACCACTGAAGACATAATCAGAAGAAGATGGTTGAACTGAGATTGATCCAGCTTCCTGTCTTATTTTCTCCCTACTTTGATTCTCTGTTAGCCTTCCCCTTTCGCTGGCACGTCCAGGTACCCCTTTGCAGCCGACAGTTCGTCCCCCTCGCTGCTCATGAGAGGCGCAGAGAGATAGAGGCAGCCACTGGGAGGTCAACAGGGGTCCAGGGATTAGCAATGCTCTGTGTCAGTCATCGCCTGCTGCTTTCCATCTCTCATATCTCTTTCTGCCGCATACACACTTCATCAGGAATCTGCAGGGCTTATAGGAACAACACTCTCCTGTCTGCCCTCCTTTGAGGATCTGAGCAGCTACTTCCTGTCTGGGAACAGGACCTTGGAAGTTAAGTGGGGAAGTGAAATGATATTGTTTGGCTGTGTATGCAAGAGGCTGGGCCTGACTGAGCGACATTAGTCATATTGTATGCTAATGCGTCTCGGTAATTAATCTAAGTGGCGGCTGGCATCACATGGCGCCTTCAGCCATAAAACACAGTGATCAACAGCCAATGCAATACACTTAATCCAGCCCAACATCTTATGTTAGAGGTGAGCCTTTGGTTTCTGCAGGCTGCTAATCTTCATCTGTGCTGCCCGTCTAATCAGCTGGATGTACTTCCTCACAGGAAGACTATGATGTCCTGTTTTGAATCAAATGAAAAACAGACAGAAAGAGCAGCAGGCCAAGCAGATTTACTGGAGCGGCCTCCATAACCAGCTTACAGCACTAACAGAAGCTGCAAAATAGCATTTCCTTCATTTAGTCAGCACTACCGTATTTTCCGGACTATAAGTCGGAGTTTTTTTTCACAGTTTGGCCAGGGGAGCGACTTATAGTCTGGAGCGACTTATGTGTGAAAGTATTAACACATTATTATATCATATCACATGTTATTTTCTCACTAAACCGCCAGAGGGCGCTCTAGGCCTGTGTTGATAATATGTGTGGTAGAAGCCGAGTCCGGAGTTAGCCGAGTTGTTTACAAGCGACACCAAAGATGAAGATTTAGTGATTTGGAGCGACACGGATGGTTTGGTAAACTTGTTAGCATGTTATTTATGCTATAGTTATCTGAATAACTCTTAATATGTTATGCTAACATACCAGGCATGTTCTCAGTTCGTTGTTTATGTGTCATGTAACATTAGCATACCGTACAATTATTCAGTCTGTTGTTGCCTCTATTCTATTTTTATTGTCAAGACATATTGTCAGACATGTCAAGATGACGTGTATGTTCTTGGTGTCGGATTTTATCAAATAAATTTCACCCAAAAATGCGACTTGTACTCCGGAGCGACTTATAATCCAGAAAATACAGTAATTCCTTTGTTCTTTCTAACCTTTAGATTAGGATTTTTCTGTTTAACTTAAGCTTGCAATTATATAAGTTAGAATATAAACAGGAAATTTATTGTCTTTATCTAACATCCTACAAGTGTTTGCATCTGTTTGGACCATGAAAACTTTTCATAGTGTGAAGATGAAGCAGATTAACTCAGAGTCTGATGACAGGACGCTGGGCACGGCTCCAAATGAAACCCACAAACCTTTGAACTGAATGTTACACTTACAAGGAACATACTGGATGTACGATGGCATATTAGGGTGATTGTAGATAGAAAAATAAAAAAGGAACAGGAAATTTCTGCCAAAAAACTCAGACATATCCAGAAAAACGAAGGACCTTTCTGAGCTCCAAATGTTGAAAATTTGTAAGAAAAACTCTGAAATTTTCTAGAAAAGGAAACATGCTCATTTTCAGAGTTTCAAAAGTCAAAAGATTTCGACTTTTGAAACTCACAAATTTCCGTGTGCTTTCTAAAGATTTTGAGATTAATCTCAAGATTTTTAAGTTATTTGGCAGAATTTTAAAAACATTTTCTATATACAATGACCCTAATATGCCATAGGACTTATGCAACCTGAGGCTATACCACAGGATCAACAAAAATGAATTTTTTACATCCTTTGTAAAAATGTCCTTTGTAAAACATCTGGATATCTGGATATCTGGATGAGCCATGTTCATATCAGAAGATAGAGGCCTGATCTGCAGTAAAATGGGCAAAACCAAATAATGACGCTCTAGATTTACCGATCTGTCGACAAGTTGACAAATGGTAGTGAAATATGGATCAAGACCATCAAAAAGTTGATTCTGGACCAAAATGAGACTCTGCAGGGTGGACAGACGAGCAACAGATCCACAGTCATGACCAAATGAAGGTTCTGTTTACATACTGGCACCATCTGTACTTGAAAGTTTGGTAGCAAGAGGTTAAAGCAGAACCAGAACCTTTTCTGTTCTAGTATGAGCCTAACTGTGGGGCTAAAAGTGCGGAGCTTGAAAAGCTAAAAACCAGGTTTAATGAAAAATACGTAGATTTTTGTAGAGGTTGAAAGCCAGGGCTGTAAGAACACGACCTAGTGGTACTCCATTTCTGATTTAGTTTTAACATAAACCTTGATATCACCTGATAGAAACTCACATTCACCTTAAAAATGACAGGTTTCAAGAGGCTTAACCAACAATTTACATATATGATAGTTAAGAAAAGATTTTCTACTGGCAGAAGAGGCACAAAATGCTGTTCCTCTTGGACGACATTTAAAGTAGCGATAAAACTATTTTTATCAGTTCTTGGTCTACTTATATAATATATTAGGGTCACATTCACAACAACATTGATAGATCTCTTTCCTCCTTATGCAAACTTGCGTTGACGCAGAAAAGTTTTGGAATAGTCAGTAGGAGAAGCATTCAAAATACTGACTCAAAAGCAGAGCTTAGTTGAGGTAAACTTCAGTAATTGTTCTGAACCTGGGATTTGTAGAAATAAGTTGAAAATGTTTGTGAAAAGTCGTGATGAAAGATCACAACCATGCCGGATATAAAACGCGGTCTAGAACTGCTGGTTTTCCTCCAGAGTCTCGGTGTTGGTGAGAGACTGATTGTTCTTTGTACTGTCAAAATTACAATAAAACACATTCAGGTCACTGGTGAATTGGTTCTTATGGAGGTGGAACAGGCTTTTCGCGGCTGAAACTGGGTCATCGTTCCCAGTATTCCTCCTTTGCTTTTTTCCACATATTGTTTACATATTTTCTCTGCTGTCACTTATGTTTTTGCTGAAATCCAAATACTTTTACAGAAATATATTTGTCACCCCTATGTTCAGGATAAAAACAGCCTCCATGTTCATTAAGGGAGCAACCAGAAGCTTCATTTCTGCACCAGTGCTCCGAGTTGTTTATATATAAATGTGGCCTTGTGCTGAGTTAGTCATTTCTGATTTTTTGGGAAACGGGCTGCAGGTAATCTAAACAAAGCCTCAGATGAAACTGGCTGAAGCTGATATAATCAGTGCACTGAAGACAACTGTACTTGTACAATCATAAAACTGACATAAGCAGCGAGTTACAGAAAAACACAGTGATAGGAAGACATCTTACTCAGGGAAAACCCAGAGTTATTGATAACAGATGAACTGACCTAACTGATAACAAGCAACACTGTCCTCTATCTGATGAGTCCAGTTCAGTAAACATGACATTTGCCAAAGCATTTGAAAGTTATCATTTTGTGTCGAAATGATATACTGTCCCAGAAATTATTCAGAAAAACAACATTATTTTGAGATAATTTTCAACTAATTTGACAATAATAATCTGAATAATTAATGCAAGTATAGCCGTGCAAAAATAATTTTAAAAAACCCATTTAATTTCTGAAACTGGAAAACATTTTGAATATCTACAATAAAGAAAATAACTGAAACAACAATAATTCACATGGATTATTATTCAGACAATAATAATCATTCAGCTTAAACAGGGAAAAAAGTGGCAGGTTGTGCAAACTGACTACTTCATACTGGGAGTCAAATGTTTGCAGCATTTCTCAAAATGTCGGCTTATCAACAACATTAAAGGATCCGAATGAAAATGATTGCTATCATTTTAATTGATCATTTGTTTACTTGATTTGTTGCTTATTATGACAGACTTACTTCTCAAACACACACATTACACCCAAAGTATTTAAAACACAGACTAACTGAACCCTAACCTGCCCACCAGCTGTGCAGCAGCCGTTTCTGATCCCTGGACACCTGAGTGATTCACACATCAGCTTGTTTGTGCTCTCTGAACAGGCCGCAGGTTTTCTATGTGTTTACTGGAGACATCAATGCAGCAGCTTCTCAGCTAAGATGCTGTGCTGGTCCCTCTGGGACGTAACAACCTGCCTTAGGTAAACTGGTACTGCTTTGGCAACAGTGCAGCGCTGCCAGGGCTGGAAACCTGCTGTAAAGGCTTCCAACAAGAGCATGAAGGCAAGAGTCAGACGAACAGAAGCAGACATTTGAGAGCGACAGACATAAATATGAGCTCATTCCCTAAAAATAGAGATTTGTCTGATTTCTGATATTCAGTTTTGATAAAGTTTTAGCATCTCATATTAGCAAATAGCCACTGTAAACATAATTTGTTTTGCATATTCTCATCCTTACTGGGTCAGCACGACATGGAAAACATGGAGTTGAAATGAAAACCGTGATTATGATTTACTCAGATTGGCACAAACTTATGTCTTCTGGCAGATCACTCTTTTTCTCCAACAGCATTCAGATACAAAACAAACAAAATGGAAAAAGTTTTAAATGGTAAATAGCTTAAAAATAAAATCTCAAGTTATTTTATATTGAATTTGATTTCTGATTTTAATTTATATTTTCCCTCACTTTTCTTCCTTAAAAAAAGAAGACAAATGACACTAAATATCTTTAAAAATGGGCTTTTCTTCCAATAACTCCTTCTGTGAGTTGACCTAAATAGAAATTGTAAAACATGTCAAACAATACTGTAGTTCCTGAGTGGATAAAAATCCCTCTGGAAAGCCAAGAAGTGCACTGATGGGGGAAAAATCCAGTTATTCTCAAAAATAAAGCTTCAAACTCTGAATTTAATTTAATTTAATAAATTTAATTTTAATTTATAAAATAAATTTATCATTCATCCCCAGTAAATAGTTTTGCTTATGTTTGATGTAGATACATTTCACAAAAAAATGATTTGCATCAGGCTTATGCTGCTTCTTCAGCATTCCCTTCTGTAGCCAATATTCTCCTAGACTCTAGGGGGCAGTGTAGGGCACCTACAGCACTCACACAACACTACACAACATGTTAGCAAGTGAAAAACACAGAGTGAATAGTAGCAACATGGCAACACCAGTGAGCTTGCTGGTATTTGCGAACATCAGCACAATTTTCTCCACTGACTGTCCACATTGTTAGAAACTTTCAAAGGAGTGCGGTGCGGAAAACTTGCGCCACACAGAAAGCTGTTGTCAGTGAAATGACGTAATTTGGCCATCCCAGGCTTAAAGCTGAAACGTAGCAAAAAAGTTGTGTTTCCTCCAACTGAAATGTCAAACTATTGACTTTTCTCTCAGTAACCGCCTCAATTGTGAAGAGTGTTGCTGTTACCGCGATCTAGTTGGCCGTTGGTATGATGCAAGAAATCGTCAAGCAACATTTGAGTTTCCAGTCATTGGTCAAAGTCTGTTGAATCAATCTCACTGAAGCAATTCAGTGATATTTCATCTTAAAGTCCAACGACTATTAAGCTAAACTAACAGTTCATGGCTGATTGCATTTGAAATATTCCTTCATATCAAATCCCAACGTTGAGGTGAACATAATATGTCTGTTTGGTCAGAACATTAATAAAACTGTCCTGAAACAGAGGAACACAGGTAATTTAACCACGATAACAGGACATTGTAGAAGTTATATTCAAACTGCTGCCGGCAAAGCAGATTCATCTCTACTGTCAGATCTATCCCAGAGAGTATTTGCATCGCTACATGTAGAGTACAGGAACTGATATGTGCCTCTGCATGACTTCCTCTGATAGCAACCAATTTATTTGCTGATAAGTTCAGGAAACTTTCAGCTTCATCTGCACAGAAACTCCCCGTCTGCAGTGACACCAGCCGATATGTCACATCCTCTTGGTGATGTCTTCAACTACGCTCTGCCAACTGCAGTATTGATTATAATTCAGCATAGCATCGGGACTCAATTTAATTGACTTGCCTGTGCTGGTTACCATCCAGAGTCACATGAACAATGGCATCTGCACTGATTTGAGACAGCGGAGAAACGGGAACAAAGCTCAACAATCAAAGGTTTGATTTGTAAAGTAGTGCTCCACAGAAGCAATGCATTGGAAGATCAAGACAAAAGTGAAAAGCTTTCAAGGTTGAAAGAGTTCGTACTGTTCAAATTGTTCCTTTACACAGCAATGACACAATGTCTTATGAAGAAGCTAATAAATTCAGCTTCTCTTAGTAAAAATATTTTGTATTTGAGAATTTCCTGTCTGATAAATAGTTTTGGGGAAGCATTCAGGCCTTTAAACGTTTTACATTTTGTCACATTACAACCAAAAACTGGATGTATGTGAAGGTTTATTTGGATTTAAGATGATTGCTCACCGTTGTGTTGGTCTGAGTTGTGAAGTGGAAGGAAAGTTTGTTTTTTGTCAGAGTTGTCTCTATAAGCTTCCCGAAACCAGAGACTGAAATTATGCCTGTTTTCATTTTCAAGTCAAAGATTCTCAATTGGATTTAGGCCCTTACTTTGATTGGGTCATTCTACAACATGAACATGCCTTGATCTGAACCATTCCAGTGTAGCTCTGGTTGTATATTTAAGGGTTGTTGTCCTGCTGGAAGGTAAACCTTTGCTCTAGACTGAAGTCTTTTGCAGCTTTCCTCTGGTTTTTATCCAGGATTGTCGTGTTTTTAGCTCTACTGTTCAATGTCCTCCATGATGAAAATCATCATCCTCACCAATGTTTCATGGTAAAGATGATGTTCAGGGTGATTTGCATCATTAGTTTTCCACTAAGTAGTCCAAATACGTGTTTTGTGTATTTTACTTACTTATTTTTGGGTATTTAAAATGTCTTCCAGTTTAAGTGGTAAATGTTAATTAGAAATTAAAGTTTGCTGATCTTTAAGAGGGTGTAATTGCGTAATTATGGCATTACCATTATATTACTTAAAAATGGTCTCAAAATAACAATATTACCATTTATCGCAATAACATCTGGATCAATTTATCATCCAGGAACATTTGTTAGGCTATATAACCATCACACAACACATTATTTTAAAACATCTGATGGGAAAGTTGACCCTTCACCCTCAGTTTTCTGTTGCGGAGTGGACAGGAAGCACAAACGATTCATAATAATACTGTTTACTGAAAGACAAAGAGACATATGCATGTGCAGAAGAGACAAAACCACTGGAACTGGACGGAAAGAGGAGATTACCTGCAGATTAGAGTACGACTGCATACAAACAAGGATTACTGCAGATTATCATTATGTCATTCTTGGCAAGAACCACAAACACAACAAGTAGCTTAACATGTTCATTTAGCCTCGTCATTCTTTAAAAACACTGCTTCCTTTTATTTTGAAAATGTTTAACAAGAAAGGAGACCAGGAAAGATCCATCCCTGCGTCTTGTTAATGTTATTTTCATCAGTTGGTAAATAAGGAATATGCTGAGTAACGTTCACCCTTTTATTCAATATTAATGAGACTTAATCCTTGTGGATTTGAAATGGGAACAGAGGACACATTTGTTCATACAAATCAGCTATCAAAGCAGTTTCTGACCTAAACCTTTGCAACACAATGGATAATCTGACCCACTAATGCGCTATTTGTTTTATATTTAGCCAATAAGAGGAAGATTTCAGTAGATTACAGTGAGTGAATGAATTTAGGTTTTTGTATAACTGAAACATGTACTTGGTAGATTATTTAAGACAACAGAGGTCAAACTTTCAATTAATAATTGCATTATTTTTTAACCTTTACATATAACAGAAATACTAAGGCTGTGAAGCTAATTTTTTAATATTCATTGACATTTTTTCCCCTGTGGCTCAATCCCTGTGCAGAAACTAATTATTATCAGGTAGATTTTTTTTCCCTGCATGTATTTAAATAATCAAAAAACCAGAACCTGCTCACTGATGTACAAATTTTAAGCCGATCTTCTGGTTTTACATGACATGAAACAGGAGGCATTACTTTACTTTATCAAACATAAAATGAAAGAGTAGTCAAAAGAAGACTAATTGTATTCTTAGGGGAGCTTAGAACTTATTAAGCTAAGTATTATTTTTCTAATTGTTATTTTAGCTCATAAGACCCAAACAAAAAAATAGAAAAGTTTGAGAAAAACTAAATACACCCTAAAACTCCATGTAGAAATAAAACATTAAACACATTCAAACTTTAAGAGGGTTTGCTTTTTATATCACTTCTAGCTTTCTTGTGTAAGAAAAATTAGCATGCTGAGAGCTTTTAGTGATTGAATGACCACTCAAAACCGAGTGAAGCGTCTATTATCATCACCTTTTTTCCTCCAATCAACTTCAGCATATTCTCATCTCTGCCTTTAGAGCTGTGATTCCACCAATGTTTAAAACAAGTTTTAAAATTGACGGTTGATTTTTGAAACTTGAGACATCGTGCATGACGATTAATGAAATTGCAGCTATAACAAGTTTGGATGTACAAATTCCTCTCAGGAATATAGAGATGTCAGACAGGAAATATCGCAAAGCCTCTTGAGACCAAACATAAGCTCAGAGTAAGCAAACATGGCTGACGAGAGGGAGGGAGTTTCTGAACTATATTTAACAGAGAATAAACAATAGAAAGACATCTGTGACGTCTCCCGGACTTTCTACTTCACCACGTCAGATGTTTTGTCTTCTGTACTGGGCATTCCCGTCCATGCTTCTGTTATTTCGCTTTCTAATTGGCTACACGGCGCAATCAATAGGCTATGTAATTGATTATTCTTGGAGAATACCAAGGACGCTGCAATATCAGGCCAAAACAATCCAATATTCTAGATTTTAGATGGTGGGGTCACAACGTCCTTCCAGGCGGACCAGATCATTCTCAACACACCACACGGCAGGAATATCTCTTAAGATCATCTCAGAGGCACCACAGAGAGATTGTCGAATGAAGGACAAGGCTTTAGGCAACTGGCCTCAAAGTCAACCAGTCTAACCATATTAGGAGAAATCTGGGTATACGCAAGACCAATTCCAATGAAACCATAGAACCAATTCCAAGAAACTCTTGGAATTGGCTCTATACGTTCCAGAATGCGGAACGTTATGTGGAAGTGTGACTCCCCACTCCTATTTCCGGAACGTTCTCAGAGATGAATAGTTGTTGAACAGATCATCTACTCTCTTAGAAGTGAGTAGGTGATAATAATAAAACTTTTGTTAAGATCTGGAAACCTTGTTTGACCCATGTTGGCACCATGCTGGTCCCTCTATTAGACTATTACATTCTGCATAGTCATGAGTTTCACAAACTGTCAGTCACCATTTTATTTTTGGGGTGGGTCAGGAAGAGATATTGACATCCTGCTGATGTCAATATCTCCAACATCAGCATAAAAACAGTCTAACTATGATACACAACAGTGAGACTGATCAAAAATCACCAACACATTGGTTACAATAATGATTACTCCACTCCTCACTTCACACCGACTCGCCAACTCAGCTGTGGACTTGATACCTGGGAGTTTCCAATGCAGGATAACTTTAGCTCTTGCCTGTGTTTGCTGACATACCTCACACCAAGGAGTCAAGAAGGAGCGTTAAACAGATGAATCAGCGCAGCTCCTTTTGGATACATCTAGTATTTTAAAATGACCACCAAACACTACGCCCATGTTGTTTTTTGCGGTAAATGTTTTACATCTCACTGACTCCAGAGAGGCTTGTACATCTTCTTAATGATGACGCATTAAATCCTTATAGAAAGTGCACTCATGCAGTATAAAACTGGCTCTCAGAACGATACAAGCAGAACAAAGTCAGACTGAATAAAGCCATAACCTGAAAAGCTCCAGCGCTGACAGCTTGACTGATGTCGGCTATGATGTTCCTCCTGGGACAGAAATGCTCTGCTGAGTGGATCGGTGTTACCCACTGGCAGAGGGAGTCCAGACTTATGATCCCTGCCTCCTGATCCCGACAGAAACAAGTCTTGGACACTTTATTGTTTTCAGATGGTTAAAAACAGAGAGGCCAATAAACACGCTGACAAAGAGTTACTCATCTGTCTTCTATAAGTACTTTAAAATCCTGGAGCCACTTACGGTAATAATGACACCTGCATATCACACTACATCACCATTATACTGCCTTTGAAAAGCCTCATCAAGATGCTCAGAATCTCTTACAGAACGGCTGGAGAAAATAGCATTAATAGTTTTAACTGAATAATAATTTAATAATTACAAACAGAACTTTGCTGAGGACACAGAAAACACTTCAAACTGAGAATGATTCAGTGTAACTAGACAGAAAAACGAAGGGTTTCTTAACATTCATTATGTTCATGAATGAAAGTACATCATAACTCTGACTAAAATAACTCACACTGCCTATAAGTACTTACCAGAAAGGATCTAATCAATCGTCTTTCTCAGGTCGATAAACATGTCATCACTTATTCTCCATAACCTCTAAGCCAACCTACAGTGTCTTGCAAATGTATTCATATCCCTTAAACATTTCCACAGGTTTTCCATGCTCTGGGGGTTTCTTCTGTTTTATATAACCTCTTTCTGATTAAACATATTTCTGCAACAGTTAACAAAGCTATAATGAGCATAACACTGTTAAAAATATTTGAGCTATTTTACTAAGGCTGTAAAACCTCTCAGCGGTTATAGTAACACAGCTGTAGTAGTTTAACCACAGTGACTGTGTGAATATCTGTTGATGAAGTTGGTATTTTTATGAACTGTTTGTGCTTCACTTCACTTCCTGTGACTGAAAGCTTAAATATTCATCTCAGAAGCTCCTGGTTTCTTTATACTCTTCTCCACTTATTTGTTGTCCTGGACTTCCTTCCCCTCTTGCTCACACACAGACCCAAACACATGCTTGGTGTGCCTCGCTCACGATATCCTTGGCTGTTTTCCACCTCTCTAATATGGCCGCACATCCAGTCAGTGTTTAAAAAGAAAAACTTTCAGTCACTGACTGTGTCGGGCTGTGGCTTGTGCTGAGTCACCTCTTCTCTCTCCTCCTCCCTCCACACAGACAAACAGAAAGACAACTGTGTGTTCAACATGTAGGACCACATGTAACCCATTGCAACATGTGTGTGCACCCATCTGTGTGTGTTGGTGTGTGTGGGGAGCTTCCTCAGACACAGTGGAGTCTTTTAGTCCCGCTGTGCAACAACCTCTCTTTGTAGTCACCCTCATGTGAGGCAGGGCAACACTGATTGGTATTCCATCCTTTAAGTTGTGCGCTTTAGAGGAGGATACCACAATGTCTGATGCAAACTAAGATAATTACCATGAGAACGAAAATTTGGCAGTTTGAATTATGATTTGCATGTGGAGACAGAGTTCACGTTTACAGGAAGAAGAGGCACTATGCTGTTATTTGAAACATGAAGTGATCACTTCAGTAAGGAGCTTCATTTCCTCTTCTGTTGTTGACTCTTCCATGGGAAGAGCCATGTTTCCTTTGGCCAGTTTATTGCAAGACTTTCTGCTAAATATGTGGCATTACCTCACTTTGAAGTACCTTTCTGTTGCATTTATGACATGCAGTATTTACTGCAGTGGCTCTCGCAGAACATTTTGATTTAAGGTACATTAAAAACAATTATATCTTCAGCAGATAGAGGAATCTAGAGGTCATCATATCTCCATAATAACCATCAGACACCATCTATTAGCCATTTAGTTGTTTGGGAGAACAACAACCAGATTGACAACCAGTCGCCTGAAAATAGCTAATAACTGTCTACTTTTATTAGACAAACCACAAAATATAACCTTAAAATGGACGAATTCGCACAGTAGAAACTAAATTGGCATCACAACAGAAGCTAACGTTTACGGTCTTCCTTATTTCCTCTCTTGAGGGTTCAGCCAATCAGCGCCATGCAAAAAAAATAAAAAAAATGACACTCCTGGATTGGCTGCTGTGCAAACAGCCAATAGAGTCAAGTATAATTTCACATTGGTGTTTTATTTTCCAAAGATGCTTTTTCTTTTGAATATTTTGGATATGCAACTTATTATCTGGTGTCTATGGCGACGTTCGCACAGCGCGTAAATGCAACCGATATCCGACTTTTTGACCACAATCGGTCATATCGCATTTTAAATGACTTTTAAGTCGTTCATATGACTTAATTCTGCCCTAGAAGAAGCAGACACAATAAATGCAGATGTAAAAAATGGCTGACAGGCAACGAAGAGACATTGTTAAAAGTTGTGCTTTTGTTTTGTCAGCTTCCTTCGTGACAATTGATCTTGTGACAATTCAAAATCCATTCATAGACGCCGGCATCCATTATTATTTGGTTCTGCGTTCTTTTTCTGCGGATGTGGGTCACTCTGGAGTCGTAAATTCACGCAGAAGTCTGATTGCAGTCGCATTTATTCAGTAATATGTCCGAACATGCAGAAGTAAAAAGAAAAATCGGAATTGAGTGTCAACATAGACTAATAATACGCTTTGATTCGCTGTTTTGTACAATACAGCAGGGATCCGCTGTACTGTTGTTCTCCCAAACAACTAAATGGCAAGTAGATGTTGTCTGATGGTTGCGATAAATATTTATTGTTTATCGCAAGAAATATTATTGCAAAAATTCACCAGTATGATTACATAGGACACTTTTTCTTAATATGCTGTTGTCGTAATATTGATTCAAATTTTCCTATGATAAAGATATAGATTAATTGTTGAAAATTTCTCTTATGTTACAGAAAAGCCAAAATGCTGTTCAAAGTGTCAACAGCATGGATAATAATTGACAAATGTACTTAAATTAAGGCTTAAATTTCCAGTGTGCGGTTATTTAGCTAAGTTTTAATATTGTTTTTAGACAGCAGTAGGTGTTCCTAAATTTGGCCGGTTGTCAAGTATGTTGAAGCACTGTGCTTCAACATTTATGATCCGATGACTCAAGGCTTGTATTTCATCAGCTGGGTTTAAGCACAGTGCTCCAGGATTTCAACACTGTCTAATTTCCAGTGACTTTGGTGTTAAGTGATCCTCGTATACGCAAGGAAGGACAGATCAAGGAGATAATCGGTTTTTAAAGAGACAAACTAAAGCCATTTGCCGTACTGAGGCTAAAGGCTCTAATAGTCTCCCTGACTAATGACTCATTTGGGAAAACCTTGAAGGATAAAATTAGATTTATAGAGATGGATAACGCCAAACGTTCCCATCTGGTTTCTAACCAGATCAGAAGGACTTCTGCACAGGAAGTCATTTACCGCTGCCCAGAAAGTTCATTTCATTGTGCACAAAATAGAAAGAAACTAAAAAACAAGCAGTAAAACGTCATTTTTCATAACTATTATTTAATTTGTTCGCCTCTACTGTGCGCTGTCACAGGGTTAAAGAAACACTTTCTCCCTCTCAGACCTCCAAGCCTCTTCCTACTGCTTTTCTCTCTCTCCTTTTTCCATCCCCTCGTATTCCCCTTCTCTTCCCCGTCCGTTGCATTCCTGCTAACCAATCCTGCCTCTGTTCTCACTCGTATTCCCATCTGCGACTGTGTGGCCACGTTGGACCCTGGAGACTAGGGCCCGCCCACTCGCTCCACTGTTAACCGTGTAGCTGCTGCTTGGTTTCCTGCACACTTACGAAAAAGCAAACCAGTCCTTTTAGGAGAAGTAAAAAGTTAACGGGGGAAATTGCCATGAAAATGATGAGGAAATCTGATGATTCTGCTAAAAGCATCCCAACGACTGAGGGTTGAAGCTCACTTAGCATCTACATACCAAACCACCAAAAGGTTGGCAACGAAGAACAAAATTTGGACAATATTTATAAACCGGCAGCGTATAAAGAAGCCCTTCCTGCTTGTTATCTGCTAGCTAGGGGTTTCTGGTTTCAAGCTAGCATGGCTGGGTTTAAAAATAAACAAAGAGTTGGGGAATGAGGGTTTTGGAGGCTCTGCTGCAGCTGTTCCCACAACACAAAACACAGCACACCTATCAGATAACCTGAGGCACCTCTGCGGAAACTGCACCTGGGACGAAGGTCCAAATGGGTTTTGCAGGGCAGTCCATCATCTAAACAGTTTAGTCACATTACAACCTCAACCTTCAGCATATTGTCTAAGTTAGTGGTGAATAACTGTAGCATGGAAGGAAAATTAAACACAAATGAAACCTAAAAAGTGTGGTATTAACTAGTATTCAGCCCCTTTTACCCTAAAGTAAAAATCCAGTGAAACCAGGAGTTTCATTATTGGTATAAAGAGGAAGGTATTCTGGTCAGATGAGCCCCAAAAATAAATATTTTGGAAACACTGATTCACACATGGGGAACATATTTAAAAGAAGAAAGATTTTATGACTTTCTTTGTTCTGCTGGAACAAAGAGGATGTAAAAGAGTTTGTACCTAAAGCTAAACCACCATAAACAGTCAACATCGCAGTTTTCTGGTCGATCACAATCGCCAAGCTTTAAAAAGCCTGACCTGCCGAATATGATGTAAACCACTACCAATTTTTTTGTTATTTGAAAAGTTTCTAAAGACAGACACATGCTCCAGAAACCCCCCCCAAAAAATAACCAAAGCAAAACATGGTTTTACAACATGGTCCATGCAGCAGATCAGAGTGAAAATGCTTGCAAAAGATTAAGATTTGTTGCCAAGAAAACGTTTGAGGCTGTGATAAAGTGACAAAACCTAAAACTGTCAAAAGGGTATGAATATTTTTGCATCGGACTTGAGAAATTGAAGTTGACTAAGCACCAACTAGTTTTAACCACATATTCATTCATATATCCATTTCACATGCAATGGATGAAAATATGCTAAAATCTGGATGTCAAACATACGACCAATGCATCATTAAAATCTGCCTGCTAATATAACTATCTTGCAATTTAAGAAAGGCTTTTTTGATTTAAACTGAATGAGGTTTTCCTCTTCACACTCCAAAAACACAAAATCTTGCTTTGTGGTTTTATTTTTGGCCTAGTAGGCCAAAAATACTAGGCCTAGTTTCTAGTGTAAATGTATTGGTATACTTGAAATAAGACAAAAATAACTAATGAGTAACTTCTTAGCTTGGAGGTTGATTTAGGTCAATAATTCCTTATTGATGAAAAAGTTCTAGTTCCATTAGCAGATAATTTCTCTTACAAGAAGACATTTTTCCCAGGTTACTTTTTCATCAATATTAAGAAATTATTGACTCAAAACAAGCTCCTTTTTCTTGCTAAAAAGTGAATTAATTAGTTTTGTCTCATTTCAAGTGTACTGTGATATTTGCACTAGAAACCAGACCAAAAGTACCTGGTAGGATTTTGTGTTTTTGCAGTGCAGTGCTTGGTTAACCAACATAAACATTTAGCAAACCTTGTTGCCATGGTTTGTGCCACTAAATGCCCATAGCAACTCCGGCAGAAACCACCAGCATCTTTACTTTGATTATATGAAAGTTAAACAGCTCATAACAAACCAATTTCAAGCTATTTTAAAGTTGTTGTTTTTTTTAGAATATATTCAGAAAAAACATTGTTTTTCCTGATTATATTGCTGGTTGATGTAGATGCAGGTTAAGCGAGTTTGTCTGAAACTGGGGTTCCTCTCCAGTTACTGTTCGGCAGCACGTGCTTCACATCTCCCACTCTAACTGAGCCCAGCGCGCCTCCGTCAGTGAACCGACTGTAAATTAATCTCTTTGTTGTCTAACAGCCTCGGCTCAGACTGGATTGGGACAACGAAGAGGGGCGCAACCACGACTATGGACGCCACCAAATCAAGAATGTGAGTCCTGAAGTACAACATAAGGCAACACTGTCACATAAATTCAACTAAAAACAGATTATGCACGTGAAAGGATAAAATATAGTTCACAGTTTCCTCCCATATATATCCTATCAGGTGCTTTTGGGAACTTTATCTGTTTATAGATTATCAGTGCATTGAAACCTCCATAAACAATAAAAGGTCTGCAGAGGATATTATTGGCAGAAAATCAAAGCATGTTGATTTCCAAATCCTCTTTAGGCCCATTAATCCTCTCTGCTGGCTTTAGAGACAGGATGGACAATGTCAGAGAAACAAAAGGCTGCAGTCTGGACTGTCAGACTGAACGTTTCCCCTAATTACACGATTACTTACAGAAAATAGTCCCACATCTATGTTTAGGATGTTCAAACCAGCCGAACTATCTGAAGGAACGTTTGTTGCAGTTTTGTTTTGTTTTTTTACCAAGTCAACCTTTTGTTTTTGTCAGTTTCAATGTATTTATTTATTTTACATTGGCTTTTATACTGCTAGCTGCACTGACTGACAAACAAATGAAATTAAAGTTGTTTTTACGTTTGACCGAGCTTGTCAAGCTATTGGTTTATTTTCAGTGTGCTGCTGTGGTGCAGCGTTATCTTTTTTTATTTTAGTATTGGCTGATACTAATCTGTATTGTTATCAGAAGTGAAAAATGTGGATCGGTGCATATCTATTCAAACTTTTATTTAATGTAGTTATTGATATAAATAACACTTCTTTCAGCAAATGGCATCGAAAAAAGTCAATTTAAAATGAAAATATTATTCAAGCAGGGTTTCCTTCAGTTTATTATAAGTTGGCGGGCCACCAGGCTTTACTTGTGACCCCGCCAGGCTAAATATTGCTTATTCATTTAATTTGTTTTTAAATGTTTGCATTTTTAAGACTTTATAGTTGGTGTTCAGGTATTGATCTTCCAATAAAAGATAATTATCAAGGGATATTTTCAAATTTTCTCTGAACTTTAAACATTTTTTAACTCAAAAACACGGCTGGCTTCTAGATGAATGACTGCCTGAGCTCCTCAACCACCAGGCTTAGCAAGTTTTCTGGGGGAAACCTTGTTCGAGTACTTTATAATTTCTATGCCATGCAGTCACAGACATACAGTTACCTAAAAAGGATGTACTAAATAGTTTTCCCATCATCATTTTATTATTATCGGTCAGTAAAAGCCTGGCTCCGTCCTGTCCGACTGCATCTTCAGGCCCTATAAGTCTCCGTCCAGAAACTGTGGACAGAATATGGGTCAAAGCCGGCTCAGTGGATCTGACACCAGCTTACCAACTACTGACGGCAGCAGTTATGCACCACACAGCTGCCGCCGGGCCGCGTCAGAGAAACCGCACGGACCTGCATGTGTCACCGTGACCGAGGGTCTGATGAGGTGAAGGAGGATTCTCCTGACAGTTGCATATCCAGTCATCACTTCGGCTACAGACGGCCGGTCAGACATGAATGACTGGACCTCTACAGTCAGACGAGGCATTTCAGAACCTTTTTAGGATTCACTTTTGGCTGTGACTAACAGGGAAAGACTGGGAAGTGTGGGTTTTAAAGATATGGACCAGTTACAGGTACTAAGTTGATTTTTCCAGACCAGTTTTCTCCTCCTGATTGGAGGACATAGATTGATTTAATGGTCCTTATCGCCAACTTTGGCATTATCAATTATTTCACTAAAGTGTCAAAGTTTTGGTTCCCCATCTGGTTAGGCTTGTCTCAATAACTTATTTTGCTTGATGATAAATTGTCCCAGTAATTACCGCAAGACCATTTTCAAGTAATATATTGATGATAGGCCTGTCGCAGTAAGCAATAAATCAATTAATAGCATGATAAGTTAAAATTAGCTCAATAATAATTTGAATGATTTATTGTTTTTCTCTCTTTCTACCAAATACTGGATGACAAAGTCGTCAGTCTGGAGCTCCGGTCTCCACTAGTCTTTTCTTCTTTTATAGAGACTTCGTAATTCATTTTATTTATAGTTTCTGTTGTGTTATTTGTTTTGGTTCTTTAAAATGTCTTCCAGTCCAATTTGTTACTGTGCCAAGCCTAATTGATGATGACTTAATAATGCAAGACCAATAAATTTTAATCTTGTAAGGAGCACTGGAGAACATTTTAAATTTCAATCAATACCAAAACACCCAAAACAAAATTTCCCTTCATGAACTCTTCGACACGAAGCAACTTACTTAAAAATGTTTAATTTCTATCACTAAACTGCACACACTAACAGCATTTAATTATAATATATTTTCAAAGGTCTTCTATTTACTGATGACAAAACAAATACAACATTTCTGATAAGACTGTCAGTTTTGGTTTTAATCACCATTAATTAAAATTTATTGAGACATAAGAAATTTTTCACAATCAAATGATATAGTATGGATGATAAATTGATGATCTTTACCAATTCTGTATGAATAAGTTAAATTATTCTTTAATTATCCAAGTCGAAAACTGTAAAAAAAAAAAAAAAAAAAAACTGGTAGCAGCATTTATTTTGAGCATTTTTTTTATGTGCAACGTCATTAAAATAATTGTCAAAAACCAGATTTTGTTCCACCATCTCATATACTCACAATAAATTTAGCGCACATGGTAAAATATGTTCCCTAAAGTAAGAAAAACACGAGAATGGTAATTGGAGTAAACGGCACAAAACAATGCTAAATGGACACACACTGCCTGGTTTAATAATAATAAAAAATTTAAAAAAGCATAATATTAAAAAGGTCCAGAAAAGCAGAGTGTATTTAAATAACGTGAAATAATTCTCAGGTGTGCTTTAAGCCGGTTTCAGCCAATCAGAACAAAGAGCCACGCTGCCAGCTTCATGATGAGGCTATAAAGCACCATGTGCCACATTTAGCCAACCTGTAGGAGAGGATGGGAAGTTTCCCCACATCGCTCCTAAAACCACCCAAAATAAGAGTTTCAATCATTTATTCTCACTGTTGAGTCTCTATTACTTTAATCACAAACATTTGTAAACAGTTCTGTCAGAGAAATTAGCTAAGCTAGGCCAAAAGCAACAACCAAGAGGCTGATCGCGTTTCTTTCTTCTGGATCAGGCTGGTTAATTAACACGACAGGCTCGGTTCGGTTATGTTACCTCGCAGTCGTAGAGGTCCGTTAGCTGGTCGATGATCCACTCCTCCAGGTTCAGCCTCTTCCTCAGCTCCTTTCGGTCGTATTTAACGGTGACCCGTCCCTGCTTCCTGACGGGGGTCTCCGGTTCCTCCGTGGTGCCGGCCGGCGTCTGGAAATACACCCGCGGTTGAGGGCTCGTCTCCGGGCTCGTCACAGCTGCCATTGTCGCTCGGTTCGGGGATGATTTTTCTTTTCTTAAAAAAAAAGGAAAACTGACCCCCCTCCTGTCTGGAGGTGTGGAAGTGTGAAAAAAATGGGAGTGTTGTTCAAGAAATAAGTAGCTGTGTGACTTTAAATCCCCCCCGTTGAGAAAAGAAATGAAAAATAACGGTCGCTGGACCTTTTGTTGCACAAAATGGCTAAAGGGACACTGACATGGGATGCCCGCTTCCACGAAGACAGACCGACTGTTGCGGTTAAAGCGGACGGGTAACCGGCTTATCGGGTTATTTCCAGCATCCAGGCTCCCTGCTTCTGTTAAAAAAAAGGAGAAGGCAGCGGAGGCAGAGCCGGCCTCAACTCTTCTGGTTGAGTACAAAAAGGAATCGCACGTCGGTCTCTCGGTTCCGCTGCCTACCCGGAGCAGCGTGGTGGGCTTTACGGTTCTTTTCCGGGATCCGACTCTGATGGCTCAGATCTGCTGTGTACGAATTGTTCACTCGTTTATATGTTCAACTTTTTGTGCATTTTTATTACTCTATTTTTGTATAATTGTGCTGTCGTTGTATTTTAATAGTACAGTAAATAAAGTTATATCCCTTCTCCGTTCCGAGGAGAGGAGCGTGGTGGGCTTTCCGGGTCTTTTTTCGGGATCCAATTCTAATGGCTTGGCTCATGTTTTTGTTAATTTTTCATCTTTTTCTCTGTTTTTGTGCGGTCACTTGTATGTCAATAATATATTGAATAAAGTTCTGTTCTTTCTACCAAACATTAATAATGCAACCTGGCGCTAGAGCAGATTCTGAACAGGTTATTTCTAACCAGATTGGATTTCTAAAAACAGGTTGGCTGTGATACTTTTTCTATAAACACTGTATGTTTTTCCAATAAATGTTTTTTTTTAAATTATTATTAAATTCTTGGGAAGGAAGCCAGAGCAGAAAGATAATTTAATTTATTTGTGGGCAAATAATCTGGATCATTGCTTAAATTGAATAATACAAAAATGAACTTTATATATATATATATAGATATAGATATATCTATCTATCTATCTATCTATCTATCTATCTATCTATCTATCTATCTATCTATCTATCTATATATATCTATATCTATATATATATATAGATATATATATATATATAGATATAGATATCTATATCTATATAGATATCTATATATAGATATAGATATCTATATACAGATATATATATATATATATACAGATATATATATATACAGATATATATATATATCTATATAGATATATATCTATATATAGATATATATCTATATATATCTATATATATATACTATATATATCTATATATATATATATTATATAGATATATATCTATATAGATATATATATATCTGTATATATATATCTGTATATAGATATATATATATAGATATAGATATCTATATCTATATAGATATCTATATAAGATATAGATATCTATATCTATATAGATATCTATATATATATATAGATCTATATATATTATATATCTATATATATCTATATATATCTATATATATAGATATAATATATATCTATATATAGATATATATTATATATATATATATATATATATATATCTATATATAGATATAGAGATATCTAAATATATCTATATCTATACAGATATAGATATATATCTATATATATATTATAAAACTATTATAAAACTATAGATATATATATCTATAGATAGATATACATATATATATATGTATAGATAGATAGATAGATAGATAGATAGATAGATAGATAGATAGATAGATAGATAGATAGATAGATAGATAGATAGATAGATAGATATTAGCCTTACAACTTAATTTATTTCAATTATAAGCTGATTAATTTACTTATTTTCCCAGCATGTAAAAATGAGAGCTGCTAAAGAGTCTGAAATAATTCAGCATGTTATCATGTTTTCGGGCTACACACAGGCTACTGACTCTCCTCCAAGATTACAATGTGAACCACAGGTGGAAATCAGCAAGAACAACTGTATTCAGTGTTGGTCTTGAAATGAAACTGATTCACCAGCAGGCGAAGGCCGCAGCGATAAGATGTTAAAAGGAGAAACGCGTCGCATTTCTTCACAGTGGGTCCATTGTGTGGTCACAGCAGGAGGCCTCCTGCCTGGACGGGCAGATTGAAACTAAAGTTTGAATAACAACAGGAGTCAGGGAGGAGGTGCAGACACGGAGAGTGAATCACAACCACCTCTCTCACTTCTTTTATTGGTCTGTGTGTGTGTGTGGTGGGGGGGGGGGTGTGTGTGTGTGTGTGTGTGGGGGGTGCAAGGTTGGAGTGTTCACATCTATCATTTCTTCATATCAATGTGTGTGTGTGTGGGGTGGTGAACACGTGTGTGTCCTACTGGGCAAATTTCACAGACAGCCATGGCAACAAGACATGAAACCTGAATTATTCAGAGAAAGGTCTGAAACTTACAGTCGAGTAAGCACACACTTAGACGTGTGCTCAGACATGCACGGCTTTTCACCCACATTTCTGCAACAGGAAAACTCAACAAACACGCTGCCTTCTGGAGAGAGGGAGAGACGTTATTAAAACCCATCGATTCTGTCAAAATAATAAAGAAGGTGATGATGAGTTTGTGTGTTTTGGTACAGGCTGGGCGATACGGCTTCAAAGTAAATTCAGATTTAAAAAAAAAAAACAAATTGTAGATGCCAAATATTTTCAAAAACTCGCTTTTATTTCAGGTATGCCTTCTGAAAAAATATCTGAACTTAAAGTTGGAATAAATACAAGCTGTAAAGCAAGATTATAAGCTCACATCACTCTGAGCTGCTTTGTTTGGTTTTCTACTGTTATGCTGCTCTTTATGTCAGCAATGCCAGAATGCAAAACAAACTAAATTGAGCTGAGCCTAAAGAGTACATCGGTGAAAAAAACATCTGACTTTCCAAAATTTAAATTTTCATAAACAGAAAGTTTGACTAATCAATAAAATTTATTTTAACCCAGCCCTTTATTATTTTTTTCTGTCCAAAAAATCTTGTAAAAATATTTAAAACAACACGTTTAGATCAGAAAATCCAGTAATTATCTACTGTGGTAAACTCAAATCAAGTCAAGGTTTATTTACAACAAGCTCAGCTGATCAAAGTGCTTCACAACAAACACAACATCACAGGTAGATAAATGGTCAAATAAAAAATAAAATAATAAAACAGTTATAAACTTGTGTTAGGGTTTGAATAAAAAAACAAAATAATACTTAAACAACAGCTGCAGTAATTTTCTGCTGCAGAAAATTGGTGCAAACCCTGAGTGTTTACCTCCAACATTGACAACAACCTTTTTACCCCAATTCCTTCAAAGGGCAGAATCTCATAAACTCCACTTTACTGGGCTTTCATCGTGTTATAATGTTATTCCATCATGTGTTTAGTTTGATCTGCGTTTGTTTGCAAACTGTCTAAAATTCAGAGATTTTACACACATGTTGGGAAGGCTGGCTTCAGAAGTGGCATTTCCTGGACTGGTTCGGTGAGCCAAGAAGCCTTTGAAGCATGAGAGAGAAAAAGATCTGCTACTGATCTGAAAACTCAAGTTTTTCCAGGGCAGTTCATTGTTTCTGTCTCTATATGACAGAATGAAGCTGCTCATTGCATCAGATTCTGTTCTGTTTTTTCTTTTTTCAAAGCCCCTTTGTCTTCAAGACTTGAAAAACATAGATTTTTATCAATCTAAAGATGCTTTTTTGTAAGAAATGTGACATGACTCATCACGCCGAAGCGCCTTCAGGCAGAAGATGCTTAACTGTGGATTAACCGAATCGTTGATGCTTCTGAACGGAATGTATTTTAATGTTCCCTGCAACATCAGCGCTGAAACGAGTTCAACTGGTTCTTTAATAGAAAACATTTCTATCATCTTTTTTTGTTTGTTTGTTTTTAAATGTTTTGCACACTTCGGAGCACTCTAGAGCTCCTTCAGTGACAGACATACTGCATCCGGGGTGCACAAAAAAGCGTCATCACAGATCCTTCCTCCCCTTATTTTATAACCATTTATGCAATTATAGCCATTACCGTAACAACGACTTCTCCTCCTGGTGTCATAAAAAAACAACATTTACTATAGAAACAGTTACCTGAATGCACTAATATAACACTTTATGGAATAAGTTAATTAAACTGTGTTAGAAACAGCATATTTTCATACATGTACAATTATAAAACTGTATAGTAAAATAAGGATTTGTTTCATATTTTTATTCTTCTAAAAACAAATCTTTTGTTCAGCCTTCCTGCTGCATGGTGGAAGAGTAAAGCATTTGGCTAAATAACAGTTGATTATATAAAACAATCGGTATCTTACATGCTGCAATATTTCTATATTTCTATATTTCAGCTTCTATCATCAAATTTGGAACAAACTTCAAGGAAACTGTAAAACAGCTGAAACACTGATTTCCTTTAAATCTCGACTAAAAACCCACCTGTTTACAGTTGGATTTGAAACGTAATCAATTAAAAATTTAATGACTTAATGTCATGTTTTGATTGTTTATTCTATGTTGCATGACTTTGTGTTTTTGTGTTTGAAATGCCTTACTGCTGCAATGTGCTATACAAATAAAAATTGATTGATTGATTGATTGATTGATTGATTGATTGATTGATTGATTGATTGATTGATTAAAGAAAGCACAATGAGCCATTTAAATGAGAGGTATTTAATGTTCTCTCCACCAGAGGGAGCTGGTGGTCAGTTTGCATTTTATTGTTTGCTGTGTGTGGGAGACAATGAGGCAGACCAGACCTCTCTATGTAAATCTCCATTAAAACAAGAAGCTTTCACCTGCTTGTGTGTGTGTGTGTGTGTGTGTGTGTGTGTGTGTTATCTTTATCACTCCATGCATGAGTGTCCTCTGTTTGCACCTCCCTGTGATTTATGTGTGCACAACCAGGATTGATATGTGTGCACATGCAGGTTACACCCTGCGCAGCTGAAAATGGTTCATTCGCATTCCTAACTGTTGCACAAACACCGGGCGTCAAACACGGGCGTAGTTTTGCTCCGCCGCCACTAGATGGCGGTACGTTACTTAATGTGTGCCTCGCATCTACCGTGAGAACCAGACAGAAAAATTTATGTCATTCAAAACATTTTGGCACGTTTGCAAGAGATAATTCAGCTGTAAATAAATAAAGGACTGCAGTGAAAGCAAATGGTGGTTCTCTGGTAATCGGTATTGTCCTTGGATTGGTGCTCTGGGGGGGGGACTATAATCAACTCTCGGCCTGGACGCCCACATGAGTGATTTTCTCCAAAACAAGCCTGACAATAATCCTGTAGTGTTGTGGAGACAGCTCCAGACTCCAGTAAAAGCTGTCAGCGGCTGCACGCCAAAGTCTCAGGAATCTGATCAAGTTTTTATTGCTACTGTGGACTGAGTCAGGCCTCTCCCATTGAAACCAGAGCAATGCACTGGATGTGTATGTGTGTGTGGATAGAGAGAGCAGTGTGTGGAGGACACAGTGAGCGTGTCTGTCTTTTTTTTTTCCTAACACAATGTGTCTTTGTGAGTCCTTGGCGTTGCGTTGGAGAGAAAAATTTGTCCGTTTGCTAGACAGGGAGAAAGAGAGAGGAAGGACAGATGAGTGGATGGGAGTTTTTTCCTCTCAAACATCTGTTCATTTCTGCTCCTCCAACCTTTACCTCTGCTTTGTTTTCTTTTAGTATTATTATTGTTATTATTGCAAGCTGTGTCTTGACTTCTCGTTTTGTTTTATGTCCTGCCAGGAAGTTGCTTGTTGACTTCCTTGTTCCTCGACATTCCCGCGTTGTGACCAGTTCCAGTAAAGAAACCACACTCGCTTTCTTTTCAGAAATCCCTTTCACTTTTCGTTGTGCTGCTCACCTCTGGATGAGGCTTTGTCTGATCTGTTCCAAAAACAAATATGAAAAAAAACAATAGAATAGATAACGAACATCTTCTGCACCTGCAGATGTAACATTATGCGTTAGAGAAGCAGCAAATTTCTCAATGGCTCAAAACAGTGGTGAATAAAATGATAAGCAGTCATTTCAAGTTTTTAAATATAGGCTAAGAAAACAATGGTGGGTATTAACCTAATTGTCATAACAAACTATGAAGAAGTTGTCCTAACTTCAGTCAGTAAAAACTGAGCAAAAATATTTATTTTTCCCCACTTAGTCGTGGATCTCTGAAGCTCTTCTTTAGTTTCCATTGGCCTCTCTGTAGTTGTTCTCTAATATAACACTGTTTTAAGAATATATCTGTGTTTTATTCTCTGGCTGGTTGAAAAACTGAGTCCCCTAAACTGTCTGTTCCTGCTCCAAGAGAAGACCTTCATCTTTAACACCATAAATCTGCTGCCAGGTTGAACTCAAACACATTCGATTTGCAGTGCTAATAATGTCATGTGGAAGTTTTAAACGGAGATTTCATTTTTAAAAACCTGCAATATGTTGAGTTTTAGTGTCCGGGTAGAAACAGAGAGGCTGTAAATATGTAATAACATTAACAACCTTTTTAACTGAAATCCACATTTTGCAACTTTTTGTACTTTTGTTTGGATTTCTACTGCTTCTAAAAACAGCCCAAGCTCTTGAAAGTGGCAATAAGTAAATGTTTTGAGCCATTTCTAAAATCCTCCGGATTACTAGAGCGCACTGCGCCGTTACCTAGCAACCCCAGCGAAGCCCAACCGTTACCTAGCAACCCACGCTGAGCTCCGGCACATTTAGTCAGCTGGCTTTACCACACTGTACAATGGAAAACACAATTTTGTTGTTGACTTTCCATTTAGGAGCGTTTGCTTTTCAAAGATCTACGTTGCATAATTGCGCATCTGCAATTATTTTCAGAGTGAGCTTAAATGTTGAGTTAGGGGGCGTGGCCAGCAGCAGCCAATTTGCATTTAAAGTGACAAGACGCCCTAAAACAGCTCAGTACACCGGTCAACAGCCAAAAAATTGTCTGAGGTTTTTCAACTGTTTTAGGGCCATTTTGATTTACTGAATCCAAAAATCACATTGGTTTTGATTATTGGTCAACTTTCTGGAGTATGGATGCAACACCAGCATCAAAATGCATCACTTGTTCTCACATGTGTCAGTTTCCTGAGAATCTGGGATCAATGAGTGACAATAAGGAGAGATGAAGACATATCAGTGTTTATTATTCAATTTACAGAAATCCAAGTTTGTAACAATTAATGAATTCATTAATTCTCATAGAAATTTTTTTTTTCCTAGGACCTTTTTCTGGGTGATAAATATTAATGTAAATGAACTGATAATGTCACTAAAATGTAATCAATTTAGCCAGAAGATCAGATTTACCTGAATCAAATTAGAATAAAGACCTGACCTGATCATTTTTGGATCCAGCGGTGCAAAATATTTCGAATTCAGTTGGAGAAACATCGACGACTTTCAAAAGATATGTTATTAAAGGAGCTCAAAGTACGCAGAACAGAATAAAATCTCATTATCTAAGAATGATTTTGGGCAAAAAATGTTTTGTATAGACCATAGACTCATCCTAACCTGTTCAGGGAAGCACAATATGTCCTCTTTAAATCCAATGGGCAGATCAAATAATATGCAGCAGCTTGAATCCATATTTTCTCTGTGACGGGCCAGAAACAGGTGCCTGCACTTCAGATCCAGCTGACAACACACCATTGTTTGGCCAAAAGAAATAAAGTGGAAAATGTTTTTTTTATTTATGTATATTTATGACAGAGACAGAGGAGTTGAGGGGGGTGCAGCTGCATGTGCATCTGATTATAAACCAGCGAAAGAGAGTATTCCCGCCAACGTGAGTGTGCATGCTGCAGAGTTGAAAATAAGCATTTGCTGTGGTGTGTGTGTGTTGGGTTACGATCTGGTTAATTAACAGTGTGCCTGGCTTTTGTTACTTCCTGGATTCAATTTCTGGGGATCGGATGAACCCAAAAGATGCAAACACGCTTTGCAGATTAGAATGCGTTGCAGTTTGTTTGCTCTCTCCTGGATTTCGTCGTCCCCTGCATGTTCAGGGAAACACAAACAGAAAGTATGTCCATCAGTCATTCAGTCAGCAGGCTGCAGCATAGCAAACATTCCTGCCTAGTGGAGCTAAGGAGAAGGGGAACAGCTACGGGTGCAGGACCTCTGAGATGTTGCTCGGCAGCTGGATTTGGTCGGGATCAGAATGCGGGTCCTTTGTTCACATGATCCGCAGCAGGCGACCGGGAGGAAAAGTTGCTCTCTGGTTTCGTTTACTGTAAAGTCATTTTAATGCAGATTTGCAGCTTATTGTGCAGCTTTTTCATGTCACAGAGGGAATTATTCCCGTCCAGGCCTGCCAGATCAACACTGTGAAGATTGGGAATCTTTAAAAAGCCTTTGGTGCAAACATGTTTTATTAACCAAGCAATTTGTCACTGTCAGCAAAGTCAAAGACGTAGGTAACATAGAGGTTTATTTCAGCTCCCTGCTGTGAACACTGTGTGTTTCTGTATGATTCCAGTCATTTTACAGCTCTTCTGGGATTTCTTCCATTAACTCAGATTCCCTCTGGTAAAATTTCTACCAGGCCAATCAGAGAACACAAGGAGAAGTTGTCAACAATGAGGTCGATTTTCTGTGCTGTGAAGTGGCTACATTCACACCAGCTCCATTTAATCTGCTGTAATCGAACTTTAGTTTGTTTGTCTTGGGCGTCCATTCACCTGGGGAGCTGAAAGCAACCAAAGAAGTGAACCTACAAACTTAGGTTGGTTAAAGTGAACTCTGGTGCTGTTCGAATACATGTGGGAACACTAAGCGAACCGCAGACCTCTCCAAAAGCAGGAAATGAACTACAGTGCAGGGCATTCTGGGTAAATACAACCAAAACAAATGGGCTAGTCTAGCGCTAGCTGGAGAAATTACTTATAGTCTTTTACCAAAGACAAAGAAATCCTACAACCACTAAAACACCACTCCATTTTCGTGAAGAAATAGGTTGCGCTCCCGTTTTCTTTAGAGGTTTTTGTGTTGTTTCTTTCAGTAGTTCTTGGTGCAGCGCCCCCACAGGTGAGCAGGGGAATGGGTTCTAAAGGGTTTTGGTTCGTTTGACACAGTGCAGTGTGAAAACGAACCACAGCTAGTGCAGTCCAACTGGAAAATGTAACAAAAGTTTCATTTTTATTCCCCAATCAAAACGGGCCTACCAGACTATTAGGTGTGAAAACAGAATTAGAATCATAATCTGCCCGTAATTTAGAAAAGACAGCAGAGAAAGTGAACAAAGCTGCCAAAGATTGAACTAACATTAGCTTCATTTCCATTGAATTGTCTTATGGAAACATTCAAATTTAATAAAGGATGAGAAACAGTTTGTAAGTTTTATTTTTTTTAAAAAGTTTTTTTTTTTTACATATTTGTTAAAACTGTCATCATGTTTGTTATCAGACAGATAATCTGTGAAAAGCTCAAACTCCTCCACCTCCTCCCTGAAGGTGTCTGAAGAATGCAACGTTCCCGACCAAAAACAACCAATCAGAGCCAAGAGGCGGGTCTTAGCGCTGCCAATCAAGCTTCCAAATATGCTAATGACAGGGAAAGAACTTACGATCACAGGAAATATCCTTTATTGGTCCTTCATTGGTGGCCATGCTAAGTAGCTGTAGCATTTACAACAAACTGCACTAACTGCAGCGCCACAGAGAGCAGGGAGAGGATAAGCAGCGCCACAGAGAGGGTGATTGACAGCCTTAAGACCAGCACTGGGAAAAAGAGAGGAGCTCGATTTCTTTTCACTTATGTCTCATACTATACTCTAAAATGACAGTTTAAAAATGAATAAAAGTTACACACTGCAGCTTCAATCATCTGAAACATTTAAGTGACAAAAACAGACAATTTAAGGAAGTTTGAAGAACCAACTATTGGTCAAGGCCGCTTCTTTTGCACAATCTTTCACATTGCACAGCTGTTTCAGTCTCACGTCCTCATTGCTTTACCGTCGCAGAGACACAAAGCAGCAGAGGAACTAATTTAAACACACCCATTTCACACAAACTGCGACTCCCCCATCGCTTCTCTCATTTCTCTGTCACTCAGCGCTATCTGACGCCGTCCTCCTCCTACTTTACAGCTCCTCTTTCAAAAAAAAAAAAAAAAACCTCTCTTGCTGTTTTTTTTTTTTTTTCCCCTCACAGAAAACATGCTGGTAGGAGAGGAGGAGGAGAGAAGAAGAAGAAACGCCTCAGAGGCGACAAGAGAGTAAGGAAGCGGGGAAAGTTGTGACCAGATGGACCTGAGGAGGAAACGGGGATCTCCACTGCGCTTTTAGGAGGGATCAATAAACAAATCGATGAATCAAAGCCGGTGATTGAAAGAAGACAGGGCGCGTCGCCGCGGGTGAGTGGACGCGGACGTGAAGAAGACAGCGGCGGCCGTGGGTCCCGTCTCCGTGTGGATCTGGCTCCTCATGCGCCGCGGCAACTTTTAAGGGGCCTCCGAGAGGAAAGAAAGGAGGCGAAGAAGAAGAAGAGGCTTTGGAGGAGGGAAGAGGCTGATCGATAAGCTCCAGGGGAGTCCCGCAAGCGCAAGCCGCGGTTTAAGGCGTTGGCATCCGGGCAGGGGAGTCCCTGGTCATGGCCGGGGCCAAGCCGGGAGTCCACGCGTTGCAGCTGAAACCCGTGATCGTCCACGAAACGCTGAAGAAGGGGAGCAAGTTCATCAGATGGGAAGAGGTGAGGTGCTTTCTGCTGAATCTGCGCTTTCAAACGCATAAGTTGGTGATCAGCGGGTGTGTGAGTGTTTTTCATAACTAACAGCGCAGGTGTGCGTGGACCGTGTCCCGAACAGAGGAGCCCGCTGTGCTGAAAGTGTGTTAATGTGATACTCTGCCTTGAAGGAAAAGAAGGAAAGAAAGAAAGAAAGTCCCTCATAGTCGCCAGCGGAGTTTTAAATGCGCCGTTTTGTGTTGTCTTCCAGTCGAGCCGGTTTCCCCTCACGTTTACGTAACTTCCCCCAACTTCTGAGTCCCCGGAGCACCTGTCTGCCTCAGTAGGACGCGTTCGAGTGGCGTGGGGCAAATCACGCTCAGGATCTCACCTGAAAATATCATTAGGCTTTAAAATTTTTTTATTTTTGGACACGCTTCCGCGTATTTTTCGGAGTCCTTTCATGCGTCTCTGTTTTACCTTCCGTGTGTTTCTCCTCGTGTCTGGCAACCCTGACACGCACAGTCAGAGTCAAACCAGCGAGGGCTGCAGGGCCAGGTCCAACCCATTAATGATTAACACACAGGCTCACGCTGCAGACTGCATGCAGAGTGTTTGTGTTGAGTTGTGATCATAAACGTTTGGTCACCTGCAGGAGTTCAAACCTGTCGGATTTAAATATATGCTTTTTACAACATCATCATCATCATCATAATAATAATGTTTTTAACAACTTCAGAAAGTGAGTGTTTAGTATTTCCGCCTTATTATTTTAGTATTTACATCTATTAGACGGATGTTCTGGAAAAAGAAGCAAACATTCAGACTCAATGCACATTTTTATTTTTTTATTTATTGACAATTTTACAGCTATAAAATAAAAAAACAAACAGATGGGCCAACTATAATTATGGTTATAAGAGGGTTAAAGTTTGTGTTGTAATTTAAGTTTATAAGCTGGAATAGAAACAGCAACATTTTTGTGTTTCCTTCATAAGTTCAGAATTTGGTGGGTAAGAAATTCAACAAGTTCACCCAAAAAGATCCATTTGCTTGTAAATAAATGTTCACCTCTTTAAAAGAACACGCAGTCGTATTTCCACCACTTTTAAAAGTTTGTAGAGTGGAACATAATTTCTATCACTTATAAAGTTCATAAAGTGGGACGTGAGGTTGAATTTCTGTCACTTTAAAAGTTCGTAAATTGGTCCGTGTGGTTCTATTTCTATTTAAAGTTCGCAGAGTGGAACATTTAGTAATTATTTTAGAGTTTGTATAGTGGGATATATTGTTGAATTTTCATTCCTGTTTAATAGTTTTCTACGTTGGTTGTTTTCCGTCACTTTTTCCCTTGAAGTATTAAGTTAAATTTTGTCACTTTAGCAGTTCAGATAATGAGAAAATGTTGATGTTTCCATCATTTGGTCAGACGTTGGGTAGTTTTCTGGAAGTGAAACTTTTGTTTGGATTTCGTCGATTTAAATGTTCAGAAAGTGAAAACGATGATTATATCTCCGTCACTTTTTCAGACGTTCAGAAGTATTTCTGTCACTATGACAGCAGCTCAGAAAACGGACAGAAGCTGATATTTAAATCACTTTTATCCCTTTGGTTGTATATTTTTGTCACTTTTTGAACGCCGTCTGCTTGAAGCTCTGTCCCATCTCTGTAATATTGACCACAGGCTAATGAACAGCAATGATCCAAATCTTAAAATAAAGGACGCAAGAAAATTTGGATTTTTATCTCGATGACATTAAATTAAATTTTCATTTGGTTCTTTTTGACACCAACAATCTGACTGAGGCGAAAAGCTTGGTCCAGATATTTTAACAAAGATTTAACCAAATTTTAAGACAAAAAAAATCATTCATTGTGCGAATCGTAGGGTTTTTTTCTCTTTCAACTGTGACTGAAATGTGCTTTTATACTTCCTTTGCTTCTCCAACTCTTCCAGTTTCTCTCAGAGGGAATTCCCAGGAAATGCTTCTGCTGCTGATTAACTGTGTGAACGTTCGAAAACGCGTACAAAATGCCTCCCTGCCCGTCGTTTAGCGTCTTCACTGCTTCATGTCCCCCTAAAGAGGCAGCAAACGGAGGAAACAAAATGTTCTTTACTTATGGTTGTCTCTGCTTGTTGAAGCGCACCCGTCCCTCCTGCAGCGTGGGTTTTTGTGTGTTTTTGACTATTTCTGGAGTTTTAGAGCATCTTTTTGTGTTTTTTTGTCTGTTATTTTATTATAATTGTTCGATCACATGAATGTGGCGCCTTCAGAAAGGATAAAACCAGACCTGTGGGTCTCCTCAGTTTGATTCCTCATCATTTTTCTTTCTTTTTTTATTTTTATGATTTCACACAAGGAAACACACCAGGTGTTCCTCATATTTATCTAAACATGGTAAGCTAATTTACAAATAGAAACCCATGACATCCTCATCATCTGGACTTTTCCCGCCTGAGGGGAAAGTAATTAGTATGTTCAGATTTCTAAAACCCATCAGCTGAAATCTGGTTAATTTACCTGTAACAGTTTATTTTGATTAAATGTCAAACATAGAGGGGGAAAGTTGGTGTTTTTATGGAGTGTATGTAAACATCTGACCTTACATGAACATTATCAATTATAGTTTCACATCTATGTCAGAGTAAGTTTTCGTCCAGCTGCTGACCTGGATGCGTTGCCCTCGGCAACCGCTGATTATTTGGTTTTTGACTAATTTTACAGTTGTACAAATGTTACCGTATTGTCCACATAAAACAAGCTGTGCAGGTTTGTTTGTGTAACAGTTTTTTTATTTATTAATAATGTCCCTAAGGTGTTTGATTTTTGCGTTTATTAGATATAACAATTCGAATCCATCAAATTCAGCGTAAAACGTCATTATTTGCCATTTTGGACACAAAAAGTTTAAGAAAGCCTTCAGGTTATGCCCAGTGTCCAGGGATGAGGGGCCCTATTCAGGAAAAAATATTTTAGTAATTTAAATTACAGCACATTGATATGTAGACTTTTAAATCAGCTGATATTAACTGATTCATGGTAGGTTTAACGACGTTGTTTCTAAGAAAAAATCTACAACTTCAATCTGAATTTTGTTTATATTCATAAATATCCTTAAATGATACAGCTCACATGTATTAGTTTTATAATAAAGTACAATGTTGGCAAAAAACACATTTATTAAAAAAATAAATAAATAAAAATCTTTGCCCTCCGTTTTCCTCCCAAAGAAATTGGCGCAGTTGGCTACTGCCTAGTTAAGATAGTCTGGTTCAGGTTACATCTTGTGTTCGCTGACAGGTAATCTATTAGATATCGGCACAAAGTTTGGGCTTTGTTAAAATGTGATCAGAACTGGTGTCCAGACAAATTTGTCTCCGTCTACGTGGATCTGTTTTTTTCAAACTTCAAATTTCTCTGATAATCTCAACTTTTGGTTGCATTTTTTTCCTCTACATCTTCATTTTCCCGTTTTTGTTTTGGGTTCTGATATATTTTCTCTGCCTGTAAAATTCACAGCAGAGTTTTCCAAAGGCCTTCAGGCTGCGAGACGAACAGAAAGACATCCTGACTCATGCAAGGACGGGGGAGGAGGAGGAGGAGCAGGAATGCATTCCAAATTGACTCTTTCTTTCGTGTTTTGGCTCGCGTACACATGTGCTCATATGTGTTTGTGCACGCCTGGTCTTCGTTTCTTTCTTTTTTTTTACTGGTTGTGTGTTGAATGACTTCCTGTTGGAGCTTGTTGTGAGGCTCCAGAGCCAAACCATTTTTTCCCCTTGGTTCTGTCGCGCTGCTCCAGCCCGGCCCAGTGCAGCCCGGCCGCAATTCAATTTAGGCAGATTCCAACTGGAATCCAGTTAAAATTCCTCCCAAACAACCAATTAAGCGAGGCGCTTCAGACTGCTTGTCTGCAGCGCAGCTTTAGGGCTCCGTCAGTGATTTGGAAGTGAGGTTTCGCTGCAGCTGAACTCTGGGATTTCTTTAATTTTAGCGAAACAACATTTTGCTTAGTTTTTGTACAATAAAACTTTTCTACCTGTTTGGTTTTTTTTTGTGGTTTTTTTTGGTTTGACCAGATGAGAAAAGTTGTGCAGCTGATTAGTTTATCCAGTTTAATGCAGTTACTTTAATCTGGACCTGCACACACCGTCACATGGAATCACATGTTACCTTTTGGAAATCAGACATCCGGGCTTCTTTTCATATTCATGTTTTCATGTTTTAGCTAAATTAGGCATGGAGGACCATAAAAACATACATTTCAGGCTTGTAAATTTTGTGGATACTGAATCAATCCTACAAGCCGCGCTGCATTTCACTTCAAACTTTAATTTCCAGCCAGAAATGATCTCCTTTTTCCTTTATGTCAGCATTCTGACATAAAGGAAATTTGTTTGTCAATTTTGTTGACAAACTTTGTTTGTCAGACCAAACAGTTTGTCAAACCAAACTGAAAAACATGCACTGCTCTCCAATATTCAGGCTTTTGCTTTTCCAATTGCCATCATTTAGTCTGAAAGCCCTTTCTTCTTGTTTGGCCATATAAACAAGCCCGTTTTAGTGGTGCAGACACATGCGTAATCTGGGCCATTTTCTGTTTGGCTCTTACCGGGTTTTAATCTAAATTACTTTGAGGTCTGCTCAGCTGCAGGGCAGATGGTAATGTAGCTTGTTAAACCCGGCTGCTACAAGTTTAGGTATACTTTGAATTTTTTTATTTCTTGCGTCTTTTGAAAGGATTACAGAGAAGATTGATATTTTTTCTTGTTTGTAAACAAGTAGCTGCAATAGCTTGACATGGCGATCCAACACCAGGAAGTTGCTGTGTGACATGAAAACGTGACAAATGCTCAAATGTCCACAGTGATCCAGTCTGAAATCAAAGCTTTTCTTATTGAGTCCTGTCCAAGTGGAAAACTATTAAAATGCTGCTGTTTTAAAGGTTTACTGTAAATCTGGTTTGGGCTGAATATCTTTGCTGAAAGACAAACAAACAAATTGCATAACCTCCATTATAAAGATAAAGAGGAAACATTTTTACATGGAATTTAGATGTGGAGCTGATTAGTGACCTTTAATTGGTCATTTGTTACCAAACCAAAACAGATTTGGTCATTTTGATTTACCGTATTTTCCGGACTATAAGTCACAGTTTTTTTCATAGTTTGCGACTTATGTGTGAAATTGTTAACACATTATTATATCATATGACATGTTATTTTCACACTAAACCGCCAGAGGGCGCTCTGGGCCTGTGTTGATAATGTGTGCGGTAGAAGCTACCTCCGGAGTTAGCCCAGTTGTTTACAAGCGACACCGAAGATGAAGATTTAGTGATTTGGAGCGACACGGATGGTTTGGTAAACTTGTTAGCATGTTAATTATGCTATAATTATCTGAATAACTCTTAATATGTTATGTTAACATACCAGGCACGTTCTCAGTTCGTTGTTTATGTGTCATGTAACGTTAGCATACCATACAATTATTCTGCCTGTTGTTGCCTCTAGTCTATTTTTATTGCCTTTCAAGATATGTCTGTTCTTGGTGTTGGATTTTATTTTTGGGGGAAACAAATTTCCCCCAAAAATGTGACTTATACTCCGGTGCGACTTATAGTCCAGAAAATACGGTACTTTACGGTACTGATGTGAAGCTGTCATTAGCCTAAAAAGCTACATACACACATTAGATCTTGATGCTCACGTTAAAGTTGTTGCTGAAATCCTATTATTTTATTTTTGTAGCATGTTTGCTCATTCTACTTATGAAATGTGACAGCAGTCAAACTTCTTGTGAAAGATTTGATGTATTCCTATCAATGTTTATTGTAATAGATAGCACAATCTAGCTTTTTTCTACATTAGCTGTCATTAGTTTATATCTCCCTTTGTTTACAAAACAGACTAAAGTCATATAAAAAAACATGTTCAGTTCCTGAAGATATCTTTCTGCATGTAACTTTGAAAATCTGCTCTAGTACCTAAAAAAAGAATGGGAGCACAATCAGTGCAAAACTCAAATCATTTATTTTTTAAAAACGTTGGCTTAGCTTAGCAAAATGCTAAACCTTCAAAAATAAGAAATTGCTTTACTCGTGAAATAATTCATATTTTAAAATATATTAATTAATTTTTTTTACATAGACCTACAAATACTTATGCAAACTTGGAAAAAATTGATTCAGCTAAGCAAAAAATAAAAGCTTTACAAATGAAAAATATTACTATACTATCAAAACAAAACAAATCAAAAACATAAATAAAAAACCCTTTAAGGTCTTAGCTAACCTAGCGAAGCTTAAACACCACAAAAAATTCCTAGTAACAGGGTTTTTTTTCTTAAGTATTTCCATGAATGATGAGCCATTAGTTTTATTTTAGCATGAAAATAATAAATATTGATCCATTTTTGGTCAAATTTAACAAAACTGAGTCTTTGGCTACATGTGGTAGTGTTTTCAACCTGTGTGGTTATAGTTCTAGCATCTCATATCTGTTTTGCTTTCGGCCATTTTCAGTGAATATTAGCATGAACAATCACGCAAGGAAAAAGAATCAGCAAGAAATTAAAAATCAGAGTTGAGCATGAACAGAATGAACAGACAAATTCCCTCCATGTTCAGACTTGTATTTCTGCTTTTATTCTCACGCTTTGCCTATCAACTTGGCATCAGCATGATTACATCATGACACACTATTTATTTTCACTCAATCTAAAAACAACAATTTTAGGTTTCCAGTTCAAATTATCTAATTTTTATGCAAACTTGTCAGTATTTGTGGGACATTCCTGCTGGGGTTCATCATGTGTTGCATGTCGAAGCAACAAGTTCCGATTTGTCAGATGTTTCAGAGATTAGAGCAAAGAAAAAAAAGAGGAATGAAGAGAGAAGGATGTTGTGAATGTGTGACACCGAGTCTAGAAACGCTCCTGACATCTTGTCAGGTTGGTGAGAAACGAGCCCTGGATGCAGGGAGGGCGAGAGGTGAAAGGTCAACCACAGCCACATGTGAAGTGTGGTCCTGACATCTGTGCTGTTGAGCTGTGGTAATAACTTGACTTCCATTCATTCCAAGCTTTGCTGCTCATGTTTATCTGACAACTAATCTCTTCCTCATTCATTATTCTGTCATTTCTTGCTCGGTCTTCTCCCCACTCGTTTGCTTCCTGCCTGTTTACGTTCCTGTTAAATCTGTTTCTGGTCGAGCCTCTTTCTTTTGTTTTGTTTGAAAGAGTAGCTGATTTAAAATCGCACAACCTAAAAAAAAACAAACTCAATAATTTTGACTTTTCTCCTAAGAATTCTGACTTTAGACTCAGAATCAGAATAGTTTACGTCGTTTATGGAGAGGATTTTAGTGTGGATAGATACTACAACAAGTCAGAAGCTATTTTGTGATTATTTTCATATACCAACAACATAATTGATATTCTCCTGAGGATGGTTATTTATTTTGATTTTGACACAGCATTCTGAGGTAAAAGTCTGAATTCAGAGAAAAGTCAAAATTCTGAGAAGAAGTCAGAATTTTGAGCTTAAACTCCGAATTCGGAATTTAAATCGGAAATTCTGAAGTCTGAAATCCAAATTCTGAGTCTGAAGTCCGAATAAAATTCACATTTTTACTTTCCTCAACACATTTATCAGATGTATTAACTGTTGAATTAAGCAGAAGCTTATATCTTTTCTGTAATGTTCTAATATTTCATTTGTCCTGTCATGGCCAGCTTATGTTGGAGCTCAATTATTATTTGGAAGACACTAGAAGAGTTTATTGTATTTAATAGTGATTTAACTTATAACTTTGTTTTTTGCAACCAGAAGGTATTTTTTCCGTTTCATTAGTTTTCGTTTAGCTTGGACGAGCGACAAGCTTGTGGTCATGCAACCCTGTTATTGTGCATTTCTGCAACTTATACTGATGTTAGGGAAGAGTTAATGTCACATTAGATGCTCCTTTACTATTTTATCTAGAAGCCTTAGTTTTTAAAAATAATTTATCATATTTTTATGTTTTTGTCAGCTCGAATAAATTGATAGCCGTTGAAAAGAAGGAGGGAAAACATAGCTAAATAGTTTGTAAAAGACCTAAAAACATAATCTCAACTAAAATCTAAGCAGAACCTAAAACCACATTTGCCAATAAGCCAAAAAGTTTCACATTTTCCATATGCAAATTTCAAGAAAGTAAATTCTATTCCTAACAAAATAGACTTTTCCTGATAGTTTCAGGGTACATGTTTTTTATGTAGCTACACTCTAGCCAAATCAGGCAAGCTGATTAGCATATTGTAATTTTTTTTGTGTGTGTGTAAATTAATCAGAAAAGTGGAAATTGCCTCTACACACACGGTTATTGTTGATTGTGCAGAACATCTACAAATTCAACTGCAGAAAATGCGGCCCGACCAGATGAAAGTTAAATGAGCGAAGTGAAGAAATAAAGTGTGCAGCACGTGCCAACGCAGGCAGAGCAGCAGCCAGAAGTACTCAGGGTGAACACAACCAGACCCAGCGAACACAGATCGTATCGAGACTTAGCAAAAACTGCCTGTTATCTAGATTAATCACTATTTATCTGGTGCAATCACTATCGTCGCCATGTGACGATAGTGCTAAACAGCAATGAGCTTTCTGTTTAGCTCATTTCCACCTCCGCCGCCTTCGTCTCCTCCCTCTTTTCTCGGTGGAGTGTAAAGGTTACCGGCTGTCATCAACTTTCAGCATATTGGCAAAGCAGCAGCTGAACTATGCTCACACGGATCTCACCGCCACCGAGCACAGAGAGAGGCCAGGCCCTCCAAAGGTGCGCTTGAAACCAGCCACTTTTATCAGCTTCCACACTAATGGCTTTCTCATGACTCACACACACTCACAGGCATATTAAAGCAATGAAGAAATGGCTGCACTGTTGGAAAGTAATGTGTGTATTCTCATTTGTGTGACTGTTTCTGGTACATTCACTGACTTGATGAAGACCCGTTTATGAGGACGAGACCAAAGGAATCCTCTTGTTAAGGGTTTAGAGGCAATTTGATTAGCTTAATCAAATTAGGTTTTGATTAAGGTAAATTATATGTTGGTTTTGATGCAAAAAAAGAAATCACTTTTTTGGATGTTTTTGTGCTTCCATTTGGGTCTCAGCTGCATGTAAAAACAGCCCAAAAGCATAAAAAAAAAACACCCAGCCATTTTTTTCTGGAAATAAGTTAATGTTTCTGGAAAATTAACTGTTTGACGGGAACTGCGCTGTTACCTAGCAACCCAAGTCGAACTCCAGCATGTTTGGTCAGCTGGTTTACTGCTGTTGTGCTGTGTTTTGTTGTTGACTTACCATTCAGAAACCATTTGCCACATTCTTGTTGGTTGTGCAGGAGGCGCCATTTCTGCTGTTCAAAGATGTATCTGTTTGCAATAAATCAAAAGGCATATTTAGATATATATATATACGTATATATATATATATATATATATATATGATCAATATCAAAAGATAATACGTCTAACTGAATATTTGATATGTAGAATATTTACTGAGCTCGGATCCAGAACTGCACAGCATTCTGGGAGATGTAGGCAGCTAAAACATTAGCTGCTCAACCTCTCATGGTGAGCTAAGGAAGATGAGTGGCATGAACTCCTGGTAACCTGGCAACCTGGGTTAAAAAAAAAAAAATCACACTTTGGTTTCCTAGCAACAACTTGTTGAGTAACTCGTGCAACAGCAGCTGCCTCAAAGCTGCTTAAAAATAAAAAACAAAGGTGCGGAGTAAAAACTGGATAAAACAGGAAATATCACGCCACCGGTTTGTCAGTATTTCAGATATTTAAAACAAAAACTAATAATCATCTATTCACTGACATAAAACTCTTATATTGTAATAAGTTTTTCAGCCAAATTGTCCAGCCTTAGCTAGCAGCCATGTTTCAGTTGGGAGGTGTGACCAGCAGCAGCTTGTCTGGATTTAAAGTGACAGGACGCCCTAAAACAGCTCATCCTGAGCTCAAAATAAGAAGTAAGCAGGATAAAATCTCATTATCCAAGAATGATTTTGTGAAAAAATCTAATGAATATGTTTTGCTTAGCCCATAGATCTATCCTAACATGTTCAAGGAAGCATAAGTCACCTTTAAGAACAATGTTTGGATTAGGAATAAATACACTTAGTAAAATAAATGGAAGTCGATACAATGTCCTTATATGGGTAGGAAGACAAAAACTTGTGTCCTGGAAGGGTTGTGATTTTTCAAGAGGTGCTCGTTAGCTGGTCGGTATACAACAGCAGCCCCAGGGTGGTCTCTCCACTCCGTCTCTGGGTGTTTGACAGTGAAGACTAGTAATGAAGCTGTTTGTCAGAGGGGGTTGGGACATTAGGACGGATGGAGGATCCGGAGAGCCTCAAGAAGCCTTTAGGTAGTTTAAGACAGAAGAAATGGATGGAAATGTTTGCAAGCTGTGTGACATGAAAAGGCCAGTTTGAGGAAGCAAAGCTAGACTTCAGAAAGCTCCTACGTATGGCTGTTAATTAAGGAGTGGGCTCTGATTATAGACCCACCACCCACTGTCACAGAAACACACCGCGGGGGTCATGTACAGTCAACAAGGTGTGGGAAGAGGCCATGCTCCATTGATTTTCTTGGACAGGGCTTTCCCTTAGTTTCACTGGGAGCATCAAGCAATGTTCAGAAGTACATGTAGGATGCATTCACACCAGTTTAATCTACTTCATCAAACTCTGGTTGATTTGCCACAGAAGTTCATTTTGTTGAATACGCAATTGAACTCTGATGAGGTCACAAAAAGCGAACTCTGGTCTGAATAAAAGTCAAGATCTGGGTACTATTAAAGTGAACTTTGGTTCGGTGTGACTGTGTATGTGAACGCCAAGTGGACTAGAGACCGTTCCAAAGGCGGGAAGTGGACTATAGCGCAGGGAATTCTGGGTAAATACAACCAAAACGAACGTGAGAATCTAGAGAATAGTCTTTTACCAGCAACAAAAAAGAAATCCTATAGCTGCTAAAATCTGACGCCACTCCATTTTAGTTGCCATTTCATAAGGAAGGAAGTTGAACTCTGATTCTTCTTCAGAGCTTTTTGCGTCGTTTCCTTCACTGGTTCTTGGTGCAGTGCTACCACAGATGAGGAGGGCAAAAGGTTTTTCAAAAAGTTTGGATTGTTTTACACAAAATAGTGTGAAAGTGAACTACAGCAACTGAAAATGTAGCAATTCTTACAATCTTGATGCCCAATTAAACCAAGTCTATCAGGAGTGAAATTGCTCTAGGAGAACAGCAGGTCTGAACAAGTAAAAACTGGATCCCTGAGTTAAACTGAGATATTTTACAAGGAAGCGACAACAAAACCAGTTGGTGACCATAAGTGGGCGACTTCAGCTTAACCAAATTGTCCAGTAATGGACTGGACTTGAGTCGTAATGCCCCCGTCAGTGGTCCATGTTTAGCTTTTTAAATAATTCCAGATTTTCTGCATATCGCTTTGTAAAACGACAACATATACAGCAGTGATTGTGTGTGACTACCGTCCTGGCATTTCACTGGGGAGACCAGAACACTGTTCTGTTTACGGGAGGCCAACACACCTGGAAATAAATCAAATCAAATAACTTAAGTAGATAATTGAATAAATGCAGTTTTTTTTTCTTTGTTTAGCAGCTGGTAATAAACATGTTCACAGTAATTTTTATAAAGGTTTGAAATGTTTTTCAATTAGTTTTCAATACTTTGGCACAGTGCAGTGTGAAAGCGAACTGCAGCAGCTGAAAATGTAACAAATGTTGCAAACCGCTTCTTCTGGACTATCTCTGTTACTTACAGTTTTAAATCTCTTTGCTGCTTTTGTGCTCTATTGTTTCTGCTCACATCATCTTTTTATGTTAAAAAATATATTTCTCCAACTTGTAAGCCAATTGAGAAGTCGCTGCACCATTGTTTAAAATATTTCTGATCACAAAAGTGTTATCACAGATCTACAATCTGCAGTTGAAGCTGAATAAAAAGTTATTTGTTTTGGGGAAGTAAATCTGTCTCACATTAAGCTATACTCAAATTGGATTAAAGTTGCATTTTTCTTGTAATACTCCAATTTGCTGTCAGTGCCCAAGTGAAGCATTTTGATTTCCTGCACATGCATGTAATAGAAAGCCAGGTTCTGTCAGTAATTATGACGTTAAGTTACTCTGGACAGCTAGGAGTGCGTTTAGCTCAGTTCTGTTGTCTTTACAGCTTTAGCTCAGCATGCAAAAAGATAAACAAACATGACCGTGAGTCACTCAAAGAGGAGTGCCGCTCCAACAATTTTGGCGTCCCATCGCCGTCTGAAGGGAGCCTCTGACATGAGATCAGAGCCTTAAGATGGTAATCACAGCAGCATATTTGGGACCGAATGGCTTCCCAGTTGTCCCAGTGAATAAACCGAGGTCAGGAGTTCAGTCATTTATAGAGCAGAGTTCACCTTTCATCCCAGTTATGCTCATGTTACTCTGTCAGGGAGGTTATGTGAAGACAGACCAGAATTTCCTTCTGGTTTTTGCTTCAGAAGGAGATTTGATGTCTTGTTTGTAGCAAATGATTCACTTTTTTAAATTATTATTGCTGCTTTGTGCAGCTTTATGAGGTTTTCTAAAATCACCAAGGTTATTCTTATTGCTCTTCTAACTCAGGATGTTGTGTGTTACAAGACACAGAACATTTTCCAACTTTTTAGTGCATTTTTATCAACTTCTTTCTTTTCCTTTCTTTCTTTCTTAAAATGAAAATTACATTAATTGGCTTTTCTTTCAACCGTCCTGTCTGTGAGTTGTATGACTGTTAGGTCCAGGCTACAAGAACTTTAGCTTAATTACAAAAGTACAGTCACATTATTAGCAGAATAAAGACACAATATTAAAATTTGGTGGAAAAAGTCTGAATAGAAAAAGCTTATTTATGATCTGACATAAGCAGCTCAGTTTGTGTGATTTTTTTTTTCTTTTTCTTTTAAATAGACTCATTTGTTTGTTGAGTCAAATTGAGTCAAAGTCCTTCTACTGATACTAATTTGTTCATAATGTGTTAAGATTAAATATTTCCTTAGTTGAAAAACTTGTACCAAAGTATAACCTGCTCAATATTTATCGTTTTATTTATTTGTTAATTTTTTTTTATTTCTTGTGTTTTAGTTTTCATAAAATTACTACTTCATTCTCCAAATATTATGATGGTGTTCTTGTAATTTTATGACATTGTAAAATTATAGATTGGCCCTAATATTCTGTTAGAGTTGACCTGATTTTCAAAGTCCAAATAAATAGAAGCTCTAAAACACACTTGTCAACCAAGATGGCTGCCATGAGCACGTTGACATCAATCTGAACTATGGAAACCCAAGGAAAATCCAGATTTTCCAAAAATGTGATCTTTAAAAGTCTAAATTTTGATTTATCGATAAAGTCCATTCTATTTTCCTGCCCTACAACTATTTCTGTTCAATTATTTTCATGCTTGTAGTTTCTATGTTGGTAAAATGAAATTTAGCACAGTGGAGAATGATCACTGCCAGCAAAAAGTAATTTGAACCCATTACATTCTGGCGTCTGCTTCAGTTCTGGCCAGCATTATTACTCTAATGCATATTTATCTAAAGAACTGTGCAGTCATGATGCTTTATATATCCTTTTCAGTTGCTGTTTTTTCACCTGCTCAGGTTTCTGAACAATTCTGAAAACAAATCTCTTAAAACAGACTTTCTTCACTGGTTTAGTGTGAAAAACTGGTTTTTACTGGCAGGATTACTTGTGTATTGTTTCAGTTGCTAGACGGCTTTTATACTCTGTTTTTAGAACTCTTTCTGTTTCATTTTTGACCCAGTTACTTGTAATTCATCGTGCTAGACTTGTTTATATGCCACCTGTGGAGCACTTTGGTGCATCTGGAATAGTTTTTAAAATGTTTAAATGGCATGCAGTGATTATGAGGGTCATAATACAGCAATCAAAACATTGGGCCAAGAATACACTTCAAGTTAAATCCACATATGATATAAATTGACACAAAGACTTAAAAATTGTGTGGATAGAGTGAAAAGTCCTCCATATTTACTTGTTTACTTTAACAAAGCTACCAGGGTGTCATATATAGACATGTTTTTGTAGTTAAGTGCTCACTTGGTTTGTTTTTGCCAAGAAAGCAATCAGTGATCATGCAAAATTTCAAGATGATATGATCGAAGACACCACAAGATCATCAATATATGCGAGTACATTCCTGCTTCGGGTGGGGATAGAACTCAACAATCGGGGAAACTAAGGTTTTAAATTACTCATCAGGGTTAAAAGATTCATGTTTGACAGTTTATGTTTCATATTTTAAGGTTTTCTGGCTCTAAAGCATGATTGCTTGTGCTCTTTAAGGCATCCAATTATACTAGTCAACAACATTATGGGGATTATCAATTTAGGACTGATGTGCAAATCTGAAACATTTAAAATGCTGCTATATTAGTTCATTCACATTGAACTGAGATGCCCCATCAGGTTTTATTCTGTTTTTCTGACTTTGTTTCTTCTTTTTCAACCTTTTTCTTTTCCCTCCCATCCTCCTTTCCATATTTCCCCACCTGGTTTTCATCCTCCCTTTCTTTCTCTCATCCTTCTGCCAATTCAAACCTTTGCCCTGTTTTATCTTTAGCCGCCATTGGAGCCTAAAGTGAAGGTACGTTCTTAGTCATAATAGCTAATAATTATAGAGCACTTAAGGTTTTAGTACTAGCTTTATATTGAGAGTGACTGGCTAAAACCTTGACACACCTTGACACTGGTATTACTATTATAAATAGTAATTTTAGAGTCGTATAAAGATGTGGTTTGTTTTTGCTTCATTCTCAGTTTGGTTTCTTGAAATTATTTCATGATGTTCATGCTTGAGTACCTAACATTTAGCTATCCCAGATTAAATTTTGTTAACTTTCCACCATCATCTTTGTCCAGCTGCTTGTGTCACTCTTTTGCATCTCAGCTCCGGTGGGTCGACTATTTCACGGCAGGTTGTTAGAATAACCTCTTTTTCTATTCAAGAGGTTAGAATAACCTCTTGTTATTCTAACAAGAGACCAAATCAAGATGGCGGCTCACTTTAATCCGGAAGCTTCTGCCCAACAGTTAACAGACAGAAAAAAGAAAAAAAAAAAGGGGGAGGAGCTGCCGGTTACTGGTTGCTACGGTAACCGCCAACTGCCAAGAGCAGCGTAACAACCAATAAATGTCTGGAGAAACAACTTCTTCTCTAAATAGAATACATTTGAGGAGTAAATAAGCAAGATTTTGACATTCTTCATGTCCATAATGTTGAAAAAAAAAACCCTGCTGCAATAGCAGTGTCCCTGAGACATCCGTCACTTTAAAAACAATCTGTTTTCCACCATGTCTGGACTGTATTATTGTCTGAGTATAACTGATGAGCCAGAGCCTCTCTCTCTGTGTGTGTGTGTGTGTGTGTGGTCTGTTGTATGACTCCATAATGATGATGCCATTGACATGTTGATTTGGGTTCCTGTGCCGTCATTATGCTGAATATGAATGAGACCTTCAAGCTGGCTGAGGACCAGAACAAACGTAAACACGTGGCACCACAACCCGATGTCACCGCGGCTCCACGTGTCGTTTCAGTCACTATTTATCCATCAAATTACTGTTTTTTTAAAATTTAACTTGATTCCTCAACAACAAATAGAGAACAGATTGATATTCCTCTCTTTTAGTTGTTAGAAATAAATGTGAATGCTTATGTTTCTGTTAGTTTAAGTGTCAGTAAGTTGCTCCCCATAATGACCTTCTTCAAATTAAACAAAACTGGTGTCAAATGTTTGTGCATCACAAATTTTTGTTTGTGCTGCTGTCGTTTAAAGTTTATTAAGAAATGTTTCCAAAAGTCACCAAAGATCAAACAGCCTGTCCACATTTACAGAATAAAAACAAAACATGGTGTCAATAAACTCTGCTGCGTTTGTGCAGCAAAAGTTTTTGTTTCTGTCATTATTTTTAAGATAATAATAATAATAATAATAATAATAAAAAAACAAACGTCACCAAAAACCAACCTGCCAATTCAACCCACATTAAAACAATCAAACAAAAATTTAGATAAATTAATTGCACTTCGGTGAATCCGATTGTAAAATCAAACCAAACATTTGCTGTCTCAGGCCATCAGTGTGATTTCTCTTTACTTTGATTTAGATTTCTAAAAAATATCTTCATTCATTCCTTCAGTTATTGGTGAAACTGCCTTTTCTTGGTTTTCTATTATTAATAGAATTGCAAAAATCTCAAACTTTTTTCTAAATAATTGTCTTAAGGTGTTTGTGTGGCATCCACAACCCAAAACAAACCTTTTAAATGTCCATTTGCTAAACCAGGAGATGTCGTTGTGTTTTGTTTTGCTTTAACGTCTCGTTTTCTGTGGTCTAGGATTCCAACTCTTTACCCGTCCTGGGGACCCTGAAAGTCGACGAAAATGGTTTTTACCTGACGTGGGTAGCAGGGGGCCTACAGGTAAGACAAATGCAGAGAAAAACCCTCAAATGTTGATTTGAAATTGAAAAGAAAATGATTTTTTTTGCCATCTGAGGAAACAGAAATGGACCTCGATGTGTTTTTAATGCCCTAATATGAGTGAGAACATTTACTTGTCCACTTTAACGCTACTATGTGAGAAAATAGACCGACTTCCTCTCTTTTGTTTTATGCTTTTTAACTGCTTCTCCTCTTCTGAGCTCCTATGAAGTCGCATCTTGTGGTTTTCCTGTCCATTAGCTCCATCAAAATTGGCCTGTTCAATTTGTGGTGGGTTTTGTGTTTGTCTTCTTCTCTTTCCTGCCGCCTGCTCCCCGATGTCGTTGTGGTCTTTATCAGTCTCGTCTCTCTTTCGCTCCATCATCACCACTTCCGCACATCCATCCTCCCCTTCATATCTTTGGTTGGCTGCGTTTGTGTCTCCATTAGTGCCGTTATATTAGATTTGACATTTTGGGCATTTAGCTAATTGGTCGGATGCAATAAGCAGCAGGCTGGTAGGATGCTGCATTTCCAGATTTTAGTTGCGATTGTGTTGTACAGTATTGCAGATGTTCTTAATCATGATTGGGGTAATTTTGAGTTTATTGTAAGGAATTATTTTTTGGCTTTGTTGTTTATTTTATTCACTTCCATTGGATAGAGAAAACACCTTTGCCGTAATACCAGGTTCTAAATTGATCATTTAATCATTACAAACTGAACAAAATTTTAGTTTTCTTTCAGAAAGAGGTAAAAGTAGATGGTGGTCTGACTTTTGAATGTAAAAATTAGCATTTGGATTGGATGAAATGTTTGAAAATGTAAAAATTTAGGAAAATTTAAGAATTAAATCTTATATTTTTAAATTGCATTAAGTCATCCAGAAAATTTAAATTAATAGAAAAGTTGCTCCTTAAAGTTGAAGCATCTCACTTTAAAAAGAAGAAAACTGTTTTTTGTTTTTTTTTGGATTGTTTTAGTTAAAATAATCACCATCTTGTGACAGTATGAGACAGATAATCTATGAATAGATTAGTCTCCTCCTGTCCATTTTCCTGTCCATTCGCTCCATCAAAATCCTGGAGTTGCTGTTGTTGTCTGAAGAAATGACCAAAAACAACCAATCAGAGCCAGGAAGTGGGTCTTAGCATTGTCAATCAAACTCATAAATGAGATGCTAAATATGCTAATGGCGGAAAAACAACTCACAGTTACAGGAAAACTGTTTATCCGCCATCACTGGTGGACATTCTGGCTCATTTTAGTGAACAGTTCGCCACAGGAATGATGATGATGATGATGACTAAGACCCGCCTCCTGGCTCTGATTGGTTGTTTCTTGGTAGCATGAAGAGAAGGCAGAGGAGCTTTATTTTTTCACACATTATCTATTTTATAATATTCTGTCACTACATGGCCACAGATTCAACAAATATGTAAAAAAAAAAAAAAAAATTTCTAAAAGTTACATTTAACTTTTTAAATAGTCGTCATTCTGTAAATCAGATATGAAACTCTGCTCAAATTAAATGCAGATGATAGAAGAAGTGACGTTATTGCTGTTTCGTGCAGACTTTCTCTCTCAGATAAAAGTTGTGACGTGATCACAACTTTTATCTGTGATCACGTCAAAGATAAAAGTGACGTGATCACAACAGTGACGTGATCACAAAAGTGACGTGATCACAAAAGTGACGTGATCACAAAAGTGACGTGATCACAAAAGTGACGTGATCACAACTTTTATCTGTGATCACGTCACAGATAAAAGTGACGTGATCACAAAAGTGACGTTGAATATTTTGACACAATATTCAACCTAAGTTTGGTTTAAAGTGGTATCTGCCGAGGAAGTCGTCCAGATAAGCATCATAATTAACCCAATCCTCCTCCTCACACCCAAACTTTGTCTGTTTATCCAGTCGGCATGTGTGCTCCGACCTGTTGATACCAAAATCCTCTCACTATGTTGAGTGTGCATGTTTCGGATTGTGAGGCCGGCTGTTGATATCTGGGCCAGGGCTCACGTCACGCTAACACGCGTGTCAGTCGACACGCGTGTTAGCATGTGGACGCAGCTTTAAACTCTCATTTCATCCTGATGTGCTACACGTGTGTGTTTGTGGGAATGAGATAATGGGCCATTTGTCGCCGGAGGGGCAGCTGTGACACTGTTTAGCAGACAGAGAGATGATTACGTGTTGGATCCTTTCATAGAGATGAGAGGAGATTTTACACAAAAATGGCTGCTATGGATTGAAATTTTTATCATTTAGCTGGTTTCTGCTGCAGAATGGATGATTTGTTGGTTTCTTTGAACGTGGATCAAATGAAATTAATGACAAATTATCATTATTAGTATTTTTTTTTTAGAAATAATTTCGGTTGATTTTGCGTCAATGTTACAGAGAGGTAGAACGCACAAAAATTATACTCACGCAGCACTACTTCTACATATTTTACAAAAGTGAAACCTTTCTATATAAGCAAGTTTGTAAGAATAAAAAAGCCAGATGAGTCAGAACGATTTAATATGATGTAATCAGACAGAAAAACACAAATTTTATCTGCAAAGGTTAATAACAAACTAATAATAATAGATTTTAAAGGCTGAAATTGTAATTAAAGATGGATAATCCATCCATCCATCCATCCATCCATCCATCCATCCATCCATCCATCCATCCATCCATCCATCCGACCGACCGTCCTTCCGTCCATTCGTCTTTCGGTCCCGTCTCTACTAACAATAGTATCGTGTTTTTATTGCTGCCTAATGTGTCTTCCATCTTCTTAAATAACGATCTTGGCTGATTTACTCGCTGTTGAAAAGGTCACAAATGCTTTAAGAGACAAAATATTAAATTTACAGGAGGATTTATGACTTCCTCTCCTCCTGTCTCAGCTATACATTAGCAGAACAAACAAAACATCTAGTTATGTTTATCTGTGTTTATTAAGTAGCTGACTTGTCTGCAAAAGATAAAATAAAAACATGTTATTAGTCACATTGTCTGACTGTGGGTGAAAGACTGAGATGAGGACATGTAACTGAGGCCGGCCTGACATCCAACCTCCGCACCGCAGAGAGTGTTATTACAGCGACACATCTCAGAGCTAATGGTAGCTCTGTGACAGTGTTTGCCTGTTCGCTGATTACTGCTTTAGATTTATGGTAATGCTGGCATGACTGAGCTGGGTTAGAGTGGCTACTATTCTTGTTCCAGTAGCGGGAACGCGGCTCGGTCAAAGCCGCAGAACGCCCAGACCACCGAGGCGAACTGCTGGGAAATCTGGGAATTCAGGGCCAGGCAGTCAAATGATGTAATTTTGTGTTGCTTTGGTTGAACTAAAAATTAAAGCAGCTTTTTATCCGCTAACTTTCCATAAACTTGTCAATCAAACGGTTCTTTTCTGCCTCTCTTTCTGCAAACTTTGTTTTCTTTCACCCAAATCTCCTGGGCTGCTCCTGGATGTTTCTGAGTGTCGTCATTTCATCGATCCCAGAGTGAAGCTTTAATTCAGCCTCTGGGCTCCCCAGGAGGCTGGAGAATAAGAAAGAGGACAGGGCAACAGCAGCGATTATTAATGAGAGCAGCTAATGCGCCTTCACACAGACTACAAGGATATTCTGGATGGAAACCCATTTCTCTGAATAGAGGCGCCCAAAATATTAAACTCTCCGGTGCAGCTTTATTTTTTGCTGCTCTGCTCTTCATCTTACTGAAGCAGATTCTTCCGACACTTTTGCTTATAGATTCTGCAACACAAAAATGTCAGAACTACTTTTTTTTAAAAAGTGGGGATGGGTCTTAAAGGTGACATTGCATTTATTTATAGTCAGGAAAGTGTTGGTGTTTATTGGGATTCACCTCTGTAATTTTCAAAATGAAAAATACACATTGAACTTTTTCACTTTTTGCCACATCACAAAGACAAATGGGCCTGTCTTTATTATATTGTTGTTTTAAGACTATTTTCAAGAAATATAACGGCAATCATGCAAGAAAATATCCTCAAAGATCAATAAAAAAATAAATCCTGGTCAATATTTAACACTGGAACTGGAAGACATTTTAAATATCCAAAAAAAAAAATAGAATTATTCTTGGGACCAAAGCAACAAACTGAAGACTTTTGTCTTTTACTTTGGTAAAAAGAGGAAAAAACAGAAAAATAAAAAGTTGTGGAAATGGAAATTATTTAGTTTGTTTTACCGTATCAGGAAACTAATTGATTTATTAATTTATTGCTTATTACGGCAGGCCTAACAACTCCTAATAAGTCAAAACTTCTATGTATTTTAGAACCAGCTCTGCTGCTAAGTTTGTTCACACCAACAAGAAATTTCACTTCACTTCATTTTGTTCTCAATAAAGACGTTTAAAATATAAATCACAGAATCAGAAGCACCGATTCTGATTCTGATAGAAAGTGATTTTTTAAAACTGAAAGTCGATAAATTATAGGCAGGCCTGTCCGTCAGAGCAAAGGGACACTGGCTGATTTATAGACCTTTGAGGAGGCAGATGAAGGTGGTTCAGATGAAACAATAATAAAAAATTAAGAAAATTAGGGCCAATTGATCAGTGGAGTAATAAAGATAAAAAAAGTTGAATTGGTGCAAAGAAGAAGCTGTAGCTGGTAGCTGGTTTTTAACTGAGTTTGAGCCATTTTACCAAACTGTTTAGCCATAATCGCCAATAAAGATGTTTGTAGGAAGCACTGATTAAACACAAAAACAAGCCACACTTTCCAGATTTTATTTTCTCTTCCTGCTTCTTCAGGATGATGCATCTTGTAAAATATGCAGAGGTTTCTGGCTGCAGCTTGACGGCGAGAATGTGGGAAAAGCTGCAGCTGTGTGAATACTTTTGCAAAGCGCTGTGGCTCCGCAGATTTTAAAGACATAAACTTCAGATTTGGCTCTGACCACTTGTGTGTACTTTCTTCTACATCTTCAGAAAACTTTGAATTGATGGAGCGGAGCTGCGGTGAGTTTCTGCCGGATAAATCTGCAGCGATTCTGACATTTCACTGCTCGTATGTAAACGACACGGAGAAGTTAAGCTGATTCATGGGTAGATGTTTCTACAGGGTGTTAAGTTTTAACTCCAAGCCCTTCCTGCCGGCTCCATCCATCATCCTTCAATTAGACACTTTTTGTTCCAATCTGGTTCTGTTCGGAGAACCAACCCTCCTATTTCTCCTACATGTTTTATAACATCTCCTTTGTGTGTCTGCTTTGATTTATGGCTCCTTTCACCTATTTTCCAGCTTTCCCTCCGTCATCCCGTCTTATCTCCATCTGCTTTGTGTCACCGTCTTGTTCTGCTCCACTTTGTTTAACGTTTTACTTCAAATATTTCAACACTTTTGTCTGTTTTCTTTTTCCAGTATTTGTCGTACCTCTGTCCTGTTGCTGACAGGACCGGCCTTCTTCCCACCATTCGTCTATCTTTCACATCTCTCTCTCATCGGCTGTTTCCTCCCTGCAGACCTTCTTTTGGATCTCTTTATCAGCAGTTCTCCATCTTTGCAACATATCTTGACGTCCGGCTTACAGCAACCCTGACTTTTTCTGAGCCCAGATTTCCTCATTATATCGAGCTCATTTAATGTAATCATTCATTACAGATTTTCAAATCAAAAACTGTCATTTGGAGATATAAATCGGGGTAAAAAAGGGGTTCACGCTATATTTTCACTTCAAAAAACTAAATCTTATGAAGTATTTTTGTCTAGTTTCTTCTCTGGTGCTTGAAATAATACAAATATTCTATATGAGGTTGTTTTAAGTCAGTAATTTCTTAATGTTGATCATTTTTCACTTACACAGGGAAAATGTAAGTGGAAAACAATCTGCCTGTGGAAGAAGCATTTTTTACTTCATAAACATTTTGTACGTTTTTGTGTCTCTAACGCTTCTTAAAACAGCCCAAATGCTTGAAAATAACGCCCATCGTGTTTTTGGTAATAAGTTGATATTTTTGTCTGGAAATGGAGCCGTTTCAAAATCCTCCCAAACATTATCGCGCTCAGCAGTTTCCTAGCAACCCCAGTCGAGCCCAGACCCGTTACCTAGCAACCCAAGCGGAGTTCCAGCTTGTGTGGTCAGCTGGTTTTACGGTTGTATGCTGTACAATGACTGCTCGGAAGAAAAATGAGTGTTTAGTTGCTGACTTTCCATCCAGAAACCACTTGTGGCATCCTGATCAGTTGCTGCATCCTGATCAGTTGCTGCATCCTGATCAGTTGAGCAGGAGGCTCTACTTCTGCTTTTCAAACATCTGTTTGCAGTCATTTTCACATGTGAGGGTAAACGTTGAGCTGGGTGGCGTCGCCAGCTTATTTGGATTTAAAGTGACAAGACATCCTTAAAAAAAACCTCATTCTGATAAGAACTTAAAATATCGATAACTGACCAGGCTGAAATCTCATTTAGGAACAATTTTGAGGAATGAACATGTTTTGCATAGACCATAGACCTATCCTAAATTGTTCAAAGAAGCATACTAGATTGCCTTTAAGGAATTATTTACTTTAAACAAGTTGCTATATCTTGTTGAGAAGCTCTTTGTAAGTTAGTTTTCTCTTATTCCAAGATATTTGCACTGAAAACTAGACAAAAATACTTGGTAAGATTTGTTATTTTTTGCAGTGCAGTTTCTTTCACCTTAGTTTAAATGTGTTGGTTTGCTGCTGCATCTCCGAACCCTAGAAGGAATCCAGTCCTGGAGCTACTTCCCAACATTCTTGCTGCGGGACGTGGGGTCGCTTCCAGCTGAGGCTTCACTGTAAACACAAACTGCATGCCAGCGGCCGCAGGTTGCGCAAGATCCCAAAACCAACACGCGCTGCATGCTTGCAGCTTCCTGCGAAACCTTCTCTCCGTGTCTTCTGCCAGTCCTCTTCCTCATCTTGGCGTTTGCGTTCGTTGGCGTTGTGGCTGAGAGTTTGCATGTTCTCTCCAAACGTTTCTGCAGAATCTCTGGCTTCCTCAGAAACATGCACGCAAGGCGGTGACCCTGTTGACCTTTGGCCGATCAGCCTTGCTGATAGGCTTACCAAATTTTGAATAAAGTCATGTACAAACATTCAGTTGCTAGGGAGTTTACCGAGATATCTCTAACAGATCTCTACAGTAAACGTCTTTTTCAAAATCACCACTAAACTAAAGCACTGTAATAAAAAAAAAAAAAAGTATTCAATATCATCTTAACCAATAATTAACTGATTAGTTGCTTATTGCAACGGCTTTAACCATTTGGGTTTTGTTTTGATGATCCCTAGTTGTGTTTGGACCCGTTTATCAGATGTTTCCCTCTCAGGATACTAAATATTTAGGTTGTGCAGAACACATAGTCCAAATCTGAATGAGTCACTCAGGTTTCAGAGAGCAGCAGGACCTGGTTTGTTGTGATCACAGAAACCAGGAAGTTGTTGGGTTTCAGAGGTTATCTTGCTGATGTATTTGTTGGTATAATCAAACATTTAATAAAGTTTAAATTTGGCTCAGTTAGGCTGTCCTGCTCACCTGAGCACACTTTTACTTTCATTTGGCTTCATCTTATTTCATTTAGTTTGCAAAGTCGGCCTCGGCTTGTCAGAGTTTCTCTGTTGTTGGACAGCTGGTAGCTATCAGAGGGATGAGGCAGAAGTTACTCCTCTAGCATAAACTAAAACATATCATTTCCTCTGCTTCTGCTATTTTATTCTTTCTGTTTTCCTTTCACATCACTTTTTCTCAGCTCTTTGGTTTCTTTTCTCTCATCTTTTCTTCTCCTCAGGAATTACTGCTGTCTAAACTCTTGCAACAACACTTCAGATCTCTGTAGTTCAGCCTCTTGGCGTGGGAAAGTGGGCAGGAAGTTGCAGAGACAAACATCAGGGTGTTGGGGAATTTTATTGCCCCTTTTTTCTTTCTTCCCGCTTCTAATTTCCCATTTATTTTTTAAAATTTTTTCTCTCCTGATGTCCATCCTCGTGTTACTACTTCCCTTTCTCGTTCAGGTCATGTTCGTATCACCTGAGCTGTCGGATGTTTTCCCTCTGGGACTTAGCGACACCTCTGAGGTGTAAAAGTGATCCCAGATTGAGAAATCTGACGTGACAACGGCTCTGTTCAGATGTTTCTACAGGCTTCAGGATTGTTCTTAAATTGCTGAATTCATGGTTCTTGAATTATGACATTCAAGATCCAGGTTCATCTTTTCTCCAGCAGTAGAAAATAGCTTTTAGTTTTGTTCACTAGTCTCCCAAATCCTCACAACCTTTTTACCGGCTGCAAGGAACCAGACTTAACCACGGATGAAAGGTATTCAGGAATGAAGAAAAACTTCAATTTAATAATACCCAAAATAGTTAAAGTATCAAAATTCAATGCAAAAATAATTCAAATGATAAACAACATAGATTTGGGCCCAACTCAACTGAAGTCAACCAAAGAAAGAAAATGTTTCTTAAATATGGGTGGAGTTACCTAAATCTGCCACATGAGGGAGACACAACACAACAAAGAAACAAAAAATGCTAAATTAACCAAGGCAAAACAAACTCTAGCTTAGCATAAATAACAATGAGTATTAAAGTGACAAAATTAAATAACTAAGACCAACTTTGACAAATAAAGTTCCCCACCATGTTTCATGCTTCCTCCTCCAGTTTGTCTGTTTTCAGAAGACAAATATCAACTAAACTGTGCAACCATTAGAAAATATGCCTTAATAAAATGACTTTAACTTAACTTCTGCATTGTGTAATTTGTAACTAATAATAATGTAAATTAGGGAAAATATACTAACACAGTATTGCGGTGGGAGGATCCACCACACCAGCCCAGATGCCAGTGGTTTAATTTATGTTTGCCATCACCTTTACTCAATTCAATAAACTTCTCACTACAGCCTGACAGCTCAATCTGCGTCTTGTTTTGAAATTATTTGTTTTCTCCATGTAAGAGGACTCTAATTTCACTCAAGTTTAATGTTAGACTTTCAGCAGTTTCTTGTTCGTTGTGGACTGCAGGTTGGGTGGTCCCTGCATCGTGTTTTGGACTTTACAACCAATATTCTTTCATCTCAGGGTTTAGAAACAGGGTGTTCCAGCGGGACAATGGTCCCAAACTGGTCTTGAAAGGCTTTTTGAATTGCTTCCACAAAGCTTTGACCTCTACTGTATTGAATATTTGCCTACCCTTTTTATGGAGGAATAAAGCAGACCATCATTAAGAAAGCTACTCAGTCCTGTTATTGATCTGGAGGCTAAAAGCATTGTTTGTGCCGGAAAACGCTGATCCTCTCAAACTAAACAAACTCTACCAGTTCTACCAAGTAGAGTAACAAAAATTAAGTGGTCAGAGTGAAACTTAAACTTTGTTCACACTGCAGCCTGAAGTGACCCAATTCCAATTTTTTTGTTGAGTCGGATGGTTTTCTTTTTGCTGCGGTCGTTCACTTCCAAATATATGCAACCTGAAAGTGTCCCACATGCGCAGTAGAGGGCGCTCTCTTTGCGCCAAACAAAGAGAGCATGCACAGTGTTTTGCCAACCGCCATAAGAAAGGGTTTGCGAAAGTAAACTTGGATGCTAACGGTGGAGCATAGCTTGCGGTTCTGAAGTTGTCCGACCGAAACCAGGATATTAACAACTTAATCATCATTATTATCTTGAATAAGAGGCTGTTAGCTTGACTAAGTAGCTGTTAGTAGCTAGCTTCACTATAATTAGTTGTTAGCTCAACTCTTTAGAGACATGAATGTCAGTAATCTGGGGCTTTTAATGGAGTGTTTCATGATGGACTCATAATTCAGAAACAAATGTAATGAGTTAATGAGTGTAATTACAGAGTAATTACACTCAATTACAGTTGTAATTGAGTGTAATTGAGTGTATTACACTCAATTACAGTTGTAATTGAGTGTAATATGTCTGTTATCTATTATCTCAATGCTGATTAGCTGTTATCTTAACTAAGTAGGTTCTAGTTTGACTCTGCGTAGCTGTTAGCTTGACTGAATATTTTAGGTCTGATCTTTATGGCTCTTAGTTTGATTTTGAGCAACTGTTGTTTTTTTAGTCTTGGTGAATTGCTGCCTATAACTTCAAAACCATTATTTTGTACAACAGCAACAAACAAATCTTTCAACTTCCAACTCTGGTCCCAGTTTTATGTCGCAGCCAACCAACATGGCTGCCTGGTCTGTGCTATAAGAACCTCCTGATCCATCTTTGTTTCTGTTTCTGGAAATATATATATATATATATATATATATATATATATATATATATATAATTTTGTTTTTGTAAGATTTTGTATATACTCATTCCAGCCATTTACTTGCACACTGGGAGGCTTGGCATGTGAATATTGTTTATGTGCACGGCTTTTTAATTGATTTTCCACTTGTTTTTCTGTAGAACCCCTTGTCCCTTCATAGGGGATGCTTGTCATGATCCACATTTATGGTTATGATCATTACAGTGTCTTATTTTTATGATCTATTCTGCAGAGTTTTTCCTTTTTTAGCAGATCATTCATTCTTAGTTGGTCTAGTTGTGACAATATGTTTTCTCTATTGTTTGTTCTCCACTTTGTCTGCTTACACTTTAAGCCTCAGTATAAAACATCTGAGATATAAAAATGGATTAAGAAGGGACGGGAAAAACTGAAATGGAAATAGTTGACGAGTAAACAGTGGAAATATAATAAAATAGAGCGATGTCAAGTTTTTCCTCTTTATTTTCTTCATGTAAACATTCCTACTGAAATCATAAAATGGTTTAAATCTTCAAATTTGACATATTTATTCACTTTTGGTGACCTTTAAACTTCTCCAAACTCCTCCCTACTTGCCTTTTTTGTAACTTTTCAATCTGTCCCACCTCGTCTTAGTGCTCCAGAGGTTCAGTTTCCGATTGGCCTCTGTTTTGTTATTCGATAGCAGTTGTAATTGGTCATTTGAGATGTTTTTAGCTAAGGTGATCTATTCTAACTCGCACATGAACGTCACAGGAAAGGAGTGCCGCTGCCTTGATTGTTTAGTTGGCCTTTTGTATTCTTTTGCTTTTCAGAAAGTGAATGGTGGAAGGGAAGTGGAAAATCAGAGAAATGAAGGAAGGAAAGGAGTATGTGAATGAGGCTCTAATCACAACGTATAAATATTTGCTGTGCTTTTTTTGAAAGGCTAAATATAGGCTGTCCTAATAATAGGAGGGATTAAAATCACTTTAATGACACACGCAAAGAAATTCAAAAGGTTAATTTATAATATGGCTCCTTTTTTTTTTTTTTACAAGACGTACTCCATGTGCGGTTGTGACATTATTTTAAGAATCTTTATTACTTTAACTGTAACTGTTAAGTTGACTGTAATAAACACTAGCATAAAGCTAACTGCTAAATTACAACAATTTAGTTGTAATTTATCAGACAATTTATAAATTGTCTGATTTTTATTTTATTTTATTTTTTTGCAATTTTCTCTGCAGAAAATCAGTACATGTCAATAAACTTGAACATATAATGAAAATCAGTCACTATGTGGTAGCTAGTGTTAAAAATAACACTACTTTTAATAACTGATCTCCTAGAGAAGCCTAGTACTACAAAACAAGATTATATTTTAAGAGCAGTAGTTGTGTATGTGGGGCATTGATTTCTGTACTATGCAGCCACAGTCAGTTGCCTAAAAAGGCTGCAAAGAAAATCTAAATATTTTCTCTTTTATTGTTTTCACAATATTACCACAAACTACTTTGATAAAATAACAAGCCCATATCACGCTCTGTTAGCTTGGCATTAGCAGATGTTAGCTTTGTTAGCTGGTAACTTGACACTGACATTAAGTTGTTAGTTTGAGTAAATGTTAGCTTAGTTATGAGCAACGGTTAAGTTGAGCAGAGGTTACCTGTAGCAACGGTCTGCTTGAGTAGTTGTTAGCTTGGCGCTAAGGAGACATTTATAAGTTTATAAGGCATAAGCTTGGAGCTGAGAAGTTAACTTTATTAGCTGTTTGTTAATTTGGCACTGAGAAGAAGTTAGCTAGCTTGAGAAGCTGTTGGTTCTGAGCAGCTGTTAGCATTTCTTCCCAACTGGCCACTATTATCATAGCCCAGGGTCTACTGATCATGTTAGTAGAAGAAAAAACAATTATGATAGATTCAGCTAATCTCTGAATAGATTAGCTGAATCTAATCTATTCAGCTAATCTATTCAGATTAGCTGAATAGATTAGCTAAACTATTCAGCTACCATGGACATCATGGTTTGAGAGCCTCAACTGATTTTGCAAATTATTGACGTCTACAATATTTGTAGGATGCTGCTAGCCTTGTCTCTGGATTTTCTTCCAAGAAGTTATCTATATATATCTATGTCTGACTTATCATCAAACCCTTGTATACAGTCAATAAATGCTCTGTACAGTTACTTCAACACAATGCTGGTGCTCTGCTAGCCAGAGAGAAACCAAAACAGTGGAGCGGGTACTTGTGACGTTGCACTGGACTGTGGCTGCATAGAGATATTGTGAATGTAAGTCAGGTGCATGTAGTATTAAATTAAATATGGATGTTTATAAGCTGTTTTTGCATTATCTTTATCTCCATGCAATAGCACAGTTTCGGTGATATTGACCTTTGTCCTCAAAGGTCAGCCTAGCAATGCATTAAGCTGTTTCTCACCAGCAGTTCAGTTAAACATGGATCTCATTTAATCAGACTTATATACCATGTTAATATTTTATACTAGTATATAAATGTGGACTTCTGCAATTGAGTGTAATATGTCTGTTATCTAAACGACTTCAGGAAGTGTTTCTGTATCACTTCTGTCAAATCAAAACCACTTGACAGACAAGAATGCATTTTGGTTAAAAACAAAGATGTAGTTTGAGGAAATAATTAAATTATCTTCTTGACACACATTCACACGTAGTCCACAGCAGAGTTTAACTTACTGTAGGGCACAAGAAAGCCTCAGATTTCCTCTCTCGCCTCTGCTGCAGCTGTTTGACTTTCTAGGAAGAGCTGTGAAGAAAACAATACGACTCGGATGAGTTTATTGCTGGAACAATAGTTCTTTAATCCTGGAAATGTTCCTCAGGTGATAAAAGGCTGACTTTGTAACTGACTTTCTGTGTCTTGGAAGGTTCAGGTCTGATTTCATCTCTACACCCAGATTTGGAGCCTGATAAATTTCCAGCTGCATCGTTCCTCTTTAGGAATTGATGATAACTTCATCAGTTTTGTGATGAAGTTACAGTTACAGTTATCAGCTGTGATAACTTCAGTTTTGTTTCTATCCAGGTTTTGTTTCAGTTGTGTCTGTTTGCAAGTAGAGTGTAAACGTTGAGTTTGGGGGCGTGGTCAGCGGCCCCTTATTAGCATTAAAGTGACAGAACACCAAAATGGCCCATTCTGAAGAGACTTCAAAACAGACACAAATGATCAACTAAGTCTCATAATCTGAGAATTATTTTGTGGAAAAAAATGTAATGGATACTTTTTGTGCATCCAATAGACCTATTCTAACTTGTTTTAAATAAAAAGAATAGCAGGTCTCCTTTAATGTAACGTGAAGTAGCTACACTTTTTATAACAGTCCATAACAACAAAATGCTGTGTAACTTGAGAAGTTTTCAATCCCAGGAGAATGTGTAAACTGAAGTTCACAGCAGCTCTTTATTCCTGCATTCTTCTTGGGAAGCCCTCCGCGCGCGTTGTTTGTAGCCGTAGTAAACTTGAGTGTGAAGAGATGAATGAAGCTGTGTTTAGCACACTGAGCTGAATGGAGCAGCTCCCAGCTAAACATCACACACACAGACACATTATCACAAAGCAGACAGCTGGGACGTGTTAGGAATGTGATCATGGCTGTTCACCACATTTCACTTGATTCGCTGTTTTGTTTTTCTTTTTCCTTTCTGGGCTCATTAGCCTCTACAGAGGTCAATTTGATATTTTGTGTTTCCTTCCTGTGCCACATGCGGTGAGTTTGCATCGACTTTCAAGGGTTTTCCACTCTCGCATACACACCCTGTGTTGCTCAACAGGTCAGGATGTTTCACAAGTTTAGACCTGAACGCAGAGGATTGGTTCATGTGAATTTTATCACAGGTCTTTGAGTGTGTGTGGGTGCGTGTTAAGCGACTAAGATTTCCTTGCCTGCGTGTGATGTAAGAGACTCGCAGGGGCCAGAGAGAAAGTTGTAGTCTCATTACTCTCATCTCCAAGGAGTCTCCCTGTCAGTGGCAGAATTAAACCATGGCCTGTGGGAGAAGTGAGGAGTGTGTGTGTCCTACAGACCCAAAAGTCGCTTGTTCCCCCAGGAAATAATTTATTCTCCACAGGACAATCAGAGGTCAACATTTGAGAGCGCTTAATCCAATTGGTGCGTCGCTCCTTGACCTTTATTTGTTCCAGCCAATCCCAGGGGAGCTGGTGGGCTGAGGGCCAGCGGAAAGCTGGAAGAGGAAGACGTGAGTTTCAGGACTTAGAAAATGATGCTGACTGCGACTGATTGCGACCGAGACGAGAGTTTGGCACACAGTGATGTTTCAGACCACTATGGCGCTCTACAAATGTTGTATTACTGCATTCAGCGCAAGATCAACACTAATTAGTACATTTTGCAATAAAACTGAAAAACTTATCACAATGATATAAACATTTCATATCAGTCAATATTGATATTTGTCTATCGATAATTGTTGATTAGTACTTTGTTTTAGGAGTGTTTGTACATCCTTTCCTGTTCTATCCGATTTTCCTCCCACACTGTTTTCTGTTTTAAGCAGTTATGAGACAAAGGGCTGGAACCTTAAACTGCTGTTTCGCCAGTTACTCAGCAGGTTGTTGCTGGGTAACCAAACATTACTCAGCAGGTTGTTGCTAGGTAACCAAACGTTACTCAGCAGGTTGTTGCAAGGTAACCAACCAAAGAGTGAGTGAGTCAGTTGATTCCACCAACCTTGCTCAGCTGGCCTCCAGAGGTTTTAAAACGCTAAAGCCTTTTCTCTGCCTACATCTCCCAGAATGCTGTGTGGTTCTGGATTGGAACTCAATAAAAATATAAAAATAAAAATAAAATAATACGTCTGATTGAATATTCTACAAATTGAATATTCAATCAGATTTATTATATATTGATATTAATCACTAGTCCATTCCGATATGTGTCATTTATTTATCGGACAGTCCTAGTGAACACAGCATGGTGGTGGCAGTATCATGTAAAAGACTAGCCATTATGCCAGGGGTTCAACTTCCACCACTTTATTTATACACCCAGAGTTTAATGTTAAAATGAACTAGTCAAAGTTCAGTCCTAAATCCAAATTAGACTTAATAACTGATGTTCAGATGTGTTCTACCAAATCTGAATTGCTTTGCACACAAGAATGGGCTATTTTTATTTATTTATTTATTTATTTTACTTTAAGTCCAGAAACATCTGTTTTTTAAGTGTTTTTAAAGTGGGGGTTTTAGAAAGGCCTCAGAAATTTGCAGAGAAAGTGAGAAAAAAAAATGTAAAAAGAATCACATTTTTTTATAATTTTTTAAATATAAAATCTGATATGTTTTTCTATAAACATTATAAAATCAAAGTTAGCATAAATGATTGAAATATCATTTGCTATGCAAATCCAATGTTTCACCAAGTGTATTTTAAACCTGGCGGGCCACCAGGCTTTATTGGTGTCCCCGCCAGGCTAAGCTTTGTTTATTTAGTCAAATCTTTTTAAAATGTTGGTGTTAGGGTATTAATTTTCCAATCTTTCAATAACACATTATTATCAAGTGATATTTTAAAATTTTCTGTCGACTTTAAACTTTTTTTAACTCAAAAACACAACGGGCCGCTGGGCGAATGACTACCCTAATGCCCAACCACCAGGCTGAGCAAGTTTTTTGGGGGAAGCTTTGGCTCATCTTTCTGATGGAGTGTCAGTCAAATTGAGCTGCCTTGCTCCTACAGCTAGCGTAGCAATTGCAAAATATGCAAGTATTATGTAATTACGTTTCTGACTAGAAAAAGACAGGAGGAACCGTCCACCAGTCCTGCAAATAACCCTAAGAAATCAGAAGCTATGAGGCTTGGTAAACAAATGTTTACCAAACAAATGTAATAATTAGTAGTGTAAACATTTATGTTTCTCTACATATTTGTAGCATTTTCTTTGCAAATGAGCATCCCTGGCCAGAAGCTAATGTTGTCTGGGTGGCTTTAAAGTATTGATACAGGAATGTGAATATGCACGCCGCAACTTTCAGATCAAACTTGTGTGTATCTTTTCAAAACGTTTCATTAGCAGAGAGGTTTCCCAAAACATGGAGTAGGAAGCTGTAATTTCTAGAACACCTCAGAATGAGCAGAGTGGATGGAAGAAATAAGAAGGTTTGTGGAATGAGTGTGGGTCTAAACAAATATTTACAAAGGACAGAGCATGCATCCTCCCCTGTGTTTATGGTTGGGTTTATGACCGCATCTCCTCCCCAGCCTTCTCATTTTTATCCCATGGTTCTTTTCTCAAGGCAGCTGTGTCCCAGTGGTTTATGGTGTTCCCAACTCCTTAGCCATGATTCTGAGGGGAGCATCGAGAATATGTCCTAAAAAGAAAATGAAACTTCTGTAGTGTTTTTAGTGGGCTTCTGTCTCTGTGATGTGACACCACAAGCCAAACACACACACACGTCACTGGTTGCGTTTCATGTCTTGAGGAGGTAAAATGTCCAAGAAGTTTAGTGGAAGGAGTCAAAAAGCTGCACAGAGTTTAAGATGTTAGCCCGAGGAATGGATTACAACTTCTTTTATTTTGGTCATTCATCCAAAAGCTGTGTTTTTCACCGTCTTCATCTGCTTGTTTTGTCTCACATTAATGTACAGAGATGATGATGCTTTATTATCATAAAGCATCTCTCTTCCTGGGTTTTTCTATTTGGCTGCAGTTTGTTTCTTATTTTCTGTTTTGTTTAGCCTCAGTTAAATTTCAGAAGAGGATTTTTGTAGTTTTCTGAGCCGATTCACGTTTTTTTCCTAATTTGTTAATGTTGTGATTGTCCATTCATCCATATTATTTTGTAATTTTTCATGCCTATATTGTATATTTGGTCACCCAGACTTTAAAAACAATAAATGATTTTATAGTGGAAATAATTTCCATCAATAAGCTTGTAGTTAAGATCATAATTAGCTAATTGTATGGCAGAATTATTCTAAGAATGGGCAAAAATGTTTGAAATTCGATCAGAGTATTACATACTCTGACGCTGATACAAACGATCAGCGTCCTTATTTTATTTGCAGAAATATGACCGCGTGAGTGCTCTTAGCAGCAATCTATCTTTGCGATATAGTTCTCCGGTAACTATGCCAACAAGAATTTAGGCAGTTAGGAGAAAGTGAACGCTCGGAAATATACTTTATACCTTTTATACGTTGGAAAACTTTCGTTTTTGTAAGTATTTTTGGTTTTTATAAGACATCTAGGCACGTATTGTTTGTTCTTTGGTTGATTAAATATATATTTTTGAGTGTAGCATTAAGCTATGAGCTTTAGCTAATAATCTATTTGTCTTTCCGTTATATTTCAGCTACAAAAACGTTTTGACTGTGGCATTAAGATTAGTGTTTTAGCCAGTAACCTATTTTTCCCTTGTGTTGTATTTAGTTTCAAACGTCTATAAAAGAAATTCAGTTAAGAAAAGCAACCTTTTATGGAAACTTTTTATTAGTTGTTAGCTGGATGTCTAATTACATTCAGCGATGTCATTACATATCAGCCTGATAATTATACATATCAGGCCGATATTTACTGATATTTGTATCGGTAAATATCGGCCATTGTGTCAGTATTAATATGGGATATTGATATCAGCCCAATTTTAAGCGTATCCCTAATAATAAGTCAGATTGATGCAAAAAAAATCTTGAAACCTTTTAATTTTCTGTAGAAAAGATCCAGCAGAACTTTTTTCTTTTTATGTGTTGCAGTCTAAAAAAGAAAAGGGAAAAAAATGTAACCAACAGACATCAAAAGACCAGAAACTGGTATGTTTGCAGTTTGATTAGGTTGTTTTTGAAAATGTAGCATCTGGGTAGCATGTGGAACATTGTAACAGTGGGCGACCAAAATACGGAGAGTATTTTTCTCTCTAAGCTGTTGATGGAGGTTTGAATCCCGGCACCTCTGACGCATCTCTTCCCCCTTTCTTCCTCTGTCGTTTTCCTGACTGCATATTGCTCATTTAGGCCACCAAGGCCACAAGAACATAAAAAAGTTTGTGCACCAGTTACTATAATTCTTACGATATTTCTATTGATTTACAAATAAGTTTTTTTTCCTCTCTTCTTCAGAGTCAATTTTAAGAAAATAAATGCATATTCTGTTGCATCACTTGCAGTAACATTGCATTTAAATGCTGGTATGAATTAGGACTGTAATTAATGCTTAATTATGCTATTGATTAATGGGATAACAAAGCCATTATTTTACACACAATTCTAAATACAATACAAGTTGTAAATAACCAAATAAATCTGCTTAAGTAGAAAAATAAACATTTTACTGCCTAAAATTCAATAACATAGCATTCCTTTAGTGTACACTTGATCAATTGTAGCAAAGAATGCAGCTAAGAAAAAAAAAAAAATCTGTCTACTAATTTTTTAATTTTTTAAATAAATATAGAGCAAAAGGTTTTTAGGATTTTTTTAAACAAATTTTTTTTAACAAATTTGAAAATTTGAATCTAAAACTTCCACTTGAGGTGTTGTGGGTAGAACATTTACAGACAAAGAAGGTTTTTTTTACAGTACACATACGCTAGTTAGCGATTATTTGATTCCTGTACTAGTTAAAAATTATTTCAATAATCTTATAGTCATGATTAATTGCTTCATTCCTGTTATTAATTTGTTCATTGTAGTCATCTTTTACATAACATGTTTAATTTCTGCGTAAGTCTTGTAAAATTTTTAGAAATCACTGTTCTCACTTTACCCATGTTCAAGTTTTGAAATAATTTGTCTAGAAACTGAAGTTTGGGCCAATCCTTGACGAGAACTGTCAGAAATGTATCGTTCAGCTGAATGAATTGGCTTCAGCTGCTTTAAAAGCAAATAGTTCACTTTGGGGTCATCATATAAACATAGTTTAATGAAGTGAAAGCAATGCTGATAATTGAGAGCAGCTTTAGTAAACTGGGAAGAAACCACTCCTACTCCCACACCGAAATCAACTTCACTGTTTCCTCGTTTGCCTTTATTGTGCTTCAACCAGGCTTTAAATGCAATAAATATTACTTAAAGATATATGCATTCACCAAATCACTGTTTTTGTTTTGCAGGACATCGAAATCATCGACCTGTGGACAATCTGTGACACAAGAAAAGGAAAGTACGCCAAGTCACCGAAGGTTGGTAACGTGTCCTTGAGTCTGAGTCAGAGAGAGGGAGACTGAAGTTTTTCCTTCTGCTGTCATGAACTTTCTCCTCAGAGTATGAATGCGATGTTCCAGTGTTACTGTCAGGGAGAAGTGTGTGTGTTTGTGTGTGTTTCCTCACTCAGCTGATGGTGACAGGGTGTTAATGAGGCCGCCGACAGATGGCCCGTCAGACAGGAAGTGATATAACCAGTGACTGTTGGTGGGGAAGTCATTGTGTAAGCGGGTTTATGCGGCCGAGACGCAGATGAAGCAGCGTTTTTGCCTTCGTGTTACTCAGATGAGTGGATTAATTTGGAAAGAAATTCAAATATTGATTTCTACAATGAATAAAGTTAAAAAAAGTTATAATTTTATATTTTTTACCAATAAGTTTAGATTACCAAATATTATATAGAGGCATTTCATTGAATTTTTAGTGGGGCTTGCCATGTATTCCAACTTATTTAAACTTGGTGAAAGTGAGTTTGTTTTGGAGACATTTTTATTTCTATTTGAAGGCATTCATATTCAATGTGACTGACAGTTGCAGTGATTGGAACAGGTCTATCAACAACATAGTTGTAATCGCCCTTAACAGAAACCATAAAGTTGCTATGGCTGGAACTGCAGCAGACTCTCTGGCTGTTGTCAGACTTCAATGATTTTCAGTATTTGAGATTTGGGTATCCTGTACGCTGGGAGGTGATAATCTTAGTCTTTCTTCTTTTATATTTTAATTAACAGGAGATTGTTTTGTTTTTTAGTTTTTTTTTTTAAGAAAGGCAAATTCCCCCATACATTCAGCTCTCCAGAGCGATATCACAAGGCTCTATGTTAGGCCCACAGGCAACCGATTATGTTGTCTTGAAAATCTTTGTTTAACCATAAATATTAGCTTGCTAATTTAATAAAATTTCTTGAAGAAGTGAAATTAACACCTGCTGGGAATAGACAGACGTTATGATGTGTGACTGTGGCAGCAAGGTATTGATTTTACAACTGGAAACTGATTATTGTTTTATGAATGCAAAACAGAGAGCAGACGGAGAATGAGGAAGTTCAGATCGTTTCCAGTCTCTGCCCGACTTTCTAATCCTACGCTCTGATAGAGATTTAAAGAGGAGCGGCAAAAGCAAATGAGGATGAAAACCAGCTGCTACTGCTGACCATCCACAACAATAGTTTAAAGATACTTCAATGAAATGAGTTACAACATTTAATTCACCTTTAGGAAAAAAAGTTTTTTTTAATGTTAAATATTATGTTGAATTGCATTGAAAGTCATAGATAGAGAAATGAAAAGTAGCTGCCCTCTTATATTTCTTTATGAATGTAGTATACAATTGCATTTCCTTTAGGGAATGCTTGATTATTTGCAGCAAAGGATGCAACTGCAGCAAAAAAAACAACAACAAAAAAAACAACTAATTTATAATTGGATGATAAAAATGTGTTTAATAGATTTTTTTTAAATGTATATTTTTTGGCACAGTTTTGTTTTAACTACTGTTTTGAGTGTTCTTTCATCAAATGGTTGATTATGTGTGGCAAAGGCTCTGGATGCAAAACATGCAATAATATCTGCTGTAAAAAGCTTGGATTGGAAATTTACAGCCAGATTTGGATTCTGATTGAACTCTTCATTAGTTCAAGCTGGAGCTAAGTTTGAATTTGAAAGGTCAGTTTCCGCTGTTGCTCCGAGGTCAGACCAGCACAGGAACAAAACAATGACGTCTGAGATAAACCAGCATCATTGGGAATAAATCGACTGATGCTTTGATTCAGCCTGAGACATTCAAGACACATCAGGGCTGGACCAGTCCCAGACCTCCACATGCAGCGCAGGAGGCAGGCAGAACCTGAACCTGCTGGGGGCTGGGGAGAGAAAGAAAGAGAGAGAGAGATAGCTCAGAAAACTACAGATTAAATCATCCATCCATTGATCAGATCATCCATCCATCCATTCTGTCATCCCTTTTTTTGTTCACCTATCAATCCCTATATCCATCCGTCCGTCCATCCGTCCTGCCATCCATTCACCCATCCTTCCTCACAGCCTGCCCAAGGTTCCACTTTGTAGTAGAAGTTCACCATTACCTTTGCATTTATCCATGAGCAAATACTGGACATATTCAAGTTTGTATTTAACTAAGTAATATTTGTGCCCATGCACAGGATTTCCCGCAGCTTCCTGCATGGCTGCTTGGGCTTGATGCGGTGCATTTGTTTATTCATTGCTGCTTCATGCTCTGTATGTAAATATTTACCGGTGCACCAAACAAATTCAAACAGCTTTACTAAGTCATGGAAATGATTCCCCTCTTTTTACACTCAAAGTAACTCCTAGGAGTTGCACTTATCTGCACATACCATATTTTCTCGACTACAATGCTTTTTCCTAATCTTCACGTTGAGCAGTGTAGATATTTGTATTTGCTCATAGTTAAAGTATATTCAAGATTTTTATTCATATATGACTTTACAACTTTAAAGAGATTTTATTACGTTTGATCAAATAAGTTGAGTGCAGCACTGGCCAGATGGCGGACATGCTTTGCAGAGCATTTTATGGTCCTTAATGACACTGTTTTTGATGTACGCCCCCATAACTTTACTGTTTTGATTTGCCTTCATTTGGATACCAAACACACAGTAGTAGTGTTATTACTGTGGCTCCCAGACATTGAGATGGTCGCCTCAGCAACACTAAATGCAGGTTTTAAAAGATCAACAGCATCACTTTAGATCAACGAGCAACAATTGTGCCAATCAGGAAGGAGTGTAGTCTTCTCAAAAATACACAACAGTTCAAAATGACAAGTAAAATCAGGTTTAGAATATTTTTTCAATAAATTCATATATAAAAAACTAATTAGGCAGATTGAAGCTCAGGTTCCTCCTGTTTCTACTCCAGAACTTGCTTTACTAAACTCAGCTGATTAGAGTGCCGGCACATTGTTTAATGGTGAACAAAAAGAAGAGTTGGGAAAATGATATTTGATCACCAACATTATCATTTATTTTAATTAGTGCCGGGACTCTAAATTTAATTGACTTAAATGCTGCCGCTGTAATTAATTAATCCTAATTCAATTCTTTTTTCCAAATATTATCTGTTGACAAAAGAAGAAAAACATTTTTTGCTGCTAAATTATTGAATAAACAGTTGTGTGAGCTCAACAATAAAGATATTTATTGTTTTTTTGTGTGTGTATTTAATGTCTTATTTAGGTTATTCAACCATCAGATTGATATAAAATTATATCCATTTTTGCTTTCAGGATTCCCTGTTTACTCATTTAACTTCTTTAACAAAATGCTTCTGTAGGAATGTGGACATTAGCTTTAGGGACATCTGTAGTGCTGCTACATGTTACATTTAGCATTAAGATGCTATTTTAAGCTTGGATAGCTTCATGAGGCTAACTTATGCTAGCACAACTTGAACACAACAACAGTCTTTTCGAGTGTCCCATCAGATAAACTTTTTGCCGAAATATTCACGCACAGTGGGACAAGAAAAGCGGCTTTTTCGTTTACTGTGATGTTCTGTGCGTCAGATTTACAGATGTACCAGAAACACACAAATACAAAGGTTCCATTAGCAACTCTTGTATTAAAAAAAACAGTAATCACCTAATCAAAAATTTATATAATCAAAATTAATGTGTCAGTTCTGACCCTAATTTTTATTGAATAAAAGCAACATTTCACAAATTGGAATATTTAAATTAGCAGGTCAGAAATCAAATATATCACTTGGCAGCACCATTGCCTTACAGCAAGAGAGATGCTGGAATCTCAACTTAGTTTCTGTATGGAGTTTGCATGTTCTCCTTTAGTAACATTTACTAGGTTAACTGAGTTCTCTAAATTGTCCTTAAGCATAACCATAAGCCGAGCCAACTTTATAATTACTTTTAAAACGGTAAAGAAAAATGTTTACCGTTTTTCTTTACCGTGCTCACAGCAGAGCAACAGGACTCTGCTGTGATCCGCAGCTATAAATGATGTACATCTCTTTACTGCTGGTCCGGGAGAGCTGAACGTTAAACTTTACGCGCACATGAAAGTGAGCCAAAATTTTGAGTAAATGTTCTGTGAAAACTCTTAACAGTCCAGTTAATTCTACTCCCTCACATCAGGAAAAATTGTCACCTGTCACAAGATAAAACCTGAAGTCCAACGGTCCGATTCTGCTGCAATATAGATTTGAATATGTGGTGCGCTTCCCAAGTGATATGTTTGCATCTGCCTGTCATTTGTTGTACCTGAAGAACAGGATCGTCAACCTATTCATGTCAGCTGTTTTGGTTTGAATGTTTGATTATATAACCTTCTTTTTCTTTTTAAATGACCCAAAAATGGCTTATTTTTTCTAAATCACCTGTAAAGTTACAGCACAGGTGCTCCTAACTCAATTTGAATATAACTATATAGCTTATTTATTAAATTCAGTAATTCAATTTTAAAACTGAAAGATTGTAGTTGGTTTATTATGTAGATTATTGTGTATTTTAATTATATATTTCTGTCGATTTAGATAAATAAAAAATTATATGTTACTAACATCGGCAGATGGTTGTCGACACCTTCTACCCTCTTTGCCAAAGAAATTTCTATATCAAAGCATATTTATGGAAAGTTTAGTGGAAGAAAAAAGGTGCATGAGCAATGGTGCCAGTCACTGCAGTATTTATAAGATATATTTCAGTTTCTTAATTGAATTAGTAAAATAAATGAACGTTTTGGTGATTTATACCATCAAAGTTTGCAATCTTGGGATATTACTCCACTCAATCTTCCTCTGTAACGTGAGACGTGACTGAGGAAGACCTTGCATTGTGAGACAGATGCAAGGTACCACAGGGAGTTGGTGGGCTAAAAAAGAGGAAAGAGTCATTTAGTTAATTAGTTTAGAATGCAGAGCCTCATTCATCACATTCTTCCTCTCAGGAGAGACAGAAACAGTTTGTGTTTGTCCTCAGTGTTCAGATTGTTTGGTTCTTTGTTGTTTTAGGGACATTGTGAAAAATGAAACAATTCTGTTGTTTTGTTAGGATCCTAAGTTACGGGAGAAGCTGTCCTATGAAAAAGAGGATTTCGAATCAAAGCTGCTGACTATCGTTTATGGAGTGGACATGGTGAACGTCTCATTCATGTGTTTGTTGGCTTTGGATGAGAAAATCACACAGGTATTCCTGGAGCTCCGCCTCCCTCTGACACACGTTAGGTACGTGTGTCAGAGGGAGGCTCTAGCTAGCCGTTAGCATAATCTGCCTTCCAGCAGCGATGCAGTCGAGTCACGTGCTGTCCTCATGTGTGTTTGCTTCCAGATTTGGACAGATGAGCTCTTCGACCTGGCGACCAACATACTGTCCAGGAATTCATCAAGGATCAGGCACCTTTACAAAGCGTAAGACAAGTTCACAGTTTAGAGAACTGAAGCTGTTGAAGGGCGTCAACAGGAAACAAAATGGAGAACGGAAAAGAGTTTACATGCCCAGGATAGTTCAATCCATCCATCCAGACATGCATACATATGGGCTGAAAAATGGGAGAACTCTGTGAATGTGTGGAACCTGAACAGAGTGAAGTGTTAAAAGTGTGAAGGACCCAGTTTGTAGATATTTCCAACGATGCTCTGGTTTGTTTTCAGGTACACTAAACTAAAGCTTCAAGGGATTATGGATGGGAGGATCCCAATGAAGCAGTGAGTAAAAGCCTTTTCTACTCCCTCTGTAACACATTCACCTCTACTTTGCCTTTTCATGTTCTCACTTTGCTCTTTGTCTTAAAAACATGGAAGTTGCCGTCTGTTTTCTCTTTATTTATAATCTACAGTGCTGTGGGAAGTGTTTGCTCCCTTATAGATTACTTTTTTTTTTTTTTAATTTTAAAAACTTTTTTATCTACTCTTTGAAGAAAACCCAGCCAAAAATCCTCCACAGAGAGTTAGACGATTCATCAGTCCATGGAGGCATTATTTATGAGACTATAAGGGCACAATTACTTTTTCACAACGGGTCAGGTTGGTTGGGAAGCTTTTTTTCCCGTAACATATGAATTCATCTTTTGAAAATTGCTTTTTTGGATTTATAACTTGAGATCTGTAAGACAGCAAACACTTTTTTACCCCAGTGTACGTTAACCTTTAGCTCCAACTTGAACCAAGCCAAACCTAACAGTGAGAGTTTTTGCTTTTCAGCTTTATGAAGATGTTTTCTGATAAGAAGAGGGTGGAGACTGCAATGGAGCAGTGTAACCTAAACAACAACAAGGTAAACAATATAGGCGATCTCTTGTGATCAACCAAAAGATATTCATTCAAAATACAACGCTTTCATACAAGGAAATGGAAAAAGATGCATCACTTGATCCATCAACTGATTTTTCTCATTTTTTTACGTTTAATAACTCCCTCTATCTTTAACTTGCTGCATCACAAGATAAAAACTTCCCTCCATTTTTGAAAGAGAGCACTAAGATAAATTCACTGTCATTAAAATAAATTTCCTGTTCCGGGCCTCCTTCTTGTTTAGATGCTAGTATTGAGCTTTCTGTGTTTTGACTTTTTCTAACAGAAGGCAACTATAAAACCTTTGATATGTCTGAATGTTGCAAATTGCTTACTAAAAGGTAAGAAAGCTGCCTGCTAAGTTGGAAGCTCACTTGAGTTTGAAGCTTTTTTGTGCCTTTTTGGGCATTTTTATTAAATTTGATAAAAACAGCTTGAAAAATCTAGAAATGATTCCTTATATTAAGGTGTTTTTTTTAAAAACAGCTAATAGCTACAATCTGCACATATTCCCTCTAAAAACAACTATAGTTGCTTATTTTACTAGTTAAAATACCAAATATATCTAATTTGCAGAAACATGCACAGTGGGAACTGTTTTAGAACGACCACAGACGCTAACATCTACAGTCGTCCTTTTTCTGCTCTTCAGCCAGGAGCGTATTACGTAGCAGTGCTTCCAGGTTGAGTATTTGAGAAATACTCTAGGAAAAACGCAAATAATTTGTATTTAAATTGGACTCAAAAATCCACAGATGTCGACAGTATATAGGACATCGTCAAGCCTCCTTGTGTTTTATGAAGCCTAACTTCCAACAATTTGATGTGTTTCGTCTGAGTGACTGTGACAAGTGGGAAACTTGGGTTTATACAAACACTGCTGCATCTTGCTGCTGCCAATTAACTCACAGTTGATTGAACTGCTGATGTTCAACAAACCTTGTTTCTGTTCATCGGCCTTCACAGGTCCAACACGATGAACTGGCAGCACTGGTTCTTTCAGGGTTTCAGAGGAAACCAGTATCAGTTCCCCCTTTCATTCCACCATTACTCGCCTAGTTTCTTCTCTCTCAAGAAATTCATTTCTGTGGCAGTTCTTCTTGCTTTGTCCACCAAACCATCACTCCCAGAAAATAGATTGTCAAATGGAACAACATTATTCAATATTTTATGTATTTATTTTATTGGAGACTTGCAACAGAAGTTTACTCTATGTAAATTTTAAACATGCAGTTGAATGACAATGAAGTCTATGTCAATACAGAGGCTTTTGAAGAAATAGATATCTCTGCAGTTGTGCCGTAGATGCTGCAGAGTAGTTTGTTGTTATGTCCATCTCCTGACTGATACTTTTGTAGGATGAGTTTCTTCTGATCTTATCCTACAAGTTTCCTGATCTGGACACTGTGACTGTAGCTGAAGGATGTTTATAAGCAAATATTCTGCTGAGGGAGCTCCGGTCACTACAGCTACAGGTGTGCACCAAATAAGATTGGATGCTGAAATTGACAAAGTTTTAGTTTAAAATTGTGCAGACATATAAATCATTTATTTTTCAGTTGAATTTCAAGAGACATATTTGATTTGTGTCAATAAAGATGGGAAAACATTTTGAACAATTCATCATGGTCTCAGTTTTCTACATCACGAACCCTCATTTGCTACAATGGGTTAAACTAATAAGCTGTTGTTGAGGTTGTTGATGTTTAGTACTGTTCACCTGCAGTGTTTTTATGTTTCTACCAGTAACGGCTGGGCGTTACCTGTATCTTCCTGTTACTGTGTGGGACGAAAGCGGAAAAGTGTTTGGAAACTGCTCCTCCACCGTGGTTCCACTCCTTGCAGTATCGCAGTTTTACAGATTTTGAGATGAAGCCAGACCTCTTAAGTGTTGGATATTCACAGTAGTCTGTACTAAAACTCTTTTTAAAGTCACAAGACTTGTTCTTCTTGATGAAGTCTGGAAACATGGCTGACTGAGCCGTGTGTGTTTGTCTCGTTGCTCTGGTGCCACCTGTTGGTGAAAAGTGTGGTGGCGCCATCGTCATCACTAACTTTAGACACATTGATACAAATTGCCACATTTCTCTCAAACAGCTCCTTTGAAGGAATAAAACCTTTTTAGAGAACACTAGTTATATAATACAAAGTGAAAGAAAAATATTTTTGGAAATTGAGGTGATGTGTTATATATATGTAAAAAATCCCTGATATGTTATCATTATGTTTAGAAACAAACGGCTAAAACCAGATAGTTTTTCTCTCTTTCTATTTTATGTGACTTAGGGTTAACAAAATTATATGTATTTGATAAATAGCCAAATAATGAGAACTAGGAGTTGACATACAATTAGATTATTGTGCCTTTAAATAATTTGGGACGGCCCAGAAAATCTCATGGATTTGTACGCTTCCTCGCAGGTTCAGCATCTGAGTTGATATGAGGCACAAGTTAAAATACTGTAACATGGACAAAGGAGACTGTGTCAGGCGTGATATCAGCATGTTAAGTATTAAGTGAAGCATAAACGCCATGGCCCGGCCCAAATTTTGTGTCGGACTCAAGGTACAGCTCTAAATTGTAGCCTGGGAACAAAATCCTAACCGTATGGGAGAGGTGGTGTGATGTTTTGGTGCATAGTGGTCTGCTGCACTTAAAAACATAGATGGGAACATAAGAAAAGAACATTTTGTAGCAGTACAAAACGTTCTAATGTTAGGTACCAAAGTTTATACAAAAACGGCATCTTAAGACATTCGCCATAAAGTTTGGGCAGAAATTGGACTTCCCAATGGACAATGTATGTAAGCATGCAGCCAAATTAGGTACAAAGTGACTTAACGATGACATATTCCATATCTTAGAGTGGGCACTGCAAAGCACTAATCCAAGTCTCATAGAAAATGTTTGTGCAGAGAAAGATGATGTTTAGTCTTGACCCTGTTCTACCAGTTCTGTCAGGAGGAAAATTCTAGCAAACTATGGTGAGGAACTTGTGGAATGATATCCAAAACATTTGACCAAAGTCATACAGTTTAAAACGCCACCAAATACTAAGGAATTTTATGTAAATTAATGATTTTGACCAAGTAAAAAACTATCTTTAAAAGTCACTCCCTCCCTTTTTTCTGGCATTTAGTAAATTGAATGAATTTTGACCATTTTAAGGGATATAAAACGTAAATGTTTAGTCTGATTTAGTGTCAGACAGGGAGGGGAAAATGGTTCCGTCTGCGGTGTATGTACGTTTTTGGTTTCAGCTGGAAATGGGTAGATGTTGTTTATTTCTTCCAATCCTCTGTCTTAATCTCTCTGCAGTCTGAAAGTATAAAAACTGAGGATTTCACGTGGGAGGTTTTTCTAAAGTTCCTCGACAACTTGTGTATCCGACCCGAACTGCAGAGCATCTTTGAGGAATGGTATTTGTACCTTTAACTTTTCCTTTTTTCAACCTAATCGCTGAGGTTTTTGGGGTCGCTCGTAGTGATACAGTTTTGTTTCTCATTTAGTGGCACTCGGAGGAAACCGTTCATTTCTCTCGACCAGTTCCTGGAATTCCTCAATGACAAGCAGCGGGACTCCAGGCTGAACGAGGTGCTGTACCCCCCCCTGAAACGAGACCAGGTCCGACAGGTCATGGAGAAATTTGAGAGCAACCTCAGCCAGCTGGAGAGAGGTGAGCAGCTCTGATTTCTTTTATTGATCCGGTTAAATACTCTTATGAAACAACAATAGCCATTAAAGAATAGTTCTGGGGATTTATTATTCTTTCTTGAACATGTTAGGATAGGTTTATGACAGGGATGTCCAGATTCTGGCCCACATTTGTGGCCTTTGGAGTGATTTTATCTCATGCCACCCAACTGCAGTTGAAGAATGATACAAATTTGACCCGTCTGTCAGGGGTGCAGATGCAAACTTTTTATTTTTAATCAGGGTAAAAATTATTACAAACATAATTTTCATACAATACCAAATGTGAAGTAGAACACAAACATTTGCCTGTTTGTTTTGTTTAATTGTAAATGTTTTGAATGATTAAAAATCCACCTGGTCTGTCTGTCTTTCTGTTGCAGACCAGCTCAGTTTGCAGGGTTTCAGTCGATACCTCAACAGTGAGGAAAACAATAGCTTACCTCTAGAAAACCTTGACCTCTTCGATGACATGACCCACCCGCTGGCTCACTACTTTATAAACTCCTCTCACAACACATACCTCACAGGTAAAACGCTCTCCAGAAGAATCTACATTTTTACCTCCAGTGGTTTATTTAACAGAAAAGATTCAGTGTGCTTATTTAAAACTGGAAAGCTTTAATTAAATCATCGGTGGCTCAGTTTGAACATATAGCTGTGTGTGTGTGTCTGCCTGCCGCCAGTGGGTCAGCTGACGGGCGCGTCATCGGTGGAGATGTACAGGCAGGTGCTGCTCACTGGCTGCCGCTGCATTGAGCTGGACTGCTGGAAGGGCAAACCACCAGACGAGGAGCCCTACATCACCCATGGGTTCACCATGACCACTGAGATCTCATTTAAGGTGACGCACCCGTCTTATCAGCCGCTTATCCATCAACCTTTATTCAAATTCAGTTCAATTTCAAAAATGCTTTATTTATCCCATGTGGAAATTAAATGTTGTCGTAACTTATAACATCCAAGTATCTTCAAAGAGTCGTTGTCGACGGTGATGCTGTGGGCAGGAAGGATCTCCTGTAGCAGTCAGTCTTGCAGCATATCTGAAAAGGCCTCTGAATGAAGATTGTTTCTGTGTGACAGTCTCACAGCTCTATTTATGTGCAGGAAAGGCAATATTCCCCAGCATGTGTAAATTTGTCAGTTTCAAACTGGATATATGCTTTTCAATCGTTCAGTGTCGCATGTAAATCATTTGTTAATGGTCTATATAAAGTACAGCTGCAATGCTTTGCTTTGAATTCCTGGATATTGTACCTCTATAGACCCTTTGTTTACGCCTGTTCTGAGCCGCGTTTTAGAGCAACTCCTCTTATTTTAAATGTGATTGAGACATTTCACACCCCACCTCTCCCTCCTCAGGTCACAAAACGTTCCACCATGTCTTGTTTGGGCATTTTTGTTGTTCAATAGCAGCGATACAATTATCTACTGGCAGAGAAACCTTTTATTCCAAAGTTTATTCAAGATATCAACAACAGAAGACTTGTCCATCTAACCTCACATGTTGAAACCAGAATCAGAGCAATGGTGTTATTGTATTAATGCTTCTACAACATGAGTGAAGCAAACAAAGCCTTGACAGAACCAGTTAGCTAACGGGAGCATCAAGAACGTCACTGAATGCATTTGGGTCATGTGTTCCTCAAGACAAAAACGGCAAAGACCAATCCAGACAGAAGCAGAAATGTGACAATAAGAAAGTTATTTGTTTATTTTTCAGAGGTATTTTGTGATCTGAGATTTTCACATTTTAAATGTTTCTGTCATGGCCTGCAGGAGGTGATTGAAGCGATAGCAGAGACCGCTTTCAAGGCTTCCCCTTACCCTCTCATCCTGTCTTTTGAAAACCACGTGGACTCGTAAGTCTCGTTAAAACTTTGTCACAGGCTGTCTGCATGTGGCTCTTGTGTGAACTCCATGCTAGTATATTAGCCATTAAACTTGGCCACTGATGCTTGAAGGCATGTAGGGCTCCAGTTTCTAATACGTTTCTGTCATTTCAGACCTAAGCAGCAGGCCAAGATGGCAGAGTACTGCAGGACGATTTTTGGAGACGCCCTGCTCATTGATCCACTGGATAAATATCCGGTAAACTCAAATCTGTATTCTCTGTGCTATCCAACCTCAATCATCTGATAGATCCCTTGTGATACTTGTATTTGCTTAATCTGACCTACGACCCCACTAAAGGAGGGGAACTTTACTTAGAAATTGTGGAAATTAACAGTAAATTGGAGGGTAATTTCAGCAAATTGTATCATACACAAACATAAATATAAACATTTTGTTTCATCACAGGCAGAAATCCATGCAAAATTAAACAAGTGAGAATGTTACATTTTAACATGACCGTTAATATGCGAATGTGGGGATCATTCAGTTAATGTACAAGTGTTTCCCCATTAATTTTACAAGTTAAACCAGAATCTTGTTCTCGGCTAAAGAAAATACTTCTGTAATTTCTGTACTGCAAAATCCAACAAGATCAGTCATGTTTCGACAATTCTGATAGCTTCAGTTTTAAACATTGAGTTTGGCTCAGAGTCTGAAGTTTGTCTCTTACATCTGATGAAATTAAAGATGCCTAGTTTTTTTATTATTATTATTTCTAATCTGGTATCAATTCTGTTTAATTTTGGCTCAAACATTACCATTTATCATCTGAATGGGATTTAGCTGGAACAAGATGTCCCTCTGCCCTCACCACAAGAACTGATGGGAAAGATCCTGATCAAAAACAAGAAGAAGCCTCACCTTGAGAAGACAACCGTACGGCGCAAAGATCCCGTCCCGACCCAGCCGTCGCCCTCCCGTGGTAGGGATGCAGACAGTCACAAGGGTGAACCATAAAATGTCCTTGCTAAAATACCTATATCCAAGAAGAAGAATAATACGTTGTGTGGAGGGAACAAGTGCAACCAAAATGGATGAACAAGTAATAGAACCTAAATGGGTTAGATTTTGAGTTGATTTGGTTTATCGGAGTGTCATGCACCACAGTATTGTGCTACATAAACTACAAATGGCTCCTTGGAGACAAAGAGTTAATAAACTCAGGGTGATTTAAAACTTTTTGCAAACATACTTAAGCTGACGCATGGCTGCTGTTTATGCAGATTCCCCCCTCACAGACACAGAGGGACAGAAGATCCTGTCCAACGGCGATCAAAAGCAGGCTGAGAAGACGGCCAAAGATCTTGGGCAACGTAAGTCGCTTGGTATTCTCAAACAGAATTGAATGGATTTGACCGGTCCACATACGTATGTTTTTTTTCTGGGTATATTTATTCTGTTCTGGCAGGAGGAGAAGGAGAAAGTGAGGAGGAAGAGGAGAACGAGCCGCTGCCAGAGGGGAAAAAAGCCGCCAGTGAAGAGGTATCAGAAACGGTTGATTGGCCCTTTGATGGTCTCTTTGGGCAGCTTGCTGATGGGTTACTGCTATCTTCTCCCCTCAGGGAACAGCCCAAAATGAAGTGTCCGCCACTGAGGAGATGTCCAATCTCGTCAATTACATCCAGCCTGTTAAATTCAAGGGCTTTGACAATGCATTGAGTGAGTGTGTGTTTGCCGATGATGAGATGGCTGGGGATGGTGACAAAAGGATATCTTTGAGCGCTTTGGAGTGATCATCAAAATTTTCTTTCATGTTCTTTTACCAGTTCCTAGTATTTATCCTAACCACCTTCTGTTTAACCAGGGAGGAGAAGGCACTATGAGATGTCTTCATTTGTGGAAACCAAAGCCATAGAAATCCTGAAAACCTTCCCCTTTGAGTGTCTTACGTATCCTTAAATGCTTGAAGCAGAGCTTGTGTGCTAATCTCTCTGCCAGTATTTCTCAAATTCCAGAAAATGGATAAACAAGTTCCAAATCTGTATTCCTCCAAGCAGAGACAGCATCCAGACTGTTAAGTTGTTGTTGGTTTTAGGATCAGTATTTGATCTCTGGACAAACAAAAGTCCATTTGCAGACTCTACATTTTCACTTAGATTATATAAACAATTGACATCATAAGTGGTACTGCTGATATACCAACCAACTGATCCACCTTCTTTGTTCAAACCTGAACTAGGTTTGGCTCTTAAATCGACCTGGACACCATCAGGAACTGAGCTTAGAGTCTTGCAGCTTCCAGCATGTAATAAATTGAACCTGCAGATGTTGGGCCTCCCTGTATCTGTTCAGCATGTTGATCCTTGACAGGACTTTTCCAGGTATAATAAGAAGCAGCTGAGCCGGATCTACCCCAAAGGAACAAGGGTAGACAGCTCCAACTACATGCCTCAGCTCTTCTGGAACATCGGATGCCAGATGGTGGCACTGAACTTTCAGACTCTTGGTAAGCACTGTTAATTCAGCCTTGTTTGTTTGGATTTGTCTGCGTTGCTCTCTAAAGTGCCTGTCACATTCACTGACAGCTCTGGTAAAAATCTGTAAAACACTCTGACATAGATTCCCTTACTCACCCGTCAAAGCAATAGGTAATCTGTTTAAAACAACTAGAGGTGTGACAATCAGGAGGCCCCAATTATCATGATGACTCCTAACATAATCTTAGGAAATATTCCTGCCTGGGAGTTAAGAGCAATCTAGTCTGCTTAGAAGATGCAGAATAACGGGTGGCGTGATGGGGAATTCACCAGTCTAAAACCTGAAATATTCAACATGTTGAGTTGTCTTGGTCCGATATCGCAGCGTGTGGTGTTCCCTGAAAACAAGCGAGTAAGGCAGCCATTTGAATGTGATGTTTGGCCAATCAGAAAGCGCGATGGAGGGGCATCCAAAATACACTGAAGACAACTGCCATCTTAAAAATAGTACATAAACTCTCACCATTGCTTCTTTCCAGTCGGCCATGTTTGTTTACTCTAAACTTACATTTGGTGTAGTGAAGTTTTGCGATATTTCCTGAATGTTGTTGAGTTAAATCTGTCCATGTCTGTTGGGTTGTTTTCACCCTGTGGCTGAACACAACACACTATCCAACCAAACTTGTTACACCTGAAACTTTTTTATCATCATGTGGGGTCTGTCAGGTTTTGAAAATCAGCCCGACCATTTTAAAATCTGATGAACAATGCTTGACAATAGCTTTCCTGTTTTTCAGCAAAAGAGAAAAAAAGCAATTCTTAAAGTGTAATTTTTATTCTACTGAATTAATGACTCAGCCTAAATGTTGGGAATTTCTAAATTTCTCAGTGTGAAGTCTAGTTGTTGCAATAAAATAATTTATTTTAAGCCTTTGACCTTTTTTAGCTGTGCCAAAAACACAGAGGGCTGAATTAGGAAACACTTTTATGTTAGCCTTCACAGAAATCTTCTCCCTTTTGTAAATTTTGTAAAATGTTTTTGTTCTCTCTCAGACCTCCCTATGCAGCTGAACATGGGCGTGTTTGAGTATAATGGCCACAGCGGCTACTTGCTGAAGCCAGAGATCATGACGAGGGGGGACAAACAGTTTGACCCCTATACGGAAGAAATAGTGGATGGGATTGTTGCCAATACAGTCACAATTCGGGTACGAACCAAGCTGTTGGTGTGTTTTTATTGTCTGATTAAAGCGGTCTGTGTCATTGTGCTATAAATGTGTGTTATTGCCCCTCCATCAGATAATCTCAGGTCAGTTCCTGACAGATAAGAAGGTTGGTGTATATGTGGAGGTCGACCTGTTTGGACTTCCACGAGACACAAAGAGGAGGTTCAAAACCAAGACCTCCAATGGGAACTCCATGGACCCCGTGTGGGAAGATGAGCGCTTTGTCTTCTACAAGGTTGCTCACAAAGCAAACCTCTTTGTGTTATAACTTTTTCTCACATTTCGTCTTCTGTCATACATCCTTTTTTAAACTCGTGTGTTTGTTCCAATACATTCCAGGTGATTCTCCCCTCACTGGCCTCTCTGAGGATATCTGCATTTGAAGAAAACGGCAGGTTCATCGGACACCGAATTCTCCCAGTGTCTTCCCTCAAACGTGGTGAGCTTTCTGATATTTATGTGATTTGAAAGCAACGTACTACTACTAAATTACAACATATGTCCCCAGGAATGTTTTATCTATCATTAAAAGGTGCGCATTTGTTTTATATGTCTTCCTTTTAGGCTACCGCTACATCAACCTGAGGACTGAGTTTAACCAGCCACTATTAATGGCCTCTCTGCTGGTTTACACTGAAGCTAAGGACTATGTCCCTAATCAACACATGGGTAAATTTGCCAAATTAATTTCACTACTAAGGAAAACTACCTGCCATTTAAAGTAAATTATCATCCTTCAGTTGGTATGAAATGATCATCTTTAAATCACCAACAAGAAGTAACAGGACAAGTAACTGCTGTTGTCCAATACAAGTACAAAAGGAAAAAATGGCTGCCAGAAATGTCCTGTGTTTGTCATTCTTTTTTTATTTTCCTTTTATAAAGGAGTTTTAGTTTATTTCTTTGCCAAATTAGCGACTGTTAGCTAATCTCCACTTTTAGCTAACAATATTTTTAGGTCTGCTTTTTATGTGGCTAGTGTCTCTTTATCCTATTTATTGAAATAAATGAGTTTAAATAAATGCTTTGACATATTTGAAATCCATGTATTCATATTTTTTCTAGCAAAGAAACAATCCTGCAGTTGCCACCAATGTTGTACTTGGTTAGCGTTGATTAGCAGCTTGCCTGCCTCTCATGTTGTTAGTGTATTTGCTTTTATTTAACTTCCTTATTAATAAAACACTTAACATTTACATTATTTTTAAAAAACTTTTTTGATTTCAATCTGTTATGTATGGTTCTCTAATGAACAATTAACTGAGAAACGCCATAATCTAATGAAGTTAAGCTAACCTGCCTCCGGTGTTTCTGTCTGTACTCAGAATACATCGAGGCCCTGACTAACCCCATCAAGCACATCAACCAGTTGGACGCAAGAGAAATGCAGCTTGCTGCTCTCTTGGAGGAAGCTGAGGTAAGACAAAAATACGCTTTGTGAAGAAGTTAGTGAGCATGTCTTTGGTGGTCTTTATCTTTCGTCCATTGTAATCTGTTTTAATATATGAAATGTTTACTTTTGGAAAACAGTCTGAAGACGACTGCAGTGAGTTGCAGGATATTCCAGATTCACTCCCTTCCCCTGAGCCAACGCTTCCCAGCAGTCCTGTTGAAGAGACTCCTGCTGACTGGCTACCTCCACCAAGTAGGGACATCCACAAATTCACTGTTTGAGTGTCGGCACTGGAGTGACAGTTTATATAAAAGCTTTTAGACTCTCCTGTGCCAACTAGAAACTGCTTAAACCAGACTGGCAGATCAGCAGGGTTTTTAATGTTGCATTAGCCACCAGATGCAGCACAGGTTTAGTCGCGAGAACTGCAGAGAAGAGCTGTAATGTGTGCTAAACTGATGTTCGTAAATGTGCAAGAATCATGAAGGCCAAAGAACACATCGTCACACAAGTCATTTAAAGAAGAGTTAGGTTATAAACCGACGTCTCAACCTCTGAACAGATCTCCAGCTCATCTCAATACCCCGGATATAGAAATAATACAGCGTAACTGCAAACATACTAAAACATATTAATTTTCTTTTTCTAAAAATTGTCAGGGGTTTATGCTTTCATAGGGGGTTTAAGCAACACTGAGGATGTACATGCAGTTTAACAGGAGACAACCTGTTAAGAGAATGGAGGGAAAGGACATTAACCCTACATCAACCTAAAGCTGCAGCGTTAGCATGAGTCTATCACATAAGATTTACAAACAAAAAGACTTTTATGTTGTTTGTTCTCTTGAGACAAAATGTGGAAAAGTTAAAGTGATATTTCCCAAGGCATCGTACTGTTCAAAAGCACCAATTAAGACATTTTTATGACAATCAATGAACGTGTTTTATTGTGTATCTGCAGTAAATTTAGCTGAATTTGCATTCAAACCAGCATCTCCTGTTGTTGAACAAGTCTGGGAATGATTAATTTGTCCATCATCTGTTGTTTTCTCTGCATCCTGTTATAGTGCAAAGTCCTATGGAGGAGGATTTCATAGTAGCCATAGTCAAAGGTAATATCTTCACATTAATTCTACTCTAAAACGAATGAAGTTTGACACACAGCCATCAGGGTTGAAATATGCTGGACTTAACATTATATTTATATTTCAGATGTCCCATGTCTGTCTCTGGAAGAACTGAAGCAGCATAAGAATCTCACCAAGCTGAAAAAGAAACAGATTAAAGACTTTAATGAGCTGCGAAAGAAAAACCAAAAGAAGGTAAAGGCAAAAAGCTTTATTTGGATGTGAGAATGTTTAATGGGGATCCATTGTGCAAAATTCACATTTCGCACATTTTCATGCTTCCATTTGGGTCGATACAGGTTCTAAAAAAAAAAGCTTACCCAGCAACCCAAGAAGAGCTCCAGCATGTTTGGTCAGCTGTATGCGTTGTACAATGGCTGCTGGAAAAGACAAGTATTTTGTTGTTGACTGCATGTTGGCATGCAGAAACCATTTGCTGCAGTCTTTTTGGTTGTGCAGGAGGCTCCACTTCTGCTTCTCAAAGATGTACAGATCTATAACTCTGCATCCGTTTGCAGCCAATTTCATGTGTGAGTGTAAACGTTGAGTTGGGGAGAAGCTTATCTGGATTTCAAGTGACAAGAGGCCCTAAAACAGCTCATTCTGAAAGGAGCTCAAAACAAGCAGAACTGACCAAACAAAAATTTCATCATCTGGGAATGATTTTGTACAAAACATGTCAAACATGTGTTGTATAGTTCATAGAGCTATCCTCACTTGTTCAAGAAAGCAGTCTAGCATACAAATACTTTCTTGTGCTCCAGAAAGTATTTGGTTTTTCATTGTGTTTCTCCCCATCCCTAGATTCAGTCTGAAAGTCAAAAGAAGTGCACCACCATTGAGAAAAACTTCAAGCGTAGCATCAAGAAAGGGTGAGTAAAGGATGGAAGAGTGGTGAAACGGGTGAAAGAAGGCAGCGATGTGAAGATGAAAATAAAAGATGAACCGGAAGGTGCTGAACTGGTGTTCCTCTGTGCTCCAGTGATTCCCAGGACAAGATTGGAGACCTGGAGAAGCAGAAGGCCCAGCTCTGGGAGCAAAACATCCGGGAGCTGCTGGAACTGCAACAGGGCCTTTACATGCAGGAAAAACAGATGCAACTGCAGCACATGGAAGAGGTAACAACACTTTAACACAAAGCTGAATACACCAATTGCTCTAAGAAGTTGACGTTGGAGTAGGGAATATGATCCTTGTTCATGATAATCATTGGAACTTCCTCCTTCTCTCGCTGCTCTCCCGATTCTGTGCGCTAACAACACTTGTTTAATAAAAACTTAGCTTTTTCTTATTCATATTTTTAGACATTTCAGAAATAAACTCTCTAAATTCTACAAAGTACAGTTCGGTCCAAAATGCTTCACCTGTGTTACTGAAAAACCTGCTGATGTGTCTTCTCAGGAGTGCAACAAGCTGAAACTGATGGTGACTGAATTTCAAGAACTTCACAACAAGAAGCTCACAGACATTTGCAGCAAGTAAGAGCAACAGCTTTTCCAGGATTCTTTTCGCTCCTGGTTGGAATTTCTCCATGTTCTTAACTCTCAGCTGTGTCTCTTAAATCAGGCTTATTTGGTTATTTTCAAGTGTATACAGTTAATCTGTGACTGTGTCTGCAGGGAGAAGAAGGAGATCCAAAAGATCCTGGAAAAGAAGCGAATACAGAGCCTTTTAGAAGCAAAGAAGAAAGATCCTGACTTGTATAAAAACATTTAATTTCCATTTACCTGTTTATCAGTCTGAGATAAAAGTGCTTAATTTATTTTTTAGATCAGGTCTCTGTTGTCTTTCTTTGACCTTTGTTATGTTTTATCCTTGTTCTTTTTTCTCTCTCTCTCTAGGAAATTATCTGATTTCAACAAGAAACACATAAACGATAGTGTGGATAATATTCACAAGGTAATCCAACTCCTGTACATCACTAAAGCTCCTAGCAAGTTTAAAATGACTTCTCTTACAGCCCAGGTTTCTGCTCTGGGCTTCATCTGGGGCTAATTTCTCTGGAGCAGCAACTTTAGGGACTTTCCTGAGCTTTTCTTTGTGATTTTATGCTATTTTTTGTCCTGGTTTTACCTAAAATCTCCACTTGCTCCTCACCAGCTTGAGAAGTTGCAAGCCATGAGACAAGAGAAGTTCAAGGTGAAGCATCAGGAAATGACGCAGCAGATGGAAAGTCTGATTACACAGGTGAGTGTGGACAAAACTAATCATTACAAGAAAGAGAAATAATCGAAACAAGGTTTCCTCTGGTCCTACTGTTTGGCTGCTACACGTCTGATTTAAATGAATTGGCATACTAAAACTATGCTGAGGTGTGCCAGAGCTGTTGTGTTTTTATCATTTAAAGCACTTTAAACCACCTTATTGCTGAAATGTCCTATACAAAAAACCTAAATTTAACTTAAAATGACCCTACAAGCTAGTGCTACATGTTGTTGAAAGAAGTCAAAGCACTGATGTCCAATTTTCTTGTTAGCTCACGTAAAATCAGAGTATCAGCAGCAGCTAATTATTGTTGAGAACATTTAGTGACAAGGTAGTTATTGATTCATTTAATGGTAATAGATTTTTATATCGCTTGTCTAAGGACAATATGAAACAAGACAGAAAAACACAAAAAGTCAGATTTAAACATTAAAAACATTTTGCTGATGTTACATATATGCACTTATGTGTCTCTTATTCTGCAAAAACAAAAATCATAACTCAGACTAAGAACTTGATAAGTACACAACTATTTGTACAATTATGGATTTATAATACCGTATAAAACCCTGCTAGTCTAAAATAAAACTTCCCAATTTCTTCAACCGACAAGCTAAATGTGGCTAACGATTAGCCTAACAGCAGGTAAGTCTCTCTCTCTCTCTCTCTCTCTCTCTCTCTCTCTCTCTCTCTCTCGCGCAATTACTGCCATCATTTGGTGTCAATTGGTATTACACCAGAAATTACTTCACAATCATCTAGCAGTGAATGAGTCAGCTCCATGCAGCATAAATAATTAAAACACAGATAATAAAATAAAAATGGCTGAGGGGGTGGCTTCAGATAGCTTAATAATCCTGGATACCACAAAGACAAGATGTGAGGATGTAAATTGGTGCTTAAAAATGCCTTGTATTAACTCAGAAACTTTCTGCTTACATTTTAACCTCCCTGTGTTTGTCTTTGTGCTGCTGAACAGCTTCAGTCGCAGCTGGAGGAAAAACTGGAGGAGGAGTTCCATCAGCTGCCGAGAGAGATCAGTCAGCACCTTCCTTCGGACCTGCAAAACAAATGCGCCTTCATGGGCTCCTCGTTATCGGCTCTGTCCAATCACAGCAGCCCCACCTCCTGCATGCCCTCCAACTGCTCCACGCCCTGGTCCCAGGGATCACTGGACAAGAGCATGGACAATAATCAGGGCTCGCTGCATGACTCCATGTCCTCCTCCACAACTCCTGCCCCGTCGGAGTCAGAACTGTCTTTCAACTAGACTTTTACATTTTACAGAGAGAAAGACGGGGGTCTAAAGTGATCATGTGTGGGGTAAAAATGATTATGGATTATCTACTAATTTTATTCTTTTTTAAAAAGAAATCACTGTTTTGTCCTTGTCTACAGAGCTGTATTTTTTATTTCGCTGTTTTTGACAAATTTGTTGTTGAAATCTTCATTAGGGTCATAATCAAACTTTTCTTTTTTACACATTTAAAACAATGTTCTTGTTGATTTAGGCGTCTCTTTTAATTTTTGTGTTCCTCCGTCTTGCAGCCAGTCAGACTTGCTGCTTCATGGCGACCCAGGGAAGCTGAAACTTTGTGTTTCAAACATCTTTAACCTCTTTTTTTTACACACATATTTTTCTGGAAAGCTTTAAATTGTATTGAACGAAGCAGCATCTGACACTTTACTAGTTCAGATATGATCACCATGGATAGTTTTTAGACCCAAAAAACTATGGGTTAATATTCAAGATAAAATTAAGGGATTTTCTTTTTTTAAAGGTTTTAAATTTGAAATTTTGAACTGTAGTAGCGGGAGCTGACCACTAGATGGTGATAGAGGCTTACCTTCCTCCTTCCTGTGGAACTATTCAGCACTCCATGACCATCTTCACCACAATCTGCAGCCTAATTGATCGTCTTTCTGTTCTGTTTCTCTTTTTATCTTCCCTCTGAATGGAAATATCTTTAATTTGAATGTTTTTTATCGCCATGGCAGCCTGGAGGAGGACATTACCTAAATTAGCAGGACTACTGTGGAACAAGCTGCACTATGACATCCTAATGTAACTGAGACTCTGTTTCCATGATGTTGTTGTTGTTTTAAGGCTGATTTAACTCTAATTCCATAACCTTGATGCTTTAAAGCCAACATAAGAAAAGTTTTATGTAGATTTTATTTCTCTTAAATGTTCCCCTAATTAACTGTGGTGCACAGAGTTAGTGGTACGTTGGGTCTGCTTCTACCAAAGCTTCCAGTTTTTCTGTATTGTTTTTTGTGAGTATTTCCTCTTTGTCCACTCTGACTGGTGAAATGATGGTACTATGTATAGATGATCTGTGTATATGTGTAGCTGTACATGAGTTTTACTACTGACTACTAATACTGGTGGGTGATGGAGGTTAAATTGGGGTGAGGGAAGAACCAAAATGAGTCTAATTTTATTTTTTGGTTTTATGTTTTTTAATATTTAGGGAATCCTGTTTGCTTTTTAAGAGCACTGGCTGCCTTTGTTTCTTCATGACCCCTATAATTACATATCTGATTGAGCTGATTGTTGGCATGGATTCTTTGGAGGAATGGGTTTACATGGACCCTGCGTGATGCGCTCATCCAGCGGTTCTGACATATCCGCACAGCTGCTAAACTTCCAGGTGTTTGAGGCTGAAAACACTCAGACTCTTATAAATCAGTTTTATACCATTAATGTCACTGGAATCCGAACCAAATCAACGGGAAATCAAATGAATCGGTCGTCTAAAAACAATAGTTTGTTTTAATTTTATTATAAAATTACACCATTATAACTTTTTAAGACGACCACATGGATTTTTAAAAAATGTTTTCCATCGTTATCATTGAGTGAAGTCTTTTCTTTTGTTGACTTGGATGCAGGATTGGACTTGATGTAAAGTTGAAGATGCTAATCAACCATCTCCATCTTGAAGGGTTTGAGTCAGGACTTACTGGTCCTTGGATCTGCTCAATTTCCTCCACTTTGGCTAAAATCAGAGCCATTTAAAGTAATGTCAGCCCACAGCATGCTGCAGCCACCACCCTGCCTTATTGTAATTGGTGACATGAATTTGTTTTTTTGCAAAACAAACATTTTAGAGCTGCTTATAATTGGATGTACCTGGATATTTTGTTCAGAAGAAAAACGATCTGTTTCTCAATTCTTTTGTACAAAAATAAGGAGATTGCATAAAATTGATGCAGCTCCTCTAACAGATTTGTTAAATTTTTAGTTGATTTATGCAAGATGAAGATGGGAAACATTATTGTCTCAGTGTTTTTAAGCCCTAAACACTGGAATTGTAATAAGAGTTCAACAAGGAGCTACTGTTTACGGTCAGGGTTTTTTTTTTTCTGTACAATTCTAGTTTGCTCCTTTTTTAACCTGTCATAGCAGCTTTCACCTGCAGGGGTCAGTGCTTCCTTTGAATGAAACCTCTTGAGCTTTACAGATGATGATTGTCAACGTGCTCTGCACCAAGGCAAAGCGCTCTACTCTGGACTCACATGTGTGACTGTCAGCAGTCTAAACCAAAAATCTCAACACACTCCTCTCAGTCCGTTCGGAAAGGCAGCGTATTTTAAAGTCATCTTTCTGTTCTTTGGTTCGGACAGGATAATCAGGTACTCTGTTTTGCTGTGGTTAAAAAGCACTTTCGGATGTTTGTGAAACATGTTTCCAAGATGCAGGTTTCTTTGCAGCCACCCTGCAGTTACGCCCGCTCTTTGTGCAAAGCATCTGTAGCCTCCTGGATACATTTTAAAGAACTGAGGTGGTTTGTTTTCTATTTGCACTTTGAACTTGGGTTTTATTTGGTACCGTTTTTTCCTCAGAATGCAAAGAAAAGTCATCGATTCACAGGCACATTCATTTTGAACCATTTCTTACTGTACTTTAGGAACCCAAAGAGGTGCATGCAGTGGTAAATGTCTCATTGCTGGAGATTTTTGCAGTTATGGACTGTATTCTGATCTGTGGTGATTCCAACCAACTAAGATTCAAGCCAGCATCTTAAACTTACTCCACCAATTCTGATTCAAAGGTTTACCAAGAAACACCCTCGTGAAAACGACCATCAGGTACATATTTCAAATAATCCAACCTGGTAATCTGCATTTTTGACTCCAACTGCCTTTACGATTGAGTATAGATTCGTTTAAAGATTGTATGATCTAAAAGTGCAAAAAATAACTAGCTGCACCTTTAATAGACCAATAGGACACTACACTGTGAGAGAAAATGTTCTATATCAGCAGCGTCAGACTCATTTTCGCTTTGGGCCAAATCAAGATTATGAATGCTCTTAAAGGGCCAGTTGTGCCAGAATGTATTGATTAAACCTGTTCACAACTGTTAAAATATAAAATTAAATAATATTGACCATCTTTTCAGTCCCTCCAGGATTTTGTGATTCTTTTTGTGATTTTTTTGCAATAAAAATCAAAGTGTTTGTGGTACTAATTTGGAAATATTTGCACTTACTTATGTCGGTAAATGTGACTATTTATTACTCACCGTATAACTCATGGACTATAATCTGACATCAATTTAGGCTGAGGCAGCTGCTTGGTACAAGTAAAGTTTTTGCAATAAAATATTAGTGCAAAAAAAGTGGAAAATTGTTGATTTTGCATGAATTTCCATAATAATTCTCAAGAAACTGGAGGGACTGATTGATGTAATTTGGCAGTAAGCAGAAAAACTGCATTGATTTGATTGACAACATGATATTTAAGCACAATTAGTGTTTAATCTAGAATCTGGAGGGCCACATAAAAAGCTAAGGTGGGCCGGATCTGGCCCACGGGCCTCCATCTGGCCCACGGGCCTCCATCTGGCCCACGGGCCTCCAGCTCTGCATCAATGATTTCTTTGTGATTTAATGTAAAACTGCATTAACTGCTGTTCTGTGTCAATAAGATCGTAGAATGAAATTAACCCTTTGCATGGATTTGCGTAGGTTTGTAACAAATCCCCTCGTCTGGGCATTATATCAGTAACATCAACAGTATCGATGTTAAAATCACATCCGAGCTTTATGAGTCTGACATTTTCCTCTCGTGACATCATCATTCCAACATGTTTGTATGATTTTCATGACTGTTACTCTCGCTGATCTCAGAGTGTCGCTTGTTTTGATTTGTCAGCATTCAAGTCATAGCAGTTTTACTAGTTTGCTTCAAAGTTATTGATTATTGATCCTGGATTTGTGCAACTTCTAAACTTCACTGAAAGCCAGGCAATTTCTTATTTTCAGACATGATGGGAATTTACCTAAACTGTAGAAAAATGGACTTCAGTAACACATGGCGGTATCTGTACCGTGGTGTTTACAGCGCAATTATTAAACTGGATTAGTGCATTGAGGACAATATTTATTCATAAAGATTGTTTAATGCAGTTAACTTTGCTTATAATTTCATTTGGATTTAAATAAAATGTGCCACATATGTCCTCTGAATGGTGGACGTGGAGGCAATGTTACCAAGGCCATTTAGGCTGCGTTCACACTGCAGCCCAAAGTGACCCAATTCCGATTTTCTTGCCTTAATGCGACCTGCATCCAATCTTTTCATTGACAAGCTGGAGGAAAAACAATCATGATGGACGATAATGAGGTTTAAGTTGTTGATGTGCTGGCGCCGGTTGGACAACAGTTAGCATCCATGTTTACACCGCTTCTTCTTTATGGGGGTTGGCAAAACTCTGAGCACTCAGGTCACTGGAGGAGACATACAGGTCGCATATATGTGGAAGTGAACGACAACGGGAAAAATAAATGAATCTGATTTGACAAACCGGAATTGGGTCACTTGAGGCTGCAGTGTGTAACTGGTGCTATTTTCTGCTGAAAGATTTGCTTGTTATTTAACCTGTTTGTTGGTTCCAAATTAATTTTGACTGATATAAAAAGTGCCATACTGTGTATCAGTTTTTTGTAGCACTAAAAGTTGCTACATTACAGCCATAAGTGGGTGAAGATCTAACATGCTTTTTCTGGAAGAGCTAGTTAGCAGCAAGCTACTGCTAACAAGCAGCAATCTGGCCCTAATTATGGGTTCAAGTTTATGTTGCCAAATCTAGTAAGAAACAGGACATTAGTCAAATTGGACTTTAGTATGACTGCTAGCAAGAAACACATTAGCTCTAATTAGCAGTGATGCTAAATATCAGGCCTATTCATTCATACAAGCTTGTGCTGCTTGAGCGAGTTAGCAAGCTACTGCTAATTAGCAATTTCACTACAGTCTAGCCTGTAAGACTGTGGTGCTGCTGCCAATTAGCAATTGTCCAGTCCTATTTTATGTTATCACTACAACCAGCATTAGCTGTAAGAGCACATTTGTGGTGGACTATAAATAAACTAACTTTTAAGAGCTTTGTGACGTTTGAGCACCCTGTGTTAGCTACAAGCAGGCTAATGCTATTTAACAGATAATCCTGATTAAATCTGTCTCTAGAAGCTGGATGGTATTACAAAAACTGCCAAAAATGCTAAGGTACAGTAAATACATAAAGAAGGTCCTTTTTTTTTCAGTACTATGTTGGCAACTTTGTTTTTCACCAATTATACAAATACATTGGGAAGCTTATTTAATGTCTGCATTGCAATGAGTGAGGCACCATTAACTGTTTGGTTTATCAGGTTTGGTTCAGAAGTAAAGTTCAAGTTTTTGATGAGGTCATTTGTTGATGTCCAAAGTGAGGCTCTAAAATAAACAGAACTGTTCCCTCATACGGCCGCAGTTGCTGTTTTTGCGCTGTTCAGTGTGGTCCGTCTGGCCCAGTCCATGTTCTGCTTTTCCTTTTCCAACACTATAACCCAGCTGGATCATTTTTAAGCCACGGACTTTAACTTCCTCTCTGTCTTGTTTACATTGTAAACTACCATTTAGAACATCATACTTGCAGGATTGCTGCAGCGGATATCACGGCGCCAAGCAGAAGTCTTTCCTCTTATTAGACATTTGGTGGCGGGTCTCCCTCGGGCCGACCCTCAGGCCTCTGGCTGACATCTTTCCCCCTCTGTTCTTCCTCTCTCTGCCTCTCTGTCACATTTCTTTGCCTCCAGTTTCACCCAGTAATGAGACCATATTTTACTCCCACACTGGTTAAATTAATTAAGAGCAGCAGTGGCGTGCGTTCGCTTCAGATGTCATGCAAAATACATGAGACGAGATGTGGGTTCAGTTTTTCTGTAGTGTAAATGACTGTCAGATATAAAGGGAATGCTGTATGTCAATCCGGATGTAATATTTTATTGTTCCTTTCTAATTAATGTAAAGTATATGAGTGAACCTTTAGTAATAAACTTGTAACTTTATGCAAATCATTTGCCGTTTTCAGTTTTTCTTTGTTTGAAAAGGGCTTAGAAATGCATATTTTCCTGTCACTTTCCTCCGATTATTTCTAATAAACACAAGTAAATGGCATACAATCGATTTTAATTAAACGGATCCTCTTCAGTCGCTCTTTTAGCCTATTTATGTATTTATTTATGCATTCAGGGGAAAATCTGACTATATTTCTGATGGTGCAAAATGCATCAAATTACGAAAGACCAGAGCTGTTTGTGAAACACAAATTGTGTAAAAATGAATCCGGCTTGCTTAAAGCTGATGTTAATTTTAGATGATAAAGGAAAGTGGAAGAGTTTTAAAGAAGATTTACTGTCAACATTAAAACGCTACAAAAAAAAAAAAAAGGACAGGAAGTATTTCCCGTTTTGTTGACTGTATTTAATTTAAACTGCGTTGTTAAAACTTCTAGTTGCCCTTTAACCCTCAGTTATATAAATACTGACAAAGCTCCCAAAAAGTAAAATAACTTTAATTACAGAAAATAGACTGATAACATTAAGGTCGTCATATTCATTAAAACTTGACATCAGTTTTTGGAATATTTAATTATATCTAGTTTTTTTTTTGTATTTGTGAAAACAAACAGCCCTTTCAGAAGGTTTTTAAAATGACCTCACGTTACCTTCTCTTATATTGTACGACTATTCCTCAGACTTTTACTACATAGATGCATTTTTATGCCTTTTTTGATCAAATTAAATAATAATGGAAAAAAATGTGTTTATTTTTGAAACCTTGTCCTCTCGTTTTTGATTTTATAAGGTTTGGTTCCAATAAAGTTGCATTCAACTTTTCTAAAATGTTGTTTAAATGGACTTGTCGTTAAAGATATTTTAATCCTTTTCATTTTATATTAAAAATTAAATCCTTTTTCAAGACCTATTTGAAAATATTGATTATTGTAACTTCTTACAATCTTTTAAACGATTTCAGTTTTGCTTTCAAACCCTTAACTGTCCTTTCATTTTATTTCACCAGCTAACAAACCTTATTTCAGCTTGTTAAATACATTTATACCACATTACTTTTGGTTTATGAACGGTAAGTCAACAACAAAACACTTGTTTTCCAGCAGCCATTGTAAGGGACATACAGCAGTAAAACTAGCTGACAAAATGTGCTGGAACTCTTGGGTTGCTAGGTAACAAGCTGAGGTTGCTAGGTAACGGTGCAGCACCTGCTCTTACAGCCTGGAGGTTTTTGAAACGGCTTGTTTTCCAGATACCATAAAACATAAACATAAACACATAACAGCTGGGTGTTGCTTTTAAGCGTTTTGGCTGATTCCAGAAACCCAAATGGAAGTAAACAGAAACTGCAAAATCTGAATTTTGCACAACATGTTCCATATAACACACTGATGTATTGAAAAGCCACACATTAAAGACATTTATGTGGATGGCAGGTAAACCTGAGAGGGTTAGGGTCAGCCTGAGATGACAGATAAAACCTCTAGGTTTCGTTTCACGTAGAGTGATAAAAGCCTCTTTTGTTTCCTGTCTCCCTCTGCAATAAGCAGGCAGCTTGTTTGGGTGAATACTAATAAGAAATTGTTTGTACAACTACAAAGCCAATTAACCGACTAAGAAGTGTCAAAAGCATTTAGGCATGAAGGCAGAAACTCGGGGCCCCCGAGAGACGAGGCTCTCAGCGTGGCGAGTCGCTTTCTGTCTGCTTTGTCCCACAGGATGAATTTGTTCCAGCACCAACTCCTTCCCTCGTTCTGTTAGACGTTTCTTTCTCATGCACTTTAAATCCGTTCTTAGGAGTTTTCATTGCAGCCGGCTCCTGTCTTCCTTCCCGTGTCCCTCAGGTCTGCTGTGTTTACGCTGCGCCCCGTTCTCCTCCAGCGGAGGATGCAGACTCGTCTCAGGGTGGTGGTCACCGCCGGATCGCTGTGAGGAGAACAGCTGCCGCCCTGCTGCTGGGAAGCTGACAGAGGAGACGGGAGGGAGACGCAGGAGCTTAAACACCTGATAGCAGGCCAGATAACAGGCAAACTTTGCCTGCTATCTGGCCTAATTGGATCAGTTTCAGGAAGTGAATTGAAAACACAACCTTTTCACTGGGTCTGCAGCCCCGCTGAAATATTCAGAAGCCCCCTAAATAATTTGGTAGTTATTATTGTTTCTCTATTTGTTTTTATTTTACAAATAACTGCCAACAAATTCAACATAATATGGCCAGAATATGAGTTTAAATAATCAAATAAACTTTTATTTTGAATTCAAACATGATTACATGTTTATGTAACAGGGTTTAATTTTAGTAATATTATAAGTTTGTTTAAATGTGTTTGTTTATTCTTTGAATTTATTTTGTTTAGGCATTATTGGTGCTTTAACTTCTGCTGCTCTTGGCAGTTGGTGGTTACCATAGCAACCTCTAACTGACGGCTCCTCCCCCTTTTTCCTGTTGCCTTGGTAACCGATGTGTATTAGAATCAGCTCTATTTTCTTTACAGGCATATTTTTAAATACATTTTGGACAGTGTACAATGTTTCATGAATAAATTTTGCTATGTTTTGTGTTTGTTTTTAAAAGTTATTGTTAATGTTGCCCATTTTAGCGAGGTTTAATTGCACATGAAAATGTTAACTGCTGCTTAAAGCTATTGCTTTGTAGTTTGATTATTATTTATGATATCTTTATTATCATAAATCATAGGTGTATGTTTGAGTAAAATGACCATTGTTCTGTTATTCTATGAACTACTGACATGTCTCCAAAATTCCCAGCAAAATGTTAGTTTTTATTTGCATAAAATCAAAAATTGACAAAATAATGAAAAAAGTAATGCCTCAAGTAATGCAAAGAAAACAAGTCCATAGAATAAAATTTATTCAAGATAATGAAAAATTATTATAGGAATCTCTCTTTAGCTGTTTCCCGTTTTCGAAAGCCAACTTCAGCTTCGTTTCATGTCCAGAAAATCTGTCCCAGAGTCTCTGACAGCAGATCCGTAAATCACGGTTGAGGTGTTTATTGGTCAGCAGTGCAGCACGGTGGTTTCACTGGTTTGGTCCCAGGTGTCTTTCAGTGTTTGCATGCATGAGTTTGCAAACTTTCAGCAACCTTTCCCTGCAGCATGCGGCACAAATATTCTAACGTTTCTCAGGTAGAATATAAAACTCTGTATTGAATTAGTTGATCATTACTTCTTTTTGTGACCAGAAATTGGAGACTGAGCTAATCTCAGATTTGCTAATTCTTCTTACCATCTGATATTTACATAAAATCAACAAAGAGACAATTATTTTATTTCCACATGGAGTTTTACTTTCAATTTTCATTAATGTTCAATCAACATAAAGTAGTAAAACTTCCTGATTGTTTAAGTTACATGTCAGCTTGTTGACTTGACATTAAGTAGGTTGGCCAATAATAACTGGTGGACATGGTTTCCAAGATCAGATTATTCTAAAAACCCAGCTGTGATGGATTGGACCTTATCCATGTTCAGATAGGTGGAACTGTGGGAAAATTGATCGAGGTAATGTTGGCAAAAAAAAAAAAAAAAAAAAGGACAGCTGTAGTAACCGGAAGTCCAGTGGAGCTGCAATAAAAATCGAGCTACTGGCTTACGTTAGCTTCTCTACCAGCTATGTTCAGCCTGAGCTAACTTTAGCGAAGCTCACGATGACGCCGGTTAGCAAACAGAATGACAAAATGGCGCCAAGAAGAGCAGCAAGGCCTCATAGAGGAGGAAAGCTTCCGGGAGGAAATTACACCCTGAGGGATTTAGGGTTTTCACAAACTGAGAGGGAAAGAGGATTTTCTTTCTCCACAACTGAAAATGATTAAAAAAAAAAAAAAAAAAACTCTGAATGACAGAAGAGGCTTTCTGCAGGCTCCTTGATGGCCACTGGGTCTAAGTTGGATTTTCAGGACTTGATTATACAACTTTGCAAGAAAACAAACAGCTAACTAATATTAGCTGTTGTGATCGTGCGACCAGGTAATCTTGTTTGATATGCTGCTTTGAATATTGAATCATTATGGTGGGATGCTTAGAGTTAGTTGAAGATCAGTTGGGTTTTTGTGTTCTGGTTATTTCAGTGGGTGATTTTTGCCATAATCTTGAGGTTTGGGATGATTTAATTCATTGTATTATGCGATTTGTGAGAAGGCAGTATTTGGTTTCTGATATTTGAAAGGAGCAGTCATCAGCATTTGACCGCCAGGTGTGTGATTTGACATGCTAGCTTTTTTGGAAGCTAGCATTAGCTTCACACAATTAAGGTGAGCCTTAATTGTTGTGTTTGTATTTTTTTTTACCTGTTCAACTTGGGTACATTTCTATCCCATTTACTAATCTTTTGAAAAGCGATGAGCCTTTTGGGGACCAAAGCCCGGTTCTAATATGGCGGACTCTCTTGTTAGTCATGAATGCAGTTACTATAATGAATGGAAATCCTAATATGGGTAGTAATACAAACTTGTGTTTCTGGTCCTGTATGTAACATCTCTGGTAAATATTTTTTCATTAAATGTTACAGCTAAGCATTTTTGTAAGGACTTCTTTGTGTAATTTATCAAAGATGTCAATTGGTTAATGCTGATATAAAATATAGTTATGCTGGGATGAAATTGTGGCATAAAGTTGACTGAAAGTTTAATTATTCTAGATGTTTTACCACTAAAGAAAAAGACCCAGACATGCTTTTAACATTTGCCAGTCATATTTTATTTCACTTTTAAGAAAAAAAAGAAAGAAAAAGTTTGGTCTTTGTAAACATCTATATCGTTATTCATATCTTGTCATTTTCAGCATTTAAAAATACTTTACTCTTTACTACAACATCTCCAACTTCAACACTGTAGTCAGAATGAGCGTGATTCATGCATCGACACACCCAGGGAGGGAGAAATATGAATGAACCCACACGTCCACACTCATACAAACGAAAACAAAAGGATAAAAGCACATTTATTATATTATTTTACTAAGCTAAGTTGGTGTTTTTTCTCTCTGAGAGGCTTTTCGCTTACAAACGATCAGAAACAACACAAAACAAAAATAAATGTAACAAAACAATAGGATCCTAAAATGAACAACACAAAAAAAATTGAAATACCAAAAACTGATAAGCACTTTGTGACTCCATAAATATGACTACATGAGTATATAGTGACAAAAATATAAGTACTTGGAAAAGAGGAGTGGGTGAAGGAGAAAATAATCCAATAAAATATTAAAATGTTGACGCTTTTTAAAGATAGAAACCACAAAAATTACAGTAATTCTTTGAATTTGTTCAGCATCACTTGTACAACTTTTAGATATAAAATATTGAAATATGAATTCACTTGAGTTGCCTTAAATAGGATTTTAATGATCAAGAAATATGACAAAGGAAAACTAATGGTGATTAAAAAAAATAAATATAGAAAAGGTGTTTAATACAACAAAGAATAAATAGGTGTCCAACCAATATCTCTGTAAAATTAATCTTTTAAACACGTCACTCCAATGTTCGCCATCAAGAGGTGGTACTTTTAGGTATTTTTATGGTAAACAACCACTCTGATAACAGAATTCAGAGTAATAAGTATTTAAACAAACATAGCAAAAAGAAATAAAAAACCTGATAAAGTGAGGTAAATTTCCCAATTAAAACATTTTTTATGTCTTTGTGTATAATTAAGAATGTAATGTTGCTTTGCTTGGTCACTTCTGGATTCTTAATATTCCGGAAACAATTTTCTTTATGGAAAAAGGCAATGCGATCGTAACAGCAGCTTCCTTCGTTAACCATCCAGGTTTTTCCCATATAAACATTCTGTAGTACAATCCTCTCACCTCCAGCCTGATTTAACACATTCCTCTCGTGACGCGCAAACACAGAGCTCATTAGGCATTCAGATACATGATGGACTGCAAGTACAGTGTGAAGCCAGAATATAGATTTCCCAGTTAGAAATTGACATTGTGGTTTCCAAATCCAAATCCAACATGGCCGCTTTACGCATAAAAACCGCCAATTAATACTTAAAGATGATAATCCTCTGGATAACTTCCTTTCTTCTAGAAAAGAAGCAAAGGATTACAAACTATGTACACTGGACAAGTTGAGCTATCGTTCTTTCTCCAACAATCTCAGCTTAAGCTTATTTAAATGAATAACATTCCCTTCTAATATTCACTTTTTTGTTGAACAGAGCTACGTTAAAGTGTTCAGCCTGTTATCAGACAAAGTGGAGCCATCTCTGTTTTTAGAGTGGACTGTAAATAATAATAAAAAGGTCATTGATACTCTTATTTGAAATTACACAAGCTATAACTTGGGTTAGTAAGACGAGTGATTTTCAGAACAAAAGTTATAAATTTAAAAAGTTGTGGCCACCTGGATCAGTCGTATGGACCCAGCTGGTTAGATGTAGCCTGATATAAAATTGTCATCGTATAATAGTTTGAAAAAATATGAGGGTTTAGTTTTATTTACACAAGAAAATAAAAAGTCAAATGCATAACTATATTTATTTATATATATTTTCGGTCATTTTTGTTCTTTTTGCTGGTAGTCTTGGCCAAAAAGAATAGTAAAAAAAACAACTTTACTACAATTAGTTGTTTTTTTAGCAATATTTGAATGAAACAAACCAGAGAAAATACAAAACATCCCCCAGAATATACAGCCAGTCTTGTGTTCAAAAGCAATTTCAGTTGTAGGTCAAAACCAAAACAATTCATGAACTAAATGGAATAATATGAATCATCAACCAGGGTGACAAGGGACATTTCTAAAACTTTGAGTGGGCCACAGTCTCCCATTGGCTGTTTAACTTTTTTAAAAATGGTGCTAATGTAACAAGAGGGATGGTTGAAGCTCCTTCTGTTTCCAGAAAACGACTGATTTATTTGCTATACAAGATGCTTCTAAACAGCTGAATTTTTCTGTTTTGAAAGCAAAGGGAGAGCGTTGTAGCCTACTTTAAGTCAGCTGACCGGCAGTGTGCAGCAATCTGTGGACATGGAGGGGCTGCCATTTCCTTTTCTCAGTACTCTATATAGTTGAGCACTCCTGTTACACCGGCACTTTTACAAGGCCAGAAAACTCTGAACCATGTGATTGAAACATTTAATCAATTTTGTCAGCAGTTTCAGATTTTTAAAACAAATTTTAGCGTTTTCTGTGGCGATTTGATGTTTTAGCTGTCTGCATACGCCCTATCTGTGACGGTGTTTTATGAACGTACGTAAACACAACGACGATGGCGACCTCAGTGTAAAATAAAAACCAACACTTTCAACCCTCCTGCCAAGATCTATTTTCAGTTTTGAATGACAGCCAGATTTATTACAAATCTAATATTACTTGGCAGGTACACACACACACACACACACACACACACACACACACACACACACACAGATAAACCAAGTTATAACCTCTCTTTTGTCCCCCTGACCCCTGGGGGTCAGGCTGGCATTCGGATTCATTAATCTCGTGTTTGGGATGTTTGCCAAAGACACAGGCCAAGTCCTGGTAACGAGATTACAACAAGACAACACACGTATGCTTCAGAGAGAGAATAATTGAATGAGAAATGACACGGCAATGTTCGATAGAGGAACAGAAAACACGGATAATGAAAGGGAACGACGACACGGAGCTGGAGTCCCGGAGACTCGGTTCAGCTGGTAGCTAAGCAACAGGCAGAAGGGCAGAAATATTACATTTCCAACATGCAGCTGTCCTCCAGCAAAGATTACCAGCCTTTAAAGAGCCGGGCTCTCAAATTCGGCCTGCTTGTTTACCCCGTGGCGTCAGCAGCATTATTTTTGAAAATAACACACAAAACAATTGTCAAATCTTGTATTTCCCCAATTACCAGGAAGAGGTTAATCTATTATTTTTGTAACTATAAATATAATATAGAAATAATTTTCCATGTGTAGTAGCATTTTGTTTATATAATTAAATGTTATTTTCACTATACATGCATTATCAAGCTAGCTTTGTGTTCTTGGGGGCCCCCTGGTGGTGTGGGGGTCCCTAGCAGCTTAAATAAAGAAATGAACAGGAATTAATACAGTGGAGGCCAGTGGTGTCAAATTTGATATATATATATATATATATATATATATATATATATTTGACATGCTCAATAATAAACTAAGTCTGCAATATTTTAATTAAACAAATTAATCAGATGTGTACATTATTGTAGGTCCTAGATTTCAAAAGGGTTTTCATGTTTTGCCTATTAGAAGAAAGGCATCAAATTTGCATATTCCTTTGGGCTCGATTGGGGAAAAAACAGAAAAAGATTCAATTTATTCTCATCAATAAGAATAGGATTTGTGTCACTTTGAAAACATTCAATTCAGCCAAGTTAAACAAATGAGTGAATCAGATTTGGGTTCCAGTCTGCTAGAGTAGAGTTACTGGATAGATGCGTTCTCGTCAATTACCAAATTAAAGAGAGTGGTTATTATTAAAAGTCGAATACTTTTACCAAATGTTTTCCATTGTAGCATAATTTTAATTAGTCAGTAACAGCGATTACTTAATTAGAAATTAATACGGGGAAAATTTGAATTCTTTGTTTGCAGATCACAAATTGAATCCAGGGACAGCAAAGGGTCATTACGGCACACGCTGGACACCCTGATGTCGGCTAAAAGCCCTGAATGCAACAGCTGGGGGCAAAATCTCCACACTAATCACACTTGGACATGTTGTCTTTTCTTTTGTCACTCAGTTATTTCACTCTAAGAATATCCTCCCCAGTCCACCTTGGACTGAACTGGGATTTACTGGAAGTCAAGGATACCGTCGGTGTTTCTGGAAAGCAATAACATTCCTGACAACTGAAATTGTACCTGCTGCTTCTGAGACAAAAACAATATTTTCTGTTTTCCTGAGCAACTCAAAATATAGTTTCTGAAAGAAGATGATAAAAACTGTCCAACAAAACAAATGTTAGGTTTTCTGGAGTATTTCACTGCTTGTAGGAAGTATGTTATCTGGTAAGAAAATAATTAGTTTTACAGACAATTAACTGACGCAGCAACATTTTTCTCTGTGTCTGAGCCAAATGAGGCAGAGAATGTTTTACTGCTGAAGTCTAACCTCTCTTACAACCACTACATGTGTAGCCTTAACTTGAGATTACCTTTAACTTAGGAACAATTTACTGTTTCTGCCTTCATTGCTGCCAAATAATGGTTAAATTAAAGGAAATGGGTTGTTTTACATGCAGTTATACTTGCTGAACCTTGTTCTTGCTTGTCTTTTCAACGTTTTGCTGGTTCTCATCAGCGTTGCAAACCTGTGTTAGGTGGGTTCAAAGTTTATTTCCTTGAAGTCTGCAGGCAGCAAGGTTCTCAGTTGGGAGGAAAGAAGCTTGATTTCTGCTGGGGGTTTTTTCTAGCGTGGAATAACAAAGGGAATGAATTTATTAATAATCCACATCGACCAACCATATGCCGTCCCATCTGTCCAGTTCCAGACACGCTGCTGGGCAAGAGACGATCTAAAATCTGCGCTTCAACACTTCTTTTCCAGACCGTCGTGGATGTCGGAACAGTTAATTTGACATGAAATGCGGCTTAAAACAATTTCACAAAAGCAAAACAAACAGATTCGCCCATAAAAACACAGCAGACCACTTTGCACATTTAATTGTAGTGTTGTACTCACCACAGCTGCCAGCACATTGGGGAGTTTAAAAAGTAAATCTGCACAGTTTAAAAAGGTTGTGTTAGTGATTTGTGACAATTTGTTACAGTTTGGTACAAAGAAACGCCCCCTGATGCAGAACAGACACGTGATTCTTCAGCTGCCGTGTATTTTTCCCTTGACTTTTCTCCAACTTACTCCTACAAAGATTGAGGCTTCACATAAATAAAATACCAGTCATGTCCCACACACATCAATACAGGTTTCTGATAATATCATGTACAAATACAAACACTGGTTATGGTCGTAGTTTGGATTTTTGTACACCGTTTTCCGTCACAGTTGTCGTCATGATCACAGTCAGTACGATCCTTCATTCTGATTGGTCCTTCAGGTGTACGGAAGTCCCCTATTGGCTATTGTTTGATTTGCTGTTTTTCAAAGTGTAAACATTTTACGTAACCATGTGTAGCGCTTAATACTTTTTTACATCCTCATCAGCTCGGTTTTTATTCCAATCCGCGTTTCTTCACATCTCTACATCTTTTGTCTGTCGCTCTGTTTTTGTGTATTTGTTGTTGTTATTTTTACAATTCCACGATAACAACATCAACACGTGACGCCATTGAAAAGAGTAGAAAATGTGTTTTGGGATGAGGAAAAGGGGATGTGGGAAGAGTTTAAAAAGAGGGTTTGATGGTGGCGACTTGTCACAACGTCGAGTTTTGTTTTTTTTAAATATTTAGGACACGTAAGGCGAGGATGGGGACCGTAAGGCAGGCAAGGGGACGAGTCGGGACAGCAAGGTTTGTATAATGAGGCTATTTTTGCACAGTGTATCCTTAAATAAGAGGAAGAAGAGGGTTAATTTATCGCCTCGCCGGCAAGTTTTAGTGCAGGATCTCCTGAGGGCCCCGTCATTTTGAGTGTATTGAGAGGAAAAAGGCGATAAAAGTTAGAAGTCAAGGTGGAGCTCAAGGGTGATGATCCTCTATAGCGCAGAGCCTTTCAAAAGTATTCATACCTCGTGAACCTTTTTACATTTTGTCGCACTACAACTGTAAACTTCAGTGGGATTTTACAAAATGATAGAAAAGATGAACTAGAAGAATACACGGATTTCAAATCTGTTGCACACTGAAATCTGAAACGCATGCTATGCACATTGCCCCATTTACTCGAATACCCTGTAAATAAATAAATACGTCAGTCCAATATTCCCTTCAGAAGTTACTCAATCGGTGACTAGAGTACTAGTGAGATTTAACTGCTATATAAAACTTAACTTTTAGTGGGTCTGTTGTATATAATCTAAAGAAAAAGTGTTAAAGTTTGAGGTTGTAATGTGAGAAGATGTAAAAATAATTTCAACGGGTAGTCCTTTTTCATGGAGGTGTAATGACAGAGGAAAGGCTGACGAGGTTTCCTGCGGCTCAGTTTATCTCCTCTCACCTTTCTCTCCGTCATTTTTCATTTGGCTGCTGCAAGATGCGCTCTTCTCTCTGGTTTTGTTGTTGACTTTTGTAGCTTTATTGCTGACCTTTGTCCTTCCTCTCAGCTCTGCTTTTTTTCTTCAAAGCTCAGCTGGTTATCTTCTCTGCAGCTGGTTTGGCTTTGCAGTGAAACAACAGCAGTCCTCTGATGATAACACTGTTTCAAGGTTTTCCTTGATACGCTGGAGGGCCTTTATGGTTCAAAGATGAGAATAATTAGTCTCAACATTGTTGGGGGAGCTGTTGGTTCTCGTGAGGGTGTACACTCATTTTATTTAGGGAAAAAACATAATTGAGTGACATGAAATCCATTTTCAGACAAAGTCTTAAGGTTTCCCACCTCCTCCACACCAGTTAGGTCTCTTTCTAAAACACTTGTATATGGCAGTAGGCCTCCATCGAAGCCAGCAGGATGTAAATTAGCCACAGAGAGACGAACAGCAGCGACGTTAGCAACTTGCAAGTCCGCGGCCCGCCCAGCTCGCCTCCGGCCACCGTGGGTCGCCGGCGGTAGAGAAGCGTCAACACGCACACCACGGCCAGGATGGTGAAGAGGGTGACGGAGAAGGCCAGGTTCCCTGGGTCCACCCTGAAAGGCTTGCCCTTAGAGCGCCAGGCGATGGCGGCAATGGTCCACGCCACACCAATACCCAGGAAGACGTTGACGGCGTTGGAGCCAGTCACGTTGCCAATGGAGGCGTCGGCGTACTGGTCCTGGATGGCTGCAACCTTACTGGCAAAAGTATCTGAGAAAACAGCAAAAAAAATATTATTTAAGTTGGCAGTCTATAGAAAAACATTTGAAGATGTAAAATGCAAACAAAAATGGAAAAATATAAATTAAACCCCCAGTATAGACCAAACATTCATTTAAAGGTTTGTCCTGCCATGATTACAAATTTTACTGGACGATAAATTGCCCCAGAAATTATTTCGATAAACCATAATATTGTTGTTGAAATCATTTTCAAGTAGTAAATTGATAACGGTGTAATAATGCAAATTCACCTTTTCAAAGACCAATAAACTTTAATTCTGTATGAAACACACCACTGGAAATGAAATACATCTTAAACATCCAAAATAAAACACAAAATCAATATAAAACAAACCCATAACCAAAACCATAAATAAAATGGATTATTGCCTTCAAACAAAATCGTCTTTCAAAAAATATAATTATTTATCACAATGGAAATGATCAAGCTCATTTTATTGATCATGCAATTAATTGATTATTTGATTAATTGATTACTGTGACAGGCTTAGTCAAAATTTCATTTCTATACAAGGTCAAAGGTCGAGAATAAATGATGACCAAAGCCCTTTACTGAGTTTTCTTGAATGTACGACCAAGGAAAATGCCTACAGCTATTTGATTAAAACAAACTAATATCTCCATTTTTATTGTAACTCAACCTGGACTTAAAGTCAACTTAAATCAGAAAAACTAAACAGTTAGTACTTTTGCTGCGTTCTCGTCCAGTCAACGATTCGATGCAATCTGTTGGGTTTTCTTAGAAAGTTTTTAAAACTGCTTTGAATAATTAACTGAGCTTATTGTGCTGTTGAACTAGGATCAAGTGGAATATGTATGAGTGAATAATAAGTCTCTTGAAACGACATTTGTTGTTAATTGGCGCTGTATAAATAAACTAAGACAACATCACAGTGAAAATGCCTTAAATATTTAATTTTGAGAGTTACTCATTGAATGTAGGGAAAGCCATAATATTTAACAGTTTAATCAGTAGTTTTATCAATACACTCTGGTGCAACCAGCCTTTCATGATCTCCATATGATCCGAAATAGAAATGGGTTTGACATCCTGCATTGCTTGAGTTTAGTGAGTTTTGTACCGAGATTTGTACTATTAATCTATTGATTGTATGTATCTTTGACTAAACTACACAAGTGCTTCTGATTGGTTAAATACATAATCTTTACCTTCACAAAAATATTTGTGAAGGTAAAAAAAAAAGTACAGTATTTTCCGGACTATAAGTCGCAGTTTTTTTCATAGTTTGACTTATATGTAAAATTATTACCACATTATTATATCATATCACATTATTTTCACACTAAACCACCAGAGGGCGCTCTAGGGCTGTGTTGATAATGTGTGTGGTAGAAGCTACGTCCGGAGTTAGCCGAGTTGTTTACAAGCGACACCAAAGATTTAGTGATTTGGAGTGACATGGATGGTTTGGTAAACTTGTTAGCATGTTATTTGCTAACAAGTAAATAACATGCTTGTTATTTACTTGTTATTACTATAACAAGTAGTTATCTGAATAACTACTTGTTATAGTTATCTGAATAACTCTTAATATGTTATGCTAACATACCAGGCATGTTCTCAGTTCGTTGTTTATGTGTCATGTAACGTTAGCATACCGTACAATTATTCAGCCTGTTGTTGCCTCTAGTCTATTTTTATTGCCTTTCAAGATGACATGTCTGTTCTTGGTGTTGGATTTTATCAAATACATTTCCCCAAAAAATGCGACTTATACTCCAGTGCGACTATATGTCTTTTTCTGCTTTATTATGCATTTTATGGCTGGTGCGACTTATAGTCCAGAAAATACGGTAAGTAGACACCAAGGTTCCAAACAGTAGATCTACTGAATGCGAACTAAGTTGAGATGAGTTTATGCTAAAATAAATCTCAATAAACTCAACAATGTTGACTCTTGAGCAGTTTGTTTAGGACAAAGAGCAAAGTGATGCAGTGACTCTGCAGTTTCTATAGGATTACATTTACATAACCATAAATGTCTCAGCATGTTTGGGGCTATTAATTTAACAAGTGAGCCCATTAGAGCTGGAGGAGAAAAATAAATTTGTCAAAGAGTTGTAATTACACAAAGTAGCTCTCCAATCAACTATCACGTAGGAAACATAATTTGATCCTGAGGGTTGATCTTAAAGCCAAAACTATACTCTTATTGATGAGTGGTTGGTTTTCGTCTGCAAAGTGGATTTTATTTAGTCAGAAAACATCTAAACATCAATTTAAACATCTAGAAAGTCAGATTTTACATAACTTAGTATATGATGCATCCATTGATGGATATTGGTAAGTTGGTGTCCTATGATGTCCACAAAGCACAGAGTAAATGGTTTGAAGATCCATAAGACAGAATTACCAACCCTGGATGGAGTTTATTGAAATCAGGTGCTTTTATTTTGTAATAACTAAATGTTGTATTTTAAGTAAACCTGGTTGTAAAGAGTCGGCCACTTTGGTATCAAGCAAACCCAAACCATTGCTGCCATCAGAGTAGCTTCCCTCGGCTGTGTTAACCTTCACTCACTGTTTGGACTCACTGTTGGATCACCCTAATCTGATATTCTCCATTGGATTACATCTGGTTGTTAGTCAAATCTAACATCTCTAGTCTCGAGTGTCCCCAATTACCAAGAAATCACTTTTGGGTTTCTGATTCTTTGGCTAAAATGTGCCGAGTAATGTTTCTTGCTATCCATAAACAGGATGGCATACATACTTTGAAAGGGGTGTAGGTGGCTTGGCGAAAGCTTTTTTGTCAGATTGAAGCTGAGGGTTTGCAGCCCGGCTGGCAGGAAGCACCAGGGAAACAGCTGCCAGTCACCGCAGTATCTCATCGGCTTATTCCCATTTAGAGTCTGGCTGCTGCGACGAGTCTCGCTTCTCATTTAAATGTCAGTGAGATTAATTGAAATTCATATCCCAACATGAAACCCACCCTCCAGAGTGAGTGAATTGTAATCCTTTTGGTGAAATCTCTCTGTGCTTTGACACTCGGGTGGGAGAGATTTAAATAAGTGGCCCCAAACAGACGGAGTTCACTCAGACTTTATCGAAGAAGAGGAATCGTTCACCTCAGTCAGACAATGATGGCTTCCAGGATCTCGCACATTAAAAATGGCAGTGAAAGCTGCTGATGCATTTGATAGATGATGAATCAACATAGTAATGGTGTCGTAGTTCATTTTATCTGTTTAAATACGAACTGAACTCCAGCACCAACAAATTGTCATGTAATTAAATCTTGTCCTGGATAAATTTAAAAATTATTTTCACAAAGTGAATTATGAACTTCTATTTAAAAGCTTAGTTTACATATTGATATGCAATGTTTTTATCTCTTGAAAGGTAATTTAGTTGAACTTTATCCATTTTATCATTTCCCCAAAGTCTTTTATTTTTTCCCAAATTCCACTTTTTCTGGATTTATTTTTACTAAGTAGTCAATTGAAAAATCTGCAGAATGCACATCTATTTTATCTGGCTACTCAATTAACTGTCATAATGATCAATAATTATTACTTTGATCACAAAAGAAAATAGAAATACAAATCATTTTGTGTAGTAATTTGATTCTGATTTTTAGGGTCACGATTTGATTCAGAAACAATTTTTTCTGTTTAAACTGACAACAATATTTATTTAAATCTATTCTACAATGTTCTATATTTTATCAAATGTAATCAGTTTATAGTTAAAACATGGTATAATAGGCTTATGCTTAAAATTCAGTAGCTATTAGATTAGTTTCGTCGCCTCGCTTTTTCTTAATTAGAAAAATATTAAAGAATTATTCAAAATATACATTTGCAAAAAATTGATTAGTGAATCAATTCAGAATTCCCAGGACGAAGAATCTCTTATACTCTTATTTTATTTTATTTTTTCTGGACCTCTAACAAGAACTAAACGTTCCAGTTTTAAAGTGCCGATGCTCCGGTACCAAACAACTCAAATGGTTACAAATGAGCCCAATAACGCTCTCCAACCACGTTCTGATCCAAAACTGCTCCATCATTCTCTGAATTGGAAAATGTACAGTAAACGGTCCTCATAAGCGTAATAATGATCCAGTGTAATAAAGCTTTATGAAGAGTTCGGGGCTAAAAACGTTGAGCGAGGAAGAGTGTTGAGGAAGATTACAACCCCGAGCAAGGCAGCAAACTCTCCCACTGGAAGCTATAATCACCTTTTTCAAGCAGAGTTCTGCAGCCCACAGGTCAAAATGATGGATGAGCCAATAGCAGATACACAACAACCAATAAAGGGGAAGGAAGGAGACAGCAGAAAGCTTGTCACAATAACAAACTGCTCCAGATGGGGCATCAGGGCAAGACCTGAAGGTAGGAAAGAATATGCAAGAGTGATTCTGCATGAGGAGGTTTAGAGCGTAAATGAATCACCGTTACTGTTTTTTTTTTGTTTTGTTTTTGTTTGTGAGAAAAGATGCAAATCCGTGTCTTCGTCTCCAGTCCCAGCACGGCTGTCGAAGCAGCTCACTTGGATATGACTTCTCAGAAACCATCAAAGCCGCCACCTGGATGAGCACCGCTTGAGCTATTTCTATAACTCACACGGCGGAGCAACAATAAACTCGCTGGCGAGAGCAATGAGGTAGGGAATTGAATTAAAGCCTGGGGACGAGCAGGCCCCTCCGGGTGGAGACAGGCTCAGGCTGAAGGCTGAGACGGAGTCGGCTTTTTACAACTCAGATTGGATTTTCAGCCTCCCTGTTCGGGCAGCTGGAACGACAGGCACTTCTTTCATTTGGCGCGTCTGCCTCAGGTAAACTTTGGAAGAAGGACAGAACCTATAGGTGTCTGTTTAAACACAGAGCAACTGAGTGAGAAGGAGAAACACTGAACAAAATGTCACAAATCTATTTTTAACCTTATACCTCCAGTTTCTCCAAATAGTAGGCCGAAAGTTATATTTATACGTAATACAGTTTCTATTAATTAAATACCCCTAAAGTTGAACCATTCTGGAGCGCCACAGTCCATCTGACGTAGCAATAGAAGAAGGTACAACTGGTCAAGTTCTTCTGTATTTTACTGAATTTACTTATTCTTTCTGTTTGAGACGATAAGGGTTTATTCACACCAACTCTGTCTAGTTCGCTTTCATCAAACTCTCGTTTGTTTGTCTAGAAAGTCCGGTTCGTTTGGGGACGTGGGAATGCATAGTCGAACTCTGGTCCACCTAAAAACCTCGGTCTCGGTTTGGTTGAACTGAACTTTGGTGCGGCTTGAATATATATGTGAAGATTAATGTCCATTGGCTGAGATTTGTAGGTTAAATATTAAAAATGTTTTATTTGCATTGTTATGGAACTTGACTTAATGTAGTTTTTGATTGTTGATTCTATGTTGCATGACTTTGTGTTTATTATGTAAAGCACTTTGAAATGCCTTGCTGCTGAAATGTGCTATACAAATAAAATTTGATTGATTGATTGATTAAGTGGGCCAAACACTCCAAAAGCAGGAAGTGGACTATAGTGCAGGGCATTCTGGGTAAATGCAGCCGAAACAAATGCAAGAGTCTTGCACTAGCAGGAGAAATGACTTGTGGACTTTTGCCAAAGACAGAAGAAAAATCCTACAACCTCCAAAATCTGGTGGTACTGAATTTTTGTTTACATTTCGTGAAGAATGAAGTGTCTTCTTCTGAGGTTTTGTGTAGTTCGGTGATTCTTGATGCGGCGCCTCCACAGGCGAGGAGGAGAACTAGTGATTTACAGGGTTTGGATCGTTTGACCCATTGCAGAGTGAAAGCGAACCACCTGAAAATGTAACAAATGGTGCAACTTTGGTCCCCATGTGAACCGAGTATATCGGACTATCAGGTGTGAAAATACCATAAAAGAAAGAAACCTTTAGATTTGGCGAGTTTCAAATACCTTTGCATACATAGTAAGTTAAGGAAGATGGGATTTTGAGAATAATTAGGGTTATTCATTAATTAATACCACTAAAACAAAAATGTAGGAGGGTACAAACACTGAACAAAAACAGCAAAGCCGCTCTGTCTCACCCGGTACCGATGTCCCCAAAGCCACGAACACCACGGCTGTCACGGAGTCCTTCAGTCCTACCGTGCAGCCGAAGTGCGACGCCAGATCCCCAGTGACGGCGGTGAGGACGCCGATCAGTGAAATGGAGACGAAGAAGCACGCCCAGCCATTCCAGTACTCTGTGGGCGGGACAAAGGCAAACAGAACCTTCCAGAACACGGTGAGGAAGTGCATGATGTAGTCGAAGCAGGAGGGTAGCCGCTCTTCGCCACTCTCCTCCTCGTCATCATCTCCTTCGGGGGAAGCAGGAGATTAAACACGAATAAGTCAGAACTAAAATTCCTATAACAGTGCAATTACAGCCAATAAACCTTTTTAACTGAAGGTTACTTAGTAACATTGACCACATTATTTTAGTTTTTGAAATTAGCTTAGTTTCGCTTGCTTTACCAACACTATCTGTAGCTGGTAGCCCAGTTACACTTACATTTCCTTATTCGAGCTTAACTATGCCACCGCCTGGTGATCTTATTTATAATTCAGGTATAATTAACTGGTTCATTTTGGCCTTGAAATTTTAGCAACAATGTTAGCGCCAACGAGCTAAAATAAGCTAGCATACAGTAGCATAATTTAGCAGATACAGCAGTAGCAAAAAGGGATCATTACTCATTGTCATTATTCCTTAAAATTCATCTATCTGAAATTAAGGCAATAAAATAATTAAAATTTGCAAAAGAAAATATAAGTTTGCCATGAACACTGGTCTTAAATTTAGTCTTGTCCGGACTATTTAATCTAGTTTAATCTTGTAGATACTTGATAAAAGTCTGGAGGCGGTTGAGGCTACCGCTAACTAGCTGCTACGCTTAAGAACTGATTTAGACAGTTTCTCTCCAAAAAAAAAAAAAATTGATTTGGGGTTAAATTTCTCTTTAAGGAAGAAATTTCCTGTATCAGAGGCAAAAATGTGTAAGTAGCCTTAATTTAAATATTCATAGGAAAACCATCTAATCAATCTGAATGAAACTGGACCAGAAAATGTAATAATGACAAAATATTAAAAGTTAATCCAAAAGTGTTTAAATTATGTGTTTCACTTGGTGATAAACTTCCTAAAATAAGTGGGCTTTTGCGTAATAATTTACTGAATCGGTGTTTATTACCTGCGCTTACAGTAACGGCGCTGACAAACTGCTCCCTCCAGCTGCTGCTTCCCACCACCAGCGCCAGATTCGTCTTCTTGATCAACTTATCTACTGTATTCTACATCCACACACACAGGAACACGCATGCAAGAGCACACACACCAAACAGAGCAGGGAAGACACGACCCCAAGTTGTCGATTCACCCGCAGCCACACACAAAGAGAAAAATATTGTTTCAAGTCCTGAAATTCACAACCCAAGTGGCAGAAGTAAATTTAGACACTGATGGGACGATGAGGTGCAAGATGTGTTAATTAACACATGCCATGTTTTAGAAATCAAGAAAAATGCCTTCAGGCTTTTCTTCTAGGCTTAAAGATAACAGGAGCTGGGAAAATGTTAAGAGTAAAATATCGTGATCCAGTCAAATCCTGCAGGATTTACTGCATGTATGTTTAAGGGAGCATTGAAAGTAAAACATGTTTCTTTCGACAAGTAAGAAAAAAATTAAATTAATCACTTTGTCTTCTGTAGGGAAAATATGGAATACAACTAGAGAGTGAAGAATGAGCATTGCATGCATGAGAGAGAGCTACCTTATCAGTAAGAAGAGTATTTACTGCTTTCTGCACATGCATAAACACACACACGCACACACACAACAGAAATGGACAAATGAGGCACAATAAATGAGTGAACGAAAATACACAAACGATTTATTACAACAGAATCAAACAAAAATGGTGGCAAACGGAGCAACACAATGAAAAGCGGTGACAACGAGATGCTTGCAAGAAATGCCAAGTCACTTGTAATGATCCACGCTTTGATTGTTTAACCATTGGTCCGTTTCTGAACTAATTGCATCCATAAAGGTGAAATAGGTATGAAACTGAGCAGAAAGCAGGCAGGTCTTTATTTCCTGCATCAGTGAGCGACCAGCAACTTTTCAGAGTCTGATATCTTGCAGAAAAAAAAGATTAATAAGGTTTTTAAGCCTTTTGGACATCTGATCTAATAACATCTCAGGAGAGGGGATTACTTTACATGGTCCATTACATGCCAACAAGCTGAGATTTATGAGATTAACAATCAAATCTTTTACTATCATCCATCTACAGTGTTTGAAAAAGTATTCAGACCTCATAAATCAGCACATTTTAAATAGGGATTTCATGTCACAGAGCAACACAAAGTGGTCAATATTTCTGAATTGGAAGGAAAATAAAACCAGATTTTCAATCTATTTTGAGAAATAATCTGAAAATTGAGTTTCTTTGCATTCATCCTCCCTGAATTGGAGCTTTCATTGTACCTACAACTTAGTTTGTATCCAACTTCTTTGCACTTGGAGACACTAAAAGATTTGTTCACAGTCCTTTGTAAAATAGCTCATTTCAGATTTTTCATGTAAGCTGTTTATTTTAAACATGCATCAAAACACACAAATCATCTTTTTAATTAAGACATTTTATTGCCTAAAATGCAGCATTACTTTAGTAAACACTTGCTCATTTGTAGCAACTGGTAAATGTTGACTATTTCTTTGGATTACCAATCAATAACTGGATAGAAAAAGATGCTTAATACATTTTATTTTTTTAAGAATTTGAACCAGGTGAAGCTAAAACTGCAACCTGATGAGTTCTAGGTAGATTTACAAATGTTCTTTTTAAATCTTATGTTCATATTTTGGCACAGTTTTTTTCTTAATTACTACTCTGAATGTATTGTTCTGTCACTAAATTATCCTTTTTAGAGTCTGTATACCCCCAGTTAATGATTTATTTAATTTGCAATTATTTACAGTAACTGAGAAATCATAATTACTGTATTTTCTGGATTTAAAAGCGTTTAATTTGATCAAAAAGCGACCTTGTGCCTTTTTTTCCCCCTGAGAGCCTTGTATTTTCTTTTTGAGTAAAACAGCGCCCTCTAGTGAGTTAATAAGGAATCATTCAGGTTGTGCTTTCTGACCTCAGTGGTTTTGTGTGACACACAACGCTCACAGCGCTCTGTCAAAATGTTATAGCTACATTACGGCGACTGTAGTCAGGAGCGTCGTCCAGAAATACGTGCTGTTCTTATGACTGTTTTGCTTTGGTTCGTTTTATTTATGGCAAAAGATCAAAAATAGGCCATTCGTTAACAGTGCACCTCATAATGCGGACAATACGGTAATCCCATTAATAATTTCAGCCGTAATCTGAATGGTCTTGACAGTTTTGCAGTTTAAATGATCAAATAATGAACCGAACAGATGTTAAAATATTGACATATTGTTTTATGTTAAACAATATAAATATCGCTCTTCCTTGTTCTCTGATATTCTGACAAACCGCTGAAGTCTTCACACAACAGCTGGATTCTTTCTGAGGTCAAACTGGGTGACTTCTGAAGGATTACACAGAATTTTATTCGGAGTAAACGCTTAATGCAAATGCACGCTACTCTTCCAGGTCACCATTTTGCAGGACTTTGTGTTGTTATGTCACATTAAGTCAAAGCAGTATGAGTACTTTTACACTGTCCCGCATATTGGGGCTATAAAGGCTAATCCCAGAGCACGCTCACCTTAAACTCGTAGGACTCCTCGATGATCACCTCCAGCTGTGTGTGTTCACCCAGACTGGGGCAGCCCATCTTGGCCACCTCTTCCTCCTCCGCTCCCACCAGCGGTTTGTTCTCGTTGGAGTCACCTGGGTGAACAGAGGGGTCATAGATCAGCAACAGTCAACGTGTTCCGCTTCAGAACATGACTATTATTATAAAATGTAATGTTCTTTAGCCTTAATGGTAAAATATAAGTTAAAGTATCGTATTTTCCGGACTGTAAGTCGCACCGGAGTATAAGTCGTAGTTTTGGGGGAAATTTATTTGATAAAATCCAACACCAAGAACAGACCTGTCATCTCGAAAGCAATAAAAATAGAATAGAGGCAACAACAGGCTGAATAATTGTACGGTATGCTAACGTTACATGACACATAAACAACGAACTGAGAACGTGCCTGGTATGTTAGCATAACATATTAAGAGTTATTCAGATAACTATAGCATAAATAACATGCTCACAAGTTTACCAAACCGGATGGAGTGACACCATCCGTGTCACTCCAAATCACTAAATCTTCATCTTCGGTGTCGCTTGTAAACAACTCGGCTAACTCCGTAGGTAGCTTCTACCGCACACATTATCAACACAGGCCTAGAGCGCGCTCCGGCAGTTTAGTGTGAAAATAACATGTGATATGTTGTAATACTGTGGTCAGATTTCACACATAAGTCGTTCCGGAGTATAAGTCGCACCCCTGGCCAAACTATGAAAAAAACTGCGACTTATAGTCCGGAAAATACAGTAGTTCATTTCCTCAAGCAAGCATCACTAGCTAGCATGAACTGGAAGATGCAGTGATTTCTCTTTTTAGTGCAGGACAAGGTAGATGGATTCACATCTGATTTTTGGGGATAATTGGCTGATTTCTATTTTTATTAATCCATATATGTTACAGATGTTGGTAGTGCTGGAACTCTTCCTATCCTGTATGGACATGTTGTTTTGGCACGTTGTGTCTCTCTTCTTAAACGCTGATTGTTTCTTAGACTTGATGTCTTTTTTACACAGATGTAACCCATCTATGTTGACTGCTTCAGGACAGACACGTTCAGGTTCACTGTATTTATTCTAACGAGGGAAAATCAAGTTGGTGGTCGACTTTAGTCCAGAAGCTTTTGCCCCACAGTTACCGACGGCAACAGACAAAAAGGGGCGGAGCTGTCAGTTAGCGGTTGCTGCGGTTGCTGCCAACTGCCAAGAGCAGCAGAACTGAACTTAAAACACAGATACACACAGATAAACACAGTCTGGAGAAACAACTTGTTGACTAAACATGATGAATTCAAAGAATAAACAAATTGTGACAAACTTCACATTTATGATATCGATAAAATAAAACTCTACATACATGCAGTGACTTGAATAAACCTGAACCTGAAAAGTTTTTTGACAAGAAAACGACCGAAGGAACAGTTCAGTAGCCCTGCTGTGGAGAACACTGGTGCAAAAAATAAATAAAATCAGACAGTATGAGGCATCAGATGCACTAAATGAATGTAATAATTATTGAATTTTCCCCCAAAAGTCAATGTTTCTTCACATATTTTGTCACATTGTGTTGGGTTTTTGCAAAAGGTGCTTTTGTCTGACCAGAAGTTGATGCTCTGTGGGAACCCCTGTCCTAAATAATGCAAACCTCATGATAACACAAGTTATCTTTCTCTGGGCAAAAATATCCCAAATAACTGAAAAACTATTTCCAAGAACCAGCAAGTTAGTCAAGCTACTGATTGGCATTAAACTGTCAAGCTCTGCTTTGCTGTCTTGTCAAATATTCTTGCGATTTGTCCGATTTTACGCAGCAGCCGAAGACGTTTCATGTATTATTCAGTCTTTTCACCATCCTTAATTTATTCGCTGCAGTGGGAATTATCACTGAAAAGCATGAAGTCTGCAGAGGAAAGATGAATTTTATTATTGGCTGTCACATCCCTCATGGGGGACCCAGGCTGTTCGGGAAGGCTTTTCACTGCAGAAACAAACGGACGCAATCTCCAACCTTCCTATCACCTCGTTACCACCTGTCGCATCGTTAGCCGCTCGGCTCCTTCGCAACGCCCGTGTCCTCGCTCAGGCTGCTATCTCTGTCTTCCTGCTCTAATTGAAAAGCGGAGCATGTGTTACAGTAAGCGCGTGGCGTGTCTAAATGTCAGACTGTGTTTTCTTTAAACGTGTTGTAAAACTAATTATATTCCCCTGTAATGAAACGCGCCCCGGGCTGTTGCTCCTTCTTGTCCAACATCGTGACGGTGAACCTGTAATCCACCAGAGGAAGACTCGACCACCACGCTCACTCTGTCGCGTGCTTAATTTTTCTAGATGCTACGCGTAAAAACTCATCTGGTAATAGTTTAAAGATATAATGGTGACAAGTGTAGAACACACAAAGTAAATTTCCACTCATTTTAGAGCCAGAAAATTAAAATTAATCTTGTATGAGTCATTAATGTGTCATTATCTAGCTTCTTACTGTTTCTCAAAGCAGATTAATTAAATAAAACTTTAACAATGTGCTGTTTGGACCAAAAGAAGCAAAAAAAACCACCTTGCTAACGTCAATATGTTGAATGAATGTGTGGTTCTTACTGGGAACATAGAAACATGATGGAGTGTGCATCTGTTTAGCATATAGTTTCTCTGGTAATAAAATGTTTTTATGATTATTATTTACAATTTCTGCATCCCCTCTGTCAGTTCAAAATATCTGCTGATTGTGATTAAACACGTCAGTTAGTTAAATCTTTTGCTGCATGTTTACCCGCAATAATTAGCATCGAAATCAACTTTTATTGTGTCTGAGCCCAATGAATGACAATTTTTATGTCAGTAATTTAACTTCCCTCCATCTACAGCATGTGTAGCATTAGCTTAAACTGATGTTTTATGGCTATAAACATGTTTTATGAAAGATGATTGTAGAGGTTCATAGGACCACATCGAACACATTTCTAACTTGTTTATCTGTAGATGAATCACTTAAAGTGAAAAATGTTTATTTTCTGTCTTTTACAAATTAAAACTGGTTGTATGTGGTTGACTTGGTCAAGATGTTTGAATTCATGTGTATTTAGTGATTTCTGCTTTGTGAATCCAGTGCACAAATGGACACTAAAATTACTTAAAAAAATATAGATATAATTGGAGGAGATTGCATTGGTTTGTCAATTTCCTTCTCTATTTAAAAAAGTTGTTAAATCTTGTCCAATCCATCTCTTCCATGCTTTAAAACACAAAGTTTCCAGGTGATCAATAAAGGTAGGACTGGGTTTCTAAGTGATAAATTTGCTATGCTTAAAACACTTTTATTATTTCAGTATAACGTGGACAGAGAAGCAGACCCACCATGTTTCTGTCCTATCTCCAACAGAACCGGCTCTCCGAGCTCAATGGTGAAGGTTTTGTTCTTCTCGTACTCTTCATCGTCAATGATTTTCACCTCAATGATCTTCCTGTTAATGAGATAGAAAAAGACGTTCAGTGAATGCATCGTTAGAAGCAGCCAGAGGCCTCTTCAGATCACACAACTTTAAGTAATAATTAAGAATATAATCTAATTGTCTCTGGTTTAGCAGCTATCAGGTCGCTTTGTAAAAAAGATCATGCTCAGGTTCATGTTGACAGTTCGATACTGTGGACAGAGTATGCTAATATCTGACTCGCGGGTCCTGAAAGATTATTAGCAAAAAAGTAGCTCCAACCACGGCGGCAACAATATTCTTGGTGGTGAGATGTAAATGGGTTCTGTACTGAAATATGGATGAAGAAAAACCCCAAATGTTTGGTTTTTACGGTGGCCCTGAAGAGCCAACAAAGTGAAAAAACCACAGCTAAACCTGTCACAGCAGCTCATTTTACTGGAAGATAAACTGTCCCAGAGGTTATTGCAATAAATGATAATATTGTTGTTTTGACACCATTTTCAATAAATATAATGGCATAATAATATTCCCAAAGATCAATAAACTCTGAACTTTAATGAACATTTAACACTGCAACTGGAAGACCATTTAAATATCCAACATAAATAAACAAGACAACAGAAACAACAAATACAATGAATTATGAAGACACTAGTTGAGACCAAAACCCCAGATTGAAAACTTTTATCATCCAGTTTTTGGAAGAAAAAGAGAAAAATGATAAAGCCTGAAAATGGAAATTAGTGAACTTGTTTTAATTTGATTAACTGATTTAGATTTTGCATAACTTTCATAGTGGCGTTTATCTTAACTAATAAAATTCAAAAGATAATGTATGTTAATGTTATTTTGTTAGAATGTTTATATTAATGCAGCTTTACGTAAAATTGTGATAATTTCCTCCAATATGGTGGAAAATGTTCAGGAAAAATAGCAAAGTAAAAAGAAATGTTCAAAAATGTAAACAAACATAAAAAACTACTTATAAGAAATATTTTTTTTAATAACTATAATTTGTCGATGATTAATAAATAACTAAATAAATTACTGAAAGTATTTAAACCAACTAACTTGGTCTGTCACAATAACAAAAATTACAAGACAGTAAATTGCTCCAGAAATTATTGTGACAAATTATAATGTTGTATTTTGAGACTAATAAAAACCCACACACAACTGAAACATAAATAAAATGGATTATGATGTTTCTATAAGCAAAATAGCTCTTCAAAATTATTAATAATAAGAATGGAAATTATTGAGCTCATTTTAATTCATCGTGCGATTAATCAATGTTTTGCGACGGCTTGTCCAAAATCTTTATGCTCACAGTAAAGGGACTGTGAGTGGAAAATAATTTAAGAGCTGTTACAATTCATAATCCAAAATATATTTGACATCTTTGTAGAGCCTGCAGGGTCATTTCTGTCTGTTTCCTGATATATCCACGTTCTAAATAGAAAACTTCTGAATACTTTAAATAAAAGACTAGCAATATCTCATTGTTGATGTAAAAAAGGGGTGTCCAAAGTGTGGCCTGGGGGCCATTTGTGGCCTTGGACTGATTTTGTTTGCGGCCCCCAACTGCAATTAAAAAATGATACGAATTTGACTCATGGATGCATTTGGAGAGTTTTAATTTGTAAACAGGGTAAAATTATTACCAACATAATGTGGCTTTATTTGTAACCTTACAAAGCATTTGCCTTTTTATAAACGAGTTTTAACAAAAGATAAAAATAAAAATACTTCCAGAGATTTTTTTTACTGAAAAAAATCAGTAAAAAAAAATACTGCATATTGGTTTGTTTTAAGAATAACTTAATTTGTTGTGTGTAACATTCTAACTCTCTCAGAACCAGAAATGTTGTTTTTTTATTAGCTGTAATTATGAATCATAACAAAAGTAAACACTAGTGAAACTCTTTACCTCATCATACAATGTGATGACGAGAACATTTTGTATGGAAAAACATCAGTGCTTAGCAAAAGTTTGGTGTAAAAGTTTCTAACAATATTTTATTGTTTTTCAATTAATATTGAGTGACTTTATAATTTTATTATCTTGTGGGCAGGAAGAAAAAAAGTTTGAAGGAAGAATCAAAATGAATATTTAATGAAATCCACTTACTGACTTCACTGAAGAAACAGCTTTTACTAAATGTCAATTTAAAAATTATGGAATCAGATTTTTCATCAATTCCTGTATTCAGAATTGATTAAATTAGACTGGATGTAATTTGATTAGTACTGGACTGGTTTGTTTTTGTTTATAGCTTCCTGTGATAAATGTTGTTGCAGTTTGAAAAGGATTAAACTGACTGAGTCTGGGAGAAAGCCGTGGTGCAGAACTTGATCAGAAATTTCTTTGAGTTTAGAGACATATGAATTCAACGTTGGGGGAAAATATTTGTATTTGTTGAATGTGATTTAACTGATAAATCAGGTATTTCTAAAATTCATAATTCTAAAGTTTTCGCTTTAGCTTCATTTCCTGGGTATGTTTTTCTGCTGCTGAAGTAATTAACTGGATGCATTGCATAATAATAATGATAATATGTCAAACTTAAATGATACTTTTTAGGACACTCAAAGGCACTTAATTATAGGTTATTGTGCAGTTTTGATTTTATATTGTTTCCGTTTCCAATATTTTCTCCTCTACTAGAGAAATGTGTCTAGAATACAAACTAATGAAGATTTATGAGCAATTATCTAGACGTATGAGTTGAAGAAAAACTGAACTTTGTTTTTTTAAATAATGTTTGTAGTAAAATGTAAAGCAGATATTGAGGGAGACGAGAATGAGAGACAGAAAGTGAACAAAGATGCCTGAAGACGAGCATGACTAACACGGCGTTTCTGCGGCGATTCGAGGGTTATGACACAGCGAGCTCATTCAGGGGGACAGACAAACAAACAAACAATGTTTTTCTGAGGGCATTCTCTTCACAATTCATTGATTGGATCTTTAATCTGAGCGGTGTCTGTTACAGCTAAGAGTCAAAATCTCCAAATCCATCAAATTCATTCCTTATATCCCACAGAAGGAAGAACCAGACCAGGGTGTCCTTATTTTACCCCAAGTGGTCCAACACCCAAGCTTGTCCTCAACGCAACACGCAGTGACTGCAGATACAGCAAAACAAATTATATAACAGCACAAACTTCCCTGTATTTACTTCATTCTCGTGTTTATATGAGCAGGCAGCCGTCACTGCACGGTGACCTGAACATCTACATACAAACAGTTCAGCTTACAGCACACAAGCATGAAAACACGGCTCCCACTCAACACCTGGACGATGACAAACATTATTCACCCAAACTGCACACAAATATATACGCAGAAAACGCTTGTTTACGTCTATTCCCACTTCTCTGCTCTTTACTTTGCAGAAATAAATACACGCATGCATTTTATACGCAGCGCCGCTGTTAATGACACATGTGCAACATAAACGGTGCTAAAGCCTTTAGCGCCCCCTGCTGTCGATGTGGACTGTTGGGTTAAATGGCTTCTTGGGCAAAACTCCGAAACGAAATACTTAATTATGCTTTTAAAGCATAATTAAGCTTTTCATTTGTTAATAAAGCTGAGTAGAGTAACCGAAAATTATACTCAAGAGTAAAGAAAGTATTGAGTAACTGATCAAATTATCAATCGTTTAATCATTTAAAAATTACATAATTAGATGGACCAAAATATATCGTTAAGTGGAAATTTTGGTATTTTAAGGACGAAAATGACAATAATTCAATAAAGTAACAAAAAAAAACAAAAAAAAGCCAAATTCAGGCAAAATAACATTTTCCAAATTAGTTTCTTTAAATAAAAAACATAGAAAATTTTAACAAAAACTGCAGGTTTGTGTCTGTTTCTGGTGAGTTTTTGGTTAAAACATGTTTGTTTTTCTTTCAGTGGGAAGAAAATCCAGAAATTTTACTCAAGTAAAAGTAAAAGTAGACGTTCAAGAAATCACTTGAGTAAAAAAGTATTTGGTAAAACGTTTACTCAAAGGCTGAGTAACTGATCAAATTATCAATCCTTTAATAATTAAAAAATACATCATTAGATGGACCAATATATATATGTATATATATATATATATATATATATATAGTGAAGTGGAAATTTTGTTATTTTATGGATCACAATGACAGTAATTCAATTAAGTAACAAAAAAGAACAAAATCAGGCAAAATAAAAAATTTTCCAAATTTATTTCTTTAAATAAAAAACTTTTTCTAAAAACTGCAGGTTTGTGTAAATTTTACTCAAGAATGGAAATACTTTACTTTTACTCAAGTAAAAGTAGAAAGTGCAGCGTAGTAAAAATACACAAGTTACTCAAGTAAATGTAATTGAGTAACTGCAAATAGTCAGTTATCTGTGCTTTAATCCACTGAACAGGAGCAGATGCTGGTTTTAATTTTAACTCGCCGTTTGTGGAGAAGAGGTTGTGAATATAAAATGTTTTTATTTGTTTAAGCTTCATCTGGGCTTTTCTTGCTAATTAAAGGATTGACAAAAGCTACTAAATTCAAGTGGGAGCAGGTTGTTGTTTTAAAATTAAAGTACAGACGGCTTCATGAGGTATTTGGTCAGTGTCCCATTTTCTCCCACTTTGGAAAATAATATGTCGATCACTCGCAGCGCTTCCAGGAATTATTCAGAATTTAGGATTTGAGGGATTTAGCAGATTATCTCCTCACTATCACCACTGAGGATTATGGTTGATCTCAGACATAGAGAGGCATGACATCAGAGGCATTTGAGCAGAGAAACTTCACTGAAATATTCTCTAAAAATACATTTGATGCATCGTCTAATTACATATCTAAATAACGATTTAGCATCAAAAACTTTGGTCTACTGGAAGATTTAGTTTGTTTTGGACAGAACAATGAATCTTCATTAATCTTCCAGATTTATCGCTAAAATAAATATCAGAAAATGTATTTATTTTATTACCAAATGATGCAGAATCTGCAGAAATGATCTTTCCCTCTCCGCACAGAAAACTCCAATCAGTCCCACCGCTGCAGATGAAGGCAAAGTCTCTCTTTCTTTCTCCAGCCTGTTGGCTGCCAGAGCTGTCTGGTCATTTGTTTAAATCGAACCAGAAAGGCTCTGCTGCAGATCGTTTTTAGCGATACAGTACATCATGGAGGTGCAGCTGGCGCTACGGAGCAGCACCAGACTATTTCCAACGCCTTTTTGAATCTAGTTCATGGAGCGACACGGATGTTTTTAAGGCAACAAGAAATGACAAGAGGCAGCTAATAAAGTGGCCACTAAGTGCACATTCTGCACAAGTTTGGTTTTAGAGATGAAACAATTAACTGTGATTAATCAATTGTGGAAATGAACTAATTAAGTTAACGATTAATTGGTTAAATTGGGCTACTTTCATTAGCTTGACTTCAGGTTGGGGTTTTTTGGACGCCCCTGCTGTAACCTCTGCCGTCTTTACTGGTTTACATTCTGACAACTTCAGCAAATAAAGTCACTAATCAGGAATAAAGGGTCCAAAAATTTGGGAAACTTTAATTAGGATGAAGTAACGGGGATGTTGTTGGCCTTTCTAAGAATCATGTCTTTCTATAACACATAATTACCCAGTGATATTTTCAAATTTTCTTAAGTATTCATGTGTTTTACAGAGTTGTAACATTTATTCATCCAAACTAATCTTGGATTAAAAAACGAAATGTCTGTAAAAAGTTGCACTTTGACCTCAGTAGGCGCGCCTGCGCCTTGTAGCGTTAGCTGCCTTTAAGCTGATTTGGTGAATCCAGGGCATCACAACAGTGTAGCAACTCCTCATTAATAATTTCTCAGAATCCTCACTTCTCTCCAACCTTTACCTTCGCCTCTCTCGCCGTCTCATCTTCCTCGTGTTTCTGCCTTGTTACTTTTTGACATCTGCTCCCCGGAAAGTTCTTTTGTCAGGCTCGACGCCTCGGCCCGTCAACGGTCTGACACCAAACACAGGCGCACCGACATACTCCGCCAGGTTCGGTGAACTCGCCGCCGCCACCACCGCCACCGCCAGAAATAGAATTAAAACCCCAGAGCAAAGGAAGGTTTTGCTCACTAACTGCGTCGGACAGGATTTTTAATTTAGTGTAATGGAGAAGTTGTCCTTACAGTTGGATTGTTGCTCTAAAGTTTGTTGCTAAGCGAATGACGGAGCGACAGCCTGATTTGTTAAAGTCGGGACCTCGTTGCATTACCTAATGGACGAAACCTCTCCTTACGTCTTTATCTTTAATCTCTTTCCTTCCCAGGCCCCTCTGGGTCCAGTTCTACGTTTTGATTTGCTACATCAGACACATTGTTTTAAATGTTAATAAGAAACAGCATTTTCAAACAGGGCATCTATGGGAGCTGCTAAAACCAGCCAGTAATTTCCTTGAGTAAAAGCTGATTTATGTGCCGGCTTTATTCTTCTTCTGGTGAAAACCTGGGCCGTAAAAAAGATTTAAGAGCAATACTTCAAAAAACAATGCAGCACGTCTGGTTTACTGCCTTAATAAAGTGAATAATGAAGAGATGGGAAGTGGAAAAATTGATCAGCAAAACTGGAACAAAGACAGAAAGTAATACGCTGCAGTCATGGTAAAAAGAAAACAACCTTTTTCAGATTAAAGGTTTTTATCTCCCAGGACATAATAAAAGTTATTGTCATTATTAAGGTAAAAATGACTTAATATAGTCAAAAAGAGTAAAATATCATGTTTCTGCTGATCCTCTTCTGATTGAAAGCAGCACAAACAAAACCTATGGAGGGAAGCCAGCAGAGAGAGAGATAAAACGCTCTTAAGATATTCCCTCTCCCAATGATATCACGGATCCATAATGCACATCTCACACACTTTGTCACCCACAGACACACTCCTGATAAGTCGTCTCCAGCTGCACTGAGTAATAAAGTTACACCTGAGATGTGGATGGGAAAATAGAGACGGATAGTTTAACGGAGACGATTTGAGTCGGATAAAAGACGTGGAGGCTTAGAAAAGGTGAGAGAGGAAATCTGTGCGTTTACGTGCGGATCCAGTTCTTACCAAGTAAAACCAGCAGAAATAAACTTAAAGAAAAACAAATATATTTTATGAACTCTGATCCTAATTAGTAACTTTTCTTCCGTTCTAAGAAAACAAATAACAGAAAAAGGTGAGAGTAAAATAAACGTGATGACGAGTCGGGTCACAATAATAAAGTTTTCTGGACGATATTATTGTTATCACAATAGACGATAATATCGTTGTTTTGACATCTTTTTCAAGGAATATAATAACAGCTTAAAAATGCAAGAAAACATTTTCAAATATCAATAAACTTTAACTTCTGGTTTAATACTGGAACTGGAAGAGATTTTAAATATCCAAAATAAATAAAACAAACAAATAAAGTGAATTATGAAGAAGGTAGTTGAGACCAAACCACCAGACTAAAGACTTATCATCCAGTTTTTGGTGCAAGAGAAATAATAAATGGAAATTATTGAGCTAGTTTTAATTTATCATGGTATTAATTGATTTATTGCTTATTGGGAGAGACAGAAAGATGTCGAGGATTAAATTATGGCGAAAGCGGAGAGACGCTGTATGAACGTTAAAACAGAAGAAGGGAAGCGGTGAAGGAAGGAGGCGGTGATTTAGGTAGGAACAAGTCCGCGCGATTAAACTTGATTAGAAATGCTGAGAATATGAAGTTTACAGCAGAGAGGAAGTGGAGCAGATATGAACCATGCGGTCATGAAGCGACGGCCGAATGAGGCGACGCGCGCTAATACGCTTTCATTTCTCCCCTGATCATCATCCGCCCTCACAGCTCCTTCCCTCCCTCCTCTGCACTTCACATCCAATCAGCTTCATCCGCACCAACGAGGGCGGCGATGTTCGGCCGCCGAGCGGCAAAACGTGACGCAGAGGGAAGCGATCCGCAGATGTTGTTTCTGCTCCAGTTTTGGAGAATATATTCGCCTGATGTGATTATGGTTTTGGTCAGGAGAGAGTAAAAGGAAGCGCTGCTCGTCTGTGTGGGTTGAAAACATCCCCCCACGCCTCGTTTTTATCTCCTCTGTTCGTGAACTGACACTTGAGGAAACAGGTCCGGGTCCAGTTTGAGGAATCAGGGCTGTTTGAGCCACCTGAATAGTTTTTAATTAGTGTCCTGTTGAGTTGGTTCTGGTTTGTTCTGTTTTGGGTTGAGTTATTGCACATTTGGACAACTATTCCTTCTGGCTCTGCAGCTGGAAGTAGTTCGGTTGTTGCTTTTTTTTTTTTTTTACTTTCAGATTGTTACGATGCGTAACCGTGGCAACCGTGTGCTGTTTTTACACCTGGGAGCGGCTAATTAGCATCTTAAAATCTCCAATCATGCCTAACCTACGACCCCGAATCCCAGAGGAGCTGAAACGGAGCTTCATGGGTCCAGAGGACAGAAAACATCTTTTCAACGTTCACACTGCAGGTCTGGAAACTCAATCCAGATTTGTTTCTTTTTTTTTGTTGTTGTTGCTAATGTCTGATTTCTTTTTCTTTTTTTGTGAACGGTTTACTTCCTTGAAGCGACGCCAGCGTGCTTTAGAAAAACGCAGACGACTCACAGCAGCAGCGCATTGTTTATGGAAATAATAATATCTTAACTTATAGACTGGTTTTAAATATTTGGAGCTGATCGTATCGTCACAAGTTCATAACAACACAAAGGGAGCTAAGAAATGAAAGCACAACTGAGAGTGATATCGAGGAGTATTGACTGTAGAGAGTCTGTTGGATCTGTAGTTAAAGCCAGCAGTGATGCAAATTTCTGATACTAATAATAATTTTCAGCCATTGTCTGGCTTCTTCTGGTGCAGAATTATGGCATAAAAGTCGGATAAAATGTGAGCTGACTGTTCTGACTGCAGACACTGAGCACAATCGGAAACATATCCGAATTAGTATCAAATACGTAAGTGGCACAAATTGGAAACGGGTCGTTCAGACAGCGATAAAACAGTTAGGACACAAATGTGGAAGGTGACAGATCACATGCTCGACTCCGTCTCTGCCGGACTTACTGAGCTTATGAACAGACAGGGATTTAAAAAGGAGCGGCGAAAGCAAATGAGGTGGATTAGCAGTGTTTCATAACAATTGATGGTCTCATCCAGGAAGATGGAATATCATCTGCTGCCCAGAAACTGAGCACAAGAGTCACGAGACTGTCATTCAGCAACGGTCTTCAGTCAGAGGCTTATTCAGATTCATTGCTATACTGACTGCTACAGGAGATGCTTCCTGCCCACAGAACCACAAAAAATCTTTGTGGTTGTTCTGCTGAGACTGGATACGTGAAGATGAATAAAACAACGACGGTCTCACTTCGTGCACAAACACCAGCGATTTCTAATCTAGAAACCACATCATTGTCTTTCCAACATCAGCGTCTATTTGCACTTTCTATCTCCATTAAACCTTTAATGTTGCAGAATCAACCTGAAACCAAAGCCTTTGTCTGCTGCATGACATAAATCAAACTATTTATGCAAGCTAGCTTACAGCAGATCAAACATCAACAGAGCTGATGTTTGATCTGAGCAATGTGGCTCACTGCTCAGGGGGTCATGCCTTTGGTTTGATGGAGGGGCAACTTATTACACCGTGTTCTTTTTAAAATGAATTTGAAGAATATTCCAGGGTTTCCCCCAGAAAACCTGATAAATCCCAGCGCTGGGGAGCCACAGGGTGTCGTCCAGCGGCCTACCATGTTTTTGAGTTAATGTTGACAGAAAATGTAAAGCTATTACTAGCTAATCATGTGTTATTGGAATACATTACTAAAAATACCTAAATCAAATAGGACTTAAAGAAGTCAATAAAGACTTAATGAAGTCAAACAATAAAAATGTAAACGATGCTTAGCCTGGCAGCCCGCCAGGCTTATGATCTACTGGGGGAAACTCTGTGTTCCGGGTCCGAAGTGTTTAGCAGTAAAGTTTATGTCTGGCAGTCGCATGAAGTTGAGAAAGTGAAGGAGGCCAAAATGGTGTCTTGTTGTTTTCACTGATTTCCATTCATAATCAGTTCTTAAAGAGTTTAGCAGGTTTTCTGTCCGTAATGTGTTTCTAAAAATTTAAACTTTATGTCTGCCTGATTCAAAGCATTTCTGCCTTAAAGACAAACCCTTTTAGCAGCCATAAATTATATATTATAGACAGTTTCCCACCGAGTTGATGGATGCAGGAAGAGTTGAAAATAACCGGAAGTAAATCTTTGAGAACCATCTGCAGTGTTAAGACACAGAAAGTTTCAATTAATGACCAAATCAGAGAATAACTGAGGAAAAATGACCAAAACCTTGAACAAGAATAAACCAGGAGAACATATTTCTTCTTAAATAAACTCCCAAGAAATAAACAATCAATAGGAATATCCTGTGCTCCTCCGATCGTTCTCTCTTCTCATTTGTTCTCATGTTTGTTTTAATGCTCATTGTGAATTTATGATGTCGCTGAACAGAGCGCTGGCTAGCTGTCGCAGCACAGAGACTGAAGGAGCTTCAACTGGGCGACTTCAGACATCGAGCCACTCAGATGTTGTTTATCTTCTTACAGTTCCCTCAGCGTCTTGCAGTATGATTAATTCATCAGTTTGTTTTCATGTTTCATCCCATGATGCTTCAGTTTAAAGCAGAAAACAAACATCCAGCATTCAGACACATTCAAAATGTCTCCCTCGTTTTTAACCGTTTAAAAACACGAACAGGCTTTTAATTTACAGCAGGTATTTATAAATGTACGATTTTTAAAAAGCGAGTTTTTAAAAAACAAACATGGACAGGATGGAAGGATACAAGGAAGGACAGAGGAAATAAAAGGAAATATTAAAGATGGATACAAGGGAGGACTGTGGAAAGGAGAAAATGAAAGGACAGAAGAAAAACATAAACAAGGAAGGATGAGAGAAAACAGGGAAACTGAAGCAATCAAAGGAAAAAAAACAGAAAGAGAAAAGACAAAAAAGTGAGAAAGGAAGTTAGGACTCAAAGAGACAGGAATGACAAGGGAAGGAAGAACGCAAGAAACACAGAATAACACAAAGAAGAAACTAAAGAAGGAATAATAAGAAAAAGAGAAGAAGGAAACAAAAGTACAAGGTTGTAGTAAGAAAAGAAAGAGGAAAGACACGAGGTAAAAAGTGAGAAAGAACGACTGGACACAAGGAAGTGAGGAAACAAAATAGGAAGCAAGGATTAAAAATGAAAAGGAAAGGAAGAATGTGAGGAAGAAAGAACCCAAAAAGGGAATCGGTGAAATGGGAACATTTTGAAAAAAGGACAGAAATGACGAATAGAAAAACTATGGAAGGGAAAGAAGAGAGGAAGAAACCGAGGACAGAAAGACACAAGGATGTTAGGAAAGAAGCTAGAAAGCAAGGATGAAAGAATTAAAAAGGAACGAAAGAATGCGAGGAATGCAAAAGAAGGAATAATGAAAGGAGAAAGTGATTAGGGTGGGAAAGAATGTAGTAAAATAATAATTTTCTTGGATTTATTTTTAGGTGATCAGTGAACGGGCTACACTGGTTCTGTCTGGTGTCTGAATGTTAATGCAATTGATCCAACAGTTTCCCATCTGAATGTCGTAATAATTTAAAAGCTTTAATAAAACATAGCATTAATATTATAAGACAAAATCCTGCTGTTTGATGTTGGAGGATTTTTTTTGTAGTTCTTACAAGATCAGCGATTTGAACTTTAATTTTAAACTTCACAGAGATTTGCAGCTGAAAATAAACCAAAAAGATTAAGATGTCTGGCCACAACGACAAGAAAAACATTTAGTTAAAAAAACTGAGCACTGTGCCAACTGTAGAGCATGGTGGTGGCAGGTGCATGCTGTGGGAAAATTTCTCTGTTAGTAGTAGCGACGCAACAAAGTGGGTGGAATATTTTAGGAGGACATCTCCCGAAGTCTTCAACGTTACCTCAAATTTTAAATTTTGCACCCAGTATTTCTTTTTAAAAATCATTGATGTAGCTTGTTGAATCGTTACTCAACCTTGTGGACAAAAATAGAGCAACTAAATCAATGATAAATCAATAAAGCGCATGAGACTGGCTGGAGACAGATGAGCAATTATACAACTGTACATCTTTGAAAAGCATTAGTAGGGCCTCCTGCACACCCAGTAAGTTGCTTCTGGAAGGTAAGTCAACAACAGAGCACTTGTCTTTCCCAGCAGCCATTACATGGTGCACAGAGTGTCAACATCAGCTGACCAAACATGCTATAGCTCAACTTATGTTGCTAGGTAACCGACTGGGCTCAGCGGGGGTTGCTTGGTAACACATTGTGACTTAACACTTGGGAAGGTTTTGAAACGGCTCATTTTCCAGACACCAAAAAACACTGACTTATTGCCAAAACACACTGCTGGGTGTACTTTTTTCTTTAAGTGTTTAGATTGTTTTTTAGAAGCAGTTGAGACTCAAATTTAAGGTACAAACTCATGCAAAATGTGAATTACGAATAATAAGTCTTCTTCAACATGCATACTTTACTGTCAGTTAGTCATATGGAGCTTTTGGCAGTTTTTTTATGTTTAGTTCAGTAAAATTTGTCCTAATATCCACCTTGATATTTCCACTAGATGTTCATTAAAACCAGAAGAATTGTACTTTCTGACCTTTTTTTGGGGACATTTCTGGAGAACAAACATGCGCTGATAAAGGTCTGTGCAGGAAAATCTGTGTTTCTGTTGAAAGCTGGGTTCAGGTAACCTTTTTAAAAGAGCCGGCCAAAATTTGCTAAATGCCATTTCTTTCCCGGACCTGCAGAAGAGTCGAGCTCACCTGCGATGATGAATACAGGCAGGGCGGGAAGAGGAGGATGATAAAGCAAGGGGTGGTAAAGATGAAGGGCAAATTTTAAGAATCGAGAAGAAGCTGGGAGAGTTTGGAAGAGGTGAGACGGGACGGGTGAATGAACAATAAAATACAGAGCGGCGATAAATCATCCCAGGAAATGATGGGGTAGATAGACAGGAAATGTGACGGCACAAATAAAGAAGAAGGTGGATGATGAATTGAGCAAAGGAGAGCAGAAAGAAGAGAATAATAGAGAGAGATGGAGAGAAGAAGAAGGAGGACAGTAGCGGAGAGTTTGGTGAAGAGGAGGGTGAGATGCAAGTGGAGATGAAGAGCCTGTATGAGTCACATCGTCTCTTCCACAAGCCATTAGTGATTTAATCACTCTGACATGGCTGTGTGTGCCTGTGTGTGCGGATCATACCAGATTACCCTGAGGTGCTGCAGTCAGGAGCTGGCTCATCACTCTCCTACAGCGTCATCATGTCACAGCCCAGTTTACCCAGAACCCACCAGGGCGCCAGGTTCCCGCGGAGGAACGCTCCACAGTAGTGTTGCATGTAAGCCTGCAGATGATCTGCTGAGGCTGATGACGGCGGCCTGATTTAGTCCAGAGCTCGTTCTGAACGACGGGTCTGCAGCTCAGCGCCGGCTTAACGCCTCGTTTAGGCATCGCTTCTGCTAGATGCCCTCATTAACCTGAAGTTCATTAATTTTCATGGAGCTTTGCATGTTTGTAAATCTCTGGCTGCTATTTTGAGACAGGAATGTTAAGCATGTTGTAAAGCTTAGGCTTTGTACAGTCGGGTCTTTGTGAAACAAATATCTCCTCCACACTGTTTTAATAAATGATATTATACACATGGGATCGGTTTAAGGAAAGTTTTCATCCACACGAATCTACACAATTTTACCTCTGAGCGTTACTTTAAAGGGAAAATATTACTCAAAATTCACATTTTGCACATTATTTTACCTCCATTTTGATTCCACTGCTTTTAAAAACAACCCAAATGCTTCAATAAACCACCCAGCTGTGTTTTGACATTATTGTTTTTTGTTGTCTTGAAAATCAGCTGTTTCAAAAACCTCCAGATTAAGTCACATTCAGCAACCCAAGCTGAGCTCCAGCACATGTGGTCAGCTGGTTTTATCTCTGTATTCGCTGTACAATGGCTGCTGGAAAAGACACGTATTTTGTTGTTGACTTAGCATCCAGAAACCACTTGCTGCATTCCTGTTGGTTGTGCAGGAAGCTCCACTACTGCTTTTCAAGGATTAAATAAGTTTTCACTTCTTCCTACTCCTTTTCAAAGAGAAAAGTAGTGAAAAACAAATGATTTTGTAAGCACATGTTTTTTTTCTTGTTTTTCAAAACCTTTTTGAAATAAATAAATCAAATCTATTATTCTTATCAAACCTTCATAAAGGCCAATTATGAGACGTACATGACTAAGAATGAAGGTTCCTGCAGCTTTTATTACATTCTCACTTTAAATATATGATTAAACTGAAACAACCTTTTGAAATCTGCCGATGTGTCTTTATAGCTATAAGAAAAGTTGCAGTCAGATTAGATAAACAGGAAAGTAGCAGCACAGCTGACACACCCTGGAGGCTCCTCGTTGGCCTTGTTGGTCAGTGAACCCAGTGCTGAGAGTTTTAATGTGGTCTGGGCCTGGCGGAGCGGGGGGCAGAGGAACCGCGAGGCCTGAGGCAGATGGGGAAGTAAGGAGGCACAGAAGGACGAGGGGGAGGCAGCCTGTTGCCGCGGCTCTCGGTGGGTCTCCGAGCCGTGATTACAGGGTGTGTGCAGCCGGCGGGGGTTTGATCGCAGGCGTTGGCTGGCAGAAAACCACGGGTGGAGAGCGCGCGCTCAGACTGTGTGTGGCTGTGGACGAGCCACTCCGACCGCTGGGTGTGTTGCTGCCAGTGCGCACTGACTTGGCAGGAGAAATTGGTTGGACTGCAGCGATGCCAGCAGAGCGGAGAAGTACACAGAGGAGAAACGGAGAGTGACAGGGAGGCTAAACGGGAGGATTTCACAGTGAGGGTAAGAAGAATCAAACATGGCGACGTTTTTTCCAAGTAAACAGTTTTCTAAAGGGACTTCTGACATGTGCACATGTAGGCCGGTTGCGTTAAACCGCCCCAGAAGTTATCGCAATAAACGATAATATTGTTGCTTTGAGACCATTTTCAAGCATTCAACAATATATTCTCAAAAATCAATAAACTTTCAAATGAATATTTAAAACTGTAAATGGAAAAACATTTTAAATAACCAAAATAAATAAAAAAACACCAAATAAAATGAATTGTGACGTCTCTGTAAATAAAACCGTCCTTAAAGAAAGGCACTAGTTGAGAACAAAGCACCAGAATGAAGACTTTTATCATCCAGATTATGGTAGAAAGAGAGAAAATGGAAAAAACGATACATTATGCAATATATATATATATATATCTATATATCTATATATAGATAGATAGATAGATAGATAGATAGATAGATAGATAGATAGATAGATAGATAGATAGATAGATAGATAGATAGATAGATAGATAGATCAATTTGTTGCATATCTGCAGGTTTCAAATCAAATACAAGACTCTAAGGTTTTTCAAATGCCACTCTAAATGAAATTTAAGACTGAAAAACCTATAAATTCAGGGGATGTTTAGGAGATAATGCTGTACTTCAATTAAACTTCTCAAAAACTGAAATTTCTGGGATCTATTTGTGGCTGTTGGGAGAAATCTGTGTGCTTCTCACTCCTTATTTACGACTTTATCCCAAGTAGTAACAAGTTTTTTTCCAACAATGAAAAGCCTCAACAGTTTAAAAAAAGAAAAATCAATACACAGTCAGAAGAACTGTTCAAACTGTGGACGCATCAGCATAAGGATGAGCGTGATGAACAAGGAGCAAAATCGGGAGCATGGAGAAAAACACGACTGCAGCCAACAGCAGACAGCGGCTGCCACATCGATTTTTCCACATGACACAGCCGAACTCGCACTCAAGGAGGGAAAGCTTAAAAACTGGCTAAAGATGTTGACTTAAGCTACTTAGCGTTGACTGCTCTCACATTAGGAGAGATGAAGGCGGGAGACACTCAGACCTGGAGAGGAGGAAGGCAGTGAGGGATTGATGTGTGCTTTTTATCCTCTTTGTATTTCTTTCCTATTTTCTCTTCAGCTCTCTGTCGCTTGGCTGTCTGTCCTTTGTTTTTCTCCGTCTCGACCGGATCATGGTTGTGTCTTTGTGCGTTTTTCCCCCTTAAGGCTAGAGATTTCCAGCTCTTTTAATTAAAGATCAAACAATGGACATGCATCCCACCACAAATCTGACAATAAATGCTTCAGACGCAGACTAAAAGCTAAACACGGCGAGAAATAATGTGGGACGTAATCTCACTGCTCTGATTCAAACCTCCAGCAGAGACAGCAGAGAAACAAACGAATATACCACGAGGGCCCTTTCTTTATCCTACGCAAATAATTTTATTTTTTTGTTGCCTCGTCTTTGTGGAGTGATGATGGGAGGGATCAAAAGTTGCTAAGGCAACAAACAATGAGTTGAAGAGAGAAGAAAAAAATAACTCATTTTGCTAATAGAGACGCATGAATCCTCGGGTTGAGAGGCGAAAGAAACGGAGGAGATAGAAATGGTTTCTGTCAAGCAACAAGCCGTTTGTCTGGTACAGACATCAGAGAGTAAAACTCAAATCCAAAATGTAAACTGACCTTCAGTACACAGGGAATATAAACAGATACACACATCTACATGCAAGGCTGATCGGTCAACTAAAATACAAATAAAACCAGAAGAAAAACAAAAAGGTTAGGGTAACAACAAAAAATAGCTAAATGTTTGTTCTTGTGGCTTGACTCTTTTTCTGGGTTGCTACGTAATCCATAATCCATAATCTAACAGGAGTTTCTTGATTGAGATATAAAACTAAATGTTGGTTCCAGTTGTTCTGGGTTGCTAAGTCGGTGGCATTTTCTGAGTTTGTTCTAGATTTGCAAAGTATAAAACTAAATGTTGGTCCTCCATGTTTGATTCTTGATCTGAGTTGCTAAGTAACACTTTATTTGAAGGCAAACTGTCATGACATTATTATGACATTATAATGTCATTATGTGTTTGTTATGTCAAACACATAATGGGTGTTTGACATTATATCCGTTATATGTCATGCTTATAACGGACATAAACACCCGTTATAATTTATTTTTTTTGTTGCCTCGTCTTTGTGGATAACCGTTATAAACATAATGGGGGTTATGTCATGTTTATAACGCCCGTTATAAACATGACATAACATTAAAAATTTGTCGTAACATTAAAATTTTACACTTTTAATGGACGATTTATGCAAGTTTTAAAGCAACTTTGCATCAAAAGTGTCTATTTACCAAATGACACTTCATGACAACAGTTGTAAACATCCATAAAGACGCCTTCATGTTTATAACAGGTGTTATGTCATGTTTATGACAATGTCGTGTGAGTCTTATGCACACCCCTTCAATAAAGTGTTACCTGAAGGACTCTGTAATTTATAAAGTAAAAGGAGTTTCTCCAGACCATCAAAACTCAACTATAAAACAAACCATGAGAGAAAAGTTTGTTCCAAAGAATCACTTACTGAAGTGCAAACGTGTACGTAGATGTGTGATAACGACTTTTATCCTGTTGAGGGCGATATGCTAATTATTTGTGCTAAACATTATTTACCTTCATTCCAGGTAGTTTTTCAGCTGTAAAATCCACAGATTTATGCAACCGTACTGACTCAACCCTGTGCCTAAACCTCTCCTGCACGATCACTGATCATGTCCTGATGATGCCAGATGAAATAAAAGAGGCTCTGCAGAATCAGCCTTGGTCAACACTGGTAGCACATCCTTCTGAGCACCATCTGCATCATCTAGATAACATTTGTCCAGGAAGCACTGGCCCTGTCAGAGCATGAGTAATTGTCTTTTTGTCCCTCCAGCTGATCTAATCTACCGCTGACCATTACTCAGCTGAAACAACAGGATGAAAGTATTTCTTGCGATGAAACATTTTTAGCTGATCCAGGAAGAAAGTTAAATGCTATATAGGAACCTCAGAGTTGATGATGTGTGGGCTGTTGCTGTGTTTTTGACTTCAGCTTTATTGAATTTTCCTTTGGATGGATTATTTGTTGATCACCAAGTCTCTTCTGTGCAACTTTCCTCTGTTATTGTTTTTCACCTGCGTGTCGCAATAAAAAAAGAAAGAAGAAAGTCAGGCCGATTAGAAAAACGACAGAATGAGTTTTAAACAGACGCCTATACTTCGGTTTCATTAGAAATGTTTTTTTCCTTCCTTAATTCATAGCCTCACAACTGTAACATCAGTAGAGAAAACCACTGACTAAAACGCTTGCTGCACTAACCCTAAAGCACAGGTGTCAAACTCCAGGTCCGGGGGCCAAATCTGGCCCGCCATAGCTTTTTATGTGGTCCTCTAAACTCCAAATTATGCTATTAGCAAATTAGCATACAACTTTAGTTTGCACCCAAATCACAGACTGATCCCTTCTAACTTTTAAATAATGCACTTTATAAATACGTTTATGAAGCACAGCACCTGATTAGTATTTTCTCCAGTGTTTTGCTTGGTCAAGATTAGGGAAACAACCTCGGCTCCAAATCCAGGCTGTTGTTTGAAGGCTGTGCGTTATGCAGCCAGCTGATAAGCAGCAAGGACAAAGCATGCACTGGGGGAATGCTAACGATGCCCATGATGTCACATGGGCTAGATGGGCAACAAAACACACGGCTGCATGGAAATGCAGCGAAGTGCTGAGTCACACACATGCACGTGCAGCAGCCGCAGGAAAAGCAAACATGAAAGAGGCGCGCTTGTGCGCTGTACGCACAGCACGCCTCTTGCTGGGGGATTTGGAGTTCAAAAGATGTTTTATTTTAGGAACAGCTCCGGGTTAGTCACCCTACATCGGTGACAGACGGAGAAACAGGTTGCAAATATCAAACACGTCACGAGCACAGCAACAAGCAGAAAACACAGGCACACGCACGTGCAGCAGGCTCCCATCACCTCCTAATTCTCAGAAATATCGAGCCAAATGGAGAAAGTGTTGCTTAAAGCGTGCGAGTTGACGCCTGCGTCACCAGCAGCTAAACGCACGATCCCGGCTCCGTTCGACAGAAACGATAAGAGACGCAGCTTCATTAACACACATGGCAGGGTGGCAGCAAACTGGGAGTATGAGGATGTGTTAAGACTGGGATGACCATAAACTGGTGCGTTAAAGTGGCCCAGTCAAAGTCCAGACCTAAATCTGAACATCTACAGCTAAATTTGAAATATACTGAGAAGAAATTCTCTTCATTCAGTCTGAAGAACAATATGCCAAGAGGAGGATTCACAAAACAGTTTATTTGACCCAATTTTGAACATTTTCATAAATATTTGAAACATTTTGCGAAAGGTGATGATAACATCTACCTTTTATAACATTCAGGACAGTTTTCCATAAGACATTAGTGTACCAGGTTGATTTTTCTTTCTTCTCTGAAATGTTAACCGGTTTTCAGCACACAGTATTTTCCCATTAGGGTAGGGGTTAGGGTTAGGGTTAGGGTTCTACGTTGACACAGCAAATCCAATTTGAGACACTTCTATATGTGTAACTAAACTGGACAGATATCTGTCTGAACGGTGACGTCGTATTTTGTCCGACTTTTATGTCATTGATGTGAGAAGCTCATTGTGATTCTGCATCAGCAAAAGCCAAACGCGGTAAATCGGTGTGATTCTGTGATCATCCTGTTGGCTCCAGCCTAGAAGACTTTATGCATCCTAAAGGTAAAATCCATATATTTTGTACAGGTTTGGCTTTAGTACTGCTTTCAGTACGTCGTCCCTTCAGCAAACGGCAGGTTTTTGTCTTTATACTCCAAAAATCGATTTATACTCCTAAAAACTAGGAGTATAAAGTTTTTGCCTTCATACTCCTAAATGATTAGACATAATCATTTAAGCTTGATAACCTAAATTATTATTAATCATTTCAGCTCTAATGTGTCTAAATAACGTGGTTAATCTGTTCGGAAATAAACTGAAACCTGAACTCTGAAATTCTCTCATAAATCATCAAATAATTTCATGGGCCAGCCAGAACATGTTGGTGAGGACACCTGTTTGAAATTCATAATGAGGAGCCAGGGGAGACGACCACACACACACACACACACGCACACACACGCAAACACTCACTGTTGCCCTGTTCTTGGCTGCGACTGAGCCGAGTTGCAGGTCAGACGAAGGCTAAGAATAAACTCACCCTGCTGAGAGCATCCCTTCATCTCACACACAGCGAGTTCACTATTCCTTTTACCCTTTCCATCGACACACACACACACACACTCATATTAATTCAAAACAGCCAGAAAGGAGCAGAGGACACAAAGTTAGAGCTCCACACTGAAATCTAAGACGCTCGTCGACTCCGCTGGGGAATCAGCCAGAGATGGATAAAAGAAGCACTAATTGACTGAGCACATAGAGAATTAATTACTTCCTGCAGCACATAATGGGGTCACATCGTGAATAAATACAGACGCACACATAGGTTCACCCAGAGTGACCCTGAATAATCCCCCCGCTCCTCCGCAGGTCACCCACAGAGCTGCCTCTAGTGTCAAAGTGTGACATTTTTCTCATGATATTCAGAGAAACGCTGCTTCTTAAAGAGCACAGCAGCAGGAAACAACTTCTGCTTAACCCTTAAACTGCTGATGCTGCGCTGCGTCTCTGTGAGAGCGCCACTTCATGCAGCCATGTTTCAAGCTGCGCGCTCGTAGTTCCCACAGCGGGGGTTTCATCATCAGGGTCGAGCCTTTCCTTCTCAAAGTGACGATGCAGAGCGGATTTCTTCACCCTGAAGGGAAACTCGTCATTCATTTCCTGAATGTTTTAAACTGCCTGCTTGCACACATCTTTCAGGAGGCACTCCTTCATGTCTTAGTGCTGAAAGGAGCCTGACCTTTGACCTGTGACTAAGAGAAAACAACATGTTTTCTCCCACGTAGAGTGTGGATCTGCACCACCATTTTGTGATTTAAAAGAGGAACTCTGCGGGCGTTTTCACACACCCGATAGTCCGGTAAACTTGCTACAACATGTTACATTTTCAGCTGCTGTGGTTCGTATTCACACTACACTGAGTCAAACCAACCGAACTAACCGAAAAACCTATTTACCCTCCTCGCCTGTGGGGGCGCTGCACCAAGAACAACTGAAGGAATCAGAACAAAAACCTCTGAAGACGCTGAGCACAACGTCCTTCTTCATGAAATGTAAAGAAAAATGGAGAAATCCCTGCAACCTACAGGAGAAAAGAGACGTTGCTGACTTATAAAAAATATTCACCTCCCTGCATTATGATAACGTTTTGTTACAGCTTCATAAATGTCTATTTTTGGTTTAACTGATAAAATCCCAACTAAATACTCTGAAGTTAGGAGATGAGTTACGGTTTCTACAAGGGGTGGAAGCTAAGGTTGAAAAGCTCATGTGTGTTTTGACAATATGATGAAATCACAGCGCCATCCAGTGGCCTGGCATGTCAGCTACAGCAGATTCAAGATGTCTTGGTGCAACGTGTCCCCAATACACATCCAAAAATACTGACAGTTTCTAACAGGTCACTCCCCACTTCACACCTACTCTCCAACACTGCTTTCTGACTGCAGCATTTAAATCTCCTGATAAAAATGCATGTTTCCCTGGAACCTGCAACGAGCTGAAGCTGAGATAGCTCCGGTTTTTCCCACTCCAGAGTCGTTGCTTTCAGCGAACACTGTGAAGAACCTGAGTTTTAAACAGAAGAAATCTGTTTGGTTTACTTCAGTTTTTATATGTTTGTAAAATAAAATCCGCCCAAAATGTTAGCTGAATAAATCACGAGAGGCAGAGTCAGGGAAGATGACATCCGAAATAGCAGAAGGTGAAGAGATGAGAAATGAGGTGCCAGGGAGAGGAAGGTGAGGAAGGTAAGACGGAAGAAAGTCTGACAGTATAAATATGCAAAGGTTAATGCAAATTAGGGAAAGGTATAAACTGACAGCAAGGTGGAAGTAAAGGTGAAGGAGGGAAAAGGAGCAAGACTGAGAAAACTCACACTAAAAGGCAGGAAATCTAAAAATATACGACACAGAGGCAGGAAGAGAAACGGGTAAGAGAATATCTGTTCATAAAAATATGAAAAAATGGTAACATAAAACATAAATATTCACAAAAAAATAGAGAAAAGGAGAAAAACAAAACAAAAAAAAGTTAATATATATAAGAATAAATAATCTGTTGTTAACGTTGGTAAAAAATAAAACAAAAAATATAAACAGAAACAAAAAACAACAAAAATGTGAAACTTCTGCATTCAAAGTCCAAACGCGTCGAACTTGAAGCGTCGAACGAGTTTCTGACTGATTTGGTGTGACGTACCAATAGCTCTGACTGCATCCAAATTCCTCTACAGAAGTTCAAGTGAAAAGGCTGTTTCTATGCTAGTTGTGCTTTTTTATTTTTATTCTTCGTCTTGTTATAATTTTGTGACGATCCTTTTGGCTTCTATTGCAGAATAAACTTTAAAATCGATCCACAATCAGCAGCATCGATTATTATAAATGAACAGAGCGCTGCTGCGTGGCGTCTACGTTCTTCAACTACGCATTCGGGTTTGAACAGAAGTCGCATTTAATTATCCGTGTGAACGATGACGCAAGAAATGAAAGGATTTAATGTAGCATCTCGACCTGCCGTGTGAACAGCACGGCAGGTCCAATCACACATCTGGTGATTGGACGGAAACACGAGAGGAGTGAAAAGACGAACACATTGCTGCTTAAAACGGCAAAACACAGAAACTAAAGACAAACACGAAAGAAAATGAGCCACAAAAAGAGATTAGAGAGAGACTACTAGAGGGATGAATCGATATCCTGCTGAGGTCTCCTCTCAGTTCATTCCAGCTCCTTTACATGAAAACAGCAGAATATTGATCTTTTTTTGTTCCTTAAGCATCAACCTTAAGCTTTCCTAAGCAGCTCCCAGCTTTTGTCCCTCATCTTTTAGTCCAAGCTATCCTCTCTGTTTATCGAAGAATGAGCCTAAAAACAGGAGAGAAAATGCAAACAGGCTCATCAAAAACCACAGTTTGACTAGAGAAACACTCCTGTTTGATTTTATAACATTAACTCATCAATCTCTGGTGCAAATAATAATAATAATAATTCAATTAGCGTCCCTAATTAGACGACATCTGAGACAGGCAGATGTCTGTCTCTGTACATTAACCACAGCAGCCATTTAAAATTAAGATCATATTAAAATAATTAGACGCTCAAATCTGAGGAAACATCGACCTGATTTGAACTGGAGGACAAAGGAATGCTGCAGCGGCTAAAGCTCACCAAACGCCGCTTCAATCTTTCCATGCAAAGATTGGAAAAGATTTATAATCCAATTAGAACCGAAAAATAATCAATCAAACCCAGAAGGTCCTGCCGGGTTATTTCAGCCCTGATTTGTTGCTTTGCACTGAATAAATTAGCGCCATAAACTGCCTTACAGACTGGACATTTCTTGTCTTTAACCACGCTTCTCAAGCATTCCTCAGTTTAATTCCAGTTGAGCTCATTTTCAAAGTGGTGCATTTTGGAAATGCACCACTTTGAAAATGCTGCTTTAAAGCAGCAGCAATCTGACGCAATAACACATAAATAAACTGCCCCAGATGTTATTGCAATAAATAATAATATTGTCGTTTCGAGAGCATTTTTAAGTAATGTAATGTTAATAATGGCATGATAATGCAAGAGCAGAGTCTCTGAGACCGATAAACTTTAAACTCTAATGAGTATTTAACACAGGAACTGGAAGACATTTTAAATGTCTAAAAAAGAAACATTTCATAAACTAATGATGAAATCTATAAACAAAACTGTCCTTCAAAAAAAGGGCTAGACTGAAGAGTTTCGTCATCCAGTTTTGGTAAAAAAAAATAAATAAACAGAGAAAAAGGGGAAGCAACAAATTCTGCAAATGGAAATGAATGAGCTCGTTTTAATTTATTGTGTGATTAATTGATCAATTGCAACAGACCTAAGGGGCAGTATAAGTATTACTGTTTTCCAGCCACACCGTGTCAATCAAGTATCTATGTTACGTTCAGCTGCTATGAAAATGCTCCATGTATCAAACTTGGGTTTCTGTCTCTTTAAGAAGCTCCAGCTCTTTTCGACACTCGACTTCAGGAAGTCAACACAACAACATCACAACAACATTCCTCCGTTGAGCATTTACAAACGTTCCATCAGGTGTTTGCTAATTGCTGCTGGCTAGTCTCCAGGAGCTGAGTGGGGGTGTGGAAGGCTGAGCTGGCTCCACCCACAGCTGAATGGTTGCCATGGAGACTAAAGGATTTCTCAAACATTCATGAAAGAATCAAAGCACTCCATGTATGTTTTTGATGAGGGGATAATTTTAAAACATGATGTAAAACTCAAAAAAGTGGACTTTACATGACGCTGCCCCTTTAAGACTCTTCACATGGATGACCGAACGGCTTTGGAACAATTTAAAATACAAAGTTAAACAGCCCTCAGTAAATATTCTCACTCTTTCTATCAGGGAAACTCAGAGCTGAACCCACAAGCCGTTACCTTTAAAACCGTGCAAATAGTAACGAGGAAATAGGCGTTTATAAACCTTTAACCTTCAACACCGTGAGCAAGAATCAGCGACGATGTCCCGCTCTCTGTTTGCGAACACAGAGAGAGGAAGAGGAACTTTATGAGCCCTGCGGGCCCCAAGGAAACTGCAGTCCCAGTCGCTTTATGTGTTGGTCAATTTAACACTGCTAACATCAGCAGATTAAAAATGCATGTGCCCAAGGACGCTGGAGAAACTCTGAGTGTGTGTGAGTGAGTGTTTAATGACGACAAGCACACCATAAACAGTAGGGCTATTACACCAGTGCCCAGCTTTTAAAGGGAAATCCTTCTGTTAAGTTTAGTTTTAGCAAATAAGAGAAATAAAAAGAAAGTTAAAAAAACTCAGCAGATGTCATGGACTCACATGGTTTCATCATTCTGAAACTCCAGCTTTCCAGCAGCCATTTCGTAGTCCTCCCCTCCTTTAGCTGTCCCATCCAGGGTCCGATAGGGGACGGCGACCAGACCCCGGGCCCCCGACGTCCGGAGAACCTTCACCTCCATCACGCCCACGCTTTCACTCACCCTCTGACTGGCGCCTTCGAATGTGAAGATACCTGGAGACAGGATGGGGCAGATAAATACCTTCACAAAGAGGAAGATTTATCTCAGACTCTAAATCATCAAGACTTTGTGTCCATTTAACATTTTTATATAGAGCTGGGACTTTAAAGATTTAATTTTGATTAATTAAATGCATAGATTTTAATCGCATTTTGTCCATCCGGAACATTTGTATTTGCATGTTTCATGTATTTGCATGAAAAAGTTAAATGACTATAAATACGCTTCCTGTACAAAGTAAATTGTGAATTTGGGGGATGTAGGAATCTCTAAAGATGGTTTTAATTACAAAACATCCAAATGCAACAAAAACAGCACAATTTATTTATTAACTTATGATTTAGATGTACTGTTCTGATTTATAGAGAATGTATTATGCTTGTTTCTCTAGTCTAAACCCACTGGGAGTTAGCATTTGCTTAACCTAAGTTTCAAATCTTCATCTGGATATTTTTGCTTATTTTAACTGTACAAAGTTCTTTAAATGCCCTGTGAGTAGATATATTTGCCCATTTCTTCATAACAACTAGAACTTCAAATATCTAGTAAGTTATTTTTCGCGATTTGCCGTCTATTAAAAAGAGTTTCATCAGATTGAACTGAAGTAAAACATGCTTCTTGCAATGGAGGGAGTAAAATTACCGCAATAACCCCACATTGCTTGGAAAGTGCAACGTCTCCCCTTTCAGAAACTGTGGGAAGTTTTCAAATAGCGCAAAGTGTGGCGGAATCACGGTACTGCAAGTTTGGCTCGTAAAAATGTTTCGCCTGCGACGCCTTTCGGCCGACGAGGGTTAAAAAAAACAATCTGATGTTTTTGACGTTCGGAAAGACTTTTGTTGTGTCTGAGTTGCGCTAAAAGGCGTTAGAAGCTGTTTAACACTAAAATAGTATCTCAATGCTAAACATGTTCATGTTTCCAAAGAGGTTCCTGAAACACGTCAAATGGGTTGAACAGTTTGTGAATCTTTAGAGAGACAATGCTGGTTGACATCAAGATTATGAAAGAAAATATACTTTTCTATTCTTATTGGACACGTCCACAGCATGTAAATATGGAAAGACATTATTTGTTTATCACTGATGTGTAAAAGCTTATTAAAAGTGGATTCTTGTTGATCTTTGTAGCAGAATTTCAACACATTTCGAATAGAAATAGCAACAATTTGACCAGTGGAGTCAGTTGAAAGGATACATTGGTCTTTTTTTTTATTTCAGGGAGCTTTCTGTGTGATTTTTGTTTGCTAGAGATTCGTCTCACCTGCGTGGTCGTCGTCGTAGATGGTTACCGTGGCCGTGTGGTTTTCTCCCAGCACGGCTTTCGGGGTGGCGCTGGCATCCAGCGGGGCGGCGCCGATCTCCGGGCAGCCGACCACGCGGGGGTTACTGAGGTGAACGTAGAAATACTCGTCCTCCTCAAAGATGTCATCGTCGATGACGCCAACAGTAATCTCTGGAGAAAACAAAAACATCATCGGGACATCAGATCCGGTCTGTTAGCCGCCTCAAAGCCTCCGATAAAACTCTTGATCAGTTTGCATTTCTTTTTATAGAAAGTAGACCTCGCTCCAGGCTTCTGAGCTTAGCTGTGTCTCTTACCTGGACAGGAAAAACTTTGGTGCTCAGTTTTTATCTCTTCTTGCCAGTAGAAAGTTCACCTGGTCTGATGCTTTTCTGTCCCTTCGCTGGAAAAGCCTCTGATGTAGATGCTGCTGCTGCTACAGAGTTGGTGTTTGTTTCTTTTCATGGTTTCTGGATGTAATTGTCTGGACTGGGTCACTATGCTGTTTTTTAATATTATTTTATTCAGCCCCCAATTGATTCAGATGAAGGCTTTTATTTTTAATTTGCATTCATCTTCAAATAACCAAAGTTTTACATCATTTTGCAAGAGTGACATCTATCCATTTCCAAACATAAAATGATTTAAATCGTACTTTTCTTGCTCCAAACTGACTAAAATGTTTGCTATTTTTTTCAATAAACACTTGAGAAATATTTATTTTATAGGGCAAACCCTTCCCAAGTTTTGGCTCTGCAATAGTTTACACGTTTCTTTCTAACATAAAAATTATAAATAAAAAATCTGACCACTTCATTGGTTTTATTAAACTGTTACATCATCAAGTCAGTAAAGAAAATTAAAACATCACGGTAAAAGCTTTTAGTAAAAATATGACTTCATTTTGGCCAACCTGTCAGAACATTTGGACACCGAAGCCTTAGAAAGTACAACCTGGTTCTCTGGGATTCTCTGTTAAGAAGGAGTGGTTCCTCTCCGCTGTCGCCACATGCTTGCTTGCTCTGGGTGAGAAATTGTTGTTTTTTCCAACTGGATCTGAATCTAACTGGGATTTTATTAAAAGAAACTGGATTGACTTGAGACTGAATGTGGTGCAAACTGATTTCATACAGTTGGATATAAACCGGACGCTTGTTTTGCAGACTCGACGCGGTAAACAGAACATGCAGTCGGGCCGCAGGGCTGCAGTGACTTCCGCTGTCTGAGCAGAAGTCTCAGTGACACCGCTTTTGAAAACATGTCATGAATGTTTATGTCACTCGCGTCGTTACCTTTGAGGGTCTCTCCAGGCTTAAACAGCAGCGTTCCTTCAGCAAACTCATAATCTGAGCCTGCGTTGGCCGTGCCGTCCTCTGTGCGATAATCCACCTGCGGCAGAACGCAGAGAAAGAGGAAAATAAAAAGAGGGATGAGATAAACGATAACAGATATATGAAGAGGGTGGATTAAACAGAAAGGAGAGAAACCGCCTCATTAAACTAAGCCTTATGGTCAGATACAACTAAATAATTAATCATTACAAGATGGCACAATAAAATATTCTCTGTAGTCTGTTTCTGTCCTTCACATTTATATGAAAGCAAACTTTAAAAACAGGAAAGAACAAGCAAAGCGACCCTGAAACACGGTTCCGGCTTGCAGGAAAAGCCGAAGTGAGTGTTGGTGGTGTGACTGCGCTAATTTATTTCTATTTTTAGCTCTTCATGAAATGTGTATGCTCTTAGAGAGACTCTGAGTTTAATTTATTTTCAAAAACACTCATTCAGATATTTCTGGTCCTGTCCCGAGGCTTGGTAATATTTCAACATTTCCAGACATGCAGGCTGCTGGTTTCATACATTTTCGATGAAAATGTATGAGATTAATCCTTTTAGTAATTTGTTTGGCAGACAAAAACGCTGCAAATGTAGTTGCAACATAAAAACAATTCTGCTTTTTGTCTAATTTATCTCTACTATTTCTCATAACCATCCGACGCTCTCAGTCGCTGTTGAAGGATTAGCATCGCTGCTCGACAACAAGGAGTTAGAAAACCCATTGGTATTTATTTGGAGGCAATACTATCAACTCATTTCAAGAAAACTGGATTTGTTTTTTCCAACTTGTGCAAAAAGATTTAATCAGCCACTTGAGCAGAGAGAGAAGGAGGAAGGATCAGAATGGATGTTATCCCCTACTCCAACGTCTCTCTGGCTTTCTAACTACACATCCAGACAAATTGAACTCTGGTATTCTGATTTCCGAGTCAGAAAAATCCCCACTTGAAAAGCCGATCAGTTTTTCAAACGCTGGTTTTGAGATCCAATATGGCCGCTCCTCGCATCAACAGTAGGGAGTTGTGGTGGAAACATGTTAATTTTACTAAACACAACCTGTACCCACAAATTGCATCACCTGTAATTCTAAACTGAACAAATTTAAAATACATTTTAACACGATGTTCGTAAGCAGTTCTACGAACAATGGCTCCTTGGCGTCGCCATATTGGAATACTAACTCCTGGATTGTTGTTAACCCGGGTTTGACATCATTCCCAGATCCAAGGTCCAGCATCTCAGCTGAACAGAACGAAGTAAAAGGTTTAAAAAGAAGCGGCAAAAGCAAATGAGGTGGAGCAGCACCTTGCCAACAACTGATGATGTCATCCAGGACGTTTCACTGTGGAATATCGTCTCTGCGGTTTGGACATTTGAGCTGCTAGCATCTCAGGACGGTCCTGAGATACAGCAGAGGGGTTCTGCAGGTTTCACCAACTCAAATTAAAAAATCATTTTTAAGACCATTTAAATTGAATTTAAGACCTGTATCACAACAGAAACATACAAACGAAAGCTTAAGCTAGCTTTTTTGCACAGGATGAATGTAGCATCGTATGGGTTAGCAACAGAAGTGAGCCAGTGGCAAAGACGAACGTCGTCCAGAAATCTGGTGATAAATTTGAATTTACCCATGGTGGACTATAAAAAAGGCTACCTAGCTAGCTAGCTAGCTAGAGAATGGTATTCAAGCAGCTAATTAGCGATAGCTTCAACCACCGTACAGAATGCAACAAAGATGTCTGCATGAGAAACATAAATGTTTCTTCAGTCACTTCAGGGTCTTAATTTAAATTAATGTAAGACTTTTTAAGGATGTGCTGAAACCTTCTAGCAACAACCTTCAGTCAGAGGCCTCTTAAGATTAATTGCAAGACTGACTGCTACTGGAAATCCTTTCAGCAACAAAGTCTGTTTGAAGATACTTAGATGATGAGAGTAATGACATTTAATTTCCCTAAGTATTATTGAGTGAAGTTTGAAAACAACAACATTTATAGGCAAAAAGAGGAAAATTTCAAACACTCCAGACGGCGCATGCCTGTTTTCCAGGGCTGAGATCAAGCAGCGTCTCCTAAAGGACGAGGTTTTGGAAACGGGAAAGAAAAGAGGAAAACGTTCTTCCAGCTTGCCTCATATCTCCTCTATCATCTGTGCCTGGCGACAGCATCCAATTAGAAAAGAAAACAAGGATTTTCACGTCTCCTGGAGGTGAAAACACTTCATGAGAGAGATCAGATGAAGACAAAAGTGCTGGAGATGTGAGCGATCACTTCCCCAGGTGCCTGCTTTTATTTCTCACTACGTCTGTTAGCCTCCGCCCCCACAAACATTTTAATCCCAGCGGACTGGGATTAATTTGCTCTGATAGAAACTCACTTTGACAGTGACTCCAGGGTCTCCTCCGTGTCTGGCGACAGTCAGATTCAGGGAGCCGCAGTTTTCGAAGCACTGGTACAAAGACGGCTCAAACTCCATCCTGATGGTGTGAGGGTCGTCCTCCTGAGTCTGGGTCTCGTTGCTGCTCACCACCTGAAGAGTAAAATAAAGAAACACGCCGGTGAAACGCTGCCTAACGGCTGAAGGTTAAAGGTTACAGGTCTCAGACCTTGCGAGCCTGGTCGGCGGCGTGCTTCTTCAGGATGTTTCCGGCTCCGATCATCATCCTGGTGGCCTGGATGCGATAAAACGCTCGGCTTTTCTGCTGCTGCATCAGAACCTGATCAGAAACGCAATCAATAACCAAACACACAATCAATAATCAAGCAGAAAATCAATAACCAAACACACAATCAATAACCAAACAGATAACTGTAGATAACTGGATATGTTCTGTTAAGATTAAACAAACTGTTATTGTTTGAGTAGAAGAAAGAAACTATTTTCTTCCAGGAAAATGTTTTATTTTTTCTTTTGAGTTAAATATTTAAATTTTTTTATTTGTCACAACCACAAATGATCCATTATGACTAAACATAAAAGTAATCAATAAATGCGACGAAAGAGGGCAGTCTTTCTCCAATTAATGTTTTATATTGAAAAAAAAATACAAAGAAATAAAAAATAACTTTTTTTATTTAATCTTCATCCAGATTACATAACATCACCTTCTAAAAACAATGACCAAAAGCTATTTTAACAAAAAGTGACAAAGGAAGTTGTAGATATTTAAAGTAGATCATCAAATTTATTTTAAAAAATATTTAAAACAAAGACGAGCTGAGTTAAATTACTTTTTATTTCTTAATTTTATTTGACCTTCATTTATAAGGAAGCTGTTGTGATAAAGTTACAAACACAGAAACAAAACAAGCAGTTAGGGAAATTTGACTCAGTTAAATAAGCTGATAAAATATGAACTAAAAACAAGCTTTGTAAGAATATTCCTCTTTTTGAATGTAGAGTTTTACATTGACAGGGCAGAGTAAGAAAATGTTGTTTGTCCCCAAGTTTTGGCAGCAGTAATGGAATAAAATAAATAAATGGAAGAAAATATCCCAAAAGGAAAAACTAATCATCTTTTAGCCTAATAAGTGTTTGCAATAAATCTGAGTAAGTGTTTAACATCAGTGGAGGAATTTTGGCCCATTTTTCATTGCAAAATTATTCTAAATTAGACAGATTTTAGCATAAACATTTTTTAAGAGCTCAGAACTTTAATTAGACCACCTCAAAAATATATATATTTTAGCTATTCAGAAGCAGAATTGCTGAGGTTCTTTGCATTTGATCCAAATGCATTTAAGCTTAAGGTCTCAAACTGAAACATTCCCCTTCTGGATTTTCTGGTAGAGAGAAAAATTCATGCCTCCATAAATTACTGCCAGACCGTCACACTAAAACCACTTTTTTCTGTCTGTTTAATGTTTAATTCTCTGAGATGAGGTGAAACATTTTGTGTGTGGCTGTAAACAAACGCAGAAGAAATCTTTATGAGGCTAAATACATTTTCAAAACTCTTTAGTCAGCTTGACTTTTACCTCCTGCATGAAGCACCAGACTTTTAACTCTGAAATTTAAATCTAATGATGTTTATCAATCCAGTGGCATTGATTTCAATAAAACTGCATGGTTGAATAGTAACCTTAATGACCTCCCAAATTGAAAATGAACAAATTGGCTATCTTGGAAGTGAAGATCATTACATTAAACTGACTCTGTTGGCTGGGAACAATGTAATTAATGTAGGTTTAGGCAATGCGGTGCAGCTGAGTCCTGAATCAATCTGCAGCAGTTTAGAGGGAGGCCAATAGTAGGTGTTTTTACAATAGCAATCAGTGACAGAAGTACTATAAAACATCAGTACTATAAAACATCAGTACCATAAACATCAGTACTATAAACAGTTTCTCATAGTGTCTCCTAAAGCAGCTTGTCCGTAGGCCTTATTTCAAAAAGTCAATTTAAAACTTTGAGACAGAGCTGGGTATCATTTCAAATGATATACGTCATTGGACGCTTTTTTTCTTTTTTGATCAGAGTCAAGCTAGCACCTAATAAAGACTCAGGCTAGCAGAGTCAAGCTAGCAGCTTTTCAAGAGTCAAGCTAGCAGCTTCTCAAGAGTCAAGCTAGCAGCTCTTCAAGAGTCAAGCTAGCAGCTTCTCAAGAGTCAAGCTAGCAGCTCTTCAAGAGTCAAGCTAGCAGCTTTTCAAGAGTCAAGCTAGCAGCTCTTCAAGAGTCAAGCTAGCAGCTCTTCAAGAGTCAAGCTAGCAGCTTTTCAAGAGTCAAGCTAGCAGCTTTTCAAGAGTCAAGCTAGCAGCTCTTCAAGAGTCAAGCTACCAGCTTCTCAAGAGTCAAGCTACCAGCTTTTCAAGAGTCAAGCTAGCAGCTCTTCAAGACTCAGGCTAGCAGCTTCTCAAGAGTCAAGCTAGCAGCTTTTCAAGAGTTAAGCTAGCAGCTCTTCAAGAGTCAAGCTAGCAGCTTCTCAAGAGTCAAGCTAGCAGCTTTTTAAGAGTCAAGCTAGCAGCTTTTCAAGAGTCAAGCTAGCAGCTTTTCAAGAGTCAAGCTACCAGCTTCTCAAGAGTCAAGCTAGCAGCTTTTCAAGAGTCAAGCTAGCAGCTTTTCAAGAGTCAGGCTAGCAGCTACTTGTCAATCAAGCTTTGAAACATAAAAGGACAGGTTTGTCTAAAAGATAAGATTGTACCTGATAATTAGCCATCTCGATCAGCTGCTCCATGTCCTTGTCTGGGTGTCTCTGCTTCAGCTCCTTCAGTGTCCTCGCCATGTCCCTCCTGGCCTCATCATCCTCATCCTTCCCTCCCTCCATCATCCCTCCGTCCATCCCGCTGTGGCAGTTCAGCGCGATCTGTCCATCTAGTTCCAGCATATCCATCTTTGTGAATCCACCCGGCCCCAGCGCTCCTCCTCCGTCCATGCCGCCGATCCCTCCATCTCCCTCCGTCTCAATGATGATGCCGCGGTGCTTGTCGGCACGGTAACGCTTGCGGACGTACTTGTAGAAGAGGAGGCGCCGGTCGGCCACCCAGGCTTGGACGACGCAGAGGGGAAAGCAGAGGAAGGTGAGCACAGCCTCCCAAACCTACAGAAGAGAAAAGACGAGGGGGAAATGTTTTTTTTTTTTTTTTTTAACAAATTATGTCAATCGATTAATCACATTCTAGCTCTGCGATTAATCACAATGCCTGACTTTATAAGCATGACATATATATATGCACGCAGTTGCCTGAATGGTGTCTCCTTCTGCCAGACTTCAACCAATTAAAATACACATAGATAGATTAATCGATTAATTTAACAAGTTGAAATACAGTGAACCCTCGATATAACGCCTTCACCTTTCACGGTCTCGCTGCTTCGCGGATTTTTTGTGCAGTTTATTTGTTCCACAGTGCATTGTATTCTGCATCCTGATTGGCTAAACCGTTTCTCCGCTTCTTCTCTACCTGTGTGTTGCGGTTTAATACGTACACGTTCGTAAAACAGCTTGCCAAATTTAAGTTTGCAAATTCTCTTGCAATTCCATAATGTCGACAAAACGTTCTGCACCGACAAAAAGGCTCTTGCGGTCGGACCCAAAAGTCAGAGGAAGATGCTAAAGTTAATTCTGGACATGCTACTCAAACATAATCGATGCTGGCATTTCGGTTTATAAGAATCTTTTTTGCCCAGAAGAAAAAAGAGCGACAACAACGACCTATTACTATGTTCTTCTCTTGAGAAAACACACCTGCACCGCGGGCTTTAGAAGAAAACACGCTGCAGAGTGGAGTCAGGATGCAGCGGCTCAGTCAGAAGAGCAGTGAAATACATGTGAGTCACTATTTGTCCTGCTATACTTTGTATTTTTTTATAATCATTTTCCATTTTCTCCCGTTCTAATCCAATGACTTGCGGTCCTGATCTCCGCAATTTGAAGCCTTCAGTTCGTATTGATGTTTTTTTTTTATTTTACAGTACAATAGTTATTTGTAAAAAAGCAACAAAAAACGATTATACAGTACTTTTATTTGTTAAACAAATGCTTGGGCCTGTAAAACGGTTTTGTTCTTTGGTTTCAATGTATTGTGGAGTATTTCATTGCATAAGTATTGTATAAAAAATAAAGGCTACTTACTACTTTGCGGATTTCGCCTATCACGGGTTCTACTGTAATGCAATATAAATCAGCATAACGTTGACCCTTCCTCACCTCCACCTCTCCAGGAGAAATCACGCTCAGAATCATGTAGAGCCAGATGTAGGCGAACACGCTCCACGCCGCCGTGACGAAGAACACCCGAAGGTGTTTGATCTTCCTCGTCTCTCCGTCGGGAACCACGTACACGCAGAGTGCGATGATCACGAACATGTTGAAGGCGGCGCTGCCCACGATGGTGCTGGGGCCCAGAGACCCGGCCTCAAAGCCGTGACCGCACACCTGCAAGTCGGAGGTCAGGAAATGGGACCGTTGCTCTGGGTTTCATGGCGTCTGGTCTGCTGGGCAGCTACCGATGGACTTACCTCAATAACGGACAGCAGAATCTCAGGAGCGCTTGAGCCCAAAGCCATGAGCGTAAGATTAGAAACGGTTTCGTTCCAGATCCGGACCGTAGCCGTTGTGGTTTCACCATTTGGCTTTTTTATTGTGATCTCCTTCTCTTGGGATGTTATGACCTGCAGAGAAGAGAAGAGGCAGCAAAAGGAGTTTAAGTTTATTCCTTTTTTGGAAGGCACTGTGGAAGCTAGAGGTGTCAGATAAAGCATATTGTGGTATTGATCTGTAAATATAAAGCCAGTATCACTGATATTGATACCAATACTTTTATTATTACTTAGGTTTGATATATCGTCAAACTCCTTGCTTTTGTCTTTTTTTAAGAGGTACATCATTTTATCGGTGCCGATTTTCTTAAATTTGGGAGATCGGTGATCGGCCAATACTTATATGTGAAGCCGATCGTATGTCCTGATTTTATCTACTTTGGCAAAGGTAAAAAAATCAGCCACCAGGTCATGTCTGCATGTTTCCAGTTAGCAACAGTCACTCCACTGTCACCAACTCAGCAACATTCTTGCTGTATTTAGCAACATTTCAGACAAAAAATATATAATTTTGACCAAAATTGGAATCAGTAGATTCAGGTTTTTCAATGATCGGTATTCGGCGATGGCCAGAAAACTGCAATCAGTGCATCCTTTGTTTTTTCCTATGAAATGTTTTGTTAAATCCTAGGATGGAATTTGGACAAAGTTTATTGGTGTCTACAAAATACTTTTGAATTTGAGAGCAAATCAAAGCAAAATCTTTTATGAGGAACTGTTGAGAAACAATGCTGCAAAAATAAAAGAAGATTTAGACAAAATCTGAAACAAGAGTAACGATCTTGCCATGTTAGCATCAATCCGGTACTGATGCCAAGTTTATCAATATCTTTGGTGGATACATTAGCGTTTAAAGAGTAACATACCTCTATGGACGACATGAACCGGTCCGCTATGATGCTCATGCCCAGGAACATGTAAATAAGTGCCACAAAGTAAACGATTGCCCGTGCCACTTTGTCTCCCACTGACGGGTTCTGGGGGTTCCACACAGGAAGTACCACTCCTGAAACGCAAAAACAAAAATTAAAACAATTTGTCTTCACCAGCAGCCACTGGACAAAACCAGCTGACCAAACGTGTTGGAGCTCAGCTTGGGTTGCTAGGTAACGGGCGGAATTCCGCTGGGGTTGCTAGGTAACCGTGTGTTTCGCCCGCTGATTTGTGAGGTTTCATTTGGAAAGTTTTTGAAACCGCTCATTAACAAACAGCTGAGTGGATTTTTGTTGTTGTTTTGTTTGGGCTGATCTTCGGAGCATTTGAGACGCAAACGGAAGCATTAAAATGCACAAAATGTGAATTTAGGAACTGCTTAAACATTACAAGGCTGTGTCACTCTGTCGCTTCAGTGGCCCACCTTCCTGACAGGGGTCTCCGCTGGCCGTGCAGTTCCCCGAAGACTCTGCGAGGGCCGGAGCCGGGCACGCAGTCAGCACGGTGAGGAAGACGAGGAGGAAGAGCAGGGAGGAGGAGCAGGAGCGGAGGGAGGCGAAGGCAGACGCAGGGACAGGCATGGCCGCAGGAGCCATTGTTACTGCAGCATCCGGCCCGACGTTTAATCACTCGCTTGGGGTCAGCTCAGAATGGAGCGAGGTCCAAAACCTGCAGGACGACAGAGAGAAAAGCTTCGGTTTTATGACAGGAAAACGAGTCTAACAGCATTTTAATGAAGTGACGACGCTCTGCTCTACATCCGACGCCCCCACCGGCTTTTAGGGGAATAGTTGGAAGGTGATTTAAGGTGGATTCAAGCACATAAAATGAAAAAGTAATAAAAGGCGGGTCATTACATGGGAGAAAATTAGAGAGATTCTTTACACGTGATGTAAACTCTATTAAAGTCGTGGCCTGCAGCTGTACTGGACCCACAAATAAAAACCGTTTGAGCCTTCAGTAGATTGGTTGAGCCTGAGGAAAACACAGATAAAAAATATTAATCCTCTTTTACTTTTTTACCTCGGACAAAAAGAGACAATAAAAACATTGTTTTTGCAGCATAACCCGAAGATGACGCCGTGTTTTTATGTACGGTGCCCCGATATCTAATAATTTATATTCAGGAGGGAAAATTGTTGAAACATTTTGCTTTGCTTTACCATAAACAAAGCAAAACTTAAGGATGTTTTTAATTTTACCTCAGCAATCCTTGAAGGATGGAGAGATAAACCAAACAAATGTTTACCAGTTTTAAGATGTAATTTGTTATCCTATAAGACGTTACTTTTGTTTTGTCAACTAATTAAGTAGTGAATTAATTACTGACTCATAAACTGACCATTTGCTGACTGAACAACAAACTCAGAGCAGTTTATAACTGAACAAAAAAATATACATTTTCCAATTAAGATTAACAAAAAATTATAAAGCACCTTTTCTGTCCAGTTACTAATTGCTTATTCAAATAAATAATCAACAGATCAATTTTCACTTGCTGATGTCAGAGGTATTTTTTTTGCTACAAATGATCTACAAAGAAATGCTGCTTTTGCATTTTAAGCAATAAAATGTTTATTTTGTTATTTAAAAAATAAATTATTTGTTAATTTGCATCTTTTAATGTATTTCCAATATTGGATAAAATGTGCCAAAGTTTGCACATGACTCATCATCAGATTAATCTATAGTTTATCCACATGGTTTGGATTAACTCATATTCATGTGTGAGAACGGCCTAGTCAAAGTCCAGATTAAACCCAGTTGAGAATATGTGAATCGGTGTTCACAGACGCAGGGAGAGACGTGATGGATTCCATGTTTTTATGTTTCAAAGGCGTTTCACTAAACCAGAGATTATCTAAAGGTTCAGTGGATAAATTTAATAAAATCAGAAGCTCTGTCCAAACATTTCCTGTCAAAGTGCCAGGAAGTCTGTTTTTAGATCATTTTCAGTTTTCGTCAGACTCTGATAGTGTTCCTAAATAACCAGCTCGCCAAAATAAAAGCTCTATTCTAATGTTTGCCTAAGAGCATCAAACATGGAGGATTTGTTTTGTTGTAGAGAGAAAGAAGGCAAACAGAAACTCGCGAGCCACAGATTTTAGTTTGAGGTCGACTTTTTATGTGGATTCCTTTGACTTGATGTCGTCCCACACTGGAGAAACGGTGGAAAAACTTTAAAATTGATTTTTCAAAATTCCCCCCAGAGTCTGCTGAAAATAACGGCCTTCAAATGCGTCTTTCTTTGCACACAGATCATTAGAGGCAGACGTGTCTGTGTGCAGGCCGGTTTTACGTTGGGAAGCCAAACTGTGGCAATATGTTTCATTAATCTGTTGAAAGAGAAACCATTTTAAGATGTCGGGTCAAGTCAAGGCAAATAAATCCTCACAGTCACAGAGAAACAACCTCACTTCCTTTCTGACATAATCTCAAATACATTCGAACACACTGGACTCAAACTGCTGGCCCGCTTTTCTCAGAAACGCCAAGTACAAATAAGCGCGGTTAGTCGTCTGTGGTGACATCAACGTTGGGTCGTTCACCCCGTCCTCATCTGTCTTCCTGTTCCGACAGCAACCTGTCACTTCAATGCTCTGTTCGCGTCTCTCCTTTCTACTCTGTGATGTCAGTGCTTCTCTAACATCTTAGCCTGCAAGATTAAACAGAAACTGAATCGTCCCTTTCTTATCTGCATGGTCCAAATCTACTCGTTTAAGCATCTTTTCACAGCGCAGAATAATGATGAAATGCAGAAGTGGCTGTGTTGTTTTTGTCAAATGAGCAACAAATTGTGTTTTAGTGTGTTAACGTCCTTCCAAACTGCTGATGTGCGGCGCTAGCTTGAAGTGACGCAGTGCCAAACAACAAGCTGATGTGAGAGAATCAACTTCAGATGGAGAGAAAAAGTGTGAATGGTTTGGCGGAAAGTGTCCCCAAAATAAAGTTTTTATTGCTACATCATGGTTGAACAGTTAAACCTTGTGAAATAAAATGAGAAAACGGAGACTTTTAGCTGCTTCCGTTCACTATGTATTTAGTTTGTTACAGGAGTTGAGAGAAATAACAGCTCTGGAAAAAATTAAGAGACCACTTAAAATGATCGGTTTCTCTGATTTTACTTTTTGTAGGTATATGTTGAGTATGTTGAACATCATTATTTTATTCTATGAATCACTGACAACATGTCTCCGAAATTCCAAGCAAAAATTTAGTATTTATGAGCGAAAATAACAAATGGTCAAAATAAGGAAAAAGATGTTTCATACCTTAAACAATGCAAAGAAAACAAGTTGATATTTATTCAGAAACAACAATACTGATGTTTTAACCCAGGAAGAGTTCAGGAATCAATATTTGGTGAAATAACCAGGAGGTTTTTAATGAGGTTCAGTGCAGTGGGCTCTTAAGTTTTTCCAGAGCAGTACGGTGGATTACCGTATTTTCCGGACTATAAGTCGCAGTTTTTTTCATAGTTTGGCCAGGGGAGCGACTTATACTCCAGAGCGACTTATGTGTGAAATTATTACCACATTATTATATCATATCACATGTTATTTTCACACTAAACCGCCAGAGGGCGCTCTAGGCCTGTGTTGATAATGTGTGTGGTAGAAGCTACCTCCGGAGTTAGCCGAGTTGTTTACAAGCGACACCGAAGATGAAGATTTAGTGATTTGGAGCGACACGGATGTTTTGGTAAACTTGTTAGCATGTTATTTATGCTATAGTTATCTGAATAACTCTTAATATGTTAACATACCAGGCACGTTCTGAGTTCGTTGTTTGTCATGTAGCGTTAGCATACCGTACAATTATTCAGCCTGTTGTTGCCTCTATTCTTTTTTTATTGCCTTTTAAGATGACATGTCTGTTATTTGATTAAAATACTCAATTATGGAAAGAATCATTACCTGCACCCCTGAAATTAAATGTTTGGGGGGGGGGGGGGTTTGTATAAAAACAAAATATGGCAGAATATGAATAGAGAAACAATAAAAAATCTTCATTTTGTAAACAGATGAAGAAGAAGATGAAGGCAGACGAAGGAGCATGTTTACAACCACTGGAGAGCAAATCACACACCAGCTTTGACCTGTTTATTGAAAGCAGTAAGAGCACTGACAGCGGCCGTCAATTCACATCAACTCAGCTGTACCTCACTGCTGTGCCTCTCTCACACACCCCCACACCCCCCCACACACACACACACGCACACACACAGCCTCAGAGGGCTCATGTCTCAGGGTTAAATGACATTTCCATTCAGCTTCTTCATACAGATTCAGCTGGTTTTCATCCATTCAGTCGCCTCTCTTCTCTTCTGCGCTGCGTTTTGGGGTCTTCATGTCCACCATATTGTGATATTAATAGTTTAATTCTCGTGTTTCTCCCTTTATCCTCCGTCAGGAAGAAAAACCCCACAGTGGTGAATGGATCAGGATTTATGTCGCCACAGGAATGTTTTATTCATTGATTTTTCTTCATCACTTTGAATTTGGGATCAGATGTTCGGTTTTGGAAATCTTTCTTTCTCGCCTTTAAAGATGTTGATCAGGCAGGTTATAGACGTTGATATGAGTTAGATTTCAACAATTCATACACCAAAGTATTCAGCTTCTTCTACTGCTATATCTTTAGGTAAGTTCATCTCGTCAAACTCAGTTTCATTTTGGGCCGAATTTAAAATCTGAATCTTCTTAAAGGGCCAGAATGTATTGATAAAAACAACCAAACTGTTAAAATATCAGCAAATAGCTGTTTGTTTCAGTATTCAATAAGCGTTTCTTAAAATAAAGTAATACTTAGCATCTTTGTGAGTATTTTTGTTTTTTATGGTGCTAATTTAGGAATATTTGTAAGGAATTTATATGATATTTCTCTCATGTATGATGTCAAACATGACTTTTTTATCAATCGCTGCATTGATGACGGACTATAGCTTCACATCAAGTGACGCTGAGGCAGCAGCCACTTAAACCCAACGATTTCTGCCAATTTTAAGAAGAAATGTGCATTAAAAATCAGAAAAAATGTGGAGACCTGTTGAGTTTTTTTTGTGGATTTTGTATGAATTTTGCAGATTTGTGAGAAACTGGAGGGACTAATTGATGTAACCTGGAGTCTAAAGGGCCACATAGAAAGCTACGGCGGACCAGATTTGGCCCTTGGACCTTGAGTTTAACACGTTATATACTTTTTGTAATATTTAAACTCTAATGCAGGTTTTGGCTCCACTGAAACACACTACTGCAGCCTTGAAACTAGTTTGACTGACTGATGATCATCACTGAAGCTCCAGGTCTTATAAAGTTTGGATGTGGGAAAGCAAAAACGCAATCAAGCAAAAGCGATTATTACTGGATGATGAAGAAATTACATTCATCAGTGGTATTCCTGGAGATGTTTAGTTGAGTAAAATTAGCAAGTGGCAAAACAAGGCGGCTTATTTGAAGAGAAAGAGTCAGGATTGGTGGATTAAACCCCAGAGATTATGCAAGAGATGAACTCAGACAAAGAATGTGAATCAGAGGGAATGAGTGCGTTTGTGGCTCAGACTTCGGAGCCGTCCAGAGGCTGAAAAGCTGATGAGATGCATAATTAGGCAGATTTAAGGGCGATGGTGAATGCGCCGCACTGGGCCACGTTAGGGGAGCTGCAAAGCGCTGCACGTTCTCCAGAGAGCGATCCGGATTTAAGAGAGAGAAACAAAGACAAACGGTGTCGAGAGGAAACTCGCCCGGACTCAAAGGGTTGGAGAAACAAGTTGCTTTGAAATGTTGAAATCTATAACAGCCGGGAACAGCAACTCAGTGGGCAGCAACTTTTAGACACCTTATCAAATTAGAGCCCGAATTAACGATAATTAATATATCAATTAATCACATAATAAATTAAAACAAACTCAGTAATTTCATCTGCATGATTTATTGTTTTTCTCTATATCTGCCAAAAACGGACCAAGTCTTCAGTCTGGAGCCTTTTTCTGTTTGTTTTGTTTCCAGAAATGTCATAATTAATTTTATTTGTCGTTTCTGTTTTATTTATTTTATATAATTAAAATGTCTTAAAGCTCCAGTGTTAAATGTTCATTAGAATGTGAAGATTATTAATCTTTGAGGAAACACGTTCTTCCATTATTATTCCATTAGCATTATGTAAATTGAAAATCATCTCAAAACAACAATATTATCGTTTTATCACAGTAACTTCTGGGACGATTTATCGTCCAGAAAAATCTCTCATCGTCACATGTCTGATAGGATAAGTGATCAATTATTCTGATGAATAATTGGATAAAAAAAAAAGAAGCAGATTCTACAAATATTTCAGTAAACCACTTTTAAGAAAAAATATTATATTGCCTAAAACTTTAATTTTAAAACATATTTCCATACAAATGTGTTTTTAATCTAAAATGTAAAATCTTGGATAACGGACTTATTACTGCACTGAATACTATTTTATTTTTTATCGTTTAATAATTGTTTAGCAAATGGGTTTTTTTGACTCCAGCCAACGATTAATCAATTACTAAATTAGTTGACAATTACTTCAATAACTGATTAATCTGATTAATTGTTTCAGCTTTGAATCAAATGTTTGCCTTTGGGAAACTTGCTGACAGATTTTTATTTCTCTTAGCAATACACGTTTGGCCAGCAGCTTTATTATCCACAGCAAACTGAATATGAGTGATGAACTGCGATAAATGAGACAAAGAGGACATAAAGATGGCTAAATGAAAACTGAGGTTTCTAAATCTGCTGCAGATTATCTGATAATATCAGGAATGTAAATGCATGCACAGGGTGGGCCATAAGTTTCCATAAAAATAAACATTTTGTATTGGACCACCGTTTTTATGTCTGTGGGACTCTGTGCAGTCGCTGCACGTCTTGGACCTGGTTGATCTGCAACATTTCCAGTTTTCTGTAAATAAGTTTCGCCACAGAGTCGTGTTTGATGCCGGTTCCATGTTTTCTGTTAAAGTTTCATCCAACCATGCGACCGCGTCCCGATCCAGCCGTCAGTATATTTAAATTGGTTCCTCTTTTGTCAAACATATCTTCTTGGGTTTCTGAAATATAAAAGAAATATACATTTTACATTCTCCTATGTATGGAAGCGTATGGCTCACCCCGTATGTCCTGAAACACGATGACGTCATGGACACCTCACATGTAATGATGGATGGTATGGACGTCAGCGCGGGTCACTGCGGCACAGGAAGTCGGATGAATCCAGAGCGATCGGGTTTGTAATCCCACGGTTTAATTTGGAAACAGTTCCTCTGTGGCTGAACAAAGTGAAACTGTTTCCTCAAGACAATAAGCCTCTTACTCACCCCTTAATTCAACTTTTCTCTAACTTTTTCATCTCCTGATATTTTAGGATTAGAGAAAGCGTGCTGTCAACGTTGTCACATTTTAAAAGTGTTGCATCTCCGCTTCTGTGGAAACGTTTTGTGTAGGCGCGGATGTCATCCAGATGAAGTTAAAAAGCTGCTAATGGGCTGTGATGAGAGAGAAGATGAAGCATGATATGATGATGTTGGATCTGTGTTCGGGGATTTATTCTCTAAAGTTCAGCCTTAGTTTGTCGCTGCAGCTGCTGTGGTTCTTACTGATTCTCATAAGCAAAAAAATATATTAAAAAGAAACAAAAATCAGCATAATTTTAGACAGAATAAAGGATAAAAATCCAACTTTCATTTTATTTAAAAGAGAAAAATGAATCTCATAATAGAAAATAATTGCAACACCAAAACTACAGGCATAGCTTTATTTGTTTTATTTTATTATTTATACTTTACTTATTTAAGTTGCTTAGAGTGTGTATTTTAGGGTGTCCTAACGAACAAGTGAAAAGAGGCACCCAACTTATTAATTTGAAGTAAAAGTTAATACATTTTTTGCCTTTGAAAGTCGTTATAGATTGCACTGACAACACAAATAATTTAAATGTCTTATTTAATTTATTTTTGCTTTACTTTGCACCAAGAACATACATTTTCTTTATCGCTTATTCTTAAAACAAGCTTTATTTAAAATGTACTATACAAGAGATTATATTTGAATGCCTATTTTATTTACGTGACATTAACAATACTCATTATTTTCTCAGTTCTTATTACGCGTGAAGATTTTATTTTGAAAATATAAAATAAAATTTTTAAAAAAATCTTCAAATCTTTCTTAGTAGCACCAGGAAACATGAAATGTTGACAAAAATTGTGATTTGTTTTATATTAAATTTTCCACTGATGTGAAACGTTTGATCATGATAGGATTGTGTCCTGTTTGCAGGATCTGGTAGAAACCTGGCAACCTGAACCGGCGCGTCCTTATTGGAGGCTCATACGTTAGCAGCTCCTCTAGATAAAAACAAAACTTTCATCTGCAGTAAAAGTTGGCATCAAATTAGGTTAAAATGCTTGTTCATGTATTCCCGAATCACTGAGGGTGAAAATTTAGTTGTGGCAAACCTTCATCCCTCCCTCCTCATCCTCCCCCCGGCCTGTTTCAGCTGGGCGAACTAAGACTCTTTTGCCTTCTTCTCCATTTCTTTCCCATCGGCATCACCCCATCTGTTCCCATCGCTCCGCTTCCTCCTCCTCTTCCTGTTCGCTCCTCTTTCATTTTATTCACCGTCCTTTATTTTATTTTTTCCTCATCCGGCCTCCCTTACTGTCTGTCCGCTCTCTGGGGCTCCGTGTAACAGCAGCGTTTCTTCAAAAAGGCCAAAATAAATCCCCTTGTCACTGGGCTTAGGGGAAAGATTGTCACAGGGAGAAAGAGGATGAAAGGAAGTAGAGAGTGGGAAAAAAAAGAGAGAAATCAAGCACATGGAGAATAATTAGAAGCTGCTTTAATCCCCCTCCCTGATCTTTATATATATATATATATATATATATATATATATATATATATATATATATATATATATATATATATATCCGCCCCTAGTGCAGCGACAAACACATTCAGAGTGGATACAACACGTGGCTTTACAGCTGCAACTCTTTCTTTTATCTGCTCACAGTGGAAGCATGTGATAATAAGTTGCTTCAGGGGGAAATCGTGTCCCTGATGGCAGCAATTTTCCACACCTTCCACGCTTCTGCTCTTCCATTTTATAACTAGTAGAAGTGTGGAATCATCAGTCATTTCTACATAGTTACAGATTTATTCTGCTTCTTCATCACATTTAAATGCTTCAGATCATGATGGCTGCCTGAATTAAGGAAGTGAGCTGAAAGATCTCAGAAAGCGACACATTGTCAGTCTGTCAGACTCCAGCAATGTCCTCAGAGAAGCAATTCCTGCTGCCGATAAGTCCAAGAAGGCGCAAGAAGCCATTCCATGATAGTCTGGAAACCAAAGTTGCAACATTTGTTAAATTTCCAGCTGGTGAAACACTTTATTGCATCAAGCAAACCAGATCCATAAAATGAACCTGAAGGGAATCGAACGCCTCTCCAAATGTCAAACAGTTTGTTCGAAGTGGACTGAACAGGGCTGGTGTAAACGCAGCATGAAGCCGACCGATAACTCCTCTGCAAACCGAGATATTCTGAAGTCAAATGCAAAGCTGTCTGTCTGCAAATGGGTCAAAACGAAGCAGACTGGGAAGAAGAGAGGGCCAAAGTTCTTCCATTCAGACAGAAAACGACTGATTTAGATTATAGAGCTGAAGTTTGTTCTACAAGTTAATGAGTAGAACATGTAAATAACTTAAATAGTGTCCTAAAGATCATACCTAACGTGTCACACTGCAGTCGGCCTCGGCTGAAAGCTGTGCTCCGTTTTAGGACCTCTGCTGTGAGCTCGTCCTGTTTTTATTGTAATCCCCTCTTAACAATGTAATGTACAAGGAAAACCCTCTTATCTAATTGATTTAGTTAATGCAGGCCTTGAATAATCAGCCAGCATTTCTCCCATCTGCCGCACTCACAATAACCCAAACACTAAATGGATCAACCGCTCATTTCATATCCAGATTGTTAATCACATTAACTCTGCTCACCCATTAGTCACTCTGTCCTTTGTTTTGTTTTTCTGTTCTAATCTTTCACTCTCAGTTGATTAAACGCATATCTGACTGGTTCACTCCTGCGCTGTCCGGCGCACGTCTTCCGGATCACAATGAGAGATTTTCACGCTGCGGCAAAAATGAACTTTATGAATGTTTAATTTACAGACGGCAGACAGAGGCTCATAAATACCGGACTAATAACAGCCCGGCGAATCCAACTGCAGCCGCAGAGCCTGATCAATGTGTTTAATGATCTTTTGACAAGTCTGAATCATCTCCAACAGCCTCGGTAGTGACGTTTTAGAGGTTTGCATGAATTTGCAATAAAATTGTCTCCCGCAGGAAGTCGTAATTTACAAACAGTGCAAATCGTTGGTGAGGTGAAGGCGACTGGAAATCGAGGATTATTCAGTGTGTCAATATGGAAGAGGATTAGGGTCACAAATTACAGATATCTTAGAATTACAACCTTAATGTAGGAATTATGACATTAATCTCAGAATTCCTACATTAATCTCAAGTTTTCAGACGTCAATCTAAGAATTCAGACTTAATCTCAGAAATTACAATTTTAATCCCAGATCAGACTATTAGAATTCAGATTTCAGACTTTAATTTTGAGAATATGACTTTAATGTAAGAAAACAACTTTAATCTCAGAATTCAGACATTAATCTCATTTTTCAGACATTAATCTAATTTTTCAGCATTAATCTAAGAAGTCGGTCTTCAATTTCAGAATTATAACTTTGATCACAGAAATCCAACTTTAATTAATTAATTTACTTTAATTATGACACCTGTGGTTGACAGCCCTTCCCACATCAAGTCATTTCTCAGAACATGCTTTTTCAGACCAGATTTTAATGCATGATTAATGTCCATAAGTGAATAATAAAATTTATTATTATTTAATCTCACCATTTTGACTTTGACCTTAAAATATTGCAAAGAAATAAGTAATTTCTCACAATCTCAGAAATTTGAGGAAAATTCTGATTTTAAGGAGTTTTTTCCTGAATTGACCCTAATCCTCTTCCGTATCGTCGCAGTGGGAAAGCACTGGGTTTTTCATGGTGAGTTGCATTTTCTCCAGGTCCGACTGTTCAGACATGCGTGTTATTCAGTCACTAGAAATTGCCTTTAGGTGCTAGTGCACAGTTTCATGGTTTGTTGCACTTCACATCTTGCCTACTGACTGCTGGCTGAGACGACTGCCCGCTCTGTTCTTGCTCTGACTACATGACACAACTTTACAATTTCAAATAATCCTAAAAGTTAAGAGAAAAAGGCAATTTTTTAAATTTATTTATTTATTTTTGCATCTCTGGTCTAAATAAAGTGTGGCGTGAGTTGGCTGATGTTCAAAAAGCCTCCAATTAAAACAACTCTGCAAGGAAGAAGAGGAAAGGAACGGATTAAAATTCCTCTTGAAGACACATTTTTACACATTTATCACTGATGTGCACATAGTTTAAACGTCTTATTGAACATTGCCAGTCCAGCTCCTACATACAATGTCATCTACTGTAAAAGAGCGAAATCAATGGCCACCGATTCACTTTTCAATGTCATGCCACACTATGCAAACACTCACTCTGCATTGATGAAGAGTCAATCACTTCAGGGTGCTGAAAGCTTGAAATGGTCAGTATGACCTGCTTTTTGATTAATACAGACAATGTTTAACCTATTCGCAACAGGTTACCTTTCCCTCAAGATTTGATCATCTGAAATAATTAAGTCTGAACAAAGAAATAAGTGGGGGTGGGGGAGGAGGACTATGTCACAGCCCTGACTGGCTCAGTTTGCATTGTAACTTACTAAGGCTGAAATGATTTATCGGATTAATCGTGATGATTTGATTGTTGAAATAATAATCATTTATCAGTTAATTAATCGTTAACTGTGGAATAGAGACTTTTTAAAAAGACCATTTGCTGAAAAAACAACACACTCAGAACCCAAACTGAACAAAAATATATACATTTTCCATTTAAGATAAATAAATCTTCGTCTGTATATATGTTGTACCCAAAAATCCTCAAGTGGATTCGGTTTAGCTTCACTTGGTTCAGATTTTGTAAGAAAATATTTCCTATTTGCACCTTTTTATATCCAATTATTAACTTTAAAAAAGTCAATAGATCAGCTCTGCACTCTATTGATGCCAAGTCAAGCAGAAATGTCTGAGCTTTTCACATGTTGATGTTAAGTTTTTTGTTTTCTGCTGCAGATGCCTTTTTTGTCACAAATTATCAAGCTGTGCTATCAAAGCAATGCTATGTTTTTGTGTTTGAGGCAAAAAAAATTCTATTTTTTAATCTTAATCTTCTTAATCTAAAGTGGTTAAGTGAAATTGCATCCAATTAATAATGACAATCAATGGGTTACCATGATAATTATCGGTTGTGGCCAATCAAACAATGTTTCTGTTGTTTAGCTGTGGTGGCAGAACAAAGAGTGCAGAGCTTGATGTTCTCATATTCTACTGTTTGGTCATTTTTTAAAATTCCCCATCATATCTCTCCCAAAAGTGAAAAACCCAAACATGCGTCTGTGCTGAGAGACGTCCCAACCTGATAATTAAAGCTGTGAAATCCTGCAGTTATCATGCAGGGCAGGGCTGCTGTTTGTGTGCGTGGGCGGACGCTGATGCTTATGGAGACTGAGAGCGCTCAAAATCTGTAAAAATTTTCACATGCATATAAAAATCATTGTCTGCAATAAATGCTTTACTGCTGTTATAAAGAAAATAGCAGTGAGTGTTACTCAGCCATCAGTTCAGTAAGTCTACATGGCTGCAGCATGATTGAAGTGGAAATGAGAGCTGCGCCGTCGCAGCTGTAGTGACGAGTTAAGCAGCAGCACTTCTAACAGGTGAAATTAGCAGAGCGGCAATCGCACACCAAGGCAAGAGTCCACAGAGAAGCGCCCAGATAACCGCGCTCGCTGGTTAAATCCAGTCTGAGGAGGCAGGCTGCCGGGAACAAAGACGGAGGCAGCAGCGAGGAAAAGCAAGAGGAGACAGAAAAACAAGCAGATTAGAGGGAGAAAGTTTTGGGGCTTGGCAGCCAATAAATTCACAGTATTACCCACTGAGTTTCCCAAGCAGCCAGGTAATCAGCATCTGTTAGCACAAGGTCAAACACACACGCCACACACACATTAAGGCTGCGTTCACACACTGCAGCCGGAAGTGACACAATTCAGATTTTTTTTTGTTTTTTTTTTTGCCGTGGTCGTTTACACTTCCAGATAAATGCAAATTTCATGTGATCTCCAGCTGCAAATGATCCGAAAGTGTAGAGTCACACAAAGAGAGCATGCTCAGGGTTTTGCCGCCATAAAAAAGGAGAAGAAGAAAAGAAGAAGAAATGCTCAGTGTTTCCGGAAGTAAACATGGATGCTAACGGAGGAGCATAGCTTACGGATCTGAAGTTGTCCGTCTGGAGCATATTAACAACTCAATCCTCATTATCATCCAACATGAATTTTCTTCCAGCTTGTGAGCATCAGGACGCAGAATAGTGACGTTTGTCGAGTGACGTTCAGGTCGGATGAATGCGACCTGACCGTTAGGATTCAGATACGTACTAAGATCAGATACGTATCGGACCCAAGTGGCCTGGGTTGCATTCGAAACAGATCTGACCCGTGTTGTTCAGACTGTCATAAAAAGATCAGATGAGGGTCGCTTTAAGGCAAAGAAGTCAGAATTGGGCCACTTCGGGCTGCAGTGTGAACGCAGTCTAAGTCTTCCTATCTTCAACTCTGAGCCTTTAGCTACCCACGAACCGTAATAAATGGAACACTGGCCAACTTATTTGACTGGAAGTTTGTGACGCACTGATGAGCAACGGGGAGGATGAACTCAATTTTAAGCCGCGTTGAAATTTGTGTATTTCGCAAAACCGCATTGAAAACGCTTTTTTCTCTCAACAGTAGTTTGTAAACAGCAGAATCGTGTTTATTTGTAAGTGCTGGCGCTGTTGGATAATGCTCAACCGGCTCCACCAGAGATCCATTTGAAAGTGTTGAATCTTATGACAAAAAGTAGCCGCCTCCAAATTTGTGGCGTTTATCGATCCATTGCCTGAATGAGACGCCATCGTCTCCTCTTAGGACTTTTCATCCGCTGTCTCCATTATTTTTAATGACTTATTGCGTGAACAACTTATTAATGTGCGGTTTTAATTGAATTTCTTATTAAATGGAAACACCGCAATCACAACATTGCCTTTTTGACAGAATAGCGAAAAGGCTTTCTCACATTTGTAATGCAGCTAACGTGCTTGAAGAAGAAACCCATGCAAATGCACTGAGTTGTAGTGATGCAGAAACGGCAAAAAAACAGAAAACATTTGGAGATCTTGACAGAAGTTCAGAGCAGAGATTAGGGAGCAGAGGAGACGCCTCTGGTGTCTGTGATGTGCTTTAATCTGAACAAACCGACTGTTGCATCATCGGATCAACCGCAGGATGCTCGCCGTTCTGACAGCGTCAAACACACAAGTTTATCCCTTATCCTGAAGGAAACCTTACTTATGAGACGTATTACAAACAAAACCCCAAAACAAAACTCTCTCTTTTTTTCTTCCAGTTGTTTGATGAGAAACCCGCAGGAGCCGCAGTCACAGAAGCGATTCAACCCGGATCAACAATGGCGACGAGGAAGCAGAGCGAACCTCTGCTGTCTGTGTGTCAAACATCCTGAAGGTTGTCTCCGCAACTGGAGCAAGGTAATCAGTGTTCGGCTCGTTAGGAATGCAGTCTGTTCATTAAGGAGCCAGACGAGAGGAGAAGAAGACGTGAAAACAGGACAGATCCTTCAGATTTTATCACACAACAAAAACACATTTCAACTGATTTCACTGAAGATACAAAAAGTAGTTTATAATTGTGAGGTGAAAATAAAATAAGACGGTCTGAAATCTGAAAACTGGGACATTCCTTTATTCTGATGCCCCATAAATAGAATAAAATAGATTAATCAACTTATTCTTACTTTGTAGGGAAATGGGAAGCAAAAATATGAACAAATATTAAACAGATTGTAAATTAATGTTAAATGTTTAGTCTGCCTTCAGTGAATTCTAGTTTGTTTGTTTGGTGAAGTGCGAACGCTCAATCAAACTCTGGTCGTCCTAATAACTTCTGTCTCGGTTCGGTTACAGTTTGAATCCATATGTGAATGGGAGACATTGGCGCAGGGCATTCTGGGTAAATACAGCCAAAGCCAACAGGAGTCTAACACCATTGAGAGAAATGGTTTGTGTTTTGTTGGTTTTTACGAAAGACTAAACATGAATTCTACAGATGCTAAAATCTGATGCCATATTTGTTTACATTTTTTGTGAAGAAGGAAGTTACACTCATGTCTTCTTCAGAGTTTCCTTCAGTCGTTCTGGGTGTAGCGCCACCACAGGTGAGGAGGGGAACAAGTTTTCTACATTCATCATTTGTTGTAAACAGTTTTTTAAATTACTTTGGTTTGTTTTACGCAGCTGAAAATGTAACAAATGTTGCAACTTTGGGAAAACACCATCAAACCCAATGAAATATCTTTATTTCATGGTTAAAACATGAAACACATAAAAACATTTAGGGGATTTAAAAACTGGTTAAATCGAATCTTCAGGACGTTTACAGGAAGGTTTAACATTTTTCATGGCAACAGAAGAATGACTTCAGATTAGATTTACAACCTAAAATCAGCATTGTGGGTTTATTTTATAACTTTGAGAGACAGGAAAACTATGCTCGTACATAAACTTATCAAATATACATTAAAAGCCTCTGGTAAGATTATGCATAAATAATCAGCTGAGGAGAATAAAGTAAGCGCTGATGGGAATACGGGATGAACCAAGGATGAACTTCTTCTGCAATCTGTGCAGGCAGGGATCAATTTCAGTTGTTCTAACCTTCATGCTGGTTCCATTAGTTCAGCCGAAGAGGCAGGAGGGGCAATTTCAACCAATTTGTCTGGCCTCTAATGCGTTTGTCTGTGGCCGGCAGGCGAACTCGAGAGGCTTGATTTTAAAATGCTTTCCATCTCAAATTACACTGTGACAACATGTGAGAAAGCCAAGTCCAATCGCATTAACCCAGGTTTGAGAAAGAGATGAAATATGTTGCTGTTGTTTCCATTTTTACCCTGAAGTCTGTGAAAAGCAGCTTGATCCAGTGAAGGCGTGAATCCAGAACCAGTCTTGGGTTTGATGCGGTCTTAGTTCTACTGACCGCAAATTTAACATTTTCTTAATTATTATACTAATTTGTAGTGACGGGCACACTTCCTTTAATAGCAGAGCTAAATTGTTGTTTAGCTATTTAGCATTTCCGCTTGTTTTAAACAGCTTAGCGCAGTTAGCTTTCCGTAAATTTACTTTTCTGTGTTGAAGTTTTGGTGTTTTTTACTCCTGATAATTCCTCAAGTATTTAAACGTTTCTTATGTTCATGCTCTTATTTTGAAGTGGCAGAGGACTGTTAATGCAGCAGTTCCTCCCATGATGCTGTGAAATAAATGTTTACCAAATATTATCCAGCTAATCACTAAATGCTAAAATAAAAAAAAAGACATTAATACAAAATGTTCACTGTGATTCCCATCCTGAAACTGGTGTTGTATTCAGATAAAAAGGTTTTGGGGAGATATATGTTGTTTATAATTATTATAATTAAAATATTATATGTAAAGATTTTGTTTCACGTTGGGATAATATTGTCCTTGGTTTTCACAATTATTCAAGAAAAGAATAAAATAAATATTTTTTAGTTAATTTGATTGTACTTTTAACAAAGTTTTTAATCACAAATGTAAATTCAATAAAAAAATTTGTGACTTTTAAAATTGACTTTTAGTTTCTATGTCATTCAAAAAAAACTATAAAACACTGTGTAGTTTCTAACTTTAATTTAAGTACATGATATAATTACTACTTCTTATAAGGTATACACTTTTTTCTATACTTGTTGTACCTTGTTCTTGAATTTGAAAAAAGAAATGTATTCAGTACCCAGAATGCATTGCGGTAGTTCTATAGTAAATAGTTTAAAGTCCACTGATATAAGTGCTTTTCGACCTGCAAGCAACAAAACAAAATCAGCAACAGTGAGCAAAACTCAACAACTATAAAACTGAATCCAAGTCTGATCCAAAGAAAAGAATCACTTCCTGAATCGCAAACAAACGGATTATGTTGTAATAAGTTTCGAATTTTGTGCTTTAGCATTAGCTGCTGCTACAAGTCATGTTGGTGTAGCGTTTCAGCTTTAGTGGAGCAAATGTTTCACTAAAATGTGCTAGCATTTAGTTTGCAGTTCAAACTCTCATAAACATTTCTGTTACATAATCAGCCAGTTGAGTCAATGTTTGTCTCCTAACATCTGCACAAAGCAGAGGCTGGTCAATGCTCGGTTTGGGACAAGAACCAATAGAAAAGCAAAAATTAAAAATTGGTTTTAAAACAGAATGCCAAGGGGAAAAAAAGACATCAGCAATGAACTTAGACCAGCAGATGTCACAGTGGATCCGTCTGAGAAGGATTATAACGAGAAATGCTGCATAAACATCAGGAGAGCAGCCAGTTTTCCCAGCAGTGGACCTGGCAAGTTTTCACTGACGTCTCTGAGAACAAACTAGAAAGGCTGGGTGTGAGAAACTGAGCATGTCCTTGTATATAAGTAACTTTTATAATAAATAATTTTTTATATATTTGTTGAGACAGATAATCTGAATAAATCTGAGCTCCTCTGTCTTCTCCCAGAGATAACTAGAAACAAGCAATCAGAGCCAGAAGGCGGGTCATAGTGCTGTCAATCACCTCTCCATATGCTGCTGCTCATCCTTCCTTCCATCTCTTTGCTTTCTGCTACGCTGCAGCTAGCATAGCATATTGTGAACGCTCAAGCTACTCTGCACAAATGACGGCAGATAAACGGTTATTCTGGAACAGTTGGTTGTTTCTCCAATATAAGCACATTTAGCAGCAAGTAAATGAGGTTGATTAACACCGTTAAGCCCCTCCTCCTACCTCTGATTGGTTGTTTTTGGTCAGGAGAGTTGCATTTCTTCAGACGGCGGCAGCAGCAGCTCAGGGAGGAGATTGATCTTTTCAGACATTATCTGTCTCAAAACAAACTATCGCAACATGGTGACAGTTTTAATAAATATGTAACAAAAACATATTTTTAGAAAAGTTACATACAGCAGCTTTAAGAGGAAAAATAGCAGTCACAAAGATTCAGCTCTGGAAAAACTTAAGAGACCACTTAAAATGATCAGTTTCTCTGATTTTACTGTAAAATGAACATTGTGTTTTTATTCTATGAACTAATGACAACACGTCTCTGAAATTCCAAGCAAAAGTTTAGTATTTATCTCCAGAAAATGAGAAAATGGTCCATATAATGAAAAAGATGCAGAACTTTCAGACATCAAATAATGCAAAGAAAACAATTTCATATTAGAAAAAGAATTAGTAAAGTTTTAACCCAGAAAAAGTTCAGAAATCAATATTTGGTGGAATAACCAGGAGCTTTTCAATGAGGTTCAGTGCAGTGGGCTCTATCTATCTAATACGCATTTTTAAAAAACAACAGCAAAACAATCGTGATCCAACAAAACAAACTCAGATGCAGCAACCGGATAATACCAAACGTAAAGAAAATATCTCAAAAAGTTCACAATCTGCAGCCTGCTTGAGTAAATCGCATCAAAAAATAAAACAAATGCAGAGGAAGCACTTAAGATTCCCTCCCTGAAGTGAAATCAGGAGTTTTCTTCCTGGACGTAATAATAGTTCATCATGTAGGTGGGCGCTTGTGAGCCCACCTCGTTTCTGTAGCGATAAGAGCTGCTGTTAATTACTGCTGAATGTGTGAGCGTTTCGCTCATTATGCTGAGCACGCTCAGCCGGCGTGTGCAGCCATGGGTGAAAGCAGCTCTGAGCTGCAGGGGAGACAAAGGGAGCAAGACGAAGAGAGGCGAAGCGAAACGCAGACTCCAACCTGGAGGAACAGTGAGTTCACCCTGACCTGGTCATCGATCCGCCTGCAAACACACTTAAATATGCACAGAGGGACAGTAACTCAGGGAGATCAATGTGAGCGGATGTTAATTTTAGTGGTCTGCACTTGACATCACCATCTGGCTTAAGCGGCCAGAAAACACACATTTACAGAGTTTTTAATTAGAACGCGCCAGACTTTATCCTAACATGTTTAACTTGAGACTATGAAAATTACCGTATTTTCCAGACTATAAGTCGCACCAGCCATAGAATGCATAATAAAGCAGAAAAATACATATATAAGTCACACCGGAGTATAAGTCGCATTTTTTGGGGAAATTTATTTGATAAAATCCAACACCAAGAACAGACATGTCATCTTGAAAGGCAATAAAAATAGAATAGAGGCAACAACAGGCTGAATAACTGTACGGTATGCTAACATTACATGACACATAAACAACGAACTGAGAACGTGCCTGGTATGTTAGCATAACATATTAAGAGTTATTCAGATAACTATAGCATAAATAACATGCTAACAAGTTTACTAAACCATCCGTGTCGCTCCAAATTACTAAATCTTCATCTTCGGTGTCGCTTGTAAACAACTCGGCTAACTCCGGACGTAGCTTCTACCACACACATTATCAACACAGGCCTAGAGCGCCCTCTGGCGGTTTAGTGTGAGAATAACATGTGATATGATATAATAATGTGGTAATAATTTCACACATAAATCGCTCCGGAGTATAAGTCGCTCCCCCGGCCAAACTATGAAAAAAAAACTGCGACTTATAGTCCGGAAAATACGGTACTTCTAAATAAATAAACCAGAAGTTTATATACACCAAATGCACTGCAAAAACACAAAACCGTATCTAGTAGTTTTGGTCTACTTTCAAGTGCAAATATCTTGATACACTTGAAGTAAGAGAAAACTTCCTTAAAAGTAACTTTTCAGCAGGAAATAGGAGCTTGTTTTAAGTAAATAATCGCTTAAATTATATTTCAAACAGTTGTAGTTCTACTGGAAGATTATTTTACAAATAGATGGAAAAAATATCTTGTAAGTGAAATAATGTGCCAGTGGAACTGAAACTTTTCCGTCAATACTAAAACAAGCTCCTTTAGCTTGCTAAAAGTTACTTGTAAGTCAGTTTTGTCATATTTTAGGTTTACTAAAATATTTGCACAAGATACTAGTCCAAAAAATATTTGGTAAGATTTTGCGTTTGCACTGTAAAAATTCACACAACTTTTTTTTCTCAATGTCTGAAGTCAAAACAGACCAAACCTCTTGTTTTATGTCATCAAGAATTACCAAAATTGTTTATTTTTTATAAAAGCCACGATATTTAATGAATTTCTTTAAACTTATTACGCCAAAATAAACATAAAATGCAAGTTTGTAGTTTGCAAATGCATACAGAGACTCAAAGATCTTTATGGATCTGTAAAGGCATTGTTACATTTGGAGGAAAAACATAGATGGTTGAAGCATATTAACGGGGAAGTACGGTGGTGGCAGCATCATGAACTGGTGCACTTCATAAAATAGACAGCATAATTTTGAATAAACATTATGCAGAAATATTGAAGCAACATCTAAGAATATGAGCCAGGAAGTTAAACCTGATTGGTTTTCTAAATAATCTTTAGCTTAGATCTGGTGACAGACAGACCAATACGAGAAGAACGGATTTGGATTAAAGGGAATTCACAGCAAATTAAATTTGTTCACTAAAGCTAATTAAAAATGCATGTTGTATTGTCCTGTGGAAAATTATAAAGAAAAACATCTTTCAAAAACCAGAGCATGTAGCATTCTGGTACAAAATTTGTCTCACAATAAACAGAATTAATGTAGTTTTTTTAATTTTCCTGCATTTTTACTAGATATTTGCAGAGTGTGGTATGTTCACATGCAACCTAAAAAATCCAACCTTTTTGCAGCATTTAAGAAGCAGACGGCCTCTGCTTCCTGACAAACTGCCTTTGTGTCGCCTCGCCTTTTCCCTGAACTAAATTATACGAGCCTCTGGACCGCTGAACCGAGCCAGGCTTTAAATCTGCAGCACATTGAAATATCGAGCGGTGGCATTTCAGAAAGTGCAAACATCCAAACACGCTTGAATCATTTGTCAGATTAACAATGTGAAGAGGCGCCACAAATGCTTTTCTGATGCATTTTTGTTTGTTACAAGCTTTTTTTTTTTTTTTTTTTTTTTTATCTCTAAACCTCTGAAGTGTCGATTCCTGTTAGGAGAAGATGACTTTCTGCAACTGGAGGAGCTGAAATTGATGAACCACTGCAGTTTTGTGCGTTTAATGGGACATATGATTGTTGAATCTGCAGCATTTCCTCAGTTAGCACCTCCGTTCCCGCATGTCCAATAGCTGAAGGATGGGAAACGTGTGAGTGTTTCCACCTCTGCCCCAGAACGGACGCCAACGCCTGGCTCAGATTGAAACTGACAATCTTGCAGTTGCAGTGTAACCTTATTAACCACAGTGGTCTGCTGGACTTAGATCAGGTTGCCTGGCTAGGGGCTAAGTGTTGAATTAAATGTAATATCCCAGATATTTTACCTTCACGTCCATTAAAGGTCCAATATGTCCTTCAACTGTGCCAGAAAAGTGAGAGGGAAAAACCTGAACGGATCTTCAGGAATTGCAACTAAGTCACTTAATCATTCGAGGCGCCATGATGGATGTAAGGAGTGTTGAACAGAGTGACTGGAATCGTTTTCCCAAGTTGTTTTTGCCAGTTTATTTATGGCTTCTACTTGTTCCAGTCAAGCTAATTTGCCCGTAAACGTAACGCATCCGGTTGGAGCTCATAGACGGCGGCATTTACAAAATGTGGGAACAGCGAGCTCAGAAACCGACCCGAACCTCCTCCCTCCTGACGTGTTGATCAAATTACTGACTTTGCCTTGAATTCACACATTATTTATGTCACTGTCATAAACAGCATTTCCTTTTACACTGGCATTAAAAAGACGAGATGCTAACCAGTTTTATCCATACGTGCTAGGCTACATGCTACTGGTGGCACTGTTTCCATGGTTACCACTAATGGGTAGACGCGTGTAACTTCTCCATAATGCGATATTTGATATCTTTATAATAATACTTATAAAGTATTATTAATTAATCTCCTTACCTTGTAGAAAGTGTTGGCTGCAAATCCGTGGTTACACCGAGGGCAGCTGTCCATCACCGCCGCCGCCATCTTTCCTCATCAAGTTATAAAATTACATGACAAGTTTGGTTTGTATTCTTGTCTGTTTGTGCAGCCGACCGCGCAGCACCTTGCGACCATTTTTAAAAGAGAAATCGACTAAATAGAAGCGATATCATGTTACACACGTTTGCCTTTTACTGAACCGTCTTTTATTCCCAAAGGAGGGGAGAGTATCCGAAAGTTGTCCTCATGTAAGAGGAGCAATACTTCAATATATTTTACCCAAGTAAAAGTAAAAAGTAGCCATCCAAGAAATGACTTTGGTAAGAATAAAAAAGTATTTGGTAAAAAGTCAAATTATTAATATTTAAAAATGTCATCAGATGGACCAAAATATAAATTGAAGTGGTATTTTAAGGAACAAAATGACAATTTATATAAGTAACAAAATCAGGGAAAACAAAATGTTTCCAAATCAGTTTCTTTCAAGAAAAAAAAAATGTGTGAAACTTTAACAAAAACTGCAGGCATGTGACTTTATCTGATTTGTTTTTCAATTAGTGACGTAAAAGATCCAGAAATTTTACTCAAATAAGAATAAAAATACTTCATAATAAAATTATGCAAGTAATAGTAAAAATTACAGCATAGTAAAAAATTATCCTAAAAGTAATTTTTTTCCAAAACATTCCCCAGGTGAGTGTAAATGTAACTAGTTTTACTAACCAACTCTGGTTAAATGCAGTCTTATCTTAGTGGGAAAAACATCCTCCATTTATCTTGAGTTTACTACTGGTACACCTGAACTCTCCCTGGATAATAAAGAATATTTCTATTTTATTTCTGTCCTATAATTATACTGTCAGCAGAACCGTCCAGTCGCTCCAGAACAGTGAACAATAAATTTCTTCAATTTAAAGTGCAAAAACATCTGACTAGATTATTGCATCATAGCTACATTGTTTTCCAGGATGACGACATTTGGGCTGTAAATATCTGAACGGTTGGAGCTTTACTGAAGAGATGAGCTGCAGAGACAAACCGGTCCTGATTTGAAAGCAATCAGAGGCTCGTTGGCGCTCAGTAAATTAATCTACGGTTGGTCTTGTTAAGGTTTTGCACATGTTCTCAGTAGAGTTGCTGTTTGTGTGCAGCTTGTTCTTTTTGCTGGATTGTCACTGTAGATAAGACATCTTTTTCTCTGCTGCTGATAAACAAAGCCGGGGGACGAGAGCTGAATGCTAACCTCAACGCAGAGATTATAAACCTTTATATACTGTACTACCAGTATATAAAGCAGTGAATGCTGCATGAACATGCTGTCCTTTCTGCACTTCCTCCTACCAACCAGATTCTTTTTAACGCTTTGTTTACATTTTACAAATAATCCTTCATGATCATGTTTTCTCTACATTATCTATTTTCCCCTAATGATTCTTCTTTACAGCGAATCATCATCTGTCACTAAGAGATCTTTCTTTTTTATGCTTTCTGTGTTTATTAATATTGATCCTCTTTGGACTAGATTCATGTTTATCCTTTTTTTTTGTCTTTTCTTTACTTTTTTTTTTTACACAGAATCTTCTAAAAATGAGTCTGGTTGAACTTCCTCTCATTCTTTATCTGCAGTGTAATGGATTCAATCTCTTCGCTCACTATACTAGGTCATTATAATGTTTTAATTAGCTTCATAGCGTAATTCATCCTCTCTTGCAGCAGCTCTTTTACTTCTCTTTGCGTCGCCTTTTCTCTCTGCGTTGACCTTTCCTCGTCTCTCTGTGAAACACATCCGATAAAAATGACCAACCAATGTTTCCTAACTTCTCCCTCTTTCCTTTTCTTATCCGTCTTTCAATTTTTCCACGCTTGTTTGTCCAATCTTCCTCTCTTCGGGGGATGGATTGATTCTTGCGTCCACCGTTGCCATAAAACAGCGCCATCTGCACACATCAGCATCTCCGCTGCGGATGGCCACAAATCAGACACTGAGCGAAACGAGCTCAGCAAAACCAATTATGTCAAAGCTGGCAGCAGTTACCAGGCTAAAGGATGTAGGTCCAAGAAGTCAACCGTGATTCAAACATACTTAACAACATCCGTCTATCAGCTTCGTCCCAACGCTTGCAGTCTGAACTGCACTGAAAACTGAAAATCCTGAACTCTTCCTGATTTGAAACATTAGCATTGTTGTTTCTAACTGAATATCAACTTGTTTTCTTTGCATTATTTGAGGTCTGAAAGCTCTGCATCTTTTTTTTCTCTCATTTTCTGCTAATAAAGACTAAACTTTTGCTTGGAATTTCAGAGACATGTTGTTAGTAGTTCATAGAATGAAAGAACAAAGTTCATTTTACGCAAACATAAACCTATAACAAGTAAAATCAGAGAAACTGATTGTCCAGAGCTGTACATGCTGTTCAATCCTCTATTAAGATGTCGAGACAGAGCTGATTGATAAACGATATGAATATATGGATCTGTTTGTTCTTTTGCTGGACAATAAATTGTCACAGAAGTTATTGTGATAAATGATAATATTGTTGTTTTGGGACTATTTTAAAGCATTAAGGCATAATAATGCAAGAACACATTCTCAGAGACGAACGTTTATCACTAGAAGACATTAAATATCCAAAATAAATAAACAAAACAACAAATAAAATTAATTATAAAGTCTCTGTAAACAAAACTGTCCTTCAAACAAAAGGCTAGTTGAGACCAAAACACCAAACTGAAAACTTTTATCATCCAGTTTTCGGTATAAAGAGAAAACCAATAAATCATGCAAATAGAAATTATTAAGCTTGCTTTAATTTGTCTAGGAATATATATATCTCAAAATATCTTTTCCTCGTCACACATATGAGAATTAGATTTTCAATATGCAGGAAAAATGAACGAATTAGCCGCTAGCTGCTAATATTTGTGCAGCTGAAGCTGAAAAGGGGAAAAAAATGTGACTGGGCCAATTTCTGATATGTGGACAACAAAAATAAAAATAGTGATTTGTTCTAAATCGTAATATATTTTGATATCAACTGAAATGAAATATAATGTCATAATGACAGGATTTTTTTCCATACTGCCCAGTCGTATGTAAAGTTAATTGGGTTTTTCAGGAGCTCAACTCAAAAGCAGAACGAGATTTTAAAGCTACTCCATTAACATCCATTATAATGTCTGAATGATTCTGTTTTTCTCCACAAAAGCTCGTTTTGTGGAGGCAGCAGCAGGTTAAGAACAGTCAGCTTGGCACAAATGCTCATTCTTTATTCCTAATATCATCGTATTTCATAACGCGGTATCCTAGATGGAGAATATCAGAAAGAAATGTTCAGAAATTAAACATTTATGCATCCCCTCTCCTCCTCTGGCTCTTACACACAGAGTAAAGCAGTGGTGTGTGACGGACCGAAGGAGGGAACGGAGAGATGCGTCTAACACACAGACACACACACCTGCACCGCCTCCAGATGCCCATGCAGAGACCTGTGGCTTATGCTGCACAGACCAGCAACAACAGAACGGTCAGAAGTGACGAGCAAGCTGACAATCTCACAAACTCACAACTCGAGAGCCAGTGACTCACTGCTGCAGCTGACGGCCGGTTTGACGGGCTGCGGTGCCAAAGGAGGGAGTCAATAACCGAGGTGCGCTCACAGATTTAAAAATGCATGAGCAGGTCAAACAGTGGGACTCCGAATGCGTTACTGGAGCGATGACTCACGCCTGTCTGCAGACTCTGTGCACAACTGGGAGCTTGACTTTGCCACCATCTGGCCGTCTGACCCGTTTGCTCTCTGTGCAGAAGGACGAAATATTTCTGCTAGAAACTCAGAAACTGAGAGCATTACTTTTTATTTTGCAGCGAATGTTTCTCCCGCAGAGCGAATGATTTATAGACCTTGAAGCAGGACATCAAACTCATTTTCATGTTGGGTTGTATCAAAAATCTGAATGTTCTTAAAGGGCCGGTTGTGCCACGATGTATCGATAAAACCAGCATGTGTCAAAACTCAAGGAACGGGGGCCAAATCTGGCCCGCCACAGCTTTTTCGGTGGCCCTTAAGACTCCATATTTCATCAAAATGCTCCTTCAGTTTTTCACAAATCTGCAAAATTCACACAAAAGCAACAGATCCCCAAATTTTTTCAGACTTTACTGCAAATTTTTCTTAAAATTGGGTGAAAACATTAAGTTTAAGTGACTGCTGTCTCAGCCTTACTTGATGTCAAGTCATAGTCCGTGATACGGCGAGTGATAAAAAGTTACATTTAGCATCCGACTTTACTGCAAACATCATCAAAATTTCTCAAATATTTCTAACTTGGCACCACGAAATCTATGATTTTGATTGCAAAAAATAAAAAATAACACAAAAACAATCACAAAATTGTGGATGAACTGACCAGTGTGAAAGGATGTTAAATATTATTTAATTTTAAGAAAATCTTACTGAATGCTCAAACAAACAGATATTTATTGATATTTTAACAGTTTAGTGGGTTTTATTAATACACGCTGGCCCTTTAAGAACATTCAGATCCAGGATTTTGTGAATGTTTTTCTGTTTTTTTTTTGGTTCCCAATTGTAAACAATAACATGCAAGAGGTTTTATAACAACTGAAGGTAAAGTATTATGCAATAAAATGCCTGGAAAACTCATAACGCCGCCGCTTTAAAGGTAAAACTGTGTTTGTCTGTGAATTAGGCGTAGAAATACAAGCAGTGACAAGTTTGTAACAGAGAGCATATCAGCTAAATAGTTTCTCCAAGGACTTTTCTTTGTGCAGCCAGCACCATTCGGTCTCTTGTGCCCACAGGAGCGCTCAGCGTCAGCAGGTGACAAGTCTGACTACAAGTCATGTAAGCGTTGATGTCTTTGCTCCGACGGCGCTGGGGGTTTTAGCTCCTGCTGACGGCGGGCTTCACCAGCGTCTCTCACACGAGCTCTGTTGTGTCCTCTGATGAATCACTTCTGTCTGCGGTGCAAAGATGCAGCCGAATGTTTCAGTCGCATCTTCACGTTCGTCTGAGTGAGACTCCTGCGTGTCTCGGACTCGTTTCGCTCCGTCAGAGGTCATTAGCGGAGACCGCTGAGGCCGCCTGTGGTACCAAACATGGCGGCACGCGAACGTTGTCAGCACCAAACATTCACATCAAGGATTTTTCATCACAGAAGACGACAGAATTAGTTCACAATTAACTGCCTGCGTGGAGTTAATGTTGGCTGCTGGACGTGATTTTCTCCTTAACTTCCCAAAAAACTAATTAAAAATTGATCAAGCTTAAAAATAAACCAAATATCACAACTGTGGGGTTTTCCCAAAGGTTGCAGCTAAGAGGCTCTTCAGGTTTGTGACTCTTAACAGCAGAAAAACACAATCAATATTTCACCATTATACTCTGTACTCGGACGGTATAGATTGTCCTCGAGCCACAAATCCGCAGTCCTGCCAATATCTCCTTCACCGAAACCTCAGGAGCATTTAGACTGAGCGTCTTCTTCTCAGCGCAGCCTGGAGGAGAAAATCTGAGCTCAGAATAGCATAACAACAAGATACTGGGCTGCAAACTGATTGCAGCGTTAGCAGGGATTCTAAAACACCTTACAAATACCAAACAGCACGTCAAGCCTGATAATTACTGAACTGGTTTCATTTTTACAAAGTAGACTGACTTTCCATTTCTCGACTCGTCTCAACAAATTTTATGTAATTTCTTAGAACTTAAGACGAGAAAACTTAAAATGTAAATTACTGACTCTGTTAAATGTAACGTTAAAAGGTTTAAACTCAGCTTGTCCTGGTAACAAATTGTCTCAGTAATTATCGCGATAAATGATAACATTGTTATTTTGAGACCATTTTCAAGTAATATAGATCAAGTTCAATAAACTTTAATTTAATACAAAACACTGGAACTGGAAGACATTTCACATATGCAAAATAAAACACAACAACCAAAAACAGTAAATAAAATGGAAATAAAACTCATTTTTAAACCATAAATAAAATGGATTAGGAACTCTCTGTAAACAGCAGTAAAAACCTTTGAGCTTGTTTTAATTTTTAATTTATCATGCGACTCATTGTCAAAATACTCTATTGATCCCAAAGGGACATTGAATTAAATTATTATTATAAATTATTATGACTGGCTTAGTGTAGACCTTCCATCTAAAGGTGTTTAATACATTTGATTGGTTCATTATTCCAGTTGTCATCCAGCTCAGTTTGGAAAATAATGGGAGAAATTCACCAACCCAAAATATTTTCATTTCCTCCTTTTCTCATCGGTTTTTTTTTTCTATTTGATTAATATTTAGATTCAGCCTTGGCTTCATTTTTAAAGCAGAAGCTGTCCTTACCTTCAGTCAAATATGTGTTTACACTTTACTACAAGTTAACCAATAAATCCAAACTCACATTTTACCTGCTAATAAAAAAGCAGTCTGTAAATGTAATGTTGTCCGTATTTCTTCCCTTGCACTCCCAGGGGCATTTATATAATAATCTCTAGGAAAACACACAACATGCATTAATTATGTAACATATGCACCAGTAACATTTCAGCAGTTCCCATCTGCTCTCTGTTAAAGGCATCTTGAGCTGCAGCCCGGCTTTAACTACACAAACTGCGGTTTCTACATTCATGCAGCCATCGAACCAAAGTTAATCCATATTTCCTGCTGTGTTAATGTGTCTGCAGCACGCACAGACACATTTAAGGAGCTGCAGCACAATGCAGGCTTACGCAGCCCACACGGCTTATTATTACCTTTAATGTGGTGATTTAACATCTAGCAATTTTATATTTTGCTCCCAAGACGCCAGACTTGCTTTTATGTCTTTAAATGGTTTTGATCGACATCTCTTTAAGACTTTTCATGATTTTTTTGTAGTTTCTTGTTGGATTTTGATGACCCAGTGTTTTGTTTTTTTTAACAAACAGGTGAAGAAGTAAAGGAAACGCTAGAGAATATTTTTCATCTGATAGTTTAGTCTAATTCTTTGGGTTTCAAAATTGCAACTTCTGTTACATTCTCTGGGGTTTGCTTTCACACTGCACTCTGTCAAACGATCCAAATCCTTTGAAAAACCAGTTCCCCTCCTCGCCTGTGGGGGCGCTGCATCAAGAACCACTTACTAACCGACACGAAAATCTCTGAAAAAGAGATGAACGCAACTTCCATCTTCACTAAATGTAAACAAAAACGAAGTGGCGTCAGATTTTAGCGATTGTATGATTTCTGTTTTGTCTTCGTAAAACTCCACAAGCCATTTCTCCTGTCCTGGTTTTGGTTTGTTTTGGTTGTATTTACCCAGAATTCCCTGCGCTTTACTCAACTTCCACCTTTTGGAGCGGTCTTGCTTTGCATCTGTTGCACAAGGCAGATTAAAGACTGAACTCATGACTGAACTTAGAAATGTATTGACTTTTAGGCATCTATCTTATGTCTTTTTTTGTTTTTCCATTTTCTTTTTTTTCTTATTTGATCTTGTCTTGCACTTCTTTTTAGATCCAAGTACATTTTACTATAACTTTATATGTGACACAAAAAAACTATTTGAAGGTGATTTCCTAGATTTCACCATCTTCTTTAGCACCACTTTCTTGGTGCTGAAATGCTACTTTCTGTCTGCCCATGTTATTCTTTGTGTTATTCATTCACAGATTCAACTAAAAAAATAATAAAGAACTTTTTATGTGGGCCTTCTTATGTTCTGATAAAACATTATTTAACTCCTTGAGTTTAGAAACCTTTATTTCAAAAAGGTTGAAATAAGAACAAAAGACACATTTAAAAGAAAGGACAGATAAATAGAGGTAGACAGATATAGATATATAAATACATAGAGAAAGACTCATAGAAACATAGATTTAGAGATATAGATCTATAGATGGATATATAAATATGTAGAGAGATATACATAGAGAAAGATAGATGGCTGTAGATATAGAGATCTAGAAATAATTGTAGAGATAGATATAGAAATATAGATACATAAATATAGACGTAGATATATATAAATAGATCTAGAGATAAACATGAAGACAGATAGATGTAGATATAGATAGACTTTGTATGTCCAAAGCAATGCAATGACACGTTAAATATGTCAGACAATAAATCACAGTGCAAATTTACTCATTATAAAAACTACATTTAAAAGCAAAAACATTATATAGATTCCTGTTTAAAAGTCAGTGAATTTGTATGCTCTGTTATTGTTCCGGGGTTTAATCTGCCTTGGAAACATGATGTAAACAAATGGGAATATTTCCACGCTCCTTCGCATCCATTTAAAAACGAGAAAGTTGACAACAAATCCGGCAGCGGCTCGTTTAGGAACAAGATAACTGCTAAGGCGTCACCTGCTCCCGCATGTAACTGCATGTTGGAGGATGAAAGTCCGAGAGAGGAGAGTTAAACAAAGAGAGATTAGAGAGCAGGTCCATTACTGTTGCTATGGTGATTAACGAGATACAGAATTCTCGTTACGGGTTAAGAGAGGAGTGGGTGACTCTGAGTGTGTGACAGTGAGAGATAAAACCAGAGAAACTCTCAGGGAAATGAGTCCCATCTAAAACCCTCCGGCTGGTTTTTGGATCGATCCGTGTGACCGGACAACAAATTAGCTGTTAGCCGAGTTCAGCAAACACACACAAAGGGAGCAGAGGCGGTTTTAGAGTAAATATTAAAGAAATTAACTCCCTGCGAGCCTGCCGTCACTTCTCTTTGAATATGTGAATTAAACTGCGACATTTGGCCGCCAGCTCCTGGCAGCGAGGAAAAGGTCTGCCAGAGGACGGAGGAAAACACCGACTGTGGAGGATTATGGACAGGTTTGAAGCTGCAAATGAGAAACAGAGAGCAAAACAATCGATTCGGTTTCAGATATGATGCCCGTAAGCGGGGATTTACACACCTAATTCCCAGCTTTAATGTTAACATGTGAGAAATATCTACTTTCCCACAAGTAAACAAACCTGAACAGCAATGATTACTTTTAGCTCTTATTGTATTTTTGCAATAAGAAGTAATTAAAAAGCCTGAGAAATCCACATGTGCAGAAGCAAAGGTTTTGCTTTGCAGAGGCATCAAACGCACTTCTAGGATTTACTGACATTAATCGATTAATCGGTGGAAATGTTGGAAAATCATCACAATAAAGCAGCTAAATTATAACGAAAACTAAATTCAGGAAATCATAAGGTGGATGTTTAAACCTGAAGGGACAAACTTTCTGGTCAGGGAGGTTTTAGAGTCGGACAGTAACTAGTTACATTTACTTTTTGAAAAGAATTACTTTCAGGAGTATTTTTTGTTACGCTGTAATTCACACTTTTACTTGAGGGATTTTACTATAAGGTAAAATTTCTGTATTTTCTATCCACTGAGTGAAGAACAATCATGTTTTAACCAAAACTTCACCACAAACAAACACACACCTGCCGTTTTTGTTAAAGTTACAACTAACAAAAACTGATTCGGAAAAGTTTTTCTTTGGTCAGATTTTGTTATTTTATATATATGTTATTTATATGAATCAGTTTGGTGATTAAAATACCAAAATGTCCACATAACTTTATATTTTTTGGTCTGTCTGATGATGTATTTTTTAAATGTTAAATGTCTGATATTTTGATCAATACTTGAGTAGATTTTTTTACCAAATACTTTTTCACTCCTACTTTCTTTGACGGCGACTTTTTACCTTTACAGAAGTGAAAGCATGTTGCAGTAGAGCTGCTCCACATGGATCAGGCTTTTTTCTGGTCATTTGTTGCATTTGTTCCTTATACGTTACAAAATGTTTACTACCTGAGGCAAAATTATCAACGCAAAAGTAGTTAGTGGCCCAGAAAAACAAGTTAAAATCAATCAAATAAAGTTGCAACACACGACGGTGTATTGGAGCCAACAGATAGAAAAAAGAAATACGTTTCCGCTAAAAACTAAAATATTTTGTGATTAATTTTCAACTATTTTAATTCAGAACTTTCTGAGTTTTCTGTAGAAAATTAGATTTCTTTTTTTTTTCTAAAAAATTTCTGAAACTCTCTCAAAATGTCTGAGTTTTTTTGGCAGAGATTAATTACTTACCTTTGCTTTAATTTTACAAGTTTGTTGTATTAAAAGAAAGACCTCTAGTTTCCAGTTTCTTTTGGGCTTAATTGAATAAATTTATTTTCAGCACCATTAACAAGATTTGGGTCACTTTTTTTTCAAAACACTTGCTCTATTTAGTCAAGTTTAAAAGAATAAAAGCTGCAAAGTCAGCTTTTCAGCAAATGAAAATGATGTTGGTAATAATTTTTACCCTGATTACAAATTAAATCTCCATTTGCATCTATGGGCCAAATTTGAATCATTTTTAATTGCAGCCGGGGGCTGCACAAATCAGTCCAAGAGCCACAAGTGGCTCACGCGCCACACTTTGGACACCGTACAGTAACCGATTGAAGCGGAGATATGCAACACACGGCCTCTAAGTTCCCCAGAGCTTAGAGGTCATGTCCATTTCTGAATGTGTGCCAGTGAGACTCGATTAGTCCGTTCTCGTTTCCCAGTAACGAGTGAAACGAAGGGCCGGCGGACGGCTGAGCAGATCTAGAGGTCGATGAGACCCGAGTGCGTCGATGCGTCTGAAGCACGTCCCACTACATGTGCAGATCTAATAATGAGGATTCATCAGAACGACGAGCGCTCACACATCCGCAGCTGCACACACTTTCATCTCCCTTCTTATTGCACATAAAACACCACAGAGGGGTTTGATCTAATGGCCGCACTTTCAGTTTCCGACATTTTTTCAGCACATAAAGAAATTAGCCGGATGAACTCGAGCAATTTGAGTGGGTGGGAATAGAAATGTGACCAAGACTCTTTGAAGCAGATATTTGAATCACTAACAAGCTCACAGTGGAGGTGTGGAGATGCATGTCAGGCCTTTATGTGCGTCTATTTGCTATCACCTTTGATTCATCTGATTTAGTCAGGAATAGATACCAGCAGTGATAAGAGCAGCAGAGAGGAGAGGAAATGAAGCAAGGAGTTGATGTGGACAAAATGGGAAAAGTGCCGTGAAGAAAATAGTAATAATAGTGAGAACAATGGAGGGGAGGAAATGAGAAACGGTTCGAAGAGCCCTTTAGGCTGCAGAGGCCAGAGAGGAACGATAACGTTCTGCGGTGAAGGAGAAAAACGGACGACCTCCCAGGGAGGTTTGGTTTTACTTCTGGGTCAGATTCACATTAATGAACACAATAAAAGTGGCTTAATGTTAATCAATCATGATGGAGTGCAAGGGATTTTGTGTTGCTTCATGAAGATCCAGATAGTGCTGCGCCACATTAGAAAATGTTGAATTAAAGATAACTGTCAGCCAGGGCCAGATTTAGAAGAATATGGGCCCAGGGCTGACATTTTTAATTGTCAGAAAAAATGTAATAAAAATCCTCTAATCATGCAAATTAGAGGACATTTAGACATTTAAAACATCTGGCAGATGCTAATTTTGATGATAAAAAATATGATAATTTTCAAATATTTGAATTGTTTCAGTAAATAAAAGTCCAATAATATTTTAATAAAACACCACATGGGAAATTTGTCGTTCACTTTAATATCAGCACATTAAAGATATTTGTGTGTCGTCGCTTTGGGGTCGTTGTCTGTTCTCACAGGCGTCTGACTGCATTTGCATTTAATTAGTAGCAAAATAATTTATCGGATTTCAGCAAAAAATTGGGATCGGGCATCAAGGCCTGCGGTGTGAATGTAAAATCCCTTTGACTCGATGATTTTGACCAGCGTGACAAAAAGTTCGGACACTCCTGCCTTAAATCTGCAGGGTGGAGCTTTTATAAAGAATCAAGTTTTTACATCTTTGTAAAAACTGTCATCATGTTGTGATGGTTTGTTATGAGACAAATAATCAGTGAAAATCTCAATCTCCTGCATGACCTACTGAAGACATGCACAACCAATCAGAGCCAGGAGGAGGATCTTAGCGCTGTCAATCAACTGCATGAATGTGCTGCTAAATGTTCTAATGGAGGTGAAACAACTAACTTTAAAGAAAAACTGCTAACTAGCCTTAGCATTTACAACAAGCTCCGCTGATGGAGAGAAGCTGTAAAGAGCAGCACATACATGATTGACAGCGCTAAGACCTGCCTCCTGGCTCTGATTGGTTTGATTGGATTCTAGTTATAACTGGGAGAAAGCAGAAGAGCTCAATTCATTTCTTTTTCTCATAGGTAGGTAAGTTATATTTTTATTAAAGTTACATACTGCAGGCTGAACATGTCGGTGACGACACAGCCAAATTTGCAGTACCATAATTCCGTCACACTTTGTGCTATCTGAAAAATTCGATGGTTTCTGACAGGGGAGACGTTGCACTTTCCGACCAATATCGGGTTATTACGGTAATTTCACCCCCACCGTAGCAGGAAGTAAAATTAATCTGAGGAGCTCTCTTTTAGTAGACGACGAATTGCGAAAATAAGTTGCATTGAAAGTTCCAGTTATTGTGGACAAATGATATATTTACTCACCGGACATTTAAAAAACTGCGTACAATTAAAATAAGCAAAACTATCCAGATTTGAAACTTAGATCTCAGATTCAGAACTTCATAATCTACATGAGCAACAATATTTCAGATCGACATCTTGTATGAGATGCTGATGCATGAACATGTGAAGCTGAAGGGGTTTGTCTCGCACACGTTCATAATCTCTGGCCCAAAGTCGTGCTTGCTCCTTCTGCAACGCTACGGCAACAGATTTAATACAGCAGATCCCAGGTGGCTCCCCTGATGGGCAGCAAACAAAAACCAGACCAGCACGTCGGGCCCCGTGCTGCGGGCCTGTGGCTCTGGATAATCCACATAATCTAATGTATGCAATCTCATAATGCACATTACACATAGAATGTTACGCAACCAAACAATCAGCATAATCTGAGATGTTTCGCTCACCCTGACAAACTCCCGACGCGCAGACCTCCCTACCCCAAGTCATTTTGCAGATGTTCATATTCAGTGTCTGCCAGCATGCATTTGTTTGTCTTAACGCTGTGTGTGTGTGCGTGTGTGTGTGTGATGTTGAGAGGTAGTGGCAGCGCAGAGCTCAGACTTTTCCATCCCTTAGTAATGTTGCACACAGAGGAGAAAGAAAAGAGCCTGAGGAAGCTTCCTGCTACACACACACACACATACACCCACACACACACACACACTCCTCAATGTTTATCATGCAGAAATAAACGAACATGAAGACTGAAAGTGACTGTTTAAGATCAGCCACTGTTTCTGAGCTGCTTGGATTAAGCTGATTAATCAGTTGAGAAGTCGTTTGCTGAAGTCGGAGCTGGTTGCAGGTTTCTTTCTGAATCCTCACACTCCGTATCTGGGCCACTCCGGATCGACTCAGAGGGTAAGTAGGAAAGATTGGCAGCATGAATTCGTGTTGCAGTTCCTGACATTTCTCCAGTGCAGCGATTCCACACTTGCTCCCTGCTGTCACACAGAAAGGCATTTTTAAAGTGTGCTTATGGGATTAACAGGTAGTGGGAAACATGAGTACAGAACAGTAGGCCGGGGCGTTTTTGATTAAAAGTTTATTCTTTGCAGCATTATTTTAAAATCCTATTCTTTTCCAGACTTTGATTTGCAGAATTCTCATTTTTAAAAGATAAATTTAAAGTAAAGATCAGATATTTTCACAGTGGGTTTAGGAAGCCATATGGTTGGATGGGATGTTTAGATAAAACTGGGAATTTCCCACACTTATGCAGACCTGGGAAACGTTTAAATCAAAGTCCATACATTTCCCAACTGAGTCTGAATTCTGGACTCTGTTTCCCATGATGCAGCTTGTTTTGGTAAGGAAGTCAAATCCAATTTAACCACAGATGTAAAATGTTATTTAAATATGACCAAAAAGGCCTAAATGTGATATTTTAACAAAGAAAGTAACACTAGATGACTAATTCCAACCTTTCTTAAAATAATTAGTCCTGGAGTACCTCAAGAGCCTGTGTTTGGACCTTTTCTTTTCACTTGTTATATATTAGTTTTCATCTTTCTGCCTCCTCTCCCCACTATGCCTCTATATGAAGGTAGAAAGCCATTCTTCAAGGGTTTTGTTACCCACAGGCAACTTTTTTATAGGACAAAAAATGGTAACATAATTCATTTTGGTTCAGAAATAAACTAGATCACATTAGAAAAAACCCTGACCTACTTAGCTGGACTTAATTGACACGTATCTAAGCCAAATGTTGATTGGACGTGCCGTTTATCTGTGCAGCACCCTGGGCAAACTTTTGTTCTAAATAGCTACTTTATTGAAAATGCTTAATCCACTTAAAAGAGAACTTTTTACAAGCTTGGCGTTGTCTTGGACCGTTTGTCCAGCATGCAGTTAGTTGAGAAAAAACTTGTCTGCTTTGAAATAATGCCAACAAGTGGAAAGAGAGTCAAAGCTTCGCCAACAAGCCGGACAGTTGGATTCCAGAGCAGATGGAGAACAAAACTGATCCGTTTTTGTGCAGGAAGTGGGAGAGATGGAGCTGTGGTAAATATGATGGAGTTTAATGGGAACCTCTTTCATTAACTCAGTGCTTTGCTGGATTATAAAAACACCTCACCATACACGACCGGGATTTTACGGCCAACAGGAGAAAACATCCATCTCTGTACTGCAGAACCAGTTCTGATTTTCTGTACTACAAACCTTGTAGGTTTGAAACTTGTCCCACTCAAATCGTAATTAAATTCAGATCTGAACTGTTTTTATTTTGGTTTGCATGGGGAAATTTTTATGCCATAGTCCAAGAGCACATATTTTCACTCTGAAAGCAGGATTTCATGTGTTTTTATCTCAAAACTTTTAATGCTATTGCTAACGTTTTATTTTGAAAGCTGGATTTCATGTCTTTTTTTCTAAAAATGTTTTAATACTTTTACTAATATTTTATTTTGAAAGCAGGATTTCATGTCTTTTTTTCTAAAAATGTTTTAATACTTTTACTAATATTTTATTTTGAAAGCAGGATTTCATGTCTTCTCAAAACTTGTACCGCTTTTACTCAAAACTTCTCCTTGAGCTCACATTTAGCCTCTGTTCAGGCTCTCTGCTCTCTTACTAAACATCTTATGCTTGCTTCTGGAACAAAAATGCACTGTCTCCTAGCAACCTCTCAGCCAATAGAATGAAAGTGTTCTACTGGATGCGTTTGTTTTCTTTGAGTGGGTGTGTCTGTTAGGCTACTATCAATTATAGCAACATGTGCTGCCCACTGGATGTATGGAGAAACAACGACCTCAGCTTTCTGCTCCATGTTACAGCAGTGCTACTGATGGCTAACAGCTACTGATGGCTAACAGCTACTGATGGCTAACAGCTGCAGATGGCTAACAGCTACTGATGGCTAACAGCTACTGATGGCTAACAGCTACTGATGGCTAACAGCTCCTGATTGCTAACAGCTGCTGATGGCTAACAGCTGCAGATGGCTAACAGCTACTGATGGCTAACAGCTCCTGATTGCTAACAGCTACTGATGGCTAACAGCTCCTGATTGCTAACAGCTACTGATGGCTAACAGCTGCAGCTGGCTAACAGCTACTGATGGCTAACAGCTGCAGATGGCTAACAGCTACTCATATTAGGCAGGAGTTTGTTCACCTAACCAACTCCCTATTTCAAAAATATTGCAGCTCTGTCCATCTATTATTCTATTGTTCAGCTGTAGTTATTTTTCTATTTTTCTGCAAAATGATCAGACGATGAGGTGACAATCTATTGCGGAACTTATTACATGTAATGCACACCTAATTATTACGTAATTATCTGTTGCTACACATTTAGGTAAGTCCCCTAGTTGGTTGCAAATTTGTGTTTCGAAACAACTTTACGATAATGGGAGGTTCTGTCCTGGAACCCAAACTATGACTGCTTCTGTTTATCCTGTGTGTGTTTTTATTTTTATTATTTTAAGACAGTCTGGCATTTCCTCATTAGTTGTTTGCTCTTTATAACTCTGCAGCAACAGGCTGGGGAGGGAAACAATATCATAACTTATTCATTAGGGCTGAAATGATTAATCAAATTAATGGTGATTAATCGATTCCTAAAATAATCATCAACTAATTTAGTAATTGATCGTTAACTGAAGTATACAGACACTGACAGTTGCTGAAAGAAAAACATACTCAGAGCTTTAATTAAGCCAAAACTCTAGAATAATGTATATACAATCTGTTTTAAAGATAAAACAATAATTCTTTGTCTGTATTATGTTCTGCAAATGCATCCTTTGCTACAGACGGTCAAGTTTTCACTAAAGGAAAGCTGTGTTGTTGAATTCTAGGTAATAAAATGTTTATTTTGTCATTTAAAAAAGGAATGATTTGGTTGTTTGCATTTCCTGAATGGGTTTATTATTCTGTATAAAAAAGCTAAATAGTTTAATCTGCAGAATGTGACATTTTTTTATCTGATTAAAAAAGTTTGAATAATTAATTGAAATAACCAACCGATTACTGAAACAATCATTAGTTGCTGCTCCACTTTACATCTGCTTATGCATTTCCAGATTCTAAGTAAAAGCAGGTTTTTCCATATGAAAACCTAGAGAGAAGAAAAACATCCTCAATTATAAGCTCCTAATCTGGGATTATGAATCTGGAAAAGTATCCAACTGTAAATATAAAAAAATGCAGGAATCCAGTTTTAATTTGTGGAAATAACATGATGAAAAATGTTAAAAGCATTTTCAAAAACCAGCAGAAAATGTGTTTGCTTATAATCTTCTCCGTTTTTTAAAATCTAGTCAAGAAGAAGGAAAAAAATCAGCTGTCCTATAAATCACAGAAGCATAAAATCCAGACATGTAAAACCGTTTTGCAATCATGCATGCAGAATCAGGCAGACTTTGTGTTCTTCTATCAGATTATGTAAATCAGATTCTGGTTTACGATGCCGTGACAGATTACATACAAATGAAGTGAGGAAGAAACACAAGGAGACAGAGATTTTTTTTTTTTTTTCCTGGATTTGGATTATGATAAAAGGTGGAGCAGGAAGTTGGGGGAAGATGTGGAGGATTTTGGTGGAAAGGGGACGAAGCTGTGACAGGCGGGAGGTGAGGAAGAGGAAGAGGAAGGTAGTAAACAACCAGAGAGTGGACAGGCGAGGAGACGGAGCGGCGTAATGGCCGACCTGGAAAACAAAACCGATAGAGCGAGGATGACAGAGAGATGGGGAGAGAAATGTGGATTTGGAGGGATGGAGGCAGCAAATAAAGCAGATGAGAAGAACGAAAAAACAAAAAAACTGAGTTTTATTTTATTTCATGATGATAAACCAGACAGAAACTCTGCAGGAATCAATCCTCTCTCTAAGCTCCGAGCCGCAGCGCAGCTCTGAAGGTTACCTGGATGGATTATGGCTGAGATTAGACGCTGCTGTTCCCAGGATGAACTGGAGAAATTACCAATATTCTGATTATGTAAGAATCAGATTAAATTACAGCAGGAGAAGAAGAGATGAAAGAGAGAGCAGAGAAGTACCATCATCCATCCATCTGATCATCCATCCATCTGATCATCCATCCATCTGATCATCCATCCATCTGATCATCCATCCATCCATCATCCATCCATCCATCTGATCATCCATCCATCCATCCATCTGATCATCCATCCATCCATCATCCATCCATCCATCTGATCATCCATCCATCCATCTGATCATCCATCCATCTGATCATCCATCCATCCATCATCCATCCATCCATCTGATCATCCATCCATCTGATCATCCATCCATCCATCCATCCATCCATCCATCCATCCATCCATCCATCCATCCATCCATCCATCCATCCATCCATCCATCATCCATCCATCCATCATCCATCCATCCATCATCCATCCATCCATCCATCCATCCATCCATCCATCCATCCATCCATCCATCCATCCATCCATCCATCCATCCATCCATCCATCCATCCATCCATCCATCCGTCCATGTTTACAGATTCTAGGAACATCTGCCTTAAATTCATTATGAAGTTTCACATTTGGACATTAAAACTACTCAGTAATAAAAACTCTGGCAGCTTGACATGACCGTCTCTGCTGTCCAGAAGAGATTCTGATGAAACCATCCGACCCCAGACACTCGCTGCTTTTCTCCAAAGTTCCTGCTGAGCAACAATTGCAGCCAGAAGTTGAGAAACAAGAGGCTAGAACATGGAGTGACATGGAGTGAGTCAAACAAGCAGACTGGAGGGTTAAATGAAAGACTGGCAGGGAGGAGGCAGAGGAAGAGAGAAATAACAGGGCCTCGAATGGGAGGAGAGGCCGAGAGTCAAACCATAAACCTGCTGCTGAAATTAAAAGCGTCTCATCTGCTTAACAACCGTTTGATTTGGGCTCTTCTTCCTCTAAAAGCAGCGGCTGTCTTCACATGAAGCCCGTTGGAGCGTGTCCAATCCCTAAAGCCCCAACCTGTTCCCAGGAGAAGCCATAACCATTAATACAACAGAATCTACAGCCACCATTCTCTCTCCAGAGCTCTCAACGCTGAAGTAATAAAAAATAAAAAAAAAAACACTGAGGAGACTAAAATAGAAGAGGCATTCGGTCTACATTCAGTAGCAAACTGCATCAAGGCCTTCATTTGAGTCAGAGAGATGAGACTGAGAGATGAGGACTAATTAGATTTTAAATTTTCTGCAAAATGCGACTCACGCATTGACGGCGTCACCAATCTGCCCCCTGGTGTTCGACTCACTTTGGCTGCTCCAGGGTCTCTAAAGGTCACTGAATTCTTCATTTTCACAGTTGGCTGCGTAAGTTATTGTTCACTTTTTTCTTTCCTGCAACTTGCTTCCTATTAACGGTTTCAAAAGAGCAGATTGCACCGAATCTGGCTCGAAAGAGGTTGAGAAAGAAAACAGCAACAGGGTAGTGTTTTGATTTTTTTCCCCCTTTTTGCATCTTTATGTTGCTGCAATAAATCAAAGCTTCAGAGAGGTGTAATTTAAGGCAGAAACAACAATTTCCAACAACAAATGTGACATCTCCAGCACAGCATGCTCTGAATCGATGCATTTACATCACACACTCACGCTGCTGTCTGTCATGCGTTCGGCTCCACTCCACAACGCTGTTTTCTATTCTTAGCAGCAGAAGGGAGAGCCTTTCTGCATATCAATGACCCCGCTCATCTTTAAACATCGTCTGGTGGGATGGCAGTGATGCGTGGAAATTCATTCATCTGCCTTCACTTGTTCTGGTATCGTTTGTAATGGTCTGAATATGTGCAGATTTATAATTTTTTTTTTTTTAGATTTCCTGTCACTGTGTGCAAGCTGAGTAATTGGGTATTTCAATTAAAGACCTTTAAATCTTGATGCTGAACTTTCAGGACGCATGCGTTAGCCTGGTCAGGGAGTCAAATCATGGGCATTTTGGTTTCTGCATCACTGGGGACTCGAATGCTGAAAATAAATCTCCTTAACCAAAAAGTCCAACCATTTTTTTATTTGATGGAGATATAACCTTGTAGTTTTCTAGATTTTCTGCTGAATTTTCAAACTACTACTTGTACCTATCGCCAAATTCAGGGTTATTAGATCAGCCTCATTGGTGTATCGCTATGCATTGTATTTACACACCTGTTTGCTCTAAACTGGCAAACTTCTGCTTTCTTATGGGTGATCACACTTGCTGATTATCAGTTAATCAGGTGCTTTGGTTAAAGTACCAACTTTCCCTGTAAATTCAAGGAAACAAACAACTTTGTAAATTTTTTTGCCCATAGTTCGACAATAATTTGCAGAATCTCCTGCCCCAAGTTGTTTCTCAGGGTGTGTTCACATCTCACTTTCCGGTAGATTTGGTGCAACATTTTTCAGCTGCTGTGGTTTGTTTTCACACTGCACTGTGTCAAACAACCCTAACTAATTGAATAACCTGTTCCCCTCCTCTCCTGTGGTGGCGCTGCACCAAGAACCATTGAAGGAAATGACATGAAAACTTCCAAAAAAGACACTGAGTGCAACTGCCTTCTTCATGAAATGTAAACAAAACTGGAGTGGTGTCAGATTTTAGTGGTTGTAGGATTTCTCTTTGTCTTTGGTAAAAAAAAAAACCCACAAGCCATTTCTCCCGGTAGCACTAGACTCTTGCGTTTGTTTTTTTCCCAGAATGCCCTGTGCTCCAGTCTGCTTCCTGACCTTCCAAGCTAACGGTGGTCTGCCTAAAAACTGCGGTCTTGGTTCGGTTCAAGTGAACTCTGGTGTGGTTCGATGCATGTGAATGTCAAGCGGACCAGAGACTGCTTCAAAAGCAGGAAGCTGACAACAGCGCAAGGCATTCTGGGTAAATGTAAACAAAACAAACCTGAGTTTAACAATAGCAGGAGAAATGGCTCGTGTTTTTATTTTACCAAAGACACATTTTACAACTGCAAAAATCTGACGCCACTCCATTTTTGTTTGCATTTCATGAAGAAGGAAGTTGCATTCATAGGATTTTATGTTGTTTCCTTCAGTGGTTTTTGGTACAGCGCCACCACAGAGGGGAGGGGAACAGGTTAGACAATTAGTTCGGTTTGTTTGACACAGTGTGAAAGCGAACTGAACCAACTGAAAATGGAACAAATGTTGCCACTTTGGTTCCCTACTGGACGATCAGGTGCTTGTTTTAAAGGATTTGGATTTTAAATAACATCAGGACTTGTAAACAGACTATTGAGTGTGAATCACAGAACGACTAGAAACTATTTAATAACAAAATGTACCGTTTTGAGTTCCCTTTTTGGTAATGCACTGATCCGTTTCTTTGCTAGATGGACGATAACCTTCACTTTGTTTGAGCCGGTGAGGCTCTTTAAGCCTCTGACGCCCACAGCTAAAAACTGCCTGTTTTCCCATGCATAACCCCACAGCGACCATTAAACTTTCATCTCTCACTTAAAGCTTTCTTATAGACCACCCAACCTTTAAATGTGGTGCGTGTCTGGAAAGTGTCTTCATTTAACATGTACAAAATCCCCTCAGTGTCTGCCATTAAGCGAGGATAACTTAAAGAGACATTTCCAAATGACTAAAGTGTGTTATCACGGCTGCAGGCTGATGAAATATAGCTTCAGCATACACACAACTTGATCTAATAGAAGATCATGCATCCATGTAGCATGAAATTGTTTCTGTTGTGTCTTTAATGCCACATTACTGGCCAATAATTAGCTTTTGTTATGCTAAAGGTAACAACAGTTCATGCTTTTGAGTCTTAAATCCTAAACTTTATCAGTTCAGGCATCTGATATGTTCTGATGTGAAATTAGAAATTAGAAATAACTAACAAAATATGCTCAGAAAAGCCTGATAAAGCAGTGGAAAGAGTTGAAGATGCTTACAGACTTTGGTCAATATATTGTTCCTCCTTCCACTCTTAAATAAAGCCACATTCCCTGGGAAAAAAATCAATTATTACTCTCTCTGCACTGAAGCTATCTATAAATTTGAGGAGTGCTAACCTTTAAGCACCTTTATGTCTCTCACGGGGCCGAGCAGGTCGGCTCAGCCACATGAAACATTTCATTCCTCTCCTTTTCTTGTCGCTTCTCAAGCATCACCTCAGTGCTACGTTCATCCAATTTGTTGCCAAACAGAGCGATTTCTAGGACTTGGAAGGATGAAGCAGCTCATGATGAACCAATCTGAAGCACTCAGTGTGATATTCAGCAGTTTGTTTAGTTCCTGCTCTGCAGAAATCACAATTAGCTGATTCTCAGCCATTAAATTATTTTAGCACTGCTAAGTAACACTTATGAGAAGAATTTCCAAATTCCAGACCCAAATTTCCCGAGTTCAGCCAGTGTTCAAAAACTGGATGGATGGATGGACGGATGGATGGACGTTAAATTGATGGATGGAAGCAGATCCAACAGCTGTGAAGATCTAAAACCTAGCAGGCCTCCAGTCTTTGAGGACTGGAGCTTTACACCCATGGTCCAGTCAAAGCCCATCATGGTGGAAAAGCAGCAGAAATAAACACCTGCATTCATCATTAAAATGCCCACTAATCCTAATGTTTTGATAGTTTGCAGTAGATTTCCCAATAAAGAGTGTAAACTTTCCTCAGAGTTTGAAATATTTCACGTGGAAAAAGAAGTCGGACCGACCCAACCCCACAAACCGGTTCCCTATCGACGTCTTCTTCTGTTTGCTCTTGCATATTTGCGTTTCTTATCATCTTATGGCTTCTTCCCTCCATGCTTTTTCAATTTCTCCCAATTCCTTGTCTTCATTTTACACACAAGCTTCTTTTGCATAACAATTTACAACACAATCACATCTCCACAGCTAACCATTCCTCCAACACTGCAAGCCTTTACCACACACACACACCACACACACACCCACACCCCACACCCACACACCCACACACACACCCACACACGCACCACACACACACACACACACACACCACCCACACACGCACACACACACACAGTGTCACACAGAGGAGAGAGGAGGATTACAGCCAGGTATTTCCTGTCGCTTTCAGCAGATGCAGCCCTCAGTAACTAGTAACAGGCGACGGCTGGAGCCAGCGAAACACATAACCAGATTATCCAGGACCAGAATAGCGGGCCTGGTTGTGGGCTACCACCTTCTGCAGCAGGGAATCCGGCGTGTTGTTGGAGGACTTAATGGATTAGCTGAGGATACAGTCGCATGGCAAAGAGAGTGCAAACAAGCAGGGAAGGCAGAAGACAGTGTTGTGTTTATTTTTGGCACAATAACAGAGGAAGACAGAGACACTGGGTGACGATTGTACACAAAAAGTACCAGCAGAGGGGCAACTATGACAGTTAGGATAAATATTAAAGGTGACCTATTGTGCTTCCCTGAACAGGTTAGGATAGGTCGATAACATTTTTTGCACAAAATTCTTCTTAGATAATGAGATTTAGAGTTTCTTTCAGAGTGAGCTGTTTTAGAGCCTCTTGCCACTTTAAAACCAAATAATCTGCTGCTGGCCCCAAACTCAACGTTTACATTCGCACATGAAAATATCTGCAAACAGATAGGCAATTGTATAACCGTACACCTTTGAAAAGCAGAAGTGGAGCCTACTGCACAGCCAACAAAAATGCAGCAAGTAGTTTCTGGAAAGTCAACAACAAAACATTTGTCTTTTCTAGCAGCCATTGTACACCACATACAGCGGTAAAACCAACTGAACAAACATGCTGGAACTCCACTGGGGTTGCTAGGTAACCGCGTAGGGCCCGACTATTGTGATTCCACAACCAAAAAAACATGAACTTATTTCCAAAATATGACTGGGTGTTTTGTTTTTAGCGCTTGAGCTGTTTTTTTAGAAGCAGTAGAAATCCAAATGAAAAAATAAAAACATGCAAAATTAATTTTTTTTTATAGCAGGTCCCCTTTAATGATGATGTTTCCAGCAACACAGCTAACCACAACTCCATATGGATGTATGGATAAATCCATGAGGTTTTTACTCTGATTCTGCGCCCAGTGGACTAATGCCTATAAAATTAATTTTCAGCCTTCTCTAAAACCCTGCAGGTGTTGCCCACATTCACAGCTGTGGTCAGTAAATCCTGCTCATAAGAGCAGGAGGCTCGGCAGAACCAAAGCTGTGGAAAACAAAGGCTTATCGCAGTTGATGGAGGCTGCTATTATTTTAAATATGCAAATTCATCCATAGCCCACATTCGCCAAGACAGATTGAGTCCCTGAATTATTAAATTAGTGACATATTTTTTTGGAGGTTAATAATTGATAATAGCTGGAGAAAGTTCCTGTAATCATTATCAAGCATAAACTGACATCATCCAAATTTCTATTATCATCTCATCTTGGCTGAACAATCTCTGGTGATTCATCGCCATAATGTGGCCATGTGTTCTCACAATGTGTCCAACGTCTCAGCTTTTGCCATCAGAATCACCATAAACACGAACAGATCCAACGAGGCGTGGGCCGGCAGCGCTCTGTCATCAAATAAACCTGAGTGAAAACCCTGAGTAGCTTTGTGTTTGTCATGACAGGAAATATTTAAAAACGCATACATGTGCTGTTCCTGAAAGCAAGAGACTCTATTTCTCTCTACTCTGCTTGGCTTGAGTTGACTCGGCTTGCAGGGATTTCAATTAAGTCTGTAAGATAATTATGCCAATTTTTTGATTTTCCAACAATCCTAAAGATTCTCCGATTGTCATAATAATCTTAATAAATATTCTTGCTCTTCATGTGTAACTGGGTTTGAATTAATAGTTGTATATTTACACAAAATGTGTTATTTAATGCATTTGTCTGTTTATACCTGGTTATTCCTGTGTTCCAGTTATAAAGCGTTTGGTCCTCCAGCTCCGCCTTACTTTCTTCTTCTTTGTCCAGAACTATTATAAATATTAGGTCATTCATTTCATCTTCCCATTTATTTATTTTGTTCAAATGTTTATTTTGTCTTTTTGTATTAATGATAGGTGTTGGAATATTTTCACGTGAGTTGTTATTACACCTTTATAACATTAGATGATCCTAAATGCTTGGTTTTGTTATGACCACGATGTGCAATGCATGCTAACGCTATCATTTTGTATACATTGGACTGGAGAACTGAAGCACATGCTAACATCTCCTGATTATTAGGGTAAATAAACAGAGACCGCCTCCGAATCCAGACTTGGTGTCATGGTTTGTCTGATCACACGACACAGAAGTCCACCGGTCACACGTGTGTCTAAAATCTGGAATATCCAACATGTTGGATTGTCTTGGTGAGATATCGCAGCATGTTTCTCCCAGTTGAATGTGACAGGAAGCCAGTCAGTCTGTTTTGGGAACCCAAAACACAGAAAAGAAAACCAGAAAGTCTCTTTATATCGTATTTTTTCTGTTAAACTCCACAAACTTTGGCCAGTATACTTCTTCCTTGTCGGCCCTGTTTGTTTACTCTGAACTCATGTTTTCTCGTCTGACATGTTAAACATGTCGATGTGTGGTGAGCTGAACACCAAACCTGCTAAAGATCTGCTCTGTTGCCATGTGTCGTCTGTCAGGTACTGAAAACCAATTTTAAAATCTTGTCACGTGAACATTAACGCCTTTATTTGCATGAACTCCAGCAAACCAAGGTGAAAATGCAACACAACAAAACTCTCAGATTGGTTAGATGTTGAGTGAATCTGGTACAAGACTCAAACCCGCCATTTTAAGAAAACCACCAGCAGTGACCTGGATGCAGTAGATCAATGAGAAGGTGGAGACATTTTTAGGCTTTGTGATAAAATACAGACGGAGCTTTAGGCAGGAGTTTACCATTGAGGTGGTTCTCCATGGTAATCTACAATGCCTCAAATCGTAAAACGTGGAATAGAGACGAATCAAGTGGACCGAACAAATGGAAAAGATGACCAGCAGGGCAGCAATAGGTGGAGGAAGGGCAAAAGAGAGCTGTGCCTGTAAGCTGTAACTCTGGTACCTGCCTCATGTCTACAGGACTTTGAAAACGTTTTCCAACCTCTTTTAACGCTTTGACATTTTATCACACCAAAAACCTTCATAGATTTTACCGGATGTTTTTTTTTTGTTTGTTTGTTTGTTTTGGTGGTAGAGCAACACAAAGTAATACACAATGTCAAAGTTCCAGGCTTTTGAAGAAATAACATCCAAAATGGTTGGCTTTCATTTGTGTCCACCCCCTTTTCCCTGATGCCCCTAAATGAAATCCATTACCACCAATCGCATTCAGAGTTTTCCTGATTATCCTCAGAGGTTAATCAAAAACCTTCATGAAGACCAGAGAGAAGCGCAGACAATTCAGAGAGACAGTTAAGACAGAGTTAGGGTATAAAGCAAGTTTCTAAGCTTTGAACGTCTCAGAGCTCTGTTCAGTCAACACAGGGCTGTTTGCTATGCAGACCTGCAAGCCGGCCAGTTTATGGCTATAAACCTAAACGACACCCTGGATCAGGAGAGCATTTATCAAAGAAGCAGCCAAGATCAATTAAACACTCCAACCGTGCAGTAAAACATGGTGGTGGCACCATCATGCTGTGGGGATTTTCTGGAGCAGGAAATCATACTTTATGATGATTGAAAAACATTAGATTTACAAAGAAGTGCGATAAAAATGTCTGATTTTAAATGATTAGGCTGAACCCACCTGGCAGCCCACGCTGTGAAAAACACTGGTCTAGTCAAAGTTCAGACCTAAATCTATTGTAAGACTTGAAAACAGTTTCTTTCCGACATTACTGAGATTTTGCTGTTTTGTAAAGAAGAATGGACAAAAATCTCCAGACATGCAGAAGTAACATTATATCACAATATTTCAAGGCAGCATAGTGATAACAATAAAAGTGTTGATAATTATTTCTTTTTTAAGTAACTCTATGGCTGTGGACGCATGGTACTGCGTTAGCTTCACAAACACAAGTGCTGCTCCTGAAAAACAATTTCCATTTGTAATGCACTTCTTTACCACAGAAAAAATGTGATCTGTGTCACTAAACTGCACACAGTGGCTGCATTTAATCTTATTTTCCTGTTTATTGACACACTTTTATTAACAGTGAAGAAAACCAGTAAGAATAAAATCTAGTTATTTCCAATCATTAGTTGGAACTTATCTTGATAATGATCAATCAAAATCTTAAGAAATGTATCAAGATAAATGATAAACGATACAATAAATATCCACCACTAGTTGAACACAAGCAGACACGACTAAGATTTTTATGTATAAAAACAAAACAAAACAAAGAGAAACCTTGATGATTTCCTTTCACTTCCTAATTTTACTTTGTGTCAAAATCTCAATAAACCATTATGACGTCACATAATGTGAATACATCCCAGGGGATGTGAATAGATTGTTTATAAAACCATTAAAGAATATTTAAATATAAGAAACAACAACAACTCGGCAGCCTGAGTTCATAGTTCCGCTCCCCGCTCCTGACCCCAGTCATCCCTCCGCGAAATGCTCGGTCCTTGTTCACGCGTGCCGTGCGGCACCGAAGGCAAAATCGCCTTACGCACGATTGCGTTGTCTCCAAAAACACCGCGCGCCGGTTCCGCGCTTAATTGGAGCCGTAATGAAGGCGTTTCCGCGGACCGTGCGGGGCTCTGCGGCGCCGCATGCACACCTGAGGGCAGCGCTCGCCTCACTCAGGCAGTTCCCCTCTTATTGCGCTCTTCCTCCTTATTTACGCATCCGCACACCGTCAAGCGCGGCCAATATTCATTTAACAGCATAAAAACAGAGAAACATGCGCGGTTTTTTTGTTTTTTTTTGTTTTTTGTTTTGCGCTTGCTCACCGGTTCTGTGCAGTAGAATGAGTGCAGGTCGGGTTCCGTTCATTGATTCACCGAGAGGTTCCTCTGTGTGTGTTCATCCTCTCCTTCATTCAGCAGCTGAATAAACATCTCTCCTCCTCTGAAGCCGCAGCTCAAACGCCCTCCTCTCTCTCTCTCTCTCTCTCTCTCTCTCTCTCTCTCTCTCTCTTCTGTCTCTGTCTGCAGAACAACAAGGCGACTGATGTTGAAAACTAGAGAAGACGGGGCTGATGTGAGCAGGTTGAGGCTAATCAGGCTTTTTCTCTGTGTGCAGCAGAGACTTTCAGCAGGGATGCAGAACTTATCGGTGTTTATTCGCTCCTAATTAGCAAACAGCAGGTTACATTCACAGCCTCTGAGTCCTTTATTGAGTCCTGAAACCCCCTTAAAATTACAAAAAATATTTGTAATGGACAAATAAAAAAACAAATAAACATTTTAAATAATATATTATTGTAGAATATATTTTTAGGAATGTCATTTCAAGTGATCTAAAGTCACAAATATATAATTTGATATTTTAATTTAATGTATATTATATATATATATATATATATATATATATATATATATATATATATATATATATATATTGTGTGTGTGTGTGTGTGTGTGTGTGTGTGTAAATTAAATTATAGTATTATGTAGTACCGACAAAATATTTTTTAATATATCGAGTTTGAAAATGTTCTATATTTTGTAAATATTTTTATGATTTATAACTCACTGCATGAGCAATCTGAAATCACTGTAAACAAATAAATTATATATACGTTTCACATCATATCAAAGTATAATAAAAAAAGATATATTAAAAAATGTATGGTATGTACAATTTAATTTTTAAATAAAAATGTTTATTAACTTGATAATTTACTCTTTTTTTCTTTTAATCCATAATGTATCCCTTATTTTATCTTTTTCTTAGAATTATTTCTCATAATATTAATATAGTTTTATAAACATGCATTGCATTTAAAGCTAAAATATTCTATTCTTTTTTATTCTTCTTTGAGCAATTTAAAACTGTATTACTGTTTCTATCATAAATATTCTCCACCTTAAAACTTTTTATTCTATTTATTCTGAAGAAGTCAGGATGCCACACTTATTACAATACAATCAGCTTTCATGAACATAGTGTCTCTATGAATGTTCAATGTATATATATTTTTTTATTTATACTATCATAGTCCATCTAGTGCATATTTAAAAAAATATATTATTATTTTCTTTTTATCTTTTTATTAAAAGTTCCCCAGAAAAAAAAAAAAAAAAAAAAAAAACAGCTTTGACTTCTGGAGCTGCAGCTCCCCTAGTGGTGGATTTGTGTCATAGCTAATTGAATTTACAGTAACGGCTTCAAACAGGATTTTTCATAAGTTGAGATAGCAGGAAAAATGCTGTCAGTGCCACTTGTAATGAATCAGCCAAATGTAAGCTTTACAATGAGAGATGCCAGCAGGTCATTATTTTTTAGCACAGTGAAAAGCTTTGTGTGCAACAAATGAGTTTCGCTTCTTCTGCTTACAGAGGATCCAGGAAGTTAAGTAGCAAAACAAACACATTTAACAAAGTGATTAACAAACTTATTCCCCGTGAAAGGATGAGTGAGTCCTAATTTAAAACACCAGTCTGGATGTAATTAATGTCTATAATGTGTCTCAATATTACAAGCAAGTATTAAAGACACTATTTCAAGAAGGTACTTGAAAATGCTACTTGTACTTCTAATATTAATGGTTAAAATCCTGTCTTTTGGGGAAGTTTATGTGCAACAATTTAAGTTTTTTTGAAAGACATAAATAAAACTTTATTTGACCTTTATATGACCTATTATTTTGCTTCCTCGGACAGGTTAGGATTGGCCTGCAGGCTATGCAAAAATACATTTATTACATTTTTTTGCACAAAGTCAATCTGAGACAATGAGATCTCAGGTTTATTTTTGAAAAGTATTAGAGGAGCCTCCTGCACAACCAATAAGAATTTTGCACATGGTTTCGGTCAACAACAAAATACTTGTCTTTTCCAGCAGCCATTGTACAGCGCATACAGCAGTTGAACCAGCTGACCAAATGTGCTGGAGCTCAAGCTTGGGTTGCTAGGTAACAGGCTGGGGTTGCTAGGTAACGAGTCGTGCCAGTTGATCATGACTTGATTTAATTTCCAGTCACCAAAAAACTTGAAGTTATTGCTAAAAACAGCTGGATTCTGTTTTTTTAAGAGCTTGGGATTTTTTTTTTTTTAACCAATTGAAACACAAATGGAGGCACAAAAAGGTGAAAATGTGAACTTTTTTTCACGTTTGAAGGCAACAAGATGCCAGAAATATGAGCAATTTTAAGCTGCAGCAATCACAAAAAACACATTGTAAGATCCTGGAGGGGCTGAGCTGTGTGATGTGGATTTATAACTCCTCATAGGTCAGGGAGTTCTGCTCATGATGTTCACCAACGACCTGCTGTAGGATAGGTAAGTGTCAGAAGATTAATGAAAGGATGGATAGAAGCATCTTCATTATGATTAACTGGCGCTCTCTGAAACATATTTTTGTGGTACAAAGATATAAAACCCTTAGCATGTAAATCAAACGGATGTCTTTTCAATCGATAAGGAGAGGAGAAGTCGCAGGTTCTCCAGCCAGATGAGGTGGATGAGGAGGGGAGCGTACGAGCCGGAGCTGAGGGTTATAAGTGCTGGTAGGATGTAGAAAATGGGGTGAGAGGTGAAGGCGAAGACCGCTGCAATCTGTGTGAGTAATGAGCGTTTGGACGGGCGCAGTTTTACATTATTTTTCACCACAGTTCATCAGAGCTCTGCCTCAGCATGAAGAGTGGCCTTTTACACCGCAGGCTAATTCACACAGCGAGGGAACATCGCATAGCCCACTCTCTCAAACACACACACAGTTTCTGACTGTTTATATGCTGAGAGAACACAGATCCACACACACATCCACGTCGAGTGATTTCCTGAATGTATAGATACATGCATGGAGTTTATCCACGGACTGGATGTGAGGGAGTTCGTTTAATGTTAAACACCTTCACTAATGAGGAGCATTGGGGATATTTTCTCAGATTAATTAAAAATCAGAAACAAAGGTTATGTTCACAAACCAATTCAACCCAAATCCAATTCTTTTTGGACCCACATCCAACTTTTTCTACGGCAGATCGACCCGATTCATTTCACCGCCCCCAAAAAGTCTGATTTGTGCCACGTCCATAGGGGGTACTAAATCATTTACGTATCATATAGTTTTAAAAGTCAGAAAGGTCGTATCGAATTTCACCCAACTTTTATGTAACTGACGCTAAACTTGTGTCGTAATGATGTGTGAGAAGAAGCCAGAAGGTAAACAGTGAAAATTATGATTATGAAATTATGAGTCTTTTCCACTGATGTGCATCACAGTAACACCTCTCCTGAACCAAATAAACATACAAACATTCAGTAGCATGAACGGAAAAAACCCAACTAATTTATTTTGATGTAATCTATCTGATGTGCAGAACCAAAATGCATTTAGGGTATGCAGTTTATCACTTTATACTTATGTATTTTGTGCTTTGTTGAAAACCACTGGATTCTTTTTTACGGTGTTGAACAACCCAAACTGTAGTCTTTGGATGAACATCCAGACTAATCCGGTTTAAACTGGTTTTTCTTTTCGTGCAGTTTTATTGTTGCATTACTGCCCCCTTCTGGCCAAGAGAGGTATTGGTGTGCTAATTCACTTAACTAAATTTTGTTTAAAAATTATTTTTCTAGTTTAGCATGTGACCAAATCATGTTATCTTTACTAGAATTAATTAATTAAAGGCAATAAGCATATTTTTTATGTGTTAGCTTGAAGTGAAATATTAACACAAGGTGAACAACCGCCATGTTTTACTTTTTTTGAGGGCATCTGATCTCTGAATATTTTGTGTTTTCAACACATTTTGCTGCAAAGCCAGAGATTCAAAACATTAATCAGCATTCGTATAGCTTTCTTGGATCTCCTTTCTCCACTTCTGTGCATGCTAAGCTAGTCTTATCACATATTAGTGGCTGTAAATTGGGATCAAAAGTGTTCAGCTGTGTCAGGACAGGGTGCGTTTCTTTTTTTAGCCATCTTGTGCCTTCGATTAATCAGAAACTTTTCTTCAGAGACAGAAAGAAAAAAAATAAATAAAATATGACAAAAATCCACATGCTGCCATTTTTCTTCTTCTCAACAAGACTGATCGGATGAAACCTAACAGATGCAATCCCAGTTCATCTTCTCCCATTGCCTCACAGTGAGAGTCTGCAAACAGCATAACGATGTCCGGGGAGGAAAAGCATTTTTATACTTTGGTGGTAATGACACAACAAGCGACGCCTTCTGCCTCACTATGGCTGAAAATGATGAGTCTGAAACAGTGTGGAGGAATATTTGAAGTGGAGTTAACAGCTCCAGCCTGGAGGATAATTACTGCTTTCCATTAAATATTAATCATGTGTTTTTATGGCACATCTCCAGACTGTAAAACACTGGTTACAGTTCGGCATAGGCAGAAATTGTGAGAGATTGAGAACATTTATGAGAATAATTGCTTTAGTTAAAGCTCTTTTGTGTTTGTGCTTTTATGACTTTGGTTAAATCTGGTGCCACAGAGGTCAAAGTGTGGATTCCTCGTAGCTTTTTAAGCTCTATAAAGTAGCACTGCTGATGAACAAAAACCAGGAGTTAACAGCTCCAGTTAACAAAAACAGAAACGAGGAGGGATAAGAATAGCAAAGGCAGAAAACCAACACTAATCCAGTCGTGAATGACTCACAACTGGATGCTCTGTTTAATGATACATTAGGAAAGAAACAAAAACCATTATCAACAACTTCCTAAAGGATTGTTTGTGAATTTGGGACCAAACTTCAGATTCAGATTTATTCATTTGTATCCCAAATGGGCAATTGATGTTACAAAAAAGATAAAGTATCAAAGATTAAAAAGATTAAAAAATAAACATACCAAAAGGACATGAAATACATAATGGAAAGAGCACAGCAGTGTATTTCCTCATTGACTGACAGTTGCCATAAACACCAAATCAGGTGCAAGTCCCTCTACCTCGTCCTGCATTAAAAATAGATGTTGCTGTAGGAAGAAAACTTGTGGAAAGTTCTCCTTCAGATATCTTGGATTATTTTCCCTTGATGTCACACAAGAAAGCTGTAATAAAGTGTTTGAGATGCTGCCTTAACCCTCCTCGTTTATAAATGTCACTATTTAAGTACAAAAAAATGAAAAATACATTTTAAATAAAAATGTTTTATGTATTTTTAAGATGAAAAGCGAGTGAGTTTTTGGTCTGTCATCTGTAAGAGGTAAAGAACATCATTGCACTAAATATTGATTGAAACGGAGTTGATAATTGGATACAAACATGTTTTTGGAAAATTTGGGATTCTAACGCTACTGGATTATTAGTCAGTTTGACATGGGAACATTTTTGCTGCACCGCAGAAATTAACATAGCAGAAATGGTAAAAATATATCCACAGACCTCCAAATAACCCAAATGCCCTCAAATCGGTACGGCAGGCAGTTTTAGCATTAAATTGGTTTTGTCACATTCTCTCAATAAGAATAATGTGTTAATAAACTCAGAAAATCTTTTTTGGATGAGAAACATTAACGGAAATTAACTGATGATGTCACAAAAATGTAATCAATTTAGTCAGATTATTGAATTTCTCTAAATCAAATTAGAGAATGTCCAATAATGTAACCTTGAGACATTTTTTGTTGTTGTCATTTTTGGATTCTGGGGTGATTTAATGCTCCACTTTCGCCAGTGGAGCATTAAAGCTTCCGACATGATTCTCGACTTGGCAAAACTTTATTAGAAATTGCTTTGGGTTTATTTAAATTGTAATGAACATATGGAAAAGACAAAGAGGATAAACGTGAGGGGGAAGATTTGGGGGAAATGTTAAAAGGAAAGGAGACCGAAGTAAAAGAGAGAAATAAGCACAGAGCAAAAACAACTCAACACCCTGGATGTTTGCCTCTGAACCTGCAGCAAGAGAAATATAAAGCTAAGACATGGCATCAACAAACAACATGTGCATATAAAATAACATAAGTTATAACATCATTGGAAAACACACAGTATTTGGTAATACAAGATGTGCTAAAGCCATGATGTTTCTTTCCCAAACCGAACAACCTTCTGAATTTGAAGTAAGAAATAAAAACGTCTCATTATTGCATTTAGGAAACAGAAGTAATTTTGGTAATCCGAACTGACCTGAAAAAGGGAAAAGTTTAGTCTCATTTAATGTCACAAATCCAGAAAATAATGAAATGTTTTCCTGTAGAGTGATTGTAGATGTTTCATTCCAACCTTCATCTGCAGAAGAAAGCTGGCGGACTTTTCAGCCAAAATTGCTCAACTCAGGACAAATGACCTTCCGACCTCATGAAAAACAAGTTTCCCAAACAGAAACTGTGGCCAGTGGACTTTCACTTCCTACATTTCCATCATTTTCACTTCAATAATTCAGAGAGACAACAAACCGTACCAGTAATGAACCCAGACTGGTGGGCATCTAAATGGTTTATTGGTGAAATTTGTGGAATTACCTTTGATGATTAAGGACGAATGAAGTCCCGTTTTATTGTCCCCTCGCTTCGCTGAGGCCAAAACAGCGAATCCACGGCAGCTGTGTAATATTCCCATTCTGTTTTATCTGTGACCTCATGTCTCTGTGCTGGCTCTTGATTATTCATGAAGCTGCCTCCCACTCGTCGTGCCGCTGAAGTTGTTTCACATGAGGAGCAGTGAAACAGAACTAACTCGCTGTCAGCAGATCAGACCTGCTGATTTAAAAACAACAAGAGAAGATGAGACTTCCCAACCTGTGCAGTTAAGATAGATTTATGGTCTAAACAAAACATGTTCATTACATTTTTTTTTTTACACAAAATCCTTCTTAGATAATGAGACTGTAGCTTAGGGCCTCTTGTCAGCTGCTGCTGGCCACGTCCCCAACGTTCGGACATGAAAACAGCTGCAAACAAATGTGCAATTATTCACCATGCAACTCTGAAAAGCAGAAGCAGAGCCTCCCGCACATCCAACAAGAACCCATCGAGTGGTTTATGGATGGTAAGCCAACAACAAAACTCTTGTCTTTGCCAGCAGCCGTTGTACAGCGCATACACCAGTAGAACCAGCTGACCGAGCGTCTTGGAGTTCAGCTTGGGTTGCCAGGTAAGTGGTGGAAAGCCACTGGGGTTGCTAGGTGAAAGCACAGTGCCTGCCTACGTTACATGCTGGAGGTTTTTGAAATGGCTCATTTTCGTTTTTTGTTTTCCAGAAAACTAGCTTGATGGGGGTTTTTTTTTAAGTATTTGGACTGTTTTTAGAAGCAGTTGAGACCAAAATGGAAGTAAGAAAATGTGCAAAGTGTGAATTTTGCACAATATGTCCCCTTTAAAGTCTTGTAAAGCACACTGAACTGACTCTTTTCACTCTATTTAAGGTTGTTGCCACTCAAAGAAGCGGTCTTTGTCGGATTGAAATAAAAACTGACCCAAGAGTGGCTAAGAAGCTCTGGGTCATTTGTGCACAAATGCTTGCTTAGCATAGCATTGGTGACATGACGCTCATGCAAAATGTTAAAACAGAGCGCCTCAGTTTGGATATTTAGTTATTAATCTCTGCTGATGATTAATTAGATGACAGAATACGAGCATAAAGCGCTTTTATGTATTTCCACTCAAGTAAATCTAATTTAGAAACAAAGAAAAACACTCTGGAGGTGTGTCCTAACGGTTCTTTTCTCAACACGTCTGGGTTCTTTATTTGCACCTCAGTGCTTTGACACCGTTGCACAATTTCAGAATTAGCGCCAGAAAAAGGGAAAATGGAAGCAAGTAAGAATGACATCTGCAATGCCTCCATTTACAATTGCAGAGGAAAACAGCAGCATATTGTGGGAAAGCTGGTTGGAGCAAAACACAATGTGATAAAGACTCAGAGAGAGGAGAAGAATGACACATACAGGCAGCCGTAATTATTCGGCTTTTGAGACCATTTTCAAGTGATGCTTTTTAATGGTGAAATAATGCAAGTTTATCCTTCCAAAGCTCAATAAACTTTAATTTCTTATGAACATATAACTCTTGAGCTGGAAGACATTTGAAATATACAAAATAAATAAACAAAACAAGTAATAAAATGAATGATGAAGTCTCTGTAAACAAAATCATCCTGCAAATAAACGGCTGGTTGAAATAAAAAGCTGCATCCTTTTGGTAAACAGAGAGAGAAATCGGAGAAACACAATACCATGTCATCTCTCTGATCTTTATCTAATAATTTCCCTCTTCTTACTGTCAGCATGACTTTGGTGGATATTTCTTTGATGTTTGTGATCCCACATTAAAAAACAAACCACCAACTAACTCAATATGCATAACTACAATTGCGGTTTTCTGTTTTTATGTTTTTGTACTGTAAAACAAAGCATTAACTCTTGTTCTACTCATTTAAACCTTCACAGAAACCACTCCGGCACCTATTTGCATGCAGTCGGCTGTTTGTCCCACCCACACAACCACACGGTTCAATACGAGCTGCGCTGCAAAGGAACACGGTATTAAGGTGCAATTCATCACTTGGGTCTCCTCTTTAGTTTGCAGCCTGGAGCAGTTCTGACCTTTCACGAAGATGCATGCCTCCACTCTGAAACCAGCATACACCAAAACATACAGCGCGTTTACAGCAGAGGAACAATGGACGCATACTTGCATCTGATGTTAACAGGAATCTTTGACCTTTGTGTTGGAAATGCTAAGTGCCTTCAGTTTTGCAGAAGATTTCAGCTGACAAAACATTTCACTTTTGCAAAGCAAGAAGAAGAAAAATGTGCCTTCAGTTTTTAGCTGAACAACAAAATCAACTAAAGTGAATGGAAAAATACATTAGATAGTTGGCAAATGAGTTCCAGCTCTTTCTTCTCCTAATGGCAGTTATCTATCACGCCATTTCTTTGATTATTTTATGCAGATTTCTGTTGCACCGAAGCCATTCTTGCTCATCCCATTTCTGTTTTGCCGAGTTGCAGTTCTCCAAGCCAGCAGTCAGACTCGGTTCCCATCAGCCTTCAGTTGTTTGATGACGTAATCAAGCTTCAAACCTTGACAGGCTTTTACTGCTCATTTCAAAGTTTATAAAAAGCAGAAGCGCAATCAGCAAAGTGGGAAACCTTGACACTGAAACAGATTAGAAAACCTTATGGTGGGAAGTTTTCTTAAAGGGGAAGTATTATGTGTTTTCCAGGCACAATTCATAGCATAATAAAATAACTATGCTTCCTTCAGATTTAAAAAAAATGCAACATATATAACAATTATTTTACTTTTCAACTTGACGTCTTGAAATTGGCCTCCGTCTCTTTAAGAAGGTTCTGTTCTTTCCATCATTCTGCCATCAGCACATCATCACAATAATGATCCTCCATTATGCCATTTACAGTCATTCTTGGGAGTGCCAATGCACTGTTCCACCAGGTGTTTACTAATTGCTGCTGGCTAATCTGAAGGAGCTGAGAGGAGGAATCACAGTGTAAATAGGCACACTTTGTGAGGATAGACTCTTCCTCCCTCCCCAAAATGAATTTTATCCAAAGGCAAACATATGTTCTCACATGCACAAAGAAGTTCACAACAAACAGCTTACATGATCGATAAGTTTACATGCAGATATCGCGTCTGTGTTTTGCTACTTCTGTCGAATTTTTGTGCAAAGTTCCTACAGAGTTTTGTTTCGTTTCTGTGGCTTTTCTTCAGAGTTTTATTTATCTTTCAGGTCCAATTTGGTTACATATTCTGAACTAGAACGAGCAGCTGAAAATCTTACCAAGTGTTTTTGGTCTAGTTTCTAGTGGAAACATCTGAGTGAACATGGAATGAGACAAAACTGACTTTCAAGTAACTTTTCATTAAGATATAGTAGCTTGTTTTAAATAAATAATTCCTTAATATAGATTAAAAAAATAAAATGCTAGCTCCCTTGGAAGATTATTTTGCTTATAATATGGAAAATATGTTCTGCTATAAACACATTTATGAGAATGTTCTCTTTAGAAATGATCGAAAGGGAATTCGATCATTTCACAGAACTCCAAAAGAGAACCGCACGGCATTCTGGGAGATGTTGACAGAGGAAAGGCATTACCTGCTCAACCATTCACTGCTAGCTAAGCAAAGTTAGCGGAATCAACTAACTCACTTGCTCTTTGGTTACCTAGCAACTCACTCACGCTTTGGTTACCTAGCAACACTCTATTAAGCAACTTGTGCATTTTCAGTTTCAGGTTTTGCAGTCTTGCCTCATAACAACAGCAAGGAGTTAAAGTAGAAAATGAGAAAAGCAACTTGAGGAAACTGTGGATAAAACAGTATTTCAGATATTTCACACTAAAAACTAATTAATTTATCGATATTGTCTGATATGAAACTGCTATATCGTGATATGTTTTTCAGAAACTATTTCAATAAAAGATTCCCCTGTCTTTAACCTCCTGAAGGAGCAGGAAACCATATTTAGTTTAGCTTTATTTATTTTTTTCCTGCAGAATTAAATCGGAGGGCTGTTGTTACCATCTTTGTTTCTTTTTACTTACCTGAAGAATGAGAAAATAAGTCTTAGTTTAAGTAATAATAATAAATAAAATCCCTCATTAAATATAAATTATCTGATTGATTGAATGGATCTTATACACATTACCTTCACATTTATTGGGACAGGTTTGTTAAGTATCTGCTACACATAAAGAGCATCTTGTTTCCACGCCGTCAGAGAGAGCAATCTCTTGATGAACTAGTTCAGGCAGCAACCCAGATACAGAGAGGAAGGAAAAGGAGCCAAAGAGAGAAACAAACAACGAGAGACGAAACATTAAAAGGTTGATGGGCGAGAATGACGGGCAGAAATGATTGATGGCGGATGGAGTGAAGTCAGACGGGCTGGAAGGGAAGGAACAGGAACATGACAGACAGAGAGGAAAATGTAGAGTCTGTGGATTAATTTTATGACGATGGGCAGAAATAAATGGATCTACTAATGCAGAAAGCTTGTACTCTCATTGGGCTGAAAATGTAGGGATTTTTTTACACAATGTAGACTTTGTGTCATCGCTGTCAAAATGAAGCTGAATCCTTGAGGAGGATGGATAACCTAGTTTTTAAAGAGACGGGAGGAAAACCATGAATGTTGCTTGACCTAATAAAAGGTTAAGATACAAATTAACATTATTAAAAATATATGTTACTTCAGTTGACAAGGCAACTCAGTTATATTTATATTTATATCATATTCATGAAATGAAGTTAGAGAAAAAGAAACAAAGAAATAGATTTAAGTGATTTTTTGTAGTGAAGCTCCAGTCGCACAATTTACAGAAAATAAATGTTTCCATACGTTGACATGATTATAAACATGTTTGGATATCATGTGGTTCAGACATGGAGACCCAAACCGACCAACCTGAACCGATTAGAGAGGGGGCAGCAGGGGGCAGGGGGCAGAGGGTAGGGGGCAGGGGGCGTTTCAGGCTTTCAGGATGAGACGGGGTCATGGGGGTCAAATTAGTTCAGGAAGAAGTTAATAAAGACCTCGAAACTTTGTTTCCTTCGTTGTTGAAAATTAAAAATGATTAACAACAGTTAGATCCATCCATCCGTCCATCCATCCGCCTCTTTCCTTTCCTTTCCTTTCTGTTTTTGCTCCCTCTCATTACTTTTAGCTGGGTCATAGGAGCAGCTAGTTGCCCCTGGGTGGGGTAGAATAAATTAGTGAGCTGCCATATGTCAGCCTTGTGATCACAGGGTGACTAAGCTGCACAGTGAGGGAGTGGTTTTTATTTAATGAGCATGTTCTGAGAGCCACGATGAAAGGGTGGCAGGCTGGAGGAGTGTATATTTAAGCTGGTTATAGTCTCTGTTTGCGCCTCCTCCCTACAAGTTATTCTGTTGGTTTCTGTCTTGAGAATATTTTTATACTTCATGTTATGTTGACTATATTGCCATCTTTGGAGAAACTCCATATTTGTTTTCTTCAAATCTCACTGCCTGTCTTTACTCCTGATCCTACATCTGTGGCTCTTTGAGTCCCCTCTGTTGGCTTTCTCTTTGTCTCATCCATTTCTTATTCAGCTTGCGTTTAGATTTGATTCAAACTATTGGGGGATCGGAAAATAAGTTATTACTTCTTCAGATTTAATAAGAACTGGCTTAACATAAAGCCTTGCCTTTGAACTTTTGCACATCTCGTCTCGTCACAACCTCAAAGTTCACTGTATGCAATTGAGTTTTTATCTGAATGTGGAAAAATACAGACAATGCATCAATAAAGCTTACAGGCAATGCATGAGCAATATCAGTATGTAAAGAAGTGACTGGCCTCATAAACGGTGCATCATTAACTAATTTTCAACTTTCAGGTAAATTATTGTTATCAGGGAGTCTAAATTTAACACTTTGTAAAAAATAACCTATCAGTTTCTCTGATTTTACTCTTTATATATATATATATATATATATATCTCTGTTTGCCTCTGTTTGCGCTATATATATATATATATATATATATATACAACTCATTTCTTGCTGGATCCTCCTGTTAAATCCTGCTATACCCCGATAATGACCCCATTTTATCTTGTTGGCTTTTTGTTCTGGATTTCTGTTTTGGTTTGACTCTGGTTCCCTGTGTTCCCTGCGTTTCCCAGCTCTTGCTAACTTGTACAAGTTTTTTCATCATATTTTTTCATTAAAACTTTCAGCATGATCCATATTCCCAGCTGTCCATGCACAAACTCACTCTTCATAACAATGCAGATTGTTAGAAGCGGGTAAAGTCATTAAAAACAAAGAACGGGTCTTGTTGCTAACTGACTTGATTGGTGTCGTTCAGGGTAAACAGTCATTTAGAAGAGTCTGATTGTTCATACTGCATTCAGCTTTAACTCACAATAGTTTCTCTGTGTCTGCTTAAGGAGGGCCTCCCTGCAGCACGATGCTGTCATCACCATGAGCAGGTTGTTTCTCTCCAGTTTTACTTAATCACATCTGTTAAATAAAATCCTGATGTATTCCAGGAGAGCTTTTGGTCGGTTTGAGACAGGATGTGGCACAGATCAAGGAGTGTGAGTATTTGTAAGAGATCTCGGTGTTCAAAGGGGAAAAAAGAAGAAACATTTGACACAGTGAGAATGGCTGCAGCGGAGCCACACAGCCAGCATCCTGGCATTAAATTGAAAGGAACATTTTGAGGGGAAGCTGAGGAAGACGGCTGCACTTGCACACAAACAGCCATACACACACACACACACACACACTGAGTGGTACTTTGGAGACAGTGTGGGAGTGCATACGCCTCCACTTCCCGAAATAACCCCCCAGATGAGGGGCAGGGAGGCAGGGTGAGGTTGGTGCAGGGAGATATAAATGGATGTTAATTGTCGGTTCAGACCCAGCCGACGGACTTACAAGCAACCAGTCGCAGTCTGAAGTTTTAAGGTCTTTCTCTTCTGCTCACACACTCATCATGGCTGACAGCTTTGGAGCCAGTGTGCGCACACATCAGATTAACATGGATAATAATTTTACGGCTCTGGAATGAAGTTGAAATCCAAGCAAAACTCTAATGCAATATTTTCCTTTAATCCTTCCAAGAATAGAGTGCAGAAAAGGGCACAGGAACGATAATTTCCGAAAGCTTCCTCCATTAGAGTGAGAGAAGACGACTGTGCAGGCTTTCCTGGGCTCGGGTCTCACATTAGTTCTGTTTGGATGAATCCAGTCACAGGAAGCTGCATCACAGTGGCGCAAACACAACTTGTTTCTCCTCTCCGATTGTCAATTAAAGACTTAGAAAAAAAAATAGACTAATTTAGTCTCAAACCTCCCAGCAGAAAGAGCAGCAACATTGAGGGTTAGAAGAGAAGCAGGAGAGGCTCTAAATATAAATGGTAGATAATTGCACACTTGAATTTTCCACCTTTGATGTGCGGAAAGAAAGCAAAGAGGAGAAAGCTCTGTAAGATTACCAGTTTTCACACTACAAATACGCTCTGTAGTAACATTTTGCATTAGTAGGTTATGTACATTTCTATTTTTTTTACTGCAGGTTTTGCTAATAATTTTATTTTATAACTTACTAAACCTAGAGGGAAGATGTAGACCAGGATTACCACATCTGCTCAGTTTATGCTCAAACATCTCCACCTGCTGGTCAGGTACTGAACTACAAGTTACATTTTGTCTCCTCAGCCTGTTTACTGTCATCGCCATTATTTAAGTGGGAAAAAAATAAACAAGCGCAGGCACTGACCTTAATATCATACAAATATAGGGAATAAATATCAGTAATATATATTTTTTACATAAATCTGTGTATGGATTTATAGATCAGTAGTTTTATGTACAGAAATTAGAAGAATAAAAGTCCAAAGCTAGTTCAAAATCAAATCAAGCCACTTGTACTAACTTCAGCCCTGTTATATTATATGAAATAAAAGTCAAATTAAATCATTTAAAAAAAAAGTTACTTCCCACTTTTACATTTATTTAGCTCCTATTAAAACTGTGGTGTCCAAAATGTGGTCTAGGGGCAATTTATGGCCTCTGGAAGGATTTTGCATGGCCATAAACTTCGATTTAAGCACGACTTTTGCACTTATTTAGCCAATTATACAAATTGAGGGTGCAATTTCTATTGAAACAGACAAGTTAAAATATTCTTGAAACAAAAAAAACTTTACGTGAAACAAAAAATATTAATTAAATTTGATTGTAAACAAAACTACAAACATCCAGTGAGCATTTATTTAAATTTAACTAAGGAAACAGTAAGCATGTCCTGTTCTTGTTTCTGAAAATCCAGACTGATGTTATCTACCTGAAATTTTATTTAGTCTTTTTTCTTGTTTGTCATGTTTCAAATATTCAATGATTGATTCTTGCTCATTTAATTAAAATATTGTCTTTGATTTATTATTAAGCAAAGAAGAGGAAAAGGAAAAACAATGGGTTTTTTTTTCTTTTGCAATTTTAGTTGAAAAAGATAGAAAAAGACATAACAGGCATGTGAAACTTAAAACTGGTACTTTTAAATAGAGATTTTTGCTGGACACCACAGTATTAAATTAAATTAAATTAAGATGCGCACCTACCTCTTACATTACGGTAAACCGAAGAGACAAACAAGTCCCGGTTCGCAACAGTGACGTCAGCACGCCGCGAAGTGGCTCTGACTCGCCGCGATTGGGTGAGCCCGGAGCTAAAGTGTGTTACAGAGTAAAACACGAGACACGGATGAGAACAACAACAACTGCCGCTCCATGAAGCCAGCTAAAGTCACAGTCTCACTCCTCGGGCTCCTGCTGTAGAGACTTCGGGTAAGGAAACCTGCCTTGTGATGCATTTTTAAAAGCCGTAGCTAGCGGAGACTGGCCGCAGCAGCTTCCGCCCTGTACGAAGTTTCTTTTGTCTTCCTCCGACAACAACAACAAAACAAGAGAGGCAGTGTTCAGATCGATGAACACGGTTTGTTGCATCTGGTAACAAATGTGTAACAGCAAGTCACCAATAATATAACTTATTAAAGCGTCTTGGGAAAGAAAAGTGTTTGTTTTTGTGCGGCTATTTCTTGGAAATACCTTTGGACCAGTTTATGGGGGTCAGTGCAGCGAAGCTGATAGCAGCTGGGTGTGTTAACAACACAGGTGGTTCCCTCAGAAACTCCCACTAATGAGCCATTTTATATGTCCCGGTTGTTTAGATAGGAATATGTGAAGCAGTAACATTATTATTGGGATACATTTGGAGTAAATGTTGCTTAATCAGGCTTGTCTCTGAGGAGAAGTTCACCCACACAGGTCAAAAATACAATAATATGATGAGTATTAACTTAGTTTAGCTCAGCTCGGTTTAGTTATTCATGGTCAATTCACAATGAAAAAGAAATGAAAATTAATTATCAGTTACTTAGCAAGTCAAGTTTCAGGTTAAAATGTAATTCCTGTCCCCACAATTTATCCAAATTCTAATGCCCTATTCAGATCCAGTTGCAAAAAGTCCAAATTGTAACAGTGCAATCAAAGTCTGATGCCTTTTTAATGCAAAATGTAAAAGGTTAAGGGTCTAAGAATTCTTTAAACAGTGAAAGTGCTGAGTCGGGAGTGCTTTCTATATGAAAAATACATCACTGGCTTTGCTATTGCAATATGGCCAAACAAGAACATTTTGAATCATCGACGATAAGGAAAGTGTTTAATTTAAAAACACTCAAATGTACTTTCAATTGGAAAGATTTTTCACTGGCCTCGTTTGGAAAATAAACGCAGCTAAACAAACAGAACGTCATCAGTATATTCAGTGGGAAAGAAAATAGTAGTACACATAGCTCTGTAAGAAAACCCAGCTAACCTTAGGATCACTGAGCCAGGAGTACTTTCTATTGCGAAGAAATTTTTCTCTGATGGCTCAACCTGTGCCTTCATGCTGGAAAGAAAGTCTGCTATAAATGTGGTTTATACGAGGAGGAATAAGAAAGCATTTATGTATAGTCAGTGGCAGCAATGTTTCTGTGTTTATTGTTTGAAATAAAATTATTGGGGGACATGAAGATCGAGAACTTGAGTGAAAACAGAGATGCTATGAACACATTCTCAAAATAAGAGCATAAATATAAATGTCTAACTACTAGAAGAATTCTCAATGATTGATAACCAATGCTTCAATGCAGATGTTGAGCTTTATTCGACTGAACATCTACAAAACAACCAAACAAATCAGTGCTGTAGAATTTAGCTGAAAAGAATTATAATTTAAGTGTATTGAACATTAAACTGCTAACCAAAAATTAGCTCTATTAACAATGCAATTCCTTTTCCATTTAATGCATTTGAACTCTAAAGAAGCATATGTAGAGCAAAGTGTGTGCCTCTTTTTTAAAAACCGCCAAAGTAATAATTAATTTGTACATGCAACTTTCCTCCTATTATCCTAGCTCAGTATCTGATACTTTCAGGTGGGAATCCAATCATCAAGATTGGCCTCTTGTTATTTTTCCAAATGAGGAATCAAAAAGAGTCTAATCAATCTTACACTTTCATTTCTCACTGTCTTAATCTGTTTATTTGTCTTTTTGTCTCCAGATGTTACGATGGACAAAAAATTTACAATTTCAGACAGTGACTCGGAGCCATCGGAAGACGTAGAGGAAAGGGGAGGCTTGCAGCTAATGCAAGAAAAGGAGAAACCGCTCAGTCAACGCCACACCTTGACGCTTCCTGAGCTCCGATCTACAAGTAGGCAAACAGAAAGGATGTTATGGGAACTGTGGAGTGGGGTGTTGAGGCTACAAAATGGGTGACTGTTAAGGTAAAATGTAGAAAGAAAATGGCCCATGCAGAAAATTTGCAATTACGTTTGCAACTGCAAGCTTTCACATCATCTAAACTCTGGTTTTTATACAAGAATGTCTCTTATTTTGAAGAAATCTTAAAAAAATGAATGAAATACTTTGACAAAAATAATAGATTTTCTGGATATTTTATGCAGTTTCTCACCAACTAAGTCTGAATTTATTGTGTGAAGTTGAGCCTTTAACTACTGATCATTACATTCACACTTCATGCTAGGCAAACAAAGAAAGTGAAAGTCTTTCACAAATTCTGCTGAACTTGTTTTTTAACCATCGCAAAAATATTAGGCATGCTTGGATCCCTTATCTCCAAGATTTTCATCCGTTGTTGTTTTGTCTTCTGTACGAATAGCTTTGTTGGCACCAATTAGCAGAACCTGAGCAGTAGAAAGGGAAACATTATACACGTTCCAAGTAAATACCTTGAGACCCATTTGTCCTTCATCCTCTCATTAGCAGGTCGGGTGAGGCTGAACTCGGAGTCCGTCGCTTCCACCATCTCCAGAGAGGTGGAGCTGCAGGCCAGAGGGGAAGAGGAGGTCGGGACCCCCACTGAGGGCTTTCCATTCAGGGGCCGATCTAATTCAGCTCCTCCCTCCCTGTGGGCCGCCAAGAAGTACGGCCGGCAGCTCCGGAGGATGAGCGATGAGTTTGTCAACCTGCTTGATAAAGGGGTGAGGATGAGGAGTCTCTGAACTGTATTGATGTTAAAAAGCTTCACCTGTCTGTGAAAGCATAAGCTCCGCCCCCTGCCCAATTTAGAACAATTCCACTGAAGTGGGCGGAGCCAAGAGACACTGAGGGGCGTGGCAAAGTGTGGGGATGAGTGGAGGGGCTTCCTGGTCAGGAAGAAATAAGCAGCTACCAGTTTAGCCACTTTGTCACCATAATTAGAAACTTTTCAGACCAATCTAGTAACTTTTTTTGTTTTATTTAAAGTGTAATTAATCTCCAGATAAACCTTTTTTTGTTAATAAACTGTTCAGATAGATTATTTAACGGTCTATCTGTCACTGGATCTGATAGTTTATCAGTTTTACAAATGTGTGATTTATTTGAAATATGAGTAGTTTAGGTCTGCTCTGCTCTTACTGTAGGTGGATGGAGTTGAACGACTGTGTCAGATTGGCAGGGGAGGCTAATGGCAGCTAATGGCCGTTTACGCTGCTCGCTCAGGACGGACGGACAGACAGACAGACTGCCTGCCTGCTAGTCATAAAAATGTCCAACAACACAGAAAAAGTCTCTAGTCTATCAGTAGTTTATCTTTTGATAAAAAGTAAATAAATATAGCGACAAAATTGACATCAATTGCTCATCCCCACACTTGACCACGCCCTCTTGTGTGTCTTGACCCCGCCCACTTTACCAGGGAGCGGGGTTATGCAAAGTCGCTCTTTGGTTACCTAGCAACAATCTACTCACTCTTCGGTTACCTAGCAACGATCTGCTGAGTAACTGGTGCAGCTGCAGTTTAAGGTTTTGCCACTGTGCCTCATAACTGCTAAAAAATGAACAAACAACGGCGTGGAGTGAAAACTGGATAAAACAGGAAATGTTCCACAAGATTTGAATTATTTCACATGTTTAAAATAAAAATAAAAAATCAACAATTATTGACGTTGATATGAACCGCTTATGATGACGTTGTCAGCCGTATCCACCAGCCTTAAACTTAGATACTCTTTTCAGTCAATACTCGTTATTAGGGTGGGGTTAGGGGTCCGTTTCTCTTGCCCTCTTTCAACCCAAAGAGGGCAGCACTGAGACCGTTTCAGGCAAATTATTGAAGAGTTTAACAAATTTACATTAAAATGTAAACATTTGCACAGAAAAATAAAGACAGCACCTTTAAAAACCAATTTGTGCAGCTTATCTACAAAAACAAGTTGCTTTGGAGTTTAGTTACTACTTCAATATGGCAATCGTTTTATGTTTCTGCTTCTGTGTCACCCAGGAAATGAGGAATGTGAGCAGTGCTGGGTCGAACAGACCGATACACCACTCCAGGAGCTGGTGGAGCTACCTCTTCAGTCACCAGGAGACAGAGGGAGAGAACAACCACCACGAAAACCACGCCTCCCGCACCGAGTAGATCCTCAGAGAGGTTTTTATGGTGGGGAGAAAAACCACTGAACAACCTGTGACTGGAAAAGCGGTTTCCAGGTTTAAGGACTTGGTTAAGTAGATCATTTAAAGGTTTTGATTTTATGTCTTTGCTATACACACTAGATTTTTTTATTAAGTGTTAGCTGTAATTTAGTAATGTTAGGCTGTCCATTGTGTCATAGGAAAAGTAAGTCAAAATACAGCAAAAGTGAAATGATATCTTAAAAGTTTATTTAGACTTGCAATTAGTGGATGGAAGAAGTTGGTATTTTACATTGGAGTTTGTTTTATTGCACCAGAGGCTACAAATGCACCAATTTGGATTTTTGTTTTGGTCTCATTACACATGGTAAATAGCTCAGTTTGCGTCTTCTCCATACACCCCAATGTTAAACCCGTCTGCAGGGTTGCAGGATATCAGGAAAATGCAGTTGCAATATTGTTGCTGAATACTGATTGCATGTTTTTCATTTTGTTTTGTTTTCCATCGTCGTCATCTTGTCCTCACTTCTCTCCCAGAGCATCTTGGTCAATAAAATGTAGATCTAGAAGGCCAAATATATTATCGGCAATTAAAGTCTGACTCATAATTTATCTCTATCAGCTTTATAAATTGGAATGTCTGTTGGTATTTGAATGTGCTTACATATCAGTCAATTTCCATTCATAATATTATACTTTTATAAGTTGTGAAAGTAAATGTTCAAAAGGATACATAAAATCTAACTTAAAATTGGGTACCATCTTTCTATAGATTTGATGTTACATCTCATTTCCATCGGTTATGATTCATTTCTGCCTGCTATTTTTGGTCAATCTTATTCATTGTCAATTTTGTTTTGACAAAGAAACACAAAGACATGTACAAACAGTTCAGAGGCAAACTGCTTTTTTCTGGGAGGAGAGATGGAAAACTGCAATGGTATGAAGTGGTTATAGGGCATATATCATCATTTTTACATCTTTTTTTATATATAACTATGTTCTGATGTTTGGACTGGTTCTTAAATACACAGTTGTGTATTCAAGGTTTGCCTAAGAAAAACAGCAATGGAAAAGTCTGCAGCTGTAATTTAAGTCAAGATTTTTGTAGCAATTTATTCAATTAGAAAGAAGAAATCAGGAAAAAAGTTCCCCTCAAGCCTCTTCCCCTAAAGTGGATTTGAGACTCAACAAACCGGCACCCAACGTATGGATTTAAAAGCTCTCTGTGGTCAACCAAAAAATCTGTAATTTGGAGCCAAATTCTTGAAAAACCAAAATATTTTAAATTAGGGAGCCATGCAATGATTACACATGTCTCATTTTCCTCCACATATCTGCGTTTTACTCATAAGGGTTTAACTACATGATGGTAACGTAGCTGTCCAAACCTTATTCCGAGGACTTTTCAGTAAAACCACTTTTGTTTATCTATAGTTGGTTTCTCCATAAAAAGTCACTTCAAGCTAATGCTTCCCATGTCAGTTTCTTATCCTGGCAAACTTTATGCTCACAAACAACAGCTACAGCCACTTCAATGGTCAGACTGTTGACTAGCTGTCATTGCGTTAACCGTATTGCATACTTCAGGTTGGCAGCTGCAGATCAATATAATCAGATTAAGTATCTTTTTTTTTGGTCATAAAAACAATTCATCCTGGTAGAAATCTAGACTGTGTCATTGCAGACATATCTATCTATGGTAGTGCCTTCCTGTTTTTGCGAGCTTCACTCAAGGCTGTAGTTTTTCTTTCTGAAAAGTATGGTTTACAGATTACGTACTAAATGTAACTGCAAAAACAGATGGGGATTTCTTTACATTTCAAGATGTGAAGGTTTTAATGTCAGATATGATGATAAATGCCCTTTAAGGAGTTAAAACAAGCCCTGTTTCTTCACAGTTTTGTCATGATTTTTAATGTAATCGAGGAACCTTTAATGTTATTTTTGATACAAACTTCTTGTTCCACTGCTTGCAAGCCTTTTCTATGTTAAACAATCGTGCTTGACTATCAGAGAACTGCTTTATTAGAACAAATTTATCAAAAGAACAACAATCTTGTTAGTGGGACAATCTGTGACGATGCACAAATATTATAAAACTTCAGGGTTTAGATTGTAGCCGGTGACGTTAAAGCCTAAATATAAAAGCACAAAACAAGCCTATCTTTTTAAAGACTTGGACAAGCAAAATAATAAAAAAACAAACATGGAAAAAGAAAGATTTTTAGCTGTAAATATGTTGTAAATATTTATTCAAATGACTGTGGTGGAGGTTTTAAATAAAAATGGATTAACCAGAAGTTTATTTACGAGGTTTCCCAGCTGTTCAGTAAGCAATAGGCTTTGCACAATCCACGGCTGTTGTGATAAATGTTACTGTTTAAATGAATCGACTGCTGCAAGCCTCAACAAGTGGCAGGATGAGTTCTCATCTTGTCTCATTTATAGACAAGATGTTTTTTGTATCCAAACTTTCCGCAGACTTTGTTCAGAAAAGTCACTTTGTTTTTATAAAAAATGTTAAATTTCATCAGCATCGACGTGTGGTTAAACTTCTCACTGGAATAACTTGTATTGTACTTTGATTTATGAGCAATTCATGGCACATATTTGAACGTTTTTGGATATCATTATTGCCTCATATAAAAATCTGCATTTCATACACAGCTTGGTTTAAAAAAACAAAGCAAGGCTTGTCTAATATGTGATTATTAACAATGGTGATAAGTTTGTTCTGCTTGTGTCTTATCGTCTTCCTCTCGGCTTGTAGGGTTGAGTTGTGAAGTGCTCGGGTTTGTCTATAATAACATTTATGGCTCTGGTTCGGTCTTCTATAGCTTTTTCATTTTATTTATTTTTGCTTAGTATGCATTTTAATCTGAGAACTCCAGACAATCTGATCGGTGCCACAGAGACTGAACCAATGACTGTTTAAAAACGGTTGATGACTACTGTTGGATCCCATTTCTTTTACTTTAACTTCACCACTTAGGAAAGCTTTACGTCTCAATAGGTGGACATTTACTTGAACTCTGATGTGGAAACGGGACTAGATCCGAACCGAAGCTGAGCTGGGATTTAAGTGCTTAGTTATTAAACGACCTGCCTTGAGCGTTTTTGTTGCCAGTGAACTGACGACACAGAGCCAGCCTTGAACTTTTTTCCCCAATCAGAGCCTTAAACGACACAATCGCTGTCCCCATTTAGCGCTCCAGAAATAGCACAGTAGGTTTAGACGGATGTGAGCTCTCTGTCCAGACTGAGAAGAGACATTTCAGATTCTGACAGACCGCATCCGTAGAGTAAAAAAAACCCCACACACACAGGCACCAGGAGTTTTGCATACGATGTTAGTATTACTTGAATCTACAGATGTGTGTAAAGAAAACTGAATTTTATCTGATTTTTCTTTTCTATTCTCTTTTCAGTTTTTAATGACTTTTTGTAAATGTATTTTCTCTACAGCTGTGAAAATTGATATATGCTGTCATGAATAAATGATTTTAAGATTGACTGAAGTCGTCTTAGCTTCTGACGTTTAGTAAAAAGACGATGCTTTGAAAACTGTAAAGATAAACACTGCAAAACCCTCAAATCTTAGTATTTTTGTCTATTTTAGTCTAGTTTTTAGATACACTTGAAATGATACAAAACTAAGTAATTTTTTAGCAATATATAATAGCTTGTTTTAAGTAAATAATTCCTTAATATTGAAGAAAAAGTACTAGTTCCACTGACAGATTATTTTATTTAACAAGACATTTTTGCCATTTTTTTAAGTAAAATAATCTCCCAGTGGAAGTAGTATTTTTTTTCCTCAATATTTGTTTCCTTAAAACAAAATCCTGTCTTGCTAAAAAGTTACTAATAAGTTAGTTTAGTCTTAATTCAAGAGTACCTATATATTTACACTAGGAACTAAACAAAAAACATTTAACATTTTGTGTTTTTGCAGTGAATTACGTTTATTGCATAATCTAAACTTAAAAAGTATGAGATCACTTTTAATTTCCAGTTTCAGATAAATTAAGATTTAAAAAATGCCTTAAGTATTCTCAAGGCTTTTTTTTTTTTTTTTTACAATTTTTATTTTTAAGCTTGCATATCCTGTCCAACTGTGCGACACTCAAAAATGTTGTCTGAAGTGTCAAGAAGGAGTGTAACAGAATTACCATCACAAGTGAAGCATTACAGCTTTTTCTGAGCAATAAGTTGCTACTTTTTTTTTTTTTCATGCTTCGAACACCGCATAAAGAGCGTAGCACAAACTCGAGCGAAAAGTGACGCTGTTCAATTCTGACACTAAAGAAGGTAGTCGCAGTAGAAAAATGACTACAAGTTTTTCTGGTAAGCTACTGTATTTTTCTTTTAAGCAGCTATCTTACAAATACTGTTTGAAAAAAACATTTATGGTACATATTTGTGGATGTTACTGGTATTTCATTAAAAGTTGAAAAAATGTTTAAATATCTTATTTCAACATGGCGACCAGTGGCTAATGGACAAGTGCTGCCATATATGTGTTGGTTTTAATGTAAAATACGATGTGGTTTCATATTGAGGTTAAATTGCACACAGGTGACTGTTTATTAATTAGAAATCTTCTGAAGAGAGTTTGCTACACTTTATTGAAGACACCAGAGTTACACAAATGCAAGGTACACTTTAAATGTGTACCTGTAATTATCCATCCACTTCAGATCTGCGCTGCTTTGTGTTGGTCACTCATATAAAATCAAAACAAAATACAGTGGAATGAATGGCTGAAGAAAGTTAATACTGTAGCACCAAACATTTAATAAAGACATTTAATTCTAAAGATAGCATGAAAATAAAAAAACATTTAAGGCCTCAGCTTTAACTATTAAGGATATTTTCAAAAACAGAAACACCCATTGGTTCCCCTGTTGATATCAATGACAGTTGGACTTTTGTTTATTGTCAGCACACAATGTTTTCAACACATATTAGAAGTTTTCATGTCAGAACAAAGTGAGATGGCTATGAAAAAACAAAAGTTGCTATTGTTGTGAAATCGGAAAGTGCTAGTGGGCGATTGGCAAACATCTTAGTTTTTCTCACAGTAAAACTGATTCTGTGTGAATGAGAGGCGCAAACAGCAGCATTTTGTAAAAATGTGCAGCTTAATCTTTTTAAAATAATTTTACCTTTAAATGTTAAAATGTGTAGAAATCCTTTAGGTACTTGGTTTAAACAGCAAACTGAGATTCAACTACAAAGCAAATATCGCGTCTGCATTTCCCTCTGTTAAGGTTTTAAAACATGGCAGATCTTTCCACCCATGGCTGCTGTTTCAGGCCACCTCCGATGGATCCCAGCAGAACCTGTGACCGCAGTCCAGAGCCGACAGCCGGTCCATATCCGGGTCGCTCAGGGTGAAGTCGAACACCTCGGCGTTCCGCAGTATTCGCTCTGGATTTGAGGATTTGGGAAGAACCGGGACGCCCTGCTGCACTGCCCAGCGTAACAAAACCTGGTAGGCGGCAACAAAAAGAAAACATTTAAATACTGGCACTAAAACAGTAGCTGCGTTTAAAATATAAGTGCGCACAAATCTTTGTCTATATTCTGATAATGTTGAAAAAACACAATTCAATCGCATTGTTTCTGTTAAATAATTAAAATTGCATTTAAATAAGCTTGTTCAAGCGATAAGTCATTAAAAACATGGCAGCTAAAGATGTAAATGGTTACATGAGATTTATTCATCAACCATGGTGCTAAAGCACATCATGCATCAACCATGAGAGAAAATGTTGGGATGTTATTCAGGCGGTGGAGCGTCAAACCCCTCACACTTTGGTTCACCGACATTTGGGGAAATTATTGTCGGTTGTTTTACAGAAGAGCTATGGGTTCAAAATGTTCAAATGACACACAAGTTTTTATGAACTGTGCAATGCGGTGAGAGCTCTGGAGGAGCCGGCATCACTTCACATTTAAAAAATAAAAGCAAACAATCATCCTACTCCTACTTCCTGTCGTGGTCATCATAGTTCTGGCCAGTTGTAACATCCAGATGTTGATCACGTGACTCGTGTAATGAGAAAGTGTTTCCGTTTCACTTCTGTGACATACATCTATGTCGATATGGCTGAAAAATCACCTGATCCCAGCTCAAAAAATGCTTTTACCAAAAAATTGTGAGTGTTTTTTGAAATTGGCGTGTTTCCGTTAAGCAAATCTATTGTTTTAATTTCAAGTTGTGCAGCTTTATGTTTAATGGAGACACAGTTAGTGATGTGCACCTGTGCAGGTGTGCGTTCGCAGTTCTTTGCCACCTCTAGGATCACCGGGTCAGTGAGCAGCTCTCCTTTCCCTAAAGATGAGTACGCTTGAAAACAGACACCAAACTCCTCACACAGACTCCTCAGTTCAGTCTGGCAGAGCCGCGGGTGAAACTCCACCTGCAGGAAGCAAAAATTCAGAAATAAACCGGACGCACTGCAAAAATACAAAATATTACTGAGTATTTTTGGTCTACTTAGCACATTTGAAATAAGACAAAACTAATTTATAAGTAACTCTTCAGCAACAAATATTAGCTTGTTTTAAGTAAATAATTTCTTAATATTGAAAAAAGTACCATAGAAAAGTAGAACAAGACATTTTTCCCCAATTATAATATCCTAAATATCCCAAGCCATTCTTGATAAAAAAATTTTTTTAAATTACTTTGGCCGTTATTTTATCAAGGTGACTGTAAAAATTATCTACTAGTAGATAATTGCATTTATCACTAGTACCGTATTTTTCGGACGATAAGTCGCTACGGACTATTAAGTCGCACCAGCCATAAAATGCATAATAAAGCAGGAAAAGACATATATAAGTCACATCGGAGTATAAGTTGCATTTTTGGGGGAAATTTATTTGATAAAATCCAACACCAAGAACAGCATGTCATCTTGAAAGGCAATAAAATAGAATAGAGGCAACAACAGGCTGAATAATTGTACGGTATGCTAACATTACATGACAACGAACTGAGAACGTGCCTGGTATGTTAACATAACATATTAAGAGTTATTCAGATAACTATAGCATAAATAACATGCTAACAAGTTTACCAAACCATCTGTGTCGCTCCAAATCACTAAATCTTCATCTTCAGTGTCGCTTGTAAACAACATAATAATGTGTTAATAATTTCACACATAAGTCGCTCCGGAGTATAAGTCGCACCCCTGGCCAAACTATGAAAAAAACTGCGACTTATAGTCCAGAAAATACGGTACTTTGTTCTCTGCTACTATGCAGACTCTGTTGTGAATGCTAAGGCTAGTTAGCAAGGCCACCAATGACGGCAGATCAACGGTTTTACTGAAATGGTAATTTGTGTCTCCATCATTAGCAGATTTAGCAGCGCGTTCATGATGACGACTGACAGCGCTAAGACCCTCCTCCTAACTCTGATTGGTTGTTTTTGGTCGGGAACTGTGCGTTTCTTGAAACTGTGATGGTAGCTCCATGAGGATACACATATGTCTCATATTATGCTGTCATGACAAGATGACTTCCAATTAATATGTAAAATATGTAAAAAACTTCTTTTTTAAAAAATAAAAGTTACACAACGCAGCTTTAATACTCAAATATTATGAAGTTCAGCCAACAGCTAAAGCTCGGACCAAAATGAGTCACCAACAAAAGTTGATCCTTGAAAGATTAAGGTGCTGGAATGGCCTAGTCCAAGTTCAGAACTCAAACCTGTTTTGAAATGCTGCAGTGAGAACAAAAGAGAGCTGAATGATGTGAGAGACTGACAGTCTGCAGAAATCCACTGTGATTAAACAGGCTAATGCATAATGGGGGTAAATCTCATGTGTCCTGCCTGTAAGACTGCAGGAGGGACTTTACAGCTTTGCATCAGAGCTCTCATGTGTGCTGGTGTGTAGTTGGAGACTCCAATGGCTCTCAGCTTCCCCTGACCATGCAGCTCCTCCAGACTAGCCCAACTCTGAGCTCGGTTACCTGGAATCAAACGTTACATCATCCTGTTACACAAAACCTGCATCTATGTTTTAGGGAGCAAACATGAGCGGTCAGTGTTATTCAGTGAACACAGTACATAATGCACTAATCATTCAGCAAACCTGGGAAATAAAAAAAAACACTTTAACCACTGAGATATTAATTAATATTATATTAAAGTAAAATGAGAGCTGATCTCCAGGGTAAAATCTTAATTACAAGAGTAAAGAGTAAAAATGTGTCGGTGAAAAACTAAAAACAATCACTATCAAGAATATGTAAGAGCCACAGGTTATCCTGATAGAAATTGAAGAAGTTATTTTTCATTTTGGAGCCTTAAGGTTTTGCTAACTGGACCTTTGTGATTAAAAATGTCTACATCAGTGAGGCTTTATTGGTCAAGTTTATTTATAGAGCACATTTCTGCAACAAGGCACTTCAAAGTGATTTACATCATAAAAACATAATGCAGCAACCAATTATTAAACAAACAGTAAACATTAAAATTAGTCACATTCCATAGTCAAAATCATCTTGCAAATGAACATTGATCAATATAAATATCTAATGTTCAATATTCCACTTACTACTCGTCAATGGCAACTCTAATCAGATGGGTTTTAAAGAAACTCGGTGTTTGATGCCAATACAAGGAAACAACCACAAATAAAGAACATTTATGTACAACACCAAACACTCAAAAACACATCCAACAAATGAAGAAGCTGTGCTCTAGTAGTAATTTGTATTGGACTAGCACATAGAATCCCTATAAGACATTTTATGTGACTAAAGTGACTAAAGTTGAGAGAGTCAGAGTGGAAGGAAAAGCATTGCACTAGATTGCAATAAAATTCTATTTTTCCAAGGAAAACAATAGCATGATCTGTCCTGTACCTGGGTTGCAGTCGTCAGCCACTGGCAGACCTTGAGTTCCGGGCCAGTGGATCAGGTAGAGGTCAATGTACTCCAAGTCCAGCTGGGACAAACTGTGGAGGGCCCCCTCCATCGCCCTCACACCTTGATCCTTAGGGCCCAGCTTACTGTAACCAAACATAGAGGAAAGGACATTACATGCAATGTAAACAATTAACTACAGAAGAAAAAAAAAAAAAACCCACCTGGTTATAAACACATCCTCTCTAGTCAAGCCATGTTTTGGAAGAAGTTCTCTCAGAGCTTTGCCTAAGTCAGCTTCATTGCGATAGACCGCTGCACTGTCGAAAGATCGGTATCCAGCAGCAAGAGCAGCATCCACAGCCTGATAAACATTTGCAGGGCCACAGAGCTTGTAGGTCCCCAGACCCAGCAGAGGCATCTGACGCCCGGTGTTCAGGGCAACAGAATGTGAAGAAGAGACAGGCATAGGAGACATCTGATGCTGAAAACCCAGCTCTGTCAATGATGAAGAAACATACGGGGCATGGCAATTAAACACTAGAATAAAATGGTGCAAAATAACATTAACGCATTGTAAATGTAAGAGTACAAGAGCTGAATTTAAAGCTGTAAACACCACTCAATAATCACAGTTAAATGAAAATTTTCATAAACATAATAGTTTTAACTAATTTCCGTTGAATGAATTTATGATAAAATAAGATACACCCCAAACTATTCACTTTTAACAAGGAACAGCAGAAAATGTCAACTAAACAATAAAATCTACCTTCCACAACGCTGACAACGTGCAAAAACTTCCTGTTATCAGCTGGCAGTCATGTGACACATAATTGGGCGGTTTTTTTGCCGTCACCATAGTGACATCTGCTCTGGCGCCGCTGATTGGATGACGACGAAGCCAATCAGAGCAGCGCAACTGACGTAGAGGCGGGAATAAAGACGCGAGAAACGGGTTTGATTGATGGGCAGGTTGTTAACTGTTGACGTCCTGCCGCCTGCCGGATTTTGAAGTCGCAACAGAGAAGACGAATTTGACGACGCCATTTTTCTGCTGTTATTACGGTAATCAGAAGACAGAAAGGGAGTTTATTTACAAAACTACTTGATAACAAGTTCAGCAATTCTTTTAAAAAATGCGTTAAAAGTTTTAAAAACTGTTTGTACGTTATCTAATTTCAGTTACGGCAGGTCAGAGATGGCGCTGCGGCCCTTTACTTTCCCATCCCCAGAAACTCGCTTCTTCACAGCCGATAGTTTAATCTATAAATTCAAGATTAGAGGAGGAAACAGCTTCAGGCAAGGCAGATATTCATGTTTTTACATTATTCTCGCATCCTTCGGAGGTTTGAGGGAAAATCACAACCTTTTAACAGAAGGGAAAGAAACTCTGGTGTCTTTTTGTTGACTCAGAGCCAGAGCTACAAATATTGTCAGTTATCCAAATGTATGTTTTCTAATTTCTTTTTGTGAATGTCATCATTATTGACTCATATCGAAAATATACATGCATTTTCAAATACTTAACCACTTCAATGGCAATTTTAGCCATTAACTGCCTCTTTTTTTTTAGTTTACCCACATGTAATTTTCTATCTTGCTAGGTTTTAGTTGCATTTTTATTTATTTACAAATGATCAGAAACTCTAAATTTGACAATTTAAATTATTTTTATGCTCAAATGCTAATTTTGATTCTCCAATCAGATATTTTCAAATTTGATTTATTTATTTATTTATTTATTTATTATTATTTCAGATGTAGTTCTTGGGCTTGGCAGTTTAAAAAAAGAGGTAGTAATCTTGTTTAAATCCAGGAAAACGTTTGTTAATGCAATGTTTGGATGGTGGGCTAAAAAGAATAAATGTAATGCTCACAAATTACATACACAGATTATGGGGGCCACTGGTTGAAATATGTTTATATAATTTTTTTAATGTATTTTTACAAATTCTTTCTAGATTTTATGTATCATGCTTTTATGTTTTCTATTTATGTCATGTTTAGGGTTTCAATATTGACTTTTTTGTGTGTTTTTATTGAGTCTGTTATTAAAGTTATTTGTATTTGTGATGTACATTTTTGCTATATACTCAGTGAAGATGAGGTTTTACAAGAAGGAAACTTGGATCAAGAAATTGAGGTAATTACTGAGGCTTTGTCATTGCCAGTTAAAACAGTTTTTGTTTTTTTTTTCATTTGTGTATGTTTCTTTTTCTTACCCTGTGTCACATTTTGTGCTTTCAGGAAATTGTCAGAGCGGTCCTTGGCAACTTGGACTGCCTCCAGCCCTTCTCCACTCAACATTTTGTCATTTTTCCTTGTATCCTTTCCTTTATTTTATTCACCCGTCATTGTCTTAATATATATCACCCCCCATTTAGCCAGTGTTTGGTCTGTTAACCTGAAATTGGCTCATCAACAGTTACAGTTACATATAAAACTTGTGCTTGTTGCATCTACTGTAGAAAACTACCTAAAAAATACAAAGTTTCTATAGTTTCAAAGACTATTTGGTATGCAATTGGATTAAAGTAGTTTCCAGAAACTGGAAAAGAAAATCAAAGTATGAAAATATTTTATTTTCAGATTTTGTTCCTTGTTACATTGTCAACATGATAACTGAGAGCTTCAAAAAGTAAGTTCCCCCTACTAGTGTCACTATACTGGTTTTTAAATAAAAGTTGTGTTCAAAAAGTGTTCAAATTAAAACTCAAAAATACTTTATTATCCCAAAGATAAATGAAATAAATAAATTCTTAAATAAACAATCAAACTATTTAAACTAAATAGTTGCGTTCATCCAAGCAGCTCTCCATGTACCAATCTGTACATCCGACCTCCTGTTCGTCTGTCTGTTTAGAACCCTGCATCCATATTTCTGTCAATTTGACATTTCATCCATCAGTCTGATTACTCATCTGTCAGTCCAACCATCTATCTATCAATTCAACCACTCCGACTATACAACAGGACTGGGGATAATTAGAAAATCTAATAATGTCTCTTGTCAATATTATTGGACAAGTAATTTGTTGAGAATACCAGTTGCAATATATGAATATTTTTTCTCATCTGTACCTCCTGTGCTCTGCGACCTTGAGCCTTTTAGGCATTTGCTGCAGTGAGACTCTCTCCAAATGGCTAAATATTACATTAGCATGAATAATGAAAATTCATAATACTTGGAGTCATTTTTAAATAGTTAAAATAACACTTTCATACTGAAATGCATTTCAAAATCCTAATTAACTAGTTTGTTACTCTTTTAAGGTTAAAATAAATTAAGAACACTGGCATGATGTTAATTGATCAATTAATAACACTGTTATAATGCAAGCTAATTAAAAGACAGTAGGTATGGTACATCCATACAGTAGTTTAGGAATGATGAAGCATCTGGTGTTGACATGTTGGTATGGGGCCCCAAATAAACATCTTCTTAGGGCCCCAAAAGGGTTTGGGTCGGCCCTGCTTGGAATATAATAGCCAACAATTACTACACTTAGCACAGTCCTTTGTGGAACGAATATTGCACACACTGATACTGTAAGCCATCCACCACCTCAATGTTTTCTTGACTTTTCCGTCCAGACAAAAAGAACTGGGGGAAAGTGTGCAAACACGATGCAAAGAAGCTATCATTCTATCCCTATGCTATCATCCTCTACCTGGAGAAGAACACATTCGTAGGTGAGAATGGATGCAGCATCTGTTGATAAGCAGACAGCATCACTGCTAAAAAACCAAGGTTTATTTATCTGCTAGTGGAGCTTTAGAGCAATTAAGACGGAGATGAAGAAGTTATCACAAGCTTTTAGGCAAGCTGGATGTGATAGAGCAAATAAAAGATTCTCTAATGTGGAAATATTTATCTTGTTTCAGGGAATCAAAGAGAGAAGGTGAGTTATTCATTCTTATTCCCTAAAGACAAACTATAAAGCCGAAGTATAGCCTTTGTAAAGCCTTTTTTCATGCAAAATCCTTTCTGCTTTTAGGTTTTGTGTAATATTAAAGCTATCTACCCTGATGTAAGTTTATATAAAAAAGAGCTGTTAAGTTTTGTATTTTTATTTTAGACAAACGAAATGCAGCTCATTCCCACGTTTTCTGATGAGCCAAGGCCAAAGCGCAGCCGCGGGGACTCACCACTAGAGGACGCCATTATTAAACGATTAGTGAAAGACATGGAGGCTGAAAGCAGCAAATCAGTGACTGAGTAAGTACATGAAGATGAGTTATATTCATATCAGAGTCACACAAGCTTGAGGTTGGATTAACTAACCTTAACAAAGAGTCTTTGTTAGGGTTGGTATACTATTAATAATGCAGCCTTTTTTGGTATAATGGCAAAAGAGTTTCATATTTAGATCTATAAAAGACATGTTTAGCTGACAATTTCTGTATCAGGAGCATGTAAAGTCAGTTATATCAGTGCTATAATTTGTTTAGCATTCCTGGAATCATCTCAGGCTTTTTGCAACTGAACAAATTCTTCTACAGCTCAAGTTTTTTGAGTTCCTTTAGAAGATTTTACTCTTAAAAATCAGATAATTTAAATTTGAGACAAGCCAAAAATCCTATCAGAATATTCAGAATTATTTTTTTTCCAAGTAATGCCTCATTTCCACCTGTAAATTATGTTCTGTGGATTTCATTCCAGTACAACTCAGTCTGTCACATTCAGACCAGCTTGAACGCATGCAAATCTAATCGTATTTTATAATTTTCGGCTCCTGTGAAGCACTTGGTGCTTTTTAAATAAAGTGACTTTACCAACCAGCACATACAGATACTTTTGTCTTTTCACATCATACCAGGTGAGATCACAGCGGCTCATATTGCTGTGATTACTGAATCAAAGAGGCGTAGATTACGGAACTGATCCGGGACTGATCTCTGTGTTGCAACCCTCACTCAAACTGTCCAAATGGATTCAGTGCTTTCAATATTAGCAAAGTCATTGCAAATTATCCTAAAAGTTTTTTTTATCTATATTAGATTCAACAGATTTCTTAGATTAGGTGGACAATGGAGGATGGTACGATAGACTGAGCTGCTGCTGTACAATACACAAACCCTGGATTAGCCCTTACAGTTGATAGTGGTTATGGGTTTATTGCTGAGTAAAAATATTTGCATGTTTCAGCAGATATAAAAACTAACAATGAACAAAAATGTAATGACATAGAGCCAAATTTTATTCTACTTTTAGATAGGTTTACAGTGTTGGATTCTCACGTTTGTGCCATGTCAGAGATTGAAAACCCACTCAACTGTAAAAATACAATAAAAATCTAAACATTGAGTACATATTTGAGTTTATGTATTACTTAAAAGTTTCAAACTCAGCCTTCACATTCTCCACTGGGTGCAGGTCAGGAGCCCTTGCAGGCCAGTCCAGTTCACAGCAGCAAATGCTGCACTCAAACAAGGTGACAATAAGCACAAGTGTTCCTACTGTTTTATGCGTCGTCATTTTCAAAACCCTGTTCTCACAAACACTCCATTTACACTTAAACATAATTTTCTCTGTAACTGTTTGTTGTGTTGCCGGGCGTTTAGTGGAAGCCAGTATTCTTCACCAGAACAGCATGCTGGTTAACCTTACATCATCAAACAGCATCTCAAAGGCTTCGGTACACTCATTCACTGTAATTATCACAGTTTTACTCACACACGAACGCGCTTCTGCAGTTCACGCAAATATGAAAGAGTCTAGAGGCGAGCGGGCGCCACGTCAATCACTCTGACAGTCCGATCAGTGGGGCGTAAACGATTATTTCGATTGTGCATACACACATGAAAAAGGTTTTTTCCTGACTTTAGATTGTATTCCACTTACATGACCAGAAACCTCTACACTTGATGAGCAGACGCTTAGATGCACAAACTGTGTAAACATCCTAAAACACAAAAGGGCCGGGAGCATCAGCAGCATTTCTCTAGTAATCTTTGAGCTGTTCTCACAGATTAAAACCCAGAGATGAGAGTTTAAGCTACAATAAAAGTCTATCAGTGCGTCATCTACAGCTGTCAGTGTTCAGCTCTCAATGGTTTCTTACAAGCTGCTTCACAGCGTTGTCTTTATGTCTGAGTACGTGTCTACATGATGGCCTGCAGCAAGGATTTGTTTTTTCTTTTTGTGCTTAACCAAAGGTGGAAAAAGTAGAAAATAATGTACTCAAGTAAAAATAGTTACTTTTATATTTTTTCTTAAGTAAAGTAAAGTTACTAGTGTGAAATGTGGCTTAAATTAAAAAGCAAAAAAGTACCTCACTAAAACTTTACTTTAAATAAAAGTTACTTTTTATGAGCAGAAGAAAGTTCTGCTCTTGGATTTTAGAAAAGAACATATTGGTCTCAATTTTAATTAAAGGAGAGTTTTGACATGAATATTTGTGAGTTATGTTTAATTTTAAATGGACATAAAGGTCCAATATTTTCTGCCATCTGCTGTCTTTAGGGTTCTCAGAATTACGTTAATTAAAAATGATCCAATTAAATGTGAAATTCCTTATTTGATCTAAGCATAATTTAATATAAAAGTAAAATATAAATAAAATCATAATAAAATGAGGTATTTTATAAAGGTTAGTGTTGCATTTATCTTACAGGGTGATGGAGTTGGAGCATCAGCACACAGTGGAGGAGGCAGCGCAGGACTCAGCAATTATTGAAGAGGTGAAACTTTTTACTAAAGGGGATTTATTATGCAAAATTTACATTTTGCATAATTTTGTGCCGCAGCTGGAGACAGGCACCAGCAACTCCCAACTCCGTTAGGGTCAAGGGTGAAAAGAAAATGGATGGAAGGATGGATGGATGGATAATTTTGTGCTTCCATTTGGGTTTGAACTGCTTCTAAAAAATATGCAAATGCTTAAAGAAAACACCTAGCTCTATTTCTGGTAGTAAATTAATGTCTGAAAAATTAGCCATTTCAAAAACCTCCTGAATGTAACAACATAAATCAGAAGGCACTGCGCTGTTGCCTAGCAACCCCAGCTTGGGTATGCTGGACAAAGGCAGCTGAAAAAGACCATTCAAAACCACCCCATGCGTTCTTGTTGGTGGTGCAGGAGGCTCCACTTCTGCTTTTCAAAGATGTATGGTTGTGTGGTTGCACATCTGTTTGCAGCTATTTTCATAAACATGGGGTGCAAACATTGAGTTGGGGGTTGTGGCCAGCAGTAGCTTATTAGGATTTAAAGTGACAGGACGCCCTAAGACAGCTCATTCTGTAATTAGCTCAAAATAGGCAGAACTGACCAAATAAAATCTCCTTATCTGAGAATCATTTTGTGCAGAAAATGTATTAAACACGTTTTTTATAGCCCCGACTTTTTCAAGGAAGCATAATACCCTTAATCTCAAATTAAAGTTTTTTAATTTATATGCTTTGAAAATATTCATCTGCCAGTTTCATTCTCATATCCCTTTTTAATTTCTTATCTAACCCATTTAGATGTAAAAATAGAAGCACACGTAGCATCACCGTCTTCCTTCCAGCCTCAGGCTAGCTGCACTGACAGATGGGATAACGAGGGCGATTATGGTTAATAATGGCATTACATCAGGTTGTATGAGTAAATATGTGATTATGTGTACGTGAGCATTTCTGCTGGTTGTGCTTCAGTCTGATTAGCAACTAAGCCCCCAAATTACCCTCCTCCGCTGCCGTCATGCCCTCGGCCTTTTGTCTCACCTGATCCTTTGTTCTTCCACTCGTCCACTTTGACTTTTTTCTCCCTTTCCTTTGCTTAGTTTGTTCTTAACATTTGCCACAGGTAGAAAAAAAAATATTTTCAAACTGTCAGTGGCGGTACAAATCTTCGAGCTTTTAGAACGGTTCAGTTTGGACAGCATGTTCTGTACAAAGTGTGCCCTTCTCTCACGAAGCTCATCATGACACGTGTGATGAACGTTTTCATGGAGCTTCTCTTTCGTCAGGGATCCTGAGGTTGGTTAATGTATTTTACAGGTTTGGATAAGAACAGGAGTAGGCTTGTCGCAATAACAAATTTTGTTGGATGATAAATTGCCCCAGAAGTGAATCTGATAAACGATATTGTTGCTTTGAGACCATTTTTAAGTAATGAAATGGTATATATAATGCAAAAACACACTGTCAAAGGCCAATAGACTTTGGAAGTTGAAGACATGTCAAATATCCACAATAAATAAACAAAGCAACAGTAAAAATAAATATAATGAATGATTACATCTCTGTAAATAAAATTGTCCTTCAAAAATGGTACCAGCTGAGACTAAAACACTAAACGGAAAACCTTTCAGTTTTTGGTAGAAAGAGTGAGAGAAAAATGATAATGCAAATGGAAATGAATTATTTAAATTTATCACTTGATTAACTGATTTAGTGCTGATTGTGCTAGGCCTACACAGGAGAATAAGAGAGTATAAGGAAATTATTTTATTTTATGACTTATTTAGTCGTATGAGATTTGGTGATATTGAAACATAATGACAGTTGAGGGGACTGCTGTCTTGCGACCGTAAGCTAGCTGAGGTTAGCATGAAGTTGTAATGGAAGACGACCCGATTACTCTTAAATTATTAGTTTTGGGGTTTCTAGTTGGAACAATAAATAGTGATAGAGTAACGGATAAGACAAACAATATGTTAGCGCTGCAAGTTCAGACACTGAAAAAGGCAGAGAGTGTTGCTATATGAATAATTTGTTATATAAAATTTACAACAACACTGAATTTCCTTGTAATATTTTGTAAAAAAACCAAAAGGTGTACCACTCCCCCATTTATGTCATGTTAATCTTTTTTTTTTTCTTTTCTGTGAAGTAGATAGGTGTGCCAACTGAGAAAAGAATATGGCTCAATGATATGGATGAAAAACTTATCACGATACAAGTGTGACATATAAGTCGCTATTGATAATTATTGATTAGTTCTTGTTTTAAATATCCAAAATATGGCCAAACTGGTGGCGTGGCATTTCTTGTTTTATCCAGTTTCCTCTTTAAGTGTTGTACTCATTTTCTTCTTTCACTTCACTCCACTTTTTAAAAAAATGATTTTTAAGCAGTTATGAGGCTCATTGGCTAAACCCTAAACTGCTGCTGCGCATGTTACTCAACAGGTCGTTGCTAGGTAACTATAGAAAGAGTGAGTCGCTAAGTAACCAAAGAGTGAGTGAGTTACTTGGCTCCACCACCCTGAACTTAGCTGGAGGTTGAGCAGCTAATACCTTTCCTCTGCTTACATCTCCCAGAATGCTGTGCGTTTCTGGATCGGATTTTAAATTATCGGACATTCAATCAAATTTATTTTCTTTTGATACTGATTACGTGTCTACCAGGATATATCGGTATTGATTTATTGGCCGGCCCTAGAACAGGTGGGTCTTCAACTGCTTAATGAGTTTGATTTCTTCCACAGCCTCAGATGACACAGTTCACAGCAGAGAAGGACAGCATGCCCGAGAAACCAGGGATTCTCAAGCAACTCATCAGGTTGGTTAATTACACAATAAATAAAGGGCATTAATTAGACATCAAAAGCTTATGACAAGTTTCATAAGCTGCTGAGTTTTTTAATTCAATTTCCAACATTAGTGGAATCTGATAGGCGACCGATGCTCCTCCTGTAATCACACCACAGCTTTTCCAGTCTGTTTTTCCTTAACCCACAAACATAAAATATATTTGGAGAAAAACTGAAAAGGCATGGCTGTTGAGCACACTCAGACCTGTGATGGTTATGTCACTGAGCTCCGTTGACTTTCATGCCCAAAGCTGAAGCAAGAGCTGAATTGTACTGTAGAAGTCCAAGAAAGACGTTGAGAGATTACAGTGTTGGGGAAATCCAGCTATTATCTGCAGACTTTTTAATATTCCTCTGACAAGTCTGGTGAGACAGATGCCAGATGTCCCCAGGCACATTTAGGGCTGACAAGCCCTTGTATGGCGTAAGCTTGCTGTTTAGGCTCGGAGGGAAACACAATAGCTGCAATATGAAAAAATAACTTTTTATGGCAGTGTTGACTGTTCAGTTTGTATTCTTCTCTCTCTTTCTCCTTCCTGCAGAAAGGTCTTCCCTTTCATCTTCAGACCTCCTGAAGATTAAACAGGTGATTTTTAGAAGTGTACTGCTACACAAAGTACTTTACTCAGATTAAGTTCAGTCATGCTAAAAGCTTGGCTACATTTAAAACTAGAACACTAGTGGGACCCAAAATGATTGAAGCTTCTTTAATTTTAGAGCAACAGAAAACCAAACCAAACCAAACCGAAACAATGAATGACAGCTTCCTGAAATAAGAAGGCAACTGAATTGGGAGAAACCATTACAGGGAATGCACGACTGAAAAATGATCAAAACAAGAGTATTTCCTTTAAATGCATAGCTAATGAAACATTTACCAAGCAGGCCAAGCAGAATATATTTTAATTCCAATAATTACTCAACATAGAAACACACCACTAATCCATTCCCTGGTGTTGCAGACCTAGAACTAATAACTGTGCACAATCCACCTGGGGAACGTTTTACCTGTGCACACCTGCTGGGAGAGAAAAATGGCAGAGGTGAGTATTCACAACAAATTGAACTGTTATATTTTACTTCCTTAATGTTTTAATTTTATGTAAACAATAATTTAATTAAATACTTAAAAAATAAATGACCGATTTCACCTTTTTACAGAACATGCTATGATGAGGCCTATTAAAGAAGCCAGACCAAGAAGCCAAATAACCAAATTGTAATCTGTTTATTGTTTTCCTGTGTTGTCTTTCACTGACATTTCATTAACTATAAATATAAGAACAGTTCATTGTTGCAAAAACAACATCACAACGAGTAGTAGATGAAGAATAGGCAAAAATTTATTTAAAGGAAGTAGGTAGTACATTATTTTGTTTAATTTACCATTTCCAACAGTCCTTGTTTATTTTACAGATATTATTTACAAATGGTCATTTAAGTTCAGATTTATAATAAATACATTTTCTACATTCTTTTGGTCTCCTATTTTGTATAATGATTATTGCAATATGAAATATCCTCAGTATTTGACCATTTTATGTGATTTGTACTGATTTGTTTTACCAAGTTAGCAGAGAGGTGAGCAAATAAACTAACGAACTAACAATGCTATGTCTGTTATTTGTGTTATGTATCTTGTTCTAGGCTGGTGATGCCCAAACCTGTAGGCCACATTTACCAAATTCAGAGAAAGTGCAGGCCACCTTTTCCCCCCATTTAAAAATACATCAATATATTTTTTTACTTATTCTGCCTTAAATTAACATGCAGTGTTTTAATTAAGCAAACAACTGATTCAGATTTTAGTAGGAAAGGGATTTGTAAATCATTGTACCTCTGAAATATAAAAACAATGTAGCAGATTTGCTTTTTATTTAAAGAAAAGCATAAGTTTTTCTTTTTATTTGTTTAAAATTTTGTCTATAATTATGATTTCTTTAGAATGGACTAGGGAGAGACTCTGTCTTTGAAAAAGTTTGATTTTGCTAACTTTATTGAACATATGTGTTCAATGATCATTTATTTTAGTAAATGTTGCTGGAGGTTTGTGCTCTCACTTCCTATTCACTTTAAAAATAAAAAGCAAATTAAGACAAAAAACGTAATAAAAAGACTAAAACCTTTTGTATTCAACAACATTTTCCACTTTACTGTAAAGAAAGTTTCTGCTGGCGTAGTTTTGTTTTGTTTTTAACTCTGTTTCTGCTTTTTATGCGGTGAATTGTTGGAATGCAGCGTTTTGTCCTGAAGTGATGAACTTGTCAGTAGCGGGATTTGCGGCACATGTCACAGCGACACGCCTTCGCCGTCAGGATCTCGAGTTCGTCGTAGTGCCGACCTCGCGGGCAGTCCAGGCGAACTTTGACCTGGAAAAAACAGAATATCCACGTGCCGTGAACAAAACTATGGTGCCCAAACAGCACAGTTTCCATAGGTCATCATAAATCATCAATAACTTCAAAGCAAAAGCAGCAAAAAAAAAAAAAAAAAGTTGCTGCACAAATGTAGCTGTATCGTTTGACACCAAATTTGTTTGATGTAGTAAATATGAGCATGATGATGGTTGACCTCTGATGACCTCTGGAAACTTTTTTATGAATATTTTTTTAATTATAGCGGCACAAATGAAAATTTGACTGACACCACTATTGTCAGATTTGTAGAAGGTAGGGGTTGGTTAACCTTTCACCAACCTCTGGAAACATTTAATATTTTTAAAATGTTAGCGGTACAAAAGAAGATTCTTGCTGCACAAACATAGCACAAATGTTCGACAATTTTGTTAGACTTGAAGACGGTACTTCTAAGGAATTTATGATAATTCTTTTACTTTAAACTTGGATATCTTTAAATTTAAAACCTGAATGTTTATCCTTTAACCAATCACAAAAATCATAAAATTTAGGATAATTTTTTATTTTGTTTCTCTGTCAGGAGACAACGCCCGGAGAAGGTCCAGTTCCTTCTGTAGTATAGTTTTGAAATCTGTATCTAGATGGTGGTGCCTTCAAAACTTGGTATTTACAGGTCCAAAAAGTTAAAGAACCACTGATCCAGGCTGAGAAAACAAAGAAGAGCGCACCTTGGCGTCCTTGCTGATGGTGCAGCAGCGTGAAGCTGAGGTGATGTTGTGTGTGAAGTTTGAGGCCACCAGAACCGAGTACCGGGACGGGAAAGCGCTGGACTCGCAGTAGCCCACGCAGGCGTACACCAGATGGGTCCCTTTGCAAGTGCCACGACGGTCGCTGCGGATCGTCACGTTGATGGCTGGAAGGAAGGAGGAACAGCACTAACTGGACTCAGCAGATCAACTTACAGAGGTTTGAGATGTTCCTTACAGCATGAGTACCTAAAACTAGCGTTTTTATGTTGTATTTGTTTTGGAAATAGAAGACATACTTGTTAGTTTAGCAAGTTGTGAAGATTTACAGCCTCTACCTGAACGAAATTACTAATTTGCATAATTGCTGGTATGTTTTCAACATGCAAATCCAGTAATTTCACACTTTCTTTCTCTTTTTTCCCCAACAAAGTTAACTTTTTTTTTTTTTGCCAGATGTTGTAGTACAAAGTTATTTGCTACTTTTCCTGCATTGAAACTCACGGTATAGGTGGCATCCTGGGGTTTGTCTCTCTTTGCTCCATCCAAGAGGAGAGAAGAGCAACAGCAGCGACATCAGGGCCAGCAGGCAGATGTGTGAGATGCTCTGCAACATCTGGACCGATCAGACAAAACGGTACGTTAAACATTGATGGAATCCTGCAATCAGTGAGCTCAATGAATTAAAGAAGCTCATGTTTGTCAAATTTTCTAATTGCTTGTTTTGTGGCTTTGTTTGTTTTACCAAGACAGGTATCTCTTGTAAATGAGATCTTGTATCTCAGTGAGACAACCTGTATAAATAAATAAGTGAATCATTTATGTGGGTTCTTTGACTTTCGATTTAAACAAGTGAAAACCTCTCTAAATTAACTAAAGTGTTTTGTTTTGCTTGTGGGCTGACCAAACCAAATTTACAGAGTCTCTCTAGAAACATCGATTGATTTATTTTCTTTCTTTTTTTTTTTACCTCACAATAATGCATTTAGCATTCAGGTCATGCGTCTTCTTGTCTACTGAAAGTGTTTCTTTTACAAAATGAGGATTTTCTATGTAGGAATTCTATGTCAATATCTCATTTGTGAGTTATCCAAAGTTTTATATCTTTTTCTTTTGAATGAGTGCACCTCAAACTTATGTGCAAAATGCTGAAGGAAAACAGGTCAAACATGGGCTTTCCATTCCTACTTTAAAACAAAAACATGACAAAAACTTTCTGCAAGAAGGAAAGAAACACCCAACCTATTTGGACTATTTTTGATTTTTTTTTCACAGGTAAAATTGCCCTCTGACAGTTTTAGTCGCCGTCAGTCTGAATGGTTCACATGTAGTCGCATTTCCACCGAAAGATATTACACAAACAAACACGAGCATGCACTTAGCACATTGATATTTCAACCAATTTTCTGTACATTTGTTATCACTGTGACTGAACACAAAATATACCGGGGTTGATTTGCAAATTTATTGCGAGGTAACGCAAAAGAAAATCTTTCCCCCATGTCTCCTTGGGGGCTCCATTAAAAAATTTCTTATTCTCTTCTGCTCAATTTTCCCCTCAAATTAAAGCCTCCCCCCTTCCTCTGAGGTGATTTCCCCTCCTGCAGGACTGAATAATGTGAGTAATAACAGCCCTGTCTGTGTCTTTCCAGTCTGCCTCATCGAACAGTTACCTGCTGATACATGCACATACACAACTTCATCACGTACAGCACCTCTCCCTCTCACTGCACGGAGCATTAGAGCTATACTGTGAAATCATTTTCTTCATAAACGTCAGTCCAGATGTGATATGTAATGTACACATGCTATGTGACACCGGCTGACTCTCCTGACTCACACACTCCCACACGTGTGCAAACAAAGCTAAACTTTTCCTGGGACTTTGGTGATCCTGACCTCTGCCCTCCGCTTTGCCAGCTTTTTCCAGGTTTGTGAATCAGCGCCGTGGCGGCAGCAGAAAGACCCCCGCTGGGACTCAATTAGGACCGTAGGAACGACCACAATAACAGGTCAGCACCGAGGCTGAGTATTTACGTTTGAGGCTTTGTGTCAGCTGATGGCGAAGGGGAAAACCCTGTTTTTTCCTCTTATGTGGGGTTTCCACTCCAGAAGGTTTGTTCTGTCTCACTTTGGGGGCATCCGTTAGGGAGGCTCCAATAATAAAGTTACAATCAAAATGTTTCCTCTGTCATAACTAATTATCTATAAATATTTCTGTCAAGGCTTTAAAAATTTGCACTGAACAGGGTTCCTAATAAGTCTTTAATGTAGCTATAGCTAAAGCCTCAAAATATGTTAAATTAGATCAAAAATGTAATTTGGCCTTAAATACATTAACAGGCTGGATTACTTGATCTTGTATAAGTATTTTTTTTTGTCTTTGCAGGATTTTACTGTCATAAATTTCGAGTTGTGTGCAACATCTTATTGCGTTCTGTGACTTGAAGCGGATGAGGCTATCGCTAGCTTGCTAACTTTTTTACATAGATGGTGAGTAAATCCAAGTTTTTGGATTTACTCACCATCTAAACCACCATCAAGACTGGATTTGTCCAGTTTTGAGGACGAAGTTAATTTATATCACTGCCTCATGTCTGTTGCCATTCCATACAAGGCCAGCTGCATTCTGTATCCCCCAAATACTTTTAGCTTTGGCACTCTCAGGATTAGGAACCCCCAACTATCCCCCATATTTATACTAAAAATGTCTTAGAAAGTCTTAAATTTGACTTTGTGAAACCTGCAGAATCGCTGCTGGATAAATAATCAATTTTGCAAAAAAAAAAAAACAGCAGTCGGTACTCTTCAAAAATCCTTCAGAATATAAATAATAATGTATAACCTTTAATTAAAAGTTCAAGTTACAACCACAAGCTTTGATGTGTTTTATTGAAAGTGGCGCATTAATGTAAAGTAATGAGAAAAAGATGCCTGATTCTGAAACGCATCAGAACATCTTGGTGTTTAATCATCATCTAATGTGGGAAGAGTGTTTCCCAATTGCAAACCTACCAAGACAGGGTCAGTTGGACAACATCAATCAGAAAAGACTCCTCCAGAGTCACCAAGAGGCCCGTGGTGACTCTGGGGGAGCTGCAGAGATCCACAGCTCAGGGGGGAGAATGATCCAGTCAATGTCTAGACTTGGAAAACTGATTTTCACAGAGTCTCCTCATCTAATCAGACTGAGCTTGAGCCGTTTTACAAAGAAGAACAGACAAACATTTCAGTCTTTAGATGTCCAAAGCTGATAGAAACATAAAGGCCCTAAAGGACTTAAAGACAGTTTTACAAAGTATCAACTCAGAAACGCTGCCTTCAAATGCTCACCACACTCTTCAGATATTTTTATGTGTAGTCAAAAGTAAAAACCCATAAACTGAAGCTTGTCAGAGTTGAAAACATACAATCCTTCAAGGGGTGTGAATACTTTTGCAACACTGTGTATCTATTTTAGCAAATATCATGCAGTAAATTTTAACCTCATATCATGCTGGGCAATATGGCTTAAAAGTAAAATCTTTGATTTTTTTTTTCACACCAGATCTGATTTTTATTTTTCTCACTTTCTTTTCTAAAGAAGAAATTACAAATGATGTATTTTTAAAAAGTGGCTTTTATTTCAGTCCTCTCTTCTGAGTTGTACAACAGAGCATGAGAGACTGGCTACAATGTTTAATTATGAGAATATAGTCATAATAATAGCAGAAGAAAGACACAATTTGAACAGAAAAATGTCTTAAAATTACATGAAAAAAGTTTTTTGATGGGAAAAAAAAGCTTGTAGATTTATAAAATCTGACTTGATCAGCTCAGTCCAGATACATTTTTTAATAGACTCAATTGTTTCAAAGTCCTGCTACTGATAGTCATTTTATGCTCATTTAGTTCTTTAAATTTTTTATTTTTTGTGTTACCCTACCCGACTTGTATAATACCACTCTATTCTCATAATTTAAAACTTATTTTGTATCCTGGTCCTAATGCTTTGTCATAAAGTTGACCTGTATTCAAAGTCCAAAGAAATAAAAGTTCCAAAAATGCGCTTGTCAAATAAGATGGCTGACACTATGGAAACTCAATGGACTCATACACGAAAAACAATCAAGATATTACCAAAAATTATTTTTCAGAAACCAAAAATTTGATTATTTGATGAAACTGATTTATAACCCATCTCTACTCTCATGCATTTTTTTTGCCAAATGAAAATAATCTCCATGTTACGTATTAGCCAAGCCAAAATGTCTTTAAGCAATTAAAATGCATTCATCTGTTTTTGTCTAATTGCTTTTATTTGTATTTTAAAACAATAGTAAGAGGCACAATAAAAAATAAAACCTCACAACCTGCAAAACACCAATTTAGATCTAATCAATTTTGAGAGAACATAATAAACGTTTCTCTGTTAATGTGACTATTTTCCAATTAACTTTAACATTTACAGTTAAATCCTGCTCATTCAAAAATATATTTTATCACATGAAGAGGACTAAGAAAAAAAAAGGTTCAGAGTCTTTCTCACTAAAAACATGGATGATGAATTAAATCTGGTTCTTACCTGGACAGGTGAGTGTTCTTGTTTTCAGGTGAGTTGTCTAGCAGGTGTGGGAATGTCTGTCCTGAGCCCCATGCAGGGATATAAGTAACGCAGGTAGAAGCGACGCCACTTATAGCTTTTGACACACCCACGATTAGAAAGATGAGTGTGTGGGATTTCCCCCCTACCAACTTCTCTTCCTCCTTCTTTGCAGATTATCCTCCAACCTGCACAGCCAAATTCTCCAGAAATATTCAGATCTTTAACCTCTTTCCTTATCGTTCGGGTTACCTTCCTTGCATCTCCAACTGGTTCACCGGTTTTAAGGCTTTTTAGGGGCCACTTATTGCAGTGACACAGAGGAAAACTAAATAGGTTTTCCATCAGTGCAGAACACACACACTCACACACACACAGTTGACTTTACCTTACTGCATTTTTCTAGATAAAGACTCGCATGTAAAAACACACTCATGCATAAAGAAAGTCACATAATAACAAGAGCTTGTGTGCTCAGGTGTTGGTTTATGAACATTGTGAATGAGTTAATAAGCAGCTAAAACATACACACAGCAAATCTGTTTTTTTCTCAGGAAGGGCAGAGTCGGGTCAGAAGATCCTGCGGGTTTGGATCAGCTGTGTGTCTGTGTGGCTTCAGCACATGGTAGGTATATTGTGGGGAAGTGTTGGCTCTGTGTCATTCTAGCATTAATACTAACTAAAATCCAGATCCAGAGCCATTTTTGACCAATGTAGCTACCAAATTAGACCAACGATGACAGTAACTCCTAAACAGTTGAGGTATCGACCAAGAAGCTGTCTTTTTTCTGCAACTTTTGATTTGGATAGACTTTAATTGTTGAAAAAGACATAGAAAACAGTTTTATTATGGATTATCATGAGGTGAATGAATAAGGCATAACCAAGATTTAGCCACTAAGCTGAGGCATAGTAAAACTTTTAAAGGGGACATATGATGCAAAGTTTACACTTTGCTTGTTTTAATACTTACATTTGGGTCTACCGCTTCTAAAATGACTCAAACACTTAAAAAAATCATCCAGATACTTTTTTGGCAGTAAGTTAATGTTTATTGAAGTCTGGAAAATGAGCTGTTTCAACAACCTTCCGATTGTTCAATCATTCAATCAAATTTATTTGTATGGCACATTTCTTTGAATGATTTCATTAACATCATAAATTATGTTAATCGGAAACATTACATTTTGTCAAGTAGCATCATTACACATCAAAATGTTGATTAATGTTTCATTTATAATGTTTCAAAAGAAACTCTAAGCTGGTGGGAATTTAGTTTTGAATTAAAGGCACTCAGTGCTTTGTCTGGTAAGTCACATTGGACAGACATTTTACCGTTACCTAGCAAAACTAGCGGAGCTCCAGCACATTTGGTCAGCTGGTTTGACCATTGTATGTGTGCATCTCCACATACAGCAGAAAAGACAAACGTTTTGTTGTTGACTTCCCAGCCATAAACCGTAAACCGTTTAATGTATTCTTGTTAGTTGTACAGAAGACTCCACTTCTGCTTTTCAAAGATGCATGATAACATGAGTGAAAGATCTGATCCAAAAGTCACTTTTTCCATCTGTACAGATTGGTACGAAATGATAGATTTGACCCCGTTTGTTGTAACATATGTTGTGTCACTGACACATGAGGGGGTCATAATGGTCGAATATAGCATTTTAGCATTAGCTTTTGTTAAATACCATGTTGGTATAGCGTGTTAGCTGAACCAATATTTATGATTAGTGCTTTTGGGTTAGCACAACTAACTATTTAGTTAGCGGTGCCACCACTACAAGTCTTACTAGTTAACTTTATCCAGGGATCATCAAGGGTTTTTAGACATAGCAGTAACAATCACCCTAATCTTTAGCTTCTAACGCAAACTTTCAAGAAGATTGACATCTGAACTCTGGTCCATATTATTTCTAGTGAGACAAACCTTGATTGTGACTTTAGAGGATTACTTTAAACTTAAATCTGTTGGAGTAATGCTCAGTTTTTTTCATTCAAACATGCAAACATCTTGTAAAGAATCATCATGCATCAAACATTTCCACTCTGATGGAAAGAGGAATGTGTGACGCCATCGTCTTTATGGCACGCTCTAACTCAAAGCTGCTAGCTGATGCCAATCCGTGCATTCAGTCACAGATTCTACAGTTTCCTCCGATTACTTTCCCACCGGCGGAGAAAAGCCGAAACGATGGGTCTGAATGAGCCGCAGCACCTCATCAGCAGAGAGACGGGACACACACACACACACACACATTTACTCCAATGTGACTCAGCGAGGTCACTGATGTTTCTGCCGCTCAGGGGCTCTGCCGCTTTCCGATGTCATGGAAACACGGCATCTCAAGGATGTCGTTAAAGTGTCCGCCTCTACTCCAAACTTGTTAATATAATCTGTGTGTGAGTGTGGGTTATATCACATCCTTCTGCTTGTGTGAGTGTGTTTCTGTTACTTATGCGTGTGTCATTTTGGGCACACTGACAAAGTAAGGAGAAGATTAGACAAAGTTTTTCTGTTTCTTAGATGACTGGCTCGTATAAAATCATGAACAGACATCCACAGTTGTTTTTACTTTTTTTGTTTTTGTTCCATTTATGGTTTGAAAGCTTGGTATTACAGATGCAAAACATCTATTAATGAGTTAATCTAAAGTCAGTTGATCTCATCTATCAACTAATAATTAATTCATAAGCGGCCGAGTTTTCTCCAGTATCAAGAGGACCAACCATCTTTCTATAACATAAGGTAAATTTAACTATAAATACAGTGCAACAATATCATTCTGGTATTCATGAATACAGTTTCTTAGCATTTTATTCAGCTCCTGTGCATAATCAGAAATCCTTTTTATTGCTTAAAAACAGGCAATTATCAGAAGGTCTGACACTCCGTGTCCTCCATGGAGCAGAAGGTGCATTGGCATTGCAGAGCCATTGGGTAGTGGTAGAGAGGGGAGACGTTGGGCAGGCAGCCCGGCAGCCGGGCCGTCATGTGTCGGATGCGGCTGTAAGTGCAGACACGGTGGTGTCGGTGAATGTACGGGGGCTCGATTATCGGTCTCTGCAGTGTGCACAAACACAAAACACATCAAAGGCAGCTGCAAACTGGTCGTTCTTACCTATTTTATGACATATACCTGCCATAATTTTACAGGAATATAGTAAGGTAATTTCATTTATGCAGCACATTTTCAGCAACAAGGTAGTTCAAAGTGCTTTACATGACTTAGAAGGAAATACAAACAAAATAACAAAACCAACAGAAAGACAAAAAGGAAAAAGTACAAAGCTAAATATTGGTTCCCCATGTTTAATAAAAAAATAAGTAATTCATAATTTATAAACTAATAGGGGTTTATCTGGATCTTAAGTTTGTTCTGAATTAGAGAGGCATTTAGTGTTGGTTCTCCATGTTTGGTAAGATTCGTGAGGTATAAAATTAAATGTTGGTTCTAGTTGTTCTGGGTTGAGTTAAATGTTGGTTTTCCGTTTAGCTTTCTGGGTTGCTAAGTAAAATAGTGATAGGACTTCATATAAATGCAACAGGTCCAATTCAGTTGTTGCAGTGCAGCTTAGAATAGTTGAAATTGAAATTGAAATCCAGAACGATAGTTTATTCCATTTATACACAAAAGCAAGTTTTAGTAAATTGTACAATTATAAGTTGCAGAAAATTTCTCGCAGGTCTAATTAAGCAAACAGAATATTTGGTTGTTATTTAATTTGTTGAATTAATTCAAAGCCATTAATTTGATTAAATTAATGAATATAAATAAAGTTATCAATATTTATTAATTGATTCTGTTGAAATATAACATGAAAACACTTATTTTAAATCATATCTGCACATTTTAGACTTTTATTCTTCCATAAATTTATATATATGTTATATATATAAATTTATATATATATTACAAATATTCTTTTTTTATAAATAAACAAGATTTAGAAAGTTCTGGTCGTTGTTTTACCTCCCAGGTATGACAGCGCCCCCAGCAGGCCTCCGTGGTGATGTGCAGCCCCTTACAGCCTGGCTTCTGGGCCACAAAGGAGAACTCGCGCACTGCGCAGCCCCGGAAACTCTGGAGCGGCGTTGTCATGGAGACGCACACCACGGCTGCCGCGGCAACAAGGAGGAGGAGCACGGAGAGGGGAAGAAGACGCAGCGGCATGCTGGGTATGTTGGAAACACATGAAAACAGTTACAACTCACTAATAAAGCGCTAAAATATTTGTTTCTAGCTTTTTGTCAGGTCAAAATGTAACGATGAACCTTTTTATTATTGTTATAAGATATGATTTCGGTCATGTAATGGTCTAATTAAAAGAGAACACTTAAAAAGAATTTTTGTAAATCTAGCCTAAACAGATAAATGCGGAACAAAAAACATTTTTTCTCTCTGGTGTTTATTAAAAAAAAATTTACTTTCAGACCACAAAAAATGTCTTCAGGTTGTACATATAACATGGAGGGGAAATTGTGTCTGGTGCTTTCACTTAACAGACACACAATCAAGGGTTGTTTACTTATTAATGCTGTTTTATTCATTAATACCAAACTTTTTGACAATAAATTATCCTTACTGTGCTTTATAGAGAAAACTACATTAAGCCATCTTACGTTTCTATTCCAGCTTTGCAATTTTTAATGGTTATTTTTCAGCATAGTAATAAAGAAATCTCACCTTTTAAGCTGAGAACTTGTTGAGGTTTCAGCTGCTTGTGCCTCTCAGTCTGGACAGTCCGGTGAATGGAACCAATCTGTCCCTGTTGTTGTTCTTAGAAGGCCATTAGGGTGGACGGACACTCTGACATCATAGCAATTCAATGAAATACCATTAGATACCCCAAGTCAGAAATAATAGAGTTCCTGGAAAATACTCGTGCTTGTCTATATTTTCTTAACCTCAGTCTGCATCCGTCTTTGACTGTGTGTGTGTGTGTGTGTGTGGGTGTGTGTGGGTGTGTGTGTGTGCACTTTTGGCTTGGTGTGCTCTGAGTGGAGGAGTGGCAGAACTGACCCTCCATAACAAATGCATGCACAAAGTTTAATATAACTGGGACTTTAAACTGTTCAAATCAGAGAAATGCTGATTGTTACTGAGTACAAAAAAGTTTCTATAGATTAGAAGTTGTTTTGAAACAATAACTGTTCACTATCATCCAAGAAACGGGATCATAGAAAACTGTGCGAGGAATACCGTCAATCAAATAAATGCTCGCTTTTCCAACTCCTGACTTAACAAGCATTACGTTTTTCCTCAAAAATACTGAAAATCACATTATCTTCCTTGTGAAAATGCATATTGAGCACTAACCTTAAAACACTACCCAGTTGTTTTAACAGTTTGTAATAATACCCAGTTAGAGTAAATATTTTACATTAATAAATGTTTTCCTGTTAATTTTGCCCTGTCACTGACAAAAACAAGGTCACTTCTGCGCATTATTAAAGATAAAATCATGTTAATTTAATTTATTCATTCATCTATTTGGTTTCGACTCTAGATTATCCATATTTATGCATTTATTTATGGTTTGTTGTGTGTTTCTGAATTGCCCAGTGTTTGCTGGAGATGGGCACCAGCAGCCCCTGTAAGGATATGATGGATGTTTGGTTCCTCAGTGAATCAGACATCAAATAAACTCAGTGGTTCTTTACGTGTGTCTGTTACTGGGCCTGCAGCAGTTCAGACTTAGTTAGTATGACCTCATCAGACTGGGCCTGCAGAACGTTAGAGAACAGCACCAAATCAGACATGACACCACTGTGGACGGTTGGCATCCAATTAATGACAGTAAAGGTCAGTGGAAAGATGTCTAAAAATCCCAGGGAGCTTCATAAAGCTGAGAGAAGCTAAAAGTTGTTCATTTCAAGAAAGAGATACTCAAACGGGTTTTTACCATGTTTGATTTGGTAATTCTGTTTGTGTGTGTGTGCATGTGTGTGTACCAGGTTTTTATGTCTTTATAGGAATCTGTTTCTGTCTACAAGGTGGGATTATGGGGACCATTGCTTCTTGTGGGGACATTTTCTTGGTCCACATGAGGCAAATTGTTGTTTTTGAGTTAGTGGCTAGGACTGTGATGGTCCTAGCCATTAAGTATGGGTATGTAATGGTTAGGGCTAGGATTATGGTAAGGGTTAGGCTGTAGAAATTAATGGAAGTCAATGTTAAGTTCCCACAAGTGATGAAAACACGATTATGTACATGTGTGTGTGTGCCCGTGCACTAGCAAACACTTTGTGTTACAAATTTATAATTCTTCCTAATGTGACACATGTATCACACACATATACAAGCTACTAATTTTGAAAAGGCTGATAGTTTAATTATTTATTAAAAACATGTATCTTGATAAATATAGATATTTATATTTAAACTCTGTTTTTAATGTTTTGTTTTAACTTAAATAATGTGGGCTAAGAGTGAATCTAACTCAGGCGGCTTGAACATTTTAGTTTACTCTTCTAAAGTTTTTTTTTTTAACAAAGGAGTATAAGGGCCATGGTAACATTTTTTTTTAAATTATGACAGTAAAAATATAATGTTACCTGACAAAAAAAATCATAATAGTGTGAGAAATAATGTTGAAATCTTATGAAAATTAATTTATATTACGTAAAAAGTCACAAGAAAATAGTAATTTTATGATAACAAAAATAATTATAAAAATCAAATAAAATGAGGAATGTTGAGTATACTTGGTGTCAGTTTTATAAATAGGACATACTTAATTTTTTAACACATCAATATTAAATTATTATCAATAGCAGGACTAAAACAGTTGTGCAAACTATGAAATATATTTTGAAGAACGAATTGAGACGAACTGATCAGATCAGATCTTGATCACTTTTTTCTAGTAATTTTACAACTTTATCCTGGTAATATCATGTCTTAATTCTACTAATATTAGCACTTTATTGTAATTTTAAAACAATTCTCTCAGTCTGGCCCTAATACGCCATCATATTTTTTACTTTTGGCACACAAGAAAAATGATTGCACTGATGTTCTCTGCTGCGGAAATAGCAGATTTTTCACAAATATATAAATTTAAAAAATTAAAATAAAGCACATAAACATTTTTTATAACCTCTCTATATTACAATATTTAAAGATTTTTTTCCTCATAGCATTGACAGAGATAAAAATGATGACACAAAAAAACAACACAGACTCCCAGAATGTTTTCTCAAAGTGAAATTTCATTTTGTTTTTTTAGCACATAGATGTTTTTTTTTTCTCCAGTCTACATCCCCCTGTTGTTATGTTATTACATACAGTAGTAAGCTTCTCTACATTCAAACCCCCCTCCCTCCCACTGACGTGTTGGTCCCCAAAATATACATCTTTTCCAACCTCTCTCTCATCCTCTCTATTGTTTTTATCATCAACAAAACAAACACAGATCATTGGGCAGACAGTGCAAATCTAGACGTTCTGTGAAATTGCTACGTAACGCAGTTGTAGTTTTTATTAACATATTCTCGTTCTGTTGCTCTGACTTATTGCCATGCTTTCATGTATAAACTCTTTCCGTCTCTCCTCCTTTTGCTTAATCCTTACTGCCTGTTATCATTCAGTCCCATAGTGTCACCCCTCTGATTTAAAGCATTTTTTAAATGTCATTTGGCTCAATAAACATGGCCAAAATATAGAAATATGACAGTCAGTGAAATCAACATGAGACGTCTGCCTGTTGGGTGCGCTCTGAAAACACTCCTCTCTCACTTTTAGTCTTGGATTAGGGTTAAATTAAGGTGGATTTGTCAAATACTCAGAAAATCTGAGAGCAGTGAGAGCTGGGGTTTTGTTTTCCTGGAGACAGAAACAAGCAAATGTTTTGTTTTTTTAGTTTTCAAGTCAAAACAATATAAAAAATTAAAATAAAAACACCACAAAAAAAGAAGAAAGTTTATGTCAGAAAGGTGAGATTTTTGTCTTGGCTTACATCAGTTGTTTTTTTTTTTAAATAGTTGCTTTCCTGAATCAAGACAAAGTTTGAAATCCATCTGAATGTTTCCAGGTTAGAGAAAAAGTTTTTTTTTAACAGTTTTATTATAACAGCAGCATTCATTAACATTTGACCTAAAACTGCTATGTGAGTTTTCCCAGATTCTGTTATGAGGTAATGATATAATTGTAAGTGTTGAGCTCACCAATGTACTTTTTAAAAAATATAAATTTTCCTGCCTAAAATTAAAAGCTTTGTAGGAATCAAGATGATAATATTTAGGTCAACATTTGATTCAGTTTTAAAGTCATCGTTGTTTTGACTCAGATAATTAAACGTCTGTTGCTTATGTTTGGATATTTTTTTGTTTTTTTCTTGATGCTTTACCTCAACCAGAGTCTTAGAGGGATAATAATTCTGGTTTTATTTTGAAGCGGGGTCTGCAGAGTTGCATCAGCTCTCAATATCTTACCAGTTGATCATTCTGTGAGGTAAGATCAACATAGCTAGAGTTTCTTAGTGAAACCTGAAGTTGACAAAACCTGAAACTCAACTGAGAAACAAGAAGTGCTATGGTGTGTTTTCACACAAAAAAGGTGTTTCATGCATTACTTTACAATTTTTTATTCTCTGACTTGATAGATGGAAGGTTATGGAGTTTTAAAAAAATCCTGCTACAGCTCTACCCAGAAAACTGTTAGTTATGCAACTCAATAAATTGGCTATCTGCTGTTTGGGTTATGAGTTTATTGCATCTAAATCTGAGTATAGGATCTCTGTTGTTGACTATGTGTTCAAGGCAAGTGCTTAACTACGGTGGATAGTGAAACAACTTTCTTTGTATTTTAAATTGCATCCAACCACTAATATTTGTAACTTGACTGAATTTGATTGAATGTAATCAGATTTATTTAAACTCTTTAGGATGAAATTAAAATAATCAAGTCAATTCACCAATTTGTATCCACATTTCCTCCCAATGTGTTGCCAGTTCATGCCATCCTTCCCCCACTTCTTCCCTGTAAAAAAAAAACAATTTTGTAGCTTCTGACTTTACCCTATGTTGTTTCGAATAAACCTCAAACCACCACACAGCTGGCGTATGTATACCAAAGGTCTCTGTTGATTAAAACTCAAAACATTTTAAATATCAGATTAGAATCAACTTTCCTGCAACCTGGTGATGAATTTGGAAAATTTGCATGCAATTACCCATATTTATACCTATTCTATTTGCGCTATATTCTAATGATAAATCTCATCTTAATTAAGAATGAGTTTGACACAAAAACAGACAAAAAATATGTATATGCTTGCAAATAAATTCAGGTAGCTGGAGGTTAAACCATCAGTTTATGTTTCATTGTTGTATTTTCATGACCTTTTGAGATAAACTGTCATAAAACTGTTCAAATATCAAACTAATTCCATTTAATTGTTTAATGTGATCTAAAAGCATTGTGTTACACCCTGTTTCCATATATTTTGGTTCTGATCCCCAATTGACCCGCTCATTGAAGTCACAAAAACACCTTACAGCCGGCTCACAGCAGAACATGGAGAGTTTTTGTAAATAGTTGGATGTCAAAGACTTTAGAAAAAAGTGTTTGAAACAAAATGTTCTGTGGTAGACGCCACCATTTTGTGATTTACAAAATACGGTATGAAACGACCAGAGCTGCAATGGTACAAAATGTTTAAAAGGCTAAGTGACCAGGATGATATTTGCAATGAACTGGAATAATATAAAGAGGCTGAACTGAGCTTAATTTTGGGTGATGTTGATAAAATAAGACTATTTAAAATCCTTCTTCACCCAGTGGAAGTGGAAACTTTACTCCTAAAGCTGCAAATAAAATGAATTTCACAACTTTGTTGATTCAGGCTTGATCTGGTGTGTGTGTTTGTAAGAGTTTCTGAAGGTTTGCCACAAAGCAGCTGACAGGTAGCTCTGCGTTTTTAGCATTTAAAAAAAGAAACAATCACTTACATCGTGCGGTACATTCGAGAATCAAACACCCAACCCCTTAAAAAAGGAGAGGAGAGAGAAAACGAAACAAAGAGAAAACTGCTTCTTCCTCTCAATCTGTCACTCTTTCTATGCTCGTCTTCTGCTCACCGATTCTCTCACTGAAAACACACACTCACTCACACACACACACACACGCATCCACAACCTGAACATCACCTCCAAATAAGGTTACATTTCCTGATCAAATAGAAAATAAATAGCATCAGAATTGATTCTTTCCCCCCACAAAATGAACAAAGTCATACAAAAAGACAATAAAATAAACAACATAATTACAAAGCAAAATCATTTCTCGTCAAATTTACAAATAATGTACCTTAAGACAATGTGAATATCACGGACGCAGCAGGAGATAAAACAAGAGTTTCTTTTATCCTGTCTGACTCCCTACAAACACACAGATTATCCTGAAAGAATGAAAATATTGCTAAAATAACTTTTTTCTGTTTTTCTCCCCTCTCTTCATCCCACTACTCTATTTTAATGATCAGACAAGAATGAACAATGATTCTGTTGATTCACAATGAAGAAAGTTTTCATCTCCACGGTCACCTTCTAGCAGCTTCAGGTCAGCCGGACTTACAGACGCTCCGGGTTCGGAAATCCAACCGGACTGCAGCACTTTTTTTTTTCTTTTAGTTTGAAACCGCTGTGGTGCGCTTCATTTGTTATAGACCTTCTTAACCAAACTACTGCGTTAAATCAACTATTGTTCCCATCATGAGTTCATCCTAATTAGAGCAGAGCAGCAAACTGTTTTATTAGTAAGTTGGGCTGTTGCTGCATTTCCACCACTTTACCAGCCGGTGGTAGTAGAGAGACGGCTGCATTTCATCCAGGATGGGGTGAAGAAGATGGCACCTAGCTAACATGCATGTAGCATGATCTGTATGTTTTGCACATGTGCTAAAAGACATACTACCAGCTGGGAGGGAAGTTTTACCTCTTTTTTTTTTTCTTTTTGTATTTTATTGTAATCATAAAAATAATATGTGGTGTAAAAGAAATAAGATAAATGAAGGTAATTCAGTCTTTCAGAGGTTGCATCGACAGCGTAAATATCGTACAGTCCCCTGAGTCAATTCCACTGAATTATAATCTTCAAACTAAATGATGACACTTTGAATTCATTAAGAGAATTATTATATTGTCTAGGAAAATTAATTCTCTTGAAGCAATTTTAATTTACATAAATAAATATGTTGAGCTTTGTAGATAATTTTTAGAACTGTTTCTTTTGAGCAAATGGATCGTACCTTTAGGACAGATCATGGAGTGACAATGAATACATAAGCAGTGCTGAATTTAAAATGAAAGAGGAAACTTTGGAAAAAACTAAAGTACTGCTGTAATTTAGCTCCTCCAGGGTGATTTCTGATGTCTTACAGACTTGGCGTGATGTTAAACACATGCACATGAGATGAGCACACTGATAAAACTCCATCGAAGCTTAAATTATGTGCTCGTCATTCTTTCCATACACATTTTGTTTAGCTATGTTTTGTTGAGGAGTACAGAAATTTTTAGCTGCCAGAACTTGGAAATAAATTCAGGAGCGGCATCTTGTAAATTCAGGAGCGGCATCTTGTTAAATCAAATAAACGTTTTATAACAAGATTCAGATCTCCTTATAACAAGAGTAGAATCTTATTAAAACTGTCTTGTTTCTGACAGTAAATGGCAACAAATCTTGAGATGTTTAGAAGTCATCCAGTGGAAAAAGGGTAAGGAGAGTTGCAGTGAGCCACTTTACGCCTTTTTAATGAGACGTAATCTGCCAAAAAAGCATTTTTACATGTGAGAAACTTTCTCCTTTTTCCAAGTTTTACATTTCCTTTTACCGATAAATAAAACTCATCTTATTATATAGCAAGTAACATTCTCATAATAACATTTTTGCGTCTTATTATCGACAAACATTTCTTGTTTTAACACGTTTTGCATCTTGCTATAATGACAAAGCTTTCTTGTGTTAACAAGAAATTTTCTCGTATTAACACATTTTGCATCTCCTTATAACAAGAAATAAAACTTCTTGTTTTAATGACACAAAGAAAAATCTTGTTTTAACTAGATATCGCTCCTAATTTTCTTTCCCAGATCTGGCAGTTAAGTGCTTCCGTAGGGAAGGGAGTGCAACCCGTTCGCTTCTCTAAGGTCACTGCTGATCTCTTTCCGATTTGGCGTTGTGTTAATTAACACACACCATCTTGCTCCAGACCTAAAAACCTGATAAAACTCCTGCTTTATAGAAATGGCCACACTTCCTACTGATTAATTCAGTAAGTGTATTTTATTCGCATTATTTTGCTGCTACTGTTTCTCTTCGATTGTAGAAAAAGAGGAAGAATGTGCCTAACTTTTCTTATATAGATGTATGTTTGCAGTAAAATCCAAATGCGGTCTACGATGCTTGCAGCACGTCACCAATGTCAAACATTTCAAAGTAAAAGAAAAACAGCTGCTGCCCGTCCAGTTCATTCCCCCTCGTTAAGGTCTGTTAAAGGGGTATTCTGCTGAATTTCAGCACTCACATTATGGCCTCACACTGCGTAAAAATTAGGATTTCCAGTCGGCCTTCCCCTTTTTATGGTTTCTGCTACACTAGTGTTTCTTCCATAATACACTACAGAAATATCCAGACGTATGTATATCTATATATATTTATATATATATAAAAACATCATCATCAGTAGTAGTTAGAGTAGAGTAGTAGTAGTAGAGTAACAAGTAAGAAGAAGGAACAATATTGTACTTTATACCAGAGTCATCACCTTCGTCATTAAGGTGCTCTGTCGGGTGGCGCCCAGAAGAGTGGGAGGAGTCAGCGCCACACCTGGCTGTTTGTGTCTGAGTAAATCTGTGTGTGTGCAGGTGTTTTGTTTGTGAGATTTGTCTCCACAGCTCCTTCCTCTGATATTTACAGTAAATACCTACATGTTTGTGGGTTGCTTGTGTGCAGCGATCGCTTTGGGACATTTGTGTGAAATTGCTTCGTCTGTTTTTGTGCTATGCACACGAGGAGTTAGCATCTTTCAGCCAAAAAGATAAAGATGAGGCCACAATACGGACTCTGTTGGTCGAATGTCGAGACGAGTTGGACGCCAAAAGAGTCGCTTTTTTTTTTTTTTTTTTTTTTTTTTGTCTCTAGTTTTGCAGTTTACTAAACGGGATATTAAATAACGTGACAGTCTGCACCTGTTTGGAGTTATGATCTGCAACATGTACAGCTAAAAGTGAACCAGTTTCACACAACGCTGTCGGAAAGAAGGTACAGCTTTTGCATCACAGAGATCGCACCTTTGTACAAGAAGCTGCCACCTCCATGATACAAGATAAAAACAACGGATTTTATACCTTTTCTGTCTCCCAACACTTTCACCACCAACCTCAAGTCCCACCACCCTTTCCCCAGTATTCCCCCTCTTGTGTGCAGCGGCGCCTAGGTGGCGCTCTCCCCGGCTCCGGTGGAGGCGCCGCTGGGTTTGGGCTCGGGCTGGTCGGACTGGGCCGTCTGCGGAGACGAGGGGCTCAGCGGGTCTCCTCTCTCGCCCCGCTCCTGGAGGTTGCGCTGGTTCCTGGCGGCCTCCGTTAGCATCTGCATGCGCCGCTCCTGGTACTCCTCCAGGCCTCGCCAGAGGTCGGCGCGCTCCCGCTCCCGCTTCATCTCCCTGGCCGGGCGCAGAGACAGAAACCAGCAAGGTTAAGAGAGAAGAGAAGGATTTTATTTCGGAAAACTCGTTGAAGAGCCGTTGTCAAGAAAACCCGAGATCATCCCACTTCCCCATGCTGGAGATTTTAGTTTATCAGTAACAATAAATAAAGTTACCTTTAAAATGAATCACACCAGTGACATCCAGACCCAACAGTAGACCCAGACTTCAATAAAATAAATCTGGTTGTGTGTGTTGTTTTTGTCTCCTGCAAACTTTGCTTTAGTTATACTTCTTCTAATCATAAGAAATCATAGTCAGAGAGTGAGATGAGACAGGAAGAGCAGGTTTCCTGAAAAAGAGGAAGCAAGTTTCCAGCCTGCAGATGTTTAAAAATAGTCGAGACTATTCCTTGTTTCAAAGCATGACAGTTTTAAAGAATGAAATCTAAACATTTTGAGTAATTAGATAACATTTAAAGTAAAGTACTTATATTAATATTGTTTTACTTATAACAATACTTACACTTGTGGGAACACTTACAAGTAAAACAAGTAACTGTAACTTTGGCATCAAATAATTACATTAATAGATTATTCTTGGTTTCTTTTCAGAACATCTGTAATAATCCACATTATGATTATAATAAGAGTAATAAGTTATGGTTATCATATCATCTCTCTCTCTGACTATGATTTCTTATAATTAATAGAAAAAAGAAGCAAAATTAAAGCAAAGTTTGCAGGAGACAAAAACAACACACACAACCAGATTTATTTTATTGAAGTCTGGTTCTACTGTTGGGTCTAGATGCCACTTGTGTGATTAATTTTAAAGGTAACTATTTATTGTTACTGATAAACTAAAATCTCCAGAATGGGGAAGTGGGATGATCTCGGGTTTTCTTGACACCATGAATTACTACTGTAGAGTTACACAAGTCAGTAAAGTGTTTTAAAGTTCATTAAAAAAACTGCAGAAAAAGAATCCTTCATTCCACTCTTTTTTCCATTTCTTTCTTCCTTGTGTCCTTTATTCCTTCTTCCCTCCCTTCCTTCCCTCCTTGTGTACTAATGCCATTTCTTCCTTTATTCTTTCTTTCCTTCTTTCTGTCCTTCCTTCTCTCATTTCCTCCTTCCCTCTTTCTTCCCTTCTTTGCTTCCTTCCTTACTTTTTCCTTCCTTCATCCCCTCCTTCCTTCCTTCCCTCTCTCCTCCCTTCTTTACTTCCTTCTCTCTTTTCTTCCATCCTTTCTTCCTTTTCTCAGTCCTTCCTTCCTTGTGTCCCGCTGCCATTTTTTTCCTTCTGTTTTTTCTTCCTTCCTTCTCTTTTTCCTTCCTTTCCTGCTTCCTTCCTTCTTTCCATCGTCCCATGTGTCCTACTGCCATGCTTCCTTCCTACTTTCCTTCCTTCTCTCATTCCCTCCTTCCCTCTTTCTTTCATTCTTTTTCTTTCCTTCCTTCCTTGTGTCCTACTGCCATTAGGACACAATGGCAGTAGTTTCTTCCTTTCTTCTTTCCTTCCTTCCTTCTTTGTTCTGACCACAGTAGAAATATTTGCCATAAAATCTAAGTAATTAATATTTTCATATTCTAAAATGATTAACCAGGAAAGTCGAACACGTAAAAACTGGGATTTTTAATCAGTTGTGGAAATAAAATTAATTTGTGAGTTTCTTTGGAAGCGCTGCTTCACCCCTCCTTCAAAGCTGGAGAAGAACTAGTTCCCCCTCCGAGGAACAAAAGTGACTTAGTTATTTCCCTGAACTAATTCTTATCTCCAGTTTGAAACTAATAAATAAAAGGGTCAGGATTTTGTTACGGGCTGACCGTAACAACACTAACCTCTGGATTACCATCTCACTGGACAGATAATGGAACAAGAGCTGATTTAAAAATTGCTCCTGTTTCGTTCTGTCCCTGAACACAACACGGCGGTGAGTCATACTCACTTCTGTTTCTCCACTTTGTAGGAGGCAGTGAGGTCATCAAACAGTTTGCTGTTCATCTCCATGAAGGTCTTCAGCACGTTGTAGATCAGAGACACGATGGTTCTGGAGGAGAACAGGAACAAAATATTTATGTCTCAGGACAAATTTGGATGAATCAAAATGATGGGATTAAAATGCAAATAGAGACTGACACCCCCCACCAACATCTAATAACTTTTGCAGCATAAAAATATGATGAATGAATGTGATCAGTTCATCTCTAGCAGTAAGTTTCACTATTAACTTTTAATAATTTACTAATTCACTTTTATTCTGTGTGAGCTGAACTAAACACTGTCAACTCACAAAAGATGAATATGCTGCTTAATCTGATAAATAACCTCCTGTAATGTGTAAATTACCAACAGATTGAGTTCAGTAGCCACAGATACTTTTAGTGTTACAAACGTCTGGGTTTGTTTAAATTGTATTTTGAGCTCAAAATCAAAGTTTGAGGGTATTTAGCATGTTGGTCAACTTAAAGTTTATTTATTCTTACTGAAATTATTCTTCACCTGTAGAAGAGGACTAGGGCCACTGGAAAAAAATATATATTATCAACATTTTTATATTTATAATAAAATATAAGAATTTTGGGAAATTAAATTTTTTACTTTGGAAGTCAAAATTCTGAGATTAAGAAAAAAAAAATCTGAATTCTAACATTAGAGCCACAATTCTACAATGGTGTATTTAGAACATTATAGATAGTAAAAATATGGAGTAAATGTTTTTTGTTTTCTTTTTTTTTTACTTTTGAAGATGTTTTCTAGAAAATGTCTGAGATTAATCTCAAAATTTCTGAGTTTTCTGGTGGAAATTTACTCCTCTATTTTTTTCTATTTGCATCAATAAATGCGAATAAAAATACAATTCAAACTTTTTTCTCAGAATGTTGAAAAAAATCAATTGTTTTTTTAACTGAGGGAAATATCTGAATTCTGAGTTTAAAGTTAAAATTGTGAGATTAGACTTCAAAAGAAATCTGAAAAAAAAAAAAACAACAAAAAATTCTGAAAAGAAAATCGGAATTTCAAGAAAAAAGTCTGAACTTAGAATTTGACATTAAAGTTAAAATTTTTAAATTTTGTCTTTTTTTATCAGAATTCCCGGGGAAATAAAGTAATTTTTTTAGTGACCCTTATTCACTTTTATAATACGCCCTTTATGTTTGACTACAGACTTGATGTTGATTTGTCTCCTTTTGGCCATAAATCTACAAGCAGAACTCCAGAAAAGCGGTAAATGACGCTGCGCTGTGGCCGTACTGGTTCCAGTGCTCCTTGGAGACTCTGTAGAGCGTGGCGAACACCAGCGGCAGGATGACCTGACAGTTCTCCTCGATCAGGCTGAGGATGTACTCGTTGTTCCAGAAGTAAAGCGCGCGCTCCGCTACCTGAAACGCACAGAGCAGCAGCGTCTAACCTGTGTTTGTTTCAGCTTCTAGAGTAAATCTCTACGATTGCTGTAGTTTCCTAAGCTCCACAGAAACATTTGTATGATTTCTGTGGGTGTTTTATTTTGTTTCTCCGGTTTTGCTGCTCGTTTATCACCTGAAAGTGAGGGCTGGAGATACAGGCTGCTATCTGCTTAAAGAGAGGCTCCTGGATCCGGATGAACTGCGACGGCTCTATCACGTCCAATATCTCCTCAATCTCCCCCAGGAACATCACCTAAAATCACCGATATGTTTTTATTTTACACAGAAGAAGGAGGAGGAGGCCATTTTAAAGATAAATCAGCTGCTGTCTTCTTTACCTCTTTCTGAGTGCAGGTTTTGGGCCAGTACTTGAGCAACCCCCTGATGATCTGCAGAACAAAAACAGTGCAAATGATACAGCTCCATTCATAACACGATCAAATTAGATATATGTATCTTTAAAAGTTAATAATTTATCTTTCCAGACATTCGTTTTAGTTGGTATGAAGGCACAAACATTAAGAGATACATTTTATTTTCAATAATGTTCCTGAGAGTATGTGATCAATAATGTGATCACATGCCTAAATTTTAGGCCCCACAAGGCTAAAATATCTTGTTTTCCATACATGTTACACTTTTCAAATGTCTCACTCTGAATTAAATACTTTATTTGTGTTTATTGAGTTGTTGTCTTACGTATTCGGTCACTGTAGCGTCTTTCTCCATGAACTGCACCACACAGTACGCGAGCTGCAACGACAGAAGCACTCCGGTTTGAAATAAAGAACAGATAATATATCATAGGTAGATTATTGACGAGAAATAAGGAAGATTCATTTTAGTGAATGTTCTCATTTCAGTCTTTCCAAATAAATAATGAAAAATGTGTTATGTGGAGTCCCACAAGTATTAGTGCTAGGCGCCATAGTTTTGTGGTTCACCAAGGCTGTTAAAATTTGCATCGATGCAAATTTGCAAAACTGATGGGAATGTCTCTCTACAACTGAAAAGTGTTTATTTTCTCTACATTAAACCAGAACTGTGGGGCTCAGATCTGGTACGTTTCCTTGCAAGTTACTGATGGTAGATGTCTGCAGGATGGTTATTATTTTACCAGGGGGCAGGTGGGAGGTTTCTGCTCAGTGTCACCCAGTGTAGAGTCATTTTACTATCTGCTGGGCTCATCGAAGTGAAAGCAGAAGAAATAAACACAAACTCCTATATCTGAGTCGATCACGCCCAGACTCTGAAACCTGTCATGGTTGGTTTTTGAGGCTGTTTTTTTTTTTTTTACATCGTAACTTTTAAAAAATTTGCAGTTTCAAAGTTGCACTTTTTTTCTACTCTTTTCTCTTTGCTAAATGCAGTGCCACAGATTCTCTTTGGCAACATGACAAATACATTTGGCATTTGAACTGCAGTCTGAAGAACTCTCGATCTCAGAGCAACCAGACTACATACACTGCAAAAACACAAACTCTTACCAAGTACTTTTGTCTCATTTCTAGCGCAAATATCCCAGTGCACTTAAAATAAGACAAAACTAACTTTTAACTAATATTTCAGCAATATGTAGATATATATTGATTAAAAAATGCTTGTTCCACTGGCAGATTATTTCACTTCAGAAATTTTTCCCATGTTACGAGTGAAATAATCTGCCAGTGAAACTAGAACTTTCTCAATCATTACTCAGAAATTATTGTCTTAAAACAATCTACTGAAAAGTGTTTGTTTTTTTCTCACACACAGATCTCATGTGATGTCACACTTGCAAGGTTTGCAACTCACAGCCGTCTTGATACATCCGCTGTCATGACAGTTGCTATGGAGTTGCTATGACAACAGTAAAGAAGCCACAAGCTTAGAACTAGCATATATATATATAGATATATCAATATATCTATATATATATATAATTCTCCTTACAGCCGTCAGAGAGAATTAGGTATAGATATATATAAATAGATATATCTATCTATCTATCTATCTATCTATCTATCTATCTATCTATCTATCTATCTATCTATATATATATATATATATATATATATATATATATATATATAATATATATATATATATATATATTATCCTTACAGCCGTCAGAGAGACGAGGCTCCTCTCCCTCAGGATCTGCTGAAGGTCGGAACGACGGGTTTTCCGACCCTGTTTGAGTGAGTAGGACTACATCAGCTCTCGTCTGCGCTCACTTACGCAGAGGCCAGTCTCTATTATTCAGTCTGTGTGTGTGTGTGTGTGTGTGTGTGTGTGTGTGTGTGTGTGTGTGTGTGTGTGTGTGTGTGTGTTTTGCGGTTGCCCCCTCCACCCAGGCCGGTTGCTGTGGTGAGTGGGCGCGTGTTTACTTCGGAACGAGTGATGTCACACACATAAAGTCCCTTCAGGCCAAATGTTAGGCAGAGTTTAGACCTCCTTTCTCTCTCCTCCTTATTGTGTTGCAGGTTCAATCAAACCATTTTTTTGGGGTTACATTTGGGTTGTGATGACTGCAGACTGAGTTTGTGGCGTCAGGTTGAGATGACGTTCTTCTTCATCATCTCAACGTTACAGAGGAACAGTTAAGGACGGAGAGGGATATAAAAAGACTCGGGTGGAAACAGATATGTTAAGCTTAAGCACAAAGAAAAGCAGAAAGAAAAAGATGAAACCAAATCCTGCTGCTGAGAGGTGAAACGATTACAAGCATTAGAGAGGCATTAGAGGAACTGGTTGGGGTAAATATGTTGGAGTCTGTTGTCAGGTTGGGCTTGGTGGGGGAAGGAGTCATTGTTTGGCTGCGGATTATGACCTTTCAGTCTTTCACAGGTGCTAAAGTGAAGATTTCACTCATATTAAGCTCACATACAGTAGAAATATTTCTGAAATGATCCGGTGTCGATTTCTAAAGAATCCGATCCTAAGAAGAAGGAGGCAAGAGAGGCTCAATGTTCTGTAAATGTTATGAGGAAGCATTTCCTCAAAGATTTCTTCTTTTTTCACACTTTAATGTTTTAGTTAAACTAATTTCACATAAGAAAAAAACACAGAGTAAATTAATAAAGGAGTTTAAAATAAAGGTTTTATTTATTAAAGGATAAAACCACCACTAGCTAAACAGTTAGTTGCGTTAACCCTGAAGCAACTTTAGCTACACTAATGCTAGAAGCTAATGCTAACGCTCTAAATTCAGCCATATTGATACCCGCCATGTGTCAATGACAACATGTGTTACGGGTACAGAAAGGTAACTTGCTGCTCTCCTTCACAGGTGCAGAAGGTAAGGAGAGGAAACTGAACTGCTGTGTAAACGGCCTTCACCCCCTTCAAAATAAGAGCATGAATATAAACATCTACTTGAAGAATCCTTAACAGTCCATGAGCAAAACTTCAATGCAGAAATCAAACTTTATTGAAGTGAAATTTTGTAAATTAGCTCTTTAGACTTTATCCATAAAAATTAACTGTGCTAACCTTTTTTAAAGTTAGCAAAAATATCAATTCTCTCCAAGTTAAACCAACAGATAACATCCATTTCACCGGCTGATTTATGCCAGGAATATAGAAATAGCTTTAGCAGAACCTGTCCGACAGCATGAAGTAGGCTAAACGATCTCAAAAACCAAAACTCCCTGTCCAGATCTGAAGAAATTCAGCGATAGATAACACAGAAACTCTTTGATGTGTCTGGAAATGGTTACAAAGCCTTTGGAAAGAAAAAATACATAAAGGTTTTCAACATATAGTTTTGTTTTTTAGTTCAGGTTGATTTTGAAGTTTTTGTTCTGAACTCTGGCGCACGAGAGAGGAACAAACCCTTCACACGGTTGAGAAAACCGTAAAGTCATTTACATTTTCTGCAGGGTTGTCATGTTTTGACATTTCTACCCAGAAGTGGGTCAGTCGTGCTCCCGTGTCCCCCCTGAACCCATCAAAGCCAGTTGTTTGTGTGAGTGAGTTAATAATGCATGTGTGTGAAAAGCGGAGGAATGTAGGGCACGGCGGTGCTGAGACCCAGAATGCACAAACACAGGAGCTGCCGGCGCAGAACAAACTGTACCCTCTATAGCAGCAAATAATGAGGGACGCAAATAAAACGCACAAACAGACAGTCTGCCATCTGTGTCATCAAATATTATGACTGCCTGAACACAAACACACACCCCAAAAGGTGAGGCGTCTCGATTATCTGTGGCGCAATCCTGCCTCCTAGTGGAAAACCTGACACATTGCAGCAGAGGTTCAGGCAGCTGATTTAAAAGCTGATTCTCTTTGCTCTGTTTTTTGTTTATAGCCTTAGCTGATATTTGGGGTGTTTTTAGATGTTGCTCATTGTTGTGTGTGTAACTGCAACATTTTTTTCTGGAGTTTTGTAAAGCAGCACTTAGATTATTACAAGAATGGTGTAATAATTATGAATGAACATATTTGTGAATGGGTTACATGGTTCACCAGCCGTCTTTATGACAGGAACCTTTTATTGTGATGGCAACTGCAGGTGAAACAGTTTTTTGACCTTACAGAGGCCAAAACGATGCTTTAAGCCACAGAGGTGGTACAACCAGGGGAGAGTTGACACACTGAATACCAGCTGCTGTCAACAGGTGTTTGGTGGATGGAGTCGTTGTAAAAAGAAGGATTTTTGGCTTTGATGGTCACTGATGAGAGGCAAAGAAAATAAATGGGTGACCTGAGCAACGATCAAAGACGGCTCTGACTTTAATTCAGCTGACAGCTAACCAACTCTACCCAGTGTAGCACCTTGGTGGCTTAAAGCATCGGCTTGGCCTCTGCAAATACTGTTCAATTCGCTCGTATTTTGTAAAATCACAACAACAGACCAGTGTATTTCATTGGGATAGACCAACATAAAGTATCAAAATAAAGCAAAACGTGGTTTCAGAAAACATTTGCAAATAAGTATTTAACTATTTTATCAGGTTTTCTTCCAGGTTTGCCTCTGCTCATCGTTGATGCTGCCAGTGCTGTGTTGTGATGTTAGCATGGTGTGTTCAGAGTGACGCACAGTGTTACTTTGTTTTGTTTTCAGCCCAAATTGAGCTCCTTCTTCTGTCCCCTCAAACTGCAACCCACACTTCTGACTTCCTGAATACACAACTAATAGCTCTGATGTGTGGATCGTTTCCAGATGACTGTTTCTTGGTGTCTCTGGACTGACTTTGTGTTTTGGTGTGTGTGGTTGTTTGGTGACCTGTTGAGGTCGCACCCCGCCTCTCAGTTATGGCTGTAAGGACAGGCGGGTCCTTACAGCCGCCGGCTGGATGTTGTGCTGAGGTTAATCACTGACCTGTGCATGGAAGATGGAGAGGGATTTTGCTGTATGTAGCGGGATGAGGACCCGCACCAGGAACTGCTTGTGTTCAGCTTTCAGTGGCAGCGCGAAGCCGTTTATGATGCTAAAACACACAAAAAACAAGAATTATTATTTCTCTTATGTGCGCTTCATTTTTTTTCTCACATTATTTTCTGTTCACGTGGAAGGAAATGAGATATAACTGACAGTTTCTTCTTTCTTTGATAAATATTAAAGAAAGATTGAGATAATTGGAACAACACTGATTAGATGAAGGCATATTTTGATTTCCAAATTTCACAGAAACAGTTTAGAAAGATTTTTGTTTGGCTTAGTTAAGGGGCCAGAGACCAAATTTCCTCACAAACTAAAGATAAAATGTGGCATTTGCAGTTATTCTAACAGCTTTGTTCATTTTAAATCGCATCCTTATTGTTATCTGTTTGAGAAGTTTTATAGATGAACTAAAAATGTAATTTTTTACAGCTACATCATGTTAGCTGTTTTTTTTTTGTTTTTGTTTATTTTTATTCAACTGAAAATCCATTTAGTCTGTATTTAACTGTGGAACATTGAACTTTTCTTTTTAATTTTGTGACTCTGATTCAGGACTTTAGTCGACAACAACATTGGTAAATCAACTGTAAATAACCTGAAGTCGTTTTTGGGACAGTCCTCAGTTATGAAGATGAGCCATGATCTCGCGTTGCAGCATTTTTCAGTCCATTACCTCTGAAAGGCTGCTGCATCGTTAATGGATTAACGATGTAATTCTCAGCAGTGACGTTGTAAAAACCGATAAAACATCGCCTACACTGCAAAAACATAAAATCTTACCAAGTATATTTAGTCTAGTTTCTTGTGCAAATATCCTACTGCACTTGAAATAGGACAAAACTAACTTACAAGTAACTTTCAGCAAGCTGTGGGGGCTCGCTTTAAGTCAACGACTTCTTAATATTGATGAAAAAGTTCTAGTTAGAAGTGAAATAATTTTAACTTATAATATGGGAAACATGTCTTGTTCCACTGACAGATTATTTCACTCATAACTCCCTAATATTTTCCATCAATATTAGGGAATTATTGACCTGCTAAATGCTGAAAAGTTACTTGTAAGTTAATTTTCTCTTATTTGAAGTGCAGTAGTATATTTGTGCTATAAACTGGACCGAGATTTAGTTTTTGCAGTGTAATTCTCCTCCGACATCCCTGTTTGTCGGGTTAACGTGTCGCAGTTTCTGACTGAACTGCAGCTCCGAGCAGCAGGAGAGTGGGAACCAAACTTGGAAAGTGTGCCAGCCGTTTGGATGTTGGTAAAGATGATTTATGTTTGTCTACCTGTCTGTTGGACTTCATCTCTCGCTGCGTCTCAGTCTGCTTCATGCTGCTGCCGCTCTGATGTGAATTCTGCCTTCCTCTCATCTTTTTCTCTCAATGCTTATCTGTCTTCTTCCTCTCTCTCTTTCTTTTGTTTTGCCTCCTCTCTCGCCCGCCGATTCCTCCCCCTGTCTGTGTGTGGGAGGAGCTATAAATACCTCTGTTACCAACAACATGAATATAAGCCTCTCTCTCTCCTGATCTTCTTCTTCTTCTTCTTCTTCCCCCACCTCTGACTCACTCCTCGCTCACTCATCCTCCTCTACAAGCATCCCTCTTCTCTCACCTTGGACTCATCCTCATCTTCCTCCTTCCCTTCTCTCCTCACAACTCACTATTCAATTTAAAGGTCAGTTTTTGAGCACTGAATCACCGCCTGTAAGGGCGGTTGGGATTTGTATTTGAAAACAGGCTCATGTGTTTTTAAAAATGTCTTAAGCCTCTTAAGTTATTTCAAACCATCAAGCAATGTGGACTTAATAACCAATCTCAATGCTTGTAAATTGTTTTTCAATTTGTTTGGTGTAACGGCTTTGATGTGTTTGAGGTTTTGACCTCAATAAATACACTTACTAATTATATAGTTATTCATTTTAACATGGTCAATTAAAGGAAAATTAACAAATATTATAAAAAATATATATTTATTAAGAGTCGAGTTAACGGGAAGAGTCGAGCTAACGGGAAGAGTCGAGCTAACGGGAAAAGTAGAGCTAACGGGAAGAGTAGAGCTAACGGGAAGAGTAGAGCTAACGGGAAGAGCAAAGCTAACAGGAAGAGTCCAGCTAACAGGAAGAGCAGAGCTAACAGGAAGAGTAGAGCTAACAGGTTCAGATTTAATTCTGGGATTTATCTGAAAAGAAAGGTTCAAGATTTTTCAAGTTAAGTCCCGTAGAGGAAGTTCTACAGTTGACTACCGGTATTTGTAGGGTTAGCGTCCACAGCCATCTGTGAAAAGCTAAAATCTGCAAATTTTTAAGACCTTCAAGAGTTTTTGTGATATAGAAATTAGTTTTACAACTAACTGTTAGTTTCAACTTACTGCAGGTAAAATATCAACTTATTTTTACAACTATTTACTTTAAAAATCTCAAACTACACCTTTAACTAATTACCAGGTTTCTACAAATGACTCAAATTATTTTGAGATCGTAGTGGAGTTTTAGTTTAGTTTTTATTGCTATTATTTGGTCTTTGCTCAGATGTAGAGCCGTTGTTCTTTTCAGAAATGCTAAAAATCTCAAATCCAACATTTCGCTGTTTGTGTTTTTCAGAAAGGTCAAAGGTAGAAAACAAACCAGACAGCAACACCTTGATCCTATTATTGCCTCAGCTTCCTCCCTCTCTTTATTCATCTGCATCTAATTGGTTTGTGTGTGTGAGGAAATGCGACTTGTTTATCGGTTTGGCTTCACCTCGGTCTTGCTCACTTTGTTTCCTTAGAGACACTTTTAAGACGTTACACAACCACATGACTCACGGCATTTTGTTGTGGATGTCGCTCACTTCCTGTTCCTATTTAAATTAATTTCTCAGTAAAATATCAGAAGATAATCAGTTAAAGAGCAGCTGCCACAGTGGCTGAAACCAAAATGTCCACAGCTCAATCATGAACACAAACATCTGGTTGTTGATGAGGCGTTTTCCTGTTTCAGATCATGTTTGGGTGTTTCTGCTCATACGAACCTGCCCAGGATTTCCAGCAGCTCCGCCACTCCGTTGAAGTGCTCAGTTTCATAAATGAACCTAAATATAAAAAAGAGAGAGAAACTGTCACAAAAAATAATGAGGAGGATGAATAATTAACTTAATTTAAGCTTCACTGATTAATTTAATGTCACTGACCCTTCAAGACCCAGTGTTTTAATACTAATATATCTGTATTTCGAACCAAAAAATGTACAAATGTTGAATTTTGATCAGTTTTTTTTTTTTTGACACAAACATATTGTTCAGTTTTGGAATTTTATCTAGTAGGAAATTTGCAAACAAATTCCTCCCACAGTCTCACAAAACACCACAATTTAAAAACACCTTTGTGAATATGACTCAGATTAACACAAAGCAAAGTTAAAAAAAAGAAAGTTTGTTTCGGGTGATCATTAAAATGTATAGAATATGACATTTTTATGCAACATTTGTGCAAAGTGCAAAATGTCTTTTATTTTATATTTAATAAACTTTAAAAAAAAAAAACACAGAAGAGGCTGAACTGTTTAGTTTTTTGTTTTTCTGTGTCTGGGTTTTCCAGGTTAAAACATCACAGAATCAGATGCAGGTGTATTTATTATTACATACTTTAGGAAGATTTTTTATTTCTGGTCACAATGATTTAATTCTCAGGAGCAAACATCCTGCTGATTAGTCAGCAGTTTATTTTCTTTTTAATAAAACATGGGACTGACTGAAGCCTTTGTTTCTCTATTCTTGGAAACATCAAAACTAAAAGTAGCCTTCAAGTTTTTCCTTTCTGTAATAACTGCATTATTACGCTGACACTATTTAGAGTTTTCAGAACATTAGCATAAGGAAACTTCCGCCATTTATTATAAAATAACATTTTTTAACGTAAATTTAGGCTTAATTTTTCTTTTTTAAATCCAGGTTGTACCTGAGGAAGATGTTGTTGATCTGTTTGCGGATGTACGCTCGGAGGCCCAGTAATTTTCCATAGACGCGGTGCAGGATGGTCTTCAGGTACTCCCTCTCCCTGGGGTCCTCACTGTCGAACAGCTCCAGGAGCTGCAAACACACGTAACGTAATTACAGCCTCGAAATATGCAGCGCTGCAACTTCACAGACTGCAATAATTCTACAAACGCCCCGCACTTATCTCTAGCAGCGACGCTGCACGAATACTATTGCTTTTTGCCTCGCTGTCAGATTTCAACGACAAACAGCAAGACCTAAAATACTACCATGTAGAAGTCTTTAAGATATTTTAAAGTGTCTTTAGGATATTTTAAAGTGTTTATTTATGACCCTTAAAGTTTTTAAAATTTTATCACCTTAGACACATTAAACTGTTATGTATTTAATTGAGATTTCATGACAAAACAATAAAAAGTAGTAAGAAGTTTTTAAGTAGAAAGAATTAGCTTCTGCTAAATACCAGACTGATGTAGCGCTTTAGCACTAGCTTCCACTAATATACTATGATAGTGTAGCACTTTAACACTAGTTTTTGCTAATACACTGCATTGATATAGTGCTTTAGTACTAGCTTCCGCTAAAATACTGTTAGTGTAGCACTTTTGTATTAGCGTCTGCTAATACACTGCATTGATATAGCACTTTAGCACTAGTTTCTGTTAAATACCATATGGTGCATCGCTTCAGCATTAGCTTCTGCTAATATACTATAATTGTGTAGCACTTTAGCATTAGCTTCTGCTAATATACTATAATTGTGTAGCACTTTAGCCTTAGCTTCTGCTAATACCGTAATGGTGCATTGCTTTAACACTAGTATATTGCACTGATATAGCGCTTTAGCCCTAGCTTGTGCTAACATACTGTGTTTGTGTTGCACCTTAGCATTAGCTTCTGCTCATATATTGTGTTAGTATAGTGCTTTAAGGTTAGCGTAGCTGACCTTTTAGCTATCGGTGTCCACAACTGGCTTATAGGTTCATTAAACAGCATTATTATGATCTGCAAAATCCCAGTAAAACACTTTGAAGTTTATGGTTGTAACATGATGCCAGAGATGTGAATACTTTGGCTAGGAACTGAAACAGGATGAGTCTGCATTAGACGAGGATGGGAGGAGATTACCTGCAGGACAAACTTCTGGTCGATGTAGCGTTTAGCCATGGATGGCTGGAAGTCCGGACTCTCCAGGAATCTCAGGAAAAACTCGTACACCAGCTGGGGCAGAAGGAATATGAATGAGCTTTTCATAATCTAGAAATACTTTGACATTTTATAGAGAGTCCCGTCTTCAGAATCATAAGAAGTTAACAGATAATGAAAGACAAAATATGACAAAATATATGGAACATCCTAAAATTCTCTAATTTATTTCTAAGTATATAAAGAGACTGTTTCCAATCTGAAATATTATCCTACGTTTTAAATTATGGCTGATTAAATTCGACTTCAGAGGATCCAGTTCTTAATCAATTTGACATAAAGTGCATTTAATGTCAGGGGTCATTGACTTTATGAATGACAAACAGCAGCCAGCAGGTATGTTTTGATGCTCTGCTTCTAATTTTACTTTGTAACACTAAAATCTGTGGATATAAACTGAAACAAGTCAGGATATGTTGCAGATAAACTTTGTTTTTAGCACTGAGGTAAATAAAATTCATGCGGCAGCGAGAACGTGGCGTACCTGCAGATGTGGCCATGAGGCTTCGAGAGTCGGCTCATCTTCCTCAGGGTCAAACTCTGGATTCTCGCTGGGAGGAAGCGTGCGGAAGATGTTTACTGAGATCTGGAAAAAAGAAAACATGGGAGGCAGAAATGAGGAAATCTGACTTTCATAGCAGTTAGCATTTTAGTAGAATTTGACTGCGAAAACTAAAACATTTGGTTGTGGTTTAAAGACTCGATTTATGTTTTCATATTGTTCAAACTGCATTAGTTGAGTTTTAGCAATGATGTTATGCAAATCAAGGTATTTATTCCCTGGATAATCATAGGAATACAGTGATTTAATTAAATCATTGACCAAAAATGCTCCATATTTTATCGTTGGTGTCACTCTGGACCGAACAGATGGGCTGAATGGGCAGCGGTGCGCGCGCTCTGTCAGACGAAGAAGCTGTTGCATTGCAGGTAAGAATAAAAATCCATCTTCAGCCCCGTTTTCAGTTTCCAAGCAACTCCAGCCGGTGTTGGTCATCTCTAATGCTGATGCCAGCCCATGTTCAAGGAAGAACTGATAAGTCATGCAACGACTGTTCACTAAGTCATCATTAATTCAGCAAATCCATCTGCACCGGCCAGTTTTAACTGCTTACCGAAAGGCGCTGTTTAAATCTCTGTTTGGTTTAAAAAGAGACTGTTTTTTTATGGCATAATTTTCTCTTTACATGGTTTTCTGGGTATTTAACCACTGAATAAGGTTATATTCTTGAGATTGCTTCCACCACTATGCATGATCTGAGCTTTAATCCAACTGTTTTTTTCTTTTAAAGTATTGTGTAATTTTTATTAACCCTGAGGCTTCATTAGTTCATGCAGAGGAGCAGGTTTGACTCTAATATCTTCTAAACAGCAAAAGCATATTTTTAGGTTACTCTGTTTTGTTGCACTGCACCAAATTTTAAGGTGCTGCCCATCCCTGCAACTTTTGCAAAAAAGCAATTTCTTTTTTTATTTTGCTATTGTTGAGACTTTTTTTTAAGCAGAAAGCGGCTCATTGCATCGTTCCTCCACTTTCCTTCCACCCCACTTTCACACCTCTGGGTAGAGCTGCTGAATGCCATAAGCAGCTATATATGTGCTGCAGGCTTTTCCTGCTCCTCTGGGATCTCTGCTGTCCACTCTCTGCAGCACGCTCCACTTTATCTCTCCCTTCCATCCTTCTTCTTGTCATTATGTGTGCAGACTTTTGCTTCCCTCTTTATTAGCTCCTGCTCTCCTCTCCATTCTTACTCTTATCAGTTCATCCAGATGCTCTCGCTCTTTCTTTTTTTTTTGTTGCCATGCAAGTTAGATTAGCGCGTGGAGGTCTTTTTAAATTTGTTCTCGATCCAATTTAGACCTATTTCCACGTCAGCTTGACCGTTTAATATTCTGGCACTGGTGCAAATTGTAGTTTTGGGAATGTTGGCATTCATTAATTGAACTGAAATTTGGGAATTTCTTCTTAAAGCTGCAGCAACTTTTATAAATAAACATTTATTTACATATTTGTTGAAACTGTCACCATGTCGTGACAGAACAAAATGAGCTCCTCTGCATTCTCCCAGTGCTAACTAGAATCAGCCAATCAAAGCCAGGAGGTGGGTCTTAGTGCTGTCAATCACCCTCTGTGTGGCTGCGATGAGATTGAGCTTTTGACAGGTTATCTGTCTCATAACACAACATAAAAAATATATATACTTTTAAAAAATTACATGATGAAGCTTTAAGTACATAAAAAATCTGCAATATCTTTATTCAATTAATCAATTAATTGTCAGAATAACCAATAGAATAATCAATTACTAAAATAATTGCTAGTTGAGTTACAGATATATAGTATAATCTTTTTAAAAAAACATAAAATAACATAAATATGTGGTGCTGCTCATCCTTTACAAGCTTTAGAAAATGTTAACTTTGTGTGCAAGAAAATGTCTCTTCCTTAAACGGATAAGTGGAAAAATGTCCTCCAAGACACAAAGGCAGGATGTTATCCTGAATTATGTCTCTCTTGATTATCTGACATGTCGGCTGCATGATAAAGATGATTTAGTTAAAATGTTGGACTGAATATTTCCATAGTCCTTACAGGAGCCTTTGTACTGTAATATTATCACTTATTATAGTTTTGTTCTATTCAGTACTGATACTAAGTGCTGTTTACTTTTCTATTTATGGATAAATAAATCCATAAATATTGTTCCCAAGTTACGAGAAACACTGAATTAAAAAATATAGCTCTGGAAAAAATGAAGAGATCACTTAGAATGGCCAGTTTCTCTGATTTTTCTTTTTACAGGTAAATGTTTGAGTAAAATAAACATTGTTTTTTCTTTAATTCTAGGAACTACTGACAACATGTCTCAGAAATCCCAAGAGAAAATGTTGTATTTATTTGCAGAAAATGAGAAATGTCTAAAATAAAGAAGATGCAGCGCTTTCAGATCTCAAATAATGCAAAGAAAACAAGTTCATATTAATTTAGAAACAACAATACTGATGTTTTTAACTCAGGAATCAACATTTGGCTCTTAGTTTTTTCCAGAGCTGTGAGAAACATCCAAACAACTATAACTAAAGTCAAGAAACGACTCCAGTTACAGTTACAATGATTATCTTATTATAGTTATCTTACCATCATTAATATCATGAGTTTGTTCTTTTTCTTTTTTCTTTTTTTTTACATTTATTTATTGCTATATAACAGATTAAGAAGGATTTATAGATGCACATCGAGTTGGTAAATATTCTGACACGTGTCTTGATGGTTGTGATTATGATCCGTAGAGTTTATTGTCTTGTTGTGAGTCAGTTTGTAACCATCTTGTCTATGTAATATAATTTATTTTTTGGCTCTTTAGCGCCAGTATATTGAACCGGCACATGACGATTATAACATGGTTCTATTTTTAAAAATTTTGATAATTATTGAGTCGGTAAAATTGAGATAAAGGGTGGCATTAAATAAGTGTTCACTTCTTTCTGCTGTTTATCTAAGAGAAAAGTAGAGGGAAATAAATGATGTTCTTGGATATATATGCACGTTTTCTCTGATTGCTTGTTTTCTTGTTCGAAATAAACACATAAAAAATAAAAATGGCGCTAATAACACCTGCGCATGATTATGTTTACAACCCAAATGTTTATGTTTTGCTTTGTCTGTGGAGTCAAAACACAAAAAGGTTAAGAAGTTTAATAAATATATATATTTTTTAAAAAACAACAAAACTACTAAATTCATCCCAGCTCATTCAATCACTCCAACCTTTGACCTTCCTGCTCGTCTTACCATCTTTATGGCCTCTGGGTAGAGAGGCTCGATGAGGACTCCTCTGCTAGTGGCCACGCTCTCCACCAGCTCGTTAAGCGCCGCACGTTTGATCTCCTTCCCCTTCAGGTCGGCCACACAGTCCAGGAAGTCGAACAGCACGCAGCACTGCTGCAGCTTCTTGCAGAAGAGGTCATGAAGCTCTGCCACCGGGGCGTCTGGGAGAACCGTGGGTGGGAGGAAACGCAGAGAGAGGAAAACGCTAAAAGCCAGAAAAGGTTACGAAAGTCGGCGAAATCCATTCCCAAAAGGAGCGCTGTGTGTTTGGAAATAAACTGTTTGACAAAGTGGGAGCGTGAGAGAAAGAGCTCCAGCAGCACGAGAGTTGCACAGGTTTCTTCTCTCTCTCTCTCTCAGGTGATGAGGGAAGGAGAGCAAGAATATTACTCTGCAAACACAGACAGGGGATTCGTGCACAAACAGTCCTAACATCTGTCACAAACATTCAGAACACCTGGTTGGTTGCACTGAACCAACCTGCTGGCTGCGAACACAATAAAACCATCAAAAACTCTGATTTTCACACAGACAGCGGAAACCAGGGATTACATATCACACACAGTGAAATCTGAGTTGATTCCAGGAGCCTGGGAGTGTGAAAGTTATCAGCTCAGCTTGTTAAGCATCACACAAAACCAAATAACTGCACACAGAGTTACAGGCAGCATTACAGGACAGCAATAAGACTCATTTGCTCTTCATCAACTGCATTTACTCTGTTCGCTCGGGGGCGAAAGCTGAAGCATTTGTTACATTTCCAGCTGGTGCGTTTTGTTTTCACACTGCACTGTGTCAAGCGATCCAAACCCTTTGAAGAGCCTGTTCCCCTCCTCGCCTGTGGTGGCGCTGCACCAAGTACCACTGAAGTAAACGACATGAAAATCTCTGAAGAACACACTGAGGACAGGTCATAAAATGTAAACAGAATCGGACTAGCATCAGATTTTAACGGTTGGAGGATTTCTCTCGTCTTTCACAAAACGACAAGTCATGAAAAGTTGTAATTAATTTATGCTCCATTTATTATGAATCAACTTCAGCTCTGAACAAATGGGGGCTTAGCCTTGATTTAAAAGAACTCAGTGTTTCAGCATTTCTGCAGTTTTCATGTCCAAAAACCAACGTCTGAGCAAAATAAACTGAACAAACTAAATTGAAACATTTAGTTTAGCTCAATATTTCGCTCAGAATCCAGAAAACAAACTTCCCAACTAAATATTTAATCTGCAAGTGAAATATTTATCTAGTGAATTAAATATTTAGTTTGGAACTATGTGACATTTATAAATGTATGAATAACATGGCGTAAATATGGCTTTGAAAAATTTACCTTGTTTTTTCTCAACAGGCTAAAAAGAAAAAAATATTACTGTTAATATTTTACAGTCTAACTTTACAAAAGACTCCTCATAGTTAGCATCTCTTCAAAATCAAACCAATGCTAATGTCAGCATGCTAACATGCAGACTACAGAAACCTGATGATTGTGAAGATAAAAGGTTTATTAGACTGATCAGATCTCATGATTGGAAAGGAAACCGATAATCGGCCGTCTCAGGTTGGGCATGAAACTTGTTTGGTTTTGCCTCAGGCTGCATTTCAGATTTATATCTTAATCCGGATTTGGGTTTCAGGAGAAAATAGGAATATAAATAATGACTTGTTGACACAAAGATGCTAATATTTTTTGTGCTAAATTATTTTACCCCAATTTGAAGCAGCGGCTAAAAACACAAACGATAAAGGAAGTCCTTCTCCAGACACAGGAGGTTTAACTGGTTTTAACAGGGAACAGTAAGTCCTAAATAGATTATTTTCCTCTTTTTGGAGCAAAACTAAACAGCTCATGAGTCGCTTTCTGGGCCAACTGAGCATTGGAAGAAGGAAGAGCCGAGGTTTTTACCCGCTGACAGAATCACAGGAGGAGAGGATTAAATTTAACCCGTCTTAACCTGCAGGTATAAAGGGAGCTGGAGCCTGGAGCCCCTCCACTCCCAGAGACCTCTCATCTCCTCTGGGCTCACCTAGACCATCTGTTCCCTTTGCTATAGAGTCAAACAGGAAAAAAACTCAAAGTGTGAGGAAATCAGTCACTAGAAAAACTAAATCCACCCTTACTGCTCCTGGATTTAGGAGGGAAACTAGTAGATAATTAAAAACATTTTATTTTATTAATTGAATATACTTCTGTTATAAGCGTAGCATTTGTAGTCCTCTGGATCTTAAGGATGTAAAGAACAACACAAAGAGATTTTGTTTTGTTTTGTTTAGTTTTTTTCCTAAATCAGTTATCGGTTTTAAAAACACAAATTTCCAGAAATGTTTTTATCCACATGGACACACAAAGAACGCCCCAAAACGCTATTTTACTCCTCCAGGCCAGGAAGTGGCGCTAAACATGGAGTCCAGGGGATGATGCGTTTAAATCCTCCACACAGTGAGCAGTAAATACAACAAGAGAGCAAAAATGGAGAACAGCAGAGAAAGAGTTTATGGCTGAAAGGATTAATCGTGATGATTATTGAAATAATTGTCAACTAATGTAATAAGTGACTATACAAACTCAAAGGAAGGTTATTTACTGAAGAGAAGCGATTAAACCAAAACTGTACAGAATATCTACACATTTTTTATTGAAGATAAAAAAAATTTAAAAAAACATTTATTTAATAAGTTCAAGTCAGAACTTCTCAAGTGGTTTAGTTTTAGCTTCAGCTGGTTCAAATTCTGCCAAAAACTTAGTTAATAAGGAAATTTTGCTGTCAAAGTATTAATTAGTTATAAAAATAAATGAACAGATTAGTCCTACAGAGTACTGATGTTAAGTGAAGCAGAAAAGGCTGAGCTTTTTACATTTGATCCTTTACTACAAAGGATAAAATGTTCACTAAAGGAATCCTGTTATTGCATTTCATGGAATGCAACGTTTAAATATTAATTCAAACGACCAATCAGAGCCAGGAGGCGGGTCTTAGCGCTGTCAATCAACCTCTGTTTGGCTGTGCAGGAGGTGGAGGAGATCGATCCTTTAACAGGTTGTCTCATAACATACTGTCGCAACCTGGGGGACAAATATGTCAAATAAATATATATACTTTTAAAAAGTTACATAAGTGGTTATATGAGCCAATATTTTTATCCAGTTAATTGATAGATTGTCAGAATAACCGATTACTAGCAATCATTAGTTGGGTTACAGATCCATAAGAAAAAACATAAATATGCTGTTTGGCAGGGAGGTGGCAGGGTGGTGATCTGGGCTTGTTCTGCAGTAATTCTCACCTAATCAAACATTAATCGACTCTGCAGGAAGTCCATGACTGGGTCACGAGGATAACGACCCGTAACCCTGCAACAAAAAGAATCAACGTGTTGCCACGGCCTAGTCAAAGTCCAGACATTAACTTGATTGAAACGCTATGATGGGAGCTCTAGAAGATGAATAAATAACTGCAAATGTAAGTGAACTGAAGCTTTCATTGCAAATGAAAAAGTGACCAAAGCAGCTGCAAACATTTCGAAGGTGAAGTCAGAATCTGATCAAGACATAAAACATTGATCATGTTTGATATTCATGATCAAACACGATCAATGACTTCAAGCTAAAAGGTTAATTTATCTAGTGATATAAAGTCCAGATATTAGGTCTCTTTTATGAACCTTTAATCTGCATGAACTTCTTCTCTCTGTTGTCGACACGGTTCTTTTAGTTTGGTTGTTTTTCGTTTGACACTCGGTGAGTCGCTCAGAAGTTCCAGTTTGTTCCTGAACTGCAGCCAGTTTTGAGTGACTGGACACAAAGACTGGCAGCAAAGTTCCCGCTGTTTCCCCATAAACTTACTCACTTCACCACAACACGCCTCCAGGTTAGATTGAGAACTTTACGCCCCACTTCTCCGTTTGTTTTAATCTTTCTTCTTCTTTGTCTTTTCTGTTTTTTTCTCCCCAGACGGTGAAGGTGAAATGTAACCCTCACTAAATGTGGATGGGACTGAAAGAAGAGAAGAAAATAAAGAACTGGAAACTGCATTTGTGTAGAGAGGTAAGAGAGCAAATGTGGGTCAAAAAGGTGAAGAACAAGAACACGAAAAAACCTAAAATAAACTGAGGAGAAAAGAAAAAGATTATTCTGTTTTTTTAACAACTTAATGTTTGATGATCGAGCCTCATGTTTTCTGACAATGCAAATGTAGTTGTTACTCCAATAACTGCAGAACGAGGCATTCACTATCAGTTTTGTATTTCTGTTTGTTTCAGCTCAATTAAAGAAAACCGCTGCACTCAGCAAAGGTGAACCACCTACGCCTGCTGATCCCCAAGCAGACTCAGGAAGACAGGAGGCGTGCAAAAATTAACTCCAATTCAGAAAACAGGCGACTCCATTAGGTAATTTTGGAAATTGTTCTTTTCTTGCACCTTTTCTTCAGAAACAAATATTGGAAACCGCTGCAATGTATTTATTTTTTTTAAATGACAATTCATCTAAGACAAATTAATTCATTTAAAGTTGGGAACAAGCAAAACATTTTAAAAAGTTGGAGTAATAATTGGAAGGTGAGTCTAGAAAACTTGTATCAAAGGACAAACTTACAGAAGTTTTCACGAAAACTGCCAACATGTCAGTGAAATAACTTAAAGACGGAGTGCAGCTCGCTGCTTTGAGCTACATTAAAGAGTTTATTTTAAATCCATCAATACGGCATTATAAAGCTGGAGGCTCCAGATAAATAGGCACAAGCAAAAAAAAAAATCTATTTTAAATTTACAGTGACTTCCTCAATTACTGGTACATTTTGTAAAAAGACTTTCAAATTAGTTGTTGCTCTGGAGACTTGGCATTAATATGCAGCAGCTGCTGCTGAAGTCTGCTTGCAAAAAAACACAAACGTGGATGAAACAGTATGAAAATCAGAGTAAAACTTTGTGCGCATAGAAAAATTACTGCACAACAACCCAAAGGTCACTTCCTAATGAAATGCAGTGGGAATCATTAAACCTGACAATGTTAGCAGCTCTAAAATGAAACCAGTTTTGGTCTCGTCACCGGAGTGTGTCACAACATTTCAAGCCGTGTGAAAAGTAATTAAAAAAGCCACCTCAGCATTGTGGGAAATAATGCCAAACACATTGAGGCTTACACAGGAGACCCGATGTATTGCTTTTTTTCTTATAAGAAGCGCAGTGCACTGCAGTCGATAATAATGACCTTCCTCTGTGAAACACACACCGCGAACAGAACCACAGACAGCCGGCCGGTCAAGTGGACAATACTATTTTTATTTTTAACCTTGATTTTACACCTGGTATAGCAGGAAACACCTCACACTTAGTGAAGCACAGCCTATGCAATAAATTAGTCAAATTTAAATTACCTTTACACAGGTATTGCTAATGCTTTTCATTAATTAAGCCCACATTTCTTTATTAAGATTGTTTTTATTGGTCTGATGTAATATTCTAATCTGTCATGTTTTCATTAGAAAGGGTACAGCTTGTTCTGTGAATTAGAATATTATTGAAAGGTTCATTTATTTCACAAACTCAATTCAATAAAACACAATATATAGACTAACTGCACACAGGTTGATGTTTTAATGCCTTTATTTTTGGAAATAACTGTTAAATATAAGCATGGTATCAGTCTAAGTGTTGTTAAAACACTGTTGACATAAAAAACTATAACAAGGTAGTTTTTTTTTAACATAGTAGGTACTCATTTTTGATTGACACTGTTTAGCTAACTGTTCACTGTCATGCTAGGAAGTTAAACTGATGTTGGCTAAATGCTAATAGTTACCATTATTAAATAAATAGTATTAAATAACAGTTAACATAGCCTACAGTTAATAATTAGCCAACTGTTAGCTAACAGCTGAACAGTTAGGTGAACAGTTAGCTATTAGCTAACTGCTGAACTGTTAACTAGTAGTGCTAACTAGCAGCTATAGATAATGCTAAATATCATCTATAGCTCATCTATAACAGTTAATTAGCTGACAGCTAGCTATTAACTTTGTTAATAGCTAAATATTAACTAGGAGGTCATATTTAATATTTAGATTATTGTTATTTCTACCAGTTAACATCTCAGCAGTTAACTAACAGTTCATAGTTAGCAGTTAGTTAACAGCTAATTAAATGTTAACTAACTGCTGAAATGTTAACTGATAGAGCCAACTAATATCTAAATATTAAATATTATCTCCTAGTTGACATTTAGCTATTAGCTGATCATCTATTGTAGCTATCTGCTGATACAGAGCTAGCTGTTGGCTAACAAGCGTCTTAATTAAAGTCAACTGGATTTGATTAAATGGGAAACTGAAGTTCAGTTTTACCAAAGTACCGATGCTAAGAGCCGTGGCGTTTATTTCTACTTAGATGCTGGATTTGTTTATTTTATTTTTTGGTTTTTGGAAAACTCAACCGCTACGCTACGTTCTGTTCTGCCACGTTGAAATTCTGATGTCACGGTTGCTAGGCAACAGAGCAAACTCTGAGGCAAGAGCGGGAACGAATCTGAACATCCAGATTCATAAGATGAAGGTTTTAGAGATGCAGCCCCCGAATGTGGACACAACCATAGACTAATCAAAACCAGAGTAAAATATTCCACCATGACTACAGAGTTATGTGCATTTTACTGTAGTTTTGAAAAGACAAAATAGAAATTCTTAGTTTAAATTTAAATTGCCATTGGAAGTGCAATGTGAAATTTAACAATAGAGTCTAAATCCAATTGTGCCTTTTAAATAGGTGCTCATTTGGAAATAAAACAAGTACAATCTGAGCCTTCCCGTCAACAGAAATGCTCCTCTGGCAGTGAGTCACACGCTGCCTGTGTTTGTAGAGGCTGTGTTGAAATAAAGCAGTAGCGCTTTGCTATTTACATAAACAAAGGCGGTATTTACTGCTGGTATTTTTTTTTTTTTTGTACACAATAATATTTCCAGTTTTGCCCACAGTCACCCCTGGAAGCATCCGTGTGTTTGTGTTAGATTTTTTTTTTTTTAAGTGATTGCACTTTTTGTACAACGCGGGCACGTAATTTAAACAGAGTTGGGCTGCAGAGACGAGATGTTTTTCATTTTAAATAAGCCTTGTTGACAATTATACAACATCTGCAGACGTAAAGCAGCAAAGAGGTCAGGGAGCAATGATGTGACAGGGGAAAATGGAGAGGAGGAAGAGGAGGGTTTGGTAAAGGGAGCAGTGATACATAAGAATCAGCAGCTCAAACACACAGCTGCATAAATCTAAATATAGTCCTGCTGGAGAGAGAGAAGGTGGAGAATAGGGAGGAAAAAGGAGGAAGAAGAAGAAGGGAGTGGTATAGGGTTAAAGAATGACATCATCCTCTTCCTCCTCCTCTTTCATCTTTCCATCCTGGGTACCTCCCTTGGTCCTCTCCCTCCATCTTTCCCTTCCTCTTCTCCGTCTCTCTGAGGCTTTTTTTTTCTTAAATGAGCCGCTCTCGTCTTTAAATAACAGTTATTCTGTTTGGGGCTGAGTGTGTGAGACAGAGAGAGAGACAGAGAGAAAGGAGGACAGCTTCTGTTTCAGCGAAGCCGCCTCTGCACCTCTGTCAATGCACAGATAGAGTGACGCAAACGGCACGGAGAAACGGAGGGAAGGAAAGGGGGAAAGAGGCAGATAAAGAAGAAGCGGTTATAAATAGGAGAAGGGAACAGCAGCTATTAACATTGAGGCGCCGTGCAGTGTAAAAGTCAGGGCGGTATAAATATCACCTTAAGGGGTTTACGTGACGCACTTCAAGTCCATCTTTAAATAATCTAATCCCAACCCGATAACAGCCGTAACGTCCACACCACCGTCCTGCTCACAGGACGCCAGCAAACACAGAAACCTGGAGAGTTCGGTCACTTTTACCTGCAAAGAAACTATCTTGATGCTTTAATGTAAGAGAATGGTTTATAAAGCACTGAAAGGCTTAGCAGCACAATACATTAACGATCCAGACCTCTCAGGTTAGTGTTAGGGTAAAGAAGCAGCATTCAGCTTCTGTTGAGCATAAATCTGGAACAAACTGCAAACCACTTCCATTAAATCTAGACTAAAAACCCTCCTGCTTCGATTTGCTTCGTCATAACGAGAATATTGATCAACATATTTGATTGGTGATTCCGTTGGTGACTCTTATCATAAATAATGTTACCTGCTGGTTCATAATTGGTTACTGTGTTACGTTTTTATGGTGTTAAGCACATTGTACTTACATACAAATATCAATAAACTTGACTAGACTTGTTTGTTTTTTTTGTCCCCCCCAAAAAAAAATCACACCTGAAATCAAAGACATAAAATAAATACACAAATATCTTGCCGTAGATGTGCAATACTTAGTAATTTTTGATATATCTAAATCTGTTCAGCGCTAACAATACCAAAGTTTCATCCTTAAAAGCAAAGTTAGTATTTCTAAATTACTCAAGTAGTTAGATATCTTTTTTCTGTTTCATAGTTTTACTTGTTTTTATAATTTTCTTCATTTTGTCAGTGTCATTAGTCAGCTAACATCATCACTATGCAACATATATTAGCATAATTCCTAGTCAGGGGTAATGTGGTCCATCTGAAACAATTAATGAGCAGCAGCCTGCAGTCCACCGCTACAGCCCGACCAACAGAAGACAGAACTGGGCTTCAGAACATGCTTTCCTTGAAAATAAGGCGTTTTAATGTGTTCTAGCAGATTCTGTGAATCAGCATATTGGTCCGCTCATACTGCTGCGTTCAGCGGCGAGCGATGTCCGCCACAGCAGACTGTCCTCAAAAACATAAACACTTCCAGCAGGCAGTTCCTGTAATCAGCTCTGAAACTGAATCTGCTAAAAACAAACCCTGGTACGAAACCTGCAAAAACAGCCCAAATACCAACGTTATGTGGAGACGGTTAATGTTACACTGCAAAAACAACAAAGCTTATTGGTCAAGTTTCTAGTGCAAGTATCTAAGTACTTGAAATCAGACAAAGTTAAGTAACTTTTCAGAAGATATAGGAGCTTGTTTTAAGTAATTACTTCCTTAATAATTGATAAAAAGTATTAGTTCCACTGGCTGATTATTTAACATTTATGTTAAATGTGTTGATCTAGTACTAGCACAATAATCTCTTAATCTGGGATTGCATCAAAAGGATTGGCTAATCGATTACAGTGGATCACTGGGATTACAGCCACTCTAAAAACACTTATACCTGCCTTTTTTATTTCTTTAAACACTAAATATACATTAATATGCATTAATACACACAGTAGAAACCCTCTTAGCACAATGACAGCAGCTAACATCTACAGCTGTCGTTATCCTAAGGGTTCAGCCAATCAGTGCCGAGGAAAATAAATGGCACTCCTGGATTGGCTGCTTTGCAAACACCAACCAATAGCATCATAAAACGTCGCACCAATGAGGTTCTGCTTCCCAAGCTGCATTTTCTGTGGAATATTTTAGAGATGCTCGATTTCCACAAATAATTTGGAGTTTCGTTCCACAGAAAATCCACTAATACTGAACTAGTCGACTGTATAGCCAGTAGAAGTGGTAGCCTGACCCTTGACCCCATGACCCTGATCATGGCCACATTCAAACACATGCTTAATGTTAATTTCTCTTCTTTTGTGTGGATCCATTTCAGACATAATGCCATGTTTACGATAAATGTTTTAACTAAGAAAAACGCAAACATTTGCCCAAAGTTTAAATAAAAAAATTTATTTTCAAATGTAAAATAATTCCACATCCTGCCATTCAGCATGTGTTTTCTTATTCAGGAATTAGAGTTAATTCTCATTAAAAATGGGGGAACTGAACTGAGCTGGACTCATAAGGCCCCAAAAGGGTAAATTATACATCAACTTCACTCCCTTGTTCTGTTATATATATTTTATATCAGCACAAACTACTTTGTACTCAAGTACCTGAATTTTAACAAATTTTGAAGACAGAAAAATGCTGAAACCTTCCATATAATTTAATTATGATGTATATTATCATGACAAACTTTGGTTTATATATTATTTTAATTTGTTTTAGTTGTTTGGATTCAGTTATTCCGATAAAATATGAAGATTACAACCTCTGATCATAGAAAAGTCCCTGTAAGTCGCTTCCTGCTGCTGGTTAATATTTATTGGAGTCACATAACCACATTTCCTCATAGTGTAGCTGCTGAAATCAGCAGCACTTTTGACAAAAATAATGCTTATTATGCCTTTAGTAAACCTCCAAATGGCTTTTTTAATTACTTTCGGGTTATGAGGGTAATAAAAATCTCCTCTGGAAATAATATTTGCTGGTTGGATGTAAACAGAAATGGCCGACAGTTAGTAAACAAATCTGGGTTGCAGCTCTCCCGGCTGGAGACGTCTCCAACATCCGATTAGCAGCTTTCTGCCTCGCCGCTGCGACGCTCACAGATAAGAAAATGTGATAAAATAGAGAGAAAATAAATCACGTCTCCCTGAATTTGAGTGAGGCTCAGCTGCGCTTTTCTGAGGTTGATGTGTTTCTAAATAGAAAGCTGGATTAGATTTTTCCCTTTTAGTGCTTTCAGCAGATCTCTGCGGATAGGCTACGTCTTTCGTGACGACAAATTTTACTGGACGATAGGTAATTATTGCGATAAACGATAATATTGTTGTTTTGAGACCATTGTCAAGTAATATATTGATTGATAGTGGCTTAATAATGCAAGTTCTCCCCCTCAAAGACAAATAATCTTTAACTTTGTGAAGAACATGCAACACTGGAACTGGGAGGTATTTTAAATATCCAAAATGAAACATGGCAACCAAAAACAATGAATAAATAAAATAAAAACCACACATAACACCAAACATAAATAAAACGTATTGGGATGTTTCTATAAACAACATTGCACTTCCAATGGAAATTATTGAGCTCATTCTAATTTATCGAATTGATTGATTATCTATTATGTCAGGTTCAGTGAGATCATATAATTTCTGCATGTTTAAAGTTTTATTCTCTCAGCTTCCAGGTGAATGTTTAGGTTGTGATGTTAAGTTCAGAGTTATTGTTTGTCTTTTTATCACAACCAATTTGTTTTGCATTTTTTATTTCCTCCTCCCTTTCCGCTCCTCCTCCTCCACCTAGCAGCTTAATGTTAAGTCATTTCCTCATCCACTCCACTGGACCACTTCTGAGAGTAGAAACTGCTGCAACACTAAACCGGACCGACCCGGCCGGGCCTGAAACACGCTCCAGGAGTCATTCAATCACCACACCCAGGTGACGTGTTCCAGTAAACACTGTGTTTAAAACACAATCATCTGTGCATTGATTGTTATGATATGAACAAACACACTGGGTCGTGTTTGTTGCATGTATTTGTTTGTTCTCTGAGTGGATTTATGAATAGATTAATAAAAAAAATAACTATATTTTAAAACTACTTGCCTTTTCTCTGGAATAATTGAAAGTCCATTTAGATCAAGGGCGTTCAAAGTGGGGGACAGGGACCATTTGTGGCCCCTGGACTGATTTTGTGCGCCCCCCTGACCACAATATCGCAATAAATAAATAAATAACTTGAAGACTTTTTCACTTAAATCCACCTACAAACACAAGGTGATCATCTTTTCCCAACTTTCCCAGCAACTAGAACCACATCTGCTCATTGACTTACACTCTACAGTGCGCCTTTGTGCACCAAAATCTGCGTTTTTTGCTTTATTGAAAGTTGGATGAGTGCAGCAGGTGTTTTCAGATGAAGTCGGACCCAGGTCCGGTTTTTATTGCTGAGCAAACACAGAACATTTGTCCAGGTTTCCTCAATCGAGACTGGATGCCTTTGATTTAACAAGGAAAAACCATTAGAATAGAATAGAATAGAAGTTTCTCCCTGAAAACTTGATAAGCCCGGTGGTTCATCCAGCGGCCCGACGTGTTTTTGAGTTAAAAAATGTTTAAAGTTGGCAGGAAATTTTAAATATCACTTGATAATTACATGTTATTGAAAGATTAGAAGATTAACACCTGAACATAAACTAAAAAGTCTTAAAAATGCAAACATTTTAAAAAGACTTAAATAAATAAGCAATGCTAAGCCTGGTGGGGGCACATATAAAGTCTGGTGGCCCGCCAGGCTTATAAAACACTGGGGGGAACCCTGGACAGTCTTCATCAATATTTGGGTTCAATTCTCCAGATAAAAACAACGTGTCACTAAAAATGACTCTAAATAATTACTTATCCATTGGTAAAAATGAACTGAAACTAAAAGTAGACATTTATAGATGAGGTTAAACTGACATTCAGCATGTTGATGGCCGACGGGTTAAAATTTAAAGTTTTGGATCTACAGAAAAAATCTGATTTGTTTTTTTTTTTTTTTTTTTTTTTTATTAAAATGCATCACGGTTAGTTTATTGTTGAGTAGGTAGAAAAAAAATCACAACATTTTTGAGGATTTTTTTAGCTGATGATTTTGGCACGTAAAAAGTTTGAACGTCCCTGATTTAGATACAGTTTGTAATTTTTTAGATAATTTTTTCTGGTAGTGTGAAAAAACTCCCAAAAGCAGGCAAAATATGAGAGGGAGATTTTATATCTACTATTTACACTGACTGAAGGTCTCCTGAAAACAAGCAAACGGCTCTTCAAGTTTGTTTTTGGTCACTTTCCAACCATTCTTGCAGTGCTTTGGTGTGGGTTGCTTTAGACAGCGTCTCCGACTTGTTTCCTGTTCTTGCAGTTAACAAAAAGCAACTTGACCACATGTGTACAGCCTTCCCTGAGTTTTGTTTGTGAATTACTAACTTGTTCTTCTAAATTCATCCCTTTTTTATCGCTGACACGTCTTCTAAATGTGGTGAAAACTGGAAGCTAACAGGTTTGTTTTTTTCTGCTTTGCTTTCAAACGCAGCTCTTCACATCTCAACACCTTTCTTTCACGTCTTTCTGAATCCATATATCGCAAGATAGCAGCGTTTCTTTCTTCTCCTTTGGTTTCAATGTGGATATCTGGCGGCAAGCTCTCCGTCTAATCCCCTCATTGTTGACTGTGAAAATGGCCCAGTTCTGAGCTTGTTATGAAACACAAGCAGTGGTGTATTTTTGTACAATGCAGACAGCGGTGGAAGCATTTGAAATGCATTTCCTACCAGAAACAGAAGGCTTGCAAAAGCACACTTTGACCCGCGAAACTGCATTTAAACAATTATACTAAAACTAGCCAAATGTATAAAATAAAACAGCTAAAACTCTCCCTAATTCTTATGCTAAACAGGATCTGAGCGCAAAAATTTAGCATTTATGTAACACATTAACTCAAAGCATGCAACAATAATTAATTCTTCCTGCCACGCTGCTCAGCTTTCACTCTCCATCTGTTACTCTGTTCAACAAAGTCTGATCCATTTACTGTCTGCAGAGCCTCTCTGATATCTGCAGGCTGATTCAAGGCTTTTAGAGATACTTAACCACTGGCACAAAGCAGCAGAGTAGGTTTTGTGCAGGTGCAGGAGGTTTAACACCCTCTAAGGTAACACAACATGCTTTAGGGCTTGGTGGAGTTATTTGAAGCCACTCAGCAGGCCTTTTAAAGTCACTGCTGCTGGCAGCAGATGATGGAAATGTCAAGGACAGAGAATGGTTTTGCATTGCTATTTACCTTTTGGGGCATTTCTTTTAAATAGTAAATTGAGCATGAAAAAGAAACTTGGGTAATTAAAGAGAGTCTATTATGCTTCCCAGGACATCTAAGGGCTACACAAAACATGTTTATTACTTTTTGATTTGCACAAAATCGTTCTGAGAGGATGAGATTTTAGTCTGGTCAGTTCTGTCTTTCAGAATGAGCTGTTTTAGGGACTCCTGTCGCTTTAAATCCAAAGAAGCTAACGGTGGCCACGCCCCCAACTCAACGTTTACGTAAAAATGGCTGCAAACAGATGCGCAATTATACAACCATACAATCTTTGAAAAGCAGAAGTGGAGCCTCCTGCACAACCAACAATAATGCAGCAAGTGGTTTCTGAACAGTAAGCCAACTTGTGTTTTCCAGCAGCCATTGTACAATGCATACAGCAGTAAAACCAGCTGACCGACGATGCTGGATCTCATCTAGGGTTGGTAGGTAACAGCGCCATGTTCGTCGAATGTGACATCATAATCGGGAGGATTTTGAAATGGCTCGTTTTCCAGACACCAAAAAAATATTAACTTATGGCCAAAAACCAGCTGGGTGGTGTTTTTTTTAAGTTTTTTGACCCAAATTGATGTATAAAACCCTGTAAAATGTGAATTTGGCATTAAATATCTGCTTTAGCAGACGGTAATGATGTTCAGATTTGAAGCTGGGTGTGTTGAATCACTTTCAAAACCTTCTGCTGCTAATCTGCTGCTTTCACATCAGTATCAGACAATAATAAGCGAGCCGGTATAAATTTTTGATGAGAGGAAATCCAACACCGCAGCTGGGTGTAAGCAACAGCTGTGGTAAAGCAGGACTATAAATTCATATTTTCCTCATCTGCTGCTGTTCTCAGGAAAAGATGTGATTTTGTTCTTTCACTGGGATCGCTAGACTTGTGCCTCTGGTGACACAGAAATGGTTTTCATATGATCGTCTTGTGACTTCTAAATACAGATGCGAGCTCTCGGATGGACTACTTTCTGAAATAAAAGGGAGAGAGGCACATTACTGATGGACTTTTTTATGGAACCAGTAAGCAATGGGATATTCCTCCCATACTGGGCCGTTTTTCATGCCATCTATGCTTTCAGCCACAGGTGGACATAAAGTTTACACACTGCTGATAGAATGAGAACAAGAAGAATCATTTTGGAAGTTTTTCCACCTTTTATCTGCAGTGTGCAAAACTTTAAACTAACTTTTGAGTGTTGTAGCTAAATAAAAAAAACAACAGCTGTTAACCAAAGTACTGTAAATAAAATGGCAAATAGGCTACTTATTATAATAAAAATACAAGCTAAAAATACCATCAAACGACTAGTAAAAAGTAGTAAAATCTTAACAAGAAGGAACTAAATCATGTTAATACTAAACTGATGTAAAGTCAAGTGAAAAAGTGATTATCGGTTTTATCTCTCGGTTTGTGATGAGGTGGCTGCTAGTGACTGCTAGCGGCAGAGCGGTTCTCTCTGAGATCCCAGCACAGACCTGAAAGTGTCCCGCTGTTATGTTTTTATAAAAAGCACACAAAGCAAACACCCAGTAAGGCTTTTAATAAATGTTACTTACCAACCTCCAAACCATCACCTGCCTGCAGCAACGCCACCTTCACTGAGGATTAATGTTACGCTGTGATGAGGTATTTAAAAGGAACCTATTATGCAAAATTCACTTTTTACTCATTTTTATACTTCATTTGAGTACAAAACCAGCCTAAGACCTTCAGACACCCAGCTGTTTTTTGGTAGTAAGTTAATATTTTTTTCTGTTGTAGGATTTCTCTTTTGTCTTTGGTAAAAGACCACAAGTCATTTCTCCTGCTGGTTCTACAAAGCGTGTCGGTTTTGGTTGTATTTACCCAGAATACCCTGCGCTGTAGTCTGCTTCCTGCTTTTGGAGCGGTCTTCGGTCCGCTTGCCTTCAAACTGAACCACAGTTCACTTCACCCAAACCAAGACCGAGTTTTTTTCCTGACCTCTGCATTGATGGTCTTGTTCTTTCTTTCACGTCTCCGGATCTTTAGAACAATCAGAAATCGACTGAAGTCCTTCTGGGTTCACGTTTCTACAACAGTTTGTCAGCTGGCCTCTCCTGAATGCATAATGGATACAATGTGACCTTAACCCTGGTTTGTCCTGACAGAAACGGCCCAAAACCAGGAAGCTAAACGGGGGTCATGACCCCAGTGGAGCACATCACAGCTGAAGGTCAAGGAGCAGAGAACCATCACAGAAATTAGGTTGTTCTAAACTCTGACCGTTTTTTACGAATCAGTTTTCAGCTTCATTCTGTCCCGTTTGGACCTGAGCATCGCAGCTCTTTGCATCCTCTGTAAACACGTAGAGACGCAGCTGTAACCCAGAGGCAGGACATGAATCCTCTGCAAAACAACTTATTGGACCTGGTTACCCTCAGCCTTCACCTATTGATTAGTTGGCTGCTTCGATCATCCCTGCGGCTCCCAGGTCCGATCTGTGTTCACCGGCGACTCAGAGATATGATCTCTCTGCAAGTTCACGTTATCTGTTTATTATCCAAACCCATGGCGGGCTGCAGCCCACCCAGACCATGTCAGCACTCCTATCACAGGCGTGACTTACACATAATCACACAAAATCACGATTTTATTGGCATAAAATGTTGGCATCACCAATCACAGGTTGTGTGTTTATAAACTTACTGATGGCTCCAAATTGGTGCTTTTCTCTACGAGTTGCTCTTCCATTTCACCAAACCATCGATTATGTTGGATATTTATGCACGTATTAGACAGCCAGTATTTCTAGTTTGATTATGTGTAAATTAGAAAATATCCTCTACATCTTCAAATTAGAGATGCATCAATTTGATATTAATATCTGTATCGGTCCCGATGTTAGTGTTAAATATAATTGGTGGGGTTTTCATATTATATCCATAAACAATGAGAATTACAACAAGGAAGAAGAAAAAGGAAAAAACAACCAACATTCCAGTAAATACTGTCACCTACAAGGTGTTGAGCAAAGAAAAAATTATAAATTAAGACAAATACCTCAGTCCAGATATAAATAAATTCTAGTTCAATTTGTGACAATTCTCCTGATCCATAAGAGCAGATCTATTCACTCTAATTCTATGCTTTGTGCTCTGATCAACGTCACACTTTATTATTTATTTTACATTATATTTAGAATTTCCTAATTGCACTTTCTGAACCATTTGAAAGAAAGTTTGTTGCAGTTTATTTTTACATATTTTTGCCAGTTTTAGTTTATTATTTGTTTTCTATCGGCTGCTGTATTCCTAATTGCGCTGACTGAACAAACTAACCCAGCTTCACAAGCTTCAGAAACTAAGTGGTGTTCTTAAGTTTGCAGAGTTATTAAATAAATGTGTAATTCAGTACATTTGTGTTTAAAAAAAGAAACCCTTTAAGCCAATTCAGTTCTGTTTTTCTGTATCGGATCGGTATCTGCCGATATTTAACCTCCAGTATCTGTATCGGAAGTCAAAAAAATAGCAGATCGGTGCATCCGGACTCAGAATTTGTGTATGTTAAGATTATCATTCAACCTCAAAAGAGAATAGTTTGTTTGAAACAGGAAAAGGCAGAATGAATAAGACATGAATGTTTCTCATGTGTTCGTTAGTTAATAGAAAAGAGGCGATAGTAACTAGTCATCCTGCTGCACATCTGAATCTGTTTCTGTTAGCAAGACTCTCAGCAGAAGGAACATGATGTGCATGAAGGCAGAGTGTGTTCACATTTGGCCCACATATTGACGATGGGAGAGACTTCCCCACAGCAGACACTCCTCCTGCACCAGGCTGCTGCAGCCGTGCTGCAGCCATGCAACACCCGGGACTCCTGCCTGCTGCAGCATCATGTATGTATGCAAAGTCAGAGCTAAACTAAAAGGTGCAATAAAAACCACTTTGCCCCGCCCTGGCAGGACGTTACAGCCGAGGGAAATGAAGTGTAAAAACACATAAGGGAGGACAGAGAGAGGGATCTCAGAAACGTTTTCCCTCAGTTCAGAGTTAATGGGAGGAGATTGCCGGCTACACAGAGGCAGAATGGGTTTATAAAGCGGGGTCAGAGGAAAATAGACACACAAACTGTCGGCCATGTTGCAAAAACACACGAGACACAAGAGAGGCGGAGTGGCAAGGATGGAGCTCATCGGTCAGTTAATGCCTTTTGTAACCGATACTAAATTATTTAAAGTTGTAAATTATTTAAGGTGAATTTTGTAAATCATTTGTCCAAATTTTGCAGATTTTTTATAGATGTTTGTCTGTTTAGATTAACAATCCTGGTTGTTTAGGTTTAGTTTTGGTTTAATGGTAAATTTAGTTTATTTTTTACCTCATCCGATGCTGCATAAATCTATCAATAAAGGAATTGATAATAAATCTAATAAATCAGTTAATCACATTATAAGTTAAAATCAGCTCCATAATTCTGATTATTAATCATTTTTCATTTATGGTTTCAGTTTTGTGTGGTTTATATTTCTGTTTATTTGTTTGTTAATGTTTTGGGAGGGAAGATTTAAACACATCATTTTATTTATTTATTGGTTGTTTTTATCTTAAGCATCTTCATTTAGTCATTTAATTTTTTATTATAATAATTATTATTATTTATTTTTATTAAAAATATATTCTGGTTCCAGTGCTAAAAGTTCTTTACAAAATTAAAGTTTATTGATCTTTAAGAGGGAAAACTTTACGATCCATTTGATTTTTTGTTGTTTTATTTTGAATATTGAAAATATCTTCCAGTTCAAGTGTTTTGCGTTCCTTCCTAAATTAAAGTTTGTTCATTTTTGCCATTGTTATTAAATGTCTTGAAAATGGCCTCAAAACAACAACATTGTCGTTTATCGCAATAACTCCTGGAACAATTCATCATCCAGCAAAGTTTGCTGTCATGACAAGCCCAGTTATTAAAAAATAACCAGAAAAGAGAAGAATCAAAAGTATTAACCATCTGACATACATCTCACTGCATAAGCACAAAGTCTGCCACAGAAAACAAATCAAACCGCAGACCGATCCACACAGAGATTACACGCTGCGACTCAAATGCAACATGTTGTTGGTTCTACCGCCTTTGCAGCCTTTTGCCTTCAGGTAGATTAAAAGTTTCCTCTGTGTATTTCCTGGAGCCGAGGGACCAGAACTATGGCAACAACAGATCTGCATCTCCAAATCAACATCCACTTTGGCACAAAGGTCTCTCGTGTTTACGTATTTCACGGCAGTTAGGAAGCGAGTCCAGTCCGCAGCTGAGGAGGGAAAATGTTCCTGTTATGGAGTGGCTGCTGCGCCCGTTTCCCAAATCAAATCAGTCAGGGAGACGAACTGATGGAGGCAAACAGGGTGAAGCTTTACGGCTTCCAGACGATTCCAGAGGTTCAACATCAGTGGACATCGTTTGTGGTCAGACTAAACTAAACTGGACTTGGTTTCATCTTTATCTAAATGTTGTTTATCGTTACTTAGGGCAGTGGTTCCCAAAGTGTGGGGCGCGCCCCCTAGTGGGGGCGCAGTGCCATTGCAGGGGGGGCACAGGAAGCGGTATGGATGAATGGAAATAAAAACAGTTACACAAAAGTGTTTCACTGTAAAGATGGTTTGTAGTTTGTTTTGTTGCAACTTTAACTGTGAAATAAACTTCCGTGGAGTTGGAAAACAAAATATGTGTATAGGTTTATGCAGTGGCATCTCTAGCCCAGTTTTAGGGGCGCTTTAGCTGACTAGGATTGCCACCCATCCCGTAAAATACGGGGTCGTACTATATTTGGCCGTTAAGTGTGCGTCCCGTATTGAACCGATGCATAACTGTCCGATAGACACGTCTATAATGAACACATCAATACTAAGTTTAACAATAATGGCCAAAATAAAACAGGCAATATTAAGGTCAGCAACACTGTCATGGCGGGAGTTGAAGGACCCCTGAACGCTACGGACCGACGCTGAACGTCACGGTTGCCTAGAGACGGAAAGTACGCAGTCGCGGTGAGCTGCTAGCAACCCGCGTCTTTTTAAGTCTTCCTCTACCCGATTCCATGTCCTTAGAAGAAAAAACGCTTTGAAAAGTACAGACGTGAGTGAAAACATGAACAATTTCAGTGAGGATAGATACGATCGACAAAAACAATGTGCCCGTCGTGGCGCAGTTTGCTGCTCTGTACGAGACAGAGTGGATCGGGTACCGCATCACTCCGTTCGGTAGGTTAGCTCAGCCGGTAAGAGCGCCGTACTACAAATCCTGAGGACGTCGGATCGATCCCCAGCTAGACATCTGAAGTCTAAAGCGTGGTTCTAATAACTCCAAGGTTCAAACAAACTGAAATCTAAAGTGTTTCACAAAACTTCAAAATAAAACAAACAATATAAAATAAAAACCTCAAATAAAAAATGGCTCTGAAACATAATCAGCACTTCAAAATTAAAAATGTCTCAAAAATAAAATTTAATTAAAAATAAAATCACTACTTCAAAATAAAAAAGAATTGCTTGAAAATTAAATCAACACTTGCTTTGGAAAAAAAATTGAATATTTTTTAATGCATGAAAACTCTATGCTCTGACCAGCTTAGTTCCGCTCAGCTGGTCAGAGCATGGCGCTAATAACTCCGAGGTCGCGGGTTCAACCCTCATGCTAACAAACTGAAATCTAAAGTGTTCCACACAATCAACACTTCAAAATAAAACAATGGAAAATAAAATAAAAACCTCAAAATAAAAATGGCTCTGAAATACAATCAACACTTCAAAATTAAAAATGCCTGGAAAAGGGTTTAATGCACCAACGAATAACTTCTCTTGATCCTTAGCCCTGCTGGGGGCTAAGGACCCCTAAAGGTCAGATCTTAGAATCGCCCCTGGGTTTATGTCTGGTTGAATGAGGTGTTGATTTTTTTATTTTTTATTTTTTGGGGGGGGTGGATTTTATTGTAGATTTTCTGGGGACCCAGAAAATCTTTGGGAACCACTGACTTAAGGCTTGGCGATACAATACATTTTTTTCAAACCAGATGCGATTTTAATTAATTCCTGCTTTCTTTTCTAAAAAAAAAAACATTACAAATGACAGAAAACATTTCCAAAAATGAGCTTTTCTGTCAGTCATTTCCTCTTTGAGTTGTACGACGGGGAAAAACAAATTTTGAATAAAGTCACAGTTTATCAGAAGAAAGCTGATTCAGCTTTTACTATCCAGTTATTGATTGGTTAAATAATAAAATAATCAATAGATTAGCTGTGTATTGTACTGATGTTAAGAGGCCTGAGCTTTGATGTTAGATGTTTTTTAAGTTGTAGAGGCATCCTTTGCTACAAATGATCTTATTGGTCGCTAAAGGAATTTTATGTTGTTGTGTTTTAGGCAAAAAAAAAATGTCTTATTTAAAAAAGGACTTTTTTATATTATATTTCTAATACACCTGCAGAATCTGCCTTTTTTTCTTAATTTTTAGATTAATTGTCAGAATAATCAATTACAAAAAAAAATAGTTCAGAAGGCTGACATTTTTGCATTAAAAATAAGAAATAAACACTTTAAATATATCACTCTGAGCACAAAGGGTTTGCAGAACGCATGAGCTTCACCTTTTGAAGTGAAAAAGAGGAAATAAAAGATGTGGATGCCTGTCCAGTGGCGCAAAATTGGTACATGCGCTATATGTGAAGCATGGGGGCGCTGCACTGGAGGGGGCGCCAGAATATGGCGGAAAGAATATTCCTAATAGAGAACAAGCCAGTGGAGGCTTTTTTATGTTTTCATTTGAATTGTGTTGTCAGATGACAAAGAGCTAAAGATGGAAAAAACGGAGGAGGGAGTAAAGTGATGAAAAATCTCTTCAAAGTGGTTTTGTGAATCTATTCAGGTTAGCGTAAGCTTCTAGGGTTGAAAATAGAGACTATAATAGAGTGGGAGGGTTTCATCTGTGTCGAGTTGACAGTGAAAGTCTTGGCAGAAACTGTGTGTGCGTCTTTTGTCTCTCACCTTTGAGCAGGGGCAGCGGGGTGAGCTCCACCTGGGAGCTCTGGTAGCGGAACTGGGACGAGCTGTGGGACCTCCTCTGCCGCGCTCTGCGCATCGACCTGCGCGGAAAGCCGTCCACCTTCTCCGCGGACGGCACCGAGAAGCTGGTGGTTGGCGAGGAGGGGCTGGACGGGGGCAGCTTGGTGGTCTCCATGACGGCTGCAGATGTGGAGCGCGTAACGGAGGATGGATGGATGGATGGATGGGTGGATGGATGGATGGAGTGGGTGGCTTTGTGAATCACAGATGGATAATCAGTTGATTAGGATGTAAATGTGCAGGAGGGGGGAGGAATATCTCTGGAGGTCCAGTCCTGGTTTGCGCCTCTAGGAGAGCCGGACTGATGGCCGCATCGCCTGAATCTCCTGGTTTGTTTTACGCACAGATGGAAATTGGCTGGCGGCTCCTTCCCAGTGATGCTCAGACACACACCTCTGCTGCTGTACTGGCGTCACACAGGCTCCAGCCTCGGTCATCGGCCTAAACGTGGATGTTCATTCAGGATAATAACAGCCTGGTGGAGAAAACCCGCAGAGCGCCTCCTGGTTATCCCAGAGAGAGAGGGTGTGGGGGGGGGGGGAGGGAAACACAGATTCCCGATCAGTTTGTGGTTTATCCTCCTTATTAATCGGATCCGGTCCTGGCGGTGGATGATGATATCATAAAATCATCAATCTGGGCCCACCTCGGCTGCCGCATCACTGTTGTCCTTCTCTCTTGTTTTATCGCATCCTCTCCTGCTTGCCTCAGCCGCTCCTCTTATTAACACGTTCATATATTTCTATTTGACTCCCTGCGGCTCGGTGATTGTTCTCCACCTGCTCCTCCTCCCGCCGCCGTCCTCCAGCCGAGATCAGGGCGGAGAAACAAACGGAGCCGACATGTGCAGGTCCTCCGCCGCCGAGCCGCGCCGCGCTCCGCTCCCACCTCCGAGGAGCAGGAAGCAGACAAAGGGGAGAGAAGGAGCCGCTCCGGAGGCCCGGAGGGGAAACTGCGTTACACAACCGGAGGAAACGCACACGACTGTCCGACTGATCCGTTTAGCCGCCGTCCTTCTTCTCGGTTCCCGTTATCCGGTTATTACAGCGCCAGATTTGTGTCAAAGCGCACGAGACCACCGGAAATGAGTCAGTCTGCCTTTTCAAATTAAATGCCAGCTACTTGACCAACATTCGTCTCTCGCTTTTCTTTGTGATTAACGAAACTCGATTTATTAAAACGGAGTTAGACACTGTTATGATAATAAAGTTTTAATATAGTAGCATTACAAGAATATAAAATTACCGCTTCATCCTGGTAATTTTATGACTTTATTCTCATAATATTGTGACTTTATTCTTGTTATTAAATAATAATAAAAAAAAATCTCATTGTGGCCCTAATACTCCATCGTTTAATTTCAGCTTCATTTAAGTCATATAGTGACTTTATTCTTGTAATTTTAAGAATAATGTTTTTTTTATAGTGTGGATCAAATTTTTTTTATCATATTATTTCGACTTAATCATCATGTTAATATTACTTTATTCTCAGGATTTGTTTTTCTTAGTATTGTTCTAATTCTATAGAAAAAAGTACATTTTTATCCAAATAAATATTTTTTTTAGCAATTAATTCATTTAACCCATTGATTTATTTCTGTTGGTTAAGTCTGTCAGCTGAAAACTCCAAGTTCATTTGTTTTTTGTTTATTTGTAAGGAATTAGAAAACTAATTGCAGGGAGCAATCCGATGTCCTGGGGCGAGTTAAACTGCACTGGATTATGGATTAAACATCTGAAATAGCTACCTGTTTATCACATCACAAACTGTCATTATAATTGTAATGGGCAGACAGTCACTGAAATCTTCCACAAGAAGGATAAGCAACTGAAAAAAAAAGATTCAACTTAAAAAAAAGTGTTGACTTGTTGCCAGTAAGCAAATTAAGTTTAAAATATATACAGTTTATTAAATTGTCATGTTAGAAATAAAATAAGTTTGACAGACTTAATTTGATCACATGTAGCAAATTAAGTGATTTTTCTTCTGAAGTTGGAGCGCCATTCTCTTTTTTCAGTGTGTTCACAAAGTGCTATGTTCAGGTTTTAAGTGTAAAGTTGAGTGGAAGGAAGAAGTGTAGTTTATAAAGGTGCACCAGCAGCTAGGATAACGAGTCTTCAGAGGATTGAGAAGCAGACTCGGTTTAAATTCACAAAACATTTCACTTGTTCAGCAGGTCTGCATAGATTTTGCTTTTAATAGACATCAAATCATTTTCTTTAATTTCACAGGCAGATAGAGATATTGTGTTTATAAAATTGACTCAGAATTTCGCTGAGTGGTTTAACTGCCCGTGCTTTTATTTTGACAGCACCAACCGGATGCACGATCGCCCCACTCTGGCCGCCTTGACTGGCCACCTTTCGGTGGTGCAAGACGGGAGAGAAAGGCTCCTCACTGCAGATGACGCTACGGCATTGATTTATTTATTTATATGGCTTATTTATTTTAGCTGTGCGCCGTTGGGAGGATTTATTTATTTCATTCCGATCATTTTTGCGCCTTTCTGCAAATATTTTTTTTGCAGAAAATCTGCAACATTCGTGCGATTTGGTTGTAAAATATCTCCTTCTGACCTCCAGCAGCGCTTTGACGTCCATCGGTGTATCTGTCTGACTCCCTTCCCCTCCTCTTCCTCTTCCTCCCTCCATACCCGGCTTCTCCTCCTCCTCCTCCTGTTCCTCCTCCAGGAAAGGTTGTAAGTTGAGGATCAAGCTTCCTCCTATTGTTCCTCCCAATGAGACCATCCAGGCTCAGGTACCACAATCCCCTCATCTTCCAGGTCCTGATCTTTTATTCTCTCTCTAAGAGAAAATATAAACTAACTTCAGATCGTTTGCTGCAGCGCAAAAGGAGAAATATTCAAACTGATTAAACATTTTTTTATGATTATTTTTTGTCCTGATGATGGCGCAAGATAAACACCAAAACGCACAATGGCCAAATTTATTACTGCCATTGTTTCAGTTTTATTGATAAACTTTACCCAAATAATCACCAATATACTGATATAATTTACTTATTTACTGATTAAATGAGTCCAGGAAATATCTTAAAAATTGCTTACACTATAAAAATCTGTCACGTTACTTCAACTTTGAATATCTTTTTTGGAAAAAGCTTTCTTAAAATCCAAAGTTGGGTTAAAAATCATTATTTTTTCAGCTGTAAAGTTTTTATTGTTCAAATCTCTGTATTGGTTTGATGGGTAAATATTTGATTATTGGTTTAGTCATTTAAACTTGATCATTTATTTCACCTGAATTATAAAGTCATGTAAACCTTTCATTTTTTATTACATAGATTTAGATTATTCAAGCTGTTTTATTTACAGAAAACTACACGGACGAGGCATAACATTATGACCGCCTGTCTAAATTGTGAGAACTGCCTGCTTGCAAATTTGCTTAGTTACAGATTATTTTTATACAGCTTATCCAAAATTTTCTAAATAAAATCCATCTGCAATATTTTTGACTATTAGACTGAGATGGGCTCTTTTTAAAGTTATATTTTTGTGACATTTTAACTGATTTAAAAAGAAGGTTGAATCTTTTCAACCTTTGAAAAGATTCAAAGATTCAATACTTCCGGGTTCTTGACCTGTTTTTCCTTTTCTTTGTTCTTCAATCTGTCTTATTTAAACGCCTCTTCTCTGACTAACTGAATGAAGATATTTGGACATTATTTTAAAAGTTATTTTTCGGATAAAATGGAGTCATCTATAGTTTAGATTTGCACATTTTTGTTCTACAAAATCCTAAAACTAAACTAATAAGAGAACACATTTCAGGAGAAAAACATGCATGAATTTGATTTAATATAATGTTTTAATCACAGAGTTAAGTAGATAAAGATGTGCGCATTAAAGAAAAAGATTTTATTTTGAATTTTTTTCACAAAAATATAGCATAAATATATCTAATAAATACACACACTCTTAAAACCACACTAAATTGTTCATGTAAATCCATATTTTTCCTCTCTCAATCTATATATATATATATCCATAAAGTCTGTATTTTATATGTAATTACAGAGATAGAATTATTAATCTAAATCGTCATTTAAATAAAAGCACTGGCCTTTTCCTCAATGTAAGAAAAAGTAAATTAAAAGTTGAAATTAAGTGAAAAACAAAGTTAATGCAGCATTTCTATCCAAAGCACGATAATCGTTAAATAATTAAATGGTCCCTAAAAACCTCTCATTCATCCAAACTAAACTCATTCAGCATTTTGGCAACTTCTGGTTTGTGAGACATTCCTTAAAATAAAATTAATGACATATGAATCAGAAGAGCATAATTAGAAACATGGCTGTTTTATCTAGTGGGAATGTTTTCCTCTCCAATCCTAAGAAGATTTTCAAACATTAAATCCATAACCTGTTTAACTTGGGTTGAGTTGATGCAAAAAAAAATGCATAAAATGTGTAAAAATGTGATTTTCTTTAGATGTTTCTCCTTCATGAGCTTTTTTGAACTAAACTGAACAATCTGCCGCTTCTTTTATTCCCTCATGTTGAAATCCCTTCAGATTTTTATGTTTTATTATTTTCCACAAGGTAAAATTGATTTTGTGTAATAATGGATGAAAAAAAAAATCAACTTTCTGAAGACTTTTTAATTAGTTTCCAGAGAAAAAATAGGTCAGAATCGTGATCATTTTTGCTGTTTGAAGGGAGCTGATACTAAGATCATTAATTTAAAAAAAAGGAGAATACAAATTATCTAATTTCTACTGCAGTAACAGAGCATTTTTTGTGTCCCAGGGAAACAGATTAAGCAATTTATTTACATAGTTTTTTGTTTTTTTTATTACCTGAAACTACCAAACCTCTCAAAATTCAATTTGAATATTAAAGAGGAAAGAAAAAAAACTTTATGTTTAAATTTTTTTTTGTTAAACTACTAAAACAGGCATTTAAGAGGTTAAAATCAGAATATTATCTGATGAATGCAGCTGATAGATGTTGATTTCCATAATTATCTTTAAAAGGCCACACTTTGTGTCGTTGGCCCACAGGTGGAGCAGTTTACTCTGTTTTCTACTTTTACTAGCAACAACTTTCTAAAACATAAAACCTTTGCTGATGTTCTGAAGTTACTATTATTGCCTCCTCAGAAAAAATCTGGTAATAAAATCCACTTTTTGTGGCCAAAACTGGCATTCAAAGAGTTAAATGTTCAAAAAATAATAAATATTTGTTATGCATGCTGGTGACTGGCAGTTACTCTCATATTTATGCAAAATTTGGAAAAATATGTTGATGCAAAACGTGTTTTATGACCTGAGACGTAACTGAAGAAACGACCTGATGGGATCGTTGGGTGTTCGGTGGTGCATGTCAGCTCAAGGTGGCGCATCGCTTGTCGGCTGCTGCAGAGAGTCATGAGTCATAAGAAAGTTTCTTCACCGCCACATTTACATTTGGTACCTGCTCCAGCCCACAGCAGCACAGACAAGACGACTGAAACCAGATTAGGTCAGATCGCACCACTTTGACGTAAAGCAGAGACAAAACCCACTGTAGTGTTTGAGGAACTGGATTTTGCAGTGCAAAAATAAAAAGCGGCAGACAGGATAGACAAATCCCACAGCATCTTTAGATGCAAAAATAAGTTTACAAAATTGCAGCCACAGCTGTCTGGTTCAGTTTGGGAGCTTCTGATGCAAATATCTACAGATTACATTTACATGAACCTGCAGGGAAGCGCAGCCTCTGCAGGTCGGCTCGGACTCAAAAGGTTGCAGAACCAACTGTTTCTTTTTAAATTAAGAAACAGCTGACGACCAGGACCGATTAATCGGTCCTGGAAACTCTGTTTCCAGCTTCCAGCTAAGAGAAACTCTGTTTCTAGTTCTTAGAAACAGAGTGACTCAGTTCAGTTGATGTTGCAGAGTTTGAGTCGTGGCGTAAGCGGAAGATTTGAGGGGTCAGTTCAGTCCGCTCCCGCTAAAAAGAAAATCCAGTTTAAGAAATATTAGGCCTGAAATGATGGATCAATTATTGAATCAATTATGGATCAATTATGAATTATTGAAATAATAACTGGAGTAAAGAGACTATTTGATGTAAAAATGACACTCAGAGCATTGATTAAACCAAAGCTTTACAAAAAGTTATACATTTTGCACTTGAAATAAAATATCTAAATATAGTTTTAGCTCCACCTAATTCAAATTCTCCTTTTATTAATCTGTCCAATTATTAATCTCTTCATCCCACAAATAGTCAATAGATCATCTGTACACTGTTTAAAAGCTAAATCAAGCAGTTGAGCTTTTCACATGTTACAAGTATTATTTTTAGCTGCAGAGGCATCATTTGATACAAATAATCAAGTGCTCACTAAAGGAATGCTGTGTTATTGCATTTAAGGCAATAAAATGTTAATTTTAATACTTTAATGTATTTTGAATGTTGTATAAAAAAAAGACTGATGAACAATCTGAAGAATATGCCAACTTTTTTATCCAATTAATCAATTAATAATCAGAATAAGCGCTAGATTAATCAATTGTTAGGAGTAAAGGGTGTGTTATCTGAGAAAATTAACTGAACCTCTGAGATCGAAAAAGGCACCAAGCAAATCTGAGGTTTGGCGTGTTTTTCTTCCCTAGATTTTGGCAAACTAGACAGAAATAAAACTCTTTGTTTTGATTTTATTACGTGCAAAACTTTCTCAGAAACCATACTGCGTTTATAGATTCCTTCCGATAAGTTTTGAAATCTCTCAAATGGATCCTGATGAGTCGTTTGTCTCGCTTTCTGGAGGTCTCTGTGGTCGCTGACTAAAGGAAAACTTTCTGCTCAAACGGAGGGCAAATGAAGAAGTATTGGGCTCAAAACAGAATAGGAACAAAATCAGGCAAAGGCCTGACACAGGAGCTGATGATTCTTCTGTTAAGTCGATTCATTCTGTGAGAGCTGCAGCTTTACTCATTTATTACTAGCCAACATTTTCAGATACAGACGTATTTCTTGGCAGCCTTGGAAAATGTGTGAAATATTCAGAGTAACGTGATCTTTTATGGAATCATTAATACAAGTTCAATACCAGGAAAGAGCTTTTTCTACTCTATCCAGTGGCGGTTCTTACATAAATGGGGCCCTGGGCGACCCGTTCCCTCTGCAGCCCCCCAAGAAGGACTTTAGCAAACTTTAGTCCTATTTACATTTGTGATGGTAGAGCAGAAAAGTGTTTTTTCTGGCTTTACTGTAACTGAATATCTAAGTGAGAAATTATACTGCTGAAATAAAAATGATTTTTATTTTAAAGGTAAAAATGACTAGAAAATGATCTTATTGTTGGGATTATATGACGACTCCATGTATAAAGACCTGATAGAGTTTGATGCAAAACAACTTTAAGTTACGATTCTTGCTGAATTGTAACTTGTAGGTTAGTTTTGTCTTATTTAAAGTTAATGAAGATGTTTTTGCACTAGAAAGTGGGCCAAAAATACTTGGTGAGATTTTTTGTTTCTGCAGTCTGAGACGTTGGTTGTGTCTTACGGTTGGACTTCTCTCAATGTAATAATAATAAGCAGCTGTTCTGTGATGCTACTGGTTGCCGTAGCCACTCAGGATCCACTCGTCGACCTCCAGCAGCTCAGAGAGAGACATGTCTTTAGAGGCGGCCGGTGCTGGTGCATGAAAGGTGGTGTGACAGTGATTCAGAGGGCTGGGCACTGTGAGCAGGGACAGCAGGGACTCAGGAGCCGGAGATACCTGTTGATCGTAACCTTCAGCGGAGGCTAGAGGAGCAGCAGGAGGAGAGGTCACGAAGGTCGCATCACTGCTTCCACTGAACCTGCAGGGAGGAAACTGAGGCAGATTCCTGGGACTGCTTTCTTTCGGTAAAGCTGTGTTTTGTACCGCTGAGGAGGTTTGCACTGCCGGTGCAGCTGCAAAGGAAGAACTGAAAAATGAATCGTCTGTAAAGGAACTGCTTTGAGATGCTGAGGCGGTTGTGTTAGCGTTGTTGGTCAGTAGCTGAGCTGAGGTGGAGGGAACGAAGCTGGGAGGCAGTTCACAAAACAAGGAATGAGGAGCTGGATGTGTGGAGAAAGAGGCAGAATAGGGAGAAGTGGATGAAGACGAGGTAACGAGGAGTTCAGCTGACGAGGCTGATGCTGTTGGAGAGGAAGATGAAGACGGGAGGCGAGTCTTTTCAGGGTCACTGAAGGCTTTTAAACCCTCTCTGGTGTTTAAGGAGGAAGAGTCCTGCAGAGGAATGGAGCTGGTTTTGCTATCTGCTGAGGACGAAGCGGCGTTCTTTAGTTGGCAGTGAGATTTGTGGTGTTCCAGCACTGTCTCATAGAGGTGAAGATCTTTCTTCAGCTTTGCAATTTCCTTCTGCAGAGCTGAATTTGACTGCTCAAGACCTTGCAGCTCCTAAAAAAACAAGAGGCAAGAAGATGAGTGATGGGGTTTCTTTATTAAAGGTGCTTCCTTGAACAGGTTAGGAAAGGTCTATATAAAACAAGTTCGTTAATTTTTAAATTTCTTTACCAAAATTATTCTTATTTTAGATTAGATTATTCTTAGATAATGAGATTTAGTCTGCTCAGTTCTGCATTTTATAATGAGATGTTTTAGGGTCTCTGTCATTTTAAAGCCACATAAACTGCTGCTGGATACGATCCCCAACTCAAAATTTACACACACAAACAATTGCACATCTTTGAAAAGCATTAGTAGACCCTCCTGCACAAACAACAAAAACGTAGCAATTGGTTTCTGAACAGTAAGTCAACAAGATGTAGGCATTTATCATAATGTTTATTATTTATTTTGTAAAATTACTTCAATAATTTTTATTTAAATATTATAAATTCCAACAGATTAAAAAAAAACAAAAAAAAAAACTGTCCATATTGTCAGGATTTTTCTATTTTTTTCCCCCTCTTTCTCCAATGTTCAATAACAGTATCAATAATATCAATAAATTTGATATGATTGTGCATAAACAACCAGAATGCAGCCAGTGGTTTCTGGAAGGCAAGAAAACAAAACACTTGTCTTCTCCAGCAGCCATTGTACACTGCACACAGGGGTAAAACCAGCTGACCAAATGTACCGGAACTCAGCTCGGGTTGCTAGGCAACTGGTTAGAGCTCAATTCTGGTTGCTAGGTAACCTGCTTCACTGGGGTTGCCGATTTGTGACATATTCCGGAGGAAACAGAACCATAAAACATTAACTTATTGTCAAAAACTAACTGGGTGTTTTTTTTTTTTGGTCCGTTTCTATAAGCAGTTGAGACCCGCACAAAACACACAAAATGTGAAGGTCCTATTTATTAAAGCATAGAGAAGCCCTCATCAACCATAAAAATCCAACAGTAACACAAAGCATCCCACCCACATGCGATGACGCCAGGCCTGACGGCTGCTGTAATTAGATAGCAGAGACACTGAGGCTTCGAGAGAGCTGCAGGAGAAAGCATGAAAGTCACAGAGAGGATGATGCCCGGTTCACACCAAAGCCCCCAAGGAGAAATGAAATATGGCCGTTAATAGACGGCTCAGCGAGCTCAGCATGAAACGAGTGAGGGTGATCAAACAAGGACGGCGATCCCCTGCTGATCAGCGCTGAACTCAAGAGTTTAATTAGAAAATAAGCTGCTGTTATAAAGGACATAACTGCAGCTATAAAGTTTGTCAGTGACATAACAGAAGCAGCTCTTCCTGTCGGTGTTTTCAAAGCCTTTGGTGGTGTTAATCCCTGGATTTTAAGTGAAGGTCTTAGTAAATAAGCAGAATGATTTGCATCTTGTAGCTAGAACTAAGGTAATTAGGCCTATAAAGGAGTTCCACAAGGTTTAGTTCTTGACCCATTGTTGTTTTCTTTCCATATACAATTGGTTGGTGCAAAGTTTCCCCCAGAAAACCTGCCAAGCCCGATGGTTGGGCAGTAGGGCAGTCATTCATCCAGCGGCCCGTCGTGTTTTTGAGTTAAAAAATGTTTAACGTTGACAGAAAATTTGAAAATCTCACTTGATAACCATGTGTTACTGAAAGATTAATACCTGAACACCAACGATAATGTCTTAAAAAAATGCAAACATTTTGAAAAGACTTAAATGAATAAACAATGCTGGTGGGGGATCACAACCATGTAAATTAACACTTTGAATTTATCAGGAAAAATTAAATTACAGGTAGTGCGCTGAATGTTTTCAAAATTAGCAAATCTGCAAAATGAAAAGTTAGCTCTGCTACTAGCGCATTAGCAGATTAGCGGAAGCGTGTGTGTATATAAAGGAAGTGCGAGTATGGTTGTCCACATGCCCACCTTCTCAGTATGTGTTCACATACTAAACAGTCATTTCCTTCTCTCTTATTATCCCTTTTGACGTGGAAACGAGGAAACTTTTGTTCAATACAGTTTCTACAGGGGAGCCAAGTACTAAACCCTGTGGAACTCCCTAAAGGATTTGCTACAAATCTGAGATATAATGATTGTTGTATTTGAATTGTGTTGCTGCAACGTTAGCAATTCTCCCTTATAGAAAAATGTGTTGTTAAGCTTCCTATTTCTATAGGCAACTTAAACCTCAAACCTTGTACTTTGACGTTGCTTAAAATAACAAAGTATCCCTCAAATAAACCCGCACTAAGGATCTTCTCTCGCTCCAGATAGCGAAGTGAATCGCTGACACAACGCTGTGCTTTTAACTTTTTCTTTAAATCAAGCAGCTTGCGGTCTCCGTGCTTCTTTAAAATGTGGTTAAACGACACACTGAAAGCAGAAGTGAAAGAGATGAAAGACAGAAAACAAAAGTTAGGACTTACTACACATGACAGAGACACACCCATTCATAAAACCCGAGCGATTACGTTAAAGCTCATCCTACCGGCTCCAACAGACGCAGCATTCAAGAAACACCTCAGGTGTTAAAGGTTCCACTTTCTCTTTGGCAGACAAATGTTTGTCTGGAAAACACGTGACAGGCTTATAAACACTGGGATTTAAACTTTGTCAACTCTTTTAAATAAATCAAATTATTCACTTTACCATAGAAATATTTATTCTTTTGGCCTATTTCTCTTGGAACCTTGAATTCACCTTTAACTTTGTCTCAATTTAAAATGAGTCATGACTCATTTGTCCAGACATTTTGAAGATCTGTTTAACGTTTTTCATTTCTGTGTTCAGTCCAGCATTTTACCAGTTTTAGCGGAGTGTTTGACTTTGTTTAGTTTTTGTTTTTGTTTTTTGTTTTTTTTTGGGGGGGGGGGGGGAGGCGGAGGGCTTGCATTTACTGACTCCTTAATTTACAATCAGTGGCCAATGAAAAAAAAATTAATTAATTTTTTTTTTTAAATTAAAAAAAAGAGAATTCTGACTTTAATCTTAGAATTATGAAATTAAGGTCAGAATTCTGAAATAAATCAGAATTCTAAAAAAAAAAACAAGTCAGAATTCCAAAAATTAAAGCCAGAATTCTAAAGTGGTAAATCCATAATTCCAAAGATAAAGTCAGAATTTGAGGGACAAAACAGAATTCTGAAAAAAAGTTTGAATTCTTACTTTAATCTCAGAATTCCAAAATTAAAGTCAGAATTCTGAGATCTAAAATTAAATTATTTTCTGTTTAGATAGTAGTAATGATTAGAATGAGTGGAGTTTCTTTGTCTACCTTTTCCCGGCTGTAGTTCTGGCAGTGGCAGCACCTGTTCTGAACTGTTTGCTGGGATTTCCCCTCCTCTTTGAGATTACAGCTTTCAAACTGCCATTTAACGGGGACATCATTTACTAAATTTCTGTGACGCGTTTTGCTCAAAGTGCAAAACAAACACAGTACAGTACCACAGCATTCCCCTCCACGCCGTCTTTAGAGAGGTTTTCTTTACAACAGTTTAAGTGCAATTCATTTTAAATATAGTCAGTTTAGCAAAAATACATTAAGTTCATTTTAATTTATTTTTGATTTAATTTACTGTATTTTAGTTTAGTTCACCTCAGTTCAACTTCATTTAACACCTTTTCAGAGATTCTTTGATAGATTATTTGAAAAAAAAAGTTCAGTTGCGTACTGTGGTGCAGATATTTATGCCATTTATTGTGTTTTTGAGGGACAAAGAACAAAATTTATTTTTATTTAAAAAAATAAATAACTGCAATATTTTATAGTTTAATATATTTAGAGCCAAAAATCTACTTGTGGCTCTGGAGCTGCAGGTTTCAGACCCCTGAGATGAAAACCGTGATCCTTTCTCAATACAGCTGAAGCTAAAGTCAAATTTTTAATTCCTTATTGAAATAAAAATATCAATGTAAAACATAAAATTTATCCAAGGGACCAAAAAGTCAAATTCTAATTCCAGTTTTATAGGTTCACAGGCCCCTGCTTACCCCCATCTAGAACCGCCCATGTCACTGAATAGTAAGTGTTTCTAAACAAATATTTTATGGTGAATATTGTTATTGGAACTAATGAAAGGACATTAACTCCAGTCCCTCTGGCAAAAGATCCATTAAAACTGGTCATTTATGCTCCCATTTTTAAAGGCAGTGTCCCATTTTTGGTTTATTTTGTCTGCTTTCCAGTAGTTTGTGCCCATAAACAGGTTGTGTTTGGGAAATCATGAATCAGTGATCTAAGCTTAATGTTTTTAGAATTAACCTTTAAAGTGTGATAGGACGAATGTTTCCCATAGAATTTTAATTTTTAAAAATGTAAAAGTATTTTTCTTTCAACAAATATATATATTAACATCAACAAGGTTTTCCCCAATTATTTTGCATCACATCTGATTTATTCTAAACAGACATTTTTTGTTAATGTTTTTGCATTTCTTATGATGGATGTGTGAAATACTGTATCAAAAATAAAGTGAGGTTAACAATTTACAACCTAATACAAGAGAAAAAGCCAAAAAATTCAGATTTTTAATACATTCATAACTGCAAAGACTTTATTGTTTTTACATGCCTTGAGATGACATGTTAAGAAATGAACTGATGTAAATTGTATAAAATATATTAGGTGGCATTTACTGAATACTTTTTTAAAATGAAATAAATAACTAGGATGTTAAGAAAAGGAGGTGGTCCTTTATGTGTCTGAGCTCCAGGTATTTTTTTTAATGGTTGGCTTAAAGTCAGAATAAAATGTTGGCAGGTTCAGGTTTAGCTCTGAGGGGGAAACGGGTCAGCAGAGGAAGAAGAGAAAGGAGTGTGTGTGTGTGTGTGTGTGTGTGTGTGTGTCAGTGAGTGGAGAGGAGGGGGCGGGCCAGCGTGGAGGAGAGGCCAAAGGGAAAGTCCTTCTCTTAAAGCCGAGCATTTACAAGAAACAGCTACAAGCCTGCCACCTGATTGCACAACAGACACACATACACTCCCTGATTGTCACACTGTCTGAGGGCGTGTGGGTCAGTGTGACTCGGAAGGCGGCTGACTGTCGGAGGTTGAAAAATGCAGGAAGCATGAAGAGAAGCCGACAGAAGTTTTCCCCGGTTTTGAGGGAGGGATTGTTTCGCACCTCGTGCAGCTCATCAGCTCTCTCCGTTTGTTTGCGCCGGCTTTTCCTCGCCGCGTCTCGGTTCTTTTCTTGCCTCTTTGTCCCTCTGGGTCGAAACTGGTTCCCGTCTTCTTCTCTCTCCTGCAAAACCAAAAGCAAAAGGTTTAGTTGCAACCCTGCAGAGTTGATGACACTCTCCAAATGATCGGGTTTACTCCATGTTCACTCTGACTTCATGTGCCTCCTGGTTTTGGAATTGCAGCAATAAAAGGATAAGATAAAGGTTTAAAAGCTAATATATTATGAGGCAGCATGTGATCCCTAAAACTGAAGCAGAAAATCAGTAAAAACATAAGCAACCCTGGACGTGTGACGTTAAAACAGATCATCTTGAGATAGAAAGAAAATAGGGCAAATTTCAGATATTATAATTATAATTTCCAGACTCCTTTTAATAATGAAACCAGGAATCATTTTAGTAATAAAATGTGCTTTTACCTATATAAAAGGTACCAATCCACTGTATTGTCCAAAGTTACCGAAGATCATGCTTCATTTTCAGGTTCAGTTTTCATCCACTAACTTGAATACATTTACCAAACTCCCCCTGTTTCTTCCCATTTCCATTAACTTGAACATGTATGTTGAAAATGTTTAGAGTTTGGATTCTGTTTCCAAGTTAACAATTAGGGTTTATTTTAAGTCTGGAGAGCAGGAAGAAACATAAGGCAAGGCCGTCATGAGATATTATGACATGTCATAATGATTTTATTTTCTCTTTAAATGGTAAGAGGGAACTGAGCATATTTTAAGGTACATTAATTAGTGAGTGAGTCTTAAGTTTCATGAGTTTGAAAACTTCCTGCAGGCGTCCCTGCAAACGACTGCATGGCTGCTGTTTGTGGATTCAGAGTGAAGATAAGGATTATAAATGGCAGTAAATATTCCCATTTCAAAGTGAAGGTGGAAGTACACAGATCGTAATCCCTTATGCTATTTAATTACAATAAATAGATGGTTTATTTGAATTAACAGAGCCATTTTAATTTATAACAACAAAAAACACATATATATAAAAAAGAAAGAAAATGAATACCCCATTATGGGCCCACTTTGTAATTGATATACATCACTCTGTCCAGCTAACATTTACAAATACAGGAAAATAAACACGCTGACAAATGTCTGGTCTCCATTGAGCAGTATGGTTCGTTCGCCATTTTATGTAAGTATGAGACGTTTCAACTCTCACTGAGCAGGCAGGGCAAGACCCAAACGGCTAACATGGCGTCCCATTAGCGGCTAAACCCAAACGGCTAACATGGCGTCCCACTAGCGGCTAAACCCAAACGGCTAACATGGCGTCCCACTAGCGGCTAAACCCAAATGGCTAACATGGCGTCCCACTAGCGGCTAAACCCAAACGGCTAAAATGGCGTCCCACTAGCGGCTAAACCCAAACGGCTAACATGGCGTCCCACTAGCGGCTAAACCCAAATGGCTAACATGGCGTCCCACTAGCGGCTAAACCCAAATGGCTAATATGGCGTCCCACTAGCGGCTAAACCCAAACGGCTAACATGGCGTCCCACTAGCGGCTAAACCCAAACGGCTAACATGGCGTCCCACTAGCGGCTAAACCCAAACGGCTAAAATAGTGTCCCACTAGTGCGACGGCGAACGTGACGTGCTAGCTGTTAGCATGTCTCTTTATTGTTGCAAGCAATAACGTTTTTCTGTCCGCCAATCGATGGACTGTGTTGTGTGACGTCAAAAAATAATATAAAATTAAATTAAATTTAAAAAAATTAAGCGATTGTACTCTCCCACTAGCTGTGCCGTTATCGTTGTTCATTGAAACACAACCGAAGGAAACCCGAAAACGGCAGGTGTCGGTTATATGGGCCGATTTTACAACGGAACCGAACTGAACCGAAACGAAGCTGAAATGGGATTTCACATGATGGATACATGTCGCCAATTATCCATACTGGTTTGACGCAGAGGGACTCCAGAAAACATTTGGAACCCATATGGATTATTTCTATGTTGTACAATTTAAGCAGATAATATATTAATATCTATTTAAAACACAGGGTTACCAATTAGTTGTCTCTTACTGCCAATTCAATGTGAGCATATGGGGCCTAAATAGACTTATTGGTTGGGAATCTACTACACAAAAACCTGTAAAATTAGTAAAAATTTTGTCTATTTCTACTAGCCATTACTACAGACAATAATTATTTGTGGAAAAAATACTGCACAGTAATTGTTATATAGTTCAAATATGACAATAATGACATGTTAAATTTAATTAGATGATATATATATATATATATATTAGGGCTTACCAGAGCAGAGACGCTGCTGCTGCACTCCTCCGCTGACAGGGAGCCACAGGGGCTGCTCAGCTCACTGAACCCGGGGTCCATGAACAGCAGGGGCATGTTTCTTCTCCAGCAGCGGGTCCAACTTTCACCCGGTCCGGATCAGCACACATCCAGCCTGGCAGGGTGAGTCAGGCCGACCCACATGCGCTGCAGGTAGCTCGGTGAGCCGCTGATGCTGTGTGAGGACTGAGCCGCTCAGCTTTGAGTGCAGGCGGTTTGACTCCCGGCAGATGATGATGATGATGATAATGATGATGATGCAACATGATGCAGTGGCCTCTTTCGGTTTCTCTTTATTTTAAACGGCCCCGTTAATGCTGAAGCTGAAGGCGGCCTTCACTTGCCATTTGTTAGTTTCACTTAGCCCACATGTAAATAAAAGACGCTCAAGTGTTCCGCAAAGATGGCGCCGAACTAACTAAAACTCCTGGTGATTACCAGGCAGTTACACGTTTCCTGAGATAAATGTGTTTCCAGATGTAAACATTTGCGGCAACCAGAAAACTGTAACCGCTGTTTCCCACGGCCCGTAAAGAGCTCCACGCTCTTCCAAGCGGAAGAGTGTGGAGTTTGACCATATTAGGAGAGAGGTGATCGCGCTTCCTCACGTACAGGGAATTTCTGGAGTCGATTTTGCCGGGAAACGAACAGAAGCCACCCCCTCAGAAAACAGACAGCTTCCCACGAATCCGTTAACGACTCCAGCTTGCAGCCAGAAGCTGAACAACGTCCTGAGTCAGAGGTTTCTTTACAAAGCTGCTGTGTTTCTGCTCCTCTGCAGAGTGTACAGTAGTCCAAAGAGAACGTTCCGTTCAAAGGAAAACATTCCTATATATATATATACGACTGCATATATATATATATATATATATATATATATATATATATATATATATATATATATATATATATATATATATATAGATAGATAGATATACATCTATCTATCTATATATATAGAGAGAGAGAGAGAGATCGATCAGAACATACTTTATTTCTTTATTTATAACAAATGTTTTAAATACAAGAAATTTATGTATAAAATGCATTAAATAAATACAAATGAGAACAAGTATCTAAATGGAAACATGTGACTCTACAAAATACTTAATTCTGTTGCTTCTGAACTGATATAGTGGGTGTAAAATATCTTATTTTAAAACTATTTCCATGTTTAATGCAACCTTTGTCCCGTTTTATTCAACTGACAAAAAGCTCATTTAAAATGAAATGTAGCTAGCACTAACCGGCCTGTATAAGTGAGCACACCCTTAAAGGGTAGTGTCGGCCAGATGCATAGTGTCGTTTTATAGCATAATGAATTAACTATGTTACCTTAAGGTGCTATAAATACAAGCTGTATATGTCAAACACGACTTTAAGAAAATTTACTTCCTGATTTAACGAATCAAAGCAACACTCCAAGAATGATTTTGGTGAGGGAATAACATTAAAAAGTTGATTTTACAGAACATTCCCCTTTAAACTTCAATGTCTTCCTGCTGCTTCACTTTTCTCATTCATGCTCTGACTTGTTTAATTCATCTTCTCTCCAGGATTTGCCTCCACCTCTCCAGTGTTTTTCCACTCTTCCATGTTAAGATTATCTGTAAATTTGCTGCCTGTTAAAGTTCTGATTCCTGACCGTTATGGCCCAGCAATGCTCGTGACCTCATTCTGATAAAAACTGAACTTTTGGTCTTGTATGGCTTTCTTTGGACAGAAAACCTTTTAATTGACAAAAAAAACTGATGACAAACTGCATTGATGTGTTTTTTAATATAGATTTGTACTAGATAGTTTGCAGTTCAGGTTTTGGTTCTCCATAATCAGTGGTTTCATATCTTCTTCTTTTACTTGATGGTGTTTTTATTTTAAGACTTTCTTAGCATTAGTGTAACCCTGCAGTCTCTTCTTGGTTTTAACATATATGAGCTGATTTCTAAGATTATCTTAGGACAAGTATTTTATTTAGAGCAAGAAATGTAACTTGCAATAACTGCACTTTCAAACTGTTTTGGTTTTTACTCCTTTTTGTACTCTTTGTTTTTCTTTTTTTTTCTTTTGCAAACTCTGCTGTAGGTACAGAAATTGTTTGCTTAAACACTCTGCACAGGTTGCCTGTCAGTCACACGCTATATTTACATTTCTGTTTATTTTGTCACTGCAGAGTGAAAGGTATTTCATTAGGGATTTATGTGATAAACCAAAACAAATTAATAAATAATTTGGTATTAAAAGCAAAATTATACAGCACTGTTATTTATTTTTTTATTTTACAAAGAAAATCTGAAAACTGTGGCTTTTATTTGTAGTGAGCCAGTCTTAGTCACTACTTTGTTGAGTCATCTTTTACTACAGTTACACCTCAGGTAGAATATTTCTCTTCAAGTCAAGCTCAAGCTATGTCAGAATGGAGGAAATGCATACATAAACATCAAGTTTTGCAACAGATTCACACTTATTTGGATCTAAACTTTGACAGGGCCATTTTTACACATGAATGAGGATCACATTTCCTGGTCATGGTATTTAGAGTAATAGTGTAAATCCAACTTTGACCACTTGGTGGCGACAAAAACCCCCACATATCACTAGTGTAGATTTCTCAGATGAAATAATTACACAAATTTAATGGGTAAATTAAACAAAAATAACTTAAATTTTATTGAGTATCAAAACCATTTATCAAAGGGTATTTTATTTTTTGCTTTTAAAAATAATTTTGATCTAAAAAAAACAGAAACTAATTAATGTACCACAAAAAGTACATTATTCAAACAGTCCCACATTATTTTAAGGTTGTAATAGTTAAATTTTGTTTATTTAACACAATCTGTGGTAAAAAAATAAAATAAAATAAAATAAATAAATAAATAAAAACAACAACAACAAAAATAAAAAACAATCGTAAAAACAATAAATAGCATATTGCAGTAGAAGGGTCAGAGAAATTATATAAATTCCCCACTGAAATAATAAAAGTGATATTCATCTATCAGTGTTATACCATCAGCTACACACAAAACAAATAATAAACATTGGCAATATACAGTTAACCTATTGATTTATACTAATAAACAAAACAAGTGTTTGATTAAAAACAGCTGCAACACAATAATTAGATACTCTTTATTTATGTATTTATTGTATTTAGTACAGGAATATTTTTCAGCCAAGTGAAAAAACATATTTCCTAGTTAAGCATTCTATAATAGAAAATTTATGAAAAATCTAAAATTGTTTCATAAAAACAGATTTCAAAGTTAAACAAATCTTGAGAAAATATTTGTTCAATTGAATTGACTGAACAGACCATGTTTAAAATCTATTTAAAATGTCTTCACATCTGTGTTAAAGCACTAGGCCTTTTTGGGTTCATACCTTCCATTAGATACAGGGATGAAATGAAAGTTCCTGGCATTTGATCATTTAAATCTTTTAACGGAAGTCATCGTTTGCAGAGAGATTTCAAAAGATTAAATGGAAACATAACTTAAAATATAGAAAAATATGTGCAAATAATAATTTTAGTTCTACTGCCGAACATAGCTTCCCTCCCCAACATGGCGGAGGCGTTGACGTATAGCGGCAGAAGTTTTCAACCGTTTTCAGTACAGTTAACCATTGGCCAATCAACTAGCTTCAAGAACACGTAACAGCCAATCGGACCTTTAGCAGAAGCAAATTAACCAATCGGAGGCTATGAGGGGCGGGTCCAACACTCCCGGATGCGTGATGGATTCCAATGCTTCTGAAAGCTAACACGTTTAGCCATTAAGCAACGGTTACTGTCTTTTTAATGCGAAAGTATTTATTTTGGGGACTTCTTACACTTCAAGATGGGTTTGTTGACGATTTTAAAGAAGATGAAGCAGAAGGAGCGGGAGATGAGGCTTCTGATGCTGTATCCTTTTCCATAACGGTTAGCTAAAAGCAAAGTAGCATGCAGAATAAAACGCAAAAAGCAGAAAAAATGTGAGTATAAAGGAACAGTTGTTTGCGGCAGCACTTATATTTAACACTGCATGTTTTTCTCTTTTCTTATCACAATACCTTATACTTGAAAAGTGGATAAATATATAACAATGCAGATAAATGAGGATGTCATTTAGGCGAGTTTAATTGTAGCACCATAATTCAAAGTGCATTAGAGAAAGCTGAGGGATCAAATGTAAAGAAATTAACATACTTTTTTTAAAAAATAACTGACTTAATGTCAGATAGTGAGAAATAATCTCATTATAATTGTCCAGTATAATCAATGGAAGAGATGTTTTGAACCTCATCCTTCTCACAGCTACACATCAAATCAAAGGGACCAAAACCAGATGGAATAATTGTCCAAACATGCAAGGCCTCAACAAAAAAAAAAAAAAAAAAGGAACAAATCAAGTAATATAGTAGAGCCAATCTAAGAGTACAACCCTAATTTTGAGGGTTTTCTCAAAATTAGCTGGTTTAAATTTGGCTTCTTGTTTGAGGATTCTCAGTAAAGTGCCAAGGCAGAATATTAATGTTGCTTTAATTAGTCATTTGCTATATAAAATGACCAAGAAAATAAATCAAAACATTACAAATAGTAGTGTTTATCTGAAGCTGCGTGGAGCTTCTTTAACTTTGCTCCCTGCAGAGGTCTGGATAACGCAGGGAAGACGACCATCCTGAAGAAGTTCAACGGAGAAGACGTCAGCACCATCTCTCCAACGCTGGGCTTCAACATCAAAACCCTGGAGCACAGAGGGTCAGTAACTCTCAGTCCTGGAGGACAAACGCTTTGCTTTTCATTTTTAAGACATGAGAAAATCATGTGAGGCAGGAAAAACCTTCAGCGTTATTTAATCTGGGCATTGGAAGTAATCATCTGTGAAAAGAGTGCTGATATTTCACCTTGATTCCACTCTGATGGGTTTTTTTTTTTGCAGCTTTAAGCTAAATATCTGGGATGTTGGAGGTCAGAAGTCCCTGCGCTCCTACTGGAGGAACTACTTTGAGAGCACAGACGGGCTGGTGTGGGTGGTGGACAGCGCTGACCGACTCCGGCTGGAGGACTGCAGGCAGGAACTGAGCGCGCTGCTGCTGGAGGAGGTTCACCTTACTTCTACTTCTGGTTAAAGTCACGTACATAAAAACTATAGTCATGAAATGTAATGTTTCAATATTTTGGTTGGTTTGTTTTATTGGCAACAATCAAGAATTACAAGTAAGTAGGTGAGAGTTTTACATAAACTAGTCATATCTCAGTTGATTGAAGATGAATGATGCTGTGTGACATGAATACAAATCTGCCACTCCGAAAGGTAATGATTAGATTAGTGAAGAGCTGAAACGATTAATCTATTATTGAGATAATCGTCAACTAATTTAGTAATCAATTAGCTGTCAATAGGCGTATAAATACTCTAAAAATAAAAATAAATAAATACTCCATTTGCTGAAAAGAACAGACTCAGATATTTTGTTATATTTACAAAAATAAAAACATTTTTGTAAATATGATCTACTCAGAATTTTGGTTCAAATTCTGTTAATATGTTAAACACATCTTACTATCCAATTAAGTAATCAGAAGATAGTCAACAAGAGTTCGCTCTAGTGTCGATAAATCAACTAGAAACTGCTGAGGTTTTCAGATGTTCGAACATTTTTAGCCGCAGCTGATTCCTTTACCACAAATGATCAAGTGTTCAGTGATGGAATGAATAATTGAAGAATGTATTTGTTGTATAAAAAAGGCTTTATGTGGTAAAGTGAAAAATCTGCAGGATGTATCAAATTTTTACAATTTCTTTTTATCCAATCAGAATAATTGAGTAGTTCCAGATGATTTATTTCCATCATCTTTTATCTTGTTGTAGAGATTAGCTGGTGCAACGCTGCTGGTGTTTGCCAACAAACAAGATTTACCAGGAGCGTTGACCAAAGAGGCGATACGAGAGGTAAAATAAACAAGTCCCAACTTCTATAAATGGCCTTATTTCATTCATGTTTTTCTTTTTAATGCAGGCGTTGGCTCTGGATAACATCAAAACTCATCACTGGTGCATCATCGGCTGCAGCGCAGTGACAGGAGAGAACCTGTTGGCCGGAGTGGACTGGTTGTTGGATGATATTGCTGCAAGGATCTTCACTGCAGAATGAGACTCTGGTTCTGTTAGAATTAGAAACCTGGACTTTTGTTTTGCTTTTCTATTTTGTGTTATAAGAGATGTTTGATTTTCTTTATTAAATGGTTCTCTGACCGAGGTTCTGAATTGATTATATCTGCTAAGCAGAAACCTAGCAAAAGGTTTAAGTCCCATCCACAACCCGTCTTGGTGGAAACTACACTTGTTTTGTCAGTTTACAAACTATTTACAGCACCATTTATGGATCAGAAACATGTAGCATAAAACTAGCTGGAAGCTGGTGGTTCTGGTCCACCTCAAAACTCCCAGTCAGCCTAAATGTGGCAGATGGACAGTTTCCAAATGTATTAATGTCTGCTGGTTCATTTCAGGTTAAGAGACTCAAGATGGAGGCAAAGCTTTCATCAGGTCTGCTTTTATGTTCCAGACAGTATTAATGTCCATTAATGGTTTTAATATTTTTGCCATAAAACTAAAGCTTTTTAAACAAACCAGTATCAAATCCAGCAGCAAAGGAGAAAAGGATGAATGGCTCCTTCCAGAGTCCAGAAATCATTTTTTACCTTCATCTTAGTTTCAACCCAAATGTGCCTCCTGCTGGTTAAAAACTAGAAGTTTAAAATGTGTGCTTTTAGTCAAGAGTACAGACCGGGCAGCACATTACTTATTTTATTAAATCCAGTGTTCTAGGAATAATTTTTTTTAAAAAGTAAATGAGTTTGAATTGGTGCCATTTTGCTTGGAGAAAAATCAGATCAATCTCAAGTGTTTGTTTTTCTCCCCCTCAAATGCATGTTCCCCACCTACAACAACCCTAATATACAAACATGACATTCTAATGCAGTTTAATTTAGAGAGACAATTTTTATACTTTATTTCAGTTTCAATGCACAGAAAACAGTTTAAAAAATCTCAACAGCAAGTTCTTCAGATGCAGCTGGAGTCCTGCATAAGAAAAAAATAAAATAAAAAAAGGATTTGTTAGATAAGACTAGACAGATGGTGGGAAGTAAAAGTTTAGGGAGCTAATAAACACCACAAAAATCAGAACAATACCAATCAGTCATTGATTCTCAGACTGGGGCGGTTACAGAAACTCATCACGATGCAAGTGGTCGTTTCTAAAAATGTTAAATTCAAAAGAAGCTCCGATACTCACCAGCAAACCTCAGGCCAAAACGTCAGGCTGTCAAAAAAGAGGTATAAAGTCAACATTTACTTAATAGATATAAACCATTACAGATGTGCAACTCATGAGAGAATAAAAGAGTTTGAGGCTGGGATGTGATCAGCCAGCTTGTTTTCAGTCAGACCCTCAGCCAGAACTCCATCAGAACTCAGCAGGTCACCTTACACCTGAGAAACTCAGGGTTCTCAGCGCCAATACTGAGCCAACAGGAGCGGAAACCAGCTGAGAACGGAGAGGAGGAAGAAAAACCCCACGACTGGGATGCTGTATGTGGTCATCATTTCTACAATCCCAGGAACTTCAGTTGGTTTTACATACCTGGAATACATAATCTGGTCAAAAGGTTTCATCGTCCTCCAGAAGAAAACCTGCAAAAAGCAGCAAATTAGTGGCCGAGTGACAACCAGACTGATAAATGGTGAACGTGGTGGATACCAATCAGTCATTGCTTCTCAGACTGGGGCGGTATCAACAAGAAAATAATCACCTCCATTAGAAAAATTGGAACTATTATGCAAAAATTCATTTGGCCTCTACTTCTGAAAACGGCACCAAAAAAAAAAAAAAAGTAATGTACTTTTTTTGGAAACCAGTCATATGAAGGGATTTGCATCACCAAACTGCACAACTTAAATATTCAATCACATTTTCAAATTTATTAGCACTTTACACACCTACTGACCAGAGGAGAAAATGGTAAATGATCCCAATAATTGGAATTTAGAATAAGTTAAAATTCTTAATTTCTTACTATAAATGATAAACGTCCACTGCTAACCAAGTTACAATTCATAAACCACTTTGCTGCATTCTTGTTGGTTGTGCAGGAGGCTCCACTTCTGCTTTTCAACAATTTATAATTGTGCATCTGTCTGCAAGCTCTAAATAGGCAGAACTGAGCAGATTAAAATCTCATTATCCAAGAATGATTTTGTGCATAGAAAAAACATGTTTTATATAATTAGATAAAACCTAATCATTAAAAGGTCCCTTCTTCAAGACACTCACCAATATGGTTCAGTTGACGATTTCCATCTGAAAAACAGAAAGGTTCCAAAATGATGATTATGACATTTATTGGATTCTGATGTACAACCTGTAGCTAGGATGAGGTCAGAGAAGTCCGTTTCAGTCAGAACTCTACCAGAACCACCAGCTCCATCAGAACTCAGCAGGTCACTTTACACCTGTAGGTGCTCAGGCTTGTCAGTACCATACTGAGGCAACAGGGGGGGATACTAGCAGGAAGTCAGGGAAGCCCCATGACTGTGGCAAGGTCACATCATTCCAGTCACCAACAAAAACATGCCACTTTGTTCAGTCCCAGTCAGAAGGTTACATTCACTCAAGCAAACTGGCTTTTAGTGGTAAAGTAACTAATTTCAACCAACTGACTTCAAAACCATCACTTGGATAAAAACATAACATATCAATTCAAAAGAGAAGATCTCCTGTAGGAGTTTGTGTTACAGTGGCTTTGAAGAAGCCTCTGACTGAAGCTCTGTTTCCATCAATATTACTCAAATTATAATGATGAAAGTCAGAATTACTTCTCTCCTGAACCAATTACAAAAAAATCAGACGAGACATTGATAAAACAATAAAGGGTTGTTATTTCTACTATAGATAAAATAAACTAGGTCAATTAATTATTTAAAAAATTAAATTTATGCAAAAGATCCAGATGGAACCCTGGAATATGCAACTTTCTAGTGCTAAAACGCTGCAGAGTGATGGAATAATTCAACTTAACCTCAAGTTTTAACTGACTAGAGAATTGGTGCAAATATTGAGTTAATTGGGCTTCTCAGTTCAAGATTCACCACCAGCCCAGTTGGTGTTTAAATAAAAATTAATCCCAATCCACCTGGAAACAGCCTGCACCAGTTCATACATCCATGTAAACCTTCTGACCAGAACTGCACCTCAGATCACTTCAAATATGGAAGAAAAATAAACTCACCAATATGGTTCAGGCAACTTCAACCTGAGCGGAGAGAAAGGAAAGTAAATCAGAATTAACATATAAAAACAACTGAAGTATCAAATCGTATTCAAGCACGACACTAATTAAAAACCACGTCCAAGTTAAAGACCAACATTCCTGCAGCTTTAACAGTCTTAAGACTGAACAAAATAACTGAAAAGCTAAACTGAGGACGGTGTCTGTGTTGAGCTATTGTCGTTTTCCAATGAAAAATTTAGACTTCCCAGTTGGGAGAGAAAAAAAATAAACTAATTTAAAAAAAATCCCTACAACGTCAGATTTCCTATTGGGAAACTGGGAGCAACTCCAGACTACCTGTAGTTACTACTGGCAAGGCGGATTCCCTGTTTCAATATGGCCGCTCCTCACATCAACAGTAGTAAGATGTGGTGGAAACACATTTATCCAAGAGAGTCTTAAAGGGACAGTGTCATGTTTCGCCAAGGACCTAGCACCATTTCACAGTGATCGTCACCTTCGGTTGAACTCTGACCTGAACTAACTGAGAGACATTTGCATTTGGAAAGTAAAGCTTTAACTGATGTTTGAACAGTTGGGTTGGATCAGAGTAATACCAATCAGTCATTACTTCTCAGACTGGGGCGGTAAAAAAGGAATCGTCACATCCACCCATCTGCTGTTAGACATTATTGATTAGAACCAACCTCCATCTGCGCTTCGATCCAACGTTGCGACTCGGGCGGCTCCTCCTTCCTGAAACGCAAACAGGAAGTCGTTTACTCCAAGCCGCCATCTTTAGGGTGAATCAGTTTTTAAAAAGGTCAAATCCCTTCCAACGCGTTTCCAATCAGACTGTTGGTAGCCCCAACAAGTCGTCCCCTTGTTGCCGTGGCAATGCCAGTGGGTTCACCTTTTCAGGTCTGGCATTGGCACACGGCGTAAGACGCGTGCGGGTGTCATCACTATGGAAACCAAATAGTGCGGCTATATTTTTCCCTCTGAAGTCATATTCCTCACCTGTTATGTGCCAGTTATGTGGAGGGGAAACCTGGATGGCATCACTTCCTGATTTTGACCTGAAAGAAGGACGGGAGGCGAGATTAAAGGACTGAACTGGTTCAATAAAGGGGAATAAACGCTAAACTCCACCGATGTCAGATGTTTTTTTTCTCAACAGCAGTTCAGACGAACGAGATTCCAGATTTTCTCATCATTTCCAGCAGATCTACAAATTAATGGAGCCAAAACCTCAAATTTCCAGATCTTACCTTCAAAACGGGAACTCCATCAGGTCAGCGAAGCTGTTCCGTTAAAAATGAAAACATTAGATCAATAAAAAGGATCAGATCACAAAGAGCCTGAAGAAACAGATGAATGCAGCTGCTCAGGTATTCGGATAATTTTCACATCGGGTCAAAGTGAGCTGAGTAGTTTTCATCACTGAAGCTGCTTTAGAGCTAAAGTTTTCCTACAGGGTGAAAATCAGCACAAAACTCTGGTTAAATGTTCTTTAACAAGCCACAGAGAAGCTTTCAAGATGTAAAATCTCATGCAGACCAGATGAAAGAAAAGCTAAAGTTTATTCAATTGGTGTAGGACGCTACACAACTTCAGAAAATGTAAAAATAAATTAGATTTATGCAGTTAAAGGGTTATTTGAGAACAAATTGCCATTGCTCATCTGCATGTGCAAGTCTACATCCTGTACTATTAAAATCAGAACAATTTGTACCCAGCAGTGGGTTGTTAAGACTTTAAGGGTTCATTTTCACCCCTCTAGGAGCTACAGAAGATGCAGATTTAAAAATCCTTACCAGGACATGTTTATGAGTCTTCAGTCCCAGATGTCGGCCACTTTAGATTCACTGCAAGAGGAAAAGAGATTCGATCAGAACGAAGCAAGAATTGTCTCTGCAGGCAAGTTAAAGGTTTGGATGTTTGATCAGGGCTTTGGTGACAAACTGCCATCTGACATTTGAGTCGTCCAGGAGATTAATGGGTGCTAACCCATGTCATCCTTTCAAACAATACGACTTTCATTCTTAAACTAAACAGCGGTAGGATGTGAAGGAAACTTACCCATTAGTGAAGCATTTCTCACAGCTGATGCTTCACATCTGCAACAAAAATATGCAGGTTATTAACTTGCACAAGCTTCTCCTGTTGTCCCAAATGTTACTCTGAGGGCAATCAGATTAAAAGTTGACATCATTATGTTCAGGCATATGCTTGTCATAAAGTGTAATCATCAGATTTACACCTACAGCTTTTATTAAACCTTAAACCTTGTTTCTTTACTCACCTCCAGTAAGTTTCTTAAACATCTCCAGCATTTATGATGTTATTGGGGAACAAATCCTGCAAGAAAAAGCATCTTGTTAGGTAATGTCTTAAACTAAAATATACATTGTTCTGTTTTAGGGCTGGTTCAGATAAATAAGCCTCATCAGAAGAGTCAGGCATATGCTTGTCAGTTATAAAATCACCAGTTTAAGCCTCTAGATTAATGGAAATTTCATCTAAAAAGCAGCTTACCTGCTGGGCTTGAGGCGTTCATCCTCACCGAAGGTGTTGATCATATCTGTGGGAGAAAAGTGAAAAATTAGAATAAACTTCAAACCGAAATAAAAGTCAGGAATAGTCGACATTTGCTGGAGCTATAATTCTACTCAGAATCTGGTAAAGGGGTTTCTTCAAAGGTTGATTCGGTAAGAGAGAGTTCAAAAAGATTCATCACTGCAGCAAACAAGCTCCACCAGAAAGAGACTGAAGGCTGCATGCTTCACTGGTTATTTCACCCCTTCATTTTATTGAACACATGACTGGTTTTCCCTTTCTTATGGGAAGAAGTCCAGTAGTTTTCCACTCATCAGAATGGTCAGCTTCCATTCAGGAGGATTTTTATTGATAAAATCTATTTCTTAGGAATCAACTGGTCCAAACTGGGACATTTAGGACTGGAAATTGGGTGTAATAAATCCTTAATAAAGGACTGAACCACAAACAAAATAAATACGCTGTAGAAAAGGAAATTTGTTGGAAGTCTTTAAGTACCAGATAAAGTAAGAAGGGATGAAATTGTAACAAACATTTGGTGAAGAGGTGAACTAACCCAGAACCACACATGAAGCAACTTGAAGGCTGAATCCCATTTAATCACGTTTCCCATTCAATGTTGTAGTGGGAGGATCAGACAGTACAGCTTTGGAGGCGTTTTAAGTGTTTAAAATATTTCGCAATGATTAAAATCAAAATCCATTCAAAAATACTTTTAATTCAACGACAAATTAAATATGGTAACTCATATCTTCCTGGCATATTATAATAAATCTTAAGAATGTTGCTGTGTGACAGCCTTATTACAGTTTTCACAGGCTAACCACTCAAATTAAAATTAACCATGACCTGGATGCTGCTAATCCATTCCATTTGCTTTTGACACTCATCTTTAGATTTCTGTCTGGCTGTATGGTTAGGAATTCGGGCAGAAAGACTAATCCAGGGATAATAAATAACATTTAAACATAAATGGTGCGTTCTGGTACCACAATGTGTCTATTGTCTGGTTAGTGGTAATAAAAATAACTAAAAAATGGGATTCAGCCAACAATGCTTCCTAGTTAAACGCCACATTAATAGTTACCTTCTTTTGCAAGAAGCCTCAAAATCCAAACCTGGAAATAAAAATAAAAAATTGGATTTCAGTAATAATTAAAACAATAAAAAGCTTGTTCCTGGTGGCTTCATGCTACTCAGAATAATTGAATTAATTGTCTTCAGTGGATTATTCAGTGAGAGAGTTCAATTAGAACATCACTGTAGCATGAGGCAGCAAAACACTCAAGATTAAAAAAAAAAAAAAACTTTATTATGAGTATAAACTCGTGCCATATAAGACGCAGACCTCACCTTTAGCAGTAAACCGTGCGCCATCTCTTCTTTGCTAAAGGACAAGAGCATAAATGTTAGCATGCTAATTAGCATTTTCCCAAGCAGCCAACACGTGACTGGTCCAGGCAGCATGGAGTAAGTTTTTGGAATATACGACTAAAAGGTGAAAAAAAGCAACGTCTCACATCAGAATAATAAAAGTGCAATCACAGTCACTCAGGACAGGTCTGTGAAAATTATCATCATTGAGAGACGATGCAACAACCAGCAGCCGCGCCAAGCGAGCAACGGCCATCGCTTTAATCTAGCTGGAAAATATACAATTTATAGCCGAAGCTTGCGAAAATAACGAAGCAAAGAGTTCAAAAGGACGTTTTGAATTAAGTTTGGAGCATTCAGAGAGCAGGATTAGAACGATTTAAAGGCGGATGGTGGAGGATTGTTCTCAGCTCCTTCGTGCTGCACCGTTGAAAGCAGCGAAGTTTCTGGATTAATTACACCTTAACGCTAACTGCGGGCCGCAGGTATCGGACAGCTGCATTTCCAACTCTATTTTAGATTATTTACGTATAATAACGCAACCATATAAAATAATATTCAGGAGAAGGAGATAATCCGTCTTACCAGCAGCAGAAGGTAGGAGGAAGTGGAAGAAGAATCCGGTGCGTCTGCTTTTTATGTCCGCTGCTTTGGCTCCGCCCACCCCGGAACGTTCAGCGGGAAAACAACTTTATCAGCTTTATTTCTTACATATTAAGAGTAGAGCACGTTAAAGAAAGCGTATTATAGCAAAAGTACCGCATTTCTCTTAAGAAACATATTAACTTGTAAAATACGTTTTAAAGTGGCAAAACTTTATGGATGACGTCACTTCCGTTTCACAAATTTTGATCACAAGGTGGCAGCAGATCCATTCAAAGCGATAACATTTTATGCTTATGCTATTTTTATTTGACACGAATATTTTTTTTGATTCCACAGTAACGATTAAAATAAATTAACCACGTAAAAAAAAGAATAGGCTACATTAAAAAAAAAATCACTCGTTTTTTCAGTTCCTCAGAAAAAAAAGAACGTGTGCAGCAGAAATGTACATATTCTGCAATCTGCATATATTTTTGCAAGATTTACAAATGCAATTGAAGTAACTCAACATTACCACCGACAAACCTATACAACCAACCGTTGACGTTCCACCCAGGTCTGCGTGGCCGAAGCGGCGCCACAAAAAAATATGCCCTAAATCATGAAACGATTTTTTTTTTTTCATTGCGTTTTTGCATGTCTGATCAACACAAACAGGCACCCCGCTGTACAAACAACTCTCCACTTTATGGAGTGGAGAGTGCTAACAACTCTCCACTCCATAAAGTGGAGAGTTGTTAGCACTGTTGCTGCAGGGAAAAGGTCTTGTGTGTATGTTTGGAGCTTGTTTGCATAAATTTTGCATGTTTTGCCTATTTAGTTTCTTTCTGGGCATTCCAGCTTCCTTCCATCATCCAAAAGTTGGTTGGTCACTCTAAATGACCAATCAGCCATTGATTGTTGAACACTGACAAACTTAGCATTAAGCTGTTGAGATGTAGTATGCACAGTATTTTTATGTTTGCACTAAATTAACTCACTGCTACTTACATTTCAAAACAGGATCAGCAGACTTTGGTTGTAGATCCAGGATTTCCTTTTCAGAGATTAAATTATGCTTGCACAAAACCTGTTGCTGGATTTGTTATGTTTGCATAAGATAAGTCATTTTTATTTGAGAATAGGTATCAGTCATGCTGCATGTAGAACAACAACAACAGGAGGATTGTTTTGGTCTAAATCTGATTCATGTGGGGAAAAAAAACAGTCTTTAGTTAGAAATATGCAGTTCTTCCACTATGGACATACAGTGTCCAGCACAATGATTGGCACCTTGTTAGAGATGTATAAAAACCCTTAAGATAGTTTTTGGCTTGTTTGTTTTCTGCTTTTAAAAAAAAAAATTATGAATTTTCATCTTAAAATTTGAGGGAAATCAAACTTTAATTCAACCTGATTATCAAAAAACACTGCCACGGTTATTGAGTAACCTGAGATGTGTTTTGTAATTTGTAGTGAATTGCTCTATTCCTTAAAGGATATACAGGACATGTTTTTAAGTAAACTTAGTCATTAGAAGTGTTCTTTTATGACACGTTTTAGAATCTTAATCACTAAATACATAAAAATGCGTATAACATTAATAATTAAGGCAAAAACTTGAAAAGTTCTTAAAAATTTATTGCAAATACAGTTTATTTATACAAAAATCAATCGTCAACAGCTCTTAAACACACACTGAAGGACACCAGGGTTGTATTAGTCCCAAACACAAAATAAATCTTAAATATTAAAATATATTTAAAATAATTATTTACAAAGCATTTTGTATAATTTACACACAACTCCTGTAGATATAAATGTGTTGTATAATAATATTTTAATTAATTTCACATGGAAATAAATATATAAGATAAACATTGCCACTTTCTGTGCAAAAAACACAAAGAAATACACAGTTGCTCAAATTGTTGTCTTTTACATTAAGTTGTAATTTGTCCATTCAGGTTTCTACAACCTTCATCAGAACAAAATAATAGCAAAAAAAAAGTTGTAGTTGATGTTTTTCTGTGCTGGCATGTAGGTGTTTAAATATGTTTCTATAAATACTGTTAATCAGATGCAGTGAGTGTGGAGATGAGTCAGAAACATGTGTAAAGTGGTTGTGTGGGTTTGGGTGTGTTTCCAGACTCCTTAACGTCAGCTGATCCCTGATCAGCCTTAACTAAAAATTTCCCAAACAAAAACTCCACCGATCATTCATCAGTTCCTTTAGCAGTTACACATCAACACATGAGCGGTTTCATCATGCCAACCCAAAGGAAACAAAACTTCATGCTCCTGACGGTGAGTTAAATATATAACCAAAAAAAGATTTTCTCACTCTTTAGAATAAAGTAGAAAATTAAAGGAGCAGCTCAGTCACAAATGTTAAGACTTCAATGCAAAATAAGGCTGCACTGAGCAATTAAGACTCGGTAACAAACATCAATAATTATTGCTTATGTGACCTAATCTAAGGTCCTGTAAATGTCAGGGTTGAAGCTCCGGCCCTGACTTCATTATGTTGGATTTAAAAAAAGTCTCTAATGAAACTCAGCCAGCACAGACGAGTGCAGGTTCTTCTTCTTCAGCGAAGGCGAGGTCGATGTTGGCGAGGAGGCCGTCACAGGAGTGAGCGTGACGCTGTAGAGGTTGGTGATGAAGGCCTCCCAGCCGCGACGAAGCGCCCGGTCAAACGCCTGAAGGAAAAGAAGATAATTACGCATAAATTAAACACGGAGATTAGTCCTGCTTTAGTTACTCTGGATTATATTTTAATGTTTTCTTTTATGCTTTTTACTGCAAGATTGTTCATATTTCTCATGGCATTTTGTTCTGGTCACCTGTAGCGTTCGCTGGAAACTAAAATTTCCCTGTTAGGAGCACAAGCTGCCTATTGTTTCTATGTCACTCTTTTCTAGGAAAGGAAAGTAACTAGGAAATAAAGTCTGATACGAGTGGGAATATTTACATTTCAGGGACTTTTACCAGCAGGAGCTTCAATAGAACCAACAGTGGTGAAAAGGATCAGGAGACGTCTCAATAATATGGCTCTTCCCAATTATTTCCAAGGTCTGGAAAAGTTAAAGCAGTGTTTCAAAGAATCTTTGTTCAGTGTAGAATATCCCAGTTCACACACGAACAATTTAGACATTTAGATTTTGAGCTGGTGATCAAATGTGGCTTTGATACCTTAAATAAAAAAGAGGAAGATCTGCTTGGAGGGTTTCCAATGAATAATTTGAAAAAACAGAATAACTCTGCGCCTGAGATACATCCAATAATAATATAAAAAACCACGAAAGCCTAAGTGTAAAGTTGTCAGGCAGTGGAGAAGGGGCAGCTGGTGGTCTTCAGAAGATATTTGTCCAAAAAGAGGTTTTCTCAAGGCACAACACCTATTAAATCCTTTAATGCAGAAGTACAACAGTGTTTTGTAATCTAGTCTGAAAGATTTCCGGAGAGTCAGATGTGATTCATGGGGCTTGGGTCAGTGGAAAAACTTCATATTTGGCCATTTTCAAGCTGAAAAAGTCCTAATCTGGTGGTAAAGGGGGTCTGACTGTGAGAATTATCCTGGTGGATTAACATCAGAGGAATGTTTTCACTCCGTTGGTTTGATAGGAAAGCTCTCGTTTCAGTCCACTGATCAAAGAACGAGACACCGGAGACTCAGGAATGCCACCTCGGAGTGAGCGCGTCTCAGTCGGAGCAGAAAATCTCTACGACATGTGAGGATGGTAAAAGTACACGTTTTGCATCGCCTGCTGACCTTTGTCCCCTGGTTTAATTTTTATGACCCATTAAGGGTGAGGTAAAGGAAAAAAATGCAATTACTGTGTTGGTGATATGCGCCAGTGGCTGCTGTACTTTGTCCCATGTGGTGATGTACTATTAAGGTGATATGAAGGGTTTCCTTGGTGATTAATAACCAATGATGAGCCAGAACTTTGCCCTCTTGTTCCACATGCTCGGTTACATAACCTTTAAGGGGATTAAAGTTTAACCAAGTGGCATAAATGTGGAATTTGTCTGACATCTTAATCCGGCAGAAACAAAGTCTCACCTTGCGATAATTCTTCCTCTTCACCATTTTCATCCCTTCCTCTTGCTCCTTCTTCATCTTCCTCTCTTCCTCTGACTCTTCCTCCTCTTCTTCTCTCCCTCTCTTGTTGTCTCGGATCAGAACCCGGTCATCAGCAAACTCCCGAACTTGGAAGTGAACAAGGCCAGGCTCCTTCACCGTTTCTTCCTCCGTCTTTACCTTCATCTTGTCTTCCAGAACCTCCGGGCTGGACTTCTCGTTTTGGGTTTGGTCCTCTTCAGCCTTTTCGTCCTTCTGCTTCCTCCTGGTGCTTCTTCTCCACCTGCTGCTGAGGCGGCTTGGCTTTCTTTGCAGGAGAGTCTCTCCGTCGTCCTCAATCGCCCCAAACCCCTCCACGTCTTCGTCTGCCAACGTGTTGGGTCCCATTGTGGAGGAGGAACTGCCATCTTTGACCTCAGCCTCAACGTTACCACCGTTTACTTCACACACGTCGTCTGTGGCAGGCTCGGGTTCATCAAGGCGGCCGTAGAAGCCGCTGGATTTATCAAGGAATTTGGGGGCCCGGATGGAGCTTCGAGTTGAGGTTTTCCTCGAATTTCTGCCGATTGTCATCTTGTCTTTGCTTTCTTCTTAAACACTTTGTTTTTCCTGAAACAGAAAAGACATGACAGATTAAGAGATTAACACCGTTACATAATCCTTCCGCATTCTTTAGAGATTATCTATTATGCTTCCTTGAACAGGGTAGGATATATATATAGAACATGCTCATTACATTTTTTGCACAAAATCATTCTTAGATAATGAGATTTTAGTCTGGTCACTTCTGCCTATTTTGGTGACTAAACACAAAGTCCCAGAGACCCTAAAAACATTTTCCTCCCCAACTCTCGAATGTGAAAATCGCTACAAATTTATGTGCAATTATACAACTGTACATCTTTGAAAAGAACAAGTGGAGCCTGCTGCACAACCAACAAGAATGCAGCCGTTTTTAAGCCCTTTTACTGTTTTTAGACCGAAATGGAAGTACATTGCACAAAAATGTGAATTTTTCATAGCAGGTCCCCTTTAAATTAAAATGTTCTTGACCTTCAATCAGCTCAGGTCACTCTCAAAGGATCTGATGCTAAGAAGAGATAAAACTGAAAAGTCAGTACTGTGAAAGATTATTACCGGATAATTCTGCTACAGATTCCAGCTTCGTTGGTACAGATTGTGTGAAACTCTGCAGGTTTATCAGTGTAGATCAGCTGCTGTGGATTGTATTTACTGTAGAAGATCAATGCCAGTGTTATCAGGGTTGTCATTGAGTCGGATGTCAAAACCAAAGGCACATTGTTCTGACAGATAAATACAAACACGGACAGTTCGACTTTGATATCCAGCTCTCTTGCATATTGGCAAACTAGCAACCACAATCACTAACTTCAAACTAAAAGGCAAAGTTGAAGTCAGGACACTTTTAGTATGACTCACAAGTTACTAATAGTCAGGATATGATATTATCTAAAGCAAAATACCATGACGTCTTAGCAGGTTTGGTCTTTATTTTAATTGGGCAAAATAAAATAAACTTAACTGTCTGTCTGACAAAGTTACTTTAATTTTTAGGGTGTGGTTTAGGTTTTAGCATCATGGTCCATGTAGGAGCCTTAAACAGGAGCAACTCATGAAGAATTTGATTCATCAAAGTGTGAATCAGTCTCATGTTTTGACTGCAGCTGGGAGGGACTGCAAGGAGATGACCTGGTTGCCTGTGAGTGCTTCAGGAAAGGGACGGCCCCCACAGGTAAAATCCACTGTTGAGAAAAGTAAAAATGACCAAAAACCTCAAACACTGGAAACAAGAGTTTAAGATTATAAACACTGTCACTAGATTTTGATGATGTTCTCTTTTCTTTTTTGTAAAGAGTCTGTTTCAGTACTAGCTAAATATATCAATAAAGTTTGTAAAGCTTCTAAATATGTGGTGTTAATACATCCGGGAATAGCTTCAAACCCACTTTTATTGTGTTTACAGTCTTAAAATCCAGTGGAATTAGCTAGCTGAACTAATCTGTGAACATGCTAACTACTATTAGCTTTCCAAGCTAACAACAATCTCTGCATTTTGTAACTATATGTTCACTAAAACAGGCTGTACAGAATGTGTGAAAGATTTAATGATTGTCAGATGAAAATGAAAATGGTTTAGTGCAAATATCACGTTTTAAGCGAGGCAGCCATGTTGGATTTTGAGGTCAAGATCAGTGAGAAACCTTTGAATTTCTCATGTGGAAAGAAACTTACCAAATGTTATCTTACTGTGTGATGGTTTCTATCACACTACACCAGTGGTATACAAAGTTTGGTCCAATATTTGTCACCTTTTAATGCTTGACTACATAAAACAGAGATGTGCACTGTTGCTAAGAGTTGTTAGCAGTGTCACTGACTAAAGTCAAAGAGGAAATGTTCTTTCATCTGGAACAACATAAATTTCTTAAACGTATCAGCAGTTGGAGTGAATGCCAAACATGTTTCCCCATGTTTTTTTGTTTTCTTCCGTGCTCCTATTTTGGGATTAAACCAGATGAACCGTCAACCACAGCGGATCAGAGGCAGAAGCACTTTGCATGCAATGACACCGAGCACCACCGATGTTCTTCTGCCCAACACAAACCAAGTACTGGAAAAGTTGGTCTTTGTAAAAAAAACACATTTAAAAGAAGCATAATATCTGTTTTAAATAGATGTTACTTTGATGGTAAATTATCCTCCTTCACAGGACGCCCATTTTGAATCTAAACAAAACATCTCAATGTAAGTTTTTCTTTTTTTAACCTAATTTGACTTTATTATTATTATTTCCTGGTTTTGATAAGTCAGCATTTTTTTTAACTGGATAGCTGTAAAATTAACATTGAAATGTAGCTTAGCTGTTTTATTTCAGTCACCATTTAGGTTTTTAAGTTTTCTAGAACTTAAAGGGGAAAAAATCCTAAACTTCATAAATAAAATGTGGTAATTTACATCTTTTTAAGATCAATTTTCATGATAAGTACAACTGCTGGTAGCAGAAATAAATCATTCTGGATATAGAATAACTAATTAATAACAGCTGAACTGAATTAATATAAAAATAAAAAGTATAGTAAAGTCTTACCTGCTGTGGTCCGGAGTCCTTTTCCTGTTCTGTGTGTGGATGACTAAGGACGGCTCCCTTAAACGCACTATAAGCTCCGCCCCAAAGTGACGTCATTAATGAGCTGAGCTGAACCAGCAGCAGCAAAAAAAAACAAAAAAAACGTTCCTATCAGAGACTCTGTGTCTGTACTGTTCAGACACACGTTCTCTTTAAGCTCTAAAAGTAAAAAACAAAAGTTCTGCACTAAAAACTAAAACACAAACTAAGCTTGTCTAAAGAAAGTTTTACGTTCAAACTCTTTAAGGTCTAAAATATGCAGCGATTTATCTCTGCACCTTTTGCAGGCTTCCTGTTATCAGTGAATAGCAGTGATAATGTTGAAGCTGAACAGCTGTCAGCAATAAATTAAATATCTCAAAGGTTGATCAACCAGTTACCTTTAACCCACTTTACATCAAACTACAGGCTGGGGAATCTGGCTAAAAACTAAAATATCTGATTGTTTTGTAAGAGATATTTTTTCTAAGAAAAAAAAAATACAGAAAATATGTGAAGTGTACATCAGAGTATTCGGGAACTAGAACTTTGTGTTTAATTCCAAGAATATACAGTTTATCAGCAGAATAAAGACAACTTTACAGAGAAAAAGTCTTAAAATTACGACAAAAATAATTATTTTATTGAGAAAAAAAATCATGCTCTGGAGTGACCAATCAGTTGTGAAGATGTTTCTTTCAAATAGTTGCACAATCGTTTCAAAGTCCTGATACTGATAATAATTTGATGCATATACATTAAAAGATTAAATATTTCCGAAGTAAAACTTAACATGAGTTCTCATAAAATTAGTACTTTATTCTCCTAATATTATCACTTTGTTCTTGTATTATTTTGACGCTATTGTCGTACAAGCATCGTCTAAAGAAAAACAAAACAAAAAATCTTAACTTTCCCCAAATATCGTTGTAGAGTTGAGTCCAAAGTTCAAATAGATAAAAGCTGTGAAAACAAGATGGCGGCATTGGGCGTGCTGATGTCACTCTGAACTGTAGATATTGTGGAAAAAACATAATCCAGATTTTCCAAACATTTAATTTTCAAAAAACAAACATTTTATTAATCAATAAAATCCATAAATCAAACAATATTTGATGTCTTTATGATTCATGGAAACTATAATTAAAGTGATTTTAAAGACTGAACAATTGAATTATTTGAACCAGTTAACTATAAATTAGTCACCTGAACTGTGCAGGTTCCCAACAGACATGATTTATTGGCTGTTATTCTAACTTGTTCACATATATAAATCAGAAGTAATAAAAAATGAAGTCCCATAATCCAATAGTCCAATAAAGCCGTTGTTCTCTTTACGACTTAATTAGCTTCATATTGTTGCTGTAGAGTAAATTTCTTCTTTATGACTTTACTTCAGTCCATCCAGGTTGGCAAATATTTGTTTCTGATGATTCGTTGCTGAGCAACAGGCCTTCAACCTGTGGCTCATGATAAATGAGACTCGTGGCAAAGAAACTGCAATGGTGTATTATCAACTTCTGTCTACAAACTCAGAAAGTTTTAGATTAAGCTCAAATTTTTAATAAAAACCAAAACAGAACAAAAACAAGAAAAAAGTGGAAAATTTTTGAGTTTGAAAAGCTGTCAATTGTTGACTTTTGGAAGTCAGAAAATTGAAAAATTGAACATTTTGAACTTTTTTGGGAGGGCAAGGGTCAGAAATTTCCAAGGTTTTTCCTAGAAAGAGTTTTTTTGGTGGAGATTTACTACTACTTTTTTAAATCTGCAATAACCATAATATGCCTTTGTAAAATGTTTTAAATATGCACTTAAAAACAAATACTGGGTTAAGCAGTTTTTTTCTCATTTAATAAACTGACTTCCAGTTACAGAATGAGACTAAAAATAGCAGTAATACTGTTTTAAATCTATTTTTGTCATTATGTTGTAAATCATGTTCTTTTTTTCATTTTCATTTCCCATAAGTTTCAACATCCCACAGAAGGAAATATATCCATCGTCTTTTCTGCAAAGCTTCTTTGTTTTTCCTTATTTTAAAACCTAAAAAGAGAAATAAAATGTGATTCTTTAAAAATCACGACACGTTTTCTTAAATAAATCTCAAAAATATTAATTTTCTTTTTTTAAGTTCATGCAGCATTTGTGGTTATAAACAAATCTTATTTAGCTGGACTGACAGCAAATATGGCCGAAGCGCCTAATCATTGTTTTATCTTATCATTACATTGACTACTTGCCAAGTACAAGATGAGATATGAAACCTTTCTGATTACATAATAATGTCTGAATGCACGTATCTTTCAAATGGTTTCCTCAAACCAGAAGTTGCATTCTTGATCTATTTCTGTTCTGGATCAGATTTGCTCCAGAACTGACTGTCCCTTTTCTAGTAGAAAATATTTGTCCGTCTTCATTCCAGTTACTACTTTGGTGACTAAACACAAATACAAATAATTTATTAACCAAATATTTTGTAGGTCAATAAAATGTTTTTAGTTTTTATTCCCAGTTGACCAGCAAACACTGTTGGGGTTTTCATTTCTAACAAGAGCATTCCTCTGATATTAAACTTCTGTTTGGAGAGTAAATAGTGAGTTTGGGACGGATGCGTGAGTTACAACAGAGTAGCAGAGATACTGCAGACAGAGAAAAAAAATATATATATATATTATTTTCACATTAGTGTCAGAAAGTTTCAACAAAAACTGGGACATTTTTTAGTTTGAAAAGTCAAAAACTGACTATATATAAGTTAATCTCAAATTAATCTCAGAAATTTTCCAGAGAAAACAAATTTGAGAAATCTAGAAAAAATATCTGAAAGATCTAGACAAATCTCAGTTTAATATTTTTAAGAACTAAAGAAAGTTCTGAGTTTGAAAAGTCAAAAATTTGCTAGTAAAAATTCAGAACATTTCAATTAATGTCAGAATTTTTTTAGAAACAAATTGGGAATTTCAGAGTTTATTTTCTAGAAAAAAATCTGAACTTTTCAAGCGTCAGAGATTTTCTAGAATTTTTGTTTAAATCTTTTAGTTTGAAGTGTCAAAAGGTTTCATCGAAGAAATTCACAAATTTTGAGGTTAATCTCATAAATACTCTAGAAATAACTTGGAAATCTGAGTGTCCCAAATTTTTTTCCAGAAATCACACATTTTTAACTTTGCAAATTCAGATATTTCCAAGTTTACTTTCTAGAAATTTTCTGAAATTAATCTAAAAATGTCAGATTTTCTCTAGAAAACGTTTGACTTTCAGAGCTTATAAATGCCCTTGGTGTTTCTAGAAGATTTCTAAGACGAATCTAAATATTTCTGAATTTTTGGCAGAAATGTATTCCTCTTTACTTTTCCTGCCTAAAGGTCCTGTTACGCTGTTGCAGGTAGATGATTAGCTGTGTGTGAACCAAGATCCCAGTTCCTGCTTCTCAGACATGCATGTAGAAGCATGAGGAGTTGATGACATCATCAGCTGTTGTTCTGTTAAACCCTGAAAGCTTGACACTGAGTTTGTCTGCACAGAAAGCATTAAAATGAGAGTGAATCATTGTGGATCTAACAGAGTTACGACCTCAGTTCCTCTTACTCACATCCCAAATGGTGTGTGTGTCTCTTCTCACTCCATATACGGTCGCGGAGCGGAGACTTCCCCACTCAGAAGGCGTAGCAGCTGTCAGTCAGCTGAGGTTAGAGGATGATGATGGATTATGCTGGAGGACGCTGCCATGAGGCAGAAACAGGTGAGGATGATTAAATCTGCAGCTCATCAAACAGCTGAAAGCCAGAATGATCGTTCAGGTGCAGACTGAACCGATGAAAGTCAGACAGGTGAGAGGTGTGACTAAGAAAAGTCCTCCTGAAAGTGAAGAGCGTCGCCTGACAGGCTCAGACGAAAACTGAGGCACCGATGACAAACATGGCAACATGTTTGTGAATATCAACGCAAAACTAAAGCAGACCCTGTCAGATTTTGACCAGGAATAAACAAACTTCTGGGCGTTGGATCAATTATTGGCCAGTAAATCAGTAAATTGGTGATTTTTGCCTTATTTTTGATTTATTTTTCCTATAAATTTCTTTTACTTATATGAGATTTGGATTCTTTTGCAAGACAGAAACATAATTATTCCAATAGTTCATTGGCACAAACCACTTTTAAAAGCTTGAAAAAGCTTTCCATAACTTTTTCAAAGGGTTGAGGTCAGTTCACTCTCATTCCCAGAACCACAGTGAGGCTCAGCGTACTGCCAGCGTTTCAGAAATACAAATGAATAGAAGCAAATAAAAAGTAAAGAAGCATAACATGAATAAATGTGATCAATAAGGCATGAGCATAATGCTGATATGCAGCTTTTACCAAATTATATATTAAAAAAATAAATAATAAAAAATGTCCTAACCATTCAGTTGTGTAAGTATTCAAAATATATTGCGATAATGTTTTTAAAAAGAAGCAATGAATTAATTTAATTTCTAACATTATTCTGAGTGCGGAGAACCAGCAGGTGTCTTTGAACACATTCTGGAAAGATCTTTGATATTTAATAAAATATTGACTGGTTTATTTCATTTGTAAAAAACAAAAATTAAGGATCAGAAAATATTTTCCTGTAATAAAGTAGACGATTCAGGAATTTGATTGACGTGAGAGTGAGACCTCCTGTTTGTATACAAGTGTTGTCATTTTAAGTTAATCTTAAAAATGCTTCATTTATCCAAAAAGGAAATTAAATGTTGTCATTCGCTGCTGGTCATTGTTTTGTTTTAGAGTCACTAGATTTATGGCAGATGGCTTCATTAATAAAGGACTGCCAGCACTCCAGTCTGGCCCCGCCCCTCAGAACATTTGGCTCCGCCCATTTTATTTGGTGGTGGGGCTACGACACACATTAATGACCAGATGAATCGCTGATCTGTCGTTGTTGCAGAAACACGACCAGTGTGACTGCGCCACACTGATAAAATAATATATCTATTATAAAGAGATAATTATAATTTTATTATCTCATTATTTTAATATGACGATTTTCTCATTTTAGAAAGATAATTATAATATTACTATAGTATGAGAATACCTCATAGTATATAATTATATAGCATCTCAATATACTATTTTGAGTATCTCAATTGAGATAATCATTATAATATTATCTCATAATATTATAATGAGATACTATCTCAATACACTAATGATAGTGTCTCATTATAATATTATTAGTATCTCATTATAATGTTGAGTATCTCAATATTTGAGATTGAGATAGTATATATAGTATATATATATAGTATATAATTATCTCATTATTATGAGATAATAATTATCTCTCTATATTGAGATATAGTATCTCAATATATCTCATAGAGATATATTGATGTCATATAGTATATGAGATACTATACTGAGATATAGTATCTCAATATAGATATAGTAAATTGAGATAGTATATCTCAGTATACTATCTCAGTGTATTGAGATATTATCTCAGTATATTGAGATACTATTTCAATAACCTCATTATAATGAGATAATTATAATCTTCTTATAATTATTACATTATAGTGAGGTTATTATAATCTCATTGTGAGATAATTATAATGATCTAACTACTAAACATGAACAAGTTTAAAATGAATTAACTATGAAGTTTAAAATTACCTAACTACTAAGTTTAAAATGAACTAACTACTAAAATATAAAAAGACCTAAGTACTAATTTTAAAATTACCTAACTATGAACTAAGTTTAAAATTAAAAATCTTTAATAAATCTCTGGCACAATGTCTTCCAGAGATATGATCTCTTCTGGAGGAACAAAGGGCTCGACGGCTGTAACTTCGTCACACTTTACCTCTGGTTCCTCCTTCTGTTCTTGAAAATCTTCAATAAACTGAATCTCTAGTACAATGTCTTCCAGGCATTCCAGGCATTCCAATGTCTTCCAGGCATTCCAGGCATGTCTTCAGAAGGATTAAGGGGCTCAACAGGAGAAACCTCATCAAACTGTACCTCTGGTTCCTCCTTCTGTTCTTGAAAATCTTCAATAAATCTCTAGTACAATGTCTTCCACATATATTATGTTTGACGCATCTTCAGGAGGACCAAAGGACTCAACGGGAGAAACCTCATCAAACTTTACCTCTGGTTCCTCCTTCTGTTCTTGAAAATCTTCAATAAATCTCTAGTACAATGTCTTCCACATATATTATGTTTGACGCATCTTCAGGAGGACCAAAGGACTCAACGGGAGAAACCTCATCAATCTTTACCTCTGGTTCCTCTTTCTCCATCTGAAAATCTTCAATTATTGGGATCTCTGTAACAAAGTTTTTCAGATCTGCGATGTTTGACGCATCCTCCGGCGGAACAAAGGGCTCAACACCTGAAATTGTATCTACCTTTGGCCCCTGTTTCTCTTTCTGCATCTGAAAATCTTTAATAAATTGGATGTGTGGAATAAAATATTCTAGATCTACGATGTCTGAATCATCGTCAGGCGGCACGAAGGACTCAATGGCTGAAATATCATGAAATCTGATCTGTGGTTCCTCTTCCAGCACTTGAAAAGCTTCACTTAACGGGATCTGTGTCACTAAGTTTTCCAGATCTGCGATATCTGACACGTCTTCAGGAATTAGGGGCTCAACGGGAGACAACCTCCTCGAACTTTGGCTCTGGTTCCTCTTCCTGCTCCCTAAAAGCTTCAATAAATCTGATTTATGGTACAAAATACTCTTCCTCTACAACAGAATCTTGAAATATCTTCCAGTGTACAACATGGATGCTCTCCGTTGGTTTGTCTTGATTCGGATAGGTTTGGGGTACGTCCGGTGGTGCAACCTTCGCAGAATATTTTCGAGCAAATCTTACGAAAAACTTCTTGATGTTCCCCATCATAATGTTGAGCTTTGATTTCGGCTCAGCAGTTTTCATGTTTTCCGTCTCTTTTTCACCGTTTACAGGCTCTATGACCACAGTCTCCAGGGCTTCGATGGTTACAGTCTCTATCGGTGTAGAACTGCTGGACATGATTCCTGTATGTTTAGCTGCTAAATTAACTAGAATGAGAAGAGATCTGGGCTTTACGACAAACAAGTGCATAGTGAGGATGGAGATAAAGAATGAGCAACTATAGACCCTGCCTATAACCTGAAAACTGGAAACAACTGGGAGAAATCACTAGGAAGATCAGGTCAACGAGGAACACAGAGACTAGCTCTAGGAGGCTCAGAGGTACCGTTGCTGACTAACACTCAGGCACCGAAGTACTGGCAGTCAGCTCCTCTTGAACCTGCCGCTGATGAGCTGATCAGACTCAGGTACACTAGTGACGTCACTCACGCCCTCCGGTAGCATGAACCTGGCGCCATCTTGTGGTCGAAGATGAACAGCGTGCACAGAAAAGCCCACAAAAAACCCCAAAGAGCCCCGGAACATAACAGTTTCATTTCTCACGGCTTATAATTTGTCTTCATGGATGCAGCTGCATCTTCATTTTCCTCTGGTTGGGACCAAAATAGGAAGAAACTATTTCATTTGTCCTTTGCACGGTAACTATGAATGGCGGTTTATTGATTTCCATGAAACATATAAATTGTAGGAAAATCCTGCTCTGGTGTCCTTATTGTTCACCAAGTTGGTCTCATTTAGAGAGACTCTGCTTACTGAGAGCTGGTGCTGATTTTACCGTGAATAAAACCGCTTTATTATCGTTAGTTAGTAATATCGATGTTTCAAGCATCACCTGCATTGAATCATTTCGGCTCATTAAGACAGAGAGAGATGCGAGTTAGAATAACTGATTCTATCAGGCTGTGATAAACAGTAAACTGACTGACGACATGCTAAAGCTAATGCTAAACCTGTTCGTTCAGCAGGACCCATAAATACAAACCTGTGTGTGATGGTCCGTCGCTGTTCTGAGGTTCCGGTCGGGTTCAGGGCTACATCAGCCTTCCGGACCTCTCATGTTTTCTCAGGTCAGAAGTTCTGCTTTGTCCGGTAGTTAAAAAAATAATAAAATAACTGTTACTCACAGCTGTGATGGTTTGAAATCCGGTTATTTCAGTAGGCTGATTTGGCTGAAGCAGTAGTCAGATTCAACCAACAGGGGGAGTCTGGTGCTTGCGCTAGCTATAGTTTAGGGCACCGGAAGTTCCTCCTTTGAGCAGAAGAGCCGAGTCCGGCTCTTTTATTAAAATACTCCCCTTCTTCACGTATGAATCTAAACATATGTACACACCTGTAGATTGTAAATTAGTTTATTAACTATCAGAAAGCTGTTAGTTTTTTTCGACGCTCCGAATGTTAACAAATTCCGTTGTTAACTCTATTGTTAGCGCCGTTGCTAAGATACCGCTGTCTCGACGTGCCGTTGCTAAGATACCGCTGTCTCAACATTGATATTGTGTGTGTTTGTAAGCTACATTGAGATAGTAATAATCGCTGGAGCAGAAGCACGGTGTCCGGCTCTTTTATTAAAATACTCCCCTTCTTCACGGCATTTACAGCGACTTGACTTGAGGCTACACCTGCAAATTATGGCCATTAGATAGTAAATAAATAAAAATTTGAGATTAATCTCAGACGTTTTGTAGAAAAAAAATATGGAGTTTCAGAAATCAAAACTTTTCAACTTTTGAAAATTAAATGAAAAAAACAACACTGCTTAAACCATCACTTATTATTAAATGTATCCATAAAATATATGTTGATTGATGGTGTATCAGGGTCATGGTAGAAAGAAATTCAGAAATGTTTTGATTACACTTGGAAATTTTGTAGAACAGCCTGAAAAGTAAAATAAAAAACTTGCTAGAAAAAAACAGAAATTTTGAGAAATTTGATATTTTCTATTAAAAATATTGACATTTCTGAATTTTTCCCCTAAAAATCCAAAATTGCCAACTTTTGCAAATTTTCTTAGTTTCAAAAGTCAACCTTTTTTTTTCTTACTTTTCCATCTTAGAAATTTCCAACTTTTTTTCTAGAAAATTTCTGTGATTAATTAAATATTTCATAATTTTTTAGCTGAATTTTACTCCTTTCTTCTGTCTACAATGCTGTTTTGGAAATGATACCCATATTTCTTTTTTATTAGAGGCCGACAGTTTGGGAAAGATGGTTGAAACTGGGGCACATTTGGTCATTTCAACATGACAATGATCAAAAACACTTAAAAATTGTCTCTGGAACGTCTAACATTAAGCTTGTCTTATACCTGGATGATGCGGTGAGGCTTTTTATTAATTTATTTTGTGTTTAAATGATTATCAACTATGTTCTCCCTCAGGGGCGATTCTAGGATCTGACCTTTAGGGATGCTTAGCCCCCAGCAGGGCTAAGGACCAAGAGAAGTTATTCGTTGGTGCATTTTTCTAAACGTCACTGCTTATTTACATACATTCACATAAGAAATTTAATAGTTTTGTCCAACTAAAACTGTTAATAACAACATACAGGTCTGGAAAAAATTAAGAGACCTCTGCACTGAACCCCATTGAAAACCCCCTGGTTATTCCACCAAATATTGATTTCTGAACTCTTCCTGAGCTAAAACATTAGTTTTGTTGTTTCTAAATGAATCTAAACTTGTTTTCTTTGCATTATTCAAGGTCTGAAAGCAGTGCATCTTTTTTTATTATTATTTTAACCTTTTCTCATTTTCTGAAAATAAATTCTAAGTTTTTGCTTGGAATTTCAGAGACATGTTGTCAGTAGTTCAACAATCTTCATTTTACTTAAACATGTAAAGAGTATATAAAGAGTAAAATCTGAGGACTGATCATTTTTTCCAGAGCTGTATATATATGAAACAGAATCAGACAACATCATACCTCCCAACATCTGCTAACATTAATGAGACACATGCAGCTGTGGAGTCACACAGTCCGAGTGGGGTCTGCTCCCCTGCAGATTAAAATACAATCTACTCAAAACTATGCATGGGGCGTGCTGTGGTGGCGCAGGGGGTTAGCACGCCCCACACCTGGAGGCCCTGGTCCTCAACGCAGACGTCGCGGGCTCGACCCCTGCTGCATGCCCCCCCCCTTGGAAAATGCGAGCCACCAGCGCTGCAAAAAAACTCTTTGGAGAAAAAAATGAAAAAAAAAAAAAAAAACCTGCATTTCCAGTCATTTGAAGAGCATTTTACTATTTTCATGGGATTAATAAACCTTACAAGAGTTTATTATCAATATAGAAGTTCAGGTTAAGAACTAGTTCTTATTCAAAATCAGTATTTATAGTTTTTGAATTTTGATTTCCTTTGGTCAGGACAGGGATTGAACCCATGACATTGGCGTTTTTAGCACCACACTCTGACCATCTGAGCTAACCGACCATACATAATGTTGAGCTTTCATTGATCTAAGAGAAACTTACATGATTTTAACAAACCTGCTGATATTTTTAAAAATTCATACTTTTTAATTTTCCAGCCTTATTCTTCTTTGATGTGTTGATTTCAGATTTCATTTGGCCAGTATGGGGACTGAACCCATGACCTTGGCATTATGAGTACCAAGTTCTGACCAGCTGAGCGAACCGGCCATACGTTGAATTCACGATTTAAGAAACACTTACATGATCTTAACACAATAAAATTGAACTTTAGATTTAAATAGGCCAGAATGGTAATTGAACCCATGACCTTAGCATTATAGCTCTGACCATCTGTGTTGATTTTCTGAAAACTTTGCATTTTATTTGACAAGTTTGGGTTTTAAATCCTTTTCCAGGCATTTTTACACTTTAGATTTCAGTTTGTTAGCATGAGGGTTGAACCCGCGACCTCGGAGTTATTAGCGCCATGCTCTGACCAGCTGAGCGGAACTAAGCTGGTCAGAGCTTAGAGTTTTCATGCATTAAAAAATATTCCATTTTTTTCCAAAGCAAGTGTTGATTTAATTTTCAAGCAATTCTTTTTTATTTTGAAGTAGTGATTTTATTTTTAATAAAATTTTATTTTTGAGACATTTTTAATTTTGAAGTGCTGATTATGTTTCAGAGCCATTTATTATTTTTGAAGGGTTGAGCTTGTTTTTGAGCCATTTTTATTTTGAGGTTTTGATTTTATATTGTTTGTTTTATTTTGAAGTTTTGTGAAACACTTCAGATTTCAGTTTGTTTAAACCTAGGAGTTATTAGAACCACGCTTTAGACTTCAGATGTCCAGCTGGGGATCGATCCGATTTAGATCAGGATTTGTATACGGCGCTCTTACCGGCTGAGCTAACCTACCGTACGTAGTAATGCGGTTCCTCTCCTGACCCACTTTGTCTCGTACAGAGCAGCAAACTGCGCCACGACGGGCACATTGTTTTTGTCGATCGATGTACACCGTATCTATCCTCACTGAAATTGTTCATGTTTTCACTCACGTCTGTACTTTTCAAAGCGTTTTTTCTTCTAAGGACATGGAATCGGGTAGAGGAAGACTTAAAAAGACTCAGGTTGCTAGCAGCTCACCGCGACTGCATACTTTCCGTCTCTAGGCAACCGTGACGTTCAGTGTTAACTCATGGCGGGAGTTAACACTGTCAACTCCCGCCATGACAGTGTTGCTGACCTTAATATTGCCTGTTTTATTTTGGCCATTATTGTTAAACTTAGTGTTGATGTGTTTATTATAGGCGTGTCTATCGGACAGTTATGCATCGGTTCAATACGGGACGCACACTTAACGGCCAAATATAGTACGACCCCGTATTTTACGGGATGGGTGGCAATCCTAGTCAGGGGTGCTGAATAGGATCGCCACTGTTCTCCCTAGCAGCCTGTTATAAACGGACACGTCAACGCATCACAGACAGATTAAACATGTTTATTTACAAGGCCTGGGTCAGACATCATCACACTGTACAATGGAGAGAACAATAATCACAATAATAAATACACAAACACCAGCAGATAAACTTTCTCACAGGCACTATTTTTTCTTACGCAGGCACAGGCTGATTTTACAGAGATGGAGTTTAATGACCTTCAGTCTGTTTGACTGCAGACGACGTTGTGGGAGAAAACCTTGATATGCAACTAAAATAAAAACAAAAATGGATTCCTCCCCATTTCAGCCAAATTCAAGTGTTCTGCAGAGTGGAAATGCAACAGAGTGTGCATTTTTAGTTTGCTTATTGCGCCGTGAATATACGTGATTATGAGCGTCAGCAGTTTTTTCCTCATTCAGGGATTTTCATGGTGCAAGAAGTAAGTTCTAAAGCGGCTCTGGGCGTCAAACCGTTCGATCACGGGATTGTGTAACAGCTGCACCGTGGAAACGAGGCTGGTTCGTTCACTCTACTACTAGATATATAGTTAGTGTTTATGTGGTGAATATGTCTTATTGCTGGAGAATTGCTGCTAATGATCTAATCGGGCTCAGAAATATTTAAATAAGAACAGAACTCGTCCACGCTTTAGAAAATATCTAAGAGTTATAGACATTAATCATGCTAAAACAAGTCATGCATGAATATTTGTCCTTGAATCTTAATAAAATAAATAAAAATGGAGTTACAGAGAGGTTGAGGTCAAACCATACAGTCTAAATATATCCAGCTGCTGCCGGAAATAATTACTGGTTTATTCTAAAGTAAGGTAACATGAAAAACCTTCATTTATGTATGAAAATACACCATGAAAGTATGGAGGAACAAAAATGCCACTATGCTAAAAAACTAAATTAAATACATAACCCTATGTAGCAGCATATGGTAAGTGTTTTTATATATATATATATATAAATGACCATATATATAATAACAGTATACTTATTTATTTGAAAATAAGCCAAAAAAATGTGTTTATATTTTAAAAATTATGCAAAATTGATCTATTTATATATTAGTGTCAGGAATTTAACAAGTTAGTTTCAATTAATTAATTACATTTAACATGGTAATTTTAACAATTGCTTTTGTTAAAAACATAATAAAGTCCCACTAGAATGTTGTAGTATCGCGCACTAGTACAGGATACTAAAATAACTGAAGAACTTCTAAAACTATAGATTAAAAGGTTTAGATGCTTCCTACGATAGAAATAAATAAGAAATAAGTTCCATATTTATTTAAGCGTTTAATACATTATTGAACCATTTATTGTATTTCCATTTTTATTTAAAATATCAGCTAAATCAATATTTATTTCACAACTTATTCGTGCATTAATTTGTGGCCCATGATAAAAACTTTCAAAATGTTGTGTTTGGCGCCCCCTGTAGGCAACTGTTAAACTGCACCATAATCATTAAATAAAACTGCAGAACGACTCGGAAAAAAACACCAAAACGGTTACCTGTGGCACTCATTCATGAGTTGAACCATGAGCAGACGCTTTTTAATGTTGGCGTTTATGTTGCTCAGACCTCCACAGCGGGATCTGAGCCCAGTCCCTGCACCTGCAGCGCCTCCTCCCTCTTCATCTTCGGCTTCTCTGTCCGAGTGTGCCACACCAGCACCTAAAAATCAAACGCAAACAATCAGAAAGCATGCTAACATGCTGAGCATTTAAAGTGCAGTTTGATTCAGTCTCTGCAAAAGGAACAGCAGCTGCAGCTGCAGCGTGTCGTACTTTAGTGCAGTTGTCTGCTTTGGGCTCCAGCTCGTCCACTGTCACCAGACCCTTAAGCAGGCTGCTTTCCAGGAAGCCCATTGGTGCTTCTCCGTCAAAGCAAGCGTCCGGATTGGCCAGGACCAGTCGGAGGGACACCGCAAAGCCGGCCATGTCCATCGGGAACGGCCGACTGGGCCGCCAGCCGGTGTGGAAGCGAACCACCTGAAAGGAAGCATCAAGTAAGAAACTGATGATCTGTTAAGGTTTTAACATCTTATGACCACTGTAAGATTGTGTTTTAATATTTCTATTTCAAATAAATAAAAATATAAATGCTGGTTTTCCCCCTCATCTTAGAGACTGAACCCTACTGTTCAATCTTTTAATGATTTTACAATGTCTAGAAAATGTGGACATATGTAATTTTTATGTGCAACATTTGTTCAAAATGCTAAATAATATATTTAATAATGTCATATAAAGCATTGCAAAAGACAAACCAAAACAAAAATTTGAAAACATGATGTAATATCCAAATTATTCCTACCAATCTGTCTACCAACTTGAACTTTATCTTTCTTTGAAAATGTTTTTCTATTTTTTTTGTCTCTGAGGGTTAAAATAATGAAACTATGACATTGATTTGCAAAGTTGCATCCATATCAGTGGTATCCAAAATGTGGTTAGAGGGCCTTTTGTGGCCCGTGGACTGACTTTATGAACTTAAAAGCCTTTGAACCTTCTTACTTTTCATTAAAGCCTTACTTTTCCAATGTATTTAACTTATTTTTCTACCTAATTATTTAGTCTAAATTGACACACATGGAATTACAAACTCAAAAATCCTACTTATAAGAATTGAACACAAGAGGCACAAATGAGAATGGAGGGTTATGAACTGGTGGCTTTTGTGTGAAACCTTCCTTTATTAAAAGAGGGGTATAAAAATCTGTGCAAATTAATCTGATGCTGGAGGGGTAAATTTTCATTTTATTTATTTGTTTCTCCAAACGTCCATTTTATTCTGCGTATTTTGTCCATAGCACTCAATCTTGTAGGAATCTGTTGTTGGATTAGTCTGATTTATTACAACACAAACAAAAGCTTATGTTGTTTTTTTTTCCTGTCGAAGTTTATTAAAATGTCTTGAACTGAATTTATAACCAGAAACCAAGGAAGCATATTAACAGAGAAACGACAACAACCCACCTTTCCTCCTTCAACCACCGGGCTCTCAAACTTCATCCCACCAACCAACCCGACGGGCCACACAGAAACCCGCTGAGTGCTCCTCATCTGACAACACATCAGGTTACACAGAAAAAAAATCAAGCACTTTTCTAAACATAATTTGTTACTGTTGTTACTAATATCTTATGATAGTATTAAATATAACAAAATGTTATGTTTTGGAATGTTTCATATACAGAAGAAAACACTGAGATAACAAAATAAGTCTCCTAATTTAATAACTTTAATAAAACAATATTTCCATGATATGAAATAATATTTCAATAATTATTTCAATTAAGCAGATAAATATTTTTCATTTTTGGCACATTACATTACATTGAAACAATCTAAACAAATTGTGTGGAGGTTAATCACCTTCATGCTCAAATTAAATGCTTAAATGCAAAATACAGATGAAACCTGGTGTTTTCACACATCCAATAAAAAGATAAACATTTTTTCTTTTAAATCAAACGTTTTTTGTTTTAGGTCAATCAAAATTACTAAAATTATTTGTATTTACAAAATGCCACAAAATTTAGTAAGAATTTTTTTGTAACTTTTGTTATGAAAATATCGAGTTTTGGCCATAAATAATACTTTTAAACATTATTCAAAGATTAGGTTGCACTTTATTACAAAACTCTGCAAACCTTAAAAATTTTCAAGCACTTTCTAGGATTTTAAGCGCCTTTAGGAAGCGTGTGTTAAGGATCTCAAGCAGAAAACAAACATTCACAAACCTCTTCGAACAGCTGCAGGCTGTACGTGTTGTCGTCATCTGCGAAGTAAACCACGCCCTGCTGACCGTCGTCCCCCAGCTCAGTCTTTCTGTCTTCTCTGAGCCACCGTAGTCCTTCGTTTCTCTGCTCGACACCGCGGGGTTTCAGCCAGCTGGGGTCACCCTGAGGTCAGCAGCGAAAACTCAGAGTAAAATGTTTGAAAACATAAAAGCAGGCTTTAATGTTGTGTTTTAGTTTTACTTGGAACTATTTAAGTATTTTATTCATATTATTTTTGGTACTTTACTGCCAAATTGTTTTGTTGTTTTTATTATTATGATGATGATTTTTTTTTTTTTTAAATCAAACTGATTTTGATCATCTGTGACGTTATGAATCACTTTGTTCAGCTGAGGTTTACATGAATAAACTTTGACTTGACTTGGACGCCCAGCGAAAATACAAGGGGGCCTTACGCATAATTCTTAATCCAGATAAATGAAAATGTAATTTTTGACTAGTCAGAATTGCATTCAAGATATCTTGAATTATTTAATTAGTTAATTAGTGTTGGGTAGTCCCCAGTTACTCAATTACATTTACCGAAGTAACTTTTTTAGAATTTACTTGTAGGAGTATTTTTTACTGGGCTGCACTTTTTACTTTTACTTGAGTAATTTTATTATGAAGTATTTCTACTCTTCCTTGAGTAAAATTAAACTTAACCAAAAGTTCACCAGACACAGATACACACCTGCAGTTTTTGTTAACGTTTCATAAGTTTTATATTGAAAGAAGTTGATTTGGCAAAATGTTGTTAGCCTGATTTTGTTATTTATGGGATTTATTGTGATTTGGTTCCTAAACTTCCAAAATTTTCACTTAATTTTAAATTTTGGTCCTTATGATGTAATTTTTAAATATTAAATGACTGATAATTTGATCAGTTGCTCAGTATTTGTGTTGACTTTTTACCAAATACTTACTTAAAGTTACTCTCACCTTATTAATTTCTTGGATGGCTACTTTTACTTGAGTAAAAATATGTTGAAATAGTACTTGAGTACAAATTTTGGGTACTTTGCCCGCTGCTTACTAGTCAGAATGTGAATGAATATGTCCTAAATTATCATTCGGGACGGTCAAAATGTCATTTTAGATTTCTAGAATGTAACCATGGACAGTCAAAACCGATTTTATGCTAAAATGGCGCATGCACCCACCTCCTGCAGTTTGCGCTCCTTTGCGGTGGGAACGTTCAGATGCGTGTAGGTCAGGCCGCTCTTCATCAGGAAGTTGGAGACGAGTGGCGTCTTGCGTGGCGAGTCCTCCACCAGGATCCAATGCAGCTGAGGGACGTGCAGGAAAGTCTGGGACAGACGGGTCAGCTCGGCCTTCTGCACCAGTCTGTGTGGAGGAGAAGACAGGCACTGATAAACATTTCTGGATCAGACTTTTTTTTTTTTTATAAACTTGATTTACAAATAAAGAATATACAATTGCAGACACTAATAGTTTGCTTGAGGTGCTGGGGTAACAAATCCACATGATTCCATGAGAAAAAAGAAAAAAAAAAAAAATTTTACAAATCAAACTCATCACTTAAGGTTATAAGATTCATAGCTTATAAACTTGGACACATTTAAAGAGTCCAATAAACATCTCACATAAGCTCTAAACACAGTGAGGTTTTCTGGATCAGACATCAACTCACAGCCGCTTTAGCTAGTGACGCTTCGAAAGACGCCATTACCGCGAGTCACTGAGTCACACCCACAAAACCAGACTGTTCCAATACGGGATGAGCAGGAATCTGTCCTAAAAATGACAGTAGTGTCTTTCTTACCCAATTTCTATAAAGTATGGGTTAAATTAAGGAATTAAAGCAGAGAAAATTCCTTATGTTTTATATGTATTCTCCTATAAATCTATAATTTGGTTTCTGTCAAGATGCAATGATTAAGCAAATTTCTCTTATTTTGATTAATAATTTAATTTTACATAATTGCCGCTGAGGGCGACTCTGTTGAAATCTAACAAACTATAGATGCTATACTTTATAAAATATTTCATCCTATTTGATGATTGTTACGAATATTGCAGAGAATAAGTTCAGTTTTGTCATTTATTGAACTTTTAGAAATTAGGAACTTTCTTCTCACATTTTGTAAATTATATCAATGGTGTTGGCGACTGAATGGACCTTTGAATGGAGGAGGAGTACCTGGCATATGTTGGGGTGATGACAAAGATGGTGGAAAGCGAGGACTTAACAGGCTGCTTCTTCTCTGGTTGCTTCGCCTTCTCCAGCTGCCGTATCTGGCCCTGAAGGCGGTAGAGCTCCTCCTGCAGGCGGGATATGGCGCGGTCTTTCGGCAGGTCGTGTTCTGCGCAGTCGCAGTGCTGGCCTGGGCAATAAATCGATTAATCGCTTAATAGTATTTTTAGTTTTTGAAGACTTGATATTTAGAAAATCTCGTGTTTCTATAGTTCGGAATGATGTCAGCACACCCAGAACCGCCATTTTGTTTGACATAAAGAAGAATACTGATTTTAAAGTTACTTTCGGTTGCTGAAAGTAAGTGGGAATATTTTGTCAGGCTGCTGTGTCTAGCTTTCAGTCATCTGAGACCCTTCCGCCATGTCAACCCCCCCCCCCCCAAAAAAAAAAAAAAAAAACATAAAAAATAAAACTGAGAGAAAACATTGTATCTGAAAATAAACTTATTTTCAGTTTCACATTTTTTTCAGTTTCGAATAATTTTTCTTCAATTTATTTATCTTTTATTTGAACAAACTTTATGGCACCAATTTAGCTCCATACTTTCTGGCTATCCTACTTACCGAGCTGCATCAATGCATAGATGAGACCCATCAGGGAAACCATGAAGTACAGCACAAACACAGTCTTCAGCTTCAGCTTCATCCTCGCTGCCATGGTAGCTCTGAGAAGGCAACAGATCAAGCTACTATTAATTTAAACCAAAATGAAGGAAGCTTTACTTTTAACCCCGAAAGGCATCTGAGGTTTAAATAGCACGATGACAAATCAGAGGGAGAAAAGGCTAGGCTAACATTTAGCATCGCTCACCAGCGGCGGGAAATGGGGCCCGGTCAACTTAAAGCTTCATGCCATCTCGACTAGATGTAAACAAAGGTCGCTCACAGCATCAAAACCTCCATTCATTATTGGGTCTGTTCAGGACATTTCTGCAGCGAAGTGCACTAACAACGTCCGGTGTTGGTGGAACCTCTTAAGGAGTCCCCCTGGAAACATCTATGATTAGTTCCGGGAGCGGAAAAATAAAGACGTTCACCAATTTCTATATACTAAAATATTATAAACAAAATTATTTTTACAGTTAATTAACCAACATATAAAAATGAAAACTATGTAAATTATATATACCTAGCTATCATTATGTATTTTCTTGTTCCAAGTTAAATATGACTAAAAACTGTAAGTTATGAAAAATTAAAACTTTATTTTCACAATTCATTTTATGTGCTGTATTTTATTTTATGCTATTTTATAGATTACCGCAATTAAAATCTGACAAACACCCACCTCATGGCTCATGCATCATTCCTCAAATGAGAAAAAATGAGGGCATCATTAATCAGAAATGTTAAAATATTACAACTTTAAATTGCATTTTAAATAATGTGTACTATTTCCAAATGATATAATTTTTTCAAAAAATAAAAACTGAATATAATGTAATCCATATTCCAATTTTGAAATTAAAAAATACATAAAAAACTGAAAAACTAAAACTGTAATTTATAGACTATTATATATGAATATATATATTGCTGTGTTGAAATAAAATAGTTTTTACAATTACATAAATGTATATCATGATTTATGTATATTATCTATTTAATAAAACAGTCAAGTTAACTCTTTTTAAAGATGCCAAAAGTAGCACATTCATATTACAAATGATTTATTTACCCATTTCACATATTTTGTTGTATCTTTTTCTAAATAAATTTAACTATACATTTTTTATTCAATTAAACTTCACTGTTTAGTAAAATGTATAAATCAGATAATTTCTCAAAGCAATAAGTGCAAGTGGAAAATAGAGGTGTTTCCTTGATGTTTATGTCCAATAAAATAACTGTCAAAGGGAAAATTTCTTATGAAGTCAGACAACTTTCCTTTATTTGTAACATACAAATAAAACACTGACAAGGCAGAATGACTTTCCCTTTCATTGTCACTGAAACAAGCACTCTCAAACATGGCGTTTGTTTTAATTCAACATCACGTTTCTTAAAAAAGCGTTTCGCCCCTAAAAGGCTGAGAAGACACGAAAGGATGAATCCACAACAGCTTATATATATTTATACTTATGTACAGAGAGGAAACGAAAATGAAGAGAAGGATGTTGAAGAAATCAAAAAATACTCACTGGATTCAAAACAAACTGGTTACAGAAATCGTCCTCAATTCCCAGTGAGGGTTTTTATTAAAAAAACAAAACAAAACAAAAAAACAAGAACAGCCTGCAGCAGATCTAAATTTACTCTCATGCAATGTCACATTTTTAAAGGAACTGGAACAAACTAAAACCGAACAAGTTACTTACAGGGATTTCAGTGTTTTCACTATTCAGGTTGTGTTTAAAGTCTTTTACATAAGAAACAGACTCAGATCAGAGCCAACAGGAAGCTGAAAAGATGATTGACTGACCTGAGAGAGAGACTATGCAGAACAGCATTGATCTAATTATGACCTATATGGTACAAAAATGTGAGTCATAGTAGAAATAAGCACGTTGCCTGGTCCTTTTGTCCTTTTCCTGATCACTGAAAAAGACAGAAAACTTTTTCTTTTTTCTTTTTTTAGTTGGGAAACAATCAGCAAGTCTCACTTCATATTCAGTCAGCCATGCGGTTATTTTGGTGATTCATGACATTTCTGACCTGTGTAGTTTTTCACATATCAGCCTCCAGGTTCACATTTTACAACAGGCATCAAAACCGTACAAAAATTTGATAGAACCGCTTACGAAACAAACAAACAAACAAAAAAAAAAAACCTTAAAAACGTACCAACCTAACACCCTGATCATGATGCTGGATGGAGAAACTTCCCATCTACTCCTCATGCATGCATTTTAAAACAGTACTGGACGTAAAACTAAAGAGATTCTGGAGGGAGAAAAAAGAAGCAAAAAAACAGGGTTTCTGATTTGTAATAGCGCATGAATCAGTCTGAAAAATACCCTCAAGTTTGTTTTTTTTTTTAAATAAATGGATGTGAAAGTAACCTTAAAACAACTAAGTATTTACTTTTTGGTGAGACATTGTTATGCATATGTGCAGAACAACTTACTGCACCTCTAAATTAAGTCTAAATTTCATGCAGCTGCACATTTTGGCATATTTCTGCTGGTTTAGAAAATTTGCAAAAGGAATTTTAGAGCTGCTGTTGGACCATTGATGATGAAAACAAGTTAATTCTGGGGAACGGAGAAGGAACGACGCTTAGGTTCCAATCAAACAATCCTCTGAACCTGATTCTGGTCAAAATCAATATGATTTCAGACAACTGCATGAATGTTTTGTTTATGTTGGCTCTTTAGTTATTTATTGATGCTGTTCTTTTTCCAGAGTAGATTGATTATATGGCAAATAAAACAGGAGTTTGGTGCTGAACTCTAAATACATAATCTAATATTTACATACATGTTTATGATTTATTAACTGAATGTCTCAATTGTTGTGTGGAGCAATCAAGAAGATTCTGGTTTAATTCTGGGTGGATTTTTCACAACTGGTATCAGATATCGAAGAGATTCTATAAATTAATCAACAGCGTAATTCTCAAATGTAAAAATGGTTGAAGTTAATAGTAACCCGTTCCTTTATATTTTCTATTTCTAACAAGAAATACTCTGCTCCAAAACAGATGCCATTAAAAATGACTACAATTCTCTAGCTGGATGGTAAAAACTTGGGAGTCATGAAGCTGTTCCAACAGGTCAAAGATCAAAAACACGGATCCAAACTGGGTCTGGAAGGCGAAACTGGACCAACATCAAATCAAGAAATCAACCAACATAAACAAACTCTACAATGTCTAATGTGATTGAGGTACAAATGGCTACTAATAGGAGTGAATGTAAATATTTGAGCCTGTATCTACTGTGCAAAAACAAAGAAAAGTAGCAGTTCCACTGATAGATTATTTCACTTTAAAACATTTTTTGTGAAAAAAAAATCTATCAGTGGAATTAATACTTTTTAAAATCAGTATTAAAGGAATTATTTAATTAAAACAAGCTTTGATATCTCACCAGAATGTTACTTGTAGGTTAGTTTATTTAAAGTGTACAAAGATATTTGCACAAAAAAAATACTTTGTAAGATTGTGTTTTTTCTCTTTTTTAGTTATTCCACCTCTTCTGAGTGTATGTAAAGTTGTGATCTGAACTCTAAATGTGGCATTATAACACTGATATCTGGATCTCTGAAAAATGAGGCGAAATGGCCGAAAGGATATTCCAGAACTTTCAGGCACAGAGGAGAAGGAAACGCGAAGGAGAAACTAGAGCGTGGGAAACCGATTCATAAAGCGTTAAAAGAGAGGAGGACAAGAATAAGCAATCTAAACTTCTGGATTAAAAGTGGTAATAAAATAAAGAAAAATTAGGATTAAAGCAGCGTCTATGTAAATACAAACAGGGAATGATGGGGGATTGAGCAGATTATAGCAATCCTGCAACCGTTTCCGTAAAGCAGGGAGAAACATCCGTCATCAAGAAGCTGTGGCTTGTCGACACAAACTGGACAGCTCATTCAAGTTTCACACCTGCTGTCTTGAGTCAGGACATAATTTAAAGCTTTTCTACTGACTAGAGGCTGAACCAGCACCAGTATCGAGTCTGAAGCCACAGAATCAAAACGACTCGTTACACTGCAGAACATGAAGAGACGGGACTATATCTACGAACGGCAATGAGTGGGTGGAGGTGAGAAAAGAGAGAGCGGGTCAGTAAGTTGGGAGAGGAGAGAAAAGCTTGAGCTGCTTTCCGTCTTTGCAGCAGGAATAAAAACAAACACACACAAAACAGAATCCTGAAAAAAAGCTTATCAGCATCAGGACTTCCACCTGCGGCTCGTTTCTGACGCCGTTCGACCCCCCAGCCCAGAAAAACGCTCCGTCATCCACACACGCGCACAACTTTCGAAAGTCGTCGCCCATCAGTGGCAGCAGCCGCCGCAGTGGCCGCCGCCGTGGGTGTGGCCAGCGGACGCCTCCCCATGTTTGGTCCGCCGGCTGAGGATCTCGTAGGAGCAGTCGTCACCGCAGCAACCGGACATGCTCGGCGAGGTTTCGTCAATCTCGAATCTGTTGGAGGAAGAAAAGTTTGTTATTAGTGCAGGAGAGGCGACAGAGTCAATTTTTACCCATAATGCTCAGATTTTACAGCAAAACAGAATGTTTGAACTATAAACTCAGCTGGCAGTGTGTCGAGTTAATAGCGTCAGGGTTTCTGCAGGTTCCACCTACTCAAGTTTAAGACTTTTAAGATCATTGTTAGTAAAATTTTACATCTAAACTGCAAAAACACAAAATCTTACCAAGTATGTTTGGACTAAATTCTAGTACAAATATCTTAGTATGACTAAATAAAACAAAAATAACTTCTCAACACAATATATGAGCTTGCTAAATTAATAATAAAGTCAATAATTGTTTTTACGTTGATGAAAAAATACTAGTTATAAGTGAAATAACCTACCAGTGTAACTAGTACTAGTTATTGAGGTAAAACAAGCTCCTACGTTTTTGCTGAAAAGTTACTTGTAAGTTTGTTTTGTATTATTTCAAGTGTACAAAGAAACTAGAAAAAAAAAATACTTGGCAGGAGTGTGTGTTTTTACAGTGTACATTGTGACAGATGTAGAAAAGGAACACAAGCTACCAAAATTGTAAAATTTCCAGGAGGGTTTTGTGGCTCTTGGAGAAGTTTTGTGCTTTTCACATGACATGTTGCTCTATAGATAGCTAGCCAGAGAGCTAGTTTTGCCAGCTAGCTAGCTAGCTAATACTTTCTAGCAAGTATTAGCAAGCTACCGGTAGCTTTGAGGCGGTCACAGAACACCCTGAGTGAAGATGTAAATAGTCCTGCCTCAACAAAATTTAACACCTGTACTTAAATTTGAATTACCAACTTGCATTTTCTTTAATAAATGTAAAAAAAAAAAACTTAATTTAAAGAAATTAAGGCTTTAATCTTAATTAAGGCCTTAATTTTAGATGCATGAGGTTACACGTTTTTAAGACCATAATAAAATAAATTTAAGACGTATATCGCAACAGAAATGCAGAAAAGAAATGCTGTAAATATTTAGCGGTTCTTTGTGGCTCTTGGCAGCAGCTTTGTGCTGCATGTAGCTCTCAGGACAGCTAGCAAACAAGTGTTAGCAGCTAGTTACCACTGGTGTTAGCTGCCTTTAGTCACAGATCGAATAGAGTAAAGATGTCTGCACACGACTCAGATTTTTGTCTGATAGAAAAGTCCTGCAAAAACAGAGTCTACATAGAATATAAAAGATTAAATAAATAATCCCACCTTGACAAAATGTAAGACTTGTGATTAACATATTTAAGGCTAACTTACATTTCTTTTAATGAATTTCAGATATTTTAAATGTATGGATTTAAAACTTTTTAAGGGATGCACAGACAACCTGAAAATATAAAATGAGAATTGGGAGCGTTGGAGGATTTTAGCTGTTTTTAAAAATAAAAGATCAGTCTACAATTTTTCTTTCAGATAGGATTGTGCTCTGCAAGAGTTACATCTTTCAGTATTTATTGAAATCTGTCCATAACCAGCGCGTGTACTCACTGCAGAGCTTCTCTGAAGAACTGGTAAGCCCCGTGGTTGTGCTTGAAGACCGTCAACATCACCTTCTTCATCTGCGTACTGAGCGCAAACAAAAGGTCAAACAATATTAGTTGATATATTCACCACTTGGAAATAAGAATCAAGATAAAGTACATGTAAAATAAGAATAAAACTCCTAAATAATTGCAAATTTGTTTCATTACCTGCTCAACAACAAACATATTTGAATTAGATGAACAAGATAAAATGAAACCCATTAACATACAAGCCATATTTTGTGGAAAAGTGAAAAAGTGGTATGAATTTTGTAGAGAAATGAGATGTGAATCAAAGCATATCTGAAAGATAAAAAAGGTTTTTGAAAAGTTTAATGCATCTAAATCTGCTCTCAAGTAAAAGTTGCTGAATGTTTGTAGTCCTACTTACTTTTTTAAAAATAGGAAATTTAAAACCTGATTAACAAAAGACAAAGTTTGTGTTTTCCATAACATTAGCCATTTTATAGTTAGCATTTATCAGTGATAATCTTACACACAACCAAATAAATAAAGATTAAAACATGTCTATCAGCTGTCTGGTTAAGTTTGTAACATTCTTGATTTGCAGTTCAAAGTTCAAGTGACGCAAATGGCCCCCAGATCACATCTTGGACATCTCTGATTTAAAATGGACAATTTAAGTCTTGATGCAGGAAGGGAGGAATCAAAGGTCTCAGTGTCAAACCGTGGCTGCGGTCTTCACCTGTTAGCGATGAGCTGCAGTATCTGGATGAGGAACTTTCCGAGCCCTTTCCGCCGCACTTTGCTCTCCAGCTGCACCTCGTAGCTGCAGAAAAAAAAAACGCATGACAAACGAGAACAAAACTCACTTTAATCTGGACATCCGGAGTATCCTACCAGTATAAAACCTCTTCCCCGCACTCCACGTCGAATCGGAAGTGGGAGAAGGCCAGGGGGGTGGAGTCTGCGTCGCGGGCCATTAGGTACCACGCCCTCTCGTCGTTCATCTCCTCCCTCTTTTCCCTCTCCTTCCATCCCCACTCGCTCTGCTCATATCTGCAGCAACAGCAGAGAGGAAGCTGCTCTGAAGCCTCACAAACTCCAGAGAGATTTTACAATCATCTCCATTGGATTAGAACAGATTTGGAAAGCAGGAAAAACTTTGATAAAGTGTAATAAAAAAGAAGAGAAGATGAAGTAATTGACATGACGCCAAGGTAAGATCTCAAAAGAATGTGCAAAGAATGAATGTTTTTCATTGTCTGTTGGTATGTACTGTAGTTTTGTTTGTAATTATCAGACATGTATGTAATTAAACACTAACCTGGCTGTTCACAAATTCATAATCTGTTAAATTATACTTGATTACGTCCAATGTCCATTGGCTGCAGGTGGAAATGAGCATTTCTGTTGACAATAAGGTGAAGATAATGCAAGAATTACGTGGTAATAAAGTATTTAAGTAAAGTTTGTTTTAAGTGCATTTTCCCAACTGACAACATTTAATCCTGTTTTCCAATTATTTCCCACCAAACCGCTCCGACCGCCGGACTTTCGTAACGATAAGCCCGACATTTAGTGGTTCAGTTCCTCCAGGTGAGCAGCGTTTGCTGCTGATTGGTCGGTTGCTGCCAAACCCACTGGACTGACTGACAGGTGGCGTCATGTGAATCGATCCCATCTGCCTTCAGTTTCCTTAACTACAACAGAACCAAACTTCTTACAGCGTCTGCATGTTGGCTCTGGTGAGTTCGAAGGCCCACTCCACGGCCAGCGGGTTGAGCGAGGTCACTCTCTTGCACTCTATCTGCAGGTTCAACCTGCACCAGACGAAAATCATCAGCTCAACGTCGCCAGAGACGAGGAAAGCTGGAAAAACGTGCAGAAACTGATGCGTACCCATTTCTGTCGTACTTTTTGAAGGCTGGGAAAGCAGCCAGAGGATCGTCAAGCTGCAAGGAGGAAACAGTTATTTATTTTATCATTGAGCATCAAAACACAAACGGCGTCCTGTTGGCGCCAAAGCCAAACTTTTGTCACGGCTCTCATTTCGATGGACCAACGATCGAGACAGCGCTGATACCAACTATTATTTTAGTAATTGACTAATTTAATCACACTGTTAAATATCCATTTGAAAATACTAACAAACAAATAATTAAATTCCTTTTTTAAATCAGAAAAAAAAACATTTTATTGTCTGACTTGATTTCTTGATCATTTGCAGCAAAGGATGAATTTATAGCTTAAAAATGATAAGATTATCTATTTCTGCTTAATTTAACATTAATACAATGGAGATTATTATTTTTTTAATCAACCAATTAATAATTGGGCAGCAAAATGTGCTTAATAAGAGATTTTTTAAAGTATATTTTCTACAGAATTTGAACAAGGTGAAGTTAAAAGTCGGAGGAGTTTTGACTTGTAAATGTGTTTACAGATAAAAACAAACAAACATTTTTTTCCCCATCTTAAATGCAAAACTTCTATAGTTTCTGTACAGTTTTGGTTTAATTACTGATTTCAGTGTTTTGTTTTTTCAGTAATTGGCCCTTTTTTTAGGGTCTGCATACTCCAGTTAATTCATCAATTACGAAATTAGCTGCAGATTATTTCAATGATCGATTCATCACGATTAATCGTTTCAGCAATAATCACAAGAAACAACGAGAGAGGAGAGTTTAGACGATTCTGCGGTGTATTTATTTGCTTAACGCCCTTAACGGGAGCAGCTGCTGTTCAGCCGGTGGATGATGTTTGTAAACAATCTTCGCTAGATTGTTCGAATTCAAACACAATTGGTGGATTTAATTATGTACAACGAGGTACATGGAGTGTTAATTATCAATATCCTTTTAGTACCATGTTCCATCCATGCGTTCTTTTGAGTAAATACCTTATTGGCTGCGTCCACCTTTGCACACACAGCGTCCATCGCTGCCCTCTCCTCCAGACGCCGGGCTTTCTTCTCCTTTGCTTTGTTGGATTTCCTCTGAAAACGCAGAAAATAAGGAGGAAATGACGGCAGACTTCATGACTTTATGGAGCGAAGATAAGCGGAGGAAAAGTAAAAACACTTTCCAGAATAAGACAAATCATAACATGGCATAAAATAAAACTACTATTAGATGTTTTCATCACATTTTAATTGACAAACTTTGATCTAAACTATTCCAGCGATTGGTTTGCTGGCTGGAAGCTGAACCTCCGCCAGTCTCAAGTCTTTTGCAGCATCCAGCAGGTTTTCCTCCTCATTTGTGTCGCATTTGGGTGCATCTTACATTCAATCAGCTTTCTTGTCCCTAATCAATCAGGAAAGAGTCTCCACAGCATGATGCTACCACTACCATGTGTCACAGTGAGAACTGTGCATCCAGGGCACAGGTAAGCGATACGGACTAAAGTTTTATCACAATATTTTGTGGTACTGCAGCGAAAACAAGGAGTAAAAACTAGAAACGTAAAAATGTTTCATTACTTTGTTTTCTTTTTTCTCATATTTATCCAAAAGTGGGAAATAACAAAATAAGAATCCATACCTTTCAAGATGTTTTATCTTACACTTCACAGTATTGCTAAACTGTTTTGGTGACGTTACCTGAAGATTAGAATGGATGTTTTTAAATAATACTAATTATAATTTTATTTTTTAAAAATACATATATATTAATGGCAGAAGGAAATTAAATGCATGTCATTGGTGTGACAGATATTCTAACAGTCTTAGTTTGAAATATTAATACAAAATGTGTTTAAATTTAGCAAAAAAAAAAAAAAAATGAATTGGCCAAAAACATGGTAAAGTTTTTTAAATGTACATTGCAGAGTTTAAAAGTTTGAATGTCAACTTCGTTTTGACCAGATATAAAAGTCCTCATGGCTGAGAGTCAGGCTGAACAACTGAATTAAGCACATGACGAACATTTGATGCAATTATCCTGCTGCGTGATAAATATTAATAGCTTGTTTTGCTGCTTCGTGCACAATAAAGTAACAGTAACATTCATTTTTACAAATATGGAAATAAATAAACCAAAAGAATGCAAAAACATGAACAACCCAGAAATATGACCAGTCCTGCAGATCAAATTAAACTGTTGCACTTGAAATCAAATTATGCGAACATTATTGTGGGACAATGAAAGATATTTCTACTCCAAACAGCTTGATGGAGAGAAAGAAAAACAGCTGGGTGGACGGACAAAAGGACAATTGGGTAGATGGATGTTGGATGGATTGATGGACAGAGGAACAAACAGATGGACGGAAGGACGGATTCACAGGAAGAGAGATGATTCATGTTCATGTCAAAGAAAAAATGGTGGACAAAACAAATAGATGATGGAGGAAAGTGAACAGCTTGGCCTGTCATGATAACAAATTTTGCGAGATGACGAGCTATCCCTGAAATTACTGCGATAAACAACAACGTAGTTGTTTTGAGACCATTTTTAAAATGGCATAAAGATGGAAGAACACATTTTCAAAGATCATTACACTTTAAATGCTAAAGAATATTTAACTCTGGAACTGGAAAATATTTTAAATATCCCATAAAATAAACAAAACAACAAATAAAATGAGTTATGAAGTCTCTGTAAGTGAAATTGTCCTTCAAAAAAAGGGTGAGTTGAGACTTAAACACCAAATATGACCTTAGTCATTTAGTTTCTGTTAGAAAGAGAGAAAAAAAAAACGAAAAACCAAATCATGCTAATGGAAATTAATTATTTTATTCTAATTTATCACGTGATTAACTGATTTATTGCTTATTGCAAAGGCTTAGGGACAGGACAGTTTGACAGACATATAGACATCTTGATGGATGATATGATTGGACATTACTGGAGAATGAAATGGGAATTGAAGGCAAAATAAAATACATATTTCTCATATTTATTTGGTGGAGAACACTTTAAATTAAACTCCACACTTTTCCTGAAGCCTTCAAACGTGAATATCATCCATATCATCATGTTCCTGGTGGTGCAACAACTCGTGCAAGCAGCAAGAATGTCAAACCCTGAGCTAATTTCTGCGTGTTAATAAAGTTTTACTGTGGTGTGTTTACAGTGCCGAAGTGATGCGTTCGCGTTCCACCAACAAACAAGCAGGAATTAAGCAAGAAAAGTGCTTCAGTGCAGGCCTGAACAGACCCAGGGACAATCAAGAACTGGAATGCACGCCGAGTTGCCAACTTTAGCTCAGGGAGCATTAACTGTGTACCAGGCACAGACTGAGAAAACACGTGGATGGGTTTATTACGATTACAGGGAGAAAGTGGGGGAACAACCAGAAGTTTGACTGAACACGTTCAGACTGTGTCTGTTAGGAAAGAGGCGAAAAACTCCCAGAAAGCCTGACATTTTTTTTTTATTATTAGCAGGTGGGTGAAGGCAACACACTCGGGCCTTTGTGGCTAGCACAGCCTGCTAATAACATCACAACACACTAGCACACAAATGTCAGAAATGTGACGGGAAATGACGTGTTAATAACAGGGGGAACTAGGCAAAGTGTGTATGAGCTAACACTCCAATGCTAACTAAGCTGTCTGGATGAGGCCAAACACCTTTAGCTACATCCATCCACCTCCATCACCATCATCTCCTCCTTTCATCCTCTCATCATCACTCACATTTCAAGGCAACATTAAGCAACAAAAACACAACTCACCCCCATTTCTTTTCTTTCTACAGCTGTGACTTGTCGTTTTCTTCCAGGGAAACGCTCCTCTATTGTCCCGGTGCCGCTCAGTTGTATTAGTACCGTGACTCCGACCGCCGGAGGAAAGAAAAAAAAGGGGGAGCAGATTAATGTGACAATGATGAATAAGGTGCTAACGAAGCTAGCTGCGTACGTCGCCGACTGTTGGAGGTGGAAGAAAAGCGACGGCCAGTCACAAAATCTGACCAAAATCGCAATGAAGGTCTTTTAATTGCTTTGTAAGCGGTCGCATTCGCGCCAACACAGCGACGTTGAATTCATTAGGGCTCCTTCCTCGACTCCCCCCCCCCTTTCTACGCTTTCTTTCTTTCTTTCGTTCCTCCTCTCATGTGCCGTGCTGCATTCACTTGTTCCTTCTCCCATCGGAATTTTCACACTCCACGTCCTAACTAAACGCTAAACGCCTCCAAAGCCCGACATTCTGCCTTTAAGCAAACTTATGTTTTAAATACACGTAAATGTACACTTTTGTAATATCTAAATGTATGGCTTTTATCACTTAATACCGTTCTTAAGATAAATGCGCATTTTGATCAACTGAAGGAGGCGATCCCTTTAAGAAACGGACACATTCTGGTGTAACTGTGTGAAGTAATTTAAGAGCTAATGTTTGTTGAATAGAAACATGAGTATGAGTACTCCTGATACTCCTGATAACGTAGTAAAGCGAAACCTGGGACAACTTCTGGCAGAAACGTGGAACAACTGTAATATCTTCTTTACCTCGAAAATGAGCTTGCATTATGAAGCACAGAAAGTGCTATGTAAAATAACAGTTACTTTTGTCCACTTTCACGTAGTTAGAGTCGATTACATGAAATATCAAACATCAACAAAATAAGGGGGAAAAAAAGGTTTCTGGCAGCGGTGGGATTCGAACCCACGCCCCCGAAGAGACTGGAGCCTTAATCCAGCGCCTTAGACCGCTCGGCCACGCTACCGTGTATACGTTCCTTCACGACAGGGGTCATATCTTAGTGACGTGAGAAAATATATCAATATTTCAGTTTTTATAGCTTATATAAATCAGACATATTAGCTAAAACAAACAAAAAAATGTACAAGACAATTTCCAGTCAATGTTTATTTTTTGAGATATTTATTTTCTGTCTTTCTTGTTCAACTGTCTAATCCAGATTGTGATTACATACTAAGTACAAAAAGCAGTTTTAACATTATGAGTTTGATATTTAAGTGAAAAACTTATCCAAAGCAACATGGCTCTTTATTAAAAAAAAAGTTAATACCTTGTTTTGTATGGATAACATCAATGCAATAACTGGCAGTAAGTCTTTTACATCACTGTGGAGGAGTTTTCTCCCACTGCTGTTTGCCAAATTGTTTTAATTTAGCCATATCTGAGAGTTTTTCGAAGTATAATTGGCCTGTTTATGGCAACGTCTCAGAATGATTTAAGTCCAGACTTTGAGTAGGCCATTTCAAAAAAATTGACCCATCAAGCGGGTAATAATGTGCTGCTGTAATTTGATCATTGTCCTGCTATATAACGTGCTTTTTGAGTAAAGTCATCCCATATGTCACAGTAAGTGTTTTTTATTTTTCAGTAAAATTATGAAGCACCGAGATTTAAAACCACTGAAGCAGCAGTGTGCCACATCGACCACGAGATGGCGTTAAAGTGACATTAAACTGCCAAATCACACTCCAGTCCCAAAGAAGTTAATAATAATAATAATAATAATAATAATAATAATAATAATAATAATAATAATAATAATAAAATGATCGATTTATGCATTTTTTGTATTTATACTTTTCTATTTTTAAAATTATGCTAATTCAAGCAATAGTTTTTGCCCCACAGAGCAGAAGCGATTTCCACCATTTTTATTTGGATGATCTGGGAGAACCTGGTTGACCTTTGATTAGCAACCCTTAAGCTATTTATTATTATCTTTAAAAATAGTGATGACAAAGCAGATTGCTGCACAAACATGCACTAACTTCATACAAAAAGTTGTTTGACACCATTCATACAAAAAGGTGTTTGACACCATTTCTGTTTTTGTAAAGATTTTTAAGAACATGGAAAAGGAGCCACTGAACTCCACTGGCTTATACTTATCACTTCAACAAGTTAAAGGCTTAGGTTAAATTAATAAATGTCCTATCTGGATATTTCTGTGTATACTGGAAGTCCCAAATTACTCATCTCTGGTTGAAACATCCAATTGGCTTTGATTGAACAACATTGTTTTTGTGCCTCACCATGAGGTATAAAAACACATTTTAGTCATATGACATTGGATGATCACCTAGCTCTTGAAATATCTAAATAAAGACTTTGTGTAGGGGTTTCTGTGAATCTCAGAGCACTAGCAGCAGATCTCCACAGCAGGCAGATGGCCTTGTCTCCAAACCCCGCCTACAGTCTTTTGTCCTCAGGGAATCTGTCTCTTGGCTGTTCACAGAAACACCTTTTATTTTCCCAGTCGTCAGTAGGGGGCGCAGTGAAGCCCATTTGAAAATGAGGCCTAGTGTTCGTTGCAACAAGCCTTTTCTATTATTGCATGCTGCAGCAGGAGAGGCCAGATAGTTTCTGCTCAGATGCTCTTGTCTCTGTCAGTAAGCACAGCGGCGCAGGGGAGGAGAATAAAATGCAAGAAAGACCCCTGACCATCTCCACCCACACGTATACTGCTATACCTGTAACTACAGACACACTCAGCTGGATGAGGAAGGGTGGAAACAGGGGGGAGGATGAGTGAAAGAATCAGCAGTGCAGTGTGGAGAGGTCCAGAGTAGAGTGGATGAAGATGGGAATGAGCTGGGTGTCTACAGTGTGCTTCATATCTGCCCTCAGGACCAAAATCAACTCTGATCAATTATGTTTAATTTGCTGCGTCTTGCAAAACTATTCATACTTTTGGTCATGTTGCACTCAAACTTCAGTGTGTTTTTCTAGGATTTTATGTAGCAGAGCCACTGTGAACTGAATGGAGACATTTTTCACATATAAAAACGCAAAAAGTGCTTGAAATCCAGTGGAGCCACATTGCTCTGAGACGTCACTCAAAGTCCAACCGTGTGTGATTTACTATCAGTGTAAATATACATGTTTCATGAAGACTTCGGAGGTTTGCTTTGCTTTGTTTCTCCAGAGCAATACATCACTGGGTTGGTACAGTTTGGTAAGTTATTTTATCTGTTTCTTGTGCAACCTCCTTCAGTTGTAGATCCATAGGGCGATGGTACAGTGAGGGAGGAGTTACTGGCATCACACAACGCAGCCCATTGATTGGGAGACAGAAAAATGTCATAAGAACGAGGCATGCACACTAGCATGATGCAACGTTAGGCCTTTAGGTTTAACCCGGCATCCCAGTTTATGTTTGAGTTGTACTTTGTCCCTTTTTAATTAAAGTTTGTTATCAAACTGATCCATTTGTGATCATATTTTTGTTTTAAAAAATGACAGTTTAAATGATTATTTACTTAAAGTCATATTCTGGCAACATTTTATTGAATTAGCTGCTAGTCTTTTGTAAAAAGTGACCCAACAGAAACCCCTGTAAGGCCAAAATATGCAAATATTCCTCCAAATCTGTCATTGTAAAGCCGAGCAGGAAGCTGTTCTGCGAAGCTAATGACCATTAGTCTGTGTCCTGAATTTATGTTCCAGGAGCTCTCTTTATTCCAGGATTTCATGACAGCAGGAAGAGTTTTTATCTGTTCAGTCTGATTAAAGGATGGATGGACGGATAGAGGGATGATTTGTGTAAAAATGTGGAGAGGAATGCGAAGGAAAACAGACGAGGAGCAGACTAAGAGACAGGCGAGAAGAAGGAAGGAGACAGGTGGAGAGCTAAGGAGGTGGTGGGAAAGAGAGGATGGGCGGCACACCAAGCTACAAGAGAGGATGAAGAGGAGGAGGAGTGGTGGATGAAAGGAGGGAGCTAAGAGGGAGATATATAACAGTTGTTCATTACTGAAGATATGTTAGGGACCGGAGAGATGGTGGACTAATGAGAAGGGAGACAAGGAGGAGAGGAGAGAAGGTGCAAAGGGTGAAAATGAGACTGAAGAGGGAGGAAGAGGAGCAGGGGAGGAGAGAGGTAGGGTAAGAGGTGGGTGGAGGAGAAGGGGTGGTGAGGTGGTGGAAGTGAGCGAGGCGAAACTGGTTGGGGGAGGGGAAGGGAAGAATTTGCACGTACGCACACCACACAAACACACACTGTTGAAACTGTGAGGAAAGAGGAAGAGGAGAACGTAGAAGAGTGAGATGATGAGAGCAGGAAAGACGCAAGAAGAAGAGGAGGAAGATTTGGAGAAGGAGGAAGATTTGGAGAAGGAGGAGGGTAGGGACATGAAAGGAGGTGAGGTTATGAAGGCGAAGGAACAGATGAAAAAGGAGGAGGAGGAAATTAGGGCATGGAGGAGAGGAGGAAGAGAGAAAGTTACAGAAGCAAAAAGACCGACGAAACTGGAAGGTGAATCAATCAAATCAAGGAGGAAGCAGGAGCACTGAGGAGGAGGAACAGGAGGGACGGGTGGAAAACAAGGAAGATCATGGAGGAGATGGTGATGAGCTGGGATGAGGAAGAGGAGGAGGAAGAGGAGGTGGAGAAGCCTGTAACAGTCTGCTGCATGTCAACAAGTAACCCTTGTGAGGGTCACAGCAGGTTGTTGCAACAGCTGTCCATAAAAACACTCTATATTCTGCTATCGCACACACTCACACACATCTACCTGTGCGTGTACAGGTGCACACACAGATGCAACGAAATGTCTGCAGACACGAGGCCGGGACTCGTCTTAAGCTTTTGGCATTTTAAATGAAAAGAATAATAAAATGGAGCAGCCTGAGTCTGTGCAACTGAGTCACAGCAAGTTCAAGCACAAAGTCACGCATGCTTCTGGGGACACTGTCTCTCTCTCTCTCTCTTTCTCTCTCTCTGCCTTTCTCACTAGTACACACATACACGCACTCACACACACACACTCACAGCAGTATGGAGCCATGAACGTGCCAAGTGTGGAAATAAAGATGGCGGTGCGCTACAGAACAGCATCTAACAAAGAAACCTTAAGCTATATAAATCTAACTGAATTGAACTGAACCCATTGCTAAAAGATTCTTTAAAATCATACAAATGTGCAGCGTTCTGCAAAAGTATTCACACCCCACTGACATTTTGTTGTATTACAAACCCAACCTTCATTATCTTTTACTGATTTTTATGTGAAAGAACTCAAAAATAGTTACTACCCATTCCTTTTTGTAAAACAATTCGGCCCTGGTAAGACTGGATGGAAAGAGTCTGTGAACATAAATTTTCAACTTCTCAATTCGACTTAGATCTGGACTTTGACTAGGCCATTCTACTAGATGAATACCCTTTGACACAAACCTCTGGATGTATCTTTTTGGTTGTTTTCCTACTGGAATGTGAACATTCACCCCAGTTTGGAGTTTTCTTCAGCCTCTAACAGCTTTTCTCCCAGGACTGTGTCATATTTAGTTCCATACATCTTCATACATGTTGACTTCTGTTCCTGAGTTTCTGTTTCCTAGTATTAGGTTAAATTGGTATAGTTTTGCAGTACTTGCTGACAGATTTACTTTCAGTTGTCATCCTAAATAAGTAAGTATTCAAGTCCTTGACTGATATGACTAGAAAATGGAAAATACATAAACACTTGTTTTATTTCTAAGAAATGAAGAAACCAATTTAATTTCTAAGGTGGCTCTTTCATTTTCTGATTTCGGTGTAGAATCATCCAGGAGGGTGGCATCGTTAGCAGGCTATACATTATAAACTAAGACAGTAGCCCTATGTCACCTCATGCAAATAAATGAATACATTTATAAATCATCCAAGTTGTGATTTCTGATTTTGCATTTCTATTTTTTACTGTTTAATGTACATACATCAAGTATATACTAAGTACTATAATATGCTGAAAGCTCAATATCCAAACATGAGAGATGGTAAAATGTCCTGGATGTCACCATCTGTTGTTGGCAAGCACTGATCATCCACGTTTGCTTTTGCCACACCTTGTTAAATCTCTCTCTGGCTGTATGGTAAGAAATCTATGTTCTTTGGTCCTACTATGCATCCATAAAGCCTTCTTTTCAACTCCTCTGAGATTTGGATTTGGAGTTCAGGTATGATTTTAGCTGCTAATCAGCTGCTCACAGGTGTAAGACCAAACCTTGTTGCCATTGTGACGCATCATAACACTTGTCCAAAAGTTTAAAAAGTAAGAAAAAGAATTCCTCCAGGTGCACATCATCAAAAACCATAGGGATTAGTTGTAAAACATGTGTTTCCTCAACCAAAAACAACAAAATAGGACTGTTATGTTCCATGTTGGAACATAACAGTCCAACATGGTGCGTCCATTAGGAACCCAATTCTAGCACTAAGAAGAGCCATAAATCCAATTTCAACTGATTTTCCTTTATTATTTTAAATACTGGCACTTCCTGGCCTCCATACAGCTGTACCCAGCACTCTCACCCTTTCTTCCAACAAGCATACACCAGTGCAAGTCTGGACAGCCTGCCTCTGCACAGAAATGCACAGCTGACGAATCACTCCGCCAGCACACTGGCAAGTAGACCCTAAATTATGGGAATCTGATGGATGGCAGATAGGACTTAAATTTAACTATTGCTTTGCTAAACTATACTCAGAAGAGATGTCGCGTTGTTATATGCTGACTATATAAAAAGCCTAGAGGGAAGAGGGTTGCTGCTTGTTTAAAAGCATATTCCTTTCAGTAAGGTTTTTTTTTTTTTTTTTTTTAATAGATGAGTGAAACCCTGTGCGCCCTTATATTTCTGATATAATTTACAGTTGAGAGAAATCTCAGTTTAATAGTTTCAGAGGACTATTTTCAGTCAATCCCAACGGTTAACTGGGAGAGGCGGAGCGGATGTCCACCTCACTTTTACGCGGATGTTGTCCGTCCCACGCTCACTCACGGCTGCTTCCATCTATCCCTGCACTTCTCCGCGCTCATCAATTAGGCACAAATTAAGCCGCTGTGGATGCTCTAACTGCCGTCCTTTCGCAACTTTGAAGAGGATTGCCTTCCGCGGACGGGGGCGGGGGGGCCCGGTCAAGTTTTGTGTTTTGGAGCACCGGGGGTGGGGAGGGAAGCGGAGAAGAAGAAGAAGAAGAAGCGAAACGCAGGTAAGAGTGTGTGACTGTAACCTCGACTTCCAACTACCCGACGTTACAAATGTAACGCGGGGGGGTTACTAGCCGTCCCCGCGAGCGAGCTAGCCGGCTAGTGCTAGCATCCCGACGAGCAAAGTGGGGAGGACTTCCAACTGCACTTTGTGAGGAGGGAGGGCGGTTCGTGTCGCCTAATTTTGAAGATATCCATCTGTATTTTTGTTTTATCGTTCGGTTTGTGGTAATTACTCCGACCGTTGAAGCTGTTTCTGTTCTGAGCGTTGGGTTCTGAAACGGTTAGGGGGGAAAATAGAGCTGAGAAAGTGGAAGTTGTAAGTTGTAAGAGAGAGAGGGAGAGAGAGCGACCTTCGCATGGGGGGGAAACAAAAGGACCTTAAAGTCTGACACACTGATGATGACTGCTCTGATAATCTGCTGAACTGTTCATTTACATATTGGACGCCACATATACATACATTTATATGCGTAGTATGGGAAGTGGTTTAAAAATATTTGAGATTTAGCCTGAAATTATTATTTTTTTTAAATTAAACTGTCCATAGCCATGATGTGAACTTTGCCAGATGTAATCTGCAGTGGGACTTGAAGCTTTATTAATCGGCCTTATTTATAAGAATCTGAAATTATGGATAACGCAAATAAAACAGCATTTGTGCTCAAAAGTACTATTTTTAACATGTTTTGTTGTGTTTAGATGTTTTCCTGTCTGGATATATAAAGATCCCGATTTAAAAGTTATTAAAGCATAATCTTGTGTATGTATTTGTTTAGATTTATGTATTTTTGTCATTTTTAATGATAAATGGAGATTATATAGTTTAGTTTCAGGTGTTTTGGCGTGTTTATATTGATCGAGTCTACCCATATTCGAGGCTACTGTGTTGAAAAGTACATAAAAGTAAAATGAACCAGAGCGATATTAATGCTTGTTTTCCCCGCTTAATGGGTGTCAAAATCTTTATGTAGCAGCAGTAGTTTATTTCTGAGTGTTGATGTGAGCGATTTGTGTCCGGTGAAGTTGGATGGGGCAGCTGCTGTTGTCTTTGGGAGGGAGGGGGGGCTCAGGGAGCAGCGACAGACAAAAGACCTTCAGAGAGCCTTTTGCATTGTCTGCCTGTAGCTGCTGGTTGGTGTGATCGTAATCTATCGGATTGGAAAACTCATCCGGCTGCAGATGTATAAACTGGTCAAATTAAACGTATTGAATGAGAGATGTGGGGTTAATCTAGGGAGTCTTTGCGTCCTCCTGCTTTGTTCCGGTTGGGAAACTGAGAAGGATGAAGTGTCTGATGGGAGGATGAGGGCTGGGAAAGTTCAGGCGTTCAGGAGGCGACTGTATATGATGATGGTTATAATCTGATATTATTAGTGAGAAGCCGGGCGGACTGTGTGGATCTGCATCTTCTGAATAAAAAGCTCTGATTTAAAGCTGCTCAAATCACATTTAAATGGTCTGATTAAAGAGGCTGATGCAATATTCCCCCACTCTCATCTCAGATGCTGTTGGTTTTGTTTCTTTTGCGATAGATTTTACTGACTTGCTTGGCTTTTGGTGAGTTTAAAATGTTGTAAAAATGTTTAATTTTAGAATATTTGGTCTAGAATGATGACATGCAGATATTTAACAACCATAAGATATTTAAGTACTTCAAAACTTTTTAAATTTAACTTGAATTACCTTGTGATGGACTGGCAACCATTAACCAGTCCCAGTGGAAATGGGATCCAGCTCCTTGTGACCCTGCAAGGACAAACATGCATAAACAATGGATAGAAAGACGGATAAACTGGAGTTAAACTCACTTCATTGGTCCACTGCATATTAAGCCACGAAAAGGAAGTGGAAATCAAAAATAGTTGTAATAATCTCAGGGTTTTCCCCAAAAAACTAGCTAAGTCCAGTGGTGAGGGCGCTAGGGCAGTCATCCAGTGTTTTTAGTTAACAAATGTTTAAAGTTGACAGGAAATTTGAATACATCACTAGGTAATTATGTGTTATCGGAAGACATTATTAACAAAACCTTAACAAGAACTATAAAGTCTTAAAAAATGCAAACAATTAAAATACATATTAATTTTTTACACTTCAGTTGTTTCATCCTAATTTAAGTATACAAACTGTTTTGATAATTTTTTTTTCAAGCACAACTGCTTGAAAAATTTAACCATGTATAAATTTTACTGGTAAATTTAGCCAGTAAACTGATATTAACAGGAATTACTAAGCTACTGCTCTTGAATTTGCAAAAACAAAATAACTTTAATTTTTATTTATTTATTGCTTCTTGTCATCCTAATCTAGCCTGATGGGGTTGTTTATAAATGTTTAATTACTGCTTTGACTGATCAAATTTAGGCAAATTTATCCATTTTATGGCTTGTGTAGAACAACTACCATGAACCTTGAGTTATGGATGCATGATGTATATCGACATCAACATCATTATTGGTCAATGTTAGTCATTTTTTAACTTATCTGTATCGTACAAGTAAGTAAAACTGGGCAAATATTAACGATCAGTGATTATATTGGCCCAGATAGGGAGACGCCTCCGATGCAGCGCAGGATTATGGGATGTTTTAACTGAAGCAGAAAAGAAATGTAGTTGCTGTGATTGTGTTTACGTGTCAACAGGTTAGGGAAATAAATGTTATATTGGTTTTTGGCCATAACAGCAATATGAATATTGGCTTTTGGTATGTGTTTTTGTACCAGTGCACAAGTTCTCTTGTATGTCCTATTTTGAAGAGTGAATGCATGTCAATAAAACAGCTGTCCTGATTAGACTAAAAAAAGATAATTATAAATTAGATTATAATTTGAGAATTAATTTTGGTTAAAGACCAAATGACACCCAAGGGGTTTGCTGTGGTGTTTGGGTTTACAACTCAATCTTAAAGGTTAATGCTCGTCATCAGTGCATTTAGTTGAATACTAGAAGTCAGAGAAACAGTCGCATGAACTAATCCCATCATTTCCATTAAAAGGTCTAGGATGATTTGTGACACTTTAAGGAATAGGAGTTTTGTGTTCCCTAAGGTATTAATTCAAAAACTGGGTGATAACAATAATTCTGGTTAACACAAATTAGCTTAATTGGGAGATTAGGAATATTTCTAATGAGACTAGTTACTCTGACAATGCTTCCTTCAAAAATTACAATAATTTTAACCTTAATAGGAGTATAAGGGGAAAATGTTTCACTTAAACGTTTCCTCCTTTAGGTGAATGGATTTTAGCAGAAATGTTTCATGTGAAGTTGTCTGGAAGACCAGAAAATGTTCCAAGAAAAGCTGCTCATGATTCTGCTAGAGAGGCTACCCTCTGTAGTGGTTGCGGCGCAGGTTTCCATTGTGCAGCTCAAAATGACCTACATGAAAGAGTCATCACAAAACTAAACCTCACAGGTCCGCAGCTGATTATTCTGACAGAGCTGCTAGATTTTGCTTTTGAAATGTGCAGTTTATGTTAAACATTCTGACACATTAATGCTCTGAGAGTAAAAATGAGTGCAGAATTTCATGATGTCCCTCCCTGTTGTTAATCACCAGAGAAGATCGATAACATTTCATGCTTGCGTTTGCAGTCAGTAAAGTGGCGAATATTTGTTGGGTCAAAGGAAGAAAGAACGGATTTAATTAAATGAAAACAAATTCTGGAAGTAATGTTTACAAACGCACATTCTAGCCTGCATTGGACAAGCTAAAGAGGCATAAAGCTGAAAGTTTTTAATGGCTGTCAGTGCTCAACCTAAACTTGGTAAAATTAGTGACGCAGAATGTGTCCCAAGCCCATACTACTGTTAAAGTTACCTTTTCTTAAAACATCAATAAAATGTCATATTTTACAACAGATTTATCCCCAAATCTCCTTCTCTTAAATGTTTATATTTATACTTATGTAAAAAAATGCAATAAATGTTTATTTTCCTGACTTTTCTAATAATTAGGAAGTTCACCAACTCATATCAACAGTGATAGAAGCTGTGTTAGTTCTTAATAATTTAATGTAATTCATTGTAATGTACATAAAATATCTATGAAAATAAAGATAATATAGAGATGCATTGAGGAGTAGAGATTAGGAATATCTCAATCACTATTTTTGGCAGACAGAACCAATCTAAATCATTTAAGATCAGGAATCATGTTCTTCAAAATCTGGTAGCTTTTAAACTCAGTAGATTAATTATGCATTTAGTTAGCGTTACATTTCACCTAGTTTATTCACAAGTAACATTCAGGACACTGTAGTCTCACTGTCGCCCTCCGTCAGACTGTAAAGATGGCTGTTTTGGCGACACATCTAAACCTCACAATAAACGAACGAAGAAAAACGAATAAACTCGTTTTTTTTTTACATTTTTCTTTTATGCTGATAAGAAAAAGCAGAGCGTAAGCTAATGTCTAATAAGCTAATGGCTTATTAGATATTTCAGTTTAGTTCCTTTAATTGAATCTGGCAAAATGTAATGGGCGAAAGTTGTTCTAGTGCTTTGATTTAAACATCATTTTAATTTCATTAAGTAGGTTTTCAGCTCCCCTGTGAGTTTTCTTGCACTAAGCAGGTCTTGTGATGTAAAGGGATCATCATTGAAAAGAAGAAAAACAATTTCTTTGGGAAAATTTGTACAGCTCGAAATACAATTTTACAGACTAAGCAGTAACATATCAGGAGTTGAGTTTTGTCAGCAAGCCAGATAATTTAAAGATGTTTTTGACACTTTTGTCACATTACAGTAACAAACTTCAATGGATTTTATTGGGATTTTATGTGATGGACCAACACAAAATAGTGCATGATTATAAGTAAAATTCAGTGTGAGGAACAGCCTAGTTAGTAAATAGTCCACATTTGTAATTTAGTTTTAGTATAAATCTATCCATTTTCTGAAGGCTACAGAGATTTGTTAGAGAACATTAGTGAAAAAAACAGCATCATGAAGACATCAGGGAGAAGTTTAAAGCATTTAGGTCATAAAACAACATCCCAACCTTAATCCATCACCTGAAAATGGAAAGAGTCTAGCACACCTGCAGATGTAACAAAACATGACCTCCTTTTATCAAAAGAGTTTTCCTAAACGCCATCTTACCTAACAGGCTGAGCAAGGACAGCGTTAATCAGAGATTCGGGTAAAGGGCCCATGGTGTCTCTGGAGGAGCTGCAGAGACAGAACCTGTCAGCAGGACAATAGTTAGTCAGATCAGTTAAACTCATACATTGAAACACATTGAAGTTTGTGTTCTCAGTGGGAGAAAATGTGAAAAAATGTAGCACCTGTTCTGTTTTATGAGAATGTTGTGATTTTCAAGGATTTCAAGTTCAAAAGGCCGTCAGCTCCTACATTTAACCCGACTTTGAGTCTTTGTTTTATTGCTGGGATAATCCCACCTAATCCATAAATGTCAGGGATGGAGAATCGATCCACTCAGATTGTGTGTGTGTGTGTGTTGCAGTCATGCCCTCAGTGATGGAGCGCTCTGGGGCCGGGGTCCTGTCCAGGAGCAGAGCCAAAACCGTCACTAACGGCAGCAGCCAGCCCCATTCTGAGGAGGAGAGCAGCGATGAGGAGCACGCTCATGGTAGACACTTGTTGAACGGTTTTTTTTCTTCTCTGCCGTTGATTTAATGCGTGTTCCCGGCCCAGATGACGCCAGCTGTTCTGGTGGAGTTTGTCGTACTGCTGCAGTGAAACAAGGCATCCCCTCCCCCAGCATCTTCCCACACTCATGTCACCCACTGCCTGAATGGACCTGTCCTTCTGTTTTTCTCTTGCCACTCACTCATTTGGCTTTAGCTTTTATGTCAGACACATCTGTTTAATTTTGTAACATTTCCTAGATTTTTTTACAGCCCGTTTCCTCTTCTTCAATCTATTTTACTCATGTGATGCATCTACTCTTGTTTCAATCTCCTCTAGCTCCTCCATTTCTATCTTCTGTCCCTGAGGAAAGCCTAATGTGTCTTCCTGAACCGTCTCTGTCCTCTGCTTGCTGTCCACCCTTCCGCTTTGAGGAAGAGTGGCTTTTTATTTTGATAATATTACAACTTTATACTCATAATTAAATATTTTTTGTAGCCTGACCCTAAATTTCTTTTTTAAAAAATAAAGCAAACTCCCGTCCCCAAAAAAACAGTTTTATTCTGATCTGGAATGAAAAAAATCAGAGTTTATTTTTAAATCACATCTCCCGGCCGTACTTGGTAGCATGGACGAAAATGCTTTCATGACAACAGAAACTATAGATTATTTATATTTATGTTTCTTGCTTTATATCCCGGTTTGAAAGTAGCTGAGCCTCATCACTGATTACTGCAAACTTCCTGTCTGTAAACTTCCTGTCATCTCTCTAATACACAGACAGCATGATCAGAGTAGGAGGAGACTACCAGGCCCAGATCCCAGAGTTCAAACCAGGTAAGCCGGAAAGAGAAGGTGGTGGAAGGGATGGGGAAGGATTTTAATGTAACACTGATGGGATTTATTGTTTTTGTCTGTTTCTGGGCCATCAGCGACTGCAAATGACAAAAAGCCTCTATGGCCAAATCTGCCATGTCTACATGAAGGACTGAAACATTTGGTTTTATTTACATTTTAAATAATAAAGAGAACACAAATGTTGATTAAATTAAGGGAAATGAAGTGATGGATTATGCTGCAGAAAGATTTTCATACAGTCTGGAAATCTCTTGGAAAAATATGGATTTTGGCAAAAGACGTTTGAGGTGTGGAAGTGCAGGGGAAGAACACGCATGGAAAAATAATTAGTGCTTTAAAACAGAATCCTCCTTTCCACCATTTGAGACGTAGATCTGTAAAAATCCATTCAGCCATCCATCCATTTCTCCCTCTCTCTTTCCCTCTCTCTCCATCCGTACGAGGAAAATTTAATTAATTGTGAACTATTGGATTTACACTTTAAAAGACTCTGAACTATTAAAAAGATAAACTCAAGAGAAAAACTGATCAGACTTTTCAAATCTGGATTAATTAAAAAACAGTATGATTTTGTAAATAATTTGGTGGCTGTGTGTCTGATGGTTAGCATCTCATCATAAACCATTTGGCTCTGTCATTTACATTTTGAGGAGAAACAAGCACTTCATAACAGTTCCTCAAATTGTTTTGTTTTCTGACTTCACCTTCACTTATCAAACAAAGAAATCAGATTCAACCATAATTTTTTTTTTTAAGGTTGTTTATTGTTTCAGAAATAATCTGTAATAAATAACCTCATCAAACATGAGTTCTATCCTGAAGTGAAGAGTGCAAGTTTGCTTTTAACTTATGAGGAAATGATGTTGAAGGAATAATTTGAAACGTATTAAGTTGTTTCTGTTCTGACCATCAGACAGTCCAGCCCGCTACAATGAGAAGGACCAGAGGAGCATGCTGGTCTGGTGTCCCAACACTCAGCTCTCAGATAACATGTGTAAGCTCCTTCCATCTCCACAGACTTGACGAAATAAACCCAAACTTCTAGTTTAAAGGTTTAATTTGAACTTTCTATGGAAGCGTTTTTTTCTTGCTGATTATTTGATTTAATTGCAGTGGATGAGTACATCCTAATGGCTAAAGAAAAACATGGATACAACATGGAGCAGGTATGATGTACACCAGAATGTTACTGATAATAAGACTCATCTGGTGACCTTCCTCTGATCCTGATTTACGGTCTCTCTGTTCCCATCAGGCTTTGGGGATGTTGTTATGGCACAAACATGACGTGGAGCGCTCGCTGGCCGACCTGGCCAACTTCACGCCGTTCCCAGACGAGTGGACGGTCGAGGACAAAGTTCTGTTTGAGCAGGCCTTCAGCTTCCACGGCAAGAGCTTCCACCGCATCCAGCAGATGGTGCGAAATGTCAACAAACGCACAACAAAGAGTCTACAGATGCTACAGAAGCATCACATGAAACGTCACACCTTTTTGTCACATTACAACAAAAAACTTTAATGTATTTCGTTGGGATTTTATGTGTAAAAGTAAAATGATTCATGATTTTCAACATTTTCCACAAAAAAACCCTAAAAGAGGCAGTTTTATGCATTTTTCTGCCTCCGAGTAGCTCAATAAAGTAACTATGTTGCCTTCAATTGTTACAAAAATGCCATATGTATGTCAAACATAACGTTAATGAAATTTGACGCCTTGAAATTGGCCTCTGTCTCTTTAAGAAACTCCTTTCCGACACGCTGCCTTCAACACATAATCACAACAGTGCTCCTCCATGATGCTGTTTGCATCCGTTCTTGGCGTTAAACAGAGAAGTAGTTTATTTTATAAGCTTTAAACGTTTCTCAAAGCGCCGTTCTGCCATCATATGAACATTAGAAAAGTGAAAAATGTTACGACAATCCGTCTAAACTGACAGGCTGGAAAATGAGAATTTTCATTGGTGAGGCAGCAAAGAGGCTCAGAGATCCACGGCTAAGGTGTGAGAGTTTATTTTAGTAGGACCAACATTGATTCTGCACTCCACCAATCTGGTCGTCATGGAAGAAAGCTATTGTTGAAAGAAAGTCTTTGAAATGTTTAAAGTTTAACCCTAATCACAGTGGAGCAAAGATGACCAACCTGAACAAACCAAACAACTGTAGAAGAAACAATTTGAGGTTATTTCTAACTTCTGTCACTTCACAATGATGCACTACTTGTTGATAAATCAAATAATATACATTTATGTAAGGGACGCATGAAATATTGGCGTCAACAATATCGGCTGGTTTTATTTTTATTTACATACTGTCCAGCAAATTGTGCAGGGTGATAATTTGTCACAAAAAATGTTCCAATAAATAATGTTGTTTTCTGGTAGTATATTGACATTGGCGTCATAATGCAAGTTAGTTTTGTGAAGAGCGCTTTAGACTGGAAGTGGAAGACATTTTAAATATCCCAAATAAAACGATAAATACAATGGAAATAAAAACACAACCGAAACCAGAAATAAAATTGATTATGAAGTCTCTGTAAGCAAAATGATCAAGCTCATTTTAATTGAGCATGCCATTAATTGATTTATTGCAAAGTATAAATCGGTAAATACTGCCATAATAGCAGTGTTAATGTCAGAAATCATTATTGGCATGAATTTTCATATCGGTGCATCCTTAATTTAGGTTTGTTGTTGTAGTGTGACAAAATCTGGAAAAAGTTTAAAGTATAATGTAAACCTTTCTAAGCTGCTAACATTTGTTTGTTCTGCAGCTTCCAGACAAACTGATCTCCAGCTTAGTGAAGTATTACTACAGCTGGAAGAAGACGAGAACCAGAACCTCCGTCATGGACCGGCAGGCCCGGAGGCTCATCAACAAGAGAGAGAAAGATGACAGGTGAGAACGCTTCTGTTAATAAATGCAGGCGAAAGGAGAGAAGGACGATCCCAGACGAGATGTGGCATTTACAGAACTTCTTTGTTAAATAACACCGGATGGGTGCGTCGTCCTGGGAAACGATTCTCATGAATATAAATGAAGCAGACTCGTTATGTCTGCCCCTTCCAGCTGACATGGAGAGTGTAAGACGTCATTTGTAGATTTAATTAGGAGGCTGGATTGAGACGGAGCTTCAGTCCAGATCAATTCTTGTCTAATCTATTTCTGTTGTTTTTTTGTTTTTTTTCATGCAGTAACGATGAGATTGAAGAAGGAGAGCCGGGCGAAGACAGCGACTTGGAGGTCGATGCAAAAAAAGAGGTGAGCACCACAAATCTTAACTTTGAGTCACTTTCTACTTGATGCAGTTAAAAACGACAGCATGGTGGCGCCTCCTCTCTGCTCTCAGGCCGTAAAACAGAACAGCAGCAGCAGCAACGCAGAGAAAGCCCCGCCCAGCCGGTCCGGCCCGGTGAAGAAGGAGAGCATCGGGGCTCAGTACAGACACCACCCGCTCAGAGCCCGCCGCAGACCGCCCAAAGGCATGCACCTGGACCAGACCGACATCACGGCTCTGTCCACCTCCCACGACGCCGGGGTTCTGTCCGTACGTCAGCTGGACACACACCTGGTGTCGCTCAAGAGACAGGTGGGTTCACCGACAGCAGTAAGACGTTGGTGACCTCAGTGTGCTGCTGTATTTGAAATTTACTGCGAGGTAAAAAGAGAAACATGAAAAATAAGGGTGCACCGATTTTCTTAATTTTGGGATGTTGGTGATCAGCCGATACATGCGAAGCCAATCTTATAACCTTCTTACCGACTTCAGCAAAGGTCTAAAAATCAATTATTTGATTGACTGATAGACCCACCAGGTCATGTCTGCACGTTTCCAGTTAACCAGTCACTCCACCATTAGTGTCTTTCTTGCTATATTTAGCAACATTTCAGACAATGAAGATCAGTTTCAGCCAAAATCAGCTTTTTAAAGATCTGCAATTGGTGTTAGGTTACAAAAGTGTTAGGTTGAATTTTATGCATTTTTTACTCCTGTGTAGAAATATTCTCCATTTCTGCTGTGCCGGCCATCTTACATTAGCAGGTAGCACTGTTAGCTTTATTTAAACTGGCGTCTCCATGGCTACTTTCACACAAGGCAAATCCAACCTGTATCTGACTTTTTCATGTTTATCGATATAAGATTGTATAAAAAACTAAAAAAGTTTTTGTTAAGCAGGTAAAACTAAATAAACTAAAATCTTATCTTTGCATTTTTAATTTAATGGATTGTGTGAACTGCCAGTAGTTTAAAGTAAGTTTTCTTCCCTGGGAAGAAAACTTCCTCTTTGGACAGTGCTGCCTTAAACCTGTGATTTTAAATAAACCAAACCTCATCATAGTCTTGTTTAATGTTTTTTTCTCAGGTTCAGTCGATCAAACAGACCAACAGCAGCTTGAAACAGAGCCTGACTGAAGGTGTCGACGTTTTCAGACCAGCAGAGGTAAAACTTCTCTAACCGTTCACGTTCTCAGTTTATTCGTCTGCTTTCAAGGTTTATTTTCCATCATGTAGGATGGATTAGTTTTGATCCGTTTGCTTCCTGCCACCTCGCTCAGTGACTCTAAAATGTCTCCTCCCTTCTTCTTCTTCTCCTCAGCCTGCCCCGAAGATGAACTCTCGTTGGACCACAGAGGAGCAGCTGTTGGCCGTGCAGGGTGAGTAACAGCTAGACGTCATCTCCCTCTCCCACAGAGTCTGCTGTCTGTCCTCGCAGCCAGACAACACATTCATATTCTTCACACAGAAGCCTGTGTCTGTGCTGCTGCTGCGGCTTTTCTCAGGTTTGGAGTTAGTCAGACAGAGCCAGTCAGAAGTTTACATACACTAGTAGTGGGGATGAATCTCGTATCAGTATTTCACATTTAATGATTTATGATTGGGATGATGATGAGTGAAAAAACAACTTTACTAATATCTGCCTGCACCGATTCCTTTTATTGGGGATTTTATTTAATTCTTACAGGATTCAAATTATACTCATTTATAAACACATTTCCACTATCACGATATATGTTTTTCACATTGGTCGTTACCAATAATTATTGATCAGATTTTTGTTTTAATTATCCAAAAACTGTCAAATTGGTGAAGTAACCTGTTATTATTCACAGTTTTCACTTTGTGCAGTTGTTTATTTTTAAGCAGTAAAGAGGCACGGAGGAGAAACATGAAACTGTTCGCTAAGCAAACCGAAGGCCGCTCCAAAAGCAGGAAGTGGACTATTAGAAGTGCATTCTGGGTAAATACAACCAAAACAAACACTCCAGTCTAGCGCTAGCAGGAGAAATGGCTCGTGGTCTTTTGCTAACTACAAAAGAGAAATCCTGCAATCAATAAACTGATGCTGCTCCATTTCTGTTGTCATTTAGTGAAGAAGGAAGTTGTGCTCATGTCTTCTTCAGAGGTTTTTGTGTCGTTTCCTTCAGTGTCTCTTGGTGCAGCGCCCTCACAGGTGGCAGAGGAAACAGGTTTTTCAATTAATTTGGTTGTTTGATTGAACAGTGTGAGTGAACCGCACCAGCTGAAAACATAACAAATGTTGCAACTGTGATACCAAATCGAACCAAATTTATCAGACTATCGTGCGTGGAAAAAATTCTAAAATTACTCCACTGTTCCCTCTTCTCTCTTACTTTGCATATGGAAACATTTAATCCTGTCTCAGTGAACATTTTCTGTTTATTGACACAATAGTAGACAGACAGTAAACTTCTGACATGTTAACAGAAGAAACTCATGAAGCCTTCAGGTTCTGCATACAAGTCAACAGGTGAGGCTCGTTCCCTCCCAGCAGCTGCAGACTTGCTGCCCTCTATTTCCCAACCACAGGAACGCCTGAAGCAGCTGTGCTCACATCGAGGTTAACTGTAGATGGAAACGAAGCTCCTCCTTGATCCGTTAACCTGACGTCTCCTTTTCAGCCATCCGTCGCTACGGCAAAGACTTCACAGCCATCGCCGAGGTGATCGGCACCAAGACGCCTCCTCAGGTGAGCTCGTTCTTCGTCAGCTACCGGCGGCGCTTCAACCTGGACGAGGTGCTGAGGGAGTGGGCCGCCGAGCAGGTGGCCACCAGCCGGGACCAGAAAGACGCCCGCAGGGGCAGCGAGGAGCTGGCGGCCAACGGAGGCGGCGAGGAGGAGGAGGTAAGGATGTGGGCTTTATCACAGCTGGTCCGGATGAACGGGCAAGTTCTGGCAAAACAGTACATCTGTTTGGTTATGAAAGACTTCACTAATGGAAAACATTTCTACTTTTAGTCAGATGATTTCTAATCACCAGTCTGAGCAAGTTTAAATCTCTAAGAACTATAAAAACAGCAAAACACTTGATTTCCACTTCATGGATGGACAAAAAATTGAACTGTGGTGATAAAAGTTTTACAGTAAAATGAAATTATTTCTTAAAAACAGCCCAGAGTCTAAGAACGGTGTGTCAGCGTGAGATAAGACCTCAGGCTGTGTGAAGAAAAGCCATCATTATAAACCTCCAGGAAACTCAACTGCAGTATTCACTGGTCAACCAAAGAGGGCAGCACTGAGACGGTGTTAGGCAGAATATTGCAGCATTAAACAAATTTACATGAAAATGTCACAATTTGAACAGGAAAATAAAGACAGAACCTTAAATAACCTGTTTGGACCTGAGTGTTGGTTTAACTTTTGGGGATTGGGAAACTTTTTAAATCTCTTTACTCAGAAACAGAAACCAAACAAACAGTTAAAGGTAAAAACTCCAGAGATGAAGCTTTTCCACCTGAACCAAACCATCTTCTTCTTCTCTCCTCCTCAGGTAAAGATGGAGGACTCCCCTCCAGACCCCTGCAGCTCCTCCTCTCCTCCCTCCGTCGCCCCCTCCTCTCTCTCCCAGCCCCCACCTCTGCTGCGCCCGGCCCCGCCCTCCGCCCCCCCGAGCCTCCTCCGCCAGCCGCCGCCTCTCCAGACGCGGCCACTCCAGAACCGAGCGCCGCACAACCACCCCCCTCCTCCGCTCATCCGGCCCGCCGTCACCTCCTCCTCCGCCTCCTCCTCCAGTCTCAGGGGTTCTCCGCCCAGCTCCTTGTCCGCTGGATGCCAGATGCCTCCGTCGCTGGTCGGCCTCAAAGTGGAGCAGCCCAATTCGCACTGATACTAGGTTCTTCGTCACATGATGGCGCTCAGGTGAACAGCTACCTCCAAATCGCGGCTACACTGACCAACAGGTAGAAACACGAAACTCGCCAAACGGAAGAGAAACACGAACATCTGGAAAACAGGAGGAGTCTCCCACATCTGAGCCAAACCTGCATTTCAAGACACGTCATGTGAAGAAATCGATTTTATTTCTGAGCTTCACTTTAAATTTTTAGATCCTTAGCGCTGCAGTGTGTAACTTTTTATTTAAAAAAATATATTTTTTACACTGTGTTGTGACAGTTTAAGAGGCAGATAATCTGTGAAACGATCAATCTCCTCCCAGTGCAACTATTGCTGTCTGAAATGCAACGCTCCCAACCAAAAACCACCAATCAGAGTCAGGAGGCGGGTCTTAGCGCTGTCAGTCAACATCACTTTGACAGACGGCTAGCAGGCTATGCTAAGTGCATAGCTATGCTAAGTGCATAGCCTGCTAGCAGAGAGCAAGGGGAGAAAGTGAGGGTAGGATACGTAGTGCCAAACCGAAGGTGATCGACAGCGCTAAGACCCGCCTCCTGGCTCTGATTGGCTGTTTCTAGTTAGCACTGGGAGAAGATTGGTTTTTTTCCAGAGGCTTTTTTTCCCCACAGATTATATGTCCTACTATACTGATACGACATAATGACAGTTCCAACAAATACATAAAAGTATATTCTATAAAAGTTACATATTGCAGCTTTAAAGTTGAGAAAAAAACGGTACAGAAACGTAGAGAAGTTGAGTCTGTTGTTGTGGATTTAGGTAGTTGAATTTGTTGCTTCCAGTTTAAGTTAAAAAGACATGAAGAAGAGCTGCAGCTCTTCAGTGTAACTGGAGCCATATTTAAGGTTGAGTCCTAGATAGACTGTTAGTGACTGTAAGTAGCGTAGATTGTGCATACTGACGACTGAGCACAAAGGAGGCAATGAGACGACGAGAACTTTAATCTGCTTTCCTCTGGCACCTCAGAGTCCCAATTAATCCATTAAAGTCACATTTTCCATCATTGGTTTGATTATCACTTATCAGATGACATGAAAGTATCACTTTGAAGACAAAATAAAAACTAAAAATCTTACTTGGCTGGTTGGAACCAGAGAAGGTTTGATCTGCTACTCTTCAGTGTGGAAGTTGCTACCGTCAGAAGACGAGTCAGTGAGGCGTTTAAAACGAAGAGACAGACACTAGATTTCAACAGCGAGGGTTTGTTCAGGCAGGAAGAGAGAGCGAGACGTCCAGAGGAGAACATGAAGGCAGAGGAGAGAGAAGAAAAGTTTCTACAGGAAGGTTTTGAAGCTGCACTTTTATAAACCATGTGTTTTTCTCATGTTGTTAAAACTGTCACTTTTCACATAATAGAATATTGTCACCTTGTTAAAATAATGACCCAACTATTTTTTTTTTCTTTTAAATTTGTTGGTAAAAAACGACTTATTTTAGGAAGGTGACTACATGGGACAGATGATCTTAACAAAAGAAATAATTAAGCTGCCTGTGGTTCCATTGCCATCTGCAGGAAGACGCCGCTCCCAGTCAAAAACAACCAATCAGAGCCAGGAAGGGACTTAGCATTGTCAGTCATACATATGTATGTGCTTCTCAAACCTTTCTGTTACATCTAGGTCAAAGTGCTAAAGCAAGTTAGCATGGCTACCAAATTCAAAAATACTTTTATTGATTTAAACTGTAGTAGCAACCCATATACGAGGTTGATTGACAGCGCTAAGACCCTCCTCCAGGTTCTGATTGGTTGTTTCTGACCTGGATCTGTGGATTTGTGCAGATTAGGATGAGCTCCCATTTTTTTTCCAAGATGATCTGTCTTATATTTTACTATAGTGACAATTTTAACTAATATGTAAAAATATTGTTTTAAAAGTTACATACTGCAGCTTTACTCTTACAGAAATCTAATCACCAAGTTCTGATTGGTGCGTCAGAATGACTTCCTGCCTGTTTGATCCAATCAGGAGAGAGGATGCATCCTCCTGGAGGAACTTCCTGCTGAAATCCCAACCACTTGATAACTTAAACCAGTCCATCATGATGAAACGCTGCATTTTCTGTTTGTTTACATCAATATCTTCTTTAATGCTGCCTACAGTGTTGCTACACATTTACCTGAAACGTCCTCTTCATGATTCCCAATTGGAAACAGAAGCAGTCCTAGTACTTGGTTTGGATTCAAACAAGGACTGCCTTTTCATTTGTTTTGGTTCCTGCTTGTTTGTACCTTATGTGAGAAGTTGTTTACACTGTGGAGAACAAAAAATCACTTTCTGTTCAACATTTTAGAATAAAAACCAAAATGATCAAACAGTTTTAATTCCTGTCATGTTTCAAAGAGATCGATCCTGGACGCAAAGGAAGGCTGGACAGAAAAGAGGTAGGTAGCATTCAAGAACAAGAGTTTTTTTTATCAAAATGCATTCTGATCTGGAAAAGTAAATTAAATCCTCCATTCAACTATCCTTTTGTCACTTTTCTTAGCCTGCGCACTAATCGAAGATTTAATCTTTTCTGTGAATCAGTGAAAATAAACTCAGCTGCTTGTTCGACATTAACAAAGTTGAAAATATAATTAAATATGTCGGGTAGCATCACAAATTCTACGTTTTTGAGTGACTACTACAAATGGGAATACTTTTCAAGAGCATTATTTGTTTGTGGGACCATTCAGTTACGCTAATGTAATTCACAAGTCGGTTATCATTTGCTATTTAATTACAAATGTGCTAAAAACTTTGCCAATATTCCACTAATGTCTAAAAAACAATGTAGGCGTAAGAAACCCAATTAAAATTACGTGAATAAGTTTGTCAACAAAATATCTAAAAAAAAAACCCAAAAAGCTGCGTCACTGTATGACTGTATGTTGTCTCATTTGCATGCGCTGAAGAAATACTTCCGTATTATTCTTAAATTGTATATAAACAAAGTAGCATTTATTTACATTAATATTTGTTGTAACAGGACAGATATGCCGCTGTCACCCAGCTCACTATCCTCCAGTCACTTCCTGTCTGCGTGGTTTGCGCCAGTGGCAACATCCGGTTGATCATGTGACTCGTGTGTTGTGAAAAAAGTGTGTATGACAGGTTTGTGGATTAAAACAAATTTAATGTAAAAAAAAAACAAAGTTTTTTTTCCTAAATTGTCAAATTGCGCAGTTATGTAAATCGAAACGCAGCTATTAGGACAAAAGAACCAGAAAATATCGTGATAAAATTTTAAGTCCACATCGCCCAGAGTTAATACACGTTGCCCACCCGCTACAAAAACTGAACGCACAAGTCCAAATTTGTTCCCAGTTGACCGTTTTCTCATCCGAGTTTTGAAGTTACTTGCATTCTCTCATACTGGCCACTAGATGGCGCCACATGTCAAAGAATTCAAGTTTGTCACATTTTGGACTTTTTCATTTGCTTTGCCAGAGGTTTAGATTAATGTCTTCATGAAAAGCTATAATATTTACACCTCATAACCCCAATCTAAAGAAATTCATTAACAAAATCTTTGACATTTGTCTGGAAAGGGTTAAAAAAAAAAATTTCAGGCAAAAGTGAAAATGTCAAAGTGGTAAAGCTTCCCAGGAGCGACCGGCTTGCAGCAGCTTCTAAAGCTCAGCAGGTTTCACTTGCTGCTGTAAAGGTCAGTGTTCATGATTCAATAATAAGAAGGGGACAAAAATAACCTCAGAGGGAGAGACTGAAGATCAATAACTAAAAATAAGCCAGCGTCTCTTATCTGCCAAGAACAACTTGATGTTTGGAGAAACATCTGAGACAAAAGTGGAAAGCTTGGCTGTAAATCTGACATTTCAGAAAGACAGCCAACATAGCGAAGCATGGTGGTGGCCATGTGATTGCTTGGGCTTCTGTAATGGTTCATGCGAATCAGCAAAGCTCAAAAGTACAAAAGTAATTTTTATTTAAAAAATGATACGTTTCATATTATTGGGAAGTTGAGTGGAAGGAAGAACTGCAATAGAAAGCAGTACAAAAGCAACAGGGATTTATTTCTGTTCATTTTAATATAACATTTATGAAAATCCAAAGTTAGCTCGTGAATCTATCAGTTTTTCTTTTCACTCAACTTTCCATCAATACGCCTGTATGCTGCCGGAGTCATTTTTTAAAATAATTTGATGGTTTTATTCAATAATCTAATATTTTCATAAACTGTAAGCAGGGCATTTTCACATTGGTTTAGGTTTAATAAATAGAACTGAACCAATTGTGATATACATTTTTTAAAATAATTGGTGACTAATTTAGTAATCAATTACATCGTTCAAGTATAGGAACTCAAAAAGTTGAGAGGAAGAAAAAACTGAAAGGATGTATAAAGCAACAGATGTTAATTTCTGTTCACTTTGAGGTATGAAAAATTCACAATAAAATAATTCAACATAACATTTTAACTCTTGCACTTTTTCCTTCCACTCAACTTTACATCAGTATGCTTGGGTACTGCTGCAGCGAAGCCACAAGATGTTTGAAGTCATTTTAATCAATTGTAAACCGTAGTTACTAGCGTTACTTTTCCATATTGTATTTTTTATTTACATCTCTTTGTCGATCTGAAACATTTTAAGTTTTAGTTCAACACTTTTTGCTACGTTACCTGGGATGATCCTCTCGTTCGCCACCTGGGGAGGCAAAGCGGCGGCGGCAGCAGAGCGGAGTCAGGCCATCATTATATCATTGTTTTATTACTATCATTGTAATTTTTCATTATGTTGTCTTTGCACAAAAAAACAAAAACAAATACATTTTCTGAAGGAGCTGATCGTCCCTCCCCAGAGGGAAAAAAAAAAAAAAAAAGGAACAAAAAGTAATCCCACCACTACAGTTACACTTTCCTCAAAACACATTTAAAATCAATGTAAATTACAGCAATGTAAAACGAAAATAATGCAAAATAAAAATCAACCCTGAAAGAGATAATATAACAGCAACTGGCTGAATAATAATAATAATAATAATAATTAGAATCCAACACCCAGCACCTTAATACAATGATTTTAGAGAAACTGACGTATTAAAAGCTGAAAGGAAAAGTGTTGAGTTAGGTTCGACTAACTGAGGCTTCCTTACTGATCCGAGTTTATTTCTGAAGCTAAAGCGTCAAACGCAAACCAGAGTCCGCTTGGGTGTTCTTCTTCTTAGTTTTTTATTCTTTTTCCGAGAAACTAAAGTTTCTCTATCTGCTTCAAGCCATTCTGGACCAACAAAAGGCCTTCTTTAATAGAGTAAAAATAAAAAATAAACCAGCAGTAGTCATCATCACCACCACCACCATCATTAAATAGGTCAATAATCCAGGGAGGGTCGGTGTTAATCTGTGTTAAAGGTGCAGTACACCTGAAAACGAAAACAAAACAAAAAAAAAAAAGGCAGCAATGATATGATCCAAATTTCCCCCCCTGCCCGCACAAATCTGTACAAATCCCCGATAATTTCAACGACACAAAAATATATTATCAAATCAAAAAAAAAAAAAAAGCAGAGGAAAATAATTCACCATTTGTCGTCAATTATCTTTTTTTTTTTTTTTCTCGTTTCCAGTGATCTTCTATTAACACTCATCCTCCAAAAGTAAAAACAACAAAAAAAACGACTTTCTGTGAGTTTGCTCTTTGGGACGCTCAACAAGCGGGAGGAAGAGGAAGAGCTGGAGACGAAGGCGTGAAAACAACCAACCAATCAGAGGTGAGCAGGGATTCCAGGGGCACAAATAAATCGCTTGAGGACAAGGAAATGAAAAAACCCCCCCAGATTTAAATTCTTCTACGAAAGGCAACGTAAAATCCTCCCCATCTTGTTCCAGTGCACAGCTCTTACAACGACGGATTGTTAGAGCCACACTGAGGAAAAAAAATAAAATTGCCAAAATAAAGTCGAAATATTACAAAAATAAAGTCGTAACATATTAAGAATAATGCTGAAATATCACAAAAAAAGTTGTAATACAAGAATGAAGTAATATGAAAATAAAGTATTATTACGAGAATAAATTAGTAATATTACGAAAATAAAGTAATCATGAAAATAAAAGTTGTAATAATATGTGAACTATTGAGAATAAAGTCGTAACATTACGACAATAAAGTCGTAATACAACTATTTTGTGATGCATCTTTATTCTCACAATACTACGACTTTATGTATAAGTTCTCATAATGACTATTTTCGTAATACTACGGCTTTAATCTCATAATACAACTTTTGGTACAAATTCTTATGGTTATTTTTGTACGAATTCTCAACAATTTTTCATAATGTTACGACTTAATCTTGTAAAATTACGACTTTTTGTACGAGTTCTCATAAAATGGCTATTTTCGTAATACTACGGCTGTTCTTGTAATTTTACTTTTGTTTTCTTAGCATGGCCGTAACACTCCGTCATTTATTATAAGCCTTTTAAAAAAGGAAGAAAACAAACGTAGAGATGGCGGCAGCAGAGAAACCAAAATGGAGTGAGAAAGGTGAGAGTTCGGATGTGTTTGTGCTGAAGGCGGGGAGAAAACGAAGGCGGCAGGTGGGGGGAAGGGTCCGTTTGCTTGTCGGGACGAGTCGGAGCAGAACCCGAACCGAACTCACCAGCAAAATAAGGCTCAAAAGATCGCTTTCCCCACCAGAACCGCCCGACAGCAGAACCGTGCAGAAACCGAATAAATACAAGGAGGAAAAACTGGAGTGGTCCGAGTGATCAAAGTGCCTCCTAACAAAAAAACAGAGAAGAATCAAACATGCAGAAGAGTGGAACGTCTCAGCAGAAGATGGCGGCCATCTTCTCTGTCTGCAGGTCTCAGAACCGGCAGCCCTACGCTTCAGACTGTAGTCTAGACAACAATCATGTTTTTAAAGTGATCCCGCCCCCCGCCGCTGGCATCAGCCCGCCGCCGCTCACAGTTTCAGCTCGTTGGCGATCTTTGAAGCAATGTTCTTGAAGGCCATGGACGTTCCCGAGATCCGCTTGAAGCGCACGCCGTTGAGGGAGAGCCGCGGCAGCTTGCACACCTCCATCTCCCACTGGACGAAGTCGTCGTGCGCCGGGTTGCCCGACATGCACATCAGCATGTAGCGCTCGCGCAGCTCGTACTCGCAGCTGTTGGAGTCGAGCACCTTGCGGATCTCGCGCATCATCTCCGTGGGCTCCATGGATGACGTGGTCTTCATAGACCAGGTGAAGCGCAGCGAGCGCGGCTTGGCAGCGTCCTTCTGGCTGGCGTTGGCCGGAGGCGTGCCGGTGCCACCTGCAGGCGGACCAAGGAACAACAACAACGTTTCACTTTCTTTTTTTAACATCGTTACAAACCATGAACGCCTTTCTGCAGCCGCGTTTTAGGGTCGGGACAGATAAAAAAAAAAGGTGTAAATTTCTGCCAGAAAACTGAAAGTTTTGAATTGAATCCCAGAAATTTTCTTGGGGAAAAAAAAAAAAAAAAACTTGCCAATTTTTGAATTTCAAAAGTAAAACATTTCCGACTTCTGAAAATTGTCCTACTTTCAAAATTTTTGATATTTGAAATTAGAAATTTCTTTAATTCTAGAAAAGTTTCTGAGAATAGTCAAAAAATTTCAGTTTAAAAAAAATTTTTTTTTGCTAAAGTTCAACTTGAAGCTCAGATTTTCAAGTTTTTCATACAAATTTCTGAAATTTTTCTTGAAAATGTTTGACTTTTAGAGATCAGAAATGTCATCTTTTTTTCCCCTAAGAAACTTCTGAGATTAATCTCAATTTCTGAGATTAAATTGAGATTTCTCACAAATCTAACTTATCAAACTCAGAAATATCAAAAACCTTTTCTAGAACATTTCTGATATTAATCTCAAATTTTCAGAAATTTTTAATTGCAAATGTTTTACTTTATCAATGTTTTTCTAAAGAATTACTGAGCTTAATCTCAAATTTTCTGAGTTATTAAAGCAAATTTACAACATTTGAATCTTAAAGTTGTTTTTTTTCTAGGAAATTTCTGATAATCTCTAGAAATCTCCCAAACATGTCCTTAGTGTCTGGATGATAGTTTTATTATTTTCTCCAGTATTTGTCCAATTTACGTATAAATAAACACCAGTGTAATTATTCTTTATGTGACTGGTGTCCCAAAAAAAAAAAAAAAAAACTCAATGGGAACGTTTTCCAAGAGCAGTATTTGTGTTTGTGGGGCTATAATTGCTGTGACACCCAAAGTCACCTAAAAAAGGAAGTTTTTGTTATCATAAACTACCACCAAATATCACGATGAAACTTTACCTCTAGCGTAATAAATTTTTTTATGGTTTTATTCAATATTTTCTGAACCGATCGAACGAGCTGAAGGTATTTTGTCACCCACCGGTGTTTCCGGAGCCAGGCGAGGAGTTGTTCTCGTCGTTGTTGGAAGAGGAGGAGAGGACGCCGCCGGAGGTTTTCTCCGACTTGTCTACAGTACTGCTCAGCACGGATCTGTGAGGAGCGACGGGAGGGAGGAAGGGAAAGACGGAGAGGAGGAGGGAGAAGAGAGAGGAGAGTTTAAGATTCAAGAGGAAAACCGTAAAATAAAAAGTGAAGCCGGAACAAGGAGTAGGTGGGAAACATGGAGGAGAAGCAAAACTGATGAGGATGTGTGGATGACGGAGATAAACTTTAACGCTCCTCCATGTGTGTTGGTGCGCATCGTGGTACTCTGGGGGGTTTTTGACCTTTTTGTTGCACACAAACACACATTTTGGAGCCTAAATGTGATTCCCCCTCTCCCTCACTCTCCCACACACTCATGACCATGCAGCTCACCCTCCACGCCATCGCTGTCACTCTCTACCGCTAAAAATGGCCGCAGCCCCCCTGATTGGACACCGGAATCACCATCACCAACCAATTACAGCTCCCATCTCCCAGGCGGTCATCTACTGATTAACAGGATCTTTGCTACAATCTCAGGGATTATTTAATCTTCGGTCGGGTCGCTCTGCGTCTCACCTGCTGCCCTCATCCCGACCCTCTCCCTCATACGAACTCCTCGGAAAAAATCAACACAAGTTTAGTTTTTTTTGCTTAAATGTTTGGGGGAAACATTCAGGTTCTCATAGGTAATTACAAAATAATAATAATAATTGTAAAAAAAACAAACAAACATTGTTTTCTTCACCATGCCGTCCTGAACACTCCAGTCCAACCGTCAACTTTTTGTTTTCGACATTTATAAATTCAAGTTGCTTTGGACTACCCTGAGAAAAAATGTTTTAAAAATCTGTTTCACGCCGTTATAAATGGATTAAGTAATTTTATACAATTATTTAAATTAAGCACATTTCTAGACAAAATGTGTTCCAATCAAACTCAAAAATATTAAGCAAATTTGAAACCTTTCATTTAATAAAAACATTTGACGTTTTAGATCCTGTTCTCCACAAAGAAAAGTTTAAATAGTTCATGCTTTGCTTATTGTTGAGGAGGTAAAGTAATATTTTAGAAATTACATTTTTGGTGATTTTAGTTTTTAAAAATAATTTTTTTAGCTGATTATTTTCACAAAAAGTTTAGACATCAGTGGTTTAGGATTTTAAGATTGAGGTTTTTAAATGCAATAATATTTTCTAAATCAATGCAGGAAGTTTTGAATGGACCTCAAAGCTTCTCATAAATTCACATTTCTTAAAAATATCTCATCTGATCTTCGGGTTTGCAGTCAGCAATTTTTTTTTTAAAAACGAGAACTAAAAAAAAAAGCTACCTTTTGATTTTCAACAAAACTCTCATAGTTTTATTAAAAATAAATTACCTAATATGAGAGCAGCCACTGTATTTCTGCCAGTTTGAGAGTTTCTTTAAGTGATACTTTATTTAAAAGAAGAGGAAATTAACTTGTTTTGAATCAGGAGCTCAGCTGTTTCACAGAATCAAACTGCAAACAGGAAGTGATGTTTAATTTCAGCAAATCTAAAGTAAAATGTGTTTACTGTCACGATTTTAACAATATAGACTTTTTCTTCACACATCCTAGAGATGCTTTTAAATACGTTCAGCTCATTTAAAACACTATAAACTGAATAAGTGAGATAATCGTAACAAGTTGGACCAAATGAGAGGCTCTTTGGATGAAGATGGAGCAACCAGGGCGGCATGATGAGGGGGGCGACGTTAGCATGAATGACCCCAGAACTGGAGGTTAAACCAACCTCTGTTAGTAACACATTGGACCTACACACAATCTGAACACACACACACACACACCGTCCGTGCTCACAGCAGCAGACGGGACAGAAAACACGGAGGACAAACTGAACACAGACAAAGACGATGGGAGAGACGCGTCCAACAGTTTGACGTCTGAAACCGGCTCCTGGTGGCTTAGTAACAGGAAATTTAATATTTTATATTTTAAACACCACCATCAACTTTTATTGCTCCACACCTTGAAAACACATGTTGAAAGCTTTAAAATAAATTCAGCTTTATGTAATATTTATTCAGTAGAGAAAGGAGAAGAGTTTAAGGATTAATTACTAAGATTTGTTGCTGTAAATGTTCTACAGAAGTCTGCTAAGGATCTATTTAATTTGTGCTAAAAAATTAAATCAGAAACATTTAAGACGGACTTTAACTTTCTGCTCTGCTGTCTTGTTTTTCATGGATTTATGTCTGGAGACAAAGATGGCCGAGATGACCAGGTTTCTGTTTTAAATGTCCTGCTGTTTGACCTTTGGGAGTAGAAAAAGGCCCGGGGCATTACTGAGCCTCCACCGTGCTCACACAGAGGGAATAAGATACTTTTGGTTTCACATCAAACCCAGTGGTTGTTGTTCAATCTTTGTCTCATTTCCCAGTTTGAGTTGATGGTAGAAACGTTTTGTTTCGTCGCGTCACTCGCATCATAAACACCGTATGAAACACAGACTGCGTTCTTGATGCTCAATTCTAATGTTTTGCTAAAATCAGATTTTTTTTTAAGTTGGTCGTTCATGTTACGAATTAAATGCGACCACAATCACATTTACGACCCCAGAAGAAGAACATAAACGTCACATAGCAGCACTCTGTTTGCAGAAGTATTAATGAATGGAAACGCTTATTGATTAATTGACTCTAAAGTTTATTTAGCACTGGGCGCTGACGGCATCGTCACAAGAAGAAAGGAAGTTAATAAAAAAGAAAGTACGACTAGAAGCGACTGCGTTTCATCTCCAATCTGATTGGATGTGCAGTCAGAGCTAAGAGTGATGTGATGCGCGACTTCTTTCATAATTTCAAACTTATCATTTTCATCTAATTCGTCGGGCTCCTTGGTTCAGAATTATGACGCACGTGTCACGTTTTTCACGCCGCAGTGGGATAAAATGCGACTGCAGACTCTCTGAAAACAATCGTGCATGTATCTGTACCTGACTCGGTGTCACATTTGGAAGTGGTAAAAATCAAACTTCTTGTGGAGAAAAGATCAAAATTCTGCCGTTCAGATCGTTATGAAAAGGTTTCCCTGCCGTGTGAACGTAGCTTTACCCATCTACGACAAATCTGATTCAAATATTGTTGATTAAATTTATAGAAACTCAGATGAGCTTAAAAAAATTAAAAGTATAACGTCAGAGTAAATGCATGTACAAAAATCAAAGTTTATAAAAGCTGCATTTATTTTAAGGCTTTAACATCCTAACTGAAAGCCAATATATGTATCAGACTCTAAATATCTGTTTTGAATGAAAGTATGGGAGTGAAAGCTGTAAAATAATTATTTTAAAATCTATTTAAAAACACCTTAAAGTTGTTCTCCCAGCAACAGAATAAACATCTTTATAGATACTGAAATAATCTCATGTTAACACAGACAGAACATGTAATACAAGCTCTGACCAGCAGGTGGAGCAGTGTCCCGCACAAAGCGTTAGCATTGCTCTACCTGCTGGCTGAAACAAACCAATGCAAAGGATAAACTTCTCTTGACATGCTTTTTCCATTTCCAGTGAACACAAACATGTGAAAAGATGTGAGCGAGTAGATTCACATGTTTAAATGAAGAGATAAAAAGAGGATTTTTTCCAGCCACAGTTGCTCAAAGCCATCCAGGTCTGTTGCTGCTGCTGTTGATGTTAGAGAGCCAATGCCAGGAGTGAGTGAGAACAGAAATGAATGTTACGGGAGAAAAAGCCTGAAGGCACTGCGGACCCGTCCCTCCTGGGTCCTCTCCTCTGCCAAACCGACCAGAGCTGAAAACAAGCCAGGAGGACGACCCAGCGTCGCTGTCCAAGCTGATTAAGGCACAGGGATGTGATGAGTGATGGTTTGAAGGAGTTAGCTTGGATTAAAGGAGCATCAATAAATGCTGCGGGGAGAGGTCACAGTACTATCTACTATCATAAAGTGCTGAGGGGGGAAAAAAAAAAAAACAACAGCTTGATCCTCAGAGAGAGATTGCTTTTTTTGGTCACAATTTTTCAGATCATCCAACAAATTCTAACAAAGATGAAATGAGTAAATGTAAAAGGGAAAAAAAAAACTATCCATGTGACAAAGTAATTAACCCTAAATTCACGCTGGCCCTGATAAGCCCGCTTTAATTAAACTTTAGTTCGTTTGCCTACAAAGTCCGGTTCGTTTGGGGAAGTGTGAATGTGCAATCAGACTCTGAAGCGAACCAGTGAACTCGGGTCTGGGTTTGCTTGAAGTGAACTCTGCCCCAGTTTGAATGTTTATGTGAAATACTGACCCTCTGCAATACTGGACAGACGTCAAAACAATTTATGCGCTCCTGTAGATGAAGTTTATAACTCAACGTCACTTTTATTTAGTTGATTTGTTTGTAAAAACGGCCATGCGGGGCTGCACAAACATTAAATTTAATTTGATCGTAAACCTTTGTTATTTAAAGAAGACGGCGATGGAAAGCAGCTGTCAATCAGCCCTTGGCGTTACTGTGAATTTGGAGTGAACACTTTTTACAAGGCAAGAAGATCAATATACTTCATAAGACTAGTAAGATGCAATCAAGTATTGCACTTAGGTTGATAATCATTAGAAATTGCCCAACCATACAGGAAAAATTGGTCTTTTGTTCGATTTTCAGTCTGCTCTGATGTAAGGGGAACATCAGGTGAGAGAAGGTTTTGGTCGGTTTCAAAGCTAGCTATTTCCAGCTTTTGTAAATACCGCTTTCTAGATAGCCAGACCAGTTAGCTCGACTGGCAGTGGAGGGCATTCTGGGTAAATACAACCTGAACAATAGTGTGAGTTTAGCCAGAAAAATAGCTCATGATCTCTTACCAAAGACATAAGAGTAATCCTACAAACGCTAAAATCTGATGTTACTCCATTTTTGTTTACATTACGGTCACGGCTTCTTCAGGGGTTTCTGTGCCATTTCCTGTGTCCTGTACGAGACGCCATAGTTTTATGACTGTTGGTTAACATTTAACCGATGGTTCCCACTTCCACCGGCATGTTAGGCTGCAGGTACAATACGAGTCCCAAAAGCGTAGAAATGGTCTTGTAATCCTCTCCAGATGGACAGATCTAGTTTTAATCTTTTCATTTCTATAGATCAGGGGCATGACTTGCTGCTTTTGCCTTTTTCTTAGCCTTCAGGCTCTATGAAAGTGATTTTGTGACTTTACAGACCAGGCAGTCATCATGACTGCTAAGGGCTTCAAATGTGATAAATTCACAAGAGGGGGATGACTATTCTCACGTTAGAGTAAATTAAATCATTGTGTGCTGATAATATCTGATATTATTTTCAATATGATCTGAAACGTTTGTGACAAAAAAAAAGAAGAGCAAAATCAACAATAATCAGTTTTTATTTCTGCAACTATTTCTCCTTGTTTTTGGATTCTTAAGAGAAAATGTTTTCACATCTAGGAAGGCAGAGGTTTGGTCTTAAATCTGGGATTTGTGCAGACGATCTGAGCTCTCACACATTCCAGCTGGATGGTAAACAGGATGGGGGGGCGAGGATGAGGTGGATGGGAAGGACGGTGGCAGGACGAAGAGGAAGAGAGGCGAAGTGTTACACTGCATGATGATGGCTTGGTGAGTGACAGGGATGTTAGTAAGAAAAATAAAATAAATAAAATCTGGCCAAAACACGGCACTCAAACTCAGGGGGGGAAAAGGGGCCAAACCACAGAAAAATAGGAAGGCAACAAAAGGAAGATCTGAACAAAAAAGCTGCACAAAAACACCAAAAAAAAAATAAAGGGAATAAATATATATATGTGTAATATATATAAAGAGGAAAATATACGTGTAAAAATATATCAAGGGGTTATGTTTAACGTCAGGTTTGTTGCCTACCTTCTTGGAAACCTGAATGAGAGATTTCTACAAAAAACAAAAAGGGATAAAGAAAGAAAGACAAAAAAATTGGATGTATAAAACGTACGAATTAACAACTTTACTGTAAGAAAGATAAACTGTCCTCAGGATTAAAAATAAATGAAAAAAAAATAAATAAATGAACAGACAAAACATCAGTATTCCTGCATTTAGTGATTAAAGGTAAACCAATGTTGTTAGAGGGATTTTAAAGGACATCTGAGGGAAAATCTGAAACCTACGACGGAGTTACAGGGCCAAAATGAAACTGTAAAAATTAAGTTATGACTATAAAGTCATACACTAAAGAAATATAAATACAAGTCATAATATTACAAGTTATGATATAAGAATAAAGTAAAGTATAACTGACAAGAATAATGTCAGTTATATGAGAATAAAGTTGCAATAATAAAAGAATAGTCAATATTACCAGAATAAAGTCGTTATGTTGCTTTATTCTTGTGATGCCACAACTTTGTTTTCGTATAATTTGCTTTTTATTTTGTACGCCTTTATTCTCGCACAGGTTTATTTGACTATTCTTTGAATTTTCTAACTTTATTTTATTTCTACATTTTCTTGTAATACTACAATTTTAATTTTGTATTATTTCAACTTTATTCTTGTACAACTTTATTCTTGCAATATGCAATATTACAAGAAAATAGTTTTACCCTGAAAACTATGACATAAGTTTATTTTTCGCAAAATGACTATTCTTTTACAGCTTCATTCTCAATTTTATGACTTTATTCTCATAATTTTACGACTTCATTCTCATAATTTTCTCTTAATTTTATTTCTCTATTATTTTCTTGGTGTGGCCCCAGCACTGTGTCGTAGAAAGCCTTTCTGCTCTGCCTCAACAAAGTGAGGCAGAGCCGTCCTGGTTATTCCTGAAATTAATAAATTAAGCGTTTGTGATGCGAGAAGGTCAACCGTGCAGCAAAGAACAAAAACATTCCCATAAAAAACACACAGAGACGGTTAAGCAACAACTTCATCTGTAAACACACAGACAGAAACTCCAGAACAAGCATGGCGGTAATGGTTGGGTGCTACGATTTCCTGCTTTCCTGATCGGTTTGTGTGTGAGCATCTGTGTCAAGGTGTCCCCACTAGCGGTATTTATAGTTGTAGGAGAAACGATATCTCCGGTGTAACCATGGATACGCTGAGTGGGAGGCTTGGAGAGCGGCTGTACCTCCGTCTCCTCCTCGTACACACAAACACACACGGTTTGTTTCCATGAGGACGGTACGCGAGCAAAACGCAGACCTCATCCTCAGAAACACCTGAATGACCCAGCAGAACTCAGACCGCCATAAAACTGATCAATCTGAAAGAAAATAATTAATTTATATTCCTTTAAGGATATATAAATGTCCTTAAATGACTCGCTGCTCATTGATCAACTCTGACTTCAAATATATGTGAAACTACACAATATTTTATTAAATCTAGTTAACAGTGACTTTATATATATATATATATATATATATATATATATATATATATATATATATATATATATATATGTATATTAATATTTACTACAAATTTTCTACCTACTTCTATTATTTTAAATTTATTTATATTATAACAACAATATTCTTAAATTGTGTGTTTACATAAATATATATATTTTTATATTTATAATTTATGAATGTAACATTATATTGGTTAATATTATAGCCAATAATATTACATTACAATTTCTTTGCTCTCTCAGTGTCATCCTATTAATCACTATTATTTATTAGTTATTAATTTTTTAGGAGTTATACTATTTTTCACATTAATTTAATGCATTTAAGGTAATTTAGTTTTATTATTAGAGCTGCTCTTTTATATATTACCATCATCACTCATTGTTTCTATATTACAGCTACATGATTATTACTAATATCATTTTTTCATTTTCAGGTTCAGATGTAATTTTGTTGAATTTTATTTTTTTTTTAAACATATTTATTATTATTCATTTGATTATTCACATTTATTTTCTATTTGTATTAAATATTTTGTTTAGATTATCTAATCCGTTGATGTTATTGTAATTATTTCAAATCCAATAACCATTAATATTTCTCAATTCATATGCAACATCAAAAACATAATTAAGCAAAATATAATTACAAGCATTATGAATAATTTTATGTTCTTATTTGATATTCAGTAGACTTTAAATAAATTATAATTCATATAGTTTATCATTTATGACTATTAATCTGTTTTATTTCTTTTCAGTAAACAGTCAATGCTTCTACATTTGATACTAACATATTACTGCCTTAAAGAAACAAAACAGAAATGTATCTTCTATTTGTATTGCTTTGAAAATCCATGTTCCTGTAACTCGGATTTTAATGCTATAATAAAAGTCACTGCCCTTATTATTGTTCGCATGACATTTTTGTGACTGTCTACTCAAGCAGCTGCAGATTCACAACGTGTATTAATTCGTTCTTTGCCTTATGATCTTTAGTCAAAATCAGCAACTTAATGGCAATACGTTTTAGTTTAAAGGAAAAAAAACCCCCAAAAACTTCAGTTTCTGTGATAAATCTTCTACAACTACATAAAACAAAATGCCAAAGAAATTGGACCACAACCAAAATGACTGGCTGGTGAGAGCAGCTCCAACCCAGATTACAGAGCAGCTGCTGCTTTCCACTTTCCTTTTTCACCTAAGCAGCGCTGTGGGGCTGACGATGCAGATACTGTAATTCTGGCAGGAAACTGGCCAGTTAAATAACTTGTAAAGCACATCTCGCCTCAGCCGTCTTCAACTGGTGCTTAATTACCAACGATAACGACGACCAATATAACTTCACTGCCTGTAAACCTACTCAACATCCTTCCTGTTTCACTTCCTTCCTCTGATCCTTCCTTCCTCTAAAGCTGCAAACGGAGACGATCCTCAACTCGTCTTTCGACCACGACGACGACAATTACTCACTTTCGTACAAACTTGGATGTGAACTTGCTGAAAATCCCGGTGGCCCCGTGGCCCCGCCGGGCCTGGCTGTTGCCGTGCGACAGGGACGGGGACGCGGGCCCGCCGGGGTAGGCGGAGCCCTGCTGGTCACGGGCGCCGCGTTGCTGGCCCGCGTGGAACGTGCTGCGGACGACCCCGCCTCTGGGGAAGTTGGTGCGGTCAGACACGGTCGAGCTGCTGATGTTGTGGGCAGACGGGGAGGCACCGGGCGGCCGCTGCGGCGCGGCACTGCAGAGGAGAAGAAAGAGAAAAAAAGAGGGGGAGGAGGAAAAAAAAAAGGAAAAGTGGTGTGATAAGGGAGAAAAGTGGGAGGTGATGAACAGAATTTAAAGCTGAAAAACGAGGATGTGGAAGACAAACAAGTTAGAAAAACATTGGAAATCCTTTCACTTTGGTTTTACAGTCAATATTCTGATGAAGTCACGTCAGGTCAGCGACTCACAGGCACAGTTATAATCTTCAGTCTGAGGAGACTTTCACACTGAAGCTGAGCTAAAGCTTTGCGTTAGCATGTTTCACTGTGGATGCACAGATCCACTTTAGCTGCTTTAGCTCCGTCGCGCTCTGACCGGTTAAAGTGCGGTTCGGTTTTAACCAGGTAGTGAGCTTTTCCTTTACACGCTCCGTTCCTCAGAACCAGGTGGGCGGGATGTGGTCAACTCTCTGCTGATGGAGAACCTCTGGTTCTGATGGGCTAAAATAAACCCAGATATTTCATTTTGTCTTATAGGAATTCGTTGCTGGCCCAAACATAATGATTGTTACGCCATATTTACATTATGGCACTTTATTTTTAAAACGTGCAACCTTTTCTACTTAGGTTATACAGACAAAAAGTACAAACCAATAGCCACACATAGACTATTATTTTTAATCCAAATGAAAAATAAAATTCACATCACAAGTTAATATTATGTAGTTCCAGTGTTTCCCACGGTGTGAGCACAGCTGCACCGTTTCTCTCTCTTGTTTATTACTGTTCGGATTTCAGGGCGGCTAGCTGTTAGCGGTTAGCTGCTAGCAGCGCTGCTAACTCATGCTCAGTCTGATGCCAAACTTGCTCCTGATTGATCAGGAATAATAAATGTTGATTACACTGAAACAATTAAAAAAAAATTAAAATCGTTAAATACTTAAAAACGATATACAAAGAAAGTTATGAAAAAGTTTTAATTTTGTCTGTTTTAACTTCAGACAGCGAGGAAAAATCTTTTTATTGGGTGTATGAAAATATCTGGTTTCATCTGTAACATTTTTGAAATTTAAACTTTTAATCAAATGTTAGATTACAGTTTATTAATAAAACTGTGCAGATTAAATATCAAGCACTTTAAATGACATTCAAACATTTTCAAGGATTTCAAGCACCTGTATGAACCCTTAAATTACTTTAGCTAAATTAATCTTCTCAGAGATTACAGACTGAATAGAAATCAGGTCTGACTGATTATCTGGATCACCTCAGAGTGTTTCTGTGCTGCTCCCAGCTGCATCACCTAACAGCCTCTCTGCTGTCGCCCATAACTACAGCTTTCTGCCAGAGACAAATTACATAACGAGTCTGAGAGCGAAGCAGTCCTCTCCAGCCCCCTCGACAAAACTTAGAGCTCAATCCAGAGCTGCGATCAAGAGAAGAATGTCAGCACATCAGTTAGATGAAACGAAGAAATAAAACACTCAACGTAAACAACACAGGCCGGATCAGGTAGATTAGTTGAGTAGTTCTGTGAATGGAAATGATGCGAGTTGGGTTAGATAATGTGTGTTAGCATCAAGAGAATCCGTGTTTCTAATGTAGCGTAAGCAGAGGTTAATGGAGCGGCAGCATCGTTTCTAATGTGGCCACAATTAGAGGTTTTCCTTTCATGTAGCATCAAATTAACCCTCAGCGGATCCCGTCACAAGCAGACGGCACTAGAATAAAGACCCGACAGGGAAAACCTTTTTAATAAAGCTGCTGTTGTGTCTCAATAACTGACTCAGTTTAACATCATCTTTTTCCTGGAGGTAACCGCTTTGGTGAAGCTTTTGTCACAACTAGCTGCAAATAATACCAAATAAACAATACAATACTGCAAATAAGCAATACGTGTTGTTGTGGTTTCAGTCTCGAGGCGACATTTTTATGCTGCAACTTAATATCACACTTTTGTCTGTAGGCAAATGCAACCAAGTTTTTAAATTTGAAAAAGTTTGAAAATTCTGATTTTTTTCCACAGGTTTGCAGCAACAGCTCCATTCATATGATTACAGCAATGGCTCTGAAAATAGTTCCTGATTTAATCAACATTAATTTTGGGGGGAGGGGTGTTTCCCCAGACTGTTTTTCCAGAGTCTGTATACGCCAATAAACTAAGTTTGTTTTGTGTGTGGATCATCTTCCTCTGCTCAGACACTAGCAAGCAGCGGTTAAAATGAAGTGTTTTCCCCCACAGTTGCCACATGCTTGCTTAATGTACGGTCTTTCTTACAAAAATGTCGAGGCGACATTTTTATGCTGCAACTTGACAGAATTTGACAGAACTGTGTTTTAATTTATATCAAATTGGTATTAAATACGAATCTGACATTTTTTTTGTGCCGAACTAGACCAATTTGGATTTATTTGAAAGTAATTGGTTTATTTATTGGATATTATTTAAAGCGAATCAGAGCTAAATGTATAATATAAGTGAAGCTTGTTATAAACAGGTAACTTTCTGACTTTAAAGACTTGCAACTCTTTTATATATCCTGTTTTTTTGCAGCCACACAGCGTTTCCTCCTTCTTGACCCCATTTAACCTCTCCAACCGTTTCCAATTTCTTCAGACGCAGAAAACCCCGCAGGTTTTCGAAACGCTTCACGGTTTCAGATCAACAGCTTTGAGGAAAAGGAAATAACGCAGCTCTAAAAATGAGAGACAAACGAGCAGCTATCATCTGCAGTGTTGACTGCAGGTGCAAAAATTAACACAAAGAGGAGGCGTTTTGTACATCATGTGCACTTGGAGTCCCTCTTCACGCGGAATACTTTCATTCTGGACACAAGAAATTAAAAATGAAGACAAATGTGCCTCTGTGTGAGGACTGCAGTCAGAAATTGGGGAATACCACGCTGCTTTACAGGCCACGACCTGTAGCTTTTAACTTTTTCTTTTCTACATTTATTGAATATTTTACATTACAAAACAAGCAAGTGATGTTGCAGCTGACATTAGATTAACATTCAACAAATGACTAAACTGAAATATACAAGAGAAACGGTAAAAAAAAAAAAAACCTCAGCACTGAGAATAATTTTCTTAATTTTTTTTAATGAATCAGTAACTGACAATACAAGCGAGTCATTCCAGTTCAGCTCTTTATAAGTTTGGTCAAAAAACGATTGCTGCTTTAAAATGAAATGCTTGCTATTTTTATGCAATATGTGTATGCAAAGCATTTCCAGACAGAATGATGCAGAGTAAGGAATATTTTTTTCACTAAGCAACTTTTTTGACTTTTTGTTGCAAAGTTTGCACTTTACCATAACTTCCAATAACATTTATTTAAAGTAAAAAATAAAATAAAATCAATTTATTCCTTTTGTGTAAAAGTTTGAGGATTTTCTTTATTTAAAAAAGTAAAGTTTGTTAAAAATAAAGCTAATTTGTTTCATCACCAATTCCTACTAATTTTTAAACATTTCCGCTGTTACTGCATATCGATTTTTTCTGCATTTTCTGTTAGTCTTGTGCAATATGTTATTATTACTATTATTGTTATTAATCTATAAAGCTTCAGATACATATAATCTAGTTTTTAACAACAAAAACTTTATTTTTATGTGAATCTTGACACAAAGATTCACACATAAAGATTCACATAAAATCTTTAACGTACAAAGGCTCTCAGGGTTGAAAGGTCGCTGACCTCTGGTTTAGAATACACCTGCGTTAGCATGTGTATTAGAATACACCTGCCCATTTATGAGCAGAACACCAGAGAAAAAGAAAAGCAATATAAACTAAACTCCCTTTAAAATCAGTCAGAAAACAAGTTATTTTGGAAGTTTGTGGATGACTGGACATGTTACGGATGGGAGAGAGTTAGAGGCGCAGATTATGTTCTGCCTGTTGGTGAGTCGTGGTTCAGTCCAAGTGTCTGAGTGGTACCTTCTCTCCGGCGTTCCCAACCAGGTTCTGAACAGGCCGAGCTCAGGGCTGAAGGACGCATGCAACAGAACGAGACAGAACCACATACAGCCAGAGGGCCACTTTGACATTCGCTCTGCAGGATGTTTAACTCTGACATTTGAGCCAGCTGCATCGAAAGTGTTCGAGATCTCCCCGATCCGCGCTGGGAATCACGGGCGGCGGTTTGGGGAAAATTAGAGGAAAAACATCAAAGTGGCCTTCAAGGAGACGCACAGGTAGAGCGGGGAAGCAAGCTGACAGCGGGACAATGCAAGACACAGAAAGCAGGTAGCAAAGTCTGGTTGGTGGGTCTTGTAATGGAGTTAGGATTTCCCAGGCAAATTTGTTTGAGATTAAAATGTACTGCAACAATTTTCACACAAATTAGGGGAACAGAATATATTTTTTAGCCAAATTAAAGCCCTTTCTATACAAAAACAGTATGTCTGTATTTAACAAAAATCTAAATGCATTGAGAAAAAACAAAATAAATTAGTTGTAATAACTTCATGACATGATAAAGACATAGTTCATATGTTAATTCAGGTGTGCTGAAGAAACTTATAAAAGAAACAAGTCCTCTATAGTATGAAGATGTCACATATTATATATATATATATATATATATTTAAGTGGTTCTTCTAATTAAGCTCTAAGGACTTATAAGATCCATTTTATTGTCAAATGTGCTGTGATACAGACTGCTACAGGAGTAGAACCTTGTTTAATAAGAGCTACAACATGTAATTTATCTCTGGGATTAATTAAGTAATGTGTGGAGAAACATCTTTTTCTTCCAATAACGATGATAAACAAGGCAGAAAAACCTGCTCAGCTTGATCTGAAACTTGAAATGGTCTGACGAGTAAAAAGTGTGATTTGACAGCGCCTGTTTAGCTGTAGGGAAAAAAAAAAAAAAAAGCGAGCCATGTCAACATTCCCACGCTGGCACAGTTTTCTCAACTCGACTGTGTAGTTCCTGGCTGTTGCTAGGGAACCAGCGAGTCTGAGATGGCCAGTTTTAGAAAATGTGGAGAGGCTGTAATGGTAGCAAAAAATAAAAAAACATGTGAAGTCACAACCGCTAACATGTTAGCTGCTAACTTGTAAAGATGAAAGTAAGAATGGTAGTTTTTCAGCTTGTTTGCTCAACAATGAGGTTAAAGTTGAATGAAAACATTCTGAAATCATTAGAGAAACAAAGTTTCCCCTTCTTGATTCCATGACTGAATGTGTGAAGATGCAAGCAGAGCAGCAGGGAGAAGAACTGCTTTGATTGATTAAGTCATTAATGAGAGGGAACTATTCGGGATGCACCGATCCGCTTTTTTCACTTCCGGTACCAATATCTGAGGTGCAGAATTGGACAACATCGATCTGATACAGAAAAGCAGCGCTGTATTGGCTTAAAATGTTTCTTCAGATGGATATAGATGTACTGAATTACACATCTGATATCTCTTTTTATTAAGGTGAAACTTAATTAGTTTACGTGTTTACAAAACTGCATAAGGTGCATTTTGTGTCCAAAATTGGAGTCTGTTTTCTTCACCATCCTGTTACTGCCAAACCATCTTTGTTTCTCTGTCAAATTGCTTCAGGGATGACCAGTGGTGCCATCTACTGGATGGAGGCTGAACTGCAATACTAACAGAAGATCTAAGTGGACGTTTTAAGTTAACTGACTGGAACAAATTTTAATGTAACGAACTAATAATCAACAATTAATTGTTTGCCTCCCTAACTGGGGCCAATACAGATGTTACTATTGGATCGATGCATCTCTAAAAATTATTAGCAGGGGGGGAGAAAAAAAAAAAAATCCCAGATTTGTCCCAGATTGTGTCTTCACTTCATCTCTTCTCTGTGTCCTCTCCAGGAAGAGTGGTGTGAGGTAGAAAGGTGTGTGTTTGTGTGTCTGCGATGCAAAGACTTGCCTGGGCCGAGGTGCGTGCAGGTCAGAGGGGCATGGATGATTGGAGGAGGACAGGGACTTTTGGTGGCGGGGACGCGAGGACGTGGAGGAGAGGACGGCGGCGGCTGAGGCAGTGGAGGCTCGGGAGCCCGGAGTGTTTAGGCTGGCATGGGAGGGGAGGGAAGGAGGAAGAGGAGGAGGAGGAGGAACACCCCGCCCGGCGAAACACATCCAAACACATTCACGCACACAAGCGGGCGGGGTTTGTGTGAGGGTGGGTGGGGAAGTGAGGTGGAGTATAGTTAGAGGCAGCATTTATTTAAAAAAAATAAAATAATAATAATAAAATAAATAAATAAATAAAAAAAACAGAGGAAAGTGAGAAAAATAAGTAGGGACAGGAGATGCATGCAACAAACATAGTTGGTCTTCATTTGTTTTCATCTGTGTGGTTCCACAGAAAAGGAGAAACCACAATCAAACTGTTTTTTTGTGCTTTCATCTTTTCACATAAAGGAAAACACAAAGGACCAACTTCTAGACGATTCAGAGCCGTCGCACCAGAAGAAGGCAATTTATGGAGACAAAGAGAGACAGAAATGTGCAAAGCAATAAAACTCAAAACATTGGGAGACAAAAACATCTCTGTTTTACGGTCTATTGTGCCCACTGTTTAGGACTGCTGTGCACAAACTGAACAACTAATTTTGCTTCTCATCCAGAGCTTTCTAAAAATTATTCATACCCCTTGAACCTTGTTCCAATCTTCTCCCATTAACGCAACACAATGCACAATTATAGGGTGTATCTCAGTAGAAATGGCTAAACACAAATGGACCCAATTCAGTTTTAAGTTCCAATTTAATTCAACATTGTCACAAAAATCCAAAGTATTGCAGCACTTTGTGCTTGCTTTACCACATGAAATCAGAAAGAAATGCATTTTGTTGTTGTAACCAAACAAATGTGAAAAGTTTCAAGAGTGGGCTTTTTGTACTTAGACTTTTATCATAATGTTTTGTGGTACTACAGTGTTAATGATAAAGAATATGATAAATTATAATGTATATTTTAGGCTTTTTCAGGTCACTGATTGCTTCAAAAAGTGTGATTTATGTCACCAAGCTGCACAAAGCAACTGCATTTAATCATATTTTCGAATTTATTGATATTTATTGATGCATCGATCATACCATCAGTGTCATTTTTTAAATTTAAAATCAATTTAAATATATTGTGGCAATAAGTGATGCCTCTTTCAAGGGGTATGAAAACTTTAGCAGAATCACCTGTAAATGAACACAAACTAACAGTTAGTGATAAATATCTACTGCAAAAGCAACTAGCAGCTAGATTTGCCCAAGTGTTGCATGATTACACTGTCTAAGCTCTGACTTTGCTGAATTATAGATTTAATCTGCGTTCCCGATTCCCGTCATGTCAAGCAGCAGGTTACGGCTGAAATGATTAATCATGATTAATTGATTATTGAAATAATCCTCAACTAATTTAGTAATTGAATAATTGTTAGCCGGAGTAGGCCATTTGCTGAAAAAAAAAAAAAAAAAAACATAGCAAGAGTAGTAATTAAGTCAAAACTATGCAAAAAATACATACATTTTGCATTTAAGAGGAAAACACTTTTTTCTGTAAACATGTTTTAACTCCTCAAGCTGCAGTTTTAGCTTCACCTGGTTCGGATTTACTAAAGAAACGCTACATTATTGCACTTTAGGCAATCAAATGTTTATTAACTAAAAAAGGAATTTAGTTGTTTATTTATTTGCATCCTTTCCTAATATTGCATAAAAAGGCTCAAGCGGTTAAATGAAATGTATAATTTTTCTTATCCAATTAATTGACTAATCGTCAGAAAAAAACAAATTCAGACTTTCTGAATCGACTTTCTAAACATTTTCTATTTCCATCTCTAACTTCCCTGAACTACATCTGTGTTAATTGGCAAGCTTGTCCAGATGCTACAAAGCTCTGCACATTACTGACAGCTCTAACTTTGTGTTAACATGGACACAGAGTGAGAGAGAAAGAAAGAAAGAGAACAAGAACACACACAGTGAGGGTACTGTGTGTGTTCTTGCTTTTTTTTTTCCCCTCAGAGTGGTACCACAGGGAGACAGAGAAAGAGATCGTTAAAGAGAGAGAGAGAGAAAGAGGCACAGTTACTAAAGTCGAACAACAAATGATTATTGCACAGAAAAAAAAGACATAACAGTGAGGGGGAAATTCTCTCTTTCCAATATGGATTAGCAAGGCTGGCGAAACAAAGCACCGCTTTCATTTCTGGAGTTTTACACATCAGGACATAAGAAAAGCTATCAGGTCTTTAAATAAAACTACATAAAGGAGAGAGAAATTAGTGGGGTTTGTTCACCCCTAATCCTTTCATAAGATTTAAGAGGGAAAGCAGCAACCAGGTGACAGTAATTAAATTAATTTGATCAATGGCAATCTCGAAAGAGAAGGAGATTAGAAAGTTTTCAGCTCTAAAGTGTACAGCTGTGTTTTAACACAATGCCACGCCGGAAAGGCATCAGCAATGGCTTTACTGCCATCAATCTGGGAAGGGTTGTAAAGTAATTTACAGACAACTAAAGCTATGATCCAACAGCAGGTCTTGATGAGCAATTTAAATTTTTTGCTAAAATACAATTTTTTATTTCTGTTGTTGTTCTTGCTACTACATAAATGCAAACCCAATCAGACTTGTGTATGAATAGTTTATAGCCGCATGTGAAGAAGAAGAATGTTGACGTCAGACATCAGTGTATGATCGTGGAGGTAAAACTGGATGGAGCCGTTTGTGGATCGATTTAAAGTTTATTCAGCAATGATTCTCAAAATCATGAAGCAAAAGAAGATTTAAAAAAATGGTGGCATTTAAGTTAGCATTAGCTTTTTAGCTAATTTTGTCTTAAAAACTAAAAAGATATCTCAATGAACAGATTAGGTTTACTGAACATGCTAGTGTAAACCAACATGATGAAAGCCAACATGAACCTTTTGGCTACAAATGCTTCAAAAACAATCAGATATGTATCCGATTTAGTACCACATATAGAAGAGGCACAAATTGGACTTTTTAGGGTAGAAAATATCAGAATATATGTAAAAAGTCAGATTTGGGTCTCAATTGTCTGCTGTGTGAACATAGCCATAAAGTATACGCTCCAGCTAACATGTTAAACGGTGAAATTTGTGAACAGCACTTTCTCAGATGAACAATTTAATTAGAATTCAATTAGAAAAAAATATTTTAGCCAGTAGAAAAATATGCACTACTGAATAGTTGCCAAGAAATTAACTATATCTAAGCAGCTTCTCCTAAATTGAGTTTAATTTAGTTTTAAACACATTCATTCTTGCTTCATATTCTGAAAGAAAACAAGAAAGCTTGTGTGTTTTTATGCAGTGGTTAGACTTAAATACCTTCAACACTTGGTTGAGACCAGATCATTTTATTAGGTCCTGATATGAAGGAAAAAAGTTAGAATTGACAGTGGGTGTACTTTCATTTTACCATGACTATGTTTAAAGCTGCGTAAGCCTATAAACACAGACCACACAAATTAAGGAGAGGGTTAATATTTCACTAGTGGTGCTAATCTCAAAAAGAGAGTGAAGGAATGTAGAAATAGGATGAAAGATTAATATTAAGACAAGGACTAAAGGAAGCCAAGAAAGGAGGAGTCAGAGAAAAGCAAGACTCAAGAGTCCAGAGGGATAAGCGCTCAGACAAAGATAAAAGACGACCAAATTAAGAGCATTAGAAAAGTTGAGACGGAGAATGAAGATGAGAGAGAGAGTGGGAGAAGTAAAACCAACAAAAAAAAAAGCCCAAACTTCAAAAGCATTAATGATGATCAAACAAATGCAACTTCAAAAACAAAGCAGATGATAACCACTATGTTAGCAGAAACTAGCATAGCTAATAGACCCACGTGACTTTAAAAACATAAAGCAATGAGCTCTGAAATGAGCCCTTCATCACCAGGCAGCGCAGAATCAGAAGACAAAAACCTGTGAAAAATGTTGAGATACATCAGTGCCTGAGCACAGATTCAGCTGAATTTCTGCTACTGTAGATAAAGCGCTGCTGGCACCAAAAGGGGTCATTTGAGAACGACAACATGAACAGTAATAAAGCAGTTATGAATCATGAACGCCGTCGCAGTTGGGATTATGTTTTGGCTTAATGTTTAAAGCTCATGAGAAAGCACACAAAGCGTATTTCTGGTTAAGCATGAGCTGCATGTGAGGACATGAATGAGTTGGGAAATGCAAAATTTCACGACGATTTGGGCAAATATTTGCTTTCGATTATCAATTTGTAGTTCCAGTGCAGACAAAAGACTTTATTTTTTTGTCCAAACTGGAAAAGTCTGAAGCGACTGAGAAGGAAGAGTTTGAAGCATGAGCTAAATTTAGAAAGAGTAAAATGAGAGGGAGTATCCCAATCCCAGAGGAAGAACATGGGAAGCTGGTTTTATAGCCTAATATTATAGACTTGTGATTCCTTTTACCGTCCAGTTCCCTCGAACTCCCCGCTCTGACTGCCGGGCCTCCATGTCAGCATCATGGGGGAAATCTGTAATCTACTGGAGGTCTGGCCTAAATTCCCAGGACGGCCTGATTTTGGAGTCCAGGAGGGCTTACCCCTCCCTGCGCCAGCTGGCAGCACTCTGCAGAGCACCAGCCAAGGTCTGGGGATAAGTCAGCGACGTGGCTGAGGGGCGGCTTCATTCACAAACCGGTGTGAGCGCGCTCCTGCTCGGCATGCAGTGGCGGGGAAACGGCACCGGCTGCCTTTTGATTGCTGTATGCAGGTGTTTGTACCGTGGTCTGTTGGAAACCTCGTTATTTTGCGAGCGTGGGGTGTGTTTGTGTACCTGTCCTTGCCGTTCTGAATGCCAGTGCCAAGTGTGGCTCTCTCAGCCAGCGGAGAGTTCCGACTGCGGCTGGTACCGGTGGAGAGGATGCTATTCTGCAGACGGACAGGAGATAGAAATGTTAGAACCAGCGATACTGCTTGCCTTTCATGTAAGAATCATATCATTTCCATATTGAAATACAATTCACTGAAAAACAGTGGAGGCTATGGACAGAGAAATAATAGCGTTTCTACACCGGACACGATGCTTATGTAAGCAGCCGAGTGGCTTTTTTACAGCTGGACGATATGGCTGAATAATGTGACTGTATGAGAGTTTCATATCAGTCAGTACCAATACTTATTAGTAGTTATTTTTTGTTTGTTTGTTTTAAATATATGAAACAGAGCCAAACTGGTTGCGTGACCTTTGAGTTTTCACTCCACGTTGTTGTTTTCTATTTTTAAGCAGTTATGACGCACGGTGGTGAAACCTGAAACTGCTGCTGCTCAAGGTTAATCAACTGGTTGTTGCTAGGTAACCAAAGGGTGAGTGAGTTGTTGCTTGGTTACCAAAGGGTGGGCAAGTTGGTTGATTCCACCAACGTTGCTTAGCTGGTTGAGATAGCTAAAGACTTTCCTCTGCTTAGCTTTCCTCCGCACAGCATCCCCCAGAATGCTGTGCGGTTCTGCTTCAGAATTCAGTGAAATGATGGAATATTCTACTGGATTGATATTGATCATGTGTCGATTGCGATGTACATTGTTGTTGATTTACATTGGAAAGAACCATTGCTGCCAAAAACTCTATCCTGGCCTTGTAGTTTAGTTTCTCTCACTTCATCTCCTCCGTTTGCTTTCCTTTCCCATAGAAAGTTTTTCTTTTTAGACAGAGCTGCTAAGGAGCTGCCAGTAACATTTTGTCCTCTCGCTTTCTGAAAATGTTGCTCCTGGCTCACACCAGGCTCAGTGTTTTGTTCCAACACTGCAGTTACTGTTTATTTTAGTAATCATTTATTCCATTGATTTATCGGATAAATAAAATTGGTACTTTCTGCTGATTTTTTTATTTAACCATTTAAGCTAATCTTTCACAATATATTTTTAAAAAATGGAATAATTGAAATTTTTCAAGGAAAAAAACATTTTAATGCTTTAGTGTATGCTTGATAATTTGCAGGAAGGTAAAATAAAATGCTGCATGTGAAAAGTTCAGCCCTTTTTGTTTGACTTAATACAGTTCAAGGTTGATATGTTGAATATATAGAAAAAAATTGGATGCAAAAGATGCTTATTATGAGATTTTTGTTTTGTCTTTAAATGATTTTTTACAAAATTTGAACTAAAACCGCCACTTGAGAAGTTCTTAGTAGAACATATTTATAAATAAGGTTGTTCATCTTAAATGCAAAATGTGTGTACTATTGTAGGCTTTTTTTTGAGTCTGTGTACTCAGTTAATGATTATTTTATTTTACTAAATTAGCTGACAATCGTTTCAATAAGCGATTCAACATGATTAATTGCTTCAGCCCTACTTTGGTCTTAAGCTGTTCTAATCCCTGGCCACTGACTGAACCATAGAAAGTATTCCTGACTCAATGCTTTGTTTTTTTTTCTTTCAAAAAGAAATTAATCCTCTACAGTTTCACAACATGGTTTATTGGACAACCATTTACTAACTAGCATTTTATAATCAAAAAGTGGGCTGTATTTAAATTTGAATGTGTTCATATGACTGGATTATATTCAAATGAATTTGAAGAAAAAAAAAGGGAAAGGATTTTAATCGGGCACATTAAATGTCCTGAATCCTTTTTCTCTGTAAACGTTTTTCCCCAAACAGTATTTCACATTTTGTTTTAAAGTAGTAGAATGATGTCTTGAGGTAGAAACACTGAAGCAATGTTAAAGCAACAACAAATAATCAGAAAACATCTCTATTCTGGTATTGCTGTTTAAGTAAAACAATGTGAATGGATGGATGTAGTCAATTAATTTTCGTCGTTTCATTAGAGCATGGCATTCTTACAGTGGAAGGCGTGGCACTCTTTTTACGATCCGATGAGACCAGAGGGCTGGCCCCCACCTTGGTGGTGGAGCTGCCTGACGAACCTTTCCTCCCAGAATCCTCTGCTGTAGAGCGGTTGTCGGTCAGACCTCCCCTCTTTGAGTAGGAGGAGCCTATGAGAAGACAGAGTTGGCATCAGACGCAACTTCAGTTTTAAAGACCTGCAGCTCATTTGTCTAGGATCACACCAATTTCTACTTAACTTTAATTTTTTCCACAACACGACTAAATGCATCTACAAAATAAATGCTTCGCTCATAAAACTGGACAGAATAAAAATCAAAGATGAGCTAATTTGTTTTTCAAACAACCAGATAGCTAAACCTGCTAATTTCCTGGTAGTAGTGCCCCAATTCACATTTCTCCCCTTCACACATCAGCTTTAATGAACTCTAATAAAAACCAGCCTCACTCTGGTCAGTGGTTCTGCGATTCTGAGGCTTTGGGTTGGACGACACGCTGCGCTGTACCTGTGAAGAGGAACCAAGGAACAAATTAGCCAAGTCCATTGTAACAGTGACATAATACTGTCGAACTCTTGTGCTGCTGTTGTTTTGTAACCAAACTGAAGTTCCTACTGGATTTCACAGGTGCAGGAAATTATTTGATAATGTAAAAAATAAGTAAAGAAAAACAGAAAATAGTTTTAAAAATAATAAAATGTATGTAACTAGGCCGGTCAAGATAAATTTTGCTGGACCTTAAATTGTCCCAGAAATTACTGCAATAAATGATAATATTGTCATTTTTAACTATAGTTATTAAAGTACACCCTAAAATAGAAATATTTTAGAATTCTTTAATTTCAAGAAAATATGTAGCGCAGGAACTGGAACACATTTTAAATATCCAAAATAAATAAACAAAACTATCAAACCATTAAATAAAATGGATTCTAAAGTTCAGTTGCCCTTCAAACACATTGATAAAAACACTTGGACAGGGAAAACAACCCAAAAAAAAAAAAAAAAAAGCAAACCAACTACTCTGTACTGTGTCAAATGTTTGCATCATATTTTAAAATGGCAGCTTTTCACTAATTTTAAAGATTAAGCATGTCTTTAAAGATTAAGCTAATTACACAAATGAACATGCAAATGGAAATTATCGAGGTTTACTGCTGGAGCCACTGAATTTGTTTTCATTTCTGTAGAAAGAGCCCCAGTCCACAGCCTCCATGTCCCTTTAATACCCGTATTTTCAGAAATTAAAAAGAGGAAAGGTGTGATTTAGAGGTAAAAATAAAAAACAGCAGCATTGATATGTGTATTTGCACCTTGTGAGGTGGAGAGGGGGCATTTATGTTGCTTAGATCACTTCCTGGCCTTGGTTTGAGGGGTAATTCATCCAGCTGAGGAGAAGGAAAAACATTATCAGGTACTGAGACACAAACACAAAAAAGACTAATGGCGCTCTTATGTTTTTATGTAAATACTGAAAGGAGTTACTAAGTCACTCTATTACAAAACAAAACAGAGAACAGAGGGTTGGTGTGTGAAGCATGAGAAGAGGTCAGTACCTCAGCGTTCCTATAGTCCAGAAGCAGGAACGTAGCCATCACTTCATTGTACTTCTGGTTCAACAGAGAATCCTGGATCTCTTCTTGGGAATATCCCATCCGCAACATTTTCTCTATACACAACAACACAGATCATTCACAATTAAAACTTTGTGCTGCTTGTGTAACCATAACCCTGCATGTGAAAGGGGAAAGAGCACTTAATGAAGAATAGATCAATGGATCTGCTATGTACCTGTTCTCCTGGGGTCTTTGTAATCTGGCAGAGGTTCGATGTAGGGTTTGAGTTCGTCCTCTTCGTAGCCCACATTCATCCATCGGTCCCTCATTATCTGCTGCTGGGATTAAAAAAAAAACAAACATAGGATGACAAGGTTTGCTAAATGGGATAAAATACACTGCTGCATCCTAAGGGCACAATGGAGAATTACCTCAGATCCTTCCTCCTAGTATCTGATAGATTTCATAACCATTCCTGCTCCCAAAAAAATATGCGTTTAAATCCCTGTTATGTGTAGTTTCACTCATCTTAACATTATTGTTAGTTGCACACCTCTGCAAAATCTTTAGTTTTATATACTACATACAATCTGTAGTTTTTTTAATGCACAAGTACACATAAACGTGATGTAATTTTTTTTAAATTATGCTGCTTGGTTTCATTTTCATTAGATTAGAGTACGCCACTTCCTGATTATGTTTAAGTTATAATCTTGACCATAATGCACAGTACATTTCCTAATTTGGTTTGTTTTTGTTTGTTTTTATATACAAGCCTCTTACGTTTGTCCCACAGTAAAATTCAGGCACTTTCAAGCATTTTTAAGGTAAGGCTCAAACTTTTTCTGCACTAACTGGAGATTTTTTTTTGGAGTTAAAAGGTTTCAAGACAAATTTTTGTGTTTTGAAAATGTCCCTATGCAGATACTAGTCAGAACTAAACAAAGAAATCCCAAAGGTTTTAATCATGTTTACCGTTTAAAATATGATTAATTACACCAATTACACTGATCAATAAGCCATTGAGCCATTAGGAATTATAAATATTCATTACACTGAAACAATCAAAACAAAGTGTGCCAACATAAATGATCTTCCTGCTCAAATTAAACACTTCAACACACTATGCAAAGAACGTTATGAAAAAAATCTCTTGCTAATTTGTCTAGCATTTAGTAAATAGAAATAATTTTAGTGAATCTAACTAATCTAAAAGAAAAACTAATTGATTAACTTCAGACAGTGATTTATTTTTATTTTATTTTAAATTACTTTTCAAACCTTGAAAGCACCTAATTGAAATTCAAGCACCCATAAAAACCCTGTACACATTCTTAATACTTCCTTTTTTTACCTTTGTGTGAACCTAAATGCCTCAATCCTGCTGTAATAACAAAAAAAAATTTTACGACGGAAATAATCCGAATTATTTCCCATGCTTCATTGGTATCATTTTGTTCTTGAAACAAAAGTCCCGCTGTTTTCCAGTTAGTAGCAGCAAAAAAGAGACATAAAACTGAACCTAGCATGTGTTCACTATGCCTTGAAAAAAAATCACTTTACACTGCAGAAACGATGTTACATGCAGCTGATGACACAATCTAGGTTTACCACATCATGTGTGCAACAAAAACTGGTTGTATGCAGTGTTTAATAATAATTCAGCTTTATGTAACATGTTTAATAGTCATGATTAGTGGGATTTCCTGTTTACTGCTGTAGTAGCTGTGTGTTTTGTGCTTTTAAATTAGTGCATGTCTGCATACCTCGAGGCTGCCTCTTTTGGAAGGGTTTAGGATCAAGAACTTCTTCAGCAAGTTCTCACAGTCAGTGGACATGTAGAAAGGAATCCTGTATTTACCACGCAGCACACGCTCTCTCAACTCCTGCACAGCAACAAGAGCATCAAAAGTTAAGGGTTAATTCAACATATTTAGTCCATCTTTAACCTGGCAATCAAGTCTGTTTGGATAGGTCTTAAAAGTTATGTTTACTTGGAAAAGAAACAAGTCCAAGTAGAAGACAAAAAAAAAAAAAAAACACTTCAAAAATAGTTTTTTTAAATATTCTCCTCAAGTGTTTGGACAGTTACTTGGTTTTGTTCTTTCAAACAATAAAAAGTAACCAGAAGCTGTTAATAGAGTTACAATTTTCTGGCTTTTAGATGCAATATGAAAAGAACCAAGAAAGTAAAATTAGAAAGATTCAAAAGGTTTTTTGTTTTTTTATTATTGTTAAATATGCACCAATATCTAGAATGCACACAAGCCTAGATTGTGGCTCTTCGAACACACATGTGGACAACAGTAGGAAGGGAAACTCAAGGTCACCGTTATGTCACGTTTATGTGACACAAAGTCATGGATTACAAATCAAAAATTCATATAAACTGATGAGTAAAAAGTAAAGTAAAATATTAAAACATCATCAATTTGTATTTTTAAATATAACCAACATTACGTGTTTGTTGGTCTTTTTTCTGGGGTTTTTTGTGGTTGTTTTTTCTTTGTTATTTTTATTTAACAAAATGCTACTGGCTAAAAATATAATCAATTACTATATTTGTGTTAATAGGATTTAATAAACTTTTTCTGAAAGTGAAAAATTAAAATGGTCTACATTTTTCAGAATGAAATTTTGATCTAGTTTCAAGTGCAAATATCTTTGTACACTTGAAATAAGGCAAAAGTTACTTAACAGAAACTTTTCAGTAAGATATAAGAGTTTCTTTTAAGATCAATCATTCATTAATATTGATGAAAAAAAGTTCAAATTTTATTGGCAGATTATTTCACTTATAACATTGGGAAATTGTCTTGAAAGTGAAATAATGTGCCAATGGAACAAGAACTTTTTCATTGTCTTATTTCAGTTGCACGAAGATGTTTGCACTAGAAACTAGACAAATAGTTGGCAATATTTTGTGTTTTGCAGCGTGCAACTGCGATGAAGACTAAATTTAAAAAATGTGTCCCTCCCTTTATTCAGTTTGCTCCACAGCTCCTCATTTTGAATTTAGTGGGCCAAATGGAGCAGAAAGTAGGCTGATAAATCCACCAACCACCCACCGAATGTAGACGTCTGATTGTGTAAAGCAACAAAAACAAAAACAAAACCAAAAGTCTTCCCATCCCAACCTTGAGGTTTTGTCCGTCGAAGGGCAGCGAACCGCTGACCAGCGTGTAGAGGATGACCCCCAGGCTCCAGACGTCCACTTCGGGCCCGTCATACTTTTTGCCCTGGAAGAGCTCCGGAGCAGCGTAGGGCGGGGAGCCGCAGAAAGTGTCCAGCTTGTTCCCCAACGTAAACTCATTACTGAAGCCAAAATCTGCTATCTTGATGTTCATATCTGCGTCCAGCAGCAGGTTTTCTGCCTGCAGTCAGAGAGGCGTGGGAACAGAGGAGGAGGAGACAGATGGACCAAAAAGTGAGGCACAGAAGAGGGTTCGTTTGTCCAAAAAGTGCATCAAGCTAGAAATTAAGCTGATTATTTTTGCTCTGCTTCATCTAAATGATTTATTTAGACTAAATCTTTCATTCCTCTTCTTGCATGCAAACTGTGACAGCAGAGTCTCACTATCTTGCAAATGAGTTTAAAAAACTATAATAGTATTTGTTAAAGACTGAAAATAATAATCATGTTGGATCAAACACGTGCTTTCAAAGTGATGGTCTGAGGCAAAGTGAGCACCTTTATGTGCGCCTTTTTATCTTTAAGCCTGAAGTGAACCACCGAGTAAGGAGGCTGGGTTGCCTAGCAACAGGTGTGCACTCCTTTTCACTTGCTCTGAATGCTCGGCAGCTTCTGTGCGTTTCTGGGTGAATGAGCATTAACTACAAAACGGACATCGTCTCAGAGCTCTGATCCCAAAATGAATGAGGGCAATTTCTACTCTTTTTAACGGCACCGGGTGGGATTCTGGTGGGGAAACCTGTCAATCACACAGAGGTCTCACACTATTACTACAAAACTGACACAAAAACATTTCTAACTTGATCCAATTACTTTGAGAGCAAAATACCCAAGACTTTATTTATGCTGACTTGTTTTCTTTTTTTGTTTGTTTTTTTATGCTGATAAAAATGGATGTGTGTAAAGAGACCAACTGGTTTAAAAAACTAAAAATATTAAGTAAAATCCAGCTATATATATATATATATATATATATATATATATATATATATATATCAGACATCAGAGGAACAACATCAGACATCTCAGTCCAGAAATGTGCAGTTCTAGGCACAGCATAGATACTGCGCAGAACCCTCAAGCTCCCAGGCCTCTGGTAGAGGACCCGAGCTCAGAGGATAAGAACCACCCGCGGTGGGTGAGAAGGGAATTTTTTTTTTTATTATCAGAGTGATGTAGCTCATTCTGATGATGTCTGAATGGGCTACATCATCTATTTCTTTCAATAGATTATGTAAAAAGGAAGATTTGAACATTGATGGAGCATTTAAAAAAGTTAGCAAAGGTGACAAACACGCTATTTTATATAATGTCTGTAGATTTACCTAAAAATATCATTCTGTTGCTAGTTTTACAGAATTTCAACATAAGATAATTGAGAAATTATCATTTATTTGTAATAATAGTTTAAGGCTGATTTCTGTATTTGCATCTTTTTATATATTCATGGTATTGTATAAAAAATACTGTGTCAATTGTTTTTATCTGATTCATTATAAGAAAAAACTAAAAATAAACGGTAGTTGATCTAAAATATCAAATAATGAACATTCTCAGCTTTAAATATATATTCATATTTTCTGCATTCTTTGTTTTGTTTCTTTTAATGATTACAAAGTTCAGAAAACTTGAAAGCACTTCATACCCTTTTAGTTTTGAAAGACTAAACATTCTTCAGAAGCAAACATTGAGTTCTGCCTCAGGTTAGGACAGAGGGGGGGTTTCTTTGAGGTTATTGTGGCAGTAATCACGATAATGTCTACACGTCTGCCTTCTGGTACAATAAGAGGATTTAAAAAGTGCCATAATATGATGAACTGAAACGACCCTGAGACTCGGCTCGACGTGTGCAAAGCTGCAGCAGAGGTTTTGCCCCCAAATTCTGTGAATGAAACAGAAATAACCCAAACAATTTTCCTAAAACGGACAAAACATGGCAATCAAAAAGAGACATGGATGGGAACACGGAGAGGTTATATCATCTTCGTTATTAAGCTCAGGGCCTCTTGTTGGAGGGGCGCAGCGCTAATCCAAAATTAAAATCATATGAGGATTAATGTGTTCAGAGAGATGGGGATGCTTCTTTTCACACAGAAAATCGCTCATTCAGTAACGTGTGTGTGTGTGTGCACTCACCTTGAGGTCTCTGTGTACTATACATTTCTGATGACAATACTGCACTGCTGACACAATCTGGAGGGTGAAAGAAAGAGAGAGAGGCGTTCAGGGTGAAAGAGTTGCATAATTAAGTAAACGGCAGAATGCTTCATTAGGAATTAATCAGGAAGCATTTATGAGGAACAAGAATAGACTCGAGGTTTGCCACAGAAATGTCGCTGAAAAAGAAAAAAACTAGCTTGAATTCATGCAACACCATTTCCTGGACGGTGTCTTGCAAAAGTATTCATACCTCTAGAACTAGGGCGATGCATCAAATTTATCAATTCATCCAATTTTGTTTTTGGAGACTTAATTTTAGAAAAATCTGATTTCCTTTTCCACCAATGACCTCCTTGTGTTTCTATAGTTTAGAGTGATATCAGCGCGCCCAAAGCTGCCACCTTGTTTGATAAACTCGTTTTTTAGCTTCAAAATATTTAAATTCATGTCAACTCACAGACAAAATGATTGAAATAAAATAAAGTTTTTGAAAATATTTTCTGTCACGTGGAGTTTCTTCTTAAGAAAAGAAAGCGAGAGAAAAAAACCCCAAAATTAAATAAATCGGGAAATCAAATTTGGTAAAGAAAAATGAAAAAAAAAAAAAAAAAAACATTTTGGTAATAATAAGAAAAATGTTTTTTTTTTATTTTGAAGCCATAAAATGGGAAACAAGAAAAAAAGGAAAGGAAAGGCATGAGGCGGGACAGAAAATAAATTAGAAAAAGAAAAGAGAGTCATCTTTTAAAAAGATGAGATACAGAATACAGAAGTCTGGAAATGCATTTTTTTTTTCTATATCCAGACTTGAAAAACTATGAATTCAAATCCCAGACTTTTCCAGATTTAGTAGGAACCCTAATTTGTGTCAGACAACGTAAAAAACTGGGACATGGAATGTTGGTGATGAAATAGTTTTAAATTTTTTTTTTTTTTTTTTTTTTTACAAACATCTGAAATGTGTGGTGTGAACTTGCATCCCTTCCCTTTTTAATTCCAAGCCCCTAAACAAAATCCAAAATATCAAATTGCCATTAAAAGCTATTAATATGATGTTTGTTGATTAAATGTGAAAGGATTTGAGAATGAATACTTCACAAGGTACTGTAGTTTCCTTTAAATAAAAACTACGACAAAAAGCGTTTCAGAAACAAGGATCTTCACCTGTCTGAATTTGGCACGTGCTTCTTTTTCCTTCATCCTGCCGTGGGCCACCAGATAATCAAAGACCTCTCCTGAGAGAAAATAAATGGGAAAAAGATTTAGTGCTGCAACCAAAACTGTAAAGTTGAAATGTCATGTTCTTTTTTAGACTTATTTTTCAGTGGGTAAAAGACTAAACCCTTAATCCCAGCACTGATTCAGAGGAGGGAACAGCCCAAAACATTAATTACTTTCTGTTGGATAGCTGGTTATGTAACGCGCAGAGATCCAAGCTGCTGGGTTAATAATTTCACAGAGACATGTGATTACCTCCGCTGGCGTACTCCATTACCAGGTACAAAGTCTTCTCCGTCTCTATCACCTCAAAAAGCTTGACTGGAGGCAGAAAAAAGAAAAAAAACAATAAAAAAAAAAAAAGGAGAAAGAGAGAGTAGATAAACAAACAAAAAAAAGTACAGGATGTAGACTCTCTCTAGAAGAAGACATGACCTTGAAAAATCAGGTGTGATTATTTCTCAGTGATTGACAGAACGGACCGTGGTGCTTCAGGGTGACTCACCTATGTTGGGATGGTTCAGCATCTTCATGATTCTCACCTCCCGGAAGAGCTGCGACAAACACAAACAAACAATCGTCAATCGGCGCATCGCACGACACAGAGCGACGGCGTAGGATTGTTGGGCCGCTTGTTTTCTACACATCGATTCATTTAAATCTATGGTTCAAAGTAATTTTATTTTAATTATCATCCAGGCACTCAAGACTATTTTAACAGATTTTAAAAGTATAAAAGATGAAAGTTAAAAACGGATGGAGAGATAACTGGGCAGTGGATAAAGACAAAAACATATTTCTTTTTAATCCTAATCCAAATGTGGATGATTCTGGACTAATTCCAGGGTTTCCAGGATGTCTATAATGGAAATATTTGCAGGAGAGGAAAAGAAAGCAAACATCTAGTTCCTGTTTATAAACATGGGGTGGAATAAGAGACGCTCAAGATTCAAGTTATACTGCTTATATTATCTGCTATAAATGAGTCAATAAAATTCATTAATGTTTGACTTGAATTTATTAACTTACAATCAGAAAAAATAAAATAAACATGTAGCTAAAATTACTATTTTTCTTAGGACAAGACAAGTGTAGTCTGTGTGATCCATTCAGTTTCTGTGAACTAGTAAAGAAAAATTAAAGACAAGTTTCATAGGCTTTTAATAAAAAAATAAAAATCTTAAGATTTACATTTTATCCAGAACATCTGCTGCTCATCCAGATGTAGTAGGTATCAATTTCTTCGGGCCTTCTTGGCGTTTTGAGCTGATCACAAGTTTTTGGGTACCACTTATCCACCCAGTTTTTAAGAACTGACAAGTTCCCAATGTGGTAAAAGATCTGAGGCTTTCCCTGACCACAAGTCTAAAATTTAAATGTTATAAACCTTGAAGGTAACCAATGCGATATCAAGGCCATCTGCCCTCTTTTATAGTAATCAGTCTGCTAATTAGAGTGATAGGATAATATCTGGTGTGCTCTTTTATGATACAACTATACTGTAATTAAGCTGGGTGATAATTATGTGCAAAGGCATGAATAAAAGTGAAACTGTGTGTTATATAAGATATCTCTTAAAAGTCAATAAAGCGCTTCCCTTTGTTAATATGCATTTAGTCATCATGCACACTAAAAAAAAGTGAACAGATGATCCAATATAAATATATAAATTTGTCACAAGTAACTGAATTAAGATTATACAAGTTTATTAAGTTGTTTATTTAAAAAAAGTTTTAACTTGGATAAACTTAATTCAATTACTTTTGACCAATTTCAGCAATTTAACAGGAACAACATTCTCTTTTTTCAGTGCATAACACTCTAAAAACAAATGATCAACTCCAAAACAAAGTCTGTGAAACATTTTTTAAATGATGCCTTGAAAATATGTAAAGACATTGCCGACATTTTCACTTTTTGGTAAATTCCGCCAGAAGCTTCCTATATGCACCATACCCACAGAGAAACATGGTGGTGGCAGTATCATGATAAGTGGTTGCTTTTCTCTAAATGGAGAAGAATGGACAACCTGTTACTTGTGACCTGGGCGGAGGCGACCTTTAATGCCTCCTGGAACAGGTTTACACTTGCATATAATAATGGCTGCAAACAGATGTGTAGATACACAGCCAAATATATTTGAAAAGCATAAGTGGAGTCTCCTGCACAATCAACAAAAATGCAGCAAGTGGTTTCTGGATGGCAAGTCAACAACAAAACACTTGTTTTTTTTCAGCAGCCATTGTACATACAATGGTAAAACCCAGCTGGCTAAACATGCTGGAGCTCAACTTGGGTTGCTAGGTAACGGTGCAGTGCTCATCTATTGTGATTCATCAGGAGTTTTTTTAAACAGCTTATTTTCCAGACAACAAAAACAATTAACCTAATTTTTTTTAATTGCCCGGGCTGTTCTTAAAAGCAGTTGAGACCAAAATGAAAGTATGAAAGTGTTCAAAATGTGAATTTTGATCAATAGGTCCCCTTTAAAATTCAAGGAGTGAATTGTGTAGAGTGAGTGAGGTGCACTGATCCAGCTCAAGAAACACATGACAGAAACAGCTTAGATGACATTCTGTTGAAATTAAGGGTGTTTACTAAATGAAGAGATTCAAATACTTAAATAAAAACATTTGTTGTAACAGTATATATATATATATATATATATATATATATATACTTATATATATTTTTAAATATTTAACTTTATGCCACAAACCACAAAAAAATCCACTACTGTCACTTTTATTTCTCCAATTAGGAGACGACATTCGAGCTAGTTCATCAACTAGAGGACTTAACTGCATCTGCAGGAGTCATGTGACTTACTGTAAATGATTTACTTCATCTCTGCCACTGTGCTGCCTCTACATTTTGTGCCTGGTGTCTGTATTTGGATACAAGTGTCTATTTTATGGCCTGCATCGGTAGATGGAGACGTTAGAGGAGCGCATGATGTGTGTGTCTGTCTGCGCGTGAGGCTGGGCCGTGTCTGTTTAAGTGGACAGACCCCACCCTGCCACGATCAAAGGAAGTAATTGCAGCTTGTTTCCCGTAATTAAAACTCTCTCTGAAAACTGGACCACTTCAGACAAGTCGAGCAGAGAGGGAGAAAGGAGGACATGTGGGGCAGGAAGAGTGACTTCTGAGAAAAAAGGGAAAAGAGGGAGTGTGCTGTGAAGAATTTCCCTGTGTGTGTGTTGTGTGTGTGTGTGTGTGTGTGTGTGTGTGTCTGTGTTGGGGAGTTTAGGAGACCCACCTTTTGCAAACTGGAGGAGTTGAGCTGCGTCTTATCTATGATCTTTACAGCCACCTGGAAGCAAAACAAAATGTGTGAGCTGATCATTGCGCCTTTCTTTCCATTTATTACACTGTTGAATCTCACTTTGAAATCCCATTCTGTGACAGCAGAGCACACACAAATAGACTCGCACTGTTATCTTTTCAGACACATATCGCTGGAACGATAGTCCTGCAGCATGAGCACACAACCACAGCACAACACGGTTGCATAATAAGACAAAACAGAGAAACACACACACTCAAGGGGATGAAGGATGGTTTTGGCTCTAACCAATAATCAGGTCTACAGTTTATAATCCACCAAAGGAGACAAAGATGAAAAAGGAATGAAACGGGAGGAGAAAACTAAACAAAATTGAGAAATGGGAGGGATTTCAAATGAGAGCTGAACAAGAACAAAAGAGCCGAGCACAAAGGCAGGGCAACAAAGAATCAGCTCTTCAGAAGGAAACAGAACAGGGAGGTCTACTTCTGCCTGATATTTCTGTCAACTAACGTCTTTCTTTCAGTCCTCTTTCTGGTTGTGCCTGTCTGACTCCCTTGTTTTCTTTGTGTGCCAGGAGGTCACGTGGAGCGTTATCAGGGTGTCAGGCACAAGGCTGTCACATATTGACAGAGCCCGCCCACTGCACTCTTTCTCACATAGGAAAGAAAGAAAGAAAGAAAAAAACAACAGCTGACTCAACTGGACATTGGACCGGAGTCCAACACGGGCTCAGATTTTACCTCTTAAAGGGACAGACCGCCACCTTACATCACAGCTGTGGTTCAGAGAAAACCAGATGCATTCGGGTTTTTCTGTTCAGCCTCACAACACTGATACAATCTGCAGCAGCCGATGCACAAAAAGCTGTGCAAAGCTTTAGATCAGATCAAACTTGCTCTGTACCAAGTCTGAGAGCCTGTCGGTATCCTTAGCAACCAGGAATCCAGTCCAACACTGAGGACACGGCCAAACATCAACCATCAACTCCTACTTTAACTATAGCATCAAATAAATCTTAGCCTTGTAGGATTTTTTTGGTTTTATTTCACAATGCTTGCTGAGATAAAACATCAGATTGTCATGTTTAGATTCATTAATGTCCTTTATATCACAAAAGGACATAAAGCAATTTGGTTTTAAAGTAGATGTCAAAAACAAAAGTTTGTTGTGGACCCATGTACAAATTTAGGTTGATATTAATATCTCATATTCCTACTGCTGTTATGGTTCATAACCAATTTTTAGAGATTGTTCTGCGTTTTCAACACTTTGACAAAATAGCAACTTTATGTCTTACATCTGTTCTTCACAGTAATGCAGGACATTTCAAATGCTACCTTTGACACTACTTTCTGTGGCGGCACTCTCATGTTTTATAAGTAATGACTCCTAAAACATGAAACTAAAAATGTTATTTCCTCTGACTTTAAAATAATGCAGACAAGTCATACCTGAAATAGATTATTCATCAGTGATAATTCGATTTTTTCCTTAACAAGACATATTATGGTTTAAAATCAATTCGAACAAATATAATCATAAAACCAGATGATCTGAATGAAGCGATTTGCAGGAGTGTGTTTATGCTCACCTCTTTTGAAGTGAGGACGTGTCGTGCCAGTTTGACCTTGGCGAAGTTGCCTTTGCCGATGGTTTTCAGTAACCTGTAGTTGCCGATGTGCGGCTGTTCGTCTGACGTGGCCGTGGACCCCGAGTTCGGACATCGCGACATGCTGTATCGACCAGTTGAAGACTTCTGTTCCTGCAGAAACAGATGAGAAAGAGTCAGGGGCTGTGATGGGATGTGAATATAAACAAACATGCAGAGAAAAACCCCAAATTTAATTTTCTTTCATTGCAGGCTTACTTTAAATAATCCTGAATATGAAAAACAAAAGTCTGGTATATGATAATTGATTGGTCAATGGTAGATGTGCTTTTGATCCAGATATTTTCCTTTTATTTTGTCCCAGACGCTAATGCTAATTTTGACTAAAGTTACAACCTTGCTTAAATGTGTAAAAGCAGTGATTTCAAATGCGTCTTTACCTGTTCATTAAACAACAACATAAGCCTCCTAGTTTAAACAGATTGTGTGAAACTGAACTACTTTGACATTTTTGCAAACCTTGTGGGATTAAAAATAAGGAGTCAAGGATGAATATGAAAATGTACCAATTTCTGAAGAGGACAGTTGCTACTGATATTAAGTCTGTATCTCATTAAAAAGTGTCTAGGTATCTACTATTTTTGGATAACTATGTTTAGTTTGTATTATTTAGGGTCTAATAAGTGGAGGGAATAATGTCAACAGTCGCCTTTAAAGATTCTTGGAGACTTTGCAGATTTTAACACTTAGCAACAAACGTAATAGGATTTCAAAGGACCTCTTAAGGATGATAAATAATTCAGTTTGAGACATCTGTGTGGCCATTATCATGAAGCTACAGCTAACACAAAGGAAGTTCTATGAGCACAGAAAATGTGGGTTTCTATTTATTGACTTGACTTGCTTTTCCCTAGTTACATGTGATAAAGACTGCTCAAAACAATCCAGACTCAAAAAACCTCAAGTATGAGGACAGGTCTGAATCCAGACTGAAGTAATTTATTGTGTCGTATCATTTACCTTGTATTGTTTTCATAATAAATTCAGTTTAATGGGGGTTTTTTTATGTGTCCGTATTGTTGGGATTGCCATTTTCTTTGTTCAATGAGAGTACCAATAAATACCAGTAAATTTGAAAACAGGATCTAGCAGTTTTAGTGATACAAATCACATTTCTTTATATGTTTTTCAAGAGCAATATTGATGTTTGGTGATGATTGCTGTTACATGCAGTTTCAGACATACCTAAAAATGAAGAAAAGTAGTTCTTATTGTCACTTATGACAATGGTACCACAATATATCATAATAAAACTAAGTCCATATCGCCCACCCCACGTCTGAAGTATTGTAGCTTGGTTACAAGTTTGAAGCTCCTCGAGATTTAAGATGAAATCTCAAAATTACGAATATATTTTGCCATTTATTTTCCAAATAATGTGACATGTTTGAACCATATTTTTGGCAAACAATTGCAGTTTGGTCCTCTAATCTTTAAAATGAAATCATGTACCACACAGACAAAAACGCTGCTTCTAAACCCACGTTTCTGGCCAGTTATGGCCAATTCAGGGATTGTTTACTGGTAAAATATTCCAACTTTCGCCTAAAATGAATTCAAATGTAAAAAGTTGTTGGTCTTAAGAGAGTGAATTGTTCGAAATAGGGATGGGTGATATGGACTTAAGTTTTATCACAATATTTTGCGGTACAATTGCCATAATAAAAGTGATGATAAAAACTAGTACTTTTTTTTTAGGTAACTGTATGGCCATGATTGTTTGTCACAGCCACTGCAGCCCTACAACTGCTGTGAATTACACTGTAACTACATTTTCAATTTATATTTATTGATACTTTTGTTGAACAAACAGCAGAGAAAACAATAAAACTATCAATCCTGACAGTAAGGACATGTTCAGTGGAATTTATCACGACAACAATAAGTCAAAATTCTTTTACATTTATCAAGATAAAAGATAAATGATACAATAAATGCCTACCCATAGTCTGAAAGCAACAAATCTGCATCCTCAGGAGCAGTTTGGTTCTTACTCTATCAAAGGTCAAAATATTTTAAGACATTCTATAAAGACAAATATAAACTAAAATAACTTTAGCTTATCCTGCAGTAGACAGTAGGCCCTTCATCTCAAACCCACGCTGGAAAAAGAAAACAAAACCTTGCTGTGCTGGCAAGTTTTGCATGGCTGGCAACTGTGATTGGGTTTCAACTCCAGGAAAGGGTCACAGCAATTGTGCGCATGTGTGTGTATGTGTCTACGTATTTCCATATGTGTGATCTGAGCGGACAGGTGAAGCGGATCAGGGTTAGAGGAGAGGACGACTGGCTCCAGGGTGACGAGACGCAAACACACACACACACACACACACACACACACACACACACCCAGGCTATGGAACAAACAGCGACTGCGCACAGAAACTTGAATATGCTGTTGTGCACACAAACGTCCAACAAGACTGATGTGTGTAGCCGTACACACAGGCAGAAATGAACACACCTCTTAAGTTTGCTATCAACAACAAACATGGCGGCCAGTGACATCTACACAAGAAACTCAGCTGGTAATTCTTCAATCCTGATGCAAACTTGACACACAGAAGGAAATTAAAGCTGCAAATTACAGAGACTCCACATTTTTATTCCCCTGCCGTCAAGTCATGGGAAACGAGAAGCTTCCTGATTACTCCACCGGCTTAGTGTGGGCTTTTTAGCTCCAGATGGTATAATCTAATGGCTGCATCTCTGCCTCCCCCCACAAGCTTCCTCATGCTGACAGCGCAGACTTGAATAAAATGTAATAGGCCAGATTAAGCATTAACAAAAGCAGGGGAACAAGGATTTAAAAACAAATGACAGTTATTCTAAACCCAGAGGACAAGGCAAAAAGGCCCGTATGTTGTCTTGTGGGAGGGATGAGGCCAATGATTTTTATTTTTGGACTATGTGGGTGAGACCAACTGTCCTATATAAACACCATTAAAGACAATAAGATGCAAATGGAGCATTCGGAAGTGGATGATCGACTGCTGCCCTCATGTTTCAGGAATCTAACTATTTGTGACCAACTCCTCCCCGCATTGATTTTACTCAAGTACTGCTGACTCAGCAGCTCATATTTTATCCTTGACAAAATATCTGAAGATAAAACATTTTCAAAACGATGAGCGAGCCACAACATTTGCTCTGCTTTAATGTCCTGTTAAAGCCTGTCAATCCTTGACGGGAAAGCTAAATGGAAAAGCTGTCAATACTGCATTGTGAAGCTAAAAGACTGACAACAGTCCAACAGGCTACCACGCAAACTTTTAAAGTGCTCCCACGTGCCGTGAAAGTGCTGCAGCAGGCAGAGGAGGATCTGGGAACTAAAAGGAAAGTAATGGAGAACCCTTATTTAAAAAAAAAAACTTCAAAAATCTGATTTTTTTTCTCCAGTGCTTTCAGGCCACGCTGAAAACAGCCTTCAGTGTGGAAGTTAGTAGAAGAAGATCTGAGGATGTCCATTTTGAGCATTACTGTGATGTATAAAAATAAAGGCCCAGAGAGGATGTATTTCAAAAGGAAATCATTTTTTCCACATCTCTCCAGGTTGTTTAGGCTGCAAGAGAGAGCAAGACTTTCAGCAGATACCAGGAAGGCTGAACATTTTACAACAACTTTGTGATAATGTACTTATGACTTTGTTAAGTGAAGCATGTCATTGATTTGGAAGTTTCAAAGTTAAGATAATCAACATTCTCTAGAGGCTGCAAACAGCTTAATGCTAGTCAGGCTAATTGCTAATATAAGATGTCAAATTACATAACTTTAAATTTGTTTTACATATTATGTAAAACCTTATTTCACCACAACTCCTTTCTCACACACTATGTAACGTTGTCTTTGCTGCTTCAAACATTAATAATGACCGCTCAATGCAGGAAGGTTTGAGAGGAAAACTAATTAAAATGCTGCTCATATCGTTTGTGTTACAGTTCTTAAAGAAAAATCTAAATAACAGGCAAGGCTTTTAAAAAGTTGCTTAATTTTTTTCCCCATCATGCCGTTCCTAAAGTTTAAGGTGCTTTGAATGAAACACTGGAGAAAGTTCTAAAGTTTCACAATACTGCCCCTCCCCAACCTGTTGCTGTCCATTGCTGGTTAGCAACCTATGGAGAAGGTAATGCATAGCTACCTTGATTTGGAAAAAAAAAAAAAAGGAACAAATTTGCCAGTTTTAAAACTACAGTTGTGACACTGCAGGTTCTTAAAAACTACTAAATTTAGCTGTGATTTGTATATCTAATTATTTTTGCTTAAATGTGTGTTAAGGTAAAAATAAATCTAGTTAACGCTATAGCTCTAGTAATGAATGTTGTACTCTTTTAGCTGCCACTGAAATAATTCTCGCTTTGTTTTGAATAAAAACAGGAACATGGGGTATTTTTACACAATGTCATGACACTTTGAGAATCTCCTCTGCTTCCACTAAATTATTTTACTTATAAAAACGATAAACTTTAGAAAATTTCAAAATTGAAATTGTAGACTTTTACTATTGCCACAACAGTGGAAGCACTCTTAATGTGAACCACCAAGTATAAAACTGCCTCTCAATAAAACATCATACAATTTTCAAGACTACGTCTCACTCGTCTCCGATACATTCGCCTTTTCACTCGGCCTTTAAGAATGATCAACCCTGACAACTATAAAGCTTTTAGATTTCTGGCATGATTGGATAGAGTGTCTTGCAAACCAGATATGAGAGACTATAAACTGCTCTTTAGTCTTCCTGCTCTCCTATCCTCTTTCATGTCAGACTATTTTTGCCTTCTGATTCTTCCTTCATTTTTGGGCAGCTGCAGGCCGAGACAACCCTCCTTACTAACACACACACACACACACACACACCCACACACACACACACACACACACACAGGAATACAAGCAGACAGCCACCTCTCGCCATGGCTATAATTATAGATGTGTCGGAGGACAATAAGTGACATCATTGTTTAATTCTCATATTACTCTGATGTTAAGTTTAACTTAGGAGTACCAGCAGGGAACTACAACCCAGAAAAAAAAGGAAAGACATTTTGTGGCATAGGTTTGATTTGATGTGTTAAAGACTTTCAGAATGAGGTGTTTATAAGTCATCCCTCAATTAAAACTCATGCTTAATGACAGAACTTATAAAATATTTCCCCTATTGTTATTTCAAACCTTACATTGTAAAAGTAAGAAGTAATATTTACCTAGTTTAAATAAAAGTTACCAACATTACTGTCAACAAATCTAAGAGGAAATGCTTTTATTTTGAAGAATCTGAAATGTCACGAGTCCTAAACGTAGAACTGAAGTCTAGAGTCTCAGATGCAGTTCAGTCCAAATCTCTGCCTTTAGATGCCAGTTTATTACTGAAGTCAGCATACTAAATTCACCGTTTTATGGTCTGTTAACATTCACCATCTACACTCACCAGCCACTTCATGATGCAAACTGTTAACACAAATAGAAAACCAACCAGATGCTGCAAGATGACTTACTGAAGGGGATTTCAGTCATTTTCAGTCAACGTTAGACAAGATGGTCTGTGTATTTTACTTGGACTTTCCATGCATAACGTTCTCTAGCACCACCATTTGATGCAACAAAGCTATGGCGAATACCCTCTCTCAATACCCTTTAAGCAGATGGACTATAGCAGCAAAAAGGTGGTTGCTGCTCCTGTCAGCTGAAACCAAAACATGAGGCTGTAACACCGGTGCACCTAAAGATTTGGTGAGTATTCACGTTATAAACAATGAATATGCCCAAGTACAGCTGCTGACCATCTTCTAAAGACTACTTCTTGAACGTGTCCAAGTAGTTCACTGTAGTCCAATGGCTTCCACAGTCAACAGATCTTAATTTAACAGAGCACCTTTAGGACTCAGTGGAACAGGAGATTCATTTCATGTTCAAATCTGAACAACTTTATGATGCCATCATGTCAATATGGACTCAAAAACTCTTGGGAGTGTTTCAACAGCTTATTAAGTCTGTGCAGAGGAGAATTGGAGCAGGTCTGAAGACAAAAGGGAGGTTTAACCTAGCAAGTGCTGAGGTGGTGTATAGAAGGATAACTTGGTGACGTACTTTGGTGGTGAATATGAATATAAATCATTAAAAATGTACGCTCAAAACGGAACCACCATTAAACAACCATTAAGTAAAGTCATAACAGCAACAAATGCCAGGTCACATTCCCTGCAGGTTTCCAACAAATTAACTGTGAACCTTTTCTGTTTCTTGTCTTTCTGTCTTCCTGAAAGACAGTTTTTGCTTCTTGTTTACATATTTTATTAAATTTCCAAAATATTCTAGCCCAAAACTCTGCCCTAAAGCAAAATGCATCACTTTTTAAAATTAAAATTATGGTATTTGAAGCTACTAAAAGTTAGAGAGGTCAATTAATGTTGAAAATACTAAATTAGTATGAGTTTGGTACAGGTATTCTCAATGGCAGGGAGAGCTACAAAATGCTAACTCGTTCCAAATTATTCCTCTTGTGGTCTTCTCAAAACCGTTTCCATTTCCGCTTCCTGGCACAAATAAACACAAAGATAAGCTGACAAAAACCAAATATACCAAATATGTTAACATTTTATTTTACATTTTATTCTTTGACTACAATCAAGCTTTGGACAATGTGAAGTTGCTTCTGATTGACAGCAAAGCTACAGCTAAATAAAGGGCCATCAGCTCTTTGATACTGCACTCAAGCAAATAAAGACCCAAGAAGTGCAGCTACGAACCTCCTCCACACATCGGCCAAAGTCTTTCTTCTCCTTTTTGTCAGCGATCTCAGAGACTTCTTTAATGACCACCACTTAGAGTGCAACAGAGCAAAGCCCTTTGCTTTAAACCTGAAAACATGAGCTACTGTATTGGAAGCACGTTGCATGGGGTACAGGCCTTTTATGTCCGTTGTGTACCATGTGGAGAGACCATTAGTGTAGTGTTTACATCCTGTTCAACGATTGAAAACCCTCTTCCAACGCTAACACAGATCCAGCACAGTTACTGACAAGCTGTTCGCAGCTGAAAACCATTTAGTGCGAACACAAGCACTTGCACAATATCAAAATACACACACGAACGGGGAAGTCAAGAAAAACCAAGGTGGTACTGGTTATGTTTTGACTTGGGCCTCATTATCACTGACCTTTGCTTTTCTGACTTTAAAACCAATTCACTCTGATGCGAACAGATGGAATTTCACACTGAGAAGTTTAACAAAGTGCTGCCCTTATTTTAACAGCAAGAGACGTTCTCCTAAAAAACAAAAAACAAACTGACTGCACCTTAAAATGTGGATGGTAGCTACACGATTATTACCCTTGCAATTACAAACAATTGAAATATAGAAACGTCAACCAACGAAGCTCATTAGCTGCAATCAAAAACAGTTTATTCAAACCGCTTCTGTAAATGAAACTCAACCAAGTATTAATTTGAAACAATCTACCCTTCCTTCAAATAATTACCCACTTCAACCCCTATAAAATCTGAGTACTCACCTGAATTACCCCCTTTTATTGCATGTTGGCTACAAGTTCAGTACGTCTTTTTTTTTTTTTTTTTTTTTTTTCTGGAAACATTTCAGGAAATCTCGTTACATAAACTACTAGATGCAATATGCAAGAGAATTAAAATGAGCATGAAATAATAATAGCTTTGTGATGCTGCAAAGCTCAGAGTCAGCACTTCTGTGCTCACTGGGCTTATTATTTCAAACATTACAAAAGCACAAACTGCCCCCCTCTCATAACGCATGTTAGTAAAAGTGATGTACAACAGAGAGCTTTAGAAAGTTAAATAAAGTCTAATAAAACAGAAGTTGGTCAGTTCCATAGAGCCACTAATACCACAGTGACTTAAGCCACCGCTGGCTTGTAGCTCTTCAGAGTCAGCAATAATAATTAAACATCTCAATAGAGATATCAGAATCAAGACTTTTTCTTTCAGAAGCTAATTTGAGTCACAAAATGTTAACTATTGGTCGGTAAGTAAGTTGGTGAAGTAGAAGTTCAACATACTGTGAACAACCTGCAGTACAGCTTTGAGAGGCATCCACAAGAAAAATGTCTGTAAGTTGTAAATAAAAATATCCGATGTGCAAACTACAGCACATCTTGTTGAGGGCGTGGCTGAGAAAAAATCTTTACTACTCTTATATTAAAAAGGTATTTTCAGACCTGATAGTCTGGTAGACCCGCTTTGATTAGGAACCAAAGTAGAAACATTTGTTACATTTTTTGCTGCTGCAATTTGCTTTCACACTGCACTTTGTTAAATGATCCAAATCCTTTGAAAAAGTTGTTCCCCTCCTTGCCTGTGGTGGCGCTGCACCACTGAAGGAAACAACACAAAAACCTCTGAAGACAACACTGACTGCAACCTTCTTTTTATGAAATGTAGACAAAATGTAAATGTGGAATCAGATTTTAGTGGTTTCTTTTTTGTCTCTAGCAAAAGACCATGACCCATTTCTCGGTCTTTACACAGCATTTCAACTACCAACTCTACAAATGTGGCCTAAAAGTCAGAATCTCATCTGCAGAATGTTTAATTTGAGCTCTGATCCTAAGATGCCTGCATTTCTCTCCTACCCAGCCTACTTAGGAAAGGAAGGTCTTACGAGAACAAAAAGTAAAGTTTACTGCAAAGCTAACTACAAAATTTTAGATTTAAACTTAGGCTAATTATCTGTAGCATCCCAGTAAATCCCAAAACATTACCTTTTAAAGTATCAGTCTGCAAACTACAACAAAGAATATCTCCCAAACTAAGCTAATGATAGGGTTTGACAATGATAGGGTTTACAAGTTGTTTAAAAAGTGAATCTTAATGTGTTCAAATAAATATATTTCCATAGAAGCTCTGCCAAATTAACATAATGATTAATAACAAAACATAATTTAAAAATTGGGTCATTTTCTTTCACCAGCAGGCTCAAAAATCCCAATACACCAGTAAAGATGAGCCTTCCAGTGATTAAACGCTCCATCCACACAGCACTATTTAAAAAGGCACCTCTTTGCTACCGAGCCGTCATTAAATTTCCTCAGATCTCCACTCCAAAATGAATAAGTGTTGGCTGATGGATAAGAAGTTCTAATTAAAAGCCAAACACAGGAGGAAACAAAAAGGTGAAAAAGCAGCACCTCAGCCAAAATCGGAGATAAAAGACCTGCAGTAACCCCAGCTACATGTGGCCTCAATATTATTCCTTGGAACTTCTTTCATACAGTCCATAAAAATCAGACACAAAGCTGCAAGCACAAAACATTTATTTTAACGCCACTGAAATAGAAGTGAAGCTGCAGCTGCTTTGAACACACGTGACTTTATTAGGCTTAATCATACAAAACATCTCAACTGTGTTACCTTCAGTTTACACACGATTCACTGCTCTGGAAAAGGTTCGCAGTGACCATAATAAAATGACTCAGTGGAACATTATGTGGAGAAACTAGCAATGTGACATTTTTCAAATAAAAATTATATTCTAAATACAAACAGGGTCAGCTTTACTAAAGACAATATTTCTCTAAACAAAGCCACCACAGTCTTAGTTAACCAGACAACACTGAAAAAGCTGCTGCCTCATGCAAAAAAATTAAATTAGTTCGATGCCACTCTGTACATTTGCTCTACATACACGCTTGCTTATCTTGATGTTGGTTTGTATCGGCGTTCAATTGTTCCCCCACTTCCTCATCAAAAGGATTCAGACTGCTGTTCTTATGCAAGCTTTTAGTCTTTGAATAAAAAACATTTAAAAACTTCCAAGCAAAATACACCAGCACGACTTTCAAAATCCTCCAAATTTTCCAGGCCATATTCTTCAAAGCTTTGCGTCCCCTACTTTGCTGAAGCCACCAGCTAGAGGCACTAATATGAATAAAAATCAGACTAGGTAAATGAATAAAAATACAAATAAGTGTGATTAGTAATGTTTTTCTGAACCACAGAGGGATAGTAAAACTTAAACGACGTGTCAATATTTGCATAGCTGTTTTTTACAGCTGCTGATGGAGTAAGAGGAACAAGACCTTTAAAAACATCCCAGTTATGAAGTAGGTCACAGACAAACAATGGTTGCTCAGTTAGACATTATAGTTTTGAATGCAATAAAGCAATTTTTTTTTTTTTTTTGTCAATTTATATGGAAGTGCATTTCTAATGGACGATACCCAGGTGTCCAAACACGTTTTCTCGCTACAGGTATATAAATGCAACTCTTTCATACAAATATTTGTTTTACAGAAAAAAATGGAAAAAGGACAAGAATAAATCTATTTTTAGCTGGCCCTTTAGTTTAAGTTTCTAATTGCATTTACTCCAGCTCTGTCATAATGCTGAAAAAAAGGGCCTTAAAGGAAAATAGTATATTTTGGATCTCAAACAAAGTTAAAAGCCTTCAAGGTCTGAAACATAAAAAAGAATCTGCCTTTTCTTTGTTTGTTTGGTTTTTTTAATAATGTTAGTGTTGTCAAAAGAAGAAAACACACTTGTCTAATACAAAGAGTTACGCCCTTCAAACCAGGTATGCGCCTCCATATATGGATAATGATGTACTATTCACTGCACCATCTTGAAGACAGTCATCTTCAACAAAATTACAGATTATTTTTATCCCTTTCTCAAAGGATTACAAGTGAATGGATGGGTTCCCACTTATCTAAAAGATGGAGTTAACACTTTGCTACGAAGATCCTTTTGCAGGAAAAAAAAAAAAAAAAAGAGGTTTCAGGAGAAATGCAACTTATTTTTCTATGTGACTGAGCCAAGTAAAGGAGATAGTGTTTGACTATATGGCATTACATGTGGCTTTAGCTTGATGTATTGATAGTTTTCTCTCAACATGTCAAGCCACATTACCGTAGTGTAGTAGTTTAATTCTTATGAGTGAAATGCAGATTATGTGTAGAAAAGTGAGGCTCACACAATCCCAAAAATCACATTTACCCAAATACTGACAATTTTACTGCTTCAAAATTACCGCTTTTTGTTTTAAGAATTAATGCTCATCCATCTTAATAACAATCAGACTGAGTTCACCACAAAGCCTGTTTAAATCCACAGCTACTTTAACAGGATTCCCACCGACACTGAATCTTTATTAAAAATAGAAGATGATACACAGAATTTTAACCAGTCATTTGAATTTGTAACTAATAATGCACACATTTACTGTGACGTAAATTAATAAATCACATTCAGTATAATAAATTGAGGACCAAAACCAAAAAGAAAAACCTATTTGATGGAATTTTTTCCACTTTCAAAAGTGATGCAACTTAATGTTAGATGAAGACGTCACCAATCTGTCTTTTGTGTGATTAAATCTCTCCTTATGTGAAGGAAGTGGGAGGCGAATACAGACTGCTGGTACAACAGCCACGCCAGTATAACAAACTCCCAAAGTAATTTTGAGAGAGACCCCTTACTTTAGCAAGATGGTGCCACGCCGAGTCTCAATTTGCTGTGAATGCAGTGTGTGTGAGATCGTGGAGTGTGTATGCCCCCTCTGACTGGACACTCGCCCCCCAGCTCCCTTTGGTGTGTGTGTGAGAGAAATCAATCCTCCAACTCCTGTTTGCACTCTTGCTGTCACGGTTGGGACACACAGCATAGCACTTCCTTGTTCTGAATGTAAGAGTTACATGTGGGCCAAAGGCATAAGCATGCTACAGTAACTTTCAGAAGGTGTGATAAACCGATGGCTACATTATTAAGTCTGTTTGCATCTAGGGCTGTTGTGAAAAAATATTTTAGTAATCGAGTACCCTATAGAATATTTTTACGATTATCCGAGGAATCGGATCTCTCTCAAACCGTGATGACGCGATATTCCGACGCCACAAAAGCTGTCGTAGTCCAACTATCGCACTATCCTTATTTCTCCCCCAAACCCTGATAAAACAACCGCACAATGCAACACCATGCTATTAGCACTTCACAACAACTAATAGGCGGAAGTAAGAGCGCTGCCCACCACACATAAGGATCCGGCCAGAATGCATAAAACATACATAAAAACAGAATTAACAAAGCTTCAAGGAATTTTACTAATCGAGGTATTCGAATCATTCGAGGAATCATTTCAGCATTACTTGCATCATTTTGTTGCTCTGAGTTGAGGATTTAGACTGTAGAAGTTTCTTCTTGGTACTTGTAACAAGTAACTTTTACAGTGACTGGATTCCTCTCCTTTCGTGATTTTAAATCTAAAATCACGAATGGGGCCAATTCAATGACATGCACCCGTTTAATAGCTTGACATTTCTTTTTAACTGTCTTTTTTGTGTTGCATTTGTTGCTGCCTCTTGACAAGGACTCTCAATGGGTTTTTATCTTGGTAATAAAGAACAAATAAAAAATGTTATCAGTTCCTTTGATAATGCGCAAAAAACCTCTGGTGAACTATTCTGGGGTCAATTTAACTGCACTTTTCGGATATTTAATTAAAATTAGCTGGTATTTCAAAGCCCAGGGTTTCCCCCAGTATATTATAGCCTGGCGGGCCACCAGACTTCACTTGTGCCAGGCTACGCATTGCTTATTTATTTAAGTTTTTAAAAAAATGTCTGCATTTTTTAAGACTCAATAGTTTGTGTTCAGGTATTAACTTAAAAACACAACAGGATGTTGGATGAATGACTGCCCCAGCACCCAACCACCGGGTTTAGCAGGTTTTCTGGGGGAAACCATGAAAGCCTATGACGACAAAATACATTTTAGCAACGTGAACAGGCCCACAGCATCACAAATCCTCCACCGTATTTAACAATGAGCGTTAGTTATTTTTATGTATATTCATCCTTCATGCCACATAAATCTAAATCTTCATATCTTAAAAGTCAAAAGCAAACTCCACGTTTACATTTGTGATGGTAAACCAGATTTTCTTTGCTTCCTGAATATAAAAAATTTAAATAAAGGGCTTTAGTTACATTTTTGTATTTTATTCCCCAGTGGATTTTGTCAAGCTAAATCAAGGTAATCCATGTAAGAGGTCAAACTTCTTTAGTCTGAACTCACACTACTGCAATAAAAATAACTATTTTAAAGCTTTAGTACATGGTGTGCCAACAAACCTGTTGATCGAGGCCAACGAGAGGCGACTGTCCCAGTGAGGAGATCCTCCTTTCCTTTCTCATTTTAATGAACTCTAAACAAGGGTGTGAAGTCAAACTGCTAATTAGCTGTGTTTTCAAAGGCATTTTCTGGATTATAGTCAATGAAAATTGAAATGCGTAAGCATTACCAGAACTCAACATTCAGGGTTTGGTAGCGGCGAATCGATGTTTTTTAAGAATGGGTGACTGTTTTTACCCTAATAGACATTTCTCCCATCAGCTAGGCTAACATGTCAGAGCTTGAACTGCTCAGGTATTAATTGTCTGCTTTCATTCTCAACCGTTTTAGTTCATAGTAGAGGTTTGTGTGGTAAGCAGAAAAATATTCTTTTTAAGATTTGATTTATTCATGTCTTCTTTTTATGTTGTAACAAATCTAAATATTTGCTACGATGTTTTATGCCTATATCTTCAGAGGTTTTAATCTACAATTGGAAACAGCAAACCCGTGTTAATAATAATAAGGGAATCCTTGTGTTGGACTGGCAGAGCAGAGTAAAAGAGATCACCTGAAGCCTGGAGAAAAGCCCATCGTTTCCCCTCCTGTATGACGTCAAGCTTTTCAAATCTACGGTTGAGTGCCGCACCTACGCCTCAGCCAAACCAGAAAGGCCAGTTTCACCTCTGCTCCCTGAGATCCAGCCCAACAAACAGCTGGAAGCTTCACAGCAGCCGCCGTACCACTCCAATTCCCAGGAACGCCAAACCTACGACGACCAAAACGAACCTCCGATTTAATTAATAATTAACGGAGTGTGTGAGGTGGAAATAATGAGTAACTCCTCTTTGAGTGAGTGAGCGAGTATGACGAACCGAATGACATTTGTGTGCTCGAAGCACAATCCCTGGTTAGCTTTGCTTTTCATTTCATCTGGATCATGACAGGTCTGTCAAGGTTAAAGGCCTAATTTAGTGGTTTGTGGGAGTGAAAAAAAGGCGTATGCAAATCAAAGCAAAACATTGCTTAGAGATGAATCACAAAGACAAAAAAATTGGTTGTGATATATTTCACAAATCCAGAAACTCTCATGTTTATAGAGTTTCGCTGCAAGCTTCTTACACTCTCAAAAGGTGTCGGGTGAAAAACATGAACCCGTGCCCAGCTGCACTCAAATTACCAACACGGCGTTTGCTTTGTCTTTTGTTGCTGTGGTGCTTAGCAGCGTTTTTAATCTGCAAGCCACAGTGGGGCGGGTTCAATAGGTCAAAGTAAAACGCACACTACAGCTGAGAAACAAGACAACTGTGCGGTTGGTACAATACTCTTAAATTAATTCAGAGGCTAAATAGATCACCATGCTAGCTCACAGATGGTACAGGGGTTTCTAGACAATGCAAAGGTTTTTTATTTTCTTTAAACACAGAGGTGTTCCTAATCTCATTCTTTAAAAGTCCACATAAATACAACACAATCTGATTTAACCTCATTAGAAGCAAGTATTAAACAGTTTCCCAATGAAGTTTAAAAAGGTTTTGTCACTGCTGAACCTTATCAGACAAGAAGATCCTAAATAAAGGGGCAAAACTATGGGAAAATGTTGCTGATCTGTCTGCAATGCTGACTATAAATAACATTAGAGACTGTTTGGGTTTTAATAGAAATACTTTACACAATTCCAGATGATTTGGCAGAAAAAAAATCATCCATTACGGAAAAGGCTTAATGATACTCAAAAGGTATTCTCACCCTTGAACTTTTTCAGCTTCTGTCACATTAAAACCACAGACCTGCTAATTTTATAGGATAGTTGAAGGAAAATGATAGCTACTTAAAAAAAATGTGGGTTAGGAGACTGTTAAATATATTGCTATGACATCATTAGTCGGGATAAACACACAGCAACTCTGACATCACTAAAACCGTGAAGATGATGATTTTATGCTCAACGAAAATTATTCACATCAACTAATATTGTGTCAAAGAGCAAGTTGATATGCTTTACAAAAATAATCTGCGAATAGGCAGATTTAAATTTTCTGTGAGTAATGCCGAGTTCTACAGAAAAATCCCCAAATAGGTAAATCTGTGAATACTGAACCGCAAATACTGCTGAAGACTGGTACAAAATTAAAATAATATGCATTACTAATCATTCTGGCATCAGGCCTAAACTGTCTGCTGTTTTCATAAACACACAAACCCTAAAACCACAATGAAAACCATAGTCTGGTCTCGAGCATGACGACGTGCCAGCGGTACGTTTTGTCCAAATATACCAGTAAAATAAGTTATATGTATGTGATAATAAAGTGGCCAAACATGTGCAACATTTTATGACTTCCCTGCAAGTACAAGTCTCAATAATACAGGGCATGTGGTGCTGAAAATATTAACCAAAGGCAGCATACAGATATCTGATTTCAGGCCAGTTCCTGTTCAAACACAGGCCAACTGCCAGCACAAAAATCTGATAACTGTGCAGCTTCAAGTTATAGTTATAAAATACACTCACTTCCATGTTATCTTATGAAATGTTCATAAAATACAAACGGTCTTTGTGACGCGTAACAAAAGGCCTCACTAGAAAAATCCCTGCATGTGAAGTTATTGTTGGAAATATTTGCACCCCATAATCACAAAACATCAGGGGAAAAACCTACACAGCAAACCTTTAGGTAAATAAAATGAATGAGATAGAAATTGCCCATAAATGTATTTATTTTAAAATAATTGTCATCTTTCTAGTATGTATAAAATGTGAGCCAAATAGTCTACTGACGGTTTGCCGTCAATATATACTTTCAGCCATTTATTACAACATTTATACAATATATTGTGAGTATTTGTAAATTTAGCTATTATAAACCAAGATAAGTAATATTTAAAAGATTCCCATAACCTTTATATATAATTACTGGTCTTTTACATGTAAGATAAGAAATTGCCCAGTTAGGCTAAACAAAAACAACAAGACAAATAAGAGGAATGTTAATTAGATCCTCTGCAATCATCAGGTTGATTTATAACTAGTAAATTGTTGTTTGTTTGTTTTTTTAAAAAAAAAGAAAAGAAAGAAAAAAAAAAAAAGTAAAACTGGCTGGTTGAAAGTTGATGTGAAAGCATGTGAATGATGTCAAACACAGAGGAAGAGAAAAAAAACAGGTCATGTTTGTGAACTTGCGATTAAGGTGCAGTCATACAGGGTGTTAATGTTGTTCCTAAATTAGGCATGGGCAGGTATGAGACTCTCATGGTACAATGACCTTCATTAAAAATGCCAGTTTCGTTATATGTGCGCGTAAATTTGAGACAAAATGTACAAAGTTTGATATATCTGCTTTTATAATCTTCAAATTTCCTCACTGGTGCTAAAGATAATTTAACATCTTGGTAGTTATAGTTATATTAATATTATTTATTGTTATTTTGATACATTTGGAGAATAAAAATAAATAAATAGAAAATCCATTAAAGCTTTTACTTTGTAAATTTGAAATTGCCATGTCATCTTAAGATGGAGTATTAGGAAAACTGTAAACATAAACAAAAGGAAGGATACATTTCTACCAAAAATACTCCGAAATTTAGATTAATCTAAAATTAGCTAGAAATAACAAGGACATTTCTGAGTCTGAAAAGTTTAAAATTTGCTAGAAAAATCACTGAAATGGTGAACTTTTTTTCCCCCTAGAAAATTCCAGAGATTAATCTAAACATTTCTGATTTCATTGCAGAAATTTACTCCTCTTCTTTTTAAAATTTACAATGGCCCTAATATGCCATCATAACATCTTAATTTTATTTCCAATCATCATTTTAACTGTATCTGAATGCTTTCTACTTGTTAGTTGCTACTGATTAACTGCACATTTTCCATTGAGGGAGAAATAAAGGATTGTTCGGCTCACTTTTGAACTACGCATTAGCTTTCAAGGCCTTTTTATTATTCTACTAATTATTTATTAACTAAGGTAGCTAGAAGAAGGTTGTCAAAGAGAGAAACAACAGTTAGTCAGTGATGAGTTAGTCTAATGTATAATGTTTTATTTTCAGCTATCAGATTTATTTTCTATCCTTACAGACAATTTTTCTAGGCTGATAAAGCAAAATGAATGGATTTATATCCAAACAGTCAAGTTTTTAAAGGGTAATACTGCAGCCACCTGTTTGGCAGTGAGCAGCAACAAGTTATTTGGCTGAAGAAAGCTTAAGAAAAAGAAATGGCTTCCTGTTCCCTTTCTGCTGCTCCTCTCCCAGTTTAACTACAGACCTACACAAACAATGCAATAACAAAATCTTACAAGTATTTTCTGTCTAGTTTCTAGGTCAAATATCTTAGTACAATTGACAAAAGACAAAAGACAAAACTAACTTTTCATCTATTTCATAGATATAGGAGCTTGATTTAACTAAATAATTGATTAAAATATTGGTTCCACTGGCAGATTATTTCTCTTATAACAAGATTTAAATGTATACATAACTTTAATATTCTGCTCATAATAAAACAGCAGACTATTTTAATTTGATTTCCTTTGAATCTCAAACAAATTCAATAAAACTTGAACGCCTCGCCTTCATTAAAATTCAACAACAGAAGGATCCAGTTTGTTCAGCCACTTCCCAACAATGACAAAAGGACAGAACTAAACGAACCGACCAGTATTTCTAGCTTGTATGTGTGTAAAAAGACGTGGTTTGACAAGATTTTACTGTAAAATGAGAAATCGGTCGGTCATACTCATGGAAGCGGACGAGCAACAACATTCTGGAGACATTTTATACCAAGAAACACTCTTTAGTGCTGAAGTAATAAAAGTAAAAACATCTTCAGCTTTGCGTTTAAAACAAGTCGCCTGTGTATCATGCACTTTTCAACAAGTTCCTCAAACCGACTTGCAGTATTAGCCTAGCATAACGAGCCACTTAACATATCTGCCATTTAACACAGCTAACACACATGTCACAAGGCACTTCTCTGACGATACGCCCGAGTCGGACTGGGACGTCTTCACAGGTTACGTTTAATCCCACCTCAGTTTGGAGTACGGTTGACATTCGCTGCCATTTGGGCCTGCGTCTGCAGCTTTCCAAACAGAACCATTTGTGAGGGAATGCACATCTGTGACCTTTCACCCAGCAACTCTATTAAGTACTGGCAATGGTCAGAAGCCTTTTGTCTCTTGAATGGAAAAATTCAGATTAGATGTGATCGGGTTAATGAATAAATGACTTCAATCCGATGCACATCACATGTTTTGAGGAATTAAGGGAACAGGGTTTCTAACCGCTACAGGAAATATATCCTCCTCCTTCTCCTCTTCTTCTTCGTTGTCGTATCATTTATGAAACTCCACTTTGGAGGAGAAATTGCTGTGTGCCAGTGAGAGGCATAGAAGGGAGCTAAATGTAATGCTCTCCTCGTCATAATGAGAGGTTGGAGCTATTCTAGATGGACGGTTATCTGCCTTCATCCGGCCAGTAACCGCTCTCGCTTGGTACAGACGAGAAAAATGCAACATTAATGGCCTCATCCGTCTGTTAAAGCACTGGCATTTAGCATTAAGACGGATATTTAATGCACAGCTTTATGAATATTTCTATTTTAGTTCAGTCAGCTCTTCATCAGGCCTGAAAGGAAAAGCTACTGAGCACCAGAGAGGTGAACATTAAGAGTATTTTTGTTTTTAAGATTTCCTTGTGAAAAAATAAATGTACAAATTTTTACATCTTAGAAAAAAAAGTTCTTATTTGGGGACTTTCAAACATATTTAAAATTTTTAATAGAGATGTTATTTAAAAATACAACATTTTATTTAAATATGTCTAATTTATTTTAAAATTATTTTTCACATATATAATGTTTTAGATATATTTTTTATCTGAAAAAAATTATATCAGTTTTAAAAGTGTATATTTGAAAATTAGAAATATAAAAATATAAAATAAAAAAAAGATAAATACATTTCTGGTTTGGAGTGACCAGTAACCCTAAACAATGTTTAGCAATACAATTTACTGGATTTATTAATATAGCAAAAGGAAGTGATACTAATCTAGAAAACTGTGATGCCAAAACAATACAAGGTTTATTTTGAACATACAGCTGTCAGAAACAAGTTAAGGAAATGTATGGTAATGTTTAAACATTAAACCGAAAAGATTTAGCTGCTGTTATTGAATATAGAGAAACTACTTTCCAAGTACACTCCAAAAGTTTATTAAAACTATGAAAGGATTTCTAACTTGATTTCAAGATCTACCACGGCTTTTAAAACCCCCAAAATTTTACATCTTGCATGTATATTGTTTAAAATGATTTTGTGAAAAACCTGAGAAAATGCTATGGAATTGCAGCTAATTTTCAAAGAGAATTTTGATTTAATATGCTTAAAATATGTATCAAAACGACCAACAACACATTGTTGTTTTTAAACAATTTACAAGATGTTATCTGAAAGACGATGAGATTTACATGCAATGCAACGTTATCTTTCATAAACATAAATAATGTTTTCTTAAATGAAATAAAATGAGTCTTTGTGATTCTCTACGTTTTCTTAGAAAGCTTCTTACATGAAACAGCAGTAAAATATTTGATTTTGTTTTTAACAATGAAGAAACATACTCCTCCATTTTTCAGTCATAAATCATTTGATATCAGCAGGCTGGAGCTTTAATTCGCCTAAAAAGTATAAATCCTTTGACAGGTTACTGGTATTGAAGTGCTTCCCAACTGCTTCGGCATAAAAACTAATTTTCTTGAACACATTTGTTTCCTAACATCACATTACATCCTCTCTGAAACAATACAGCTCAATCATTTTTAAGCTAACCGTTCTATTCTGGCTTCGTGCCCCGACAGCGACGCAGCTAAATACGGAGGTGCGTATCTCTGAGTGTGCGGTTGTACCCTCACCTACATGTGGTCAACATGCTTTTCCTTTTACAGAACACCGGAGGTAATTATCTGTGCTGTTTAATGTGCCAACACACTCAGGTTGACTCATGGAGTGAGATCAGGGTATGAACAGATAACGTCTGACAGCGGCCTGTTTTTTTTTTTTTACACGGAGCAAAAACTCCTGAACCCTCAGGTGCCGTCCACCAACAAGCCTTCCTATTGGCTGATAAGAGCCAACATACCTGAGCTCTGCTTTTCAGTAAAGTATGTAGAAAACCAAAATGGTAAATACATTCTTCCTGAGAGGTTTCCGATAAAATTTCCAAAAATAAAGTTCATTGTAATCTCTCAGCAGATGTTTTTAAAGTCATTTAGAGTTAAATGTATAACCATAAAATCATGAATCATCTCAATCAGTGTGATTTCTTTATATAATGCCCATTCACAATAAATGACAACTCAAAGTATTTTGGGTACACAGCTTAACAGACCTTTATTCTCCCAACAAAACAATTTGTTTCCCATTGTTAAATCCTTTGCAAAGCACCAAGTGATTATTCCAGTGTATTTAGGAACCTCTTAGCTTAAGAAGAGATAATGGAGCATTGTTTGACATCACATGGTGATGTGTATTGTTGCAGTGTTTATAATCACTTCCTGCACCTGTATAAGCCATGAAATGACGGTGGTGCCTCTCCCCAACCTCAAGGCGTCACTTGAAATCCAACACGACAAAACCTTTTGGTAGATTTTACACAAAACTGAGTATTCGGTAGACAGAAACTGAAGTTTAATTGGAAGTTTGTGTTTGCGCCATAATCACTAAAAGCTTCTTTCTATTGTTAATGATCCATCGTCACAACAGACTTCCTGCTGGGAAATATTTAGTTTTCCTGAGTCAACACAGCCCTGTGCAAACAATACGCGAACTGATTTGTTCAGTGTGAAACTACTTCACCGACATTTTACCGTTTTGAATAGCAAATGAGAGCCTCTGCATATCTAAAAGGTAATGTTCTGGCCTTTATTTCCCCTCTACAAGAAAGCACATTTCACCAAATTCAAATGATTGTTTCCACACTAAAACCCTCCCCAAAACAGAACCACAAAAAATTATAGATAACAATTCAAAACATAGTCTAATGTGGGCAACGAATGCCACATCTGCTCCAGAAGAAATGTGATCTTTTTAACTACCTGTTTATTATTGCTACCTATTTATTTGCTGGTAATTTGATGCATAAGAAGAAAAACACAAAATGAACACCATACGCTAAATCTACAGCATTAATTATGCAGAATATTAAACCTTTCAGTCCTTTTGCTCTTTGTAGAGTATCAAGGTCATATTGGCTGGTTCATTATTCAGGTTTTCTGCTAGGCTAGCCAGCTAGCATCTAGACAGGCTGCAACTAACATCATTGTCTCAGTAAGACTGATGGCACTCCTTTAGCTTTCACACCGTGACTGTTTGTGTTTTTTGAGTCCACAAACTTCTAGACAGATGAGCCCTTCTGTGAATGACGAGAGGATTTGTAGCTTTCTTTCAGCCAGAAGAAAGGCAGTGCTCAGCAACATTTATCTGCTTGGTATCTTATTAAACTAATATCGTTGTTGCCAAACACTTATGCTCTGAGAGATGGCGACTTCAGGTTTTCTGATTCTTAGTGTGTGAACGTACATATTTTCATGCCACTATTACGCCTACATTTCTCCACTGTGGGACAACAACGACTATTTTTATTCTAGTTTCTCTTAAAGTGAAATAAAGTGTCAGTATTGCAGCTTGGTAATATCTACATTCAATAAAAACATAGTTGGAAACTAAAAGCGTTGCAGTCATTGCATTAATGAAGGTAACATAGTGGTGCACCGATTGCAGTTTTATACCCCATCACCGATCTTTAAAAACCCTGACAATTTCGATTTTGGTCGATACTTCCTTTTTTGTCTAAAAAGTCGCTAAATGTAGCAACAAAGTTACTAAAGGAAACAGCAGATGCTTGGACGTCATCTCGCTACCAAATTTAAGAAATCTTTGTTGATTTATCGGGTCACCTCTAGTTATAACGCAAGTTATCAAGTTGTTTTAAATAAAGGAAATTTTATTATCTATAATGTATGTTCATTCAAGGTTATTCCAGCCAATGTTAAGTCATACAGTTTTGGTTTTAGCATTAACATTTGGGACATAAATTGCCCCAAACTCCAATCTTATTTCTTACAACACTAATTTTATTCACCATTTCAAATGGATTCTTTGACTACTTTTTGCCAACATACCTGTGCTACGCATTTCTGATCATTTGCAACGACAAATACATTAACAATCATGTTAAATTGTCTATGTTCCAACAGGTTGAGGTGGCAGAAAGTCAAAAAGGAAGACCTGCCTGGAAACACAGACTAAACAGATACCTAAATTTGCTCTGCCCTGCTGCAAGGAGTGGGAAATCCAGCATAATTGCGTAGGCACGCTGGTGAATCACTGTTGTGTGGCAAAAGACAACAAAAGCCGAGCAAAAGGACTGAGAAATCAGTTATTCGTTACACTATTCGGGCGAGTTTTCTTACCTGTCCTGTTGAAATCTCAATGACTTGCCCCTGTGAGGGCCTTGTTGACATTTCGAGAGAAAACCGTGAAGAAAGGCCGATCGATCAGCGTCTGTTGATCATTTAAAGCCCCTTGTAGCTAATGGTGGAGGGAAACTTCCAACAGATGTCCCCCGTTGAATCAACAAGTTGAATCCCACATCAGCGGCTAGTTAGTAGAGTTAGCCTGCGAGCTAGCGACTAGCTTGTAGCTGCTGCGTGTCCCATGTTTGTCAACGGGCAACAACCGTGCGAAAAAGCTTGTGCTTTCCCCCCTCAGCTTTGCCGTTTGGTTTTAAAAGCATTCAGGTCCAAATAAGCATTTATAAATGGAAAGCAGAGGAGTTTGCAGAATGGGTACGTTTCTGGGACGGCTAGCGTGTTGTGCTAGCTTGGGAGGAAAAAAGTTGAGCAACGGTTGAGCTAAATGGGGACAAGGCAACTTAATTCTTCATGAAAAAATGTAGTTTTCATCCAAACTGCTAACTCCACGATACTCCTCGACGGCGTTTCAGCGTTCCTCTTGTGCCCAACAGATGTTTCCTTTAAGCTTCGAGATCAGGTCCGAGGTCCAAAAACTTTCAGGCCAAAAGTTATTCCCGACTCTGACAGGACAAAGTCAAAATATTCCACTCAGGAGATCCCTGGAAGGAGACAGGAGAGGTAAAACTTTGTAAAAATAGAGACATTGCAGGTGAGAAACGCCGAATAGAGTCTGTTGCGTTGGCTAACTGTTAGCCAAAATCGCTATTTCAACGTCTCTTTCAAGGCAAGGCTTTAGCCTTGTTAGCTTCTATCACTTGTTAGCTTCTATCACCCAGCGACAGACCGCAGTGGCGCTGACTGCCAAAAGGGCGACCAGCAAAAAAACTCAAAAAAAAAAAAAAAACCCTCCCAAATCCACGCAAATCACCGGCGATTTTTCTTTCTCGCGTTGCGTGATTGGAATAAGGTCGCTCACCGAGTGCTGCACTGCAGTGTGGCGATATAGCAGCAGCAGCTCGTCCTGTCTTTGCGCCGACTGAAGGAGGAGGAATCATCAAGTTGTTGAATCCATTATAGGGCAAAGTGGGGCTTTCTTCTTTAGGAGGTGTGTGTGTGTGTGTTACGGGCGGCAGGAGGAGGGGGGGTAGAAAGGCGAGGAGCTGCGCCCCGAATGCGGTCTATCCTGCCCTGATACCGGAACAAGCCAATAACAGCAACATGGCTGCTTGCACCACGACTAAGAGGGAGGGAGTTCTGTGTTCGGCTTTGCTCGATTTTTTCCGAATTTTCACTGCCGAGCGACTGACCGCCCGGAGATGGGAATTCCGACTACTTTCCGGGATCCGACTCAGACGCCTCATCTCAATTCAAAAATACTTTACTGATTCCAAAGGGAAGTTGGATGTTGTTGTAACTCGTGCTATCCAAGATTCTTCAAGGAATTTGCGATGTTTATGGTTATGAAGAGAAAGGGTATCTTGTAGCAGTCTGTATTACAACACATCTTAGGAAGCCTCTGACTGAAGTCATTCTGTTCTTGTGAAGAGGATGCTCAGGGTTCTCGATAATTTTCTTGATTTATGTATTATCATCTCTAGATTTTCCAGAACAAATCCAGCTTTTTTAATCAGGTTGTTGAGCCTTTTTAGGTCACTTCGTGATGCTGCTACCTCTAACAAATGACAGTAGAAAACATTTACGTTTAAGTTTCCTCAAGAAGTGCAGTCTCCTCTGCCTCTTCATAGTTTTTTTGTTTTTGTTTGTTTGTTTGTTTTTATCTATTAACATTCAAATATTTGTATAAAAAAAGCAGACCCACTAACTTATCAAAATCTTCAGTTATCAGATTCTGATGAAAACATGAGTTGGTGATGGTTTGTTCATGTTTTGGTGATTGATTTCGGTTCAGATCTAGAAGAATACAGGCAATAATAAAAGTGAACTTTTGCATTATATTTACTCCAACTCTATAAACTCATTTACCTCTCAAAGCATGCTCCACTGAGTTGCTCTGTCTTTTTTCTTTCAACTAAAGTAGACAATAAAACCTTAGCAGGTTTTACTTTTTGTATTTAATTATTCTTTTACCTTTATTTTCCATGTCTAATACTTTATTAACTTTTATAGATAAAGCGTGAATATTAGTATTTAGTTGATTTAAATCTATAATACAAATAAACTCTACATGATTGAGGAGACAAACTATAAGTCATATTTAATTTTAAAAAAACATATTGTAATGTTCAGAAATAATATATGTGCTGTGCAGCAAATATTAGTTCTTGTGCAGAAAATAGATGTGTGCTTTGTATTAAAAAGGGGGGAAAACATAATTCATGAAAATGATTTGGCCGAATGCGTTGGCTCGGTCACTAGCAGCACATTTGTTTGACAGCAATTCCTTCAGGTTGGAAAACAGCAGGTGCTGGTACAGATGTCCTCAGAGGAGTGCATTAGACTTTTAAAAGCTGTTCGAGATAAGAAAAAATTATTTAACTTCATCCTTACTGTCAGAAACAATCTAAATAAATACAAGATTTGCAAAAATATATACATTACACATCATAAACATTATAGTTGTCTTTATTATTCTGCATACAGTTCTGTATTACGGTGATTCGAGAAACATGCTTATGAAACATGAATTATTAAAAACAACCTATGGCTGATATGGGGTCTAACATTCTCAGAATCTATTTTATGCTACTAAAATTAGTCCATTTAAACTGAAGTGTAGACATAATTGATTATGTTTCCAAAACATATACCTATTTTGTTTTCTGAGAAAATTATTTAATAAGGACCTATGCATTTTTTTTTACAGTAACTATTGACTTTGCAACTAACACTAACTAATTAATTATTAACCAAACTTAAAGTAATCACTTTTACAATTGTTCTGGCAGATTTCTAACTTTATTTCATAAAGTAGAAATATATATTCAATAAAATCTCATTCCTGTTTTCTTTCATCTCTTACAAATTTAGTTTTCCCCACTTTAGCAAAAGACATAACTAATGTTTGTTTCTTTGCATTTTTTTTCTTTTTTACAAATTACACACCAATGTGACAGATGTAAAATGTTTTGTGGATAATTGCAGCTTTTCCACTGGATTATCTTTCGCTAATGAACTGGGTAAAGTACACGATAAAAATACTTCAGTTTGATGAGACCAAAACTGGGCAGCATGGTTACCTTTGGTTACAAACAACTAAGACATTGATTAATATATTTGATGTATATTTTATGATGATTATTCTTGATGATTTGGATGAATCATTTGACAAAATGTAATGTGTATTGCTTCTTTCATCATTTATTTTTAGTATATTTTATGATGCAAAGCATTTTGACCTCCTCACATGTCTGTTGACGTCTTGCTGTAGCTTTAGCTGAATGCAGAGTTTCATATTTCACAAAAACTGGCATCACACATTATGTGTCATTACTTGATAAACGTTTTTTACTGTGACTGTTGCTAATCTTCCTGAGTGACAACACTATTAGAAACTACTGAAAATCCTCACAATAGTTATCTGCCTAAATGGTTGGATCATGGCACAAAGCTAAGGTTCTTGGAAGCTTAAATTGAAGTTCCTACTAGCTACTGTAGCATCTACTGTGATGCTAATGCTAATGTTAGCGTGTAGGAAAGCAGGAACACAAAACATATTTATTCTGCTGTAAAATACATTCACTGTGTACATCAATAGCATAGTGTTATTGCTCTAGCTTATGACAAAGTTTAATATTTCACAAATCTTGGCAGCTCATGACTCATTGCTGGTGAAACTTTACTTTTTGTAGCAGTTTTAGTTGCTAATATAAAAACTACAGCCCCAGAAATCCTAATAGAAACTGCTGAATACAATATAAATAAAATAGTTGTCTGAATTGTTGCCATCAACCAAAGCAAAACAAATTAATAAACAATCTCAATACATTGAGATAAATGTAATTACATTTTTTTTAAAAGCATGTTTGGCAAGGATGTTAAACTGTGTTGTGTCATTCCTTTACGTCGTAGTTCAAAGTACTTCACAGATAATAAAGGAACAAAGGTAAACTAATTGCAACAAATTTATAACTAAGAGAAGATAAAATGCATTGATAAAATAGTCATTGCGCTTCATAAGGAAGCTGCAGTGAACTAGTGGTATTAGTGATTTGCACTTATTTATGTTACTGAATTATTGTTTCCGATCAATGGATATGGGGGTTGTTAATTCATTGTTGCACATTTTGACACTTTCTAGCTCCAGTTCAGTCAAATTATGGGCCCTCTGCTCTTGTTTCTATGTGTGATTGTGAAATACAGACTGGAGCCTCAGATATTTTCAAGTTACTAAGCAACAACAGTAGGTTGCCTCGCGTAATGTGGTCTCCCCCATGGAAAGAAAACGAAACACATCATCTGTCAGCTGGGAGATCTGCAGAGTCGCAAATAGTCACACAATAAGAGGATGTAACAGGCAGAAAATAAAAGACGAATCCAGGAAATGGAGGGCTCTGAGAGACTGGTTCAAAACGACTGGGAGGGAATCCAACTGGCAGGATTTCCCGATGAATCGAGGGGAAAATCACCTTCCACATGTGGTGGGAGGGTACTCAAGGATAGGTGTGCCATTAAAGTACTCTATAACGCTTGTATTATAACATAAAATCATATATATATATATATTTAGAAAGATGTAACAATTTGTTAGGGCAGTTTTTAAGTGGATTTCAATCGTTTGTGGAGGAGGAAAAAGAGACAAACGTCGCCATCTGCAGGCTGTTGTAATATTACAATTGATACTATTGATCTATCTACCTACTATGTATTCAGTGTCAATTTAGGTTCCCAAATAATCTGTCCATAAAACATCATATGTATTTGATAAGATGTTCCATCAAATCTAGCAAGCTACATAGATCATCAGATATTTGATATCTTATCAGTGTTTCCAGTTTTTTGAGTTTCTGTAACTCAGCGGACTGGTAATCATCAAAAGGAGATTTATAATTCTCTCTAATACAGTTTCAAATGTGATTCATAGGCAGCAGAGCACAGACAATCCAGCTGCTAGGAATTGATAATAAACAAAGTGCGGAGGGAATCAGTGAGAAATGTCATGCACAGTCTGTGAGGGAGAGATAAGATTAATGACTTTTACTGACATTAACAGAACAGAGTTGGTGACAAATTTTAAAAGTGTGGAATTTGATATAAAAAAAATTAAGATTATATTTACATATTTTTTAGAAACTATTAAAGGCAATATTATTTCTATCACCCTAGCAAGTAAAAAAAAAAAGATTGAATCTGAAATTTCTCACTTTAGAACCATAAACGTCAATGTATTTCACTGGGATTCTCTGTGATATGCACCACTTTGTGTCAGTCAAATTGTAACAGCAAGTGTGACTTTCTAAATGTTGTTCAAATAGAAATCTGAAAAGTGTGGCATGCATTTGTACATAGCCACCTTGTGCAATGCTAAGCAATGTTATTTTTCCACTCTTTAAATCTGTGTGACAGAAAGCCGGGGAGAAAGATAATGCCGTACCAAAAAAACAAAAGAGGAATAAAATATTTTCAAACACTAAAATGATAGTTGAATAGAATATTGTAATAAATTAAGAAATATGTTTTTCTATGAAAACCAGGTGATGCAGTAGTAGCCTCTCAAAGTTGACCCACTGAATAAAGATTTATGGAAAACAAAAATGAAAGACATAAAACGAGCAAATTTAACAGATAAACATTTATTAAGTATAAACAGAATCTAACAGAGGAGTATCTAAACAATACATAAAGTAGATTAAATACAAACTCTGAAATTGCTGAAAGAATTACTTATTTATAGCACAATAAAAAGACAAGAAAATAAAGCAAATTTTCCCAAAGATAAGTTTTAAACATATATACAAAATATTTTCTCAATGCACAATTAAAAGCCTAAAAAATGATTATGATTTTTATAAAATAAGAAGTAGTTTGACTCTAAATTGTTTATACAAAAGAGAACACGCATGAAAAAAATATCTCTCCTCTAAACTCAAAATATACACTTCAACAGCAGATGCCTCGACTTTAATTGCGCAGATATAAAATTCCCCGAACGTAAACGACGGAGAGCCGTTGTTCTAGCGGGTGGAGTTAAACGGCTAGCTCTTTACGCCGCGGCTAGCAGCTCCTCCACAGAAACGCTCGTCACGTCGGAGAAAAACGTTCCCTCGTTGTCTCCACCTCCGAACACCAGCAGAGTTCTTCCGGCGGAGGCCGAGGAGTCCTCCGAGTAACCAGGGTGATCGGGCGTTTCCATGGTGACGATGGAATGCCCCGCCCTCGGCAGGGAGAGCTGAGCTAGCTTCAGCTCGGTCCAACTGTTCGTGTCTGAGAGAGGAGAACCGCACAAAAGAACAAAAAAAAAAATTTTTTTCTTTTATTTACTTATTTTTAAATAAACTGGGAGCCAGGCTACTATGGTGTATTAGGGCCATTTAAGATAGAAAAACAGGGAATTAAACTTCCACCAAAGACATTTCTGAGCTTTAAATGCAAAAAATGTGCTTGAAAAAAAACCTTTCAAATTTTGACATTAAGCTCAGAAATATTCAAGGAAAAACACAAGTTTCACAAGTAAATTATTTTCACCATTTGAAACTCAAATTTCTATGTTTTTTCTAGGAATGTTTTTCTGGCAGTTTATTGAAACTCTTTTTCTAGCAAATTTCTAAGCTCAATATATTAAAACAAATGTGAAGATATACTTTTGCCAAAACTTTCCAAGTAGCATAGGTTTAGAAATTGAATGATGATTTATATCTAAGGATCCATTTTTTTATGGAATACTAGATAGAATATCTAGTATTCTATAAAAAAGACTTAAATGGTAAAATGAAAAGTATGTAGAATGTGCTGTTTTTTATCGTCAGAATAATCGCTGAAAATAATACTTAGTTGTAGACCTTTATATGATTGAAAGCCCAGCTCGAGGTTCAAATTCAAGTATTTCAGTCAAGTAACTGTATCTTTTCATCTGCTTCTCACCTGTATTGAAAACGAAGGTGTCACTGAGGGCGTTGTTTCCGTTGTAGCCGCCGTGGATCAGGAATTTGGTTTCTGAGAGAACTGCACTGCCATGCCAGCTGCAACAGACAGAGACGTTCATCTTGATTTAAAATCCTCCCCAAACGATTTTTTTTTTCCTGCATGTTTTTTAAAACTATTCCAACAAAAATAACAGTAATAAGATTTAAAATGTAACTTTTGTGTGTGTACCTTCGAGGAGACGGAGCTTTTCCTGATGTTTTCACAACTGAAAACTCCATTAGACCTTAAATTAAAAAAAAACAACAATGCAGAACTTTTAGCTTGATATATATTCACACCCAGCGAGATCCAGTTCTGTTGCCATGAGCCTCACCGAGGTCCAGCTTGTACATGTCATTGTAGCAGACGGGAGTGTCCCATCCCCCAAACACATAGATGTACCGTTCCTGCATCACACAGGCCGAGTGGCTGGAAGGAAACAAAACACATAAGCAGCTAAAGAGTCGAGTTTGAGCATAAAACGCGTTTGAACTGATGTTTGGGTCGAGTTCCGATACCCTGATCGGGGGGAGGGTTTGTCTCCCGTGACGATGGGCTGGTACCAGATGGAGAGGTGGGGATCGAAGATGTATAAAGAGTCGCTGCAGCCGTCGGGCTCCGGGTTAGGCCGAGGAAACACGCCGCCAAGAACGAACAGCTCCCCTCGGAACAGGCTGCAGCTGTGGTAGGCCAGAGGGGGAACCTTTCCCTGGGCCTGAAAAACAAGATCCCAGTGAAATCTGGGTCGAGTGATGAACTCTGACCTGAACAAAGTCGGCCTTCTATCAGCTGGAGAACATGTCCAGGATTAGAGGACTAACTTATCAGCGAGATCTAGAGAAACTCATCCATGCGTTTATCTTTAGTCACACTGATTACAGCAACAGTGCCTAAAAAAAGGCAAATTATCAATCAATCAATCCTCCAGCTGCAGCTGATCCAGAACGCTGCTGCTGGTGTTCTGACTAAAACTAGGAAGTTAGAGCTCACCACCCAGTTCTACAGTCCTTCCACTGGCTCCCTACAGAATAGACTTTAAAATACTGTTGCTAGTTTGTAAATCACTGAAAGGCTTAGCAAAACAATACACTGAAGATCTGCTGCTGTTGTATCAACCTTCCAGACCCCTCAGGTCTTCTGGTCCTGGTTCTGCTCTGAAGAACCAGAACCAAAAATGAGGAGAAGCAGCATTTAGCTTCTACACACCACAAATCTGGAACAAACTTCCAGAAAACTACAAAACACCTGAAACACTGCCTTCCTTTAAATCTAACCTAAAAATCCAGCTGTTTAGAGCTGCTTTTTATACATAATCAATGAAACATTAATCAACAATCCAATGTCTGACAATGGCAAAATGTAATGTTTGAATTGTTGACTCAGTGGCATGACTTTGTATATTTCTTTTTTATGATGTAGAGCTCTTTGAAATGCCCGGTTGTGAAATGTGCAATACAAATAAACTTGACTTAACAACTAACTGAATAAACAACAAATCAATTAATCGCATGATAAATTAAAACAAGTTCAACCTCTCTTACTACCAAAAGCTAGACGACAAAAGTCTTCAGTCTGGTAGTTTGGTTTCAGTTAAGCTTGAGACTTCAGTATCGATTGTATTTGTCGTTTCTGTTAAGAACTTTCAATGACTTTATACAGAAATCAAGAACTTTCCAAACCTTGAAAGCACCTAATTAAGATTCAAGCATTTTCATCTGCTAATTAGCTTTCCCTAAATAAAAAACCTTCAATTAAATTCACCTGTGTGGAACCTAATGCCACTACGTCCACTGTGGAACTTAGTGGTGGCAGTGTAATGATGTGGGGATGCTGCACTTTTCAGACGTTTTGAAAAGACATTTAAAAATGCAAAATTGTGATTGTGAGAAAACGTATTAAGTATTCAAGTGGTCTGGAAACTTTTTGTGTGTATGCTTTACTCGCCTCCACCATGGTCCACCTCCAGCTCTGAGTGTCCAGGATGTGAACGTCGTTGAACCACTTCTTGTTCTTGGAGCCTCCGAACACAAAGATCCGTTTGGAGTCGGGGTCAAAGATGGCCGAGTGGCCGATTCGGGCCTCGGGGGTGGGGCCCTCCGCCAGAGTCTCCGCAGCCACCCAAGACAAATCCTCTGTAGCACGGAGAGGCAGTTTTAATACCCGTCGAAAACATTCGGACTCAAAGAGTCATTTCCAAACGCAGGGCAGCGTGGAGCGAACCTGTGCAGAGTTTCCACATCGGGTCTTTGCAGAACTGCATCCTGGCTCCCTGACCGCCAATTAAAATGGCCGTCTGAGCGTCGATGGGACATAAAGTCTGACCCCAGCGTCCCGACGGGCCGACCAGAGAGGCTGTGGGCGGAGGAAGAACTCATAATGAAGTGTGACATGCAGAGTTGGGTAGTAACTACTTACATTTACTTGATTAACTTTTTTAAAAAATTTCTTTTAGGATTATTTCTACTACGCTGTATTTTTTTACTTTTACTCGAGTAATTTCATTATAAAGTACTGCAACTCTTAAGTCAAATTTTGAGATTCTCTAAATGAAGAACAAACATGTTTTAATCAAAAATTCACCAGACTCAGACACACACCTGCAGTGTCTGTTAAAGCTTCACAAGTTTTACATTGAAGGAGAATTATTTGGAAACATTTTCTTTTGCCTGTTATTTCTTGCTATGTCCTCTGAATATGTCATTATCTACACTAAGAGCTGTAACTATAAAAAGTTTAAAACACCTGGAGCTGGAACTAACATTGGCAGCTCACAGCTAATGCTCATTGTTAAGTATGGTGGAGGATCTGTGATGCTGTGAGTCTGTTTCTCTTTCAAAGGAACCTTGTTAAAGTACGAAATACCAGATTTTACATAAAAATCTTCTGGTCTCAACTTTCGCTCATGTACATCTTATGTGTTGTGTAAATAAACGAACATGTCTGCGTGGGAGTCTTAGCCTGCCGACTCTTCATCCTGGCTGCGTTCTGAGGAGGCGTCACTCCTGCTTCATTAGCTGGAAAAGACGACAGAGAGAAGCAGAAAGGAGAGACAAGCCTGGCTTTACACCTTCGTTTCAAGCAACCCAAACACCTAATGACTGCGTTCTACCGTACTCTACTAAAAATCTTCCTCCTAGATGTAAATAAAGGTGAGAAAACTCTTCCTTCCTCACCTGCTGCCTTCACCTTGGAGGCGTCTGCTCCGGTACCAAACAGTTTCTGGCTTTTGACTTGACCTTTGCCTTTTCGCACAGGCGTCGCCTTTTCTTTAACTCCATTTGGACAAATGTTTTCTTCTCCTCTCGTCTTCGACATCCTGCCGCCACCGTCTTCCTCAGCCGATCGTTCTCTCTTTCTCTTGCCGCTGAGCTCTCGGTCTGCGAGGGCAGCTGTCGGATTCTGTGTTTATAAGACAAACTAAACATGACTACCAGGAAAGTAAAGAGTGCACACTCCTGTGTTAAAATACTCAAATTTAAAAACATTTTTCCACCTTCCATAAAAGTTGAGAGTTGGAAAAAAATGAAAACTAAAAGAATTGAGCTAACATTTTATTGACAACAACACATAGATAGCAGAATGAAGGTTTAAACTGAATAAAAAAAGAAAAATTGCACAAAATGAGCTAATTTCAGGTTTGCTACTTGCTTCAGGTTCCAAAATATTTGAGGGATTCCTTCTGGAGTTTAGATAAATCACCAAAAAGTTGATTTATGCATTGATTTCTGAGTGAATGATTAATAAAGTACCTTTGGTGTGTATTCATTCACAGCTATGATCAGCTCTGGTTGTGAGTTTGTCTGAAAAAAAATACAAACAAAAGTTTGGTTAATCCGTCATTGATTAAAGACATCCTCCCCCTCTTAATGCTTGTGAAAGATTAAATGTGTGTTACCACGTTTCCTCCCTCCAGAGAAACATTCAGTGTGACGCCGCCTGTCCAGGTTTCTTCTTCCCACTGCTCCCATGAGAGACACCTAAATACATGATTTTAATAACAACAAAATGGGGAAGGAAAAACGCAAAACATGTGGCATGAAGGCATTCTTATCCAGGTCATGCAAGCATTACATTTGAAAACTCTTAAATCTCTAACATGCAGAAAAGCTAACAATTTTAAACTGATATTAGCTGCTGTTGTGACAATAAACCATTTCACAAATACTCTGCATGTGTGTCAATGTCTGACTTTTTAGTTTTTGTTGTTTTTAATTGATCTAGTAAAAACAAAACTACCCATAAAAACATATTTTTCATTTCTTAGTGTACATACTTGTTATAAGGGGTCAGTTTTCCAATCGTGATGGGAATCTGATCAGCGTCGATAAGCTCCGCATTGAGGCAGATCCTTTCCCCCCACGGTCCGCTGCTGAACAGCACCACCTGCCGGACAGATGGCGGAACTGCAGCAGACACTCTGCACGACCCCTCCGCTCTGACAACAAAAAGAAAGTAAAATAAATGCAAAAAACTGAGCTTTTAGTTCCCAACAAAACAGAAACCAGATTTATGTTTTCCCAACAAAAAAAGAAACCTGTCTGTACGGTACAAATAAGGAGCAATAAAACCCCACAGTAACAGCAAGCTGTTAAATAACTCCGGTGGAAGAGCTATCCTACCTCAACAGTCTTTGAGGCGGTCCGTTTACCCCAAAAATAGCATAAACTCCGAATTCATCCATCTTGAAATCCTCCCTCAATTCCTTTTTAACTTTAACACAATTTAAAATGTTAAAACGCAATGTTATTTTGGCTTCTCCCGCCACTGCTGTGTCCACAGCTTCTAAATTCCGCGCTATTTCCAGCCAAATGCCTGTGTTGCGCTTGGTTTGTTGTTAAGCGTATCCTTCCAGGATGCGGCGGTGCCAAACCCTATGTCAGCAAGTGATCCGCCCCCCGCCATGTATCCTTATTCTTATATCGAGCTCACTCCAGGTTGAGCTCCACACCCTGCTTCCGCGACCACGGGATGTGTTCAAAAGCATTACGAAACTGTGTTTATTACACATTACAGCTACTTTAAAAGTGGCAAACGAGACTGTAAGGAATGATCCTACTTAATTGTATCACCAATGAAAAAAGGTTAAATTAAAATAGTTTGTAAATAAACTACTCTCTACCGAGTATGAAAGAATAACTGTTGCCATAATACAAACTTGTGGGAGTTTTAAGTTATTTTAAAGAAACATGTTCAATGGCTTGCCCCCAACAGTGACTATATGATGTCTTGATTTGCCTTGATGTGTTATTTTACAGAGTATCAGCAAGTGTGGTGGAAAAACAAATGTCATTCACGGCGTAATTCATGTTAGGGATGTAAATTATAACGCTGCTCTCGAACGCAGTCCCAAACAAACGTAACGGTCGCAAAGCATTGTGGGATCGGATGCCGGTGAAAGCTTCTCGAAAGAACTGCAAAGATGATGGTGAGTGAGTTAGCATTGAAGCCCCGATGTCAAATCATAATCCGTGTCCATCCTTTAATTTATTAGCCATCATTAACATCGGAGGTGTTCTGATTAGATGTGACTGACAATTAGATGTGCTGCAAAGCTACTATTATATTGAATTCACTTAAATTAAGATGTTATTGTTAGCTCGGAAGGTGTTAGCATCCTGCAATCAATGGGCGTATGTGATGCGACTGGCGATGTCCGTTAGCTTGTTGCAAATAAACGGGTTTATAAATATAACCGAACACAGTTTGTCTCACGTTTTGCAAGTTTTCCACATTGTGAAAAGTTTAGTTTTAATATTTTTCATTTCTTTAGTTCTTTTTGAACTTTACATCCAATTATTTGATTTAAGATGCTCTACGTAGGGGTTCCCCCTTTTGTCTGATTGCCTTTCTAAGGCATATTTAAGTGGCAAGTTTGACCAAATCAAATTATCAGAGGAACCAGCTAGTGTTTACATAGCTGTAAATGTTATGGACAGACAGGAAATCAGCTGCATCACATGAGTTAAACTCAACACCCTTCTTTCCCAGTTTTACTTTTATGTTGTCAGTTATTTGATACTTGATTTTCCTGGCTTTTCTCCTGCAGCCCACACCGGTTATCCTGCTGAAAGAGGGGACAGACACATCCCAGGGCATTCCCCAGCTCATCAGTAACATCAATGCCTGCCAGGTGAGTGGAAGACTTCACCTGTTCTGTCCTTTCCTTCATTATTTAAGAAATGTAGCAGTTTTTTGTTGTTTGTTTAAAACAATGCTCCAGGTAGACATGGTTTGTTAGTCTTGAGTAAAAGTATTAATGCATTTACTTACACACAAAAAATGACAAGAGCTATTAATGGCTAAAACAACAAAATGTCTTTATTGTTAAAGCTACTAAAGCGTTATAACATTTCAAACATCTGCTAGATTTCGAAGTAGTTTTATGTTTTTTTTTTCTTTTTTGTTTATTCAAGTGATGAAAACATGTAGGAATCCTTTAAATTTGCTGGTCGGCAGTGTGCAGCAACCTAAGCCCCTTGCCCCAAAAAATTATTTTTCTCATTAAATTAACTTTAAATTTTGGCAGAATATTATGATGAAGAGTTTTTACCACTTTAAAGACATAAAACCTTGAAGTAACATGATGCTAAAACTCCATAAATTGTTTCAATTTGGCATAAATTAAGTGACACATTCAGACAGTGTGTGGTTAATTCCGCTCTAAACATTGTTTCTGAAACATTGAATCAATAACTGATGTTTCACCAACATTTTTAAATCTACAATAATTTAGTTAAATCAAACAAGTTATCTGATAAAACATCCTATGTACTGTCTGTGTATTACCCTCAGTGACATTAATATAGTTTATATGTGAAAGATTTAATCAAGGTTAGGCCTTTTAAGAAAATAGAAGTCGCTGTCAGAAAAACAAGGAAATGTGTAAAAGTGGGATTTTCAACTGCTTCCATTCACAATTTGTGTTTGGAACTAGGTTTTAGGTGTCAAAGGAAACTATTAAAGTAATGTGAGATTTAAAATGACTTCCTTCTTAATCATAGTGGTGATGTTTTATCCTGCAGGTGATTGCTGAGGCTGTCAGGACCACCCTCGGGCCCCGGGGGATGGACAAGCTGATGGTGGATGGAAGAGGTGAGAACAGATGAAATTAGTTATTTTGGCTTCGTCTTTTGTGTTTTTATTATATATATATTTTTTAAATGTGTTCGTTCTTCCAGGTAAAGCCACCATCTCCAACGACGGCGCCACCATCCTGAAACTTCTGGATGTGGTTCATCCTGCAGCCAAGACGCTGGTGGACATCGCCCGCTCCCAGGATGCCGAGGTGAGTTCCAGGTCGGCAGGTTTCATATTTAAAGTTGGGTGAAGTTTAATTTTTCTGTTTCCGCCGAATCCTCCTCCAGGTTGGAGACGGTACCACATCCGTCACCCTCCTCGCCGCCGAGTTCCTGAAGCAGCTGAAGCCGTATGTGGAGGAGGGTCTCCATCCTCAGACCATCATCAGAGCGTTCCGCACCGCCACCAACCTCGCTGTTAGCAAGATCAAGGAGATCGCCGTCTCTGTGAAGAAAGACGACAAACAGTGAGTATTTAAACAGGCTGTCCGCGCATCCCTTAAAATATCTTCTATTCATGGATTGAAAATTAGCCCTCAAAAAAAGTCTTAAATTAATTTAAATATACATATTTACTGGGTTCTATGATTCAAGGCTTCAGAGGCTACTGCTAACTAGCTGCTAATATACTGTTGCTAGCGATATGACTTTTCTGTGTCTATCATGGATAGTAAGTGTTTATCTTTGACGCTGGATCTCGTCTGTGCAATGTTACATTCATTCTGTGCAAAAAACCTCTTCTGTTGTGATACAGATCTTAAATGTCATTCATAATGATATTTAAAAATGTCTGACACCTGCAGAAACCGTATTAATGGCTTTAAACTAATCAAATCACCTTCTCCTGTTTGGTTGAGTTGTAAATGTTTTATAAACTTTCTCAGGGAGCAGAGGCAGCTGCTGGAGAAATGTGCCGCCACAGCGCTGAACTCCAAGCTAATCGCCGGTGAGAAGGGCTTCTTCTCCAAGATGGTGGTGGACGCCGTTATGTCTCTGGACGAGCTGCTGTCTCTCAAGATGATTGGCATCAAGAAGGTGCAGGGAGGCGCCCTCGAGGTTGGTGCTCACCACTCAGTTTCAGATGTCTGGGTTCTTATCGCTGCTTGAATTTCATTTGGGTGTTTTCAACATTTGGAAAGTGTTTAATATTGAAACTACATAGTTTTATAATAAAGTTGGATCTAATGTCTGATTAAAAGGATAAATTTGGTATAGTTGAAACCAGATGTTTTCATACACCAAAAAAAAGGTTTTTCTTAATGTCTGAAGTTAAATCAGGCCAAACTTCTCTTCCTTCAGCTTAGTTACAATTAAAATTAATTCCGTTTGCTCGATGCCACAAAACATAGAATGAAGTTTTTTTTAGATATTTTTTGTAGCTTTCTTTGTTTATTGTGTTTAAGCATTTAATTTTATTAGGAAGGTAATTTACCTTAACACAGTTTGTTAGAATTCTTTTAATATAATGAATATTTATTATTCCTCATGACTCATTATTGAGCTGTGTAATTGAAATAAAGGTTATCTTATATTTTGTACAATAAACATTATTTAAATTAGGGGATCTGTTGTTAAATAATGTTTTGTTCTCAGACCAGTCAGATTTAGATGTTGTGTGAGAGAAAATGTTCAAAATATTATATTTTAATTCACTTTGTCCCTGCTGCAGAATGTAGATACTACCACAAGACATTAACAATTACAATAATAAATGATGTAGTTCAATCAAAATATACTTTACTGATTCCATAGGAAATTAAATGTTATTCTTTATTAAATTAATTTAAATTTCCTCAGAGCCATGGTGACGGTTGTGGCCCGGAAAGATGTCCTGTAGAAATCTGTATCACAGCGAATTTGACAAAGCCTCTGACTGAAGACACTGTTTTTGTAAGACAGTGTCATGAAGATGATGGTCCATAATTTGATTCTTGATTTTATGTAAAACCTTTCTTTGTATCATCATCTCCAGAGGTTCACAGTCATCATCATTATCATAACTGCGAATTGTGAAAGTTTTTTTTTTTTTGTATTGCTTTTATTTCCAGTGTGTGGTGGCGGGAAAGTCTAAAAACTTACCTTGAAATTTTTTGAAAGGTGCTTGAATCTTATGGGATAAATGTGCGAACCCTGGATTAAATGTTAGTTGGGAAATTAAATTCTGGACGAAATTCTCTGTTCAGGATTCCCAGTTGGTCACTGGTGTTGCGTTTAAGAAGACGTTCTCCTACGCCGGCTTTGAGATGCAGCCTAAACGCTACGAGAACCCAAAGATCGCGCTGCTCAACGTGGAGCTGGAGCTGAAGGCCGAGAAGGACAACGCCGAAGTCCGTGTGAAATCAGTGGAGGTCGGCCTTCGTCTCAGCATTAGACTCTTTCAATCAGTATTTCTTTTTGGTCTTTCGCATGACGTCTGCAACGTTACCCCCCACAGGACTACCAGGCCATCGTGGACGCAGAGTGGAACATCCTGTACGACAAGCTGGAGAAGATCTACCAATCAGGAGCCAAGGTGGTTCTGTCCAAGTTGCCCATCGGGGACGTGGCCACGCAGTACTTCGCCGACAGAGACCTGTTCTGTGCCGGCAGGGTGCAAGAGGAGGACCTGAAGAGGACCATGATGGTGAGACTGGGCAGATTGAACCGGCTGGTCTGAACCGAAGGATCTCTAACTGGTTTGTGTTGCAGGCCTGTGGAGGATCCATCCAGACGTCGGTCAGCGCGCTAACGGACGACGTTCTGGGGCAGTGTGAGCTGTTTGAGGAGGTGCAGGTGGGAGGAGAGAGGTGAGAGAGATTTCCTGCTGCTGGTTTGTCACTGAGATGAAGGACTTGGTCCTAGAAATGTTCAGTCTGGTGATTGTTTTGAGTCTGTAAGGAAGTGGCGAGCTGGGTAACATTTCTTCTTTTTATTCGCAGGTACAACTTCTTTAAGGGCTGCCCGAAGGCGAAGACGTGCACCATCATCCTGAGAGGCGGAGCGGAGCAGTTCACAGAGGAGACGGAGCGATCGCTGCACGACGCCATCATGATCGTCCGCAGAGCCATCAAGGTTCGGTTCTCAATTTTGAGCTCGTCTATGACTGGTAGTGGTCCACTTAGAGACCAGAACGTTGTTTATATGCTGCAAAGATCATGTCCGGTACTTCCAGGCCTGTCGCAATTAATCAGTTGATAGCATGATCAATTAAAACAAGCTCAATAATTTCCATTTGCATCATTTACTGTTTTTCTCTTTCTACCAAAAAGAAGATGACTAAAGTCTAAAGTCTGGTGCTTTGGTCTCAACTAAACCTTTTCTTGAAGAGAAATTTTGTTTACAAAGACTAAATAATTTTATTTGTCTCCGGTGCTGATCAATGTCTGAAAAGTGTGTTGTGCTTTTATGTTCAGACCTTGTTATTCCAGAGTATGAGATGTTTAGCCAAGGATAATAATTGGGAATAATAAGTTACTGTAGATGTATAAAGCTGGTGAAGAGCTGCAGCAATATCCTCATGATCTGACTGTACCCAGATGTAGATGAACATGTCGCGTGTTGTCTCTTTCCAGAATGACTCCATCGTCGCAGGCGGAGGAGCGATAGAGATGGAGCTGTCCAAGTACCTCCGGGATTACTCCAGAACCATTCCCGGAAAGCAGCAGCTGCTTATCGGAGCGTACGCCAAGGCCCTGGAGGTCATCCCCCGACAGCTGTGTGACAACGCCGGCTTCGACGCCACCAACATCCTCAACAAGCTGCGAGCAAAGCACGCGCAGGTAGGAAATGAAGCTTTAAGATTGAATTCACACCAGCCCTGTTTAGTCCACTTTAATCGAACTCTAGTTCGTTTCTCTAGAAAGTTCAGTTCATTTGAGGAGGTGTGAATGCGTAATTGAACTCTGTGGACTGAAAAAACTAACTGGTCCATTTAAAAACCTCGAAGTCGGATCAGTTCAAGTGAACGGTGGCGCAGTTTGAATGCATATGTGAAATACCAAGTAGACTGGAGACCGCTCCTAATGCAGGAAATTACTACAGCGCAGGGCATTGTGGGTAAATATAATCAAAACAAACCCGCTTATCTAGTGCTACAGGGAGAGACAGGCCGCAGTTTTAGCAAAGACAAAAGAGGAGTCACTAGAATCTGATGCCATTTGTTTACATTTTATGAAGAGCGAACCTTAACCAGCGTCTTCAGAGATTTCTGTCATTTCCTTTAGTAGTTCTTGGTGCAGCGCCACCTCAGGTGAGGAGGGGAACAGGTTTTTCAATTAGTTTGGTTTTTTTGACAGAGCACTGTGAAAGTGAATTGCACCAACTGAAAATGTAGCAAATGTCGCAATTTTGATCCCCAATTAAAATAAGTTTTACAAGACTTTCAGTTATTACGACAAAGAAAAATATTACAAGAATGGAGTCAAACAAGAATAAAGTTTAAATGATACGAGAAGTCATTGTATTGCAACTTTATTTTCATAATATTATGACTTCATTGTCATACGAGTTTATTCTTTCTCATTTAAACTTCATTGTTGTATAACTTCTCGTAACTTTATGTCTTTGTTCTTGTAATACTATGACTTTATTCTCATACAACTTGTAATATGAATTTTTGTATTTCTGGTCTTGGTTCCGTTTTTTCCTACAGTTGTATTCATCTTTCTGTCACTGCAGGGTGGACTCTGGTTTGGCGTGGACATCACCAGCGAGGACATCACCGACAACTTCATCGCCTGCGTCTGGGAGCCATCCATCGTGAAGATCAACGCCCTGACTGCGGCGTCGGAGGCGGCCTGCCTCATCCTGTCGGTCGATGAGACGATCAAGAACCCCCGCAGCAGCGTAGACGGACCTCCAGGTGGCAGGGGCAGAGGCCGCGGCAGACCCCACGCTCACTAACGAAACCCATCAATAGAAAAAATAATCCAAATGCAGATGCAGGAGGAAGAATTTCTGGAGGCTGCTTTAGTTTCTGGGGGAGATTTTCAATGTTTTCAACCCAGATTCTTTGGACATTCTGCTAAAAAATAAAATCTCTCCTCTCTTGTCTTGTAGTTTCTGACCAGCCAACTAAAGCATTTCGTATTCTCTTCCTGCAGCCAGTACAACCAGAATGACAGCAGCTGCTTATCTTTTTTTTTTTTCCTAAATCAGGCTGGCCTTTTCTCTGTGACCTGATGGAGTCTGTAATCTTTAGCCTTGTTTTGTTAATAAGGAAAGCTGTTTGATGTGGGGGGCAAAAAAAGCACTGAAAGGATGTTGAGCAGTTCTGAAACCATCTATGTGAAGCTATTTATTGGACCACTGTTATCAATAAATTCACAGCTGAAATCAAACATTTATTCCTGGTGTTTATGCTCAAAGTGGTTTTATAAACACTACATAATTATTTTAGTGATACAAGTATTTTAAATAATGAGCAGCTTGGGTATAAAATTACATTTCTTCCCCTTTTTTAATGTAGTCGTCTGAGGTGGTTCTGGTCACAATGCATCTTCTTTTAGACCCCAAACTTCCTCTCGGAACCACACGGGTCAAATGGAAAAATCCGGAGAATGTGGCAATTGCTTTTATATGCTTAATCGCAATAATTAATTACTAAAAATAACTTCTTTTTTTTCTCCTATAAATTTCTTCTCCTTTTATGAATTTTGATTCTTTTGCAAGTGGGAAAAATAATTATTCCAATAGTTTATTGGCACAAACCTTTTTCAAAGAGTTGAGGTCAACTTACTCTGATCCCCAGAACCAGACATGCTCTCTCTCATTCTGGATGTGTAAAGGCAGACATCTGGGGTTTTATCTTTATTCTTTATCCTCTTACATCGCCACAGCAACCCAACGTTTATCTGAGTTCACGTTGCTGGTTTTTTCTCCTCCCGATCCTATAAAACACTTTGAGTTGCCTTGCTGCTGAAAATGTGCTGTAGAAATAAATCTGCCGTGCCTTAGGTGGGTCAGGCTCAGGGTAAAGGTCAGAGTTTCAGAAACACAAATGAAGGGAAGCCAATATAAAGTAAAGAAACATAATTTATACTGGATGGAGGTTCTGGAACAGAACCTCCATCCAGTAAATATATTTATTTCAGTCAAAAACAAATGATACGTCATAAGTACACATGAAATGAATACATGTGATCAATAAGGCATGACACTGATATGTCTACGTGTGCAGCCTTTAACAAATTACATGTAATAAATAAATAATAAAAAAATCTCCTAACCATTCAGTCGTGTAATGATTCAAAATATATTGTGACAATGTTTTTAAAAAGAAGGAATGAATTACATAATTTAATTTCTAACATGATTCTGAGTGTGGAGAACCGGCAGGCGTCTTTGATTTAATGTTTATTTCAGCCTCTGCTGCAATAAACTTACATTCACCTGTAAAATTATATTTAGTTTTCTTATGTATAAGATATATTTGAACACATTCTGGCAAGATCTATGATAATTAATGAAATATTGACTGGCGTATTTAATTTCTAAAAAACAAAAATTAAGTTTCAGAAAATATTTACCTGTAATAAAGTAGACCGATTCAGGAATTTGACATGAGATGAGATCTCCTGTTTGTATACAAGCTTTGTTATTTTAAGTTAATCTTAAAAATGCTTCATTTATTCAAAAGGAAATTAAATGTTGACATTCGCTGCTGGTCATTGTTTTGTTTTAGAGTCACTAGATTTATGGCAGATGGCTTCATTAATAAAGGACTGCCAGCACTCCAGTCTGGCCCCGCCCCTCAGAACATTTGGCTCCGCCCACTTTATTTGGGTGTGGGGCTACGACACACATTAATGACCAGATGAATCGCTGATCTGTCGTTGTTGCAGAAACACGACCAGTGTGACTGCGCCACTCTGATAAAATAATATATCTATTATAATAAGATAATTATCATTTTATTATCTCATTATTTTAATATTAAGACAATTACCTAATTTTAGAGAGATAATTATAATATTATCATAATAATGCTATACACTATGAGAATACCTCACAGTATATAATTATAGAGTATCTCAATATACCGTATTGAGGATCTCAATTGAGATAATCATTATAATATTATTCTCATAATATTATAATGAGATACTATCTCAATATAATGAGATTGTATCTCATTATGTTATTATAACGAGATACTATCATTAGTATCTCATTATAATAATGTTGAGTATCTCAATATTTGAGATTGAAATAGTATCTCATTGTAATATTATGAGATAGTAACATAATTATTATCTCATTCTTATGATATAATAATGTTTATCAAAATAATAAAATAAAATAATAATCATTATTATTATAGTTATATTGAGAGAGAGAGTATATCTCTCTAAATATAGAGATATACTCTATATATAGATATAGTATCTCAATATAGATATAGTAAATTGAGATAGTATATCTCAGTATACTATCTCAGTGTATTGAGATATTATCTCAGTATATTGAAATAGTATCTCAATAATCTCATTATTATTAGATAATTATAATCTTTTTATAATTATCTAATTATAATGAGGTTATTATAATACCATTGTGAGATAATTATAATGATCTAACTACTAAACACGAACAAGTTTCAAATGAAATAACTACGAAGTATAAAAAGGCTTAAGTACTAAACACAAACAAGTTTAAAATGAACTACGAAGTTTAAAATTACCTAACTACTAAGTTTGAAATGAATTAACTACTAGCAAAGTATAAAAAGACCTAAGTACTAAACACGAACAAGTTTAAAATGAACTAACTACGAAGTATAAAAAGACCTAAGTACTAAACACGAACAAGTTTAAAATGAACTAACTACGAAGTATAAAAAGACCTAAGTACTAAACACGAACAAGATTAAAATTACCTAACTACTAAGTTTAAAATTAACTAACTACTAACAAAGTATAAAAAGACCTAAGTACTAAACACGAACAAGTTTAAAATTAACTAACTACGAAGTATAAAAAGGCCTAAGTACTAAACACGAACAAGATTAAAATTACCTAACTACAAGTTTAAAATGAACTAACTACGAAGTATAAAAAGACCTAAGTACTAAACACGAACAAGATTAAAATTACCTAACTACTAAGTTTAAAAGGAACTAACTACTAAGTATAAAAAGATCTAAGTACTAAGTTTAAAATTACCTAACTACGAACTAAATTTAAAATAAAAATCTTGAATAAATCTCTGGCACAATGTCTTCCAGAGATATGATGTCTTCTGTAAGTACAAAGGGCTCGACGGCTGTAACTTCGTCAAACTTTACTTCTGGTTCCTCCTTCTGTACTTGAAAATCTTCAATAAATTGGATCTCTAGTACAATGTCTTCCAGATATATTATGTTTGACGCATCTTCAGGAGGACCAAAGGACTCAATGGGAGAAACCTCATCAATCTTTACCTCTGGTTCCTCTTTCTCCATCTGAAAACCTTAAATTATTGGGATCTCTGTAACAAAGTTTTTCAGATCTGCGATGTTTGACGCATCCTCCGGCGGAACAAAGGGCTCAACACCTGAAATTTCATCTACCTTTGGCCCGTTCCTCTTTCTGCATCTGAAAATCTTTAATAAATTGGATGTGTGGAACAAAATAGTCTAGATTTACAATGTCTGAAGCATCGTCAGGCGACACAAAGGACTCAATGGCTAAAATATCATCAAATCTGATGTGTGGTTCCTCTTTCAGCACTTGAAAAGCTTCACTTAATGGGATCTGTGTTACCAAGTTTTCCAGATCTGTGATATTTGACACATCTCCAGAAGGAATGAGGAGCTCAACGGGAGAAACCTCCTCGATCTTTGGCTCTGGTTCCTCTTCCTGCTCCTTAAAAGTTTCAATAAACCTAATCTGTGGAACAAAGTACTCTTCCTCTACAACAGAACCTTGAAATATCTTCCAGTCTACAACATGGATGCTCTCCGTTGGTTTGTCTTCATTCAGACAGGTTTGGGGAACATTCAGTGGTGCAACCTTTGCAGAATGTTTCCGAGCAAATCTTACAAAAAAATCTCTTGATGTTCCCCATCATAATGTTGAGCTTGGATTTCGGCTCATCAGTTTTCATGCTTTCTGTCTCTTTTTCACCGTTTACAGGCTCTCCGATCACGGTCTCCAGGGCTTCGACGGTTAGTCTCTATTGGTGTAGAACTGCTGGACATGATTCCTGTATGTTTATGAGTTGAGCTGTTAAATTAACTAGAATGAGAAGAGATCTGGGCTTTACGACAAACAAGTGCAAAGTGAGGATGGAGATAAAGAATGAGCAACTATAGACCCTGCCTATAGTTGCAGGGTGAGGACCGAGCGGGTGAGGACCACCCGAGCGGGCGTGTAGTCCTCACGTATCAAGTCACATTGCGCTTGTCTCCTTCAGATTATCTATTTATATTTACAGTTGGGCTGTCTGCAACCATCAGGTTTTATTTCAGCGCCTGGTTTGTGCAGCTCACACTGCCTCCCGTTCAACCCGCTGCTGTTTCATTTCTCACGGCTTATAATTTGTCTTCATGGATGCAGCTGCATCTTCATTTTCCTCTGGTTGGGACCAAAATAGGAAGAAACTATTTCATTTGTCCTTTGCACGGTAACTATGAATGGCGGTTTATTGATTTCAATGAAACATATAAATTGTAGGAAAATCCTGCTCTGGTGCCCTTATTGTTCACCAAGTTGGTGTCATTTAGAGAAACTCTGCTTACTGAGAGCTGATGCTGATTTTACCGTGAATAAAAGCGCTTTATTATCGTTAGTTAGTAATATCGATGTTTCAGGCATTTTCTCTCACCTGCATTGAATCATTTCGGCTCATTAAGACAGAGAGAGATGCGAGTTAGAATAACTGGTTCTATCAGGCTGTGATAAACAGTAAACTGACTGACGACATGCTAAAGCTAATGCTAAACCTGTTCGTTCAGCAGTGACCAATAAATACAAACCTGTGTGTGATGGTCCATCCTGCTCCTCTCAATGATCAGTTTTAGGACAAAATAATAAAATTCTCCATGTTGGGTTCAGTTGTGCTTCAATAGCACAACTTCAACAGTGTTTCTTCTCTTCCCTTCAGGACGTCTGAGTGACGTAGAACGTTGTCTGCGGACGTTCAGCAAACGTTCGACCTTCAGCCAACGGTCGTCCATCGTGTTTCATTCTGACGTTTAGCAAACATTAGCAGACCAACGTTCAAGGGATGCCCAGTGCTAGTAGCTGTATTGAGACAGTTTTTATAATTTTAAAAAAAAACTTTCTTACTATGTTGTAAAACATGGAAACATTTTAGGCCTTTTTTTTTTTTTTTACTGCTTTCATTCGGTTTAAACAAATCAAGTCTGAGTAAATATATTCAACACAGTAGCACTCATATCACACTGTAAAAGATTCAAATGTTATAATGCCACAGTTCATTTCCAGCTTGTAGTTATGTCATTTTACCACTAGATGGAACACTACCTTGTTAGAGAAACAGTATGAGTCCAAACAGGTTTTATGATAGAATTTAAATGAGGTATTGAGTATCATATCAGGATAAAATAAACAAGAGTGATTCTCACTCTAGGTAGTATACTTTATGAGGTCTTTAGGTGATTCAGTCTTAGCTTGAGATCCTTGTACTGAAGGGTAAGTTGGTTCCAGCATCTTGTGTCTTAGGGAGTGTTTTTGCTTCTTTGAAGAGTTTCTATGCTGAAAATGCACAGAAATCAAATCTTCTCTGGAGGGCTAGATGGATAAACTCATGGAGAGTTCGGGAAAATATTTAATATTGATTGACCATCAAGATCCATAATGTCTGAATTAAATCAGTTTTGGTTGTTTTCTAATCTCTTCAAGCTACTCCACCTTAGTTGGACAGGAAGTCTATGGAAGCCCGGACAGACCTGTTAGACATGACGTCAATAGCCGTAACTTTGATCTCTGTATCTCCAAACTGCATGGTGGCTCTGATCTCTCTCCTTTCTGGGCCCGCTATCACCGCTCCTGCTTCTGCTCCTCCCACCGCCCCAGGGGGCACCAATGGTTCCGGTAAGTCTAAGGTTATTGTCCCGCACTTCCGGACGCCGGGGTCGGAGATGTAGATGACGTCATCTGTGGCGCTGCAGTAGATGTTGATGATGATCTTCCGCTGCCCCACCCGAGCGGGCGTGTAGCTTCGTCGAACGACCTCTCCCAGCGCCACAGACTGGTCGATGGAGACGAAGCGATCGAAGATGTCCGTGCACCACTCGCGGCCATCTTTGATGAGGAGCTTATCCCGAGGGTGCCGTCCCTCAACGAACCGGTTCAGGACGCCGACCCCGTAGGTCACAGGGCAACGTCGCACTCTGACCTGTGAGAGAGAAGCCATTAGATCGAGAGTCAGTTAGCCATTCTGATGCTAACTGGTATCCCTGGTGCTTTACCACAGTGGGATCCAGTCCGAAGAGAACGGCACCCTTCAGGATGGTGAGGCCGACATCATGGGGGATGATGATCCGGCAGGTCCTTCCCAGTGCCTTCTGGACTGCTTTCTGCAACATAGGCGACTCTGCAAAACCACCAACCAGGAACAGGAAGCGTACACAGCGCACCTCCGTTTTTCCCATCAACTCCTCTGTTAGAAAAAAGAAAACAATCATTACAGAGTTGTTATTTTTGAAGATCTTCGCCTTCTGATTAGTTTCCCACTGGTTACAAGCTAAACGTCATTGATGTAAAAGGTTTTTCTGGCCTCTCAGGTGAGCAAATTTGTGTACTACAAATTTGCCAAAGATTGAAGGTATTGTAGGTTTCTAACAGTATCAGAAACCTATGATAGCCAAAATCTACATTAGTGACGTAGCGCTACTTTTCTTGTTCACCCAACAGACAAATGCGACCAATTTTTTCCCCCATGTGTCACAGCAGTCTAAATTGCCCAATCCCTATCTTTTCACATCGTCAAAAATCTGATTATGATGCATGTCATTATCAGAATTATGATGACATGCATCATAATTCTGCACCAGATGTGGTAAACCTAGAGGTAAACAATGACTGAAGGAAATGTATTCCATTGAAACGAGTAGAAAACAGACAATAGATGTTTCACCCAACCGTTTCACAATCTAGTTAGAGTTAAGAAAACCAGTAGCATTTCCTGATTGTTGTGCTAAGCTACCAGGAAGTTTAGTCAAAGAGTGTCTCTTACTTTCTGTATGTGGACAGTGTCTGAATGTCATCCATGTCTTTCTCACCTATATGTCTGACTATGTTGCTGATGGTGGGCTGGAAGAGTTCATTCATTGCTTCCTGGGTCAGCCGCAGCATTCCCTGAGACGACCACTTCACAATGTTCATGCTAACACAGACAAAAACAGATTCTTGTTGACTTTTATAGACACAACAACAGGCAACAGCCTCAGACTTCCACCCATCAGTCCCACTCACTTGCTCCTCCTCAGGGCGGCCTCCACACTCTGCCCTCTGTGTCTCTTGTAGAAGTCGATGAAAGAGAAGGGCAGGGAGATATTCAGGGCGTTTGCTCTTCCTGGCGACGCGGTTCGTTTCCTCGCCTCGAACGCAATCATGAGGTCCACCCAGGCCGCCGGCCGCTTGGCTTTAAAGCTCTGGATGAAATCCTCACCAAAGATCTGGCACAACATGGCTTCGAAGGCCAGGTCGACCCCGACCGCGCCGTACGGACCGCCTGGAAGACGCACTGAAGTTTTGGAAATGTGACGAAAATCGTTGTCATTTCTGGATGGAGGAGTTGTGTACCTGAGGCTTTGTAGAGCTCTTTAAGTGTTCCCTGCGGCTGCTCAATCTGATGAACCGTCAGGTCGACCGTTCCTCCTCCACAGTCTGCAACAACGTACCTGTCACCTACAGACAGGAAGTAGTGAGCAAAAGTGTTCACTCTCATCTCATTTCTTTAGTTTCTTTTGTAGTAAAGGGTTTTTTTCATTCTTACATTTGTCTTACTGTTATAAACTTATTCTTTAAGACGTGCAGCAATGCACGTCTTAAAGGTGCTGTTTTTACAGCACCTCAAAAAAATATTCACACCCATTTTGCTTTTCCATAATTTTTATATTACAACGGTCGTGCATGACTAAAAATATTTTTAAAAAGAAAAATTTTTTAATTTTTATAGATTCTTTTACTGATAACGTTGACGTATTTCTATTTTATTTTATTTTTAAAAATCTGAAAAGTGTGGTGTGTACTTGCATTTTGCTCCTTATTTTTTGCATCTTGATCTATAACATTTTTTTTTAAATTTTGATAATCATTTTAGCAGTGTTTTCTGAAAATCTTTTTTTTTTTTTACACTAAATCTTTTTTTCTGTCTCTCGTGATGCATTTTGGATTCATTAAACATGTTTTTGGGAAACATATTCATATATATATATATATATATATATATATATATATATATATATATATAGTATATATATGTCACTTTAAGTAAATTTTTCTAAGTCAGTTATGTTTATTTATTTACCTGTTTTCATAATTTACCACGAAATAAAGGTAATTATTTTCTGTAAAAATAACATGAGATTTGATGGTGATTAGAGTCTTGAATATGTCAAATATTAGCAACAAAACTGATTTTCTTGTATTATATTCAAACCACATGTTTTTCTCTCACTGCTATCCCAGAATAAAACCATAAGTTTTATAATACCAGCTTTTAATTTAGTAGAGAAATAGTGATATTTGACATATTTACTGTACTACAACAGATTTTATGGCTTTCTTATTGCAGGCTGATTGATTTAACTAATGTATTTTCTGCCATTAAAGTTTGTTGCTGTAGTATTATATCATGTGACAAAGTTCAAAAACATTACTGCAGGGCAAGAGTAGAGATCAATCTGAGTGATTTGCTTTTTGAAGGTGTGTCTGTTGTGTTCCCTTAAGGGTCCAAACCAATAAACAACTTCAGCTTTGAGTAACGGCTGTTTGTCTGAGAGTGTTTATGATGTGCATGGAGATAAGTTAAGGTTTAACCCAAACTGAAAAACACACAGAATGAAATGACTACATCTGCAAAGAAACAACAAATAAAATGCAAGAGCGGAGGACAAAGGAAGGTTTCTTGTGTGACTGACTCAGTGGGTTTGCAGTGCAAGGGTAGAGAGTCCCATGGGCTGGGTCCGTCCTGTGTGTGTGTGTGTGTGTTTGGACAGGAAAAGAGAGCAGAAAAGGTTAGTGAGGCCATGTGTTTCGTCAGATTGTCGTTGCGGTTCGACACAGAAACGATCAAACTCAAATTCTGCCCTGCAATGACATTTTTTAACACAACATGGAGTTGTAAATCCTGAATATTGTTCGACCCAATCAGAGCATGAGGTTTGCTGGAAAGGACTCTCAAACATCGATTCTGTCTGGAGGGGGGGAAAAAAAAATAAACGAAACACAACGCACCAGTATGCAGACCCTCCCCCTCAACACACGCGCACACACACACACACACAGAACAACTCTGCATAACATAGTCAGCATGTCGGAGGGTGAAGGTCAAAGCCATCAGTGTGTTGGATGTGAGGCGGACCGTCAGACACACTCACCGGTCTGCAGCTCGGACCACAGCTCCCCGGTTCCACTCTCCACCAGAAAGGTCCTGCTGTGTCTGGATCGCCTCAGCTGCTCCCTCGCTGCAGAACAAAACAAAACAAAAACGGTTTTTAACAGCTGGATGTTGAAAAATTGATGAGCTGAATAACAACAACTGGCCTAAAAACAACAACTCGTTCTCACCAAGTTCAGATGGGAAACAATGTGTTTCAAGATTTCTGAAAGGGATAGTCCACATCTTTTTCACGATGTGGGTTGGCCTGTCACGATAACAAATCCTGCTGGAGGATAAATTGTTCCAGAAGTTATGTTATCGATAAATGATAATATTGTTGTTTTGAGACCATTTTTACGTGATATAAGGGTCATGGCAAAAATAATAATGCAAGAGCATATTCCAAAAAATCTATAAACTTTTAATTCTAATGAACATTTAACACTGAAACTGGAAGACATTTTAAATATCTAAAGTCAATGAACAAAACAACAAATAAAATGAATTTTGAAGTGTTTTTGAACAGTTCGTATAGTTGAAATCAGACATTTACATACATATTTATAAAGACAAATAACATTTTTCTTCTCAATTAACATTAAATCAAGCTTAGCGTTTTCTATTTTATGTGATTTTTACAAAATCCTAAAATTATGAGAATTGATTTTAGTTTAATCAAATTCCTAAAAGATGAACATATTATAAGGCTACCAGGTCTTTGTCTCTAAGTGTAATCTGGCCTTTTATTTTGCTTTTTAACTCAAACCCGTCCTTTTCCAATTAATTCTTCCTGAAAACCCTGATCAACTTTAAAAAGTACATTTTAAGTGTTAAAGGCACATTTTTAGAGACATTTTATTTTTAAGCAAATATAGTTAGGATTGAGAAATAAGTTTATAAGTTTCTAATCAAAAAAACTTCTTAAATGACTTTTTTTGCCTCATTATTAAATGTTCTTGTATTAAAGCTCTCATGTTTCTAAAATTTTAAATAAAATAACCCGTTTTAGGGCTTCTTTCACTTGAGGAAGTGGTGTATGTTTTGGTAAAACACATAGTACTGCATTCCTGAAATTCCTCGCCAAGTTTATCTGAGGTTTAGACGTTGGTTTAAACATGCTTAATGTGTCATTTAGTGATGTTTAGCTCAACTTCTCCATGTTCAGCTCTCGTTCCATCCATTAGGAGGGTGTAGGTGTGTAAAAAACTCTGGTTCGCAAGGTTGGTGGTCTTAAGAGAGCACAAAAAAGTGTAAATAGGGTTCCTTTTATCTGACCCGTGTGTCATAATTGTAGAAAAAAAAATCAAAACAGAAATTATTCGAAGTGTAATGTACAAAATATGGTTTAAATTTGTGGCTTGTATGCTTTTATTTTAATCATATAACGATACTTTATTGGTTGCCTGGACTCTTTCCAGCTGGAAGGAGTCATCACCACTTTCCAGAGCCTCACTTTGCTTTTCTGGTTGTCAAACATTTTTTTTCTTTCCCCATGTAAACACACTTAAAGTATAATCACTGAAGAAATTAAGGCGAAAGCAGCCCAGTCAAAAACATAAACACAGCCAGCTTCAATCTGCATGTAAAGCTCCAAGTGCCAAAAAGCTTGTTAGTCATTTTAAATCAAACGAATAACTTTAAGTAGAATGGCAACAGGGTGAGTTTTGGGAAATGAAGTTGCCCAGGTTTCAGTTTCTCCATTTGCTTTGGCGACTGGTGGGTTAGAGAACGGAGCGCTGCTCAATGAAAACAGAGTACGCTCAAACACACAGCTGGAGAAGAAGAGATGCTCCTGACGGCCATGTTGGAAGATAATATACCTCCAAGAAGTTAGTTACTGTGGTTTCAAATACATAAAATATGATTAGAAAAATGATAAAAATAGACATTCTGAGATCTTTAGGTTATATCTGAATCCAGTTTCCAGGGTGTATGTAAATATTTGAGTCTCTTCCTATTATCCATGTGTTGATCAGAGCCAAGACAAAATAAACAAACTTCTGCACCTCATTTCTTAGTTTTAAAGATAATTTAAGTTGTCAGTGCATCCTGTTAGTAAATAGGTCCAAGAAATCATAAAAAATCTATAAATAATAATGTCCAGCCTAAAAATGTCTAAATCAGGTTGGTTTTTTGTAACAAGTAAAAAAAAGGGTTAACGTTATTTTTAAGCTAAAACGGAGCCATAATGTTTGCTCAAAAAAATAAAGATTTGTAACCTAGCAAAAAGTCTGAAACTGAAATAAAAATGTAAAACTGAAAAAAAGGAAAAAAATGTAAATGGGGGAAAAAAAGGTTTTGAAACTGAAAAAATTACTTTTCAGATTTAGGGTTTTTCTTTTTTAGTTCCAAGTTTTTTAAAGTTGCAAATCCTTTTTATTCTTTCATTGTTTTTCTTTTGAACAAACTTTATGGTTCCTATTTAGCTCCATATAAGTTTTTTTCTGGGTTGAGACTGTGGAGAAGCTTCGGCACACGTGTGTCAAACTGAAGGCACATGGGCCAAATCTGGTCCGCCATAACTATTTCTGTGGCCCTCTAGATTCTAAAGAGTCACAGAAAGTGGACTTCAAAAAAACAGTTTTGTGTTTAAATATTATTTTATTCATCAAATCAAATCAATATCTACATGTACAGAGGCAAATTACTTTGATGTAAAATATTATTTTATTTTTAGACTCATTGAATGCAGAGAAACGTTGTGAGTTTGATCCCTGCTTTGTGTGAAACTCAGATGAAACCGCATACGAGAAACTTCTTAAAAACCACGAGGGGGGTGCTGAAATCAAAATAAATATTCCATGTTTAATGTTACAGGATTGTGAAGTTGTTGAGCAAAAGCGTCTTGAAAGCAAAGATTTATTTGAGTGGCTGCCTGTGCGATAGTGAGCGTGTGTGCTTTGTAAATGAAGCCGAACGAAGGCCGACTGAAATCACGCAAACTTCGATTTCATGTGTATGTTTTGGTTCAGGAGCGACAAGCAAGTCTGGAAACCATTTACATGAAACTGCAGAAGAGAAAATGTACATGAGCTTGTTTTTACGACTCCCCGGTGCTAAATTTGGACTTGAAATGAGGTGGAAGGAATACTAAAGATAGCAGGAAAAAAGAAGAAGAAGAAGAAAAAAAACAGGTCAATGATGCCAAGTTTGTGTGTCTGTATTTGTGTGGGGTTGTTTTTTTTTTTTGTCCTTTTGGTCCTGGGAATGGGACCGACCTCAGAGAGAAAACAAAGTGAGAGATTGAAAGAAAAAGCAAAAGAAAGGAGAAAGCGAGTGAAAGAGAGGGAGAGTGACAGGCCAGGAGGGGTGAGATCACAGTCACGCTGCACCTTGTTCCAATTACAATATCCTGTGTTTAGAGTGTGTGAATGTTCTTTGTGTGCATCTCGCAGGCTGCGTATGTAGAAGTGGGCCTTTGCAGGGAATTTTGGACGGCATGTTCTTCGCCCGCTGAATTATGCATGCTGATTTCCCCCCCTCTGAGTTTCACGTTGTGGTTTTAGGTCCTAAAAAGTGTTTTAGTCCTGCAAACTGAGGCAGAGTTTGAATCCAGCTGAAGCTTGAAAAGCTTTTTACTCTTTAATATGCAAAATGTTCTCCTTTATAGGTGAACTATTATGCTTCCTTGAAGAGATTATAATGTGTCTATGGGCTGTACAAAACATTTTTTGCAAAAATCCTTCTCTGACACACAAACTGGGCTTCCTAAATCCTCAAATTAATTGAAAAAGTTCAGCAATTAATATTTATAAAATGATACTGTCCTCTAAAGTTAAAAGGTGACCTATTATGCTTTCTTAAACAGGTTAGGAAAGGTTTATGGGTTACATTTGGTACATTTTTTTTTTTGCAACAAATTGTTCTTATATAATTAGATTTTATTCTGGTCAGTTCTACTTTGAGCTGACTTAAAGGCTCTTGTCTCTTTAAATCCATAGAAGCTGCTGTTGGCCACGCCCCCCCAACTCAACGTTTACACTCAGATGAAAATGGCTGCAAATAGAGGTGAAATTATTTAACTGTACATCTTTGAAAAGCAGAAGTGGAGCCTCCTGCACAAGCAACAAAAATGCAGCAAGTGGTTTCTGGATGGCAAGTCAACTACAAAACACTTTTCCAGCAGCCATTGTACAGCGCTTACTGCAATAAAACCAGTTGACCAAATGTGCTGGCGCTCAGCTTGGGTTGCTAGGTAACCAGGCCGGGGTTGCTAGCTTACGTGACACCAGAATCCCTTGATTGTAACACTATGTTCCGGAGGTTTTCAAACACCAAAAGCATTAACTTATTGCTTAAAAAATACAGGAGGGTTCTTTTTTTAAATGCTTGAGCTGTTTTTATGCTGTAGAGTTTCCTTCCACTTCATAATTATCAGCCACTTGAGTTATCACACAAAGTCTCAAATAACCTTCATTGGGGTTTATGAGAGGCTGAGGCCGGAAAGCTGTTAATTTTAACCCATGATTAATCGAATTATTTAGAAAAATAAACAAAGAAGAAAGTCAAGCTTTTAAATAACACACTGAGTGTTTTTAGGAATTTCAGAAGAAATTTAACATGACATAATCTAATCATGTGTCTGTTCTTTTGCTATTTCTGATGAAACTCCTACACTGTAAGATTAGAGTACTGCCTTTAGATGCAAATTTAACTAAACTCCAGAGAAAGCGTCCCAGGCAGAGTGTAACGTTGATTAAAGGGAGCCTTCGGATGAACGCTTCCTCTTTCTGGGAATTCTGCGGTCTGTTTAAACACAGCTCTTCTCCTCTTTCTTCCTCAGCTCATGAATCCGTTTCTGCTTCTCTGGCAGCTCTACATGAAACATATGCCCTGTTCAAAGTGGCTTGTCTTTACATAACCTTCCCCGAAATACACACACACACACACACGCCCACACACACACACACACACCCCAACACACACACACACACACATCTGTAAAGCCATTTGAGGCAAGAACATGAGCCACATCTGAGGTCACGTCTTCCCCCCAGCTCTTTGTTTCTCTCCAAAAACAAACAGTGAGGTTTCATGCTTATGCTAATGAAGAAAACTCCTGGGTGCCGCTCCACCTGCCTTGTCTGAAGCTAGAGTCGAAGGGCCGGGTTCCGTCCAGGTCCAGGCCGTTTGTGATTGGCTGCAGGCTCAGGTCGATCACCTGGTGCAGCCGGAGTTTCCGACAGTAGATGGAGGCGGCCTCGGGCTCCAGGGCGATGAGAAGCTGCTCAGGGCAGTCGGGAGACACCAGTCCAGCCTGGAGGACGCAGAAGAGACGTACAGTATACTGGGACACAGACAGACCAGTGCTATACAAAACATATTCATAATTTTTTTTTTTTTTTTTTTTTTTACACAAAATTAATTTTAGATGACAAGAATCATCTTTGAAAAGCAGAAGTGGAGCCTTCTGCACAGCCAACAAGAATATGTCAAGTGATTTCTGTATGGAGCTCAGCTTGGGTTGCTCGGTAACGGGTTTGGGCTCAGTTGGGGTTGCTAGGTAACAACACAGACAGTGCCTGCAGAATGTGACCTAACAACATAGATGGTTTTGAAATGACTCATTTTCCAGACACCAAAAAGTCATGAACTTGTTGCCAAATTAACGGCTGGGTATTTTTTAATTTTTTAATTTATTTTTTTATCACTTGGCTGTTTTTAGAAGCAGTTGAGACCCAAATGGATGTTAAAAATGTGCAAAATGAGCTGGGTCTTTGTCCAAACTGAGTCATCAACAAGGTAATGATCCCAAAAAGACTGATAAGCTTTATATTATCGCTGCTGCAGGAAGTTCCACAATCTACTGAATGATAGGGTGTACATAGTTTTTCTTTAACTACCTTTTTCGCTTATCGGTCATGATAAAATGCTAACTACACAGAGCTGTGCACTTCACACTGACCTTTGGATGGAAAAGAGGCGAAGTTCCAGAGGTCAACAGAAAGAAAAACAGTGATGACACTTAAAGAATCCCTTTTCACTAAACAGATTTAAAGATAAAAACAGTCAAACCTGACCTGAACTGTTAATTATCTGTTAGGATGAAGGATTTCAACGACTTATATAAGTATTAAACGAGATGTTATGGGGCATAAGGTTGCGTAGGCTGTAACAATAAGTTTGTGTCTGTGCAGGGCGGGGGTCTGCTCTCTACTTCCTGTGTTTGTACGCCGGTCTCCCTTATTGTTCGCTGCTAATGACATCACCACCAGCAGGAAGCACACACGCCCTGACAGGCCTTAAGCCAGGAGCCCGCGCAGAGCATGTGTGTGAGAGTGTGTGTGTCTATTTGACTTTTCATGAACTCACCTGAGATGGAAGCAAGTGGCAGAAAATATAAATGATTCATTCTGTGTGTGGAGCTCAGAGACATCAATGATTTTAACAGAAAGAGGTGCAGAAAATGATGCAGAGCTGCATGAACCTTCTGCTTGATGCATTCCTGTGCATGCACGCACACTTCCTACAAGTCGGTCTAACACGTACACAATAAGAAAGGGTGTGAGCATTTTCATAGGGTGACATACAAAGCCAAATGCATTCTGTTATCTGTGTAAAGAATCCTTCATGGGAAAGCTAATCTGTCTTTTATCCCAGGCTTTCTTTCCAGCTTCATGTTTTCCTTCCTTATTCTCTGTCTCTCTCTCAGACATACGAACTGGGCTTCCCAAAATCCTCAAATTAATTGAAAAAGTTCATTAATTAATATTTACAACAGGATAATTTTCTCTAAAGCTAAAAATGGCAAAACAAGCAAAAAGAATCAATCAAACCATACAAAGTGACATCAGGCCTTTCCATGCTCCCTTGAAAAGGTTAGGAAAGGTTTATGGGTAACATTTTTTTTGCAGCCAATCACAACCAACATCTTTGAAAAGCAGAATTGGAGCCTCCTGCACAACCAACAAGAATGCAGTGAGTGGTTTCTGGATTGTAAGTCAGCAGCAAAACTTTTCCAGCAGCCATTGTACAGCGCATACTGTGGTAAAACCAGCTGACCAAGCGCGCTGGAATTCCACTGGGGTTGCTAGGTAACAGGGCTTGGCTGAGGTTGCTAGGTAACAGTGCAGTCAGTGGAATGTGACTCAACAACTGAAAGGTTTTTAAAATAGCACATTTTCCAGACCCCATAAAACAGCTCAGTGATTTTTTAAGTGGTTTGGCTGTTTTTAGAAGCAGTTGAGACCCAAATGGAAATTCAAAAAGGTGCAAAATGTTAATTTTACATAATAGCTACCCTTTAAAAAAAGACTTTTTCTGAGAATGCAAGCTGTTTGTTTTGAGAAGAATAATTAGTTTGGAAGGATGATGTGGAGGGAAACCTTCCCACGCAAGGGCAATGTTTTCTTTTAATCCGAGGAGGGGTTCGCTTCGACGTCAGACGTGTTGCGATGTCCTACCAGGTACGCCGCCTCTCTCATGAACTGCTTGGCCGGTTGCCTCCACACAGCTGGGACGGTGATCACCCATCTGATCTCCTCTCCTTCCAGCACCGAAGACGACTGGTCCTTCACCTCCTGAAACAGAACCTCCAGTCATCTCCGAGTACCACTGCTCCCTGGATCTGGAAACACGGCGACGGACTGCGCGACATCGCGTTGCCTTGACGACCGAGGCCTTACCTTCAGAGCGTGTTCTCTGAAGAAGCGCAGGGCGTGTGCAAACACCTCGATGGCCCGGACCTTCTGACCGTTAACGGCCTCCAGCTCCGTCTCCATCGTCAGGTCCTGTTGAGACGTGGAAACCACGAGCTTTATTAGCCCCCAACATTCCTAAAGCAAAACCTTCGGTGGGTATTTGAACACTCTTGTTTTCATTAATTCAAGAGTTCAATAACGAGTAATTGGTTACTCAGATGATTAATTGATTAATCGGGTAAGAAAATTGGCAAATTCCACAGATTTTTTACAATTATTTTTACATATCAGAAACACATTGGAAGACGCAAATAAACAAATAATTAAATTATTTTTTAAATAAGAAAATAAACATTCTATTGCCTAAGATGCAATAACAGAGCTAGTGTTCGCTTTATTCTTTGTAGCAGAGGATGCATCTGCAGCTAAAGAAATATTTCTAACACCAACATGTTTCTGCTCGACTTAGCGTCAATACAGTGTAGAGCTAACCTGTTGACCAATCAATAATTGGATAGAAAATGTTTCTAAAATTTGATTATTTTTAACAGAATTTGAACTGGGTGAAGCTAAAATTGCCACTTGAGGAGTTCTGGGTAGAATATGTTTACAGACAGAGGGTCTTAAATGCAAAAGTTTGATATTTATTGTACAGTTTTGGTTAAATTACTGCTCTGAATGTGATTTTCTATTAGCAAATAACGCTTATTTTAGTCTGTATTCTCCAGTAAACGATTAATCAGTTACTAAATTAGTTGATGATTATTTCAATAATTGATAAATCATTATTAACCTGATTAATCGTTTCAGGGTTAGTTCAAATTGGTTGTCTTTTAGCACATTGCCACAATCCTTTCAATGAGGATTTAATTCTGCTTTTCTTTTGGGATGATCGTCCAACTGGAAAATGTGGTTTTAACTTTTTAGATTTTCAAGCTGTTGATTTTAGCTTGAAAACAGAAAAACTTGAACATATTCCTCTGTTTTCTTTTAGATCATCAACTTTGTGAAATCATGCTTGACAACTGATACTTCATTCTTAGATTTGAAAGATTTACTTTGACTATACCAAGCAGAGAAGAGGCATTTTTATTGATAACTGCTCTTACTTTGAATCTTCCATGTCAGGTTAAGCTTCAGAGTTGCTGATTTCTGAGTTTTTATTATAACAGTAATTAAACAATTTTCAAAATTTAAATTCATTTGAGGGTGGCAGTTTAACTTAAATGGTTTAAACTTTGAGACAGTTGGTTGTACCAACAAGGCACTGGTACCAAATGTGGATAAAGTTTCTGAAATGGCCCAAACCTTGACTCTATTAACAAATTGTGGACAATAAATGAATCACCAGTAAATAGATTCTACCAGAAGCTCGTTTAAGGCTATAAAAACTATGTGGCTAAGGTGAAACCTGTGGAGATGCATCAGTCTGGGTGTGTGTTTATATTTGACTTATTTCTTGCCCATGACAGGGTGTAAGTAAACTTCTGACCACCACTGTAAGTGCTACTTACACTGGTGCTGTGGATTTTCATTTTAAATTTGTCAAAGTAGAGCCAGTGCTGGGCCTCCTCCGGGTCCAAGTCATGGTAGAAATCCCGAGCTGCAAAGCCGAAACTGTGGAACCGCAAATCAGGAGTCAGCAGCAAACATGTCGGGCTCTTCTGATTGGCCACTCCGGGGTCGCCGCCCTCCCAGCGTCTGCACAGAGGGACGCGGTGACGTAAATGGGGGTTAAGATACATAGAAATTGTATAAATGGGAGGAACATAAGCGGATTCTTACTTCATCATATGTATGGCTTCGGAGTCCTGCGTGAAGCTGAAAGCGTAGCCGCTGGAGGTCGTCCCAAAGTCTATGGCGATGACGACAGAGAAGGGACAAGCCATTCTGGGTCTGAGCTCCACCCTCTGCCACAAGAAGAGACAGGAGTTGTTAGTGTAGTTATTCAAATAGGCAGTAAGGGGCGCTAAAGCCTCTTTCCTTTTATCGCTGGTCAAGAAAAGTGCCCTTTTGAAATCTTTTTTTATTTTACTGTGATTTGAGTGTAGCTGAAGACAGCATATATGGCTATTGATTTGAAGCAGATGTTTATCTGTGATGTTCAAGCTGGTTTTTATTTTAACAATATTTTAATGTGACAGCTACAACTACTGATTGAGCTATTTGGTGTCAGTAACTGGGTTTCTATTTACAAATTTGTGCAAAACTTTGTTGATATTTTGCTAATGTTAAAAAAACAACAAACAACAACATAATCTCCCAATTAAATAACAAATGCAGTTAAACTCACACGTCATTAAAAAACATGCAGCGCCACCGTCCTCCTGAAACTTCCTGTCATCTTCTTCACCAGTTTACACTGGTTGCTGACCATGTGACTTGTGATGCAAAATAGTGTTTCCATTGCAGTTTTGTGATATACGCTAATTTTGATATAGCCAAAAGAAAAACAACAAAAACAAAACCTCATCCTAGAATAAAAACCTTCCATTGAAAAACGTGATGTGTTTCCGTTGAGCAAATTTATTTTCGTAATTCAATTTGTGCGATTACATGGACAAGAAACGCAGCTAATAGACACTCCAGAATATTACAGTTTATGATTAGCGTAACACAACATGTGATCATGAGATTGTTCCTGAACATCATAACCAAATTCCTGAGGGGGGCGGTTTTGGTAAAGTAGTTTGAAATTGGGAAGAAGTGAGTTTTTCCACTTGACACTGATTCTTAAAATTCAGAAAAACTGCTTCAGAGGAGATGAAGGAGGCAAACAATAAGCTTTTGGAAATCCTTGACCTTAATTATGGTGGAAAACAATTTCAATGAACTCTACCAAATCTGAGAGTCAGAATGATGCCAGAAGTTTGCTGCTATAAAAAGCAACTTGCAAAGGGACATTTAAAGGTACAGTGCAGTGTATTTTCCAGGCACATACAGCCATTTTATAACACAATCAAGTGACTATACTTACCTTAATTTGTTATAAAAATCCTGTATGACTTTGTAATTCGGCACCTTGGAATTGGGCCTCTGTCTCTTTAACAATCTCCTGTTCTTTGCCTGCAGCAGTGCTTTGGATTGCAATGCTTTGTTTTGAGAAGTAAATATTATGATACAAAGCTCAAAAAAGCTGATTTTATACAACACCTCTCTATAAACTAAATATAATTAATCAGTTTTTTGATATAATATCATTCTATCTTGAAAAATTAGTTCAAATACATAATGTCGGCCCTCCGTACAACCAGTTTTGTGATTGCTGAATTTCTGTGCTGTGCACTTCTTTTCCCCAGATCACATTCCTGTTGAAGTACTGGTTTTCATGTTTATTCTCGACTGTAAACTGAGAGCTTAAGCCTCATGTGACCCACTATTAACAGGTAGAAGCTCTATATAAAGAGAGAGCAGAGAACAGGAAGGGTGTGTGGCGGTGAGAGGCCGCTGGTTACCGGAGAAGGCGAGGGCGTGAGCGGCGTGATGCTGCAGTCGTTCCTGGCTGTAGCCGGCGAAGATGGAATGGATAAACTCCCACCTGCAGGAATAATTGGAAATTATGAGATTAACAACAATATCTGGCGATATATTCACAGAATTACCACAACTAGAGAAGATTACGGGAAGAAACGACAAAGCGCCAGAGTTCTTTAGAAGTGAGTCTGGATAATTGAAATGAGCAGGAATGACTGGAATGTCACTGGAATCCAAAGTGGGCCGTGGACCCCAGTGGGAGTGGGACGGCGAGAGGTCAGCGCTCCAGAGGATGCAGAAGAAGTGACTCATTTCAACCAGGATGAATTAAAAAATAAAATAAATGTGGGTCTTACCAGGAACCTGCAGATTTGAATCCAGCTGGACCTCCTCAGCCATTTTTACAGGAGCCAGGGTCTGCGGAGAATTGGACTCACGTTAAAACAACAACAAATTTAAGATGTTGTTATTGATTAGGCTAACTTTTTATAATATTCTGTTCATGACATAGACTTTAATGAGAAAAACCAACAAGTTTAAGCATCAACCTTAATATGGTGAACCTTATAAACATAAATACTGTCTATGTTTTCTAAAAACTCATTTAGTTCTTACAAAGGTGGAAGATTACAGACTAAGTTTTACCACATTTTGTGGTACCACTGTGATAATGATAAAAGTAATAATAAAAACTATTTACTATTTCTTTTTTAAGTATCTGTGTGGATGTGACGGTTAATTACTTCTTATCCCACAAACATGAATACTGCTCTTAAAAAACATTCCCATTTGTAACGCACTACTTTCAGACACCAGCCACATGAAAAAGTGCGATTTCACTACACTGCACACAGAAACTGTCATATTTTCCAATTTATTGGTGTTTATTGATACTCTCATTGAACACAAATTTGTTTCTTTCAATAAAAACATGATTTCTTGGAATCTATTGTGATGATATTGAATTAAAATTCTTATCAAGATAAGAAATTAATCACAATAAAAGATAAACATTGCGATAAATTCCCATGTTTTTCATGTCAACACTCCAGACTTTTTTTTACACATAACAATACATTTTTGGTTGTTTTATTCAGACAATATTACAAAGCATAACTTTGATTTCCTTTTTTTACTTCTTCGTCTTTGGGAAAATACTTCCACACTTTTCCAGACATTTTGTTTCCCTCAAACATATTGTCATTTTCTTTAAATTGTGTTTTTACAGAATCTGTGCATGTTTGATTATGCAAATGCAAAAAAAGTAGTTTATTTTCTGCTGCTCAACTTAATGATAGTTTGACTTCTTTTGTGCACACATAAAACATCTGTGTGTGTGTGTGTGTGTATGTGCATGTATGTAAGTCTGCACTTTATGCACCAGTAAGTCCTGATTTTCCTTCCCAGCTGTTCTCTTTGTTGCTCTGATGGTAAAACCAGAGAGAAGATAAAAATGCACATGGGTTTCATTACTTTCATCCTATCTCTTCTTTCTACCTCATAAAAATCGCTGTGCAGGGGGGGGATGCACTCTGGTGTTTAAATACTGTAGCTCTACTTGACTTGCTCATGAAGTTTTGCAGTAAAGCAAGAAGATATAAGCTCCTCTAGTGTCTTCTGTAATGCACTAATTACAACTGAGCTCTATCAGTTTGACATCTTTGGATAATAATTGCATAAAAGTGTCGTTTGTTATTACATACATTGGCGCATAGAAACAACTGGACACAATTCCTTTGTTCTCTTAAACAAAAGCAGAAAAGAAATCAGAGGTTTCAGGTTTCAAGTTTTCATGCCTTTCTCTTCACAATCAATAAACTTTTACTGCAGGACTGCAAATGCATGATCAAAAAAAGTTTCTCCTACTTAAATCGACTTACCACTTCAAGTCTGTCGTTCTTCTTTCTGTAGTTTTTCTGCTGGACTGTGAGCAATTTTCCTAAACTTTGGAGTTCTGCCTCCAGAGAGAGAGAAAGATGGATGGCTAGAGGACCGGAGGAAAAGCGCTGCTGGATACAAGAGGATGCTTTTCTGGAAAGCTGTTGTTAAAAAAGTAAGACCTCCGAAATGTTTTGCATGCAGAATCTCCAAAACTGGATGTTAAAAGAATCGACAAAAAGCTGCAGGAAGAAGTTTCTTTTCTCTCGGTGGAATTGTGATCTGGCTTTGCAGCCCCAGCCGAGCGCTCCGACTCTCTGCTTTGCAAATGAATGTCAGAAGAAAAAGTGGTGACACACACACACGCACACACACATGAACCAGTCACAGGAGTGGGAGGGCTATGACAGCACATGCGGGGGGATTTACCTCAGCAGAGTGTAAGTCAGAGACGGAGGGTGGAGTAATTCTGACGCTGGCTTGTATCCTGCTCCAGTAATGTTGCTCTCTCTCTTCTTTCTTCCCATTCGTTTAATTATCTCTTCCTGTCGTCATCTTTCCTGCTTTGTTTTTATTTTTTTAAAATATCTTTTAAACTTTGTTTTCAAACCTTTAATCTTTATCTCTCTCTTTCCTTGATGCAACTCTCCCTGTAAGTGTGTCAGACAAAAGCAGGAAGCAGCCAGGTGTGTTTGGTCAAACTTGGAGTGACCTTTAGGGCACTGCTCCAGTTTTTCACTGTCACGTCTAATAGAATAATGTTTCACGTCACTGACAGAGTTGGAAAGGTTGACATGTTCGATTTCTTGCTAAAAATGCATTTTTTTTATCCAATGATAAAATTGGGAAAATGGATGGATATTCAACAAAACCTTCACTGCAAAAATGTAAAATCTTACCAAGTATTTTTGATCTTGCTTGCAAATATCTTAGTAAACTTGAAATAAGACAAACTAACTTAAAAGTAACTTTTCAGCAAGATACAGAGGCTTATTTTAAGTAAATAATTCCTTAATAGTGATGAAAATGGTCTAATTGCATTGGGAAATAAATTCACTTATAAGATGGGAAAAATGTCTCGTTATAAGTGAAATAATCTGCAAATGGAACAAACACTTTCTCAACAATATTAAGGAATTATTTACTTAAAACAAGCCTCCATATCTTGCTGAAAGGTTACTTTTAAGTTAGTTTATCTTATTTCAAGTTTACTACAATATTTTCACTAGATATTAGACCAAAAATAGTTGGTAAGATTTTGTTGGTAAGATCAAATAAGAAAAAAACTTTTTCTCACTTGTTAAACTTCCAATTAAGCATTTTGTTGTTTTGCAGGGTTATGTTTTTTTCTCAGTTGGTCTATTGGTTTTACATTGTGTCATATTTGCCTGTTCACAAGGTAAAGGCAACTTAAGTGCTACTTGTTTGGTTTTAGCTTTTACGAACATGCTTATTTTTCATCTTGAGTTTTTTTTTAAATATCTGCATGTGTGTTTTCAGTAGATCTGCAGAGATCTGAACCGTCAGTGTTGTTGCATGTGTGTGTGTACGCACAATGATAGTAGTGCTAATCCAAGCCTTCATTGGTAAAAAGCAAGCCAGATCGTTTTATTACGTGAAATAAATGCCCTGGGTATCTATATATACACACTTATGTTCACACACACTCAGCTTCCTCATCTTGTCAGACTTCCAAACAGAATTAGAGTGTATCTCTATGTGTGTGCGCGTGTGTGTGCGCGTGTGCATGCGGGTCTGGAAGCCATTACCTGGCACCTCTCCCACTGTTGACTGAAAAACCAAGAGGCCCCATGCAAAGCCTGCCATCACCTCTTTCACTCTCTTCTTTTCCTCCATATTGTAATGTCTCTTGTTGTTTTATTGTACTGGGCAAACGTAAGAATGTCCCAGGCAGGATTTTATTTTTTCCCTGATCCTAAACTGAGTCATTAAGAAAAGGCATTTGGTGGCAGAGTCCAATCCTACTGAAAACCAAAGCCATCAACATATTAAAAATTCAGCTTTTTCGTGAATAATACCGCATACAGCTCTTCAACAGACAGAAAATTTTATTTTAGCACCTATTCTGAAGTGCTGATTTGGTAAAAACCTGGGATAGAGCAGATCAGTCCAGTTCCTGAGAGCAATCGGAAACTTTCTCCAACACATCTGAATCAAATTTCTTTGGTCTTTTTTAAACACTTTCAGACATGGATAGTTTTTAAGGTTTTCCTCTACTTATCTAGTTTACTTGTGTTTAGGAAAACATGCATGTTGGTCACAAACTATTGACTACATACCAGTATTGTTTGGTGCGCTTTAACTGAACTCTGGTCTGTCCAAAAAACCTAAGTCTTGGTTTGTCTGAAGTGAATTCTGGTGCGGTTTAAATGGATATGTGAATGCCAAGCGGACCAGAGGCCACGCCAAAAGCAGGAAGTGCATTATCAAGTATTTTCACTCTTGATAATTGGGTAGGCTTGGTTCAATTGGGGACCAAAATTGCAATATTTGTTACATTTTGAGCTGTTGTGGTTCACTTTCACTCTGCAACGTGTTCTCCTCCTGCGCTGTGTTCTGCTTTCTGCTTCTGCAGCGGTCTGTGGTCCGCTCGTATTCACATTTGCATCGAAACCGCACCACAGTTCACTCTGCCTGAAGTGGCCCACGCAAACTCTGGGCCACTTCAGGCCCAAGCAAACTGGGCCTGAGTTCGATTGTTAATTCACACCAGCCTTGCAAGATAAACAAACTAGATTTGTTTGTATTTAGGGCAAAGCTAAGTACAGGAAATTCTGGATAAATACAATCTAGAGAAAAGTGAGAGTGTAGTGCTAGCAGGAGAAATGGCTAGTGATCTTTTTTAAATCCTACAAACAATAAAACCTGACAGCACTCCATTTTTGTTTACATGTTTTGAAGAAGGAAGTTGCAGTCATGTCTTCTGCAGTGTGTTTGTGTCGTTTCCTTCAGTGGTTCTTGGTGCAGCGCCACCACAGGCGAGGAGGTGAACAGGTTTCTCAAAGTGTTTGGTTCGTTTGACACAGTGCAACTGAAAATGTAACAAATGTTGCAGTTCTGGTCCCCAGTTGAACCAAATCTACCAGACTGTCAGGCATGAAACCATCTTAAGAACATCTTAATAGATGTCGCTACTTCTTCCTCGAATATCAGTTTGTCATGGAGAACCTTTAAAGACCCGGAGTCGCTAAATATATGGAAGTTGGAGGAAGTTTGCTACTTTCTTCGGCATCCATCCTCATCCTATCAGCAGCGCTGCAGATCAGCCCCTCCATCACCTCAGTCAGGATCTGGCTCCTTGGTGGACACTCAGACTCAGGAAACTCTGCACAGGAAGAGATGAGGTCAGGTGACAGGAAGGAACCCCCTGTGTGACATTCCTTTCATGAATTCAACATTATCTCAGGGACTCTGGAAGTAATCCTCCAGCAACGGAAACACACCCATGCCATATGACACACTAACGTGCACGGACTCAAACACACATTGTTGCTGCCTGGCAGTTTCTTTAAATAGCCCAAAAATGTCAACAGAAGCTTGAATGAGAACTTGTTACTTCCCAAGATAGCACCAAACGTCACTCTGCGGAAACAAGCAAAACGCAGTTGCAATGTTTAGGTGAAAAAGTCAAGTTAAAGGTGACCTATTATGGTTCCTTGAACATGTTAAGGAAGGTTATTACATGGGTTGCACAAAGTCGTTCTTAGATGATGAGATTTTAGTCTGGTCAGTTGAAAGTGATTTAAAGTGACAGTGCATCTTGTCACTTTAAATTCAAATAAGCTGCTGCTGGCCACGCCCCCTAATTCAACGTCTACACTCACACATGAAAATACCTTCAAACAAATGCACAATTATATATTCGTACATCTTTGAAAAGCAGAAGTGGAGCCTCCTGCTCAACGGACAAAGATGTAGCAAGTGGTTTCTGGGTTGTTAGTCAACAACAAAACACTTGTCTTTTCCAGCAGCCATTGTGCAGAGGTCAAACCAGCTGACCAAATGTTCTGGAACTCCACTTGGGTTGCTAGGTGACAGGGCCAGTGTTGCTAGGTAACTGCACCAGAAACAGACACAAACTTGCAGCTTCACATTGAAATGAATTGATATGGAATTTTTTTTTCTTTTGCTTGATTTTGTTATCTTATAATTATTTATTTGAGTGATTGTCATTTTGGTCTTTACATTTCCAAAATTCTACATAACTTTATATTTTGGTCCATCTGATGATGTAACTTTTAAATATTAAATAATTCATGTTTTGATCAGACGTCTTACCAAATACTTTTCTTTCCTCTTGAGTGATTCCTTGCATACCTTCTTTGACTTGACTAAAAATATGATAAAGTAGTGCTACTCTTGTTTGAGTAAAATCTTTGGGTTTTCTACCCACATCTGCCTGTTAGAATGGTCTAGTCAAAGCCCAGATGTATTCCCAACTAGAATCTGTTTAAGTCTGAGGTGCTTTGGAATAAAAATATGATTTTCTGTTTCTAGATGAAGCGACATGGCTCCAAATATTTCTACAGAGAAACAAGTTTATACACAGAAGTGACTCCAGACAGTTTTATAAATATAATATCTTACGGTTCAACAATTTTTTTTCTTAAATTCACGGTAGGCCTGATGCTTAGCAACTCCACAGATGTGAGTAACAACAAAAAACTGACAATAATCACCTGTGTGTGCAACAATACGGGGCTTGTGCAGAAATTAAGAAGGTATTTCTGTACGTTTGGCTGGAAGTGAGAGGGCTAACATGCCACTTCCTCTTTAGTGTGCGTTCTAGGGGTGTGTCGTCTCCTCCAGTGCATATTCACGTGAATGTTTGAGTTGCACTGTACAGCCTGGGGTGGGGACCCGGAGTCACAGGAAAGAGCTGGAGGTTACACACACACACACATATGAAAACGTGGCCGCTCTTTGACATGGAGTCTGGGCTATTGTGTCATAAAAAAAACAGGTGTAGCCAGCACGAAAGGAGAACAGCAAGGGAACTTTATGATTTATGATTTGTCTGCAAAGACGAAGGAGGAAATTTATGGCGACGGGGGCGGAAGGGGATTAGAGAGCAGAGAGGAGAAGGTCAGTCCAGTGAGTGGAGAGAAAAACTGGGAAAAGCTGAAGAACTGGATCCATTCTTTAGTGAACTCTGAAATTTTAGCCACCACCAAAAATAGGACTTTGTTGTAATCGTGGTTTGATTTTTGGTTGTTTTACAAATAAATGCAACAAACTCCATCAGTGTTTATATACATGTTGGTGTTTGGATTTATTCTGACTTTACTCATTTTTAAAATAGCATTTCTGCTCTTATTGTACATTTGTTTTGCTGCAGTGACAAACTGTATTGTAATTAATCTGTTTTTTTATGTTAAGTACAAATACATATTATATATGTTTGCAAAATATGATTCGACTCAGTTGCATATTCCTTGGATTTCTAGAAACTGCACAGTCTATATTGTTGGTATTATTGTTAATTTTATTTATTTGTGTATTGTTTTAACACTTAAGATGTTTTGTGTGAACTTTTATATCTGTTGCTGAATTTTTCCCTTTGCAGAACAATAAAGGCTGTTTCTGTTTTATTCTAAATTTTGTGTTCATTTGTATTTAGCAAATAAACTTGGTACATTTGCACCAACTTTGCTGCAACACAGAGCATAATATTTTCAAATTGTTTCACAAATAAAAATGTGATAATTTAGGTATATATTTATATTGTTTTCCATCTCTGTCGATACATTTGCAGATGCAGCTGAAGGAGATTTGGGAGTCGTCTTTACAGGCTTATGATTTGATTCAAGCAGAGCTGATGCAGAGCTGAGATGAATTGGCATTTCACTTTATTTTAAGAGATCTGATGATGAATATTTGAAAATCTAAAATATTTGATAAATAAAACGTAGACTGGATAATTCCTCTCTTATCAGAGCTTCTTCAAAATGCAGATTGAGATTCATGAAACCTTAATTTTATAAGTAAAAATAAAAAAAAATGGAGCAGCTTAATGCTTTTTTGGAATTAGATATGGATTAGAATGGTTTACATTTATATCCACAATATAAAGTAATTCCTAATTAGGATTTATTATTCATTATAATCACATTAAAAATTTGACAGGCTTTTATGTCATGATTTTATTATGTTTATTGTGCTTGTTTTATGCTTTAAACTGTTTTAAGGTTGATTTTTATCATACAGTGCTTTGTAATTTTATGTCTCTAAAAAGTGTTTTGCAAATAAATTTCACCTACTTACATTATTTAGGATTTATGAGACCTTAGTTTGTGTAAACAAATGAAGAGGATATATATTGGAAGCCTTATTGTCATCTGTTTTCACCATCAGGTGTAAAAAGGTTATTTTTCCACAAGATAATATGAATCTAAACAAAACAGCAAGACATTTAAAGTACTTTTTATGTCATTAAAGCTCATTAGACAAGATTCAACTGGCTAAAAGAGGGAAGAAAAGAAGCATTAGGAAGAGGTTTCAGCAAGAAAAACTGTTCTGGCAAACATTTATTTTGAAAAGGCTTCAAGTTTGTTTCTATTCTTTAAATTTTTATGCATAAAATTTTTATTAAAGCCTGAAAAACACCAGATATTTCCCAGATAGACTTCATTAAACATGTAGCTGCAGCTCACACTCAACTTACAAGCACATATGTGTTTAATCACACATTCCTGCAGCTCTTTGTGCAGGGACACATATCGCAGGACGCCGTGGACAGATGATCTGCAGGCACACACACACACACACGCACCCCCCCCCCCCCCCCACACACACACACACAGAAGGCTTAAATTTAGACTGACACTCAGGGGAACATCTGGCATTCTTGAATTTAATGTCTGCATCTTTTTTCAAGAAATACAGGCATGTACAAAAAAAAAGAGAAAAGAAAAAAGCTTCAGAGACTGAGAAAAAGAAAACAAAGAAGCTGGAACTCAGTTGCAGAGATTATTTACATTTAGTTAAGTGGACCAAAGAGAGTCATGGAAATGTTTTTAAACTTTGTCAATGTTAAATTAGAAACTGGGAGGACATTGCACTTTGATGAGGGTCTCTGATGTTTCTGTGCTGGAGTCAGACTGAATGGAGCTTAGAAAAAACTATTACACATCTACTGTACGAGTTCTCCTCTGTGATCCAGATTTTAAACTAAATGCCAGCTGATGCAGTGTGTCAACCACAGTGTGTGCTGCAGTCGCCCTCCACTGTGATTTGGGAGTAATGCATCCATCTGATGCACTGCAGCTGAAAACCAAAAGCTGGCATCACATCAATGCAGTAACAACATCCATTATGAACTTAAAAAACTAGTTGGTGATTCTAACCTTCAAGTCGCTACTCTGCTCTACTAAATGTATATTTATAAGAACATATTGAATATGCTCAAGATAAAGAAAAAAACTCTCTTTAAGACAACATATTTTTTCAAATTTACTAAGAAAACTGAAAATATAATGCTTACGGTTATCTCTAATAATAATGAAAATGATTATAAGGATAAACATGCACTCAAGTTTAGAGGTTTTCCCAAACTTTTGCCCCACAAAATAAAAATATAAGAGTGACATGGCCCAGACTCTACAGGTTTTAAAAAAAAAAGCTAACATCAATGGACAATATATTTTCTTAGACGTTGCTTTTACTTGTATTCAGTAGGTGTTTTTGCAATCTGTTACATTTTTAAAATCCATAAGCTATGTGCTTAATATTTTTAGCATTTAGGTTGATTTCCTAAATGGCCCTAAAGACCCCAAACTTGCATGTTCGTGACCACAAGTGGGGCCCCGACCCCAACTTTGAAAATTACTGCTTCTAAAAGTATCCATGCTTAACTTTTATTCCTCTTTTATTCATTATTCCCGTCCCTGTCCCTCGAAAAAGCACAGCTTTTGGAGCTTAACATCTAAAATACACGTGAGACCTCCTTAAAAAAGGGCCACGTCGTCAAGTACAAACTCTTCTGATCACAAGAATGAGCGACAGGAGCAAAAAGGACGATTTTGTTTACTTACGTGAATGGAGAAGGAAGGCGGGACCTGTCTTCTACACAGACCAATAGCGTGGCGAGGAAGCTTTGATCGACGATCATTTCAACCAATCAGTGAAGGGTACAACTGGACAAGCGGGCTACGACACTGTTTTTTTCCTCTCAGCACTTAGACTGAATCTAGCGTTTTTTTTTATCGTGTTTTAGCTTAATAACACGAGCAAACCGAACGAGGACACGAGAGTAAAATAAGCGACTTGGAGCTAACTGGAGGAATTTCTTCACAGCGTGGGTTTTTGGGACCGTTAAAGAGGCGTTTTGCCCCCCTCCTGTCTTGACAGCTGGCTTGCGGATTGCCCCCGTTTTACACTCAAAGTTCAGTGGTGAGTGGGTGAAAACTAGCTTAAAAAGGCAACAGCGCAGGCTGGACTTACTCCGTGGAAATAACCAGCCGCAATAATTCTGAACATAATTCTATTTCTGCGTAATGTTACATCGAACTGTGTGTACAAAAATCGGGCAATAACTCATAATAAATGCTGGTTAAAGGTCAGAATACGGTTCTCGAGGTTAGAGGTGGGTAACATGAGCTGTAGCAATTTCACGCACACTATTTGGAGCATCAGAAATGTTTTATTTCATAATGATTCGGCCATATTCAGCCACGTTAGTGTCGAAACGAAACGGAAGCGTTTGAATGTCTTAATTAGTCGTGAGAAATGCTTTAATTCACGAAGCCACGCAAGCATTCGTCTAAGAGAGTGAAGAGCATCGTGGTGGATGTTTGTCCATATGCTGCGTTCAGGGACCTATTGTCAGCTCTGAATTTTTAAGATAAAAGTTCAGATTTCTAATACGCTTAAAAAATGCTACAGTCGGAAAATATGTTATCAAAAAAAAAGAAAAAAATATATTTATTTTTTTTATTTTATTTTCATTTTGATGGAGTAAAAGATACATGAAAAAAAGTATTTTAATTAAAAACCTACTGCTCTGGCTAGAAAAACATTCAACAAACAGGCAAAAATAAATGAAAAAAACTATTTTGTCTTTATAAAACTGAATAATAATAAGTTAACAAGTAAAAATAAAATCTTCATAACTAAAAATGTGTCTTTCTAACATACTCCTCGCAAAAAATATTAAAAACTAAATTTAAAAAATAAAATATTTAATTCATAGACAAGTAAATTTTGCTTTGTCAAAACAAAAAAGCCTAAAAAGTCATCTAACCTGTAGACAAAATGAGGATGAAATTTACATTTCTACAACGAGTACCTGTACAAGTCTTAATTCTGCAAATAATGTAGCTCATTTTAATTTACTTTGCGATCAATTGATTTATTGCTTATTTATTTGTATTATTTATAAATATTTTGTATTTATTTACTGCTTTTGAACTTTCTGCTCTGATGTTTGAACATGTTGCGATTTACAATCTGTCACATTGTCCTTTTTACCCGCATTTCTAGACATGTCTACAAATCTTGATTTTATTTTCTATTTTGTTTTTAAAGGACAAAAATAATGAATAGAATGAGGAGGCTTACAAATCTGACTCAGTTCCACCGGTTCTGTCAGGAGGAATGGACCAGAACTCCAGCTGATTTTGAAAACCTAAATAAATAAATCTGACATATATTCTCCCTGTGATTATTGTGGAATATAGCAAATAGAAATACTTCAGGTAATTCTAACTGACCTAAAGCATGAAAGGTTTGGTCTGATTTAACTTCAAACAGAGGAAACATTTTTTTTCTCCTTTTTATTCAGTGTATTTAAACAGAACTGGGAAAAGACATTGACAAGTTAAGTAACTGCTTAGGACCCCCACACCACCAGGTGGACCCCACGAACACCAAAGTAACGTGATAGAAATGTGTGTATATATAATTTCCATTATTTTTCTATTTGTGCAAATAATAAGTTAATTGCTCCCTGTTGATGGCTGCTTACACTGTTGTGGAAGCCTAAGATATCAAAGTTGTTTACAATAAATTTTGTGTTTATCATCTGCTATTACTTTCAGATGGTTGAAATAAAATAGCACACTTAGATCAAATCAAAATCCAAATATTTTTTTTTAGCTTGCTACTTATTTAAGGTTAAAATCAATGGCCATAATTACATGATGCTGATGCTAGTAGGTGCTAGAAGTGTTAGTGTTTTGACATGTTGGTCCCAAAAAGGCCTGGGCCGCCCCTGTATTTAAATTTCTGGTTTCAATTGTAAAATGCTTTACAAGCATATAAAAAATACTAGTTTTTAATCTTTAATCCTCTAACTTTTTTTTTTTTTTTTACCGTAAAGTCGCTGCGCACTTTCCCAAACCTTTAGAACACACTAACCCATATTTAAAAACTTGACTATAAACCGTTCTTTGCCGAGTTGCATGACTGTCACTGAAATCGCGACATGTCCGAGCTGCTATAAAGTCCGCGAACGCATCAGCATAGCACGATAGCAGCAGGCTAACAGGATTTAGCTCAGAGAAATCCCCCGCTGGAGAAACGACGAGCGAGCACTCTTCGCTGGGCACTTCAACCCAACTAACGTTGCGCTTTCAGACTAACACCGACAGAACAATGCCAGGTAGATATAAATCTCGAAGTGCTGCATGTAAATGCCCGGTGATTAATGCGTGTTAGACGGCGGTTATGTTGGTAAGCGGACGCTTGTTTTGTTGACCTGCTTCAGGGATGCTGCCATGCTGTAGCAGCCTGCTAGCTGATAGCAAAGCCCACTTTGTTTGGCCTCAAATATTCGCGTAGCACCTGCGTTTGTCCTCGGTCTGTTGCGAAGCGTTTAAGAAGCTAATTTGGTCCTTTTTAATTTGATGCTTGTATTGTTGGGGATGTTCGGCGCTTTTTGAGTTTGAGGTAAAAACAGTTTTGAGGCAGGCAGCCAGCCCCCCTCCGCTCTTTGTTGTTGCTGGGATAGCTTCTCACCTTTTCCTTTTTTTTTTTAGGCCCCGTCCACTGACAGTCTGTTTACAGCCGGCCTCTGAGCATTACCTCAGCTAAATCCGTTCACAACAGGCAGCCTGGGCCAGAGCTTTACACCTGGAGGAACCCGTTAGCAAGGCGTTAGCTCCGAGCCGCAGCGCTCCTGTTACATGCAGCTCGGTTACATCACGGAAACGGTTAGGAAGGCGCTTATTTACACCGATTATTACGGCCGAAACGGGCAGTTTATCAATGGTTTGTTCCCCCCTACTGGCGCTCATTAAATACATTTGATATTTTCAAGGTTTCTCGTGCAATTTAGCGTCTAAAATGTGCTTAAAATTTATTTTAAAATTCACAAATTATTAGAAAATTACATAAACTGAATTAGTTGGTTTAACTGCACTAAAACAAAAAAAAAACATCACCCAATGTTTAAACTAAAAATACAAAACAAGTTAAAACATTTAAAAATGTAGTTTTAATCCAAAAAATACTTTAACTTTTACTTATTTGGTTTACGTATATCCTCATATTTACCTTGATCTTTATTTTTTTAAATGTATTTTCTGTTTACTTTAGTTTTTCTTGTAATTTTTTAAAATTATTAATCAAAACATACTTGGTAAATTGGATTTTGGTTTAGCCTTGCTGGTAAAATGATTAATTTACATAAAATTAGCCATCCTAATTGTTGCTGCTGTTGCTCTTAAAAGGAGAACGAGAAGGGGGAAATTATAATAATAATTAAAAAATATACAAAAATTGAATAACATAGTGAAAACCCTTACAAACATGTAAGTTTTTCTTTTTAATACAGTAATTTAGAAAGAGTTGGAACATTCAGTGTAATTGTAGTTGGTAGCCAATTTTATTTCTTTATTTTTTAAGAACTAATATTTTTTAAACATGTATCCAGTAACAGATTTAGAGCGAAATGGACTTTGCCTTAACCTCACATAAATTTTATTTTATTTTTTACAAAATATATATATATAATATATATATATATATATATATATTTTGAACTTCTCTTTCCAGTTAAAGTTACATTTATATTTACCCAGTGTGTTTAATTATACAAATAAAAATTTATATTTTGGAAATGACTCTTCTAGTTACTTCCTTTCGCTAATGATGGAAATCTGGACGTTTTAAGTTAAAAATAAATCTTTTAATACAAAAACTTGTATTACAAAGTTAAATTTCGACACTGAAATTTAAGATGTGTGCATGAAAAACAGTAATTTCACAATATGTTGGTGTGTTTTGGCCGCGCTAATTGGATTTCAGCATCTGTTTATCTTAACTGATGATTATTGCATGAATGATGCAGATGTGCATTAGTTGCATTTTAATGGGAAGATTTTAAGTTTGGTTGCTGAATGTGTTTAATTGCTAGTTGCAGGCTAACATGGTAGGGTTTAAGTTGTTTTTAGTCACTCTATGTTAAATATTTAAAGGATTTTGGTTTTGATGTAGTTTTCTATCAGGGTCATAATTACTGGGCTTATTTTCTTTGTTTGCTTATTTTCCCTCATCACATTTAAAGCTTTACCAGTTTTTTTTAAAATTTTTTATAAACCTTTAATGTCATTTTTAACACATTTATTCAGATTGAAAGCAACTCATGAGATTTCTCTTTATGGTTCAATGTTTGTTTTTCATTTATCGATTATAGCCGTTCGATTAGCCACCTTTATTGCCTCTCTTAGACGGAGCCACTCACATCTTTCCTCTGTTCTCTAACCTACTTAGATTACATGTTTGTTCACGCTGTCCTGAAAAACACAGTTTGTCCGCCTGTGTCAGGGTAAACTCCACTTGCACATGGAGACTGCGCTGCACACAACGTGCAAGGAGAAACATTTCTGTCTGAGGTTTGGAATTGGCTCATTATGGGATGTTTTCCCATTGCAGAAACGACGCCCAGGTCGGGTCAGCCCTAATGCTGCTCGTTGAGATATATATATATATTTTACCATGTGAGTCATGACTGGCCTGTAGCAGTAGGAGGATTATGTCATCAGTATGGGCTTGTCTAGTTTAGTAGTAATAGTACGCCTGCGTCAGACAAGGGCCGATCAAATCCCGACTCCTTTCACTTGGAGGAATTTCTTTGCTTTGTGACAACAGGCTGCTGTTCCTGCAGCTGTTTGTACGTCTGTGAACTTTTTATTGTTGATGGAGACGTAAACATCCCAGATGAGGGAGGGAAAATCCCATTGAAGGAAGAGGAAGTCTTACTCAATAAGGGAACTAGATTTTTTTTTTTCTTTCACTTCCTGAAGATTTTTACTGCTTATATAAGGAGTTTGTTTTCTAGTGGGACTACCACAACTGGTTCTTTTTTTAATTTATTTATTGAAAAAAGTAATATTTTAATTGAAAACATTTTATGCAATTTAACATTGATATAAATTATGTGGTGTAAAAAGAGACTAAAGTACAAAGCTACTTTTGACTTGAGAAATGTTTCTTAGTTGGCAGTGGATGTAACTAACTTATGCTTATTTAGTTAATCTGAAGTATGTCTGCAAAATGTTTTTAAACATTTTTAAAGTAAACTTTTGCGTTAAATGACAAGAGTTGTACTTTAAAACATTCCCACTAAGTACGGCAACCAAACCAATAAAAACAATAATTTGGTTTTATTGTATTCAGTTTGTTTTATTTAAGATTAAAATAAGCCTTAGTAATTAGAATATAACATGCAACGTTACTGAATTGGTAATCAATGAGGCAAAATAAGTGAAACTGCAATAGAGAAACATTTTCTATTAAAGCTTTTACCTAAAATGTAGTAATGGAGACAGTAACATTACTGTTTTATTTTGTTTTTAGCGTTTTCTTTAAATGTGATTTTTGTTGGTATAAATAAAACGATTTGATCAGCTGCACAAAAGTTAATAAATCCGGTGTGTTTCTAAATGTTTCCATTAACATGTATTCAGAGCCAGACACGGCAGATGGGACAACTTGTCCAATTTCTCAGAACATTTTGCCTTTTTTTTGGCTCAGCGTCGTCCTCAGCCACTGATCATGCCTCGCGCTGCTGAGGTTCTCAATGTAGCTTCCTGTCTGCCTTCGACCGGGCCAGAAGTTGTCCCATATTTTAGGCGACTTCATCCTTTGAGATGAAATAACTTGGCTCAGCTGTCGGAGCAGCAGATGGATCAGCCTTGAATCCAACACTCTGAAATCAAATGACTGAATCAAATCCTTACGGACTTGACTTTTACAAAGCCCAGTTAGTGATCCAATTATGTGATTCTGGTGACTCTTCAGGATGGGATTTTGACACTTCTGTATTAGAGGGTGCATTCACACCAGCTCTGATTAATCCGCTGTCATTGAACTCTAGTTTATTTAGAAACTCAGGTTTGTTTGTGCGAGCGGGCTCTGATGTGGACCAAAAAAAGCAAACTCTGTCATATGAATGCAGTTCGAATGCTTGTATGATTGCCAAGCAAACCGGCTACTACTCCAAAAGCAGGAAGTGGACAACAGTGCAGGGGATTCTGGGTAAATGCAACCAAAACAAACACGCGAATCTAATGCTAGAAGAAGAAATGATTGAGTTTTAAAAAATAGAAATCCTTCAACCGCTAAAATCTGACACCATTCAATTTTTATTTGTCGTTTCATTCAGTGTTTCTTGGAGCAGCGCCCCCGCAGGTGAGGAGGGGAACAGGTTTTTCAGTTAGGTTGGTTCAGTGTGTAAGCAAACCGCAGCAGCTGAAAATGTAACAAATGTTGCAATTTTGGTCAGAAATACATTAAAATTATGCCTCAAAATTTGCAGCAGAATTATCATTGATTCCATCGATTGTGCTGACTATTTGTGGCTCATTCTAGTCTAAAACAACCTCTAGTTTAATGGTTAGAACAGCAAATATTGTGCATTAATGAGCACAGTGGAAACCGTCATAGCAGTGCAGCAGAAACTAATATCTACAGTCTTTATGTATTCTCTTGGGGATCAGCCAATATTGTGCCAAGTAGCATTGTGTGTAAATATTTCAGCTCCCCACGCTGCCTTTTCTTTCAAATATTTTAGATATGCTCTACAGAAAAATCTGTAAATGGAAATTTTCCATAACTAAACGGGGAAAAATCCACCAACATTGAACCATAACAAGGTGAAGACAACTACAGTTGAATCCTGACACTGGAAAATGTTTGATTCCTGCTTTGACTGTTGTAAGTTTTTCTCTACAGACGAGTTTTATCTCAAAACAAGGATTTCTTCAGATAATTTGCATAAAACTGAAGATTTACCATCAAAAGCCTTTTTGTTTCCTTTGAAATCCCTCTTCTATATGAATGTATGAGTGTTGCAACAAGCAGCAAGATTTCACATGACTCATTTCATTTGCCTTGATTGCATCATGTGCAGCAATCTGCAGCAGCTGAGAAAAATAGAAGGAATATTTGTCTGTGTGATTTTTACGAGGTAAAATAATCTGAGATCCTGATGTGTGTTGAGGTTTAATGGAGTTGTTTACCCACTTCTCTCTTGGTTAAAAACTGTTCTTACAATATTTGCTTGCAGGATTTTTAAACCCTTGCCCACATTTTAGGCTTCAGATTTGCCTTTAATGAAGCGTCTGGATAAAAAAAGCCGCTTTAGGCAGAGTGAGTCATCTGAGCCACGTCACATTAAAACGTGCTTCAGCATTCGTGAATGAAATCATAGTCTGCGACCCTCAATGCTCAGACAGTAGCCCTTTTTTATTTCTTTCAGGTTTTAATTCATTAGTTGCACTTCCTGCTTTTTCCAGCCTCCACCTGCTTTTAAATTTCATTTGCTTGCTTTCCATTAGCTTTCCACACACTCCATGGGTTTGCCTGGTAACGGAGCTGCATGTTCGTGTCTGGTTAATGATGAAACACGTGTTTTACTGCAGCGCCGCCTTCCTAATGCAACTGGAGATGGTAAACAAAATGCCTGAGACTCTGTTTGGGCTCCAGGCTGATTTAGTTGATGAATCGGGTCATCTAACTGGATCCATCCCAGCTGTTTATCACGATGTTATAATAAGAAGGGAATAATTCTGATTGTCCTGGATCCTTTCCTAAATTTAACAGCAGATATTGAACTTGTTGGACATTTACCATGGTTTGGGGCTTGACGGTGTATCTGAAAAACGTATCGGATACACCGGTTGTAACGATGCAACCATTTCATGTCAGTGTATCAATAATTATTGATTAGCTTTTTGCTTTAAATATCTGAAATGGTGTCAAACCGGTGGCGTGACCTTTCCTGTTTTATCCACAGTTTTTCTCTCCATTAAGCGGTTATGAGGGGCCTGGGCCTATTACAATAAACAATAAATCAATTCTTCACATAAAAAATTAAAGCAAACCTAATAATTTCCATTTGCACGATTTCTTGTTTTTCTATATTTCTGTAAAAAACTGGATGACAGAAGTTTTCAGTCTAGCTAGCTCTTGTTTTGAAGGACAGTTTTATTACAACTCGTTTTATTTGTTGCTTCTATTTACTATTTCTGCTGAAGTGTTGGTTAGAAATGAAGGTTTATTGATATTTGAGAATGCGTTATGCCATTAACATTTTATTACTTCAAATCGGTCTCAAAACAACATTACCATTTGTCGCAATAAATACCAGGATACTTTATTGTCCAGCAAAATTTATATTGCTCGTAGATCGTAGCGAGACGATGGAGAAACCTTTAACTTCTGCTGTGCAAGTTACTCAACAGGTTGCTTGGTAACCAAAGTTGGGAACTTGAAACTGCTTGTCACCCAGCAGGTTGTTGCTAGGTAACCAGAGAGAAAACGAGTTAGTCGCTGGTTGAGCAGCTAAAGCCGTTCCTCTGCCTACATCCCCCAGAATCCTGTGCGGTCCTGGATCGGAGTTCAGTGAAATTGCTGAATCTGCTATTGATATTGATTACATGTTTATCGACCAGCCCTGTAACGCTCTTCACTTTCATTCTGTAACTGTCAAACAGAGCCAGCTGAGATGAGCGGTCCAGAGGTCGCCAACACACCGGGAGGCGGAGCGCCGGGAAAGGAAGGGAAAGAGCCGGTGGCCAATGGGCACGCAGGAGACGGACCTGATGCCAATCCGTTTGCTGAGTACATGTGGATGGAGAACGAGGAGGAGTATAACAGACAGGTGTGTTTATGTAATGTACCATTAGTCCCACAGTAAAGCCAAAAATTAACAGTCCTGGTAGATTTAGATGTGAAATTAATGTTTTCATTCAATCTAGAACAGTAAAATAGACATAAAACTATAATCAACTTTGAAAATTAGCTTTATATTACAAAAATGATTTTACAATGTTTAATGAAGGAATTTTAACTGCATTACAGCAATCAAACCCTTAAGATGTCTGGGGGGGGGGGAAAAAAGCTTTATTCTTGTTTCCATTAGTAGTTTTATGTAAGCCTGTTTTTGTAGCATAGCAGAGAGAAGGTGATTGACAGCGCTAAGTCCCACCTCCTGGCTCTAATTGGTTGTTTCTGATCATCTGTGCATTTCTACAAATGACAGAGGAGCTTGTTCTTTTTATTTTTATTTAAACATTCATGAAAGTTTCATACCGCAGCTTTAAATTGTGTACCTAAAATGCTGTGACGCAGAGTCTCTGTTTTATATTTTTGCCGTTCCTCATGTGTTTTTGTTTGTTTTTATCTCCCAGGTGGAGGAGGAGCTGTTGGAGCAGGAGTTCCTGGAGCGCTGCTTCCAGGAAATGCTGGAGGAGGAAGACCAGGACTGGTTCATCCCTTCGCGTGACCTCAACAACCAGGGAATCGGCCAGCTGCAGCAGCAACTCAACGGGCTGTCGGTCAACGACCACCACAGCAACGTGGAGGAAGTGGCGGTGAGTCTGCGTCTCCTCTCCCCCTCACACACATCCTGTTTACAAGAAAACGTTTTAAGTCTGTTTTCTCGTCGTCTTCTGCAGAGGAAGAGCATCTTGAATCCTGAAGCGAAGGAATTTGTGCCAGGGATGAAATACTAGAAGTCCCCCTCACCCCCTGGAGCCTTCATGCACACATGAGCCCTTGCACATCCAGAGACTCTTTACGGCCGTGGCCGCACACATTCTTATTGTTACACACACGCAAACACACACCCTACACACTTGAAGTCAGTGGCGTGCCGGTAGGCCCAGTTGGGGGGTGGGGGGATTTCTATTTTTTTTTCTTTTCTTTTTTCCTCTTTAATCTTTTTATTTTTGTTTTTTTTCTCGTAAACTGAGGGGCGCTGGGCCCCCCAGATGCTAGCTCATCGTTTGCATTTCACGTGTCATATTTCCCGTTTTGCAAAGCATGCAGAGCTCACTGTGGCTCCCTGGGAACTGTGGCAGCTACCTGAGAGAGATGCCAGGTCAAAACTTCAACCCAAAGGCTTTACAAGAAATCTCAATCAGTTCGGATCGACACTTGTAACTGCTTTATTTTCAATTTTTTTTCTTTTCTCTAAAACGAGCAAACACCATTTTTAGTAGGAAGAGGGTTTCAGCAACAGCAAGGCTAAAGAAGGACAAGAATTTCAGGGGACTCCAGTGAGGTTCTGTGGCTGCTCTGCAAACTCATCAGACATCAAAATTCATTAAATCCGACATAGGAAAACTCCTGCTTACATCGCAGCTCTTGTGCATTGAGAGATGCGAGTTCACCTGTAGCGGCAGCAGCTCTGTTTCTTTACAAACCCAGACGCCTCCTGCCCTCCCCCGCCGTTCACCCCCACCCTGCCTGGCAGTTCATTTCAGCCGGTCAGAGCAGACATGGACAGCTGTAATTGTGGATGAGAAATTTATTTTTCAGATTTTTATATAGAAATCCAGGTTTATCTTTTTGTCCAGCGCTTAAGAGCCGAGGTGGTTTCACGTCTAAATCATGCATCGAGTTGAGTTTGTTGTTTAAAAAATATATATAGATTCTAATTGTTTATTTTGCTATCGGCTTCATGCTTGGTTTCAGATTGGGTTTATTTGGGGACCAGCGTTGTTATGGGAACGGGGGGATGAAGGGGTGGAGGGAGACAGGTTTGCTTTGAAACACAGCCGCTGCCTCTTCCTGCTGGACCGACTCGATTCGTTCAGATTTGGTGTCCAGATCAGGTTCTCAAAAATAGCTTCTTCTTTTTTTTCCCCCCTCCTTTCTTTCCATTTTGTATATTTGAGGACGAGGTGTTGGTTTCTACTGTGGTGTCCAATTTGTCCTGGTAAAGTGGAGCATTTGGTGGACAGTATTACATCCCTCCAATTCTTTTTATTCCTATTCAAGGACAGAATTTGTTTTTCTTCTTGACGAAGTTCTTCCTTCTGAACCAGAACTCCTCGTGTTCCAGGATTTTCCAGAGTTTTGAATATAACATCAGTTAAATTAAAAGGCGATACTTTCAGCTGCAATCGCAAATTACGACGTCCTGTTTTCTGAAATCTGCCACGTCGGCTTATAAATTCAGCGGCAGTATTGTGGAGAAACCATCAGAATATTTCACCACTGGGTAATTGGTCGTCCTATTGGCTCGTCTTGGTGCTGTTGCTGCTTGGAAACGCAGGAGTTCTGGTTTTGGGTGGAACTTCCTCACAGTGTTGGACCACAGCACCGAACAGCAACCTGGAGAATGGATAAGCCAGCGGGGACCGTCCGCCAGGTGGATCGTACAACATGAAATCATTTTTGGTGATTTTTGTTTTGAGTTAGATGACAGAAGCTGTTTTAAAAAAAAAAAAAAGAAGAGAAATGGGGGAAAAATAAAAAAAAAAAAATTCAGAAGACACAGTATGAATTTCAATAGAGTTAAAAATAATGAAAAAAGACAAATAAAGATGTTAAAGACAAATCTAAGCTGTCTGTTTTTCTGTTTGGGGTTCTCTTTCCTCCAGTTTAATTATTAAAGTACACAAAATATATATAAACATTATTTACACAAGATTAACTTAATAGTTTAAGCTAATTAAATGCTGCTTCCCAGCTCTGGTAGATAACTCCAGTTTTTTGCTCAACTTCAACATGAACAATATCAGGAAAAAGTGCTTTAAGATTTTAATTCAAATGACTGCTTTAGCGTTGACATGGTTTCTTCAGCTTTGCCTCCACTGAATAGCCACAAAGTCCAACATCAGCTGTTGGCAACAAGGATCAAGTCTGTCAGATTGACTGCACAGTGCAGCTGGAGTCTTAGAGAAACCTCAGGACGGCAACCAAGATGGTAAAACTGTGGAACAGATCGAGCTTCAAACAACCCTCAGCAACCAGCAGAAGTGGTTACAAAGTGGCAAAAGGGAAGATTTGAAACCTGACTGGAAGAACTGGGTCAGAACTCCAGTAAACTACTGAGAAGCTTGTGGAGAGAAAAGCAAAATATTTGAGCCGAGATGCACAGCGTAAGACATCCAAATAAATGTATGACAGGGTTCGTATGAAACTTCAATTGGGTGTTTTCAAGGTTTGGAAAGTGCTTGATATTCAAACTGCACAGTTTTGTGATGAAGTGAGATCTAGTGTTTTACTAAAAGCACAAACTTGTAAAATGTGAGTTGAAACCAGATATTTTCATACACCAGAATTACATTTGCTTAATACCAGAAAACTGAACACAGAACTTTAAGATGTTTTTCTTTGTATATTGTGTTTTAGCAGGAAGGTAATTTACCTAAACACTATTAGTTTGGATTATTTCAATATAATGAATATGTATTGTCCCTAATGGTTCAATAATATTGATCTGTGTAATTGAAATAAAGGTCAGCTTATATTTTATATCGCTAAAACTTTATATTTTGATAAATTGGTGTTTTGTTCTTGGACCAGCCTGGTGTATAGGCTGTGTGTGAGACATTTCAAAACATTTTGTTATATTTTAGTTTACCTGTAGTTGTAGAATACTATCACAAGTCAATAATACAATATATTATAGTGGACTGAAACTGTCTCTGTTTTTAGCTAATTTGTAATGTTTTTATCTCCATACTATGCACTATAGTGCTAGAAAAAATTTGAAAACTTACCTAGAAATGTACTGTGGGTAAACCCTGTTATGTAAACCTCTGAATTAAAAAAATTACAATAAAATAAAGCATTTTCATATGTTTTCAGGCATTCAGCAAATATAAATAATATTAGTAATGCTAAGTTGCCTAAAGCCAGAAAGATTTAGTCTGACTTAACTTAAGACAGTGAGATAAAAAAGATGTCTGTATGTAAACTTCTAGTTTCAACTGCCTATACTGAGGCTGGGTGTATAATTGTCACCCTGTGTGGCTTGAAGAAAATCCATAATAATTTGGGTTTTTTTTTAGAAACCATGTCCCTCAAAAACAATGCTTCAAACAAATCAGATACAGTCACTTAAATCTCAAGCATCATTTTCCCTGAGTGGTAGTTCTACGTTTACTTCACATTAAGACCTTCTCTAAACTGACACGCCTCCTCTGGGTGGCTGGTGGGAGTTATGACTCAAGCTCAGCTCCTGTGTCCTTGGGGAACGCGCTCAAGCCCAAACGAGCTCTGACTGTTGATGTGTTTTAGCAACAATTAGCTGCTGTGAAGCCTGAAAAGCGCAGGTGGTGCGATAAAGACAAAGCTCTTCGCACTGCGACTGGTTTGTTATGTTTCAGACAAAAGACAAACAACTCTTCTTTTCGTGAGCTGTGTATTGGGGGCTGAACTTTGTGACAAGGAGGAAGGTGACGTTAGCCGGGTCTGAACTTCGGCTGGAACCACTGGATAGAGAAACATGGAAAAGAGATTAGAACATTACGGCGACGACAGGAGAGGATCTGCGGCCTCGGTCCGTACCTTAGCAGAATAGCTGTCCTGATACTCGGTCAGTGGAGGCCTCTTGATGGGGTGTGGCAAGCCGCCACTCTGACAGGTGTGAGGAGGGACAAGTTGCGCCCCACAGCAGCAACCTAAAGGATGCTCAGATTTACATCCACAGCTGGGAGAAAAACAGAGACACAGTCAGAAAATAATGACTAAATTATATATATGTATATAAGTGTTGTGTATCTGTGACTTACTTGCCGCAGTAGTGGGACGAAGGTGTAAAGGCTTGGCCGGCGGCGGGGACGGGACATATAGCTGGTTGGCTCACGGCGGTCAAGTTGCCCCCCGTGACTCCTGCATCCAATCAAAGTTGAAAAGTTAAAAGTGAATTCCCAGTGCCTTGCAAAAGTTTTAGCACCCTTTCAACTGTTACATCTTTTCATGTCACTACCAGCACACAAGCTTTGATGTATTGTGTTGATATTTTTATCCTTTAGACGTACACAAAGTGCAAAGCTGTGAAATTGAAGGTTTCAGATTTTTCAAACAAAAATCTGAAAAGTGTGGCTTGGACTTGCATTCTGAGTCAACACTTATAAGAATCTTTTTTTTTCTTCAGTTGTTTGCAGTCAGTCTTTTGAGTTAGGTGTCTGTCAACGTCACATGTCCACATACAGAAATTATTGCTCAATCCTGTGTTCAACAATAGAGGAATCTATAGAGGGATTATCAGTCGACGTCAATTAATCTACTGCGCACTTCGCCTTCAAAACGTAGGCAAGAACACTTTATTCTAACTATTTAAACTATTTACAGTTAAGCTAATAAAAATGATTTACAACTCGCAGCCAGCACAGATCACTTCTCTTTGCTGTCAGAGGTTTTATTTTTAGCACATCGATTCTGTACCTCGTACTGCCTACTGTTCAATCAGCTGCATTTTAAATGTTTTAAGGCTTAATTTATCATCTGCTTTGATAGATGCAAGGAAGGTGGACAAATTGTGGACTAATTGTGACCAAACTAAGAAATAATTTCATTTGTCCTTTACGCACTAAATGTGAATTCCGCTTTTTAAAAAAATAAAGTATTTTAGAAAAAAACTCCATTCTGATGCCCTTATTGCTCAATAAAACTTTGTTCTATGTCTATTTCTTCCAGTATTTCAGCTTAAATGTTTGCTTTTTTTTCCTGCCCTATCCAACCCTTAGTCCCTACTTTATTAACGACATAGATTGGATCATTTTCAGCTGCAGCTTGTTGAAAAAACAGCAGATGATGAACCTGTGGCGTGATTCAGTGTGATGTAAGGAGCCGACCCCCGTGGAATGGTGCCCATGTGAGTCGGAGTGGCGGTCTTGTGCAGAATCTGCAGGACATCCTCACACTTGATGGGACCTCTGTATGGTGATAAAACAATCACTCCTGCAGGAGCACAAGTAAGAGAATTAAACTTTATACATGAGAGATGTCTTTTTCTGCATTCATTCCCTCGTGTAAGCATTAACTGCCCTGCAAAATGATTCACATCCCATAAAACTCTTACATTTTGTCACATTATCGCCACAAACACCATGAATTCAAGCACACAGCCCTGTGGTGTGCCTCTGTTCAGGACCAAGGTGGATGATGTTTGGTCTTCTATTCTCACCATCTGAGGCCTGTTGGTGAGAAAGTCCCCTGTTCATAGTCACATTGATGCCGAAAGTCGTGGAACGTCACTATCAGCTTTTCAGGGATGGGAAGTATAAAAGGCTGGACTGAAGTCAACAAATAGCCTCCTAACATCAGTGTCAAGACGCTGCAGGTGTGTCAGCGTTGTGTGTAGTACAGTGGAGACAGTACTCCTCTGTGGACCGGTTCCCTGATGGCTGTTAGTGCGACTCATTTGAACTGGTCACAGCAGATTTTTTTTGGTACCAGCACAATGATGGAGGACTTAAAGCAGACAAGGACAGTGGAAAACACCACAGACATTATAAAGATGACATGTGCATATTATGTACAGCCTAATCTATGTTATTATAAAACATGCTGTTTTATATAACCGTTTAAACAGCATGTCCTATGTTTTCAACATGAACATTTGCTAAATAGTTAACTAGCAACCTAAATATTTAATTAGCAAGTAGAATATCTAGTTGGAAAATTAAATAGTTTGTGACTAAATACTTAGTTAGCAAAATAAATGTTTGCACACAAATGTTTTTAGTTTGTAGTTTGCAAACTAAAAAGTTAGCTTGAAAATTAAATATTTAGTTAGGAACATTTATACATTTCTGAATAACATGGTGGTAAAAATATGACTTTGAAAAGTGAGCATTCACCCTTTTTTTCTCTATTACTTGTAAAATAAACCAAAAATATTGCCTGTTAATTTTTTACAGTGTAGCTGTACAAACGGCACCCTATAGCTGTGTGGTTTGTAAAATGCTTATCATATCGGAATATTTTATTCTGCTGCTGTAAGACCCTCTAAAACACTTCATAATTTTTTAAAATAAGGTTTAGAAATATGGCTATCAAAAAACGTGAAAGTTCAGTTTAGTTTTCAGCCGAAGTCTGAGTGAGCGACAGTTCCAAAATGGCGGCCGTACGGTACATCAAAGACAATACGGCAAAAAAAAAAAAGCGGTCCGTGTACTCTTTATTACTATGTGTAACATAACACTAACCTCCACGGGGAGTGTTACGAAAATTTTCGAAAAGTACCGGTCATTGGTGTCGTCTTAACAAGCTCGCAACAACAACAAATATTACGGTTTAACTGACGAGCGGCTCGATGTAAACGGGGCGTTATGGGTGGATCAGAACGTGGGCATAACGTCCATTGTAACTCTGGTGGGACAAAACTCTACTGTGAATTGCGAAGTCTGAGCCTTAAATTTCAGCAGCAGGACAGAACTGCCAGTCATACAAAGATAATACAAAGACAAAAACAAGTTAATAAATAATAATTATAAAAAAAAGATAGCGTAATCTTCGAGTTGCTTGGCCGTTAACGTCCCGGCCTAGCAACCGTTAAGCAACCGACGCATGGTAAAAATGTGTAACGTTTCAAGCGATATTAACAATTTCGGCTCCTGCGTTTAACACTCCGCTTTTGCTTCAAATGACCGTTTCACGAGCGCAAAACCACTGTTCTACCACTTAACCACTTAAACTGAGCTTTCCTATTTTATCCAGTTTCTTGAACTGCTGCTGCGCATGTTACTCGACAGGTAGTTGCTAGGTAACCAGAGTGCGTTAGCTCATGCCACCCATCTAGTTTAGCTAGCAGCTAAATGTTGAGCGCCTGAAGCGCTTGCTTTGTCTACACCCCCCAGAATGTTTGCGGTTCTGGGAAAATTGTGTCCTCACCCTCCTCATAGTGAATGTCAGTGGTCCCACTTGGGTCCTCCATTTGCCGCTTCAACAGGCCAGCTGCCGACAGGAGTGAAAGGGTCGAATGTCAACAAGCACACCGGAGCTTCAACGTCTTGTTGCTTCAAAAAATGCCTCTTTACCTCTTTCACCGTAGACGTTGTGCCATGGAGCCTCATCCCTTAAACAGCCAGAATTTCTGATTTGCTCCGTAAAGGAAGTGGCTATGCCGCCGAGTGAAGGTATGAAGACTGGGAAAAGTGTATTCGGAGGGTACTGTTGGACCAGAGCAGAATATGAGTGTTTATTGCTGTTAGCAATGGAGAACTAGATGAACATGAGTGGGTCACTGAAAGCACGCACGGATGTGCTGCCTTACCTGGGGGCCAACAAGTGAGGTTCTGGTGTCTGGGTTTTTCATGTAGTAGTGTTGAAGTAACATAGCCGACGTATCACGTTCAGGCTGTAAAAACAGCCAAAGCACTCATGTAAAAAAAAAAAAAGTGACGCCACAAGAAAAGAGATATGCTTTTCCGTGATCCAACCTACCATACGCATCATGTTTGCTACCCCACTTTTAGGGGGAGGTATGGACTTCAGAAATGTTTTACGTTGGTGAAATGGTTTAAAGTCTGAATTGTAGGTGGTGGTAAATCTCTCCGAAGGGCTCACAGCAAGACCCTGAGAGGAAAACAGCAGGGATCTTAAAAAGCTGGAGTTAACAGCAAATGAACAGGTAGACGTAAAAACTTGCAAGTTAGCAGAAAAAGCTAATTGTTTAAGGAACATTTATTCTTTAAAATCACTAGAAGAGTACTAATTTCTGGGTAATTATTACACACAACTAATGTTTACCATGTGTCCATCTATACATCTATACCTAATCATTGTGGTAAAGCTAAAGCTGAGCCAGTAGCTTGTTCTGGCTGAGAACAAGTTATTGATCTAGAATGAAGTACTTAAGTACCAAAAACTGCTACTTAAGGGTACTTAAAATGTATATTACAACTGCTGGTCTGGTCAAGATGTAAAAGGTCTTAACTTTAATTTATTTTTAATTCAGTGGCATAATTGGACATTAAAATAAATGTGTAATAACCAATTTAACCCACATATCCAGAAAAAAACAGAAATGTACAATAAATTACATATAACACTTAATTGCACTCCTGCCATTCGTACTATATTCAATCAATCCCCTTTTATAGAAAGGACAAGACTTTCCTTTAAGGCGTTGGTATGTTCTCCCTGCAGCACATCGACGACAATATGGAGTACCTGGGTTCTTTCCAGGTACTCCAGCTTCCACCCACAGTCCCAAAACGTAACTGTTAGGTTAACTTGTTTCTCTAAAATTATCCTAGATTAACAGGATTTTGGAATTTGATTAGCTGTAAAATCGTAATCCTCAACACATAAGTAAGCGTTTAAAAATATTTATTTTGTTGTCTACTGAATCTATTTACTATGAGTTTAATATTTTTCACAGAATAACTGAAATAAATGTACTTTTTAGTAAAATATTTATGCTTTAATGTTATTAGTAACTCTGGAAGGAGCCATTGCTCTATATATGTTGTATCTTAATTAGTTAGGTTATATATCTTACATGCTTTAACAAATTAGGCAAAATAACCTTGTTTTTTAAAATTATAACTTAGGGTTTGTAGCATGGGTTTCAAACAATTAATTTCGAACCATATCAAGATCATACATGTCAGAATGTGTTGCTAAAACTACCAATTAGGTCATTTAAAATGTTAGTTAACTAATTAAATATTAATTAATGTGGCACTATACAAATAAAAAATAAAATCTGATTTTATTTACTGATAAAATACTATTTTATCAGCTGTTTCTTGATGTTCTGTTTATGTGGCCTTGTAGAGTCTTGATGGCCAAATAAATAGTTATGGCAGATTTGCCCAGCAGGCCTTGAGTTTGTGGTTCATAGTCAGCCTGGGCGATATGACTGAAAAACGAATAGCAATATGAGTGTTTAATATGAGCTGTTATCATTAGTTATTGATTCATTTTTTTGTTGTTTTAAATATCAGAAATACTGCCAATCTGGTGACGTGAGCTTTCCTATTTAATCCAGTTTCTTAAACTGCTTCTGCGCATGTTACGCAACAGGTTGTTGCTAGGTAACCAGAGTGAATTAGCTCATGCCACCCATCTAGTTTATCTAGCAGTTAAATGTTGAGCGCCTAAAGCGCTTGCTTTGCCTACATCCCCCAGAATGTTGTGCGGTTCTGGATCGGAGTTCAGTTAAGTTATTAAATATTCTATTTGTCAGACATATGCTCTATTGACATTGATCATGTCTACAGCTATATCGATTATTGATTTACTGTCCAGCCCTAGTTTACAGAGTTCATTGGTCATAGTGCGCACTGCAGTGAAATATTGGTACTATGTATCTCTGTGTGAACTATAATTGGACGGAGCATTTTGTTTACGTTTTTGTAAAAGTGCATTTTTTGAGATAATTCTATTAAAAAGAAGTTATTGTTTTGGTCCTTTATTTTGAAAATTGCTACAACCCTTAAAAATGAGTAAAAAATATATATCTTTAATGTTTTATGTGAAGAAGCATAACTTTTGCTATTTAAAAAATTCTAAAATAATACCCATAATTATAAAAACATGACGACAAAAAGCTCAGTAGTTTAAAAACAGCCGTTCATTTTGTTGGTCATTCGCGTTAGCCTCTTAGCTAGCAGCGTCACTGACAGTTAGGCTGCTCAACCCACTTCAGACGTATCGCAAAAAAGCACTAAGTGGAAGGTAAATAAAATAAACACACACACACAACGTGGGTATAAACTGTACTGTTCGTAACTCACATCGTAACTATTTAATATTTATTAAATATTGTTTCTGTAAGTGTTCTCCGAGGAGTCAATGCTGCCCCCACCAGGCGAAACATCAGCAACGCAGCCTTACAAATAAACTTAATTCCATCTGTGAAAGCTTTGGATTTACATGAATTAGCTTTCTTTCTTTTTTAAATGTATTTATTTTTTCTTGACCTCCTCAGATATGTTGATCCGCTTTTTTTGAGTGTCTATAGAATTTCTAGTTAGAAACAATGTTTTCTTTTTTCTCTTTAATAACTAATTCAAAGCATTCAATGGATAAAAACCAAAACAAAAGGAGTATTTACCGCATAGCGAGCCCACGGAAACATGTTTGCTGCTTCCTCCTTGGCAGATTAATCCCTCGTCTCAGTTGCAGCTTCTCTGCTGGACAGCTCAGAGAAGTATGCCCATTACTTCTCTGGGCTGTTACTGTTTACATTTAAATGTAATTGTGTTTTATCACACACTTGGTTCTATTTTTCCCAAGGGTGGGTAAATGAACTGAAAGAACTTTGATGAGTTTAAAGAAAAACAAGAGTGATAGCCTAATCAAATACAACATGCAGTTTTCAAATGATTCTATTTATTAATGGGGGGGAAAAATTCCCAAATGTGTGAAAAAGCAGGCCTCTAAAATTTGTCACTCTTGGTGGCAACAGATGCCATCAAGTTTTTTACTGGCAATGTGTTTTTCATATTTCTGTGGAGGAATTTTGGCCCAGCTGCAGAACTATTTTAATAAAGGTACTTTGGGGTTTAAGCTCATGCCACAGAAACTCAATTGGATTTAAGTCCCACGGTTGAATGAACCACTGCAAACCTAATTTATTTTAGACATTTGCTTCAGCTTAAGCTCTCAAACTGATGAACAAACCTTTTCCCTCAAGATTTTCCACTATTAAAGAGTTAATAATGTCAATAACAGCAAGTACTGAAGCAGCAAAGGAACCTCACATTAAAAGCTTAGTTTTAGACTAAGATATAGCACATCTTCTACAAACTTTTGTTTCATTAATCCACAGAACGTTTCCCCAAGTCTTCAGGATCATCAATAAGCCCATCGGTTCATCGGCTATACCTGCGCTTCCTTCCAGGGTCACAATGGGATGGTGCCAGTCTCATATCTGAGGTAGGTGAAGCCTGCTGTGCTATAGATGTTGCTCTAGGTCATAGTACTAATTCCTTGGATGAGTTGTTGATGCCCTCTTGGAGTAATTTTGGTAGTTTAACCACTCTTGGGAGGCTTTTGTAACATTTTCTGCAAAGGTAGATGCAGATAACTTTATTTGCTTTTTTAGTATTTACTACATCAGGGAACAATGCAAATTTTATGTTTCTTAGTTTAAAAAAAACCCTATATATTTAATAAAGAAGATGTGATACTGTACACTGATGGCATTAAACATTAACCAAGTGCCTCAAACCACATTTTTAGTTTATTGTTGTTGAGAAACTAACTTGGAAACAACATACTGAACTAGTATGCAGAAATATGGTAAAATAAATGAATCATATACTTCTAATACCACATTAAAAGTGGATAACTTCTATTATAAAAATATAAAATTAACTCTGTATGGATAAGAGAAAATCAACAAAAGTCAAACTTGAGCATCCCCTTTAAAAATAACAAAAATTGCAGCTTGTATAATCAATCGATTCCATTCATATTTATTGCAAATTTGCTTTCATAAGAACTGTATAAAGATTATGAATCAATGTGAGGTTTTATACAAGGTTAATAGCACCTGTTTTTGCTTGGTAACTTCATGTGTTGCTAATGTGAAATATAATTGTTTTTAATTGCTGAACCTAGAGGACTGAATTTCTCTCTACAGACCTGCACTCAAACTGTCTATTAAATCACCAACACTGTTATTATAAAGTCATAGTGCAAATGAATCATCAAAAGTAAAAAAAAAAAAGTTTGACAGTTCAATAAAAAAATATTTCAGCTGTTGCTCCAGAAGCTACCAAGTAAAAAGATTCACATATTTTTAAACCTCTTCATTTGAGGGTTGGATCTTGTGAAATCATGCGCAAGTCTAGTCTCACACAAACATGATTTAAAGTCACTGTGATTGGAAAAAGTGGAATGAACTGTAAAAATCATAAAATCATCACTGGCTGCTGTTGAAGAAGTGTTGAAAGGAGATTTTAGCGTTGGCGCCATAATCCATGCTGATGGAGAAGCCGAAACGCTGAGCACAGAGACTGGCCCCTCCAAGGGCCGATGACTGCTGCAAAATCAGGAGGCTGTAGCCACGGAAACGACCCTTCAATGTCTCAGACGACGCTGCCTTTTCCAAAACCTCTGTGAACCCTGAAGAGAGACGGACGAGGGCAGGAAGTAAAATTAAAACGGTTAAGATCCAGAGGAAATGTTGAAAAGTTTTCTCAGTTTCTGACCTGGCTTCAGCAGAGACCAGCTCTTCCAGACGGAGCCCACGCACAGGATAGGCAGGCCCAGTTCACCGCTCAGTAAAGGCTTGCCGGAAAGGAAGAAAGAAGAGAAATATTCATGCGTTAATAACATAACGTACGTCACAGAAACTATTCACATCCCTTAAACTTTTCCACATTTTAAACACAAACCTCAGTGTATTTAATTGGGATTTTATGTGAGAGACTAACAACAAGCAGTGCATTATTGTGATATATGGATTTCAAAAAACTCTTATTACTTCTCTTCTGACTGCACTGCAAAAACAAAAGTATTTTCAGTCTAGTTTCCAGTACAAATATCTTAGAAAACTTGAAATAAAATAAAACTAACTTACAAGTAACTTTCTATCAAGAAATCAGAGCATGTTTTGATTAAACAATTTCTTAATATTGACAAAAAACATTTCCACTGGCAGATTAATTTACTTATAACAAGAACCCAAACCCAACAGAATTTATAAAACAATAACTTTACCTTCATAAATAATTAGTGCTAATGTGCATATTTAACATTTTATAACTAGAACATGTTATAATCTCATTTGGGAAACTATTTGCAATGACTTGCAGTGAAAAAAAGAGAAGGTAGTTTTATGAAAAGCAGTCCTACATTTTAGGACTGTCATCACCTCTAGAGGGCGCCCAAGTGACTAGTCATGATCTCAGAAAACAAACTTTGTAAAGGTGGAACAGCAATGTCATCAAGAATCTTATAAACTAAACAAATGTTTGCATAAGGTATCAGATTATCAAAGCTTAAAAAGCCCTATTTAGAAAAAAGAATTGACAGTGATGATATTGTCTAAATGTCTTATCATGAATCTTTTGTTTATTGATTCAAGAGGTTTTTTCCCTGTAGAATAGATATAGTATTTAATAATTTATTGACTTCTATAGGTGATTGCTTGCTCTGGATTTTTGGATTAAAAATAATCTTTTTCTGATTTTTATTGGTGAAAAATAAAAGTAAACATGCATTCTTTTCCTTCCACTTCACAATATGCACTATCACATAAAACCCAATAAAAGGCATTGAGGTTTGAGCCTGTAATGCGAGTGGTTGCATAACTCTGTATATCCGATGTGATACTGATATGTACATGCTGCTGGCTACCTCTTGTGCTGCAGGCAGGACTGCTACTACGTGTTTAGCCAGGACTCTGCCTGCCTCGGCAAACACGTGCCGACACAGAGCATCTCCAGCTTCTGCACCTTAGATGGAAAGATAAATATTTTTCATCTTTACCCGCTTCGATCAAAGAAAAGAACAAAACAAAATAAACTGACGTGCTGATTACCTTCAGCCAGCTTCAAGCAGAAGCCAGCAAAGAATGATTTCTGGAAGTTTCTGTACAGATGTGGCAGCATGCCCATCAGATCTGACACCTGTCAGGAAGAATGATGCTTTATTCTCTATAGTCTCATTTAAGCAAGTGGTGTAAGAACTTTTTTGCATGAGGACAAAAATTGTTAAGTTAAAAGCACATAGGGTTACAAAAATTGTATATATTTTTCATAACATAAAAAAAAATTGTGCCTTTTTATTTTATCTGCTCAATAATAAAGCAAAAAAAAAAAAGACAATTCTATTAAAATCGAAGTAGGAATAAAAAAATCACTAAATTATTGCAGATAAATCACATAATTAGAGACTAAGGCTGGACAATATGGCTGAAAAATGTATCGTAACAGAAGCATTACATATCAGTTGTTACCTATAATTAATTTGGTTTTTGGTTTAAATATCTGAAATAATACAAAACTAGTGTTGTGTTCTTTCCTGTTTTAGCCACAGATTTCTCTGTATGCTGTTGGTTTTAATTCATAAGCATTTATGAAGCATGGTGGAGAAACCTTAAACTGTTGCTGAGCAAGTTACTCAGCGGTTTGTTGCTAGGTAACCACAAGTTACTCAAAAAGTTGTTGCTAAGTTACCAAAGAGTTAGTTTATGCCACCAACCTTTCTTAGCTAACCTTTAGAGGTTTCCTCTGCCTAAATCTCCCAGAATGCTGTGCATTTCTAAATCTGAATTCAGTGAAATTATTGAATGTTCTATCAGACGTATCATCTATTGATACTGAGCACGTGTCTATCACGATATATTGTTATTGATTTACTGTCCAGCCATAAGACAGGATCACTGTTTCTAAATTTTGGGGGTTGGTTGTTTTCCTATTTGGGCTGGAAGATTTGCTTTTGAGTAAATCCAGGTCAATAACTGTGCTTCTAGTTACTCCAAAAGTAAGATAAATGCAAAAAACCCAGCAAATTAATAAGTGGGAATCTATTTTTTGCACCCAATATTTTTTCTTTGGAAAGACATTTATCTACATAAAATGAAAAAGTGTTAATCGACATCAGCCAGCTACGCTTGCAGGCGACATTTTGGACACCCCTTTTCAAAGCAAACACAACTTCTGGACGTGTCTGACCTGGAAGTACTCCTCCATGGCTTTCCTAACGTGTGTGATGTCATGCGACGGCGCCACCAGGTTGTCTTTGGCATCAAACACTGTCTTCACAGCCGAATGAGCGATCCAGAACGCTGAAACACAAAAGCTATATGAGCTTGTGCTGTAACAACGAAGAGATAGACATTGAAGTTTCTTGTCTACCTGATCCTTCATCTCCCATCATGTGACCCCAGCCTCCGCAGCCGACCTGGGAGTTGTCAGGGTTGACCAGCTTGCAGTTGGAGCCAGTCCCGGATATGAGAACTATGCCTCCTGGTGAGAAAACCCACAGAAGACGGTGTTAGGTAACAGAGGGCCATAAAGGAACGGAGATGACACTCCTAGGTAGACACACCTGAAAGGGTAAAGTACCAGTCGTTAAAAGAAAACAGTGAGGAGCTTTGATGCAAGAACAAAATCATTAACAAAAGCAATGATGAAACAAAATGTAACCTATAAAATCCAACTCATGTTCTTAATTGTAATTTTTAAAAATAAACAAATAAAACTGCACTATTATCAGATAATTCTAATTACATGCAAGTTAAAATGCAGACACTAACTACATTTCCTGCACTATTGTGTTTATAGAAATTAGGATATTGGGTGGTGAGATAAAAGTGACTTCGGTATGAGATGCTGCATGTCACATCAATCATACTTACACAAACACAAATACTGTTCTTGAAAAATATTTCCATTTGCAATACACTTCTTTTGGACTTTTGCACATACAAACTGTATTGAATCATATTTTAACATTTATTTACATTCATTAATACATTCATTGAACGAAAAAAAGAGAAAAAATTCAACAATAAACACTTTTGGGTGGTTTTAGACACCAATAACTGGAATTTATAATCACAACGACAAATCAAAATTGTTATCATAATTGTAAATATATCAGGAGAAACGATAAACGATATGACATACGTTGCTTAATGTGGGACAAAGTCCAGTATCTTATTACGCATTCAAAATGTATAAGATTTTGATTTTATTAACCAATTAATGAAATCAAGGTAAACTAAAAGCTTACCTTGATCACTTGCCGTTGCCATGGCACCAATGGCGTCTGTGGTGATGAAGTAATGCTCGCTGAGATGTGGAAACCGCTCCTTCATCACAACAATCAGCTTGTCGTTGGCATCTTTCTGCTCACCCCCACTCAGAGACATACCCTTCACAAAAACATAAAGAATTATAGTTTCAACCTGAAATTACGACAGCAAGCAGGAATTTGTTTTTAAGGAGCCGTTTGACTGACCAGACAGCGTAGCGGCGTGTTTGGATCCAGTCCTGTGGTGATCTTTGCTTTATGGACCATTTCATTGATGGCTTCAATACTTTTATCCACCCCGATCAACTATGTTAGACACAAAAGCACAAGTCGATAGCACAGAGAATAGACAGTAATCATAAGAAGAAATGAAATCTGTATTAACTGCAACTATATCTGGGCTTAAGTCTTCAATAATAATAATAATAATAATAATAATATAAAGCGAGAGATTATATTATTTCAACCAGAACTGAAAGATGGTGCACTTTCTATCTCTTTTGGGTTGTAAACTGTCCCACCCTGACTTTTATCTGCACCTGTGCAGCTCACCCAGTGGTTGGTGCAGGGTCCCACTGCCTCTCCCAGCACCTTCCCATCTCCTGACAGCAGCACAGCCCTGGAGTGAGTCCCTCCACTGGATAAAAAAAAAGAAACAGAAATGCAGGAATAAGTTAAGACACTATTAACAACTGACATAAATACCTCAGTGAGCCAGGAAGGGAGAAAGAATGCAACATGTAACACGTTTTTATGCATTTTCATTTGCAATCATTCATTTGAAGGCAACGTAAGCAGGGGGGGCGAGATGATCACGAGATTTACACTTCCGTGTTCGAAAAACATCTAAGTTTAGCCTTAATTTATACATGACAGCACCCAAGGGATAAATAGACATACAAGATTCAAACAAACTCGGAGATACACGCCATAACACTTCAACTTAAACGGTTTTAGTGAATATTTCCACTCTTTCTTACCCTTCTATTCCACCGTACACCGATGCCATGTTCCTGTTTGGGTCCCTTTTGGTCGGCTGAGATCTCGCGAGATCCAGTTACACTTACAATATTGCATCTTAACCACTATTGCATCTTAACCACTAGATGGCAGCGTTGTGCTATATTGTGCCTGCTGAAAGTTTTATGTGCAAATAAATAAAGAAAAAATAATTCTAATTTTGAATTCATTTATAACACTTTTTAATAATAAAACTCTTATTCTAGTTGTTTCTTCATACTATTACTACTACAATTGCTACAATTTTATCCTCACTGTTACTGACCTACAGCAATTATTTGTATGTTGCTTTATTTATCTGTAAAACACCAACAGAAACAATAGTAGTAATAGTAGTTATATGTTTAGACACACTGTCTCTCTTTAAGATGAGTAAGCTTGTTATAAAAATATCAATTAAAAATGTAAAAAAAAAATGCATAAAATCCGCAATTTACTATAAATGTACATGAAATTTCTCTTCAGAATACAGAAGGTCACACAAATACATCTTAAAATGCACAAAGTACACAGCCAAAAACAAACAAATACAACAATGAGGGAAGAGTCGTCACTGATCACAATGACTTTCTTTTGCTTAGATATCATTTTTGGTGAGAGAGAGCTGCTTTATTCCAGAATAATCTTGACCTGATTGATTACCTAGTTAAGTCTGTTAAGATGCTTAACGGAAACAAAATGTTGTATGAAAGGAGAGAAAACTCAATATTTGATCTTTTAATCACTTAACTTTCTCAAATGACAAAATCATCTTCTTGACTTTTTATAACCAGAATCTGCAAGGAACTGGATATTGTTTTTTAGGTTTAGGTGTACCAAGGTGTTTAAAACCAATAACCTTCTCCACTTCCTGACCCTTTATGATTATTGGCCAAAGTGTAGCGCTGCACTATCTTCCAACCTCTCCTCCAGATACAGCTCCTTGATTTTATTGCTGTATGCACTGACCTTGTCATTTGATAATTTCACAGCCAACCGAATGAGTTTATCTCTTGTTGGTTAAGTTATTGCAAAACTAAACTGCAACAAAAAAACAAAAACAGAATAAGACATTTTGGCCTCAAATTGATTCAGGGACTCGTTATTCAAGAATCCTTATCCAGTGTCAGAATAATGTCAATAAGATTTATCACCACTGGAGACACAGCACAGCTACACTGTGAGCCAACAGGAACAGGAGGCATCTGCAACATATTAATTTAGCTGGGTAGCTCCACTTGCCAACACACACTGCTTAATTTAAAATTCCTGCAATTTTTCTGACGTGAAAACGTATTTATTTTGGCACCAACAGCAGGTCTACAGAAAAGGGGGAGCAGATTATTATGCAAAAAGGGGGAAAAAAAGACCTTTAAGCTTTCTGTAACATTTATACCCTGCTGGTAATTTTCCATCATTATCATCGGATGTAAGTAAGAGTTTTTGAGGTTCGTTTCGACACAAATAGAGAGCAAAAGAAACAGAGTTAATTAGAGCTTGGGTGAACGATGAGGTAGGAAAGTGAGCGTGTCGGAGGTGAAATCAAGGAAGAAGTTACACAATAGTGAGGAGGTGGGAGGAGGGAAGCAGAGGAGCGTGCTGTTTCTGCTGCTGAAGGCAGGGAGAAACGTCAATTCCCCGCTACAGGAGGATACCGGATGTAAGCAAAAACTTCAGAATAAGAGTTTAGCTCTCTGCTACGCTGTTACAAGTTATTTGGCACCACATTTTACTATTAATTGAAATGGTTAATGGAATTAATTGTGATGAATCAATTAATGAAATAATTGATTAATTGTTAAGTGGAGTACTCAATAAGAGGCCATTTACTTAACATACTGAGAGCACTAATTAAGCAAAAACTATAACAAGAATATATATCATTAAAGATTAAAAAAACTTTATTTAGAAATATGTTTAACCCATAAGTGTCTGTTTTAGCAAATTAAACTATTAAACATCTTTTGCGATCCATTTATTAATCCAAATTTAAATCAGCAGATCAGCAGTACACTGAATTACTCAAGTAGGAGTAGCCATACTTCATAATAAAATTACTCAGCTAAAAGTAAAGCACAGTAAAAATAATCCTAAAAGTATATTTTTCCCACAAAAAGTTATTCAAGTAACAGACAGACAACTAAGCACAGTAGCACTGGACCAGCAAAATAAAACAAACAAAAAAAAAACAAAAAAAAAAACAATGTAAATGGGAGCAATAGTTTTAACTGCTTCATTAAAAAAAAAAAAAAAAAGAAACAAATGTAAATACAAAAACACTAGACCAAAGCGCAGATTAAAAAAAAAGGCGAGCATATCGCGCCAACACGATTTGCTTTTATTTTGAAAGAACCAGAAGGAAGGGGTTGGTTGTGTTTAAGCTAGCTGCAGGCGCTCTGCCGCTCCATCCTCACTGGCGGAGTGAGAAGAAACAGACAGACGAGCAGCTGACTTCACACGGACAGTACTGAACTTTTCACGGAACCGCTCGGTGTCTGTTTGGACCGCTCTCTTTCTGCCCTCGCCATGGCATCGCCTCACACTGTCGCGTCTTTAGAAAACCGCTTTTTAAAACACTTAAGGAACGGAAGTGAGGAATAAGAGGGAAGTCGCAGCGGGAGATAATTAAACCTACAATATATCTTATATATTAAAAAGCGATTTTCTTTGATCAAGTTCAAGTTGAATCGTAATTGTTGTTGATTTCCCTGGAGGAAAATTGGTATTAAAAGTGTGGGATCATGGACGCGCATGTTAAAGAGGGACAGCTCTACGTGCAGCACCAAAAGTTTGGGAAGGTGAGAGTTTTATTGTTTACTTATTTACTTCCACTGAGCAAACGACTAATGTGTGTGTGGCTGATAATGCAGATCTCTACTGACGCATTGAATGGTTTTATTTCTTAGCAAAACGCTCATTACACACCTAGAAATAGCCCAGAACCTCCACGTATTTACACAGAAAATATGAAGATGCCATTCAGTTTTAAACTAGTAACATGCTTTTGTTAACAGGTTTGCTGGTCACTGATTTAACCTTGTTATTGTGATGTGATGCTGAGTAAAAACACTGTGAACACGCATAGGAGGAAAAGGAAAAACTTATGCAACGTATTGCAGTTTAATGCAATTTTCTGAGCAGGGAGAAGGCATGAGTTTCACTCAAGATGAGTAAATTGTGCTTCATTTAGTCTTTTTCACAGCATTAACAATAGAAATTTACTAAACATCCTTAAATTATGTGTGTTTTTGTCGCTAGAAATATTTTGTAACTACTCAAAAATATCTTAAGTAAAGGAAAAGTGGAGTAGTTTTCCTTTCAGCCAGCTGACCAACAGTGTCCAGCGACTGATGGGATAGGGGTAGTGTTGCTCCAGATGCTCAACTTCGGCACATTCTCTGGCAACTCATTAAAACAACTTTAAGCAGAGTGAAAGAAAAACTTATAGATGTTGATATGCCTTTAAATAATTAACTAGGTCATGCAGGTTCTGTTATATGACCCAGTTTGGGTCAAGGTTTAGCAGACAGACATCTGCTCTCATCACTTCTGCAGACGAATTAATGGTTGACTCAATGGCTGCAAGGCGGCCAGGTCCTTCAATTTTAAACCTTGGTATGCTTTCATACCAGTTATTGGACCAAACCTTAGGACATTGGTGTTCAAAGACAGACTTCAAGGCCCGGTATTCTGCAGGTTCTGGTTCTTACACTGAATCACATGATGGTCCACTAGGAGAAAACTTAAGAGATTAAACTTATGCTACCAAAAAGCCCGTTGGTATGCGTTTTTAGTGAGGTTGAAACAAACTCAACAAACAAATGTCTTCCTTTTTCTGATTTCTTTTTATCTTGTCAGACATTAGGACAGTACTTCAATAAAGAACTGCACGTTATACATTATTGGTATAATAATGTACCAATATTGGTAGAGTTCACTGTGATTTTGATGTAACTCAATGTGCCATAGACGTCCAACAATCGGTTGATATAGCGATGATTTAAGAGTAGTTGAGGCTTATTTTGTTACGACTTTATCCGTTGAAGGATTGTTGACCTAAATTAGCTCGATAGTAGTCGCCTAAACGATTTTGTGATGTTTTATTTTGTAAGAGCTCATTGCACCCGTTGGAAAGAGGGATAACTGGGCATGTCACAGTAACCCAAAGTTTATTGTGATAAATGATAATATTGTTGTTTTGAGGCCATTTTCAAGTAATATAATGTTATAATGAGATAATAATGCAATCGCAAACATGAGTAAGCTATAAATTCTAATGAATATGTAGCACTGTAAGCGGAAGACAGTTTGAATATTGAAAATAAATAAATAATAAGTACAGAGAATGAAGTCTCTTAAGCAACACTGACCTTCAGTAAAGAGGCTCGTTGAGACCAATGCACCAGACTGAAGCCTTTTGTTGTCCATTTTTTGTTAGAAAGAGAGAAAATAGAAAAACAATCATCCTTCCATTAATTGATTTATTGTTTATTAAGAATAGCATGTTTCGTGTTGATTGTGATCATCCATACGACTTATTAAACTACATTGACTTTGAAAGCTGCTGCCTCACACCTTGTTGCAGCCAGCAAACCAACAGAGTGAAATCCCGGTGATAAACACCTCAGCTCTTGTTTGTGCCTTCCTGTCTTTGGCATCCACGTTCCAGTTTAGTCTCTCAGCAGCACCGCTAGATAACAACCCGGTCAGACGTTCAGACTTGTGAGACGGTCTTTGTCTGGCCTCGTCTCTCTGTCTCTGGTGGTCATATGACACGAACCGACAAAACATTCTGGCCCCATGCTTCCTGTTCTGAAATCACCACTTCACAATGCATATTCATGCTCCCAAGAAACACTTTCAATGTCTTTTATGGTGTGTTTTCTATAGAAAATGGACACGCATTATTTCTGTGTCTGAGCAAAACAGAAGTTTGCTGAAGGAGGTAGGGGAGAGGCGAGGGAAAAAGAGCGAGAGCTTGCACAAAAAATAGAACAGGAAGCAGAACCTCAGTTATTCTGAAAGTGTTGAAACTAGTTTGAGGTTTGCTGAGATGAATTATGCAATCTTCATAACAGTCAGTGGACACACACACGCATCTATATGTACATATAGGGCTGATGTGTTTGGTTGGAAAATGTGACAGAAGAGTAGAGCCAGGTTTCTGTTTCAGACTGTTGTCTTTTTTTTTTTCTTTTTTTTTTGTGACGTGGGAAGTTGTGGCACTTGTTGCAGGTCGCCAAGATGCAACAAATCAAGCTCGCAGACACCATGTGCAGACATCCTGGCAGCCAGACTTTGGCCACAATTATCTTGAATAAGAGATTTTAAATCTAAATGAGAAATAAAGGTTTGATTAAAAAAAAAACAACTAAAAAACTTAAACAAGGACTTGGACTTGTTTGCTTTTAAAGCAAAAGCACGATACGTGATAGTTGTTGTTTATCATTTACAGCAATACATTTTGATTTATTGTTGTATTATTGTTTTTAAATTGGAATTTATTATTTTTATTGTTACTGTTTGCTAAGCATATAATATGTTTAAATGCATTTATTCTGTCGTTTACTGATACAAACCTCACGTCTTTATGCGACTTGTCCAAAAGAAGCATAAAGAAATGTATTGAAAATGTTTTTGAAGAGCAGTCTGTGTTTCCATTACAAAATTGAACAAATTGAAATTATGAAAAGTGAAATTGCTTAATGGAAGCGTGACAATTTTGAAAAAAGTTGTATTTTTCTATAAAGTAACTGCCACCATGATTTTTAATGACTTTTTGCATGAAGACACTTACTTACGTGTGATTTTCATTTAATTTCTCATTTATTGGAAACACAGCAATTCCGTAATTGTCTTTTCAGCATCGGCAGAATATCAACAATTTGCACACATTTAATGCAGCTAATGCCGTACGGTTAACTAAGAAATCTCATAAAAAGTTACTTATCGTTACGTTTATTGTTACCACAATACCACAAAATATTGTGATAAAATATTGTTTTTTCATGTTTTATCACATGAAAAAAAAAACAAAAAAAACATGATAAATATCGTCCATATCGCCTACTTAACTTAGTCAGTTTTTGCCAAAAAACTATTTTAACAAAAAATCACAACTTTTTTCTTTTCAAAAGATGATTTAGGCAAAAAAAAAAAAAAAAAACAAATACACAAATTACTTACCTAATATTGGACATTATGCTTGGAAGGTAACAATATTTGACAAGGAGAGAATTAGCAAAACATTGCCTTGTAAAACTTGTCACTCTTAGATGTTTTGTGCATTTTATCGAGATTTTACATAACAGAAAATAGCACAGAAATGTTAAAAAGGAAAGAAATCTAATTGTCCTTTACTATCTAATCATAAACTTAACCCTACTGTTTTCTACTCCACTTTTTTCATGCTGATGCTTCGTAATAAAACCGAATGTAACCACTTTCCCTCAGGAATGACCAAATGAACAATAAATATCTAAAATGTTTTTGATGTTGCTGTTGTAATTACAGCCTGTAAACCTGTCAATCTGTCATCCAGACTCTGGTTCTGGATACAGATCTGAGCAGCAGATTTACCAGGGAGTCATGTCTGTATCTGCATCTGCTTGCCTGGCTCTACTGCACGCATGTTAATGTTTTAGAAGCTGCTCGGACTTGGTGTTTTGTTGACCTGCAGCTAGCAGAAGCTTTCAGCGACCTGCTTGCAGCTGTCGACCAAACACTGGCTGAGATTTTGACTTTGTCTCCTTATTGGCAGCAGACAGGTTCAACCGGGATGTGAAATGCATTCTCTGAGGCTACGAGATTTATACAACATCAGTTGAGGTTATTGGTTGGGTTTTTACTGTCAGGTCTTCTCCTCTTCTTTTGCTCTGCGCTGAGTCACTAATGTCAAACTTCCTAGAAAGGAGCACCAGATAATTTATGGTAATAACTAAACACGTTGATGTGGTCAAATAATTATGCTTATAAACTGTTATGATTTAGGAAGAAGGATGTTATTTACTTCTAAGCAGAGCCGGCCCAAGGCATGTGCACGTTAAATGGCCGCTAAGACCACTAAGCTAGCATAATATTTATTTAAAATAGCATGAAATAATATAAACTAAATGCTATTACACATGGAAAATGATTTCTATATGATTTTTACAGTTGTTGCACAAATAATAGGTTAATCTCTTCCTATCAGGTTGAACAAATATAAGATGTCAAACTTGCTAAAGCTGCAGTATGTAATTTTTATAAATTTGATGAAACTGTCATTATGTTGTGACAGTTTGGAATGAGACAGATAATCTGTGAAAACAATTGAGCTCATCTGCTTTCTGGTATCTAGAAACAACCAATCAGAGCCAGGTGCCCCCCCACCCCAAAAAAATAGCAACAAAAAAGAATTAGCAGTGTTTCTGTAATGAAATGTGAAAAAGTTATAGGGCTGTGATGAATATTTTTTAAAGTGAAGTTTTGTGCTTATTTTGGTCAAATTATGCAGCACAAACTCAATAAATGAGCCAAGAAAAACTTAAATATCGACGTTTCCATTTCACAGAGGTTTGTGCTCTACATAAAGGCCAGTTGACTGAAGAAAAACGATGAAACAAAAACTGATGCTTTTGTACAGGATTGAACAGCAACAAACAGCATGTGCTGGATGATAAAGCATTTTCTCTGCTTTATTAGATCATCAACACATTTATTTTTATGATCTAATGTTGCCCTACCTCCACTTAAAGGTTAATGATCGTTTTTAAGCCACATCTGAATCATAGAATTGCCCCAGTTAGTGCTGTCACATAAATACACAGTGATAGTTTTTGTTTTTAGCTGCTACTTCATGATGTAGCTGCACTAATCCGTCTATTTCTGTTTTCTTTGCATCTTCTGATTCTGACTTATGAAACGGTTAAACAGATTTCCTCTTAAAACACAATACTGTGTTTTAAGCACAGTATTGTGCTTAAAACACTGTGTTTAAGCACAGTGGAAACTCTTAGCACTACCACAGTAGTTAATATCTACAGTTTTCCTTATTTAATGTACGCATGTACAGCCAATTAATGAGAAGGAAAATAAATGGTGCTTCTGGATTGGCTGCTTTGTAAAAGCCAGCCAATAGCGAGTCAAGTAGCATTGCACATGTAGGATATTTCAGCTTGCCAAGTTTAGGTTTTTAAAAATATTTTAGATCTGCTGTTGGCTAATTTTCTGAGTAATTTGGAGTGACTTTCTGCAGAAAAATGTACAAATGTTTTGGGCTGGATATGCTGCACAGACGTGTCATCCATGTTGATCTACTGTGGACATTTGCATTCTCTAAATACAGATTTCTCTCTTCTGCACAAGCGATTTCTGGTCTTACGTGCCATGAGGTGATACGGATACGCAAGACTAATCACGCTGAGAGCCCCTCCGCAGATGACTGTCAAACTGAAACATGTTTTCATTCACTCTGTGGTCAAGGCAGTTAGACTTTCTCTCTTTTCCCTTCCTCAGAAATCCGCTCCACAAACAGCCTCTTTAATCCGTCTCTTTTTACCAAGCAGACACGCTCCGATAAACAGACTTTCACACTTTCAAATAAGCCCACCGGTTTGCTGCTTTGTGTCTACTCACGCTAAGGAGGATATTCTTTACAATGAAAGATAAAGATGATGTCTCAGTGGCACACAAGGTGATATTCTAATAACAAACGCAACTCGTACAGGAATGGGTTTCATTGTGTATTTTTAGGCAGCCAAATTGAGCCGTGAATCACATTGAACATTCAAACCGGGGTATTATTAAGAGCATTTTGGGCCTTTATGTTGTTATGATTGTTTTATGAGATGTTCATAACCCACCAAATACACTTTTACAAAAATGTAAAGAAAGCCACTCAAGCTTTCCTGCACCTTGCTTGTTTCTGTAAAACTCAGCAGGTTGTTGCCACACCAGTGAGGAAGTTTTTCTCTGTCTCTCTGCCATGATCTTTTTTGCATAATTTCCACTCGGTGCAACGCTCTGCTGCCTTATATGGACCAGCTGTTTCACACACACTTTAGGACCACGTTGCAACATGGCTCAGAGCGTCACGCCTGGTACGAGAAAACTGTTGCATGAAAGCAACTCCAGATGGTCCGAGCTCAACAGCATGAACAGATGGACGTATTTACACTTTAGCATTTTTCTGAAGCCGCACCTGGATGCAGAAGAAGGAAGCAGACAGAATCCTGGGTAATCACCGTCCCACATATATCCTGTCCTCTCCGACAGTTATCTTTGAGGCCTCATTGCGTGTATGCATATGAGATTAATAAAAAATGTGCCCACCTACACAACGACAGATATTGTTCTGGTTAATTATAAATGTCACAAATAACATATTTAGGCAAAAAAATAACTTATCTGTGAAGGTGAAAATCAGATCAACATATCTAAACTATTTGCTCTGTGGGAAAAAAATTGTCAAGTTAAAAGTAGGGCTGAAACGATCGTGATTAAACCAGTTAATCACGATTAATCGAATTAAACATGATTAATTGATTATTGAAATAATAAACTACTAATTTTGTAGTTGACTAACAGTAAACCGGAGTACACAGACTGAAAAATAGGTGGAAATCTTGTTTTTGCCGATGAACCAACACATTCAGAGCAGTAACTGCCAAAGCTGCTGAAAATAAATATACATTTTTCATTTAGGATAAAAAACTTTTGTCTGTGAAAATGCTTAAGCCCAAACAGCACAACTGGGTCAAATTCACTAGAGGAATGGGGTCTAATTTAATTATTATACTTAATTATATATTTATTTGCATATTTTAATGCATTTCTAACATTGTATAAAAAGGCTTAAAAATGCTTGATCTGATAATTGATTAATCTTCAGAATAATTGATATTACAATATTTTAGTAAAGTCAAGTCGTCTGATTTGTGAAGAAAAGGGAGCTGTAAATCATGTCAGGAAACATAAACGCCTGCAAATTTGTCTGGTTTGAAACAACAAACAAAAAGGATCATGTTTTAAAACCTCCTGCTTTATTTAACCAAGTCTACTACCAAAACCACAAGAAAAAGTCACTGGATGTTTGTGGTCCGATTTACTAGGAAGTGTATTACAAGCGGATAAACATGGTTGATTAAACAATGAATACTTTGTGCTTTAACTTAAATTCTTGTACTTTATTTTTAACCTCTAGCTGGAAAAGCTAATTTGTGCTGTTTTTGTTTGCTGGTCAAAGGCCAGCAGACATCACTTCGAGGGCGTTATATGGCCCCCGTGCCTCTCTTTGGACACCTCTGAGTTAGAGTGAAGCTCTGTCAGACAAAAGCTACACATTGTTTTAGTAGTTCAGATAGTTTAATTTGGTGAAAGTTCATAAGCTTTAAACTAAAACCATAGCATCAGATTAATAAAGTCATACGTCATTAGACTGAGATCAAATATTTCACCGCCAGCACCCTGTGGCTATAGTTGTACCTGGGCCTTCATGCAAATAGAGTAATTCTGTAATTAGACCGACTCATATGATGCTTATTTTCATGCTACGAATGATAGTGAAGAAAGAGATGACCGCTTTGAAGATTTCATCTAACACCAGAACCCGCTGTCAGGATGTAAATATTCACATTTAGTCACTGAGATCCACTCTGAACTACACCTAGCACCAAACCTAAACTCTTTGTACCTTAAGCCTTTTTTATACAATATTAGAAATACATAAAAGTGTGTGAAAACCCCTACAAAATTAAATGATTTTAAAAATATTTTTAAAGCTACAGCTAAAAAAATACTTTTGACATTAAAATGTGAAAAATTTAACCCTTACCTTCCCTTACTTAACACCAGTACAGTGTAAGGTTATTTTTTTGATTATTAATTTGATAGCGATAGATGCTCAACATGAGATTTTTCACAGAATTTGAATTGGGTGAAGCTAAAATCTATGCCACATGAAATGTTTTAGGTATAAAACATTTACAACGTTTTAACTTAAATGCAAATTGAACATATTTTTCATAGAGTTTTAACTTAATTATTGCTGTTTATGTTGTTCTTTTAGCAAACTGTTTTTTTTGAGTCTATACTCCAGTTAACAATCGATTACAAAATTAGTTGACTATGATTCGAATTATTGGCTCATCATAACTAATTGTTTCAGGCCTACTCTTGTTGCTGTTAAGAGACTGTTGTTCTTTGGAAGTTGTGCTAAAAAGAAGTTAGCATGTCAGCAAAGCCATTCAAGCCTAAAACAGCACCTCAACGCTAAACATATTGCAGCAGAGCAGATGTCCACCGATGCTAACATTAGCGTCCGCATTTCTAGAGAAGTATTTTTTTCAAGAAGTTCCATGAATGATCAGAGGTTCCTGAAACACTGAAACCATCAGAATGGTGCAAAGAGGACTCTGCACCAAGTGAAATCTTTGTTGCTGAGCTCATATGTCTATTTATTCGATAATTTAGCTGCAGAAATGGTTTTTGAACTGAAAATGTGTATTATTTGGTCAGTGTAGTTTTTGATTGAAATGCAATCATTACCATTAACTGCAGATTCAGCAATTATTTGATTAATTTGAATCAAGTCGGATTAAAATTAATAATCCAACTTGTTTGAAATGTAACAACCACATTACATGGTGCTACATTATATGTAGTAATGTAACGTCATGTAACATAACTCTATGTAATGTCACACACCACCATGTAACGTAACGTAACATAACAAGCACAGCAGCTTCTTTTCATAAAGCAATTCTCCTTAAAGTGGAGGGATGTCCTCTTAAGTCGGCAATCGTCTTGGTACAATCCCACAAATCAGCTTTGTGGCCGCAAAGAGGAGCCGTTATTTTTAGGTCGTTATTCCTGGTGTTTAGGGAACCAAAACTCTTGCAAAAATTTGCCTTTTCTACAAATAAGGACTCAAGGATTTCTCTGAATACTACAAGCTGCAGTTCCAACCAACATTCTATAAGAGTCTTTTTGCAAAATCGTAATTAACTACCTTTATAAATGACATTTATAAAGGTAATTACTGTTTTTGTCACCAGATAAAAAGTATATTGACATTTTTAGGATAGCTAATCTTTGGCTTATAGCTCAAACAGGTTCATTTGGTGAAAGTTCATAAGCATTAAAATAAAACCATAGCATGAGATTAATAAAGTCATACGTCATTAGACTGAGATCAAATATTTCACCGCCAGCACCCTGTGGCTATAGTTGTACCTGGGCCTTTATGCAAATAGAGTAATTCTGTAATTAGACCGACTCACATGATGCTTATTTTTATGTCTTTCTTAAGACTTTGCTCCTTTTTATTCTAACTTTCTGTTGGGTTATTGCTACATGGTCTTATAAAAGGTCTCTTGAATCATTTTATCTCTAGATGTTTCCTGCCTGATTCAATTGGGTATTTTTACGCATGTTAGCATGGAAATTATAACACAAGAAAGAAGCCAAAACGGAAAAGGTATTTTAAACACGTGGCTGAGTAGCTTGTAGAACCTCCTCTGGCTAAAATAATCTAATGTAGTTGTTTTCTGTGTAACTTAATCAGCCTCTGGAATGTGTTTTTGTATACTTAAGGTTAGACATAATTTTAGAACCTCGTAAAGACCAAGGGTGTGTCCATACTCGAGTGCTGCGTCCTGCAAAGGCTCCATTTGAAGGCCAATTGCAAATTTAAAATCTCCTCAAAAGGATTAGAAGGACAGGTCGGGGAGATTTCTGCCTTTGTAACACTGGCCGATGAAGCGGGAGATAGAGCAAATAACAATAATTTTCATTCTTATCAATATTTTTTGAAGGGCAATATTGATTACAGAAACGTAATAATACATTTTATTGATGGTTTCTGTTTTGTGCAGTTTTTATTTCCGTTTTATTTACAGTTTTTTGGTTGCCGTGTTTTATTTTGGATATTTAAATCATCTGCCAGTTCCAGTGTCACGGGTTCTTTACAAAATTAAAGTTTATCAGTCACGATCAGGGTGAACCTACATTATTATGCCGCTGTTAATATATTACTAGAAACAACATCATAATTTATCACAATAATACTGGGATAATGTATCATCCAGCAAAATGTGTTATTGCGACAGCCCTGGACGTACTCAGAGGGAATGATGGGAATAAATCTGAAGTCTATGCTGCCAATTTTACACCAATTTCTTTTTAACTTTGCTTCTAGCTGACATCTTGACAGAAAACAGGTGTAAATAACTAGTCTTGACTTCTAGACTAGACTGATTTCTCACAGTATTTTAGTTCAGTCACATATATGGCTGTAATCTCCCAGAATAAACACAGCACTTTGAGTCACAATGCAGGTCAGAAGCGTTTTTACGAGGCCTTTAAGTTAGCTATTATCAGACAGTTGAGAAAAGGGAACGTCCCTCTGATTGGAGCTCATATGAGGATCTGCAGCTGTTTTTCATTTCGTTCTCTTTTAGCTGGATTTTCCCAGCTGGTCAAAAGGTTATAAAAAAAGCCACTGACCTTCCTGTCACAAGCTCCTCTCTCTCTCTCTGACTATCATCCTGCTGCATTAGCAACTGTTGGAGCAAACCTGAACTCTGTGACTAATGTAGTCAATGAAGCATGGCCTGTTGGGACTGCAAACTGCTGCTACATTAAGCAGGGTTTTTCCCAAAATCCATTTTATTCACTTTAGCTGAATAAAGCTATACCATAATGATATGTGCATCAGTGTGATGCTTTGTCTTTGTGGCTATTGTTAGCGCCAAACATGTGCAAACCAACACCTGCCACCTGCGTCATTGTTCAGGATTGAGTGTCTTGTTGTTTGTCCCCTTGGAGGAAGTGATTGTTGTTTGCTGTTGTTTTCTCAGGGTGAAAAAGATAAAGCTTTCAGCTGGTTTTGACTGTGGCTGAGCTTGTAAAACCCAATAACTGGACCTGTAAAGGAAGGCTTTGCAACCTTTATAGTCCAAAGAGCCATTTTAACTTCACTACATCTGAATAAGACCAGTTGATCTTTTGAAGAAAGATTATAATGTTTGACGATAAAGCATTAGCTTTAGCTTCAGTCTATTCCTGTTTTGGTAAACTATGGGTTTGTAAAGTAGTAGTTTGTTTCTGTTTTCTCTGTGTAATGTTGATAATTTACCAAAATAAAGTGTAACTGAACTGAACTGAATATCTATGGTAGGAATTTTTGTTGTCATTTTTAAAGAATTTTAAATCTATTGGTAGGCTTTAAAAAAGAGAAAAACGAAACTGAGGAAATGAAGGTGATGGATCAATTTTCCTTTATGGAGCAAAAAAAGCACCGAACTAATACAAGGAAAAATATATCTAAATGTTAATTGTATTTTTTAGGACTAGGCAATAAAGCTGAAAAACTTATCACAATATAAGAGTTTCATATCAGTCGACATCAATAATTATTGATTAGTTTTTTGGTTTAAATATCTGAAATACTGCCCATCTGATGGTGTGACCTATCCTGTTTTACCCACAGTTTCCTCTTGAACTATTGTACCCATTTTATGTTTTCATTTTTAAGCATTTTTGAGGCAACTGAAACTGCTGCTGCCAGTTACTCAACAGGTTGTTGCTAGGTAACCAAAGAGCGAGTGAGTTGCTAGGTAACCAAAGTGAGAGAGTTAGTTTTTTACAGCCAACCTGGCTGTAAAAGGTTGAATAGCTAATGCCTTACTACCTACATCCCCCAGAATGCTATGCGGTTCTGAATTGGCGTTCAGTGAAATTATTTAATTTTATAGCAAATATATTTTCTATTCATATTGATTAGGTGTCTATTGCTACTTTAGCAAATTTGTTGGCATGTTTAAAGAGCCACCATTTTATTTCTATTAGACTTTAAAAGAAAGAAAAACATCAAACTTTTGGAAAAAGAATAGCATAGATACATTTTCTTTCACGGGATGTGGAGAAAAGCAGACAGTTTCTGGCCTAATGATGATCTAAACTTCAAAATCAGTGGGAGAAAAACCATGTACTCCTCAAGATTTAGTAGCATGTATTAAATTGTTGCATTTTGATAGAAATGTGATCTTATCAGCCTCTTACGTTGCTGTGAAGTAACTTTTTCTGTAGAACCATTTGTCTGTATTAAACTACATAAATGTTATGATTTCCAGGTGGTTTAAACTTCCAGATTAAAGCCAGTTTTGATTTTTAGGGGGTGAATTGCTGAGGACAGAATGACTAATTCTGAGCGTGGTCTCTGCCTGCTGATTCGAACGACTGTTAACGTGCAAAAAGAAATGCCGAGTTACATCAGATTTATCACCACATGCCTCCTACATTAAGTCTCAGGCAGCAAACGAAAGACCCACTTATCACTCAGACTGACATATTCAGAATAAACTTAAGTTTTCGCCCCCCATTGTTTGTGGTCTAACCGTATAGTATCTCGCCGACCTGTTATCTCTGGGTGAAGAACATTTCTGACTCTTTACCACCTACCTCTCCTCACAGCCTTTGAGTTTTTATAATGTGATCTGTAAGTTTCAGTTTTGGTTTAAAGTAACCCAGCTTGCACTGGTTGTCCATTGTTTGGACAGATGAAAGCAAAAGATGAAGTGGTATGTTGCATCAGCATTTATAGAGAAAAAGTGCGTGCTTTACTGTTTTTACCATAGAGAGGACTAATTAGTGGATAGGAGATCTTCTTGCGTTTTGAATACTACCTAAGAGCAACGGTACTTCAAAAAGTTTTCCCAGTTAAGTGTTATACAAACAATAATCTCTGTAATTAAATAGCATTAAAATAAATACCTCTGCTGTATTAGAAAACTAACCTTTAACATAATAATTTCTGTCCTTTCTAGTCATTTTGGACAAATAATTAAATAAAAATACAAAATAATATTCTGTGTAAGTGAATAACATTTTCTTTTTAACATGGTAATAAAATTAGACTTATTTAATAAACAAAAAAGTGTTCACTTTAGTCTTTAATTTCTTCATCCTCCCTGTTCTTCATCCATATTTTGCTCCAAAACTGCCAAATAAACATTAAACTCTTTGCAAGAATTGAAATTAAATTACACAAACAGAATATCTGGAAGTGACTCGGAATGTGACTGTATTGTGAAGCCTGTTTTTAATTATTTTTCCTAATTTCATGTGTTCAGAAATGTTTTCTCTGAACAACACGAAAAGGAACCAACAAAGATCTGGTTCCTCTCCTTCACTGGGTCAGTGACAGTGACAGAGCCAAATCAACAGTTGCATTTTGTGATGGAAGAGCAAAGACAAACTTCAGTCTTAAGCAATCTAGAGAAAAATGTTATGCTTTTGGCCTTGCAGTCTTAACTCGTGCTTCCTCTTTTCCTTTTTTGTGACTGAGATATTTTGTCACAGACAGAAAAACAAATTTTACTTTTGCATATGGTGCATTTTGTCCCGACTGGGACGGCACGAGGGGATTTTCTTGTGTAATGTGACACTTTTTGGCAGTTTTATCACATCCCAAGAGCGGAGAAAACAAAGACCACAGGAGTTAGCTTCTGTGCTAGCACTAAGTCTGCTTCCACTGTATTAATGCATATGAAGGTATTTTTGGTGTTTGAACAATTAAAAAAAGTATTTGTAAGTGTTGAGGGTTTCGGTTTTTCACAGGTGGTTATGGTTTGTTAATTCTCACAAATGCTAAAGGTTCGCAGCCCTATTCTTTGTTGACTTTAAAGTGAAATATGTTTTGCAACTTATTTTGGTTTGGTGACTGTTAATGCCACACTGATCCGTGATCAAACAAAACTATCTGAGTGACTTCCTGATAGCAGATGATATTTCTTGGCGTTATACCCTTCCATACACCAGATGACTGGCACATTTTAGACAATGACTGAAGTCCAACAGTGCCTCCTTCTCTTTTGACACATGGATTGTTTCAATACTTTCTTTATTGAGTCCTTATTTGTTTTCCATCCATCAGAAGTGGAAGAAAAATTGGTTCGTCCTCTACCCGGCCAGCCAAAACGGCATCGCCCGCCTCGAGTTCTTCGACTCCCCCTCAGGTGGAGGAGGGTCCGGCGGGAGCTCGGTAAGCGGCTCCAACGAGAAAACCAGGAAGCTGGACAAGAAGATCATCCGTCTGTCGGAGTGCATCTCCATTCTGCCTGCCCTGACTGAGAGCTGCCCCAAAGACAACATGGCGGCTTTCTGCGTGGAAACAAATGACAAGACGCATGTGTTTGCAGCAGAGAAGAACACTGCGAAGGACTGGATGGACACCATGTGTGACATTGCTTTTCAGGTATTTTTACCATTCTGCTTTTACCTTTTGTTGAAAACAGGATGACCAGTTCACTCATTTGGTTGCTAAAGGAAATAGGAGTGTGCAATGAGTGACTAAGACATGGGTGGAAATGTTTTTTAGGACTTCCTTTGCATGTGTCTGCTCTCTTTGATGTCTCTCTGGTTCTTTAGTCTCTGAGCCTTACTGTGATCAAACACAGACAGAAAATAATTTAATAGAAATTACTAAAAATTCTTATTGGTTGTGTTGCCCAATACTTACAGTGTTTGCCAGTCCAGTAGATTTGGTTTGATTGGGACCAATATTACATTTTCAACTGGCACGGTTCGCTTTCTGTGTGAAACGGTCCAAACTCTTTGGGAAAGCCGGTTCCCTCTCTTCTTGGCGCTGCACCAAGAACCACTGAAGGAACCGACACAGAAACATTTGAAGAAGACATGAGCTCAACTTCCTTCTTCACAAAATGTAAACAAAAATGGAGTGTTATCAGATTTTAGCGGTTGTAGAATTTCTCTTTGGTCTTTGGTAAAAGACCACAAGTCATTTCTCCCACCAGTGCTAGACTTGTAAGTTTTGTTTTCGTTGTATTGATTCAGAATACCCTGCGCTGGAGTCTGCTTCCTGCTTTTAGAGCATTCGAACCGCACCAGAGTTCACTTCAACTAAACCAAGATCTAGGCTTTTAGGTGGACCAGAGTTTGCTTTTTTGGTCCAGATTAGAGTTCACACCTCCCCAAATGAACCAAACTTTCTCGGGAAACGATTACAGTGGCCTACGCAGGGCTGGTGTGAAGGAACCCTTGTTGTCTCAGTGGCTATCCTTGGCATATTTTCAAGATGAAGTAAACAGCTTACTCCTTCATGGCAATGTGGAGTAATAAGATGACTAACGTGATGTTTTCTCTCTGGTTGAGTACAGGGGGGAACTGGCAGCAGCCTGACGGACTGTAATGGAGGACCCCAGGACCTGCAGATGTCTGAGAACCTCATCTACTACTCCAGGGAGGAGGGTAAGGATGTTGATCAGTTTAGTCTTACGGCTTTTGGTTGGAAACTCCAAAAGTTTCCAACGATCCCTAATGGACGTTATCGCTTGACAGTGAATGAGTTCTGGGTGACAGTTCAACGCACCGAGGCGTCCGAACGTTGCGGGCTTGCAGGAAGCTACTGGCTGAAAGCAGAAAACGAAGCGCTGATTTTGAAGGAGCCCAAGACAAAAAGGGACGTCCTGGTGTGGCCCTACAAGCTCCTGAGAAGATACGGCAGGGACCGGGTGAGTGCCCGGCCAAACAAACTGAATAAAACAAAACAAAAAGCTCAGAAAACATTTAGAGGAAACTCGTTGGCTGCAGCAGTGATCATAAGGAGGAAGCATAAGTAGCACAGATGTGGTCAGATTATATTTAGCACCCCTGTTTGTGGTCCTTTCTGTCACATTGTTGTTTCACGATAGAGTATGTGATCTAAAAATGACAGATGACCTTTAAAGCTGGTGGTTTGGTTTGTCTGCACAAAGTCTGTTTATAACAAGTGTGACATGAATGATTAGAACTGTGAACAGGTTTGACCTGCCAATACCAATTTTAGCCAATTTGTAGTTGGGAAAGTTTTACAGGCCTTCTTGCTATGGGCAACCAGTAATTATTTATATCAGTAGCGCACGTGATGCTACACCATGTGTATGAGACATCAGTATCTTATATTAATGATTAGCATGATTATGTTTATTAAAACAGCAGTGCCAATGTGTATATTTAAGAGTAGTGATCCTCATGTTTCAGATTTGTCCATCCGTCAAACCTAATTCATATGCATTCTTGATGCATATTAATTAGGTTTGATGGGTATACGGAAGCCAGGAAATGCCAAAACCATGGAGGATAGTAACTGTGTTTCCATTGCAAATGTGGCAAAACATTGTCAGTATTCCACTAATGTTAGAAGACATGATTTCACAATTCCATTTAATAAGAAACTCAGTCAAAATCACAGGTGACTAAGTTTGTTCGAAGGATCAAACATCAACTTTGTTGAAATCCAATAAGCCTCTTTGTTATCTGATGAAAGTCTTGCTTTCTCTCGCTTTCTGCAGCCTTAAGAAACTTCAGATACTTCCTCGACACATTGTTTTCTTTTTAAGAGCTTGCTGCGTCTGTTCTTGACTTCATTTTTATAAACCTGCTACTCTTTGGATTTAAAGTTTAGCCTCTACACAGCAACAACTGGTGTGTGAAAAATGAGCCGTTTCAAAAACTTCCCGATTGTTAAGTCACAATCAACACTGTGGCGTTGCTTAGCAACCCCAGAGGAGCTCCAGCACACTCGATAAGCTGGTTTTACTGCTGTATTTACTGTACAGTGGCTGCTGCAAAAGAGAACTGCTTTGTTGTTGACTTACCATCCAGAAGTCACTTGCTCTAATATTATTGTTTGTGCAGGAGGCTCCACTTCTGCTTTTCAAAGCAGAAGTGGTTTAGCTGCAATCAGATGTATAATTGATGCATCTGTTTTGCAGCCATTTTTAAATGCAAGTGTAAACATTGGGCTAGGGGACGTGGTCAGCAGCAGCTTATTTGGATTTAAAGTGACAAGACACCCTAAAAGAGCTGATTTTGAAAGAAGCTCAAAAGCTAAAATCTTGTTATCTAAGAATGATTTTGTGCAAAAACTGTAGCTAACATATTTCGTATCACCCATGTATCTTAACCTGTTCAAGGAAGCATAATAAATCTGACTTCATTTCGTCTTTTCTTTCCCCAGGTGATGTTTTCTTTTGAAGCAGGACGCCGCTGCGAGTCCGGCCCTGGCAACTTTACCTTCGAGACAAAACAAGGCAATGAGATCTTCACACTGGTTGACTTGGCCATCCAGTCTCAGAAGGCCCTGGCCGGGGAGCGCCACCTCAGCGGACCCCAAAGCTTAGACCCCGACTGCCCTTTGTCCCTCCAGTACATTAGGAGCAGCGGCATGGCGGCGGGAAGCGGAGACAACAGTAGCTGCAGCAGTCGGGAAGCGGATGGCGATTCTGGCGGCAGCAAGCCGGGCTCGGCTGATGGAGTGCTTGGGAAGAGGGAGGGCGGAGATGGAGTTGGAAGAGGGCAGGGAGGACACAAAGGGAGGAGCTTACCAGAACCTCCAGCCCCCAGAGGACTGGCAGGGAAAGCTGTAGCCTCCATGGATGAACAGACAAGTCTTTACTCTGAGCCAGCAGACTCAGTGCGACTGATTGTTCCCAGTTGTGATGGCCTTTACTCAGACCCAGTGGACACCATCAAGGGTCAGAACCAAACCTCGCCTCCGGTGCCAACGCCACGCCTTCGACCTGTGGGTGACGACTCCTGCGGAGGGGATCATCACCACACGGGAAGCAACCAAAAGAAAGTTCCTGACCTGTATTCGCATTTGTATGACCAGATCGGCGTGGACCTGAGCCAGAAGACGGGCGCACTGAGTCTGAACGGGTCGGCTGCAGGAGGAAGAGGCGCCGGGAAGGGGGTGATTAGCAGCAAAAGACCCCCAGGAGGTCATGGGGAAGGGGCTTCACCCCCTCCTGCGCCCTCTGCGGACCACATATATGACGAGCCAGAAGGCTGCGCCAAAGGAAGCAGCAGCCTTCCCGTAAGCCTTGGGATAACTGTTTATGACGAGGCCCGGTTGGAGCCTCAGAGGCGACAGGAAGAGGTCGGGCCTCTGGACGGCACTTACAGCATGGCCTCCCACGGGAAGCCGACGGAGCCGCAGAAACACTCTCCAAAGCTGCTGGGCCTAAGTCGCGGAACGCCGCAGCCTCCGACGCCAAAGTTTCCCAAACCTGCCACCGCTCCAAAGCCCAATAAGAGCGCTTTCGCTCGGAAGGAGCCGGTGCCTCTTCCTGCTGGGAAATACAGCGTTTTCGGTAGCAACGTAAACAACAACAACAACATGTGGAGCTCCGGAGAAGGCGGGAAGGAGTTGTACAGCAGAGTGTCGAAACAGAAGCCTCCTCCATCCGTTGTTTGGTGTAATAAGAACCACCAGGCCACGCTCAGGGCACCTGATATAATTTATGACAACTTGGGAGACATTTGACCGCTCCTGTAAAACGCGGACCAAAAACAAATCTTTACTCTCTCTCGCTGAAAAACGGAGAGATGCTTCCTTCGGAGAACGCTGGGCGGCTGCCTCGGGATTTTCTCGTTTCACATTTGTTCCATCTGCGCGGACTGCAACAATTATCTGAGACGGTCAGCTGGTTCGGAGGAGATTAGCTCACAACTATGAGAAAACCACATTATGGGCGCAATTTGAAATGTGGCGTGCAGTGATCGCTGGGCCACCCTGTGTGCGTGTCATAGAGAGGGAGAGTGTTTGCATGGGCAAAGCCATAATTGGCATACCAAGCCACAGTGCGGCCGGAGCCAGCCACTTCACTGGAACACACACACACACATACACACGCACACTCACACACACAACCCGAATGGATTTGTCTTCACTTTAACAAGCTGAGAGAAGGAAAGCGGCCTGGTTCCTCTTTTCCTACAAACTCCTGCTGTGCTTATGAAAAAGACAGACCTATTTTTGCACTGCATCTCTTCTGTGTTTAATGTGAAACAGAATGTGATGGTCAGGAGTCGATCTTTGACTTCAACAAAAGCAAAGCTCTTTATTATTTTTTCTCCCCAAATGAAACGGGGGAGTAAAAACAGGACGGCTTCAGGTTTTGGAAACACAAAATGGGTCAGAATCTCTCTGCATGTTTTGTTGCTTGGATTTTAATCCGAACCCAGTAATGAAAAATAAAACAAAAAAACAATTTGGGTTGTGATATAAAATATTAAATAGAATCGCAAGCATTTAAAACCATGTTTAAAATGATAAAAACTTAAAATCATTGAGAAGAGTTGACCACTGCCTGGCTTTCTTTTATTGTGAAATATTTACATCACTGCCCATTTATGGTATTTTTGAGTGTTTTCGACATCAATCTCGCATGCAATACGTTTATTTATTCTTCTTTTTGACTCTCCTTTGTCTAAATTTTAAAGAGTGTGTTTATTTTATACACTCTTGTTTATCTGTATTTCTTTCATTTTGGAAAATCATCAGGGAAATTTCAGAATTTTAAATATGTGTTTTCATGTTACTAGTAGTGAAAAACAAAAATAACCAGCAAAAAACAAAAAAAATCCCCTCCACCTCTTGGGCTCGAGAAGTATATGATGTTGCATGTGCAAATACATTTAAGGACATTTAACATTTAAGCACCACCAGTTAAAATCCATAAATACTTTAGATTCCCTCTAAAAATACTTAATTTAGTTGTTCGAACACATGTGCTTCAAGTGGAAACCATCTTATTACTACTGCAGAAGCTAACATCTACTGTCTTCCTTATTGCCACTCTTTGAGCAACAACCAATCAGCATAAAGGAAAATGAGTGAAGCTTTTTTATTGGCTGCTTTTGAACGCCAGCCAATAGCGTGTCAAGTAGCATTGAGTCTGAGTATTTCAGCTTCCCAGATGCTTTTTTTTTTTTTTTCATATTTTAAGAAAATAAATCTACAAACGGACAGATTTCTGGTGAGTAATTTTGAGTCACCTTTCACAAAAAAATGTAGGAAAGATGTAACATTTTTTATATATTGTTAATATTAAACACATGAAATTACGGGTAAAAAGAAACAATAAATTGGCCTATTTTTTTTTCATATTCTGACGCACGTGCATCACTTGCCAAATAGGGAAGAGGTTTGTTTTTATTTATTTATTTTCCCAACAAGTTCATGAAGCAATAAGAATAAAAAAATGCTACAAAAGTATTTAAAAAATACTTTTTATTGTTGTCCAGATTTTATATTTTTGTGTCCATCTGAATTTTTTTTTTTTAGGTGAAATAAAATAAAATATGCAGAACAGAAAATGCACTGTCTTGAAATATATGTATACCAATTTTTACTATTTTTAAAAAAAACAACATATTTTTATACAATAAAAATCTAAACAGAATAAAATTTTTGCTTGCTCTTAGACCTCAAATGTTAAATCTAATATTTTTTTTATTTAGTAAAAATATTAAATATCCACTTGTTTTTTTGTTTAATGGTGAGATAATCCAATTACCAAAACATGCATGGACCCAAGAGCAACTTTCTGCACAAGAATCCTGAATGTGTCTATTGATAGATTAACTAAATATGAAACTAATCAATCCCCAGTAATGTGTCGTTCTGTGTGTATACGTGTCACAAACAGCTGTGCTGTCTGGAAATGTATCTGATAATAAAAGTGTCTGAAAGTTTTTTTTCTCTCTAAACCGAGTCGTTAAACTGGTCATAATTTCTTCCCCTCGGTGTTCTGGTCCAATCAGAATCTGTTATTCGTGTTAAAACGGACTTTTCTGTGCTGGAGCGACCGGGACAGTAAAAACAGTCTGACCTCATCCTTCATTTCTCTTCCTCTGCTCTGTTTTTGTTGTTTCAGTCTGTTTCCAACCACTTAATCACACCGTAAAAGCGTAGCTTCCAAAGAGAGAGAAAAAAAAAAAGAGAAGGAAAAAAGACCCAAACAAAGACGTTCTTTCTTACTTTTCTTCCTTCCTTCGCTGCCTCTAATTGTGTTGTTTGGTTGCTGAGGCGACAGATAATGGTGGCTGGTTTGTGTCGGACCTGCTGTGCATCTTAACTGCAGTGTGATACCGTTAAGAAGACGAAAATGAAGGAAAACAAAGTTTTAGATCCCTGATTTAATGTGATGAACGCTGTCTGGACGGATGAACCTGTCTGTGTCGTCTTGGCTCACAAACAGGTACAGGCTGTTCCACTTCTCTCTCTCTTTTTGCCCTTTTTTCTTCCCCTCACCTGCTGCTAGAGTACTTCCAGCTCCGGAAAAGTAACTGATTACATCTCTGCTTCTCTCAGACAGAGAGAGGGAAGAAAAACAGAAAGCAAAAAGAGCTTCTGTTTTTCTCATTAAACTATCTTTGAACTCATCAAGGGAGGAAAGAGGGAGCGTTGAGTAAGGGGGACTGTGTGCAGCTTTTCTTTTTATCTGCGTCAACATTTCCTCTTGGAACGACTAACAAGCTGTTTACACATCTACAGGTCCTTTGTGTTTCAGTATGGAGACTTTTTTTTGGAAATTAGGGTCGTAAAATCCACCATAAAGTGCCACTAATAGGATTCAAACTTCAGTTTTGATTGCAGTTCTACCGCAAGTTGTCTGCTAACTAGATTTACTGCTTTATTGTTGTTGCAGTTTTACTGCTTTATGCTCAGCAGGTAGCTCAAATGTTCATTATTGATGTACAGTGTCTTAAAAAAGCATTCATACCGAGAGAATCCAACAAGCGACGGCGTTTATGAAAAGAAGATGAAGCAAAGTTTACATTTATTTTTTACAAATAAAACTTTTAAAACTGGTTTCATTCAAGGATTACTCTGTATTCAACTCTACTTTCTCATCCATTTTGACCAGTTTCTCTGTAAGAACCATTCCTACAGCATGATGCTGCCACCACCGTGTCTCCTGAGCTGTGGATCTCTGCAGCATGTGCCTCATGGCTGCTTCAAGAGGCTAGATAATGTTGTCCTTAAATTACCTTAAATTACACACAAGTTGTTTTTTTCTATTCAAACTGCTGAACTTGGCTGTTCTACATTTTTAGGGGCATTAGAGTAAAGTTTGCTGGCTACAAAAGCATGCCACACTTTTCAGAATTTTCTTTGTTCAAAAAGACTGAAAACAAGGCCCGCCATTCTCTTTGCGTCACAGTTTTGCAGTACTTGTCTGCCAAATAAAATCCTGGTAGCTTGAGGTTGAGACGTGAGCATGTGTGGAAAAATAAGAGGAGTATGAAAACTTGTAATAAAGTTCCATGTTCAGATTTTTCCCTTTAGTTTTCCTTGTGGTTTTTGTAAAGTTCTGCACACTTGAGCACAAAGAATTTATCTCAAATAGTTCGGCTCATTTTTAGAAGCAGTAACACTTGGATTAGTCAAATCTGGACTGGATTGTTTGACACTAAATGCAGATTATTTAAGCCCAGTTTGTGGGTTGTGGTAGCTTTATTTTAGATGTAAAAATAAATTAATAAAATGGATTTTTTAGTCTCCACCTGAGGGGTGGAGACTAAAAAAACAGAAGAATCTAATTTTTGATATATTTCTGGACTGTGCCACCAAATGTTCCATGAAATTTAACAAAGATAACATATATAATTTAAATATAAACAATTTGTTTTAAATTTATTTATTTATTTTACAAATTCAGATTTTTAGGCAACAGATTAAGAAATATGACCTGGAAACCGAACAGTTTTCCGTTCTTGTCCAGACTTGTTAAATAACGAAGAGCAAACTGAACCAGCTACTTCGGCCATTTAAAAGGAAAATGAACAGAAATTTTCAGAAAATGGTTTCAGCCGATGTATGTATTCAATAAAACATCATTTCTTGCCACTTATTGATCAGGTGAAGGAGTTATGTAATGACAAACATGAGGGACTTTATTCATTCAAACAAAAGGAGCTTCTTAAAGAGACAGAGACCTGATTTCAAGGCGTTGAATTGCAAAGTCAAACTTCTTTTAAGTCATGTTTGATGGATACAAGCATTTTCATATCAACTGAAGGTAACACAATTGTTACACGACTGTAGGGTCGGACGATATGGCTCAAACACGTCACAATATAAGCGTTTCATATTGGTCAATATTGATAATTATTGATTAGTATTTTGGTTTGAATATCTGAAATCCAGCCAAACTGGTGACATGACTGTTTTCCTGTTTTAGTCACAGTTTTCACTCTTGATTATCTTTAAGCAATTATAAGGTGTAGTGGCAAAGCTTTAAACTGCTGCTGCGCCACTCAGCAGGTTGTTGCTAAGTAACCAAAGAATGAGTGAGTTGCTAGGTTACCAAAGAGAGCGAGTTAGTTCATTCCATCACTCTTTCTTAGCTTGCTTTAAGTGGGGGAGCAACTAAAGCCTTTTCTCTGCCTACATCTCCCAGAATGCCGTGCGGTTCTGCACCAGGGTTCAGTGAGTATTTTACATACTGAATACTAAATATTCTACCAGATGTGTTATCTATTGATATTGATCACGTTTATAAGTTGTTATTGATTTATTGCCCAGCTCTATTTGATTGTGCTATAAAATGGCTGGAATATATAGAGTACTTTTGTTAATAATCTGACATCAAAAACTCATTTATTGGCCTATTTATTTCTGAGATCTCCACCACTTTTGGCGTGCAATACTTCTGGTTTCATTTTGTCTCACATCGACTGACGAGGGCCTCACCGTCTAAAGCTCATGTCGCCTTTGCAACGATCACCTCCTCTGCCTTTTGCACAAACTTCTTCTTAACTCGTCTGACCTTTCAAACTTGCGCCGAGCAGCTCGGCTGACTTCGCACATGAGCTGAGTTTAGGCACATTAGGTGTGAAAATAAGCCTTTTGTGCTGAAGTGTATAAGTGAAAATATGTTGAGCAAGTCCAGCCACATCTTTGTTAATCCTTGAGTTATTGATGTGATAATTTAATGCAAGCTTAATTTAAAAAAAGTAAATAAAAAACAAACAAAAAAACCCCCACCTAACAGTTTCAGATCAACTTCAGCAGGTTCACACTGTTCTTAGAGAGGAAGCATATTAAGAGGAAGCCGTTGATAACATTTTTTTTTTTTAAAGTGTGGACTGCCTCTGCAGTAAAAGACAAGATCATAATGTGTGGGTGAAGTTGTTTTAACGGCGGTGTCAACATCCACACAAACAGCATCTGACCTTTATTATTTCAGACACTGTCTCTCACTTTGCAGCTTTTCCTTAAAGGTCATGTTAGAGTTACAGAAAGAGACGAGTCGGTGCAACGACAAGAGGCAGTGAAACGACTTCTTACCCCAACAGGTGCTTCTGTGTGGCAGCCGCTTTCTGAATAAAGCACAAGCGTTGCTCCAGAAATGAAAGTTCAGCCATAAATTTGATGATGCAGCACATATAACTTGGCTAGAAATAACTCATTTGCTTTCTTAATTCACACCCAACGGTTGTGAATCTGCTGTTAGCAGAACAGCGGTACTGTTATGAGTGTCAGTGCTATTGAAGAATATTTGCAATATCCTAAAGATGCATTTCTGTGTTGACTAAATTACAGGATTGTTGGCTGTGTGGTGGATAAATACTTCATTTTTTAAAATTTATTTGTTTTGTGGTTGAGAGCTGGAAAACTGATCTGAAACACCAGCGCTGTAAAAACCAAAATGGGAGCAGAAACGCCGGGCCGATACTTTTTTATCTGGAAGCTTCTCTCCGTGTTTAAACTCTTAGTTTGACTTGTCAGAGTGAAATCCTCAATATTTAGGGAAAAAACTGATCTGAACTCGTCTCTGGATCAGCTGTGCTAAATAAATCAATCAAAAATCACTACTGAAAGATTGTGGCGTTTGCTTATAGCAAGACATTTTTCATGTTATAAGAAATAATTTTCCAATGGAACAAGTACTTTTTAAGGAATTACTGACTTAAAATAATCTCATATTTTGATGAAAACGTACTTGTAAGTTGGTTTTGCCTCATTTGATTTGTACTAAGATATTTGCACTAGAAACTAAAATGTTTTTGCAGCGTCTTTGACCACAATGCAGCTTGTCAGCAGCTGAGGGAAATGAGCCATCAAGACGGACTGGTCAGCCAATCAGAGGTGGACTTTGGTGAAATGACAACAAGCAGTCAGAGGGGGGAAATATAATGTATAAACTCCCTTCATGGCATCTGAGAGACATTAGTTGTGTGAAGAGAAACATCATGAGTGACCTTAATCTGGGCTGGAAGATTTTTAAAAAACTTATTTAAATTCTTACTATGTTATTAACCTGTAACTTGCTAAGACAAATAAACCCAGGCTTAATTTAGGTTAAATTGTAAAAAAAAAAAATGAGGGCAGCTAAAGTGGGATGAAGAGCAAAAAAATCTGTCAATAAAACCTCCAAATTAAGAGGTGCATGTTGCTACGCAGCTTCAAAGATGTCTGCTGCCATCGCCGTTTTCCACGGCGCGCTCTTCCTTCCTGTCTCTGCTGCAGAACCTGTCCGGAAGTGAAGCTAAGCAGTTTGATCTTTTTTTTATTCAGAGGATTTCCTGGTGAACTGAGAGTCAGGTGCCTTTTGGATCATGTCAGCCAATCATGAGTCATTCAGTGAAAAGTGACCTCTGCCCTGTTAAACCGCCATAAAACATGAAGCGCTGCACTCTGAACTAGTGTGAGGTGTGATTGGGTTTTGTTTCTCAGGATGAAACAGAAAATACTTTTTTTTTTCTTTCAATGACTCCTGGTGTATGCAGTGGCACAGACTCAAGAATACAAAAATAAGGTTTATTTAAAAGTTTCATGATGGAAAAATAAGACAATTTCAAATGTTGATAAAATATAAAAGAAGGCTTCACCAAATTTAATTCAGTAAAACAGTAAAAAATCATCCAGTCTAGTCTGGAACATATCCCTGATTCTGCTTTAACATTTAAAAAGTGATGTTATTAGTGAACAAATTTGAACGTTTTGTGGATTTTGTCTCATCCGCTCAGGTTTCCACTACACCGCAACAAGATTAGTTTCTCAGGAGAACTGGTAACGTTTACTTAAATTGGTTGATTTCTAAATATTGATCCTTCATCCATTCCAAAACCAGTTTCAAACTGTGTTTGGGGTCAAGTGTAAGTGTAAACCGAAAATTGGTTACAATTAGAGCTGCACAATCTACTGAAACACGAGCGTCTTTGCGTTATCCATGTGTGCGGTGTTGGAGGACATTCAGCTCTTGACGTTCTGCAGTAGATGTTTGTTTTTTATGGCTAAGATGCTCACAAGGAGCGGTGGAGTCACATTGATGAAGAAAAACGAAATAAATGCCAGCAAAATGTGGGTTGTTTATGTCTCATTTCGTGACCTTGAAATATGGTGGAAGTTTAACATCATTGGTGACCAAGAAAAACAGCCGCCGCTCCAAAACAGACGCCTCTGAGAAACTGCATCCATGTGCAAAGGTTGAGCGATTCCACCAAACTGACAAGAAGTTTGTTTAAGTTAGTAAATTTGAGGCTTTCAAACCAGCTGTCCCAGTTTTACGCTGCGTTCCAGTTGTACTTGGAACTGGGAAATTCTGACTTCTCAGGTGGAAAAATCAACTGGAAAGCTCCCAGAAGTCGGGCTTCCCACTGGGAAACTGAGAGTCAGGCGCACTTTGTGTTTCAATATGGCCGCTCCTCACATCAACAATAGTAAGATGCGGTGGAGACGTTTAGTTTAAAAGACACACATGTAAGAGCACATCTAAAATCAATATTATATATATCTCTAAACAAATTAAAAGTGGAGTTTGCTTATTGAATGTAAAGCTTACACTGTAAAAACAAAATCTTAAGTATTTTTGGTTGAGTTTCTAGTACACTTCAAATAAGACAAAAATAACTTACAAAAATAATTTTTCAGAAAGATATTTGAGTTTGTTTAAGAAAATTATTTCTTAATACTGATAAAAAATACTGGTTTCACTGGCAGACTTTACTTATAACAAGACATTTTTAGCATTTTACAAGCAAAATAATCTGTTAGTGGTACAAGTACTTTTTTATTAATATCTGTTTAGCTTTGTTTCTCTTCTAGATGAAAGTATTTCTGGATCAGTGCTTGGTTTGTGTGTGTGTGTGTGTGTGTGTGTGTGTGTGCTTCCCTGTGGGGCAGACAATATTTTGTGTGATATTGTTGACTAAAAACCAAACGTCCATCCATACTAGAAAATCCAACAATTTAAATGATTCTGCAGAGATCCAGACAGAATTATGCTACGAGGCTGCAGACATTTAACCAGAGGGGAGGAGTGAAGTCAAAATGATTTACGTTTAGAGACGTTTGCTTTCCAGCCTCAAGTAAACTCTTGCTCCTTACGTAGGTTTTTCAGACCCAAAGCTTCAGTCTGATGTGATCTGAGAAAGGACTTCCTTCTAATGTTGAGGAACTTCGACAGCTGTCAGCTGCATTTCTGAACATACAGCAACATTTAGCTGAAGCTAGGATGTATTTCCTCCTTCTGTTTCAACTCTGCGGTAAGGCAAAGCAAGAACCCCTTTCACTTTTGAACATCTGATAGGGATCTGTGTGTTCTGCGTTCAGAAACACCCGAAACTGTACAGCTTCCTCCCCTCTGGGTGTGAAGACCACCCCGGTTTATTTTTAGCTTTTAGCGTGGGCTAGCCCCCGTACAGTCATGAGTCTGAAAGAGAATCTTACTCATTTCTCCTTAGATCTTTCTCAGAACTACCTGAAGGAAATGACAGGTCTTCTTGCATGTCATCGCTCTGCTGACCTAAAAATAAAGGCACGTGTGTGTGGTGTGTGTGTGTGTAAACTACAAGGTTTCAAGCACAAATGTGAGTCGTCACAAGGAAGAGGATTGTTTGGGTCTTTCGTTTCCAGTAAAATGATTTTGTCTGCAAACGTTTACTCATTTACAACTTGTACACAAAACCTTACCAAGATTTTTCTGTTTAGTTTCTAGTGAAAATATCTTAATGCACTTAAAATAAGACAAAACTAGCTTACAAGTAACCTTCAGCAAGACATAGGAGCTTGTTTTAAGTAAATATTTCCTTAATATTTATGAAAAAGTACCAGTTCTCCTGGCAGATTATCTCACTTATAACATGGGAAACATATCTTGTCAAAAGTGAACAAAAATTGTCAGTGGGATTAGTTATTTTTACCATTATTCAAGAATTATATTTTGCCTAAATGTCACTTGTAAGTCAGTTTTATCTTATTTTCAGTGTGGTGAGATGTTTGCACTATAAACTAAACTTGTTAAGATTTTATATTTCTGCATTGCAAATTATTATTATTAATGAAGCAAAAAAAGAGAGAAAAAGAATCAGACGTGAAAATGTTTCCCATTCCTTTCAAACAATTCTTGTTTGGTCCCCGCAAGGTCCTGACTTCACCTCCTCACTTCCTCCCTCCAGAGATGAACTTCCTCTTCCAGTTCTTGCTCAGCGTTGCTGGTAAGAGACATGATTATTATTATTTTTTTCTTGTTCCCTGAGTCTGAATTGTGACTCTTGTATGCTTGTCTGATTCCTGTGGCCTAGATGTGTGGACAATTACAGGAAAGCGACAGAGACAAAGAGAAGCTAAAACATAATTCTGCCTCTGCTGCAGATTGTTGCAAAAAAGGAAATGGAACATTAAGGATAAAGGAGGAAGTCGCAGAACTAATATTATCCTGGAACAGATATAGATGAGCTAAAAGAATCATTCTTTTAGACGGTCTGAATGCAGAAAGTTATTTTTGTTGATCACAGTGGAAACTGGTCGGAGAAAAATAATGTTTTTCTTCGTAAAGAGTTTCGGGAATGATTTAAAAAGATTATCAGAGAATCAAGAAATACACAGATGTACAAAACTAGAGCAGATAACAGCTCCTCGTCTTGAATATGGAAATATTTTGGGTTGATTCAGCTTCACCTGCTGCATTTTTTTGACTGAAACTAATTTTTAGTAAAAAATATTGAGCCTCTTGATTATTTTAGGAGACAAACAGCCGTTAAAAATGTAGGTTGCATGCAAGTAGCATGCGTGTGTTATCAATTTAGCATTAGCTTCAGCCATTTTTTTTGTAAATTTAGCGGTTTAGCATTAGCTTCTGTCAATTTTATAATGTGTTTAGTGGTTTAGCGTTATCTTATGCTGATTTTTAAAAATTTATTTAGCAGCTTAGAGTTAATTTAATTGGCAATTTTGGTGCAAAAATTAATTCTCCATGACAGCCATGGTGGCCATCTTGAAAACTGGAAGGTTATCAGTAAGTATATAATTTTTGTGGGTCCAATTATGTGTGATTCGACTCTAACAGTATTCATCTGTGGTAATTGCTGGCAGTTGTAGTGCAAAAATAAATCTTCTTTGGCAATATTGTTAATGACCAACCCTTATTTAAAAAAAATAAATAAATCAAGCATCTGGAAACATCTGTGCCACGTTAAGATCTTCTATCCACTGGTGTAACTGGTGAACTAGCATGGTGGTGGCAGTATGGTGCTTGGAGGTAATGCTCACTGCCATCAGGATCTTGAGTTTGATGTTGCCGTTGCACAGTTAGGAAGTCAGTGGGTGGTTAAAGGTTAGAAGGTCAAACGCGCTCCTTTCTCCTGCAGGCACTTAATGTCACAGAGATTTTACGCTGATAAAGTTCCCAACAAATGTCACTTTTATTTAGTAACCCAAATGCTACAGAGATAAGAAATCTATAAATATACAACACAGTGAAGACACACAGCAGAGAGAACTGTGTTAAAAGATGAACTGTTCAATTTTTATACGGATGAACCATTAAAATTGCACAAAAGAAAGAAATTAAACACGAAGCAAACACGGAACTGCAACATTAATGAGTCAAAATGTAACAGTAGAACAACATGAATGGCTGCCACAGCGTTTAAAACAGAAACAAGCACACTTTTGTCCTTTGATTTTATTTAAATGTGAAGTGTGTCTGACAGCGTTAGGATCAAAGAGAAGGACCTCCAGCTCCGACCTTTTGACCCTCAACGCGGACAGAGGGGCTTGCTGTTGTTCTGCCTGAATCAATTTATGAAATCTGCACGCGCTGACTCAACTTCTCCGCTTTTTAAGGCAATTAAAAGAGAAAAGACACAGCAGAAAACAACGAGGGTGAAACGTCAGTGCAAAGCTGCAAAGGTCCGAACATTAGGCCTCTGGGAACAAAACGTTTCGCTGTGGTTTGGGTTTGTGAATGCAGAGGAGCTGCAGTGTCATGCAAGTCACTCGTTGGTGCTGCAAGGTTCAGCAGGGGGGCGGAATGGCGGGATCCTCATTAACTCTGTGTGAGCGTCTGTGTGTGGTGAGGATGATGCATCTTCCTGAAGAGGAATAAATTAAGACGAGTGACGGCAGACGTGTCTTCAACCGAGCGGAATCTGCGTAAGAGCGTGAATCATCGACTAAATGAGAGCAAATGAAAATGAAGCCACTTAAATTAACTGCCCGGCCAAAAACACCACAGAAATTTTCGTTTTCTACGTTCGCCGTTTCAAGGAAGTCTCACGCTAGAGATTTTATCACTTACTTGGTTCTGCTTGCAGGCTGTGGCCCCCCTGGAGCGGGAGGGGCCCAGCAGAGAGGCCCCTCTGTCTGCTGCTTTATAAGAGACGCTGTGTTCAAACTAGGGGCTCAAAGGCCAAAATGAAAAGAAACGCGCACTTGTGTGTGTTTTTGTCTATGTGGCTTTATGCACACATTACTGTACATACATGGTGTGTCTGATGTGTTTACGCTCATCTTTTGGGGGGGTCTTAAATTAAAAGCAGGAAGTGATTTTTTTATATACATCCAGAAGCTTTAATCTGCCTACATGAGGAACCTTTTGTTCTTTCTTCCTCCTCATTACTGAAGGAAGCCTTCATTGTCCTGCTGCTTCCCTTCATCTCATGTTTTTCACTCTTTGTAGGTTTGCAGTTTTGAAGTGTGCTGCCTCAGCATTCTGCACGTGGCACCAGCTCACCTCCTTACAAGTTCAAGTCAGTTCTTACTAAAGATGTTCTGATTACTGTAGACTTAAAGCAGTCACAAATCAGGCACAAAAGTATAAAAGCCCTCTCTAACTTTTTCACTTTTTGTCATGTTTTGAGTTTTCAGAAGTAGTGTGTAATTCAGATACATGCCACCTTTACTCTGATATCCGCAAATAAAATGTCACTGTCTTTAAATGTCACCTCATTAGTAACTACAGTCCAATTTGAGTGCGTAAAACCAAGAAACACAAACATTGCAGCATCCTTGTCGCCTGTTACAGGACTTGGTTTGGATCATTTATGTGTTGAGATGACCTAGTCAAAGTCCAGACTTGACAATTTATGTTCACTGGGGCTTTCCATCCAAAGTCAAAAAGCTTGAGTTATGTGACAAACAACAATTTGAAGGTTTAAAGCATAATGTGGCTTGATGAGGGTTCTACTTGGGTGGTTGGGTGAATTTAAATGCACACCACACTTTTCAGATTGTCACAGTTTAAGAAAAACAATGCCGCCCACATATAATTTTCCTTCTCCTTCACAGTTCTGCTCTGTAACCTTAAATCCCAATAAAACACACCAAACGTTTGTGGTTTCGACTAATTCAAAGGCTATGAATACATTTCCAGGGCACTAAAGCTTCAAATTAAAGCATTTTTTGTTTTTTAACAATGTCTTTAAATACTTTAGGAGCCATGTGGGTGCTCGTATGTTTTACAACGAGCCCAATTAGCCAAATGAGGGTGTATTTGTGCTGACTAAGGTTTGCTGCTAATGCAGGGAAACCCCTCTGCAGCGCAGCGCTCACCTCTCCCTTTCTCTCTGACTCCTTTCTTCCACTCACCATTCATTGTTCTTACTGTAAAATCAAACAGTCATCACTGTCTTCTTCCTGCAGAGGAGGGGCCGGGTCCCGGCGGCCGCTGCTGAGGAAGTGCAGCGCGGGGCGGGAGGCCTTCGCCGGAGAAGGTCCCAGCAGGGAGGAGGAGCAGGAGGAGGCGGAGGGCAGCGGAGCCACAGTGGCCCTGACCCTGCTGCTGGGTCCAAGCTGGCGGTTTGGAGGCTGAAATGAAACAACACACACATTGTGTCCATGTATGCAGAGGAAACCTCAAGACCAAGAAACACATTTTTTATGCATTTTACACACATATTTATCTAATTTGTATCTGTGAATGGTAAAGTATTGTTGGACTGAATTAAGCTGAGTTGAATTGTAGATCGTGATTGTTAGAACTAAGTCTGTCGTAATAATCGAAAACAAGCTCAATAATTTCCATGTGCACGATTTATCATTCTTCTATCAAAAAGTCGTCAGTCTGGTGCTTTGGTCTCAACTGGCCCTTTTATTTTGAAGGACAATTTTATTTACAGAAACTTCAGAATTCATTTTATTTGCTGTTTCTTTGGTTTTGTTTGTTTATTTTGGATATTTAAAATGTCTTCCAGTTTCAGAGTTAAATAGTCATTAGGATTTAAAGTTTATTGATCTTTGAGAATGTGCTTTTGCATTATTACCATTATACCACTTAAAAATGGTCTCAAAACTGCAATATTATTGTTTATTGCAATAACGTCTGAGGCAATTTATCATCCAGCAAAATTTGTTATTGTGACAGAGTTAGTGATAACAACATCCGTAAGAAAAAGCCTGAATGCCGTTCTTGTGGGAACATTTTCTCCTCGTTTTCACTAGCTGCGTTCCCATTGACCATAAAATTTAGCAATTTTATGGTTTGAAAATAAATTTGCATAATAGAAACAGAGTCATTTTGAAAAAACTCAAGTTTTTTACGGTAGGATGAGGTGGATTTTTTTTTCCCGTGTCAAACTTGATTCAAAACAATGGAAATGCTTTTCACACCTATGATCAACAAGTGGATGTTACTGACACCTGACTGAGCTTAAAATATTTAGCAAACAATCCATCCATCCATCCAATTTTGGGTTAAAAATTGGGTAAAAATACAGATTTTAAAATGTAACAAAGTGTGGGAATAATTCATGTATGTCAAGACAGACTCTTGGTTCATTAGAAAAGTATTTCAAAATAGCTAATCTCCTTTGAATAAAAGTGATTTGTTTTTACATTGGTAGTTTTTTTGGAACTGAAACATTATAGTTCTCAAAATTTAAATCTTTATTTTTGCTAAGTAAATGTCTTAGTTTCAGAGTATAAAGCAAAAACAAGGTTCAGCGGATTCTAAACTAATTTAAGAAATAAAAAATAGGACAAAGACGAATAAAAACCAGAGCCCTGAACACTGTCTTGCACCGAAGCGAACTATTTGCATGTCAGCAGCTTATCGGTCATGATGAGTCACACGGCCTGCGGCGATGACACTGCGGGGCCGCCGTCGGCCTCTGCAGACAAAATCAAATAAAATGACAGCTTGATGTGTGAGTTCTCAAGCAGGAGACCGTTTGGAAAATGGTTTTAGTTTGAATAAACAATTAATGGTGTGAAAGACAGAGTAGGAGTCAAAACATGGTGATATCTACGACACCACAGGATTACCGTTGCAACAAAACCATAAGTTGGCTGTTAAAATTGTTCACCAGAAAAACGACGACAAATAAATGGGAAGTTTTTTCTAAGAAATTGTATTTTTAAATCTGAGAAGCATTAGTTGTAAGTCTGTTTTTATTTTAGGTAATCTTGCTTTTTAAATACCCTGACCACAGGCTTGCTCTGTCACTGTGCTTTATTGGCGATTATGAGTCACTCTGGAAATATTGAAATACAATAAAAGAATGATTCAATGAGAATTAGTTTGACTCAACAGGACTTTCTGTCTTAATGTTCAAGATTTAGAACCAAGCGTGACTTCTAATCCTACCTAGACACATGCATCATCGCAGCAGAACAGTTTCTAGAGTTTTAACTGTGGGGCCATTTTATACTTTCAATGCAAAACAAAAAGATTAAATACCAATGTTTTACAGTTTAGCATGTTGCCTTCATCTTAAAAAGAAAATAAGTTACATTTAAAACTTGACTGTGTTTGATTTTGGATCTCAAGTACAAGATAAATAGTGCATTGATTAATAGATTAATAAGTAAATTAATAAAATCAGTAAGTGGATTAAAAAATATGTTATATGAGTAAAAACAAACGAATAAGTAAAATAAAAAATGCATTAAATTAACTGAACCAAATAATAATAAAATACACAAAATAAATAAATCCAATAAATAAAAAATGCATTAAATGAATAATAAAAATTACTAAATAACTAAGTAAAATTAAATAAGTTAAGCAGGGAATATGAATATGTATTAACCCCCTCCCACTTAAAATTAAACAAAACCAAAAGTCCCTTTTAGGAGTTTGCATCTACTGGTTTTAGTTCAGTGGATTTAAAAATAGGTCAGCCTGTGGGGTTTATTTTGTTTTTATTTGGTGTCTGCAAACAGCTTCATCTTTATGTAACAATATATCTCAAAACATTAGGAAAATAATTTGCATTTCATTCAAATAGATTACGCTAAATGTTACTCGTTAAGTCTGACAGCATCTGAGCTCAAAGGCCAAAATTAAAGAACAAAAATAGTTTGCAGTACTTGATTACCAAACCAGAACACAAAGAAACTTTTATGTTTTACTATTTATTTAGACTTTATTTTGTCTTGTCTGTATGAACTCTGCACTGCCATCTAGTGGGTCAGTAAGGAACTAAATAAGTGAGGAGGAAGTTATCCTAAAAGAGGCTAAATATAAACTGCCCTAGTTTTATGTGTAATGGCTCTGGAACCACGGCGCCAACATTTCCATTTCCCTATTATTTCCATGAGGAGCAGCTGTTGGCCTTTACCTGCCGCTGCTGTCGGCTGACTGCGTTTCTGCTGCTTTCTGCCGCCTGCGGCTGCTCTCTGTGGGCGGCTGCCGACTGAAGCCTGAAGTACAGAGAAAGAGATGCACGATAAACCCCTTCTGTTGTCATTCCTCATCTCTTTCTCTCTCTCAGTGTACGTTTAAGATGGATTTTATCATGGCAGCAGATAAGGCGGCCGACCTGTACGGGTATCGCGGCTGTGAGAGTAGCGCTCTGCTCTGGAGGTGCTGGTACAGGTTGCTGCTCAGTAGGAGAGGGTTCAACACAAAGTCCTCATCCAGCTGAGAGAGGCAACCCTGAGACGCACAGAAAACACAAAAACCTTAGAGGAACCAGCACAAAATCCTTTTTTCCAGTAAATATTGTCCAAGACACGCATAAAATGTGCCTGTATGTATATACCGTACCATTTTAGAAACTGTGGGCTTAGTCCAAGCTAAATATTAGGTCTTATGAAGCTATAAATTAAGTAAACACTAATTCCAGTAAAATTTTATTTTATTTTGAATATTTATCAGCAAGTAAGTAAAGATGATTTATAAAGTGCCTTCAACAGCCACAAAGTGATATACAACATAAATAAACAGTTAATTTATACATGATACAATTATGAAAGGAAGAAGCATAATAAAATCATGATAAATGAAATATTTTCCTTCATCAGCTCATTATCCCTACTAGAATGAATAATATCTGTAAGTTACCTAAATTAGAGGACAAATACATATAAAGATCGAAAAGATTTACACTTTATTCACTTTTGCATGTAAGCTGCGAAAATCTTACCAGATAAATACCTACTAAAAGTATTGATAAACTGGAATGTTTTACATCCAGATTAACACTCTTTAATCTTTGAATATGTTGCTAAGAAGTGTGTGTGAAGGAGGAGTACAGATTTTTATTGACTATTTTCATGTATTTAATTAAAAATTAATCTTTTCAATAATAATAGAAATTTTTTCAGAGTTGCGGAACAAGAAGAAGGGCATCATTTTTGTCAGCTTTTGTAATCAAATCTACTAGATCAACAAATATATTTTTATCCAGCGCAACTTCCATGAAACAGATGTTATTGAACCTGTATGCTCTGCATGGCATTAGGAGAGGGGTCCTGATTTGAGACGGGCAGTGAGCAAGGCAGCAGCAGCTCTCTGGAAGCGACGGGCTTCAGGAGGAGGGAAAGAGATGGAGACGGCTGGAGGATGTAGTGGGAATATACACCTGGAACAGGTACGATAAGAGGATGTGAAGACATGACGTAATAAACTGTGTTTGTCTTTAAGACGCAGACCTGAACCTCCAGCTGGGGATTTCTTATCAGGTTCCACCCTCAGCAGCAGGAACAAGTCTTGATTCTGAAGATGGACGAAGAAAATACTGCATTAGAAATCCGATTTCAGTGTGGGAGAGAAAAACATGGAGAATTGGTGCAAAGCATCGACAGCAAATGAAGGTGATAAAATAAATCAACCATGTGCCAAATCAATTCACGCTAAGCAATTAATTATTTGTGAAATTTTAATTTTGGTAATGAAAATGCCGCAAATAGCAAAAACAAATCTGACTCCAAAATGTATTGACAAGATGACGAGGTCACAAAAGAACCTGGAGCAAAGTCTTAAGCATGAGGGGCCTCACTTCCTTTAGCTGAGCTCAAATAATCATGATTCAGAAAAATGAAAGAGACTCAGAAACAATTGCCTCTCCGTGGGAAAGTTCCCACCACAAAAACCACTGCTGACCAAAAGGAACACAATGAATAAATATGAAACAGAACCAAGATGAGTGCAGGTTTCACCAACTTAAATGTAAAACTTTCTAAGACTTTTTTGAATGAACTTTAAGACCTGTACCAAGGTTTTATATATATATATATATATATATATATATATATATATATATATATATATATATATATACTGTATTTTCCGGACTATAAGTCGCAGTTTTTTTTTTCATAGTTTGGCCTGGGGAGCGACTTATACTCTGGAGCAACTTATGTGTGAAATTATTATCACATTATTATATCACATCACATGTTATTTTCACACTAAACCGCCAGAGGGCGCTCTGAGCCTGTGTTGCTAATGTGTGTGGTAGAAGCTATGTCTGGAGTTAGCCGAGTTGTTTGCAAGCGACACCGAAGATGAAGATTTAGTGATTTGGAGCGACACGGATGGTTTGGTAAACTTGTTAGCATGTTATTTATGCTATAGTTATCTGAATAACTCTTTATATGTTATGTTAACATTCCAGGCACGTTCTCAGTTCGTTGTTTATGTGTCATGTAATGTTAGCATACCGTACAATTATTCAGCCTGTTGTTGCCTCTATTCTATTTTTATTGCCTTTCAAGATGACATGTCTGTTCTTGGTGTTGGATTTGATCAAATACGGACTATAAATACGGACTATTATATATATATATATATATATATATATATATATATATATATATATATATTATATATATATATATCTCTTTGGCCAGCTAATTATTCCTGCAGGGTATCTGATTACATAAACACCAGAGCAATAGAGGCCCAGATCTACCACACCAGACAAGACCCAAGGTATAGGTTGTGCAAGGAGGCCCCTGAGACAGTCCAGCACATAACAGGGTGCAAGATACTGGCAGGGAAAGAGTGCATGGAACGACATAACCAAGTGGCAGGCATAGTGTACAGATACATCTGTAAAGAATATGGACTGGAAGCCCCGAGATCAAAGTGGGAAACACCCCCAAAGGTGGTGGAGAATGGCCGAGCTAAGCTCCTGTGGGACTTCCAGATCCAGACAGACAAAATGGTAAGGTCGAACCAACTGGACATTGTCGTAGTGGATAAACAACAGAGGAAAGCCGTTGTGGTGGATGTAGCAATACTGAGTGACTGCAACATCAGGAAAAAGGAGCACGAGAAACTGGAGAAATACCAGGGCCTCAGGGAGGAACTGGAGAGGGCCTGGAAGGTGAAGACCACAGTGGTGCCTGTGGTCATCGGGGCCCTTGGGGCAGTCACCCCCAAACTGGAGCAGTGGCTAAAACAGATCCCAGGAACAACATCAGACATCTCAGTCCAGAAATGTGCAGTTCTAGGCACAGCAGTTCTAGGCAGAACCCTCAAGCTCCCAGGCCTCTGGTAGAGGACCCGAGCTCAGAGGATAAGAACCACCCACGGTGGGTGAGAAGGGAATTTTTTTATTTTTTTTAAATATATATCAACAGGTAAGACATGTCGGTGGATCAGACTAGTGCTTCAGCACTGTCTTTGAAGTCCACTAAACCTCTGACTTCAGAGTTTGTGTCGCTCGTGGAAGCAGCACCAACCGTTTCCTGTGGTGAGACGTTTTGCACATTAGGTGGAACAGAATTGAGCCAATGGTGAAGACAAACATTATGAAACCAACTCGTGTTAAATTTGCACTTAACTATAACAAATGGAAAAAAGGTAGCTAGTAGAGGTACATTAGCAGTTAGTTAGCGGTAGCCTCAACTTTCTTGAATGACTAACCTAACAGAAAAGTCTCGCAAGGGGAAAAAAATACAAATAGTCCTGCTATGACAAAATTAAATACCTGTGGTTAATGTATTTCAGGCCAACTTGCATTAAAAAAATATTAAAGAAATTTTAAGGCCTTAATTTTTGATGCATAAATTCAAGACTTTTAAGAGTGTACGGACACCTTGAGAACAATGACCAGATGCACAACAGCAAAAAATACCACAAAACAAAATAAAGATTTCCCAGGCCCTCGTCAAAGTCTGGACTTTCTCTGTTTGAGAATCTCTAGAGTGGCTGAATTAAAACAATTCTGCAAAGAGGATTCAGCCAGTATTGCTTTGTATGATGTAAAAGACTTTTTGTCATTTATTGCAAATGTTTGATGGTAGTTCTTGATGCCAACAGTGACACAACCAGTAATCAGGTTTAGGTGAGGACTACATTTTCACATAGCACCATGTTGGTTTAGATAGTTTTCTTTTCCTTGAATAAATCAATTAACAAGATTTAGAAGGTAGCAGATTTTTGTAATCAAACACGAGATACTGAAGCAAGCTAATGTGAAACAGGAAATAGAGAATAAAAGTTATAGATATAGCTATAGTTCAGAAAAATCCTTATCTTTTCTGAACTGCTTCAAGCCTGAAACCCAGTGACATCATCAGTGGTCTGCAGCTGTTTTATCAGGCTTTGTTTAGCTCTTTTTTATTCTTTCAGTTTCCTTCTTAGCTTTCTGGGGTTTAAGTCTTAAGACTGACTTCTCTTTTTCTGTGTAGCAGCAGCTTTGGGGCCACTGGTCAGTGAGGCGTGTCTGTAAATTTACTTTCTTAAACAATGCCTGCCTTCTTGTGTTCTTTTGTTATCAAACCCAAATGTTTTCAGAATAATGTAGAAATTAAAAAAATGACATTGCACTGCTGTTGGAACGGTGTTATATATATATTTAATTTGCTACAAAAGAAGAAAGAACAAATCATTGTGCATCTTTAACGTCGATAGATGAACTTGGCATGTTCAAACCTTAATCCCTTATCGCCTGGTGAAGCTAATTGCCTTTATAGCTGCTTCATTGTCAGTAAAGCCATGAAAACCAAAAATGTTATTTGATGCATAAGCCACTCACACGAAGGATGCCGTTATAAATGTTATGGTGCCATTCTGCATGAATTTTGGCTGATAAACTCAGTGAATAATCTCAACTCTGAGCTAGATTATGCAGTGAAAATACATATACAGTCTCATTAATGTCTTCTCCAACTGATATATCTGGATAGACAACATGATAATATTTCTAAAAGCTAATTCTTATTTTGTATTTGAAGCTTTTTGGTAACACTAGGCAACTAAGGAATGGATAGTGTTATTAAGAAATATCTCAAATTTAGGTTTAGTAAATTTAGCAATGGTAAATTCTCTACACGGATTTCAATTATATATAAAATGTTGAATAAGTAATCAATTACAGAAGTGCATGTTGTGAGACAGGGAATAAAAGTTTCTAGCACAGTGCAGTAAATAATGTTTCAGTATTTAGCTGTATTTGAAATACTGGGATGAAAACCAAGTGCTGTTCAAAATTACATGTTGAAATTCAATTTGTAAACCAATTTCATATTACAAAAGAGACAAACTTGCAGTATTTAAAACACTGTAATGATTAAAAAATCAGAGGTTATTTAAAAACATACATTTTGGATAAGTTTGAAAGTCTTGTTTGATAAATAGCAACATCAATTAGACTGAACGTCGTTTCATTCCTTAAGTGTCTAGTGGCTCAAATTAGCATCATACCTAAATTTACACTAATTCTAGGTGCAATTCAAATAAAAAAATACTTCATTAATGTTCAAACTAATAGTCTCTTAGTAATTCAACCCCTGGTTGAGAGCAACAACATTAATTTTTTTTTTGCATAGCAGGACACATTTTGCTGTCATCAGTGGGAGAATAGTGTTAGATTGTTTACACACCCGCAGTGTCTGGCAAAGTGCATGAAAAAGGCTGTTGTTGGTCTCCATCTCGTCCCACTCCAGCTGCCAGCAGGTGGTGGGCCGGATCACCAGCGGCAGCCCGTACAACACACTCTCACACACTCCACCTGCATGCAGGACCCTTCAAAACACACAGTCTCAGTTGGGATTATAAGCAGAAAAGATTGAAGGAAATATGAGGTTTTTGTTTTAGATTTTTCATATCACTAGTGGCCTTTATTCTTAGAAGTTTGATAGGAAATGGGCTGAGACAGATGAAGGGAAAACATGCAGCAAATGCCCCAGAATCAGTAATGGAACCTTGAATGGCTGCATTATTGATCAATGTCCTTTATTTGTTGATGTTTGGTGACAAGATGTTGCTAAAAATGTGATGTGAACCGTCATCTCTGCACAGGTGATGTCCTTCCCAGCGTAAAGTTTTCATTTCTTCTGAGAACTGTAGGTGAATGCTGTGACTCATTTATGTAAAACACTTTTTCCTGAACACAGACACAGGTACATGTCGTAACTGCACGTCCACAAAAAATGCAAACGCCATGCAAATCAGGATAACTGATGGAAACAGGCCTGCGTCACTCCAGACACCTCAGTTTCTACTTTTTGTTGTTAAGGCACAAAGGTGTATTTGACTTAGAAGAAGTGTGTGTGTTGTTTGCGTGTGGGCATGTGTGTGTGTGTGTGTGTGTGTTTACAGGAATCGGTGACATCATCTCTTGAATATCAATCAAGTATCTGTTGTTCGGTTCTCAGACGTAAACGTACGCAAAGCAGCAGTTTATTAAATACTCATAAATATGGGAAACAGAAGAAAATAAAAGGAAAATATTTGATTTTAAAACTAATAATTCAAATACAGTACAAATTGGTTCAGTTAGATTTTGAAGTAAAAGTTTGTTGCTTTTTTATATAAAATATTAGAGCTTTCAGATCCAATTCTTGAATCTGGATTAAATCTGAGCATAGCTAAGTCTTATTAAAAATATAAAATAATTACAAGTAATAATAACAACAATAATAATACATTTTACTTATAATGCCGTTTATATAACAAGTATGTCGTAATTGTTAGTTACACGAAGTAAAGAAAGTAAAATAGGAATGCATAAATATGCTCATGTTATTCAGCATGTGAAAGAAATCATATTATACTCTTTTTTTGTCACTTTTAAGATAAAATGAAAAGCAATTATGAATTTTTTGTAAATATTGAGAAACTCGTTTGGGAAACAGAATCTTAGAGATAAACACTTAAGTAAACTCACTTCCATTTGGGGGTCCGGAGCAGATCATAAATAAATAACTTTCACTACTTACATAACATAAAATTGCAACAACTTGATTTCATTGCATTGAGAAGCAGACAATAGTTTGTAGCCAATCAAATAAAGAAGGAATAATAAAGAAAAAAATGTTGCTGAAAACCTAAATTAAGAATGAAATTGGGAATTAATTCCACTTCACAATTATACACACAATTATATTGATCCATCACATAAAATCTAACTAAAAAGCACCGAATTTAGTGGCTATAATGTGACGAAATGTGAAAAATTACAAGAATTACTTTCTCAAGGCCATGTGTTTCATTTTGTGTTTACTTCCAGTAGAATCTATTATCTATAAATAAAAACTTCACAAAAACATCTCATGGTTTTCAGTCTCGGCTGTTAACTCATTCTTGTGTTCTCCCACTTCCTGAAGTAGGAGAACGTGAACAAAAGGATGTAAAGCGCATGGAGGGCATAAACAAGTCAGTCCATAAAATTTCTGTGAAGTTTTTCCACTCGGTTTCACTCGTTCTGAGACGCTTCAAACATCAGAGCAGAACAAAGCGTCCTCTAACATGCTGAGAGAGTTTCATCTAAGAAATATTCCACTGCTCCATACAGTCAGAAAGAAGGCATTTATAGAGATTTTACTGGAGCGAGGTTTCATCACACGGACGGCAAAGGGCTCTTGTGTTTCTTCTCTTCCCCTGTTTCATCAAGCCAGACACAAAATTAGGAAGAGGGGAGATGGCAGAAACAGGAGGAAAGAGGACATTCGTTTGTGTTTTTGAGGAGATGAAATTAAAAAGAAGCAGCCACAGAAAATAAAATATATTTCCAGTGTTTGTACACTTTTCCTACAGTAAAATTGAAGCACTTTCCAAGCATTTTCAAACTTTTCCAGCCCCACACTTTGAAGATAAACCAATACAAATTAACTATAAAATACAGTTTACATTTACTATTATATGACATAATTTATTGCTATTATTAACTAATAAGATAGAGACAAGGTAAACTAAAATGTAGCAAAATTTTATGCTTTGAAATTTTAATAATGTGCAAGAAAGTTAACCTTTATTTCAATTATGCAAGTCAATGAGCCATTAAGTCAAAAAATCATGCTAATGTAAATGACCTTCCTGCTCAAATTAAATGTTAAAACACCATATTCAAAGAAAGTTACTTTCTAAGTTTTCTGAGATTTAGCAAATAGAAATAATTTTGATAATTATAACTCGCCCAATACAAGAGAAGTTTGGCCTGATTTAAAAAAATATCTGTTTTTATGAGGCGTTTGAAAGTTTTTGGTTTCAAATGTAAATAACATTTCCCAGTTTAAGTTTTTAAACAAGTATTAGATTGCACCTCATTACAAAACTGTGCAGTGTGAATATTAAGCACTTTCCAAAATTCAAACACTTTCAAGGATTTCAAGCACCAATATGAACTCTGCATTGCAGATCCTGAGGCTCAGAGTTTGTTGTTTTTCCCGCCTTCACTTACTTGATCACTCTCAGCCTCTGAGGAGTCGGGCTTTGATTTCCGGGGCCTTTGACCGCCGGCAGGAAGTCTCGAACGCTCTCTGTCTTAACACCCAGGCTGGGGGTCAAGGGGATGAGGGCGGGGCTTATCAGACGCTCCAGCATGTCGCACTTCACACAAACTACACAGGTGGGACAGAACATTTCACTGAGTATGTTTAACTTTTGAGTTTGTGCGGTTCTGAGTGCTGGTTGTTGAGTCGGACCTGGAAGCGGGTTGTCAGCCGGGCTGGGAAGCAGCAGGTGGAGGTGCTCCCTCTCTCCCCCCTGCTCCTGAAGCCACGCCTTTAACACCGTCTCCATGGCGAAAATGCTGTTCTCCACCTGCTGCAGGTCCACCTCTGTCCCCAACATCAGTGAGTCTGCAGAGACACAAACACACAGAAATCATATCAAATCAATCAAATCAGAATGTTTGATATGCTGCAAGACACAGTTCTGTGCAAAAGTTTAAATCCAAATCTGTCTTATTTTACTGAGGTTTAAAAGACTTTTTCTAAAGTTGTATAAACGTCAGTAATTCTCAAGACCTTCTGGCGATATTTAGGAATTTATCTTTGGAGTTTTGTTGCTTTTTCACTTATTTTTACTATTTTTGCTTTGTTGACAGTTATGGACACAACATTGGTCAGTTTGGGACATTTTTTGTTCCTCAATGATTAATATGTCAAAGTGACAAAACAAACAAACATGACATTCCTATTGTAATGCTTTTTTATTGATAGTTTGGAGACCACCAAATGAAACCTACGTCTATGACTACAGGTGTATTTCAGTAAATTTAAACATCATCAAAAAGTTCACTTATTCCGGTAATTAAATTCGAAAGTCAAAATCACACACTGAGTGTTTACTTCCCCTAATTCTGATTTACAGATGATAAAAAATGAAATTGACACCCATCTCATGGATGGTAACGCACAAAAGATCATTACTACAGAATTTCAAGTGATGTTTACTAGCGGTTTAATGGAAAATTGTGTGGAGGGAAAACATTAGGCAGAAAAAAAAGCAAACATAATTGAAGTTTATTTCGTCCACAGTCGGATGCTTTATGGAGCAATCCAGACATTTTATTTATGTTAGAGTACAGCTACTTAATAATTATATAACCCAAGTAAAAATAAAAAGTATGGTAAAGTAGAAATAATTTTTTTCCCCAAAAACTTAATTAAATGTAACCATTATTACACACCTCCAGTTTTATGCAATAATCAAATTTACAGAGAAACTGAATAATCTGCAGGTTTCATAAATAAATGTTTGAAATTTAACCATTTACGCGTACAGAATATATATTGACCATTGCTAGCTACATAGTTTTTCAATATGTACAAAATATTTCAAAAGCTTAAGACAAAAGCTTTCTAAAGGTTGTATTGATAATCTATGCATCTGTGTCTGAAGTCCTTCCCTGAAGCTGGCAGAGATAACAAACAGCAGCTAAGAAGGGACAAAAATACAGATAAGAAAGAAGTTAGTGCTTTGTCTATCAAAAAGTGTTGCTTAGGGAAATTGTTGTATATGGCCAGTAGATGGCGGCATTATTCAACATACTTAAACAACATTTGAGACCCTTACCAACCCAAATAATCTTCTGGAGTGTAACTTCAGGGCTTCAGAGTCACTTGATGTAACTTTTAAACATGCCTGGTGTGCAGAGATTTCATTAATTTCTGATGTTTTCTATGTAACATGATTTATTGGAATGTATTTTATCCAGTTGTTTGTGCTTATCTGCTACTTCAAAGGACAAACTGGCCACTTTTTCTTCTTCTAACCATAACTTTTCCGCTTTCATCCCCAGCGTCCATTTATTATCGCAGGCTTGACAGAAACCTTATAAACTCGGCTCGTCCATCCTCCCCTTTTTTCCTGCTGCTTAATAGTTAATGAGCCATCAGCGGATAACTAATGGGGCAAGAGGGAGAGCAGAGGATCAGGAGGTCGACAGAAGGGAGGATAAGTTGGACGCAGAGCAGGGGAAAATAAATGAAAATATCCCCACTCTCCATGTCTGGATGAAATTAAGTGAAGCTAAATTCCTTTAGTAGACTGAACTATCTATCTGATCCATCATGTGCTGTTAGCTTTTTGGATTGGCTGCCAACATTTGCAGAAGTCCTTCATCTCTGCGCTTCATCTGAGGGGAAGATTTGTGTTTGCTCGTTGTCCTCTGATTGGTCCCTGTGAGAATCAGAGAGGTTAAAGGAAGATTTAAACTTTGCTAATAAGTAATGAATTGCACGTCAACTTCAATGAGTCAAAAAGTTGTCTTCGGATTAAAAAAACGTCCCTTAATTCCTGCCAACTTTTGGTCGTCAGTATAGTAAGACAGCTGCGTAAGAATCAGAATAAGACTTAATTCTAAGAAATAATTTTAAAGTTAAAAAACATGATAATTAAACACTAATCTTGTCCCCTAGAAGTTGTTATTTGGAAAAGAATACAACTTAAAATTGCTTTCCTTATGTCACAATAAAAACAGATTTTTACAATATATATATACACAACATGTTTTATAATGTAAATATACATCTTGTCTCTGGTTCTGTGATTTCCTGCCAGATCTTTTCGTTGCCCCTCCTGTTCCTCGGTTCATGCTCCATGCCTCGTCCACTGTTTTCTTATTTATTCATTAAAAAGTGCAGACAAAAAGACCAAGTTCCTGTCTGCGCTTTGGCCTGCTTCAGCACACAACAGTTCAATCAATCAATAAAAAACATAAGGAGTATGGCTCTGGTCTGGTTGTCCTCACAAACTGACTGACTGGGGAAGAAGATTGCACATAGCAGACGATAAAAACCATTAAACTGAACGACACACTGAAGCTATAGGTTTGTCTGCTAAATCTTAGGAAGTTAGGAACTCGTTTTGACTGGACAATGTCTTTTGAAATTACTAGAGCAAAACTTGAGTCATAGTTTTCATTTTTATTGGATAAACTATAGTAATTTCCTTTTTATTTGTCCTCCAGGGAGATTGACTGCCTCCCAGCAGTCCAGATTGCTGCTGTTCAGCTTTTAACCCACAATAGATATTACATACATTAGCTTTAGCTTTGCTTCAGGGGTTATCAGTTCATTTTAAAGCTCTTTTTAAAATCCAGGTTCTTACGTTAGAGCTGTTTGCAGTCAATTCCTCTTTTGATTTCGGATCTGACCGTAACCCCCATCCTTACAGTCTGTTACTCGATCCCCCAACACACTTTTTGAGGAGAAAGGATCTATAACTTCTGATAATTCTTTTAAAAAGCAGCAGGAGGCGTTTTGATTTAGGCAAGCTTTTCATTAAAGGTCGTTAAAGGTGTTTAGTAGACCAGAAGGTCTGTGGTCCAATGAGAAAAAAGCCATCACATAAGATGCTGTTGTTTTTTTTTTAAACTCTGATTATTGTCACAAATACATCGTCTCAACTGTGAGGAATAATGTTGGCAGCATCATGCTGTGGGGATGCAGCAGCAGGCTCTGGAACCCCAACATACACATACAGCAACACTTGAAGACAACAAAGAGAATATTCTGGAATGGCCTAGTCAAAGCCCAGATCTCAATCCAATATACAGATTGTGTATTCGAATAAAAAATACTTTATACATACCAAAGGGGAATTAAACATTGTCATAAGTCATATCATGAAACAATTTTCAAAAAGTTATCGTCACAACAGTTCGAAAGCAAAAACGTAATCGTTCCATCTGCACAGCATCCAAGAGGGAATAATTGCACAAAACACTCACAAAAAGCCAACAAAAAGAACAAATCAGAACTAGCATAAGATAAATATTCCAAAGGAGATATTTATTTATCTTTTAATTACACAAATTAATTTTTGTGTACTAAACTTACACTATAAAACATGGTTTAATTTCTGACAGCAATAAAGCAGTGAAACATTTAGCATGAAGAAAGAGAAACTTTATGTTTTCTTCTTGGGAGAGGGATATAGACCAGAAAAAAAGAAAGTTAGAGGAAATTAATTACCACTCTCTACGATAATGTCACTAAAGTTGGAAAGAAGGATAGTAGCGAGAAGGAGCCATCGGAGCTGGAATAAACACGCTGCGAAAAACCAGGAGGATAAGACGAGATAGAGGGAAGACGGATGGGTGAGCTGGGTGATGGATGACAGACCGCACCGTCAGCGATGTTCGTAATTAGACCACCGAGTCTGCTTGTGTTTACGAGCGTCTGAGGGTGTGCTACAGAGGGAGAGTAAATGGGAGGGAAAAAAGATGTTTTATATCTCCCAGTTGTTTAAATAGTGAAAAGTGGTGCTTTAAAGAGGGAGAGCAGTCAATCCTCACAAGTGTGTTCGGCAGAGAGCAATAAAGCAGTAAGGTTATACGTTTCACTTCTGAGAATTTATCTGTTTAATCCTCCTATGGATATCTTCTTCCCAATCTCTGCTCGGTTGGTTAATAGTGTATATTTAAGTCAGGTAAAATTGAAAAACAACAGAAATCAATTACATCCAGCAGCCTTCCTAAACCGCTCTCCCCACATTCTCAGTGTTTTGTCCCCCCTTTTTGCTCTGATTAGAGATGAAACATTCATTAAATCAAGAGCCGGAGCAAGTGACCTAACCCTGATCTACAAGTCTAATGGTGTTTCTGAATCTCATTAGGTTTTCCTCCATGTGTTAGCGTGTGTAAACCCTGCTATGCATGTTAAGGCTAGCATGTCGGGCTGGTATCTCATTAGAGGTAGAAATGTGGCCGCATGTGTAACAAGCCTCCTGTACGCAATCATGTTTTTCTAAATTGCTGCATTTAAAGTGTGATTAAACAATAATTATTCAAACATTAATGCAGGAACAGACGTGTTCAGATGCATTTACATTTCTTTTTTACATGCAAATGACATTTCAAATACGGAAAACTAACAAGCGGGGTTGCGTGTGGCAGAATGGTAGGGCCTCTGTGATGGAGGCTATTAGTCGTCAATGCAGCTGTTCAGGGTTGGACTTCTGACCTCAGGACCTTTGTTGCATGTCTTCCCCCATTTCATTTCTGCCACTTTTCTGTCCAAAATCCTGCTAATAAAGACTGATAGTGCCACTAAATCAATACCAAAGCTGTTAGCGAGCACTAATTCAGTTCAATTTAAAAGTACTTTATTTATCCCAAAGGGAAATTAAAAGCAACTCATTTCATCGAAGTATCTTCAAAGAGTTGTTGTGGAGGATGATGTTCCAGTAGCAGACAGTCTTGCAACAAATCTAAAAAGGATTCTGACTGAAAACTGTTGCTGCATCACAGAGTCATGGCTGTCACAACATGTTAAGAGCTAAATTAATGTGCTGAAAATGTTAATGACAAAAATCCCAATGATGCTGGAGTAACAGAAAATGGCAAGTGTTTGCTTTAACATCAGAGTAATTACTCATAAATGTCTGTATTTTGAATTTTTATTTCATTATTTTAAACACTTCATGTTTACACTATTGCTAACGTCTGGAGTGGTTGGAATAATAGTACTTTCTAAATGTCATCCGAAAAAAGTATCCTAACCTACATGTTAAACAATTAAATTGTTTCTGTTAAATGTATTGATTTTAATTTGTACCTTTCTGTTCTTTTATTTTGTTGTTAGTTCCCTTTGGTTATTTTGTGCATCAATACTTCTGTTTGCTTGTCTTTAATGTTTGTTTTTTATACAATAATTTGTGCTACAAAAAATTTCATCTGGTCTGAGGCTGTTTAATAAATATTTAAACATGTCGGGTTACCAGAGTGTGGTCAAGTTGTAAGCAGAAATGTAAAACAAAAAATAAAATCACCCATTTACGCATCATCCACCATCACGTTTAAGTCCTACTGTTAAATTTTTTCATTTTTATGTTTCCAGCAGCAGTAGAAAGCTGATCGAAGCAGTAAACTCATTCAGACAATCTCTATTTATGCTGCCTGCTCAGCAGCAAATTGCAGATAAAGTTAAAAGAGTTGGCTGGTGAACAAATTAAATATTTAGATGTTAATAGTCTCAGATTATTCCAATGTGATATATTTTGCGGAGTGTTTTTTCTAGAAGCACGTACAGGTGAAATGCATTTGCCTCTGACCACCCACAACTCTAAAAGCCCAATATATACACATTTCCAGCTGTATTTGTTTTGCCCATTATCCATGAGGCTTTTACTTTTGCTTGTGAAATGGAGGATAATCAGATTATTCGCTTTATATAAGAGGTAGTGTTCTTCCTCTCAGCTCACACTCTCCTTGAAGAGCACACAGTAATGCCTTCTTTTATCTGTGAATTAGGACAAGTGCTTCATCCTCATGACCATTAGCCGTTTTAACATTAGCTTCTTTGTCTTTAGTAATAATGCTAATGCTGTACAAGAAGAGGAAGCTTGTGTTCACTCAGAGATAAGTACTGGTGATAAGGATAATGGACTGTGTTCGGGATAATGATGGGAATCCTGGTGAAAGCTTCTCGCAAACTTTAGCAAATTCTTTGTTTGGGTAATTAAAGGTTCAAGGCTGCTTTAAGGTGTTAGGTTAGATAACAAAATCCCAAGGTTTGAACATCTTTCCAACCACTGTTCAATCCATCATCTGAAATGGAGACGCTGCAACAAAACTGCAAGACAGGACAAGTATTAGCTGTGCACTCCACACATTTAATAGAAAAGTGGAAAGAAGACAGCCATTGCTGAAAGAAAGCCACAAGACGTACAGTTTGCTTCACAAGAACACTCTGAAAGAAAGTGTTCTGGTTAGACGAAACCAAAATGTGGCCAATGTACAAAATGCCACATGGTGTGCAACTAAAACTACCCGTAAACACAACACCCACATCTCGAAACATGGTGAAAGTGGGAATGCTTTTCTCCAGCAAGAACATGGAAGCTGGTTGGAGTTGAAGGAAGATGAATTTACTTAGCATATTTAGCAGGGAGAAAACCTGCTAGAGGCTGCAGAAGACTTGTGATTGGGCAAAGAGGCTCACCTTCCATCAAAACTACCCCAAACATACAGTAAGGGTTGGATCAGAACAAAATTATATTAATGTCATAGAATGTCCAAGATTTAAGATTTTGCAAAATGTAGTTCTACAAAGCATTTCCATCAACGTTTTTTGAAGCATCACATTGGAAAAGTTTCCAAAATTCGAAATAAGTTCCTCAATTTCACAAAAGCATTTTTATATCAGCTTGAGGTGGTGTGTCTTACGAGAGGTACAAAACTCTGAACATCTTCAAAGTTCAAGCCTCCAGCTTAGAGGGGATCCCTCCACACTTTTTTAAACTAGTTTGCGACCTCTACATCTTATTACGTCAACATCTTACGAAATTCGCGTAGGTTGGTTGATTTGTTCCAAACCAGTGGATGGAAATACGCATAACTGGCATTTTCTTTTCTACAATATTTTAAAAGTTTGCTCAAAATTTGCAAGGCAATTGGATGGAAATTTATCTATTGATTTGCAGGGATTTAATAAAAATGCACGGCACACCTTTGAAGTCAATGACAGTGATGCAATCTGCTGGGGGTTTTTTGACAGAAACTACTTTGAATGGCTAGTTGAGCATACTGTAATGAGAGACATTATAGTGAATCGTTTCTGTATAAATAAACCGAATTGAATTTAATTAAAATTCAGGGTTTTAATCTCATAAACGTTGAAAACCATGCATCATTTTCGTTTGATGGCACTATTATGTTTTTAGTCTGTGATATGAAATCCCAATAAAATCGACTGAAATTTATGGAACGTTTAGGTGTATTAATACTGTGGGAAATTAAAATCATGGCTCTAGGTAATATATACCACTCAACAGTATATTTTGTGAAGATTTTATTCCTAAAAGGACTTGTGATCCTTGCAGTATTTTGCATTCTTGTGCCTGTACGTTGACTTTATTCGACACTGAGGTCAAACCTCTAATCGGTGCAAACTTCAAAATGTGCTTTAACATAAAAGATGTGCTGTCTGTGGAATTTCCCGCTGACATCAACATTTCCCCCCCACAATGACACTGACAGCATCCACTGTGTCCTCGCTTGTCAGCATGTCTGTGTAAATATTAATGATGAATGGCGCATTGATGCCGTTTGAGATGATGACAAATAGGACATTGATCATCTGGTCTGAAACAAGGGCCCTCGCCACACCAGCGGCTGTGTGACCTAATTGCTTCAGAGTTACTTCTGTTAAAAGTGATGCGGTCGCAGTGAGCATTAATACAGACAGACGGCTGAAAAGGACGTGAAGATGAGGGAAGAAAAAGCTCTTTCATCTGGCTGTCAAAGGAGAGGCAGAACAAGATATCATTCAGAGAGAGTTGAACAAGGGGACCTACTTACAAATAATGCAAAGCTTTATCTGATTACTTAAAGGTAGCATAATGCTCCAAGAGGTTTGATTTTTATTTATTTTCTGAACAAATCTCTGCAAGGTTTATAAGCCGTTTCTGGGATCTCTCCTATGTTACATTCAAATCCTTCCAAAAATTGCATTTTGTTTAGCTTTGAAAATGTAAATTTAGGTTTAAAAAGATCTTTTAATTTTGCAAGCATGTATTTTTCCAGCTGGAAGTGGGTGGTGTAGCCAAGTCCTGAATTGAAATTAATAATCTGTGGAGGGGCTCAAGATTATGGTGAGCTCATTATCAAAAATAAACCATCAAATTACCAGTGGAAACACGTAAAAAGCTGCTTAGCAAACGTAAGAGGAATATCGTCGCAATGCACTTCTCAAAATTTAGTCTTGTAGAAGCAGTTTGTCAGATGGCCTTAAAGTAATATTGCGTCTTTTTTAATTGAGTAGATGGTGGTTCTTTCAACAAGCAATATTGTATATGCAGCTCTGGTATAAACTTAAGAGTCCACTGCACTGAACATCATAGAAAACCTGCTAGTTATTCCACCAAATATTGATTTCTGAAATCTTCTTGAGTTCAAACATTAGTGTTGTTGTTTCTAAATTAATATGAACTTGTTTTCTTTACATTATTTGAGATCTGAAAGTACTGCATTTGGTTTTGTATTTTTGGTTATTGACCATTTCTCATTTTCTGCAAATACAAAGTTTTTGCTTTGAATTTTGGGGACATGTTATCAGTAGTTCATAGAATAAAAGAACAATGTTCAATTTACTTAAACATTTACTTATAATGAGTAAAATCAGAGAAACTGATCATTTTAAGTGGTCTTTCCAGGGCTGCATATACATATATTTATTTAGTTTTTGATGCTTTAATGGTGATAATGAATAATTGTGAGAACTACAACACAGAAACACATAGCAAATTTGTTCTGAATATTGAAAATGTTTTATTATCGTACTGAATCCTGTTTCTCTCTCAAAGCTAGAAGAAAATTGGCATCAGCAACATTCTTACCGCTCCTGGATTATAGAGACGTTTTACATATGAATACTTTCGGACATGATTTCTAAGTTACTTTTTTGCTCTTAAAGCAAAGTGTAAAATGAAATGGTGAGGTGAACTAGTTTAGCTTAGTTCAAACACAATCTGGGAAAAAATGAATTTCAGGGCAGAAAAGGACACAGAGACTAAGTGAGGACAGCAGCTGTCTGCCTTCTTTGAAGCACTTGGAAAAAGAAGATAGAAGTATGCTTGATATCAGAAAGCCACATGAAAGAGGAGTGAGTTACACAGAGGGATCAGAGAGCGGTGAAAATTACAGAAAATATCAGCCACACAGAGGCATGAAAAGTATTTTAATTTAACAGAGGAAATTAATCAATTCTGTTTTAATAAAACCCCTATGTCTACAAACTCTACCTAGAAGAATCAACAAAAGATCACTGTGGATTGTATGTTAGTATTTGAGATGTTGATGTAAATAAAACAAGGGGCTCAGCACAACTAAAAGAGAAGTTAAACAGAAAGATTTGGACAAAGTGAGTTTCAATAATAATCCTGAAGAAAATGGAGGAATAAAAAAAATCAGAGTGAAGTGGGACTGCGCAGATGGACTGGCTCTCATGCTATCAATGTGTAAAGGATCTTAAAAGCGACCAATTCTGCTTCCTTGAACATGTTAAAATATAACTTTGGGGCGATACCAGACATGTTCATTACATTTATTGCACAAAATTGTTTCTAGATAATGAAATCTTTAGAAATATGGTTTAGGCTCCTTTCAGAATGAGCTGTTCTATGGCATTTTGTCACTTTGATCCAAATGATCTGCTGCTGGCCACACCCCCAACTCAACGTTTACACTCCCATGTAAAAATGGCTGTAAACAGATGCTTTATACAACTGTACACCTTTGCAACGAAAAAACAGAAGTGGAGCCTCCTGCACAATCAACAAGAATGCAGCAAAAGATGACAAAAAAGATTTTTCAATTTTCCTTCAGTTTTCCAAAACAATAAACCTCATGATACTTCAGAGTTTTACATTTTTTTTGACATTTTGCCCCATAAATCTTAAAACCAAAATACTATTTACGTGAGCCTGAAGCAGACAGGCTCACGTAAATAGAGAATAGTAGACAGACACTAAAGCTACACCTTCTGGATGTGTTATAGCTGTCAGTCTGTGAGAAACATTTTAGTTTCTCTCTATACCAACCATTTGTCCCATCCCCAGTGTAAAGCAGGAACCAAATCGAAGCTGTTTCCTTTGCCAGCTGAACTACGATTGACACCTCACCATGTGTCACACAGCCTCTCTCTCATCTCCTTTGCTATATTCTAGATCTCTAATGTATATTTTCTTGTGTGCCAAGCAGAAAATTTAAAAGACAAAACAGACTGACAGACAGCTGAGGCGTTGACACAGGTGAGAAGAGGACATGTGGATGTTCGTGATGACGCAGAGCAGCCAGCCAGTTTCAGTGACAGGCTGAAATCTGGTGCAAACAGAGACGCTGCTCTCCATCTGTGTGACCACCTGCTGTTCTGTTAATACAGAGGTGTGAACAGCCTAACCTCGGCACTGACCGAATGTGCACGAAACACATAATTTAATTACTGTTAGTCAGAAAAAAACCCTCGTTCTCCCGGATTTCTAGCCAAGCATACAGTAAATTTGCGTGTGTGTGTGTGTATAAGCAGGTCTGGGTAGGGATTTGTCTCTGTGCAACCGCACACTGATAGTGATAGAAAATTAACCAAATGAGAGTGAGAAGACAATCCGAGGTAAATGTCTGCCGGTGTGTGGCTGCAACAGCAGATGAAAGGGAAGCGGCTGGTTGAAAAGTGGAATTCTGATTTAACACGGAGCTGGAAAAAAGAACGCCGTTAATCAGCACCTCCCAGGATGAGGATTCACTCAAGATGAAATAAAAAAGGTTCAAGTTTAGGAGCGAATTCAGCAAAGTCCCTTAAAGCTGTTGGGACGCAGTAACCGTGACAACTCATGATGACGCAAGTAACGATGTAAATATTTATTCATCAAATAGTCGGAACAAGCGTTAACCGACAGCAAAGTTGACAAGTGAAAAGCGCTTTTGATGGTGCAAGTGGATTTCCTATTAAAAAGGACTAAAAACGCAACAGTAGTTCTCTCAATGCTTCATGATGACACATGCCAAAGGACTTGTAGCTCAGTGGAGGAGTACAAGCTTTGCATGTATGTCCTGCTTTAATCCCGAGCATCTACTGTCACCAAAAGTTTCACTTAATTCCTATGGATATTTAATGGAGCCTAAAAACTCCGCACATCCATATTTAATAGATGTCAAAAATGGTCAAAGAAAATCCCAAACAATTTAGAAATTTTAAAACATGACAACAAACACATGGTAGGTGATACTGTTTCAGTGCTCCTTCCTTTAAAGCGTTATGATATGGCAACATTGCAACGTTTAACACACACCAGAATACCAGTATTTTTTCAGTTAAGTTTAAAGGATAGAAGAACATTTTCCACACTTTGTTAGATGCACTCGCAGTTGGGCTGCAGTTCCTACTAAAAACATCTTGTATTACCTTGTGCTGTGTAGGTTATAAATGTTATTATTATATATGTATAGGTTGTTTATTGCTGTGGTTTCTTGGTTTTGTTTTTTCTCTTTTTGCAGGTTTAAAGGCAGACTGATAGGATATTCTATTTTCTCAAGTTTCCAGCAGAACCTTGGCATGAAAAGAGTGAAGTGTGAAATGTGTTGCATGTGGGATATAAAATGCTAATTTAGCTTCAACTGCCCTGAAGCAGCAGAGAGGTTCACCCCCGACCATCTTTGGTTTGTAGGGTGAACAGCAGACCTTGACTCAGGTTATTGTCATGAAGTGGGTGGTTTTCCTCAATCTGGTAAGAAATTGAGTGGCAGACATTGGCAAATCAGATAAAAAGTTTCCAGGGCACCAAGAGAAGCTCAACTTTCTTGAAATTAGCGGATAGTCTTGTTAGGGCACCTCTTCAATGTTGAAGGGGCTGCCTGGCAGACAGTGTGGTGGTCCCAATATCAAAACATGGGACCAAAGCTGCTTAAAGCCTCTTAAATCGTTTTGACCACGTGATAATTTCATCAGTAATTAATGCAAAACATGAAGAGTAAATGAAGAGAAGAGGATAACGAGCAAGACCTAATTCAGGCAAACTGTAGCTGAAAAGATTTTCACAAACAACTAAAGTGAAGAATTATCTCATCCAAATGAATTTAGAAAAACTGATAATATACTATTTATCTAACTCAGCACAAAGAATGGCTGATCATCTAACAAAAATATAATCCTTTTGAGGTTCACTAAAGAGAAGACGTGGTTCAGATGAACCATCTTGACCTGCTGAGTTATGTTCTGGTTTGGTACTTCCAACAGGGGATGTAGCTCAGTGGTAGAGCGCATGCTTTGCATGTATGAGGTCCTGGGTTCAATCCCCAGCATCTCCAAATTTTTAACTTATAAAAACTCACATACTTTGAAATATGCAGCTCTGGGGGAAAAAAAAAGAGACCACGTAAAATAATATCTACAGTTTCTCTGATTTTACTCAAACATATACCTTATGTTTGAGTAAAATAACATATACCTTATGTTTGAGTAAAATGAACATTGTGTTGTCCTGGAATGAAGATTTGCTGAGAATTAGGATCAAACTGGATTCTTTAGAGTTGGATATAACTGATTGTGTCTGTTAGTCTTCCAAAGTGCCAGGAGATAACACTCGTCAGTTCATTAAAATCGTATTGAATAGTCCACAGTAGCCCATTCACACATCAGCACTTGACATTCATGAGCTGACAAACTAAAGTCTATCATGGATATTTGCATCCACGTATTTGACTCCTTCAGATAATGTCCGAATAATGTCAGACAGGGTGCAAATTATGCTGTGACAATCAATGGGGGGTGGGTAGAAGAAGGATACACTTATCTAAAAAAATGTGGAAGTCAATCTTCCTAAGACAGGTCTGTATCTCAGTAAACTGAAGTATTATAAACAAAATAATCTTTTGGTCGTTATGTTATCTAAATTCAACAAATAATAAGTCTTCAGAAATTAGATTTATATTAGCTTTTCTTGGCCAATCTGCTTTGTTTTAACAAGCAATTGAACAAGTATGCCAAGAAAAATGGCGTGTGACATACTTTTCTAATATTTATGAAACAACCAATTAATAACTTGTCGCTTGTAATTTATTTTAAACATCAAGGACAACGAGTCAATGCTTTCCAGTTTCAGACTAACAAAGTGACTTTGGGTTAACAGGAGTTTAATTTGAAATAAAGTCTACCACCAGATAATAAAATGAAGCGCAATAAATCTAGGTTAAAACATCATAAATCTGTGGTAATACAAGACAGATAAAACAGATGAAAAAATAGAGGAAATTAGATATTTTTATTACAAAATAAAAGAGAGTACGGGGAGACATAACGGCAGAGAAATATCCTGAAAAGACCCGCAAAACAGGAGGATGTGGAGGAGAAAGTAATTAGACAGCTGGAGAGGAGAGAGGGAATCTGCGCACGCTGTGAAGTGGGGTTTGATTGAAGAAAAAGTGAAAATCATGAGAGAAAATTGCATTGGCTCAGACCACACACTCATACGGCACTTTGACATCTCAGCACAGAGAGACAGAGAGGGGAAAATGTGCAAAAAGAGATAGTCACGAGTCATGTATGGAGGACACACATATGAGATACGTGTAACGCGACAAAAAATATGCTGTGAGTCAGTGCTGTGGCTTGAGAGGAGTGAAAATGAGAGGAAAAGGATGACAGAGGGAGATGGAAAGGAAGGAGAGAGGATTAGAGGCGATATAATGTGCTAACAATCCGCTTCTATGGAGGGACACATCCAGGAATCGCCTAAAGAGTGCCAGCTTAAAATTTATCCAGGATGTGACTGCTTCTGCTGAACGCTAAGAGGGGTTAGGCAAAGCTTTCAAAGAAACACTATAAGTCCCCATGTTAATTGCTATAATAAAGTAGACACATTAGTGATTACCACAGCTTTCATAAAAGGTTTTTTTTAACCTTAATTTTAAATACAGTGCCAAATTCCTTAGGATTAGCAAACCACACAAACCGCAGACATAAATTACAAATTTTCTTTGGTAAAACGTCAGGATGAAACAGGACTCTGAATTTCATGGTAATTTCTTAATCATTTCCCCTAAGTTTATGAAGTTTAATTGAGAGAAATATGGTGAGAAAATGAAACTAAGTAAAATCTGTTTATAAAAACGACTGAATGTCTTTATGAAATAATTAAAACAAAAGAAATGTTACTTTTTTGAAGTCAGTAAAAGGCCACCTCAGTTGTGATCGTGGTATAGAAATTCTAGTTTTGTATATTTTGACACTAATAGGTTGGTTTAAGTAATACCACGTAGCAGTTGAACATCCTTGTGGGATGTTACAGAAAATGCCAACATGCTGATCACACTTCAAGGTGTGAATGATGGGGAACTCTCTGAGAAAAAGAATAAAGACTGCAGTGTTGTGTGTATGTGAAACCAGGGGAAATCTCTATGACTAGAAACCTTTATTTCATGGTGAATGTGTTAACTTTCCAACCTGTTACAAAAGATTGTGCAGTTCTGTTGATATGTGAACAAGTCTAGACCAGAAGAGCTATAAAGTGTTGCTCCTTGTTTGTCTTGCATATTCACATCTGTTTTCACATTTCGTCACATTGGAAAAATAAGCTTTAATTTATGTTATTGGGATTTTATGGGATTTATAAGGAAGTGAAAGGGAAATGATACATGGGGTGACTATTCAAAATCTAAAAAATGTGGTTCTGCAATTGTATTTAACTCCAAATACTCTGAACAAAACCCAGTTTTCTTTTAAATCATAATTGCCATAATTCATCTGTCAGAACAAAAACACTTTGTAATTAATCAAATTACGGGTTTACAGAAATTAAACATGTTTAAGAAATAGACTACTGGATGGCTAAACACAAAAATATTCAGAAATTGTCAAATATCTTTAAAAAAAAACAACTTAACAAAATAGTAATCTAGTGCAAGCAGGCAGATTGAAAATAAAGGGTAAACAGTATAACAATATTCTCACTTTCTTCTTTTACGTTGTAGGTATTAGGAATAGGTATTAGGAAGTTATGAGTGAGGTTCCTTCAGGAGGGGATGTAGCTCAGTGGTAGAGCGCATGCTTTGCATGTATGAGGTCCTGGGTTCAATCCCCAGCATCTCCAACTTGCTGGCTAGAAAGTCAAAGTTTAGCTGCGGCTGTTAATGGATGGACATGGGTCTGTTGCTTATTTTAACCACAAATCTAAATTTAAATGAAGTTTATTCTGAACATGAACGTCAGACAAAACAGTTGAGAGTCACAGGGGTAAAGTTTTTATAAATGTTGTGACATCCATATTATAAACTCCAGCTCACGAATGTTGAAAGATCAAATAAAATTAGAAAAAGGAGCAATTTATTGCTTTAAATGTCATTTGTAAAAGCAGCTGCTGTTTACTTTAGATTTTACAAACACTATAAATATTAAAAACCTTAACAGCAGGGAATGTTTAAAAAAAATTAATCTCGCTCTGACTGTGGAAGTAATGACTCTACGTTTTTTATTGCTGTTCCCAGAATTTAGATGTTTAATGCTGTTTGGAAATGACACTGCTGTTACTCTTCAAATGAAGCTCAGCATTATCTGTGTAGCAGCAGGAAGCTGGAGCTGAAAAGAGACGATGGGTGTGAGCCAGAAGTGAACATATCTGAGCTGCTCTCTTTAAGTTCCTGTTGTCTGAGTGCTGACTGTTTACCTTCCAGCTAAAAAAAACAAGTTTATTCATGTGAGAGTGATGGATGCATTGATGGAGAGCTGATCCACGAACAATACATAATGTAAAGATAACCCGTTTTGGAGGCTGCGTAAATAGACCAAAGAATGTGTTTTTGAATTTGGATTAGGCATATGCATCTGTGGGCTAAATGTAAATGAAGCTGTTAGAAAAATGAAATGTATCTGACAGGCATTTTTTCCAAATACAGTATGAGGAGGAGGAAAAAGGAGTTAGTTAGCCAGCTGAAATGGATGAATCTCAGAACAACGATAAATTAGGCTTAGATTTTCTTTTTGTTTCTGCTTTACTGTCACAACCAAATGTTTCAGATCATCAAACAAATTATGATATGTGACGAATATAACCTAAACAAATACAAATTATCATTATCGGGAATTAAAAGAACTGCACAAAACACTTTGACTCTTATTAAAAAAACAACTGATCCCCTACACGTAATAACTGGTTTGTTGAAAACAATCACAATCAAACACGGAGAAACAGGATTCAATTTCACTGCCCCTCTAATCTGAAACAAACTTCCAGAAAGTTTGTTTCTGGAAGTTTGTTTCTGGAAGTTTGTTTCCAGTGTTTCAACTGTGAAGCTGTTGAAACACTGAGTTCCTTTAAATCAAATTGCCTCAAATTGCCTGTTGCTGACATGTGCCATACAAACAAACTTGCTCTAGAATTATTTGGCAAATAATTCTTGTTTTTTTGCAGAAAACAAGATGAGCTTTCACTACATGTAGAGTTAATAACCTTATGGCTGATCAGTGTGCTTTTGCAGAAACTTTCAATTCGACTGAAACTATAATTAAAATATTAACAGGAAAAACAAAAACACAATGCATCAGGTCTCCTACTAAATTGCTGTCTGCTATGGAGGAAAACAAACCAACAGTGATCTATGAAGCAAATCAGGCTAGTGGTGATTTTAGATAATTGTTAAGACTAAAGATCTGCTTCACCAAGAAAATTCAGCCTGGAATGAAACTCATTAATCATTTAAGCTTGCCCCTGTTCCCAAGGCCACAGTGCTCTCTGGAGACAATCCGACAAAAGAAATTTATCACTGTTGTTGCCCTGGAAAGTGTTCCTGTCAGTGTGACGGCGTTGCTGTGGATGTCCTCCAGCCCTGACAATGACTCGTGCAAAGATTCATAACATCAACAATGGGCCACGGTTCATCGTTTTTTTAGTCTGCAGTCAGGAATGTAGCCCTACAAGGGTAAGACTTGCAGAATTTTTTTCATGCAGGATTTATTTATCCATTTTATGTTCTGCACTCCGTCTCAAATTCAAACTCAAATTGTATAATTAAGATTTACTGGCAATTTAAATAAATGTCACATGTTTTATCTTCTAAAAGATTCACCACACATTTTTAAAATGCCTTTTCTTTCCAGCTGGCGTCATTCTTGGGTTTTATCTGGATTGAATGTGACAATTCAGATTCCTATTCAGAAGAAAAAGCTAACTACAAATTTCCCATAACTGTCATCATGCTTCTCATTTTCATGTTAAAAGTAATAAATGAATCTTATAAGGTTAGACCAGTGTACATCCACAAGAAAAACAATCTTATTTTACATATATAGTTCTCTTAAAATGTCCACATTTTTGTTTTTGATGGTTTTTATTTTTGAAAAGTCAGTCACTTGGTGAAAAATCCGAAAAAGTATTTTTTTGTACCTTAACAACAGTCAAGAAAGAATATTTCCAATAAAGAAATATATGTATGAATGCATGTAGGTAGATGTGGTTTTAAACAAAATCCCAGCACGACTCCAGAAAAAATGCCTGTAAACTCCACTAAGCCCAGAGTCCTTCTCCATTTTCCACTTCAATTATTTCAAATAAAATTGATTTATCTGACTGAGGGAAACAACTCAGCAATTCTAATGTAAATATTCTGATACAAGAAATAGAAATGTGTGTTTATTTAAGTCGCAGGAGAATTGTGATGTCGGTTTTGTTTCGACTCTCTTGTGCTGTTGATGCTCCCAAACAACATTTTGCTAGTGATAGCAACAGAAAGGTTTAATGGGAAGAAGTGGGACAAAGGAATACCGATTTCTTTCAGATGTTATGTGAAAAGCAGAGATGGAGACAGCAAGTTTTACAGCGTTATGTAACTGATCGAATTGTGTCAGGCAGGAAAAACATCACAACATCATTAGTGTGATGGTTTTCATTAAAGTTTGGAGCAAAACAAACTTCCAGTAAGCTCAATGATTTCCTCATTGCATGAGGCACTCAATTACAAAATTCTGTTTTTACTTTTCCTTCTCTTGAAAATATTTCCAAGCCAGTAAAGCAGAACAGAAGGATGATGATTATGTGAAACAACTGGCAAATAATTGGATGGTAGGAATATCCCAACTGTGATAATATCAGTTATGCTGAAACTGTAAAAACATTAGTAATGCAACATTATGGATGGGTTGAAACAGAAGTGTGTGTGAATGGAAGGGGTTTAGATACATTCACAGCTAGCAGCACCAGCACTCATCTTGCCTATTTTCAAGTATTATCAGTTGAAAATCCTTTATGCGTTTTACCTTCAGTCATTGTGGCTTCAGGTGAGTGGGAGACCTGGCTCCAGTAATTCGGTCCAACAATCTGAACAACCAGAAGCCGCCTGAGTGGCACCAGGTCAGCTTCTTTCAGCCCGCTCTCCAACTGATGAATCACACCGTGCCCCAGCTGGCTGGTCACCACGGTAACCTGAGAAGACACGGAGACAAACCGATTAAAAGCAACTTATTTAGAAACAATTCAAACTAGATATGTTGTGAAAACATTAAAACAAAAAAAGAAACTCCAAATAAATTTTTCCCTTCTACTTTTTTAAAAAAAAGTAAGACATTTTACACTTAAATGTTGTAGAACCTGTGCCATACCAAAAGGTAGTGAGTTAAAATTAACTCTATTAGATACGAAAGTAATGAATGTGAACTTCTAAAATTAAAGAAGAAAACAAAAGCAAACTCTAAAACATCTTCATGCTTATTATTCCACTCCTAAAAAGGAAAAGTTTTTTGTTTTTATGTCAGAAAGTGAGAAATAGGTCATCAGTCTTTTTATACAAAACGAGAATATCAGGTTTCACCAAAATCATGCGTGTGGATAAAAACTTTTACTGTACTGGTAGATTAGGAACAGGCATGGAGACACTCATGCACAGGGTTATTATGCCTCTGTGTCTGGTAATAGGAGCTATTCAGATCGGCTGATGTTGGGAACAGAACGTCCCAGTGTGTCATCCACAAACCACTGCGTCTGGAGTCTGTAAAGCATTAAAGTTTAACAAGCACAGATGGGACTGGTTCATCTTTCAACTGACTTTTAACTCCAAATTTAACAACCTGGAATTTTGGTAATTTATAAGAACATCTATGCAAACATCATCACAATCAAGAGCTTTGAGTTAACTGAAATAAGCTTCTAATGTTTTATTGGTGCAGTGTGTTACAGGGCTTGATGAATGATGATAACTTTACTCTAAAGTTAGAATGGTTTTGGCCGTTTACACCTCCGCAAATGTCTGAAAACCAGCCAGTGTCTCTTATGTTCTGCTAACTGACCGACCCGTCCATCAGGTCACGTCTGTATCTGAGCAGTTAACAACAGTCATCCCTCTGTTGACCAAATAGCCACTTTCTTGCTATTTTTAGCACAAACAAAATAAGAACGTCAAGCTTTTTAAAGGTTGGTGATCAGCCAAAAAACTACAATCAGTGCACCGCTTGCAATTATTACAGTGAAACTATGCAAGATGTGGAAATTTAATTTGTATTGAAAGTGTTACATGCTCAGATAGCAACAGTGGGGATGTAGCTCAGTGGTAGAGCGCATGCTTCGCATGTATGAGGTCCTGGGTTCAATCCCCAGCATCTCCAATTCCTTTTCCTCAGAGGCGTGTGTGTCTGTAGTTATACGCCGTCTTGAAGCACAAATCACGACCTGCAGAATTGGATTGAAAAGTAAAAATCTGAAACTAAATGTAGTTTAATTCAAGACAATTAAAATCTATCGACAAGTTTGCCAAAACAAAATTGAGGAAAGGGAAATGTCTTCCTTTCCTCAATTTTGTGGGATAAAATCAGTTTCACTTCCAGTCCTTTTGAAAGAGGAGTAAAAAAAAAACAGCATAATGTTGAGCTGGAGCAAATATTTTTTCAGATAAAGCAGCACCTTTGACCTTCAGGATAGAGACGACAGTTCCAGCTCTAAAAGTTAAGTTCAACAAAGTTTCTTTTTATGATTTTCCGGACTCTTTTTTGTTGAACTTGTGACTTTTCCAAAAGTATGATTCATTGACTGGTTTTCCTCCGCTGATCTGAGAAATTAAAGCCAGCCAGCAGTACACTCAGAGTTCAATAAATCCCCTGCAAAAACTTTGCTAGACACCTGGCCTTTTCCAGAAAGTCTCTAGTTCAGAGGAAAAAAAGACTAAAACAGCCTTTATGTACCTCCACAGATGCGTTGCTGCAGGCCTGGTTGCCTGTGCTGGCGTGTCTGATGTACTGCTTAAACTGCTGCAGACTGTCCAACACCGCCTGTCGCAGCAGATCGCCTCCTTTGGCTGCACTTTTGATGCAACTTTCACCTGGAATAGACCTCAGCTCCTCAACGCAGGAATGTAGCCTGGCTAAATTTCCACGGACCTGCTGTAAAGAGAAAACAGCCAGACTGAATGCAAATGGAGAGAGAGGCATGAAAACATGCTTTTGTGATGTTCGCTAACCACAAATGGAAGCAGACACTCCTGCTGCCTGCTGATGGCGTAGAGGCTGAGTAGGGGTATCCTGCAGGGTCCATCCAGGCTGCAGGCCAGCGACAGGAAGTTATCCAGGGCATCACAAAGCACAGAGCAAGTGTCTGACCAACAGGGGGGCAATGCCTCCACAATCAGGACCCTTGCTGCTTGACGGGGAAACGAGGAGGACCAAAAGACCAAACTCCCCGTACTGGAAGAACTGGGTTGCCTCTGCCTGTTGTCCATGGGCTCCTGGAAGACAATGTACACACAATAATATATAATATTAACCAGACTGCAAATGTTATGTATTTAAGGCGAGCATAACATAAATTAAATTCATTAGACATTTTAAACTGCATAAAGAAGAGCAGAAATATAATTTGTTTTTGTCCCAAGCATGGTTACATTTATTGCAGTAGTTGACAGAGTAGTTATGTATTCAAGTTTCACGTTTGTTTCATCATGTTGCCTTAAATTTGTCCCTGAGTCGCTATGGCAACATTTGCTGGTTAGAGTTTAAACATGAACAAACAAATTCAAACTAAGCTGAATAAGTGGCCAGGTGAGGCAAGCTGGGATAAACTCTGGATGAAGAATATCTCAAGGTAGTTTACTTTTTGTTACCAGGCTGTGTCATCATCAGTTAAGAACATGTCCAACAAAACACTTCAGCAATCAAGCTGAAAATAACTGACAGATAATATTCTCCACAAAGACAATCTGTCTTCAACTGAATTTCTGTAACAAACTGAACCACCCATGACGACCACATCAAACACCTTTCACCCTCACACCTTCCACTTGCATCATTTTTTTATTTTTTTCACTCTTCTGTGAAGAAAAAGTAATCAGACTCAGTCCAGCAGAGATGTATGGTCTCTGCAGGCAAGCTGGTATTAGGCAGATGTTGGTTGAAGTGGATTTTATTTTATTTTTTTACGGGTATTATTGCAGGCTGGGAAATGATAACAAAATTTCATAGTAGAGCACAATAAATACATGTATGCTTTCTTATTTTACACTTTAAGTAGGCATGCTAAAATCACTCAGTCTCAGTTTTTGGTCCAATTACTCGATTCATAATTGCATTAATGGCGTCATCACTGCCTCAAAAACAGGTTTTTATTTGCTGTTGGCAACTGCAGTTTCAGATTTTTTCATTTGAAGTCTGATAAACCCAGCTTTAACTAACTGTCAACAAATACAAGTGTATTCAAACCCAAATATTCTGTTATGTAATGTTTATTATTATTGTTACCTGTAGTTGACATCAAACCGGACTTAAATAAGGTTTACGGTTAACTAACGCATATTATTTTAATGGAAAATTTGGTTTCCATCAAAAGTTGGAAATTATATTTGTCTTGATTTCATAATTTAAAATTAAGGCAATATAAATGCCTCTATTTTTCCAAGGCAGAATTTTTGCAGTTGCTGCTTTTAATGGTACAATCTCATTTTGTACAATTGCTGGACAATAGTTACCTTTTGGCTGGGTAAAAGCTCTACTTTAAAACACACACAACCACTAACAGGGCTGCACAGTGGTGCAGTTGGTAGCACTGTTGCTTTGCAGCAAGAAGGTCCTGGGTTCAATTCCCGGCCCAGGTTCTTTCTGCATGGAGTTTGCATGTTCTCCCTGTGCATGTGTGGATTCTCTCTGAGTACTCTGGCTTCCTCCCACAGTCTAAAAATTGGTCTTTTCAAATTCCCCTGCAACAAACTGGCGGCCTGTCCAGGGTGTACCCCGCCTCTTGCCCAAAACACAGCTGGAGATAGGGAACTCCTGACCCCATAAAGGACAAGGGTGAACAGAAAATGGATGGACAACTAACAAAGAAAGAAATATAATTATCTAAATTATCTTAATGTCTAAACCCTTTAAAGGATAAAGGGTTTAGTAAAGACATTTTTGGTGTTTCCAGGTAACTTTAAACAGTTTTTTGTGTTAACTAGAGAAAAAATTATTACACTTACACTTTTTGACAAGTTTATTTTTTTATTTTTATTTTTTTCTATTGTACCATGTGAATGCAGCTATTTTCTACATTATGCTAAGAATTTCTATCAAAATAAAGCACCAAAAAGAAAAACAAATGCCTACAATTAAAATGTACAAACACTTAGAAGCTACAGTATATGTTATTATTAAAATCAGGTTTGATAGTTATTGGCTTAGCTATTTTTTTTTTCTCTCGCTTTATCTTAAACTAACTGTTATATAAACTTACTTCTCCCTTATCTTGTAAAATGAAGAACTGGTAAACGAGCTACAGCTAAGCACCTTATATATATGGACAGCACCAAAAACAAATGTTAGCAACTAAGTCGGAAAGTTTTAACCGCTATCTTAAACCTAAAATCTGCCGAGATAGCATGCTAACATTTGCTAGCGCTAACGGTATGCTAACTAGCTTCACCAGCTAACATCCGCCTGTAAACTCTTTAACTCTCACTTGGTTCTATCTACAACAGTATTAAACTTACCTTTACGTTATATCCCGTTCTTTCCGACTGAAATATAATGCTTGGGCCAGTAAAAAAATATCTAGAGAATTATGTGGGTAAGGATCACTTAGGGAGCAAACTTTTCAAACATTTACTATAAACAATATCCAGCAGAAAACTTTGAATGAGTTAATATCTACAATATTTATATCTCTCTATCTGTATCTCTAAATAAAAATATAATTGCAAAGTTTAAGCAAATTGATAGCAGGGATATTTTATTTACATGTAAAAAAAATGAAACAATTTGGTACAAAGGATTGGCAACTTTTATTTTGGTAAGAACTACAGATGTGGCAATATGAAAATTGCATGCTGAAGAACTATTTAATAAAATTGATTGATTTGTTTGAAAAGGAGGAAACTTGAGGGCATATTTTATTTTTATTTTATTTTTACATTTTCCTAAAACAAAACCTCACAATGCCTTAATATAAATAAGATGGGGAAAAGAATTTAGATAGCAATACTCAGTGTTTCAATATTAGCTAAAACAATCCTGGTTGTTATGAGTACATTGTTCGTATAGAGGTCCGCAATCACTGGATCCGTATTACTGCCATCTCGTAGTAAGAACTATGGACATTTTTCCTAACTTTTCTCATTTGTCTTTAAATAGTATTTTAAATAATATGTTTTATTTTGCTATGAACAATTTAGCAATCTCTAACTAACTTAGAATTAGTCTAACAGTAAATACACATAGGCTATACATAAAAAAAATATCCAAATAACTGTAAAGGCTTAAATTAAGCACTAAAGTGAGGAGACGTGTTTATGTCTCTTTAAATGCTTGAATATGGGTAAGGATTTATGGGTTGACAACAGTGTTAAGTATGTGGGGCAGCCCCAAGAAAACCAAATCCTCTTTGCCAATGTCAAACAGTTTATTCTGCTATCCAACTCTTGCTCGGTGTCATTTATTGGGTTGGATCATTTTGGTTTGAAAAACCAGACATACCAAGTTCAACAAGTAGGTCACTCAAAAACAGGGCCCTGACTGGTGTTTGGAAGAATCATAAGCTACCACAACAACCTGGCACTTTCTCATCATGCTTGTCACTAGCTTGGTCGCACACTGCCGTGGCTTCCCAAACCTTAATTAGCCAGTTTGTTTATGCTTTTCTCTCTCATGTGAACAGCTCACCCTGCCTGATCCCACAAGGACTTACGGTGGTTGAGGTCTGCAAGCAGAACGTTGTGTCTGATCATTGCATCTCTCCACGATGGCACTAATTCCAGTCAAGATAAGGCTTGGCTTTCCAGAAAGGGAGATTTCAACCCCCTTCATCAAACTGCCTCCACCAGAAGCTGTCTGGCATTCACAGAGAGGATTTGGCAAGTCTATCCATGGGTGCAACCTACATACTCAACACTGTTGCTCAGCCCACAAATGTGGCACTATTTAAGAGGAGATAAAGATGCTTTCTAACTGTTTAGTTACAATAAAAGGGAAAAAAGATACACATTTCTTTACTATTAATGCCAAGTGTAGTTGTTGGATTATTGTTACAGGTAGCTTAATGAGATACTGTGAAGCTAATTCATTGGATGAGATGTTGACTTCTGTGGGGCTTCAGATTTAACTTCCAGTCTATTGCATCAAGAAGTTTTGGAGGCTGTCACTCCATCAAAAAAGTTCACACCAAAAACAGACATGTTGATTTCCAAATAAAAATAATTTCTGAGGCTTTTTAGAGTAAGGCGTTGTGGGGCAAAAAAAAAAGGAAAAAAAAGTACTTTTGAATCTTATTCTACCCCCCATCCATCTGTTTGGTTTCTTTCATCTTTCTAGATGAATGGAGGGAAAAGATCAATGAGAGACCAGTCACTGCAGCAGACTAAGAGAGCAACATGGAAATCTGCTCCTGATAGTCAACCTACTTGACTGAAGTGCTTTCTACTCCTCACAGCAGCTGAATATGTGTGAGAGATAGAGACCTTACAATCTGCTTGCAGAATCACAATCTAATCAGTGTCAGTGAGGAAAAACTCAACTTTGCTGATGAATATGAATGGGTATCCAGGGATTTTGTAATTGAAGTGCTGCATGGTCACAAACCCTCTGAACGCAGTTTATGCTTTGTTGGGGTTAATGAAGTTGTCATGAAGAAATGTGGAACATAAACATCTGTTTTTGGGAGATAACTCTCTGCACCTGGCAGAAACCATTTCCCGATGTTCCTTTTTACCCACTGGTGCTGATTTGAATGTAAGTCTTGTACATTTCTACATGAATGTGTGTGTGTGGCTTCTCAAAGGCACTGGCAGTTCTCCATAATGCACCCCTCTCTTGATTTCTTCCTTTTCCTCATCAGAAGTCCTCATCATGCCTCTGCCTCTCACAGGTTTCCTCTTTCTTTCATTCACCCGCCTCTCTCAGAACCTTCCTGTCAGACCGCCATGCTCTATTTTTATCTCTAACGTGTATATCAGGCACATGATTCTTGGCAGGATACGCGGCCTTTACTCTTTGGATTTCCACTGAAACGAATAGGGAACATTCAGTCTCAAATCCAAGGCCTCTGTAAAAAGGATTAAGTGCTGCAATATGACTGGAGCTTAATCATTCTTACACACCGACATACTTTTGCAAACTCACACTCAAATAATGAAATGCACTTGTGGATGTGCTTTCTAATTTAGTTGCGACAAACACATACTTCTGGGTCAAAGGGAGCTTTACAACAGTGAGCTAATCCGCTGTTTCTCTCTGATTGACTCTGGGAAATTGGAGGAAACTTTGCCCAGTAGTTTGAGTGATTATTTTGCGCACTAGTTGCTTTTTTCCACCCCATCTTCTAGAGTTCCAGCACTCTTTTCAATATTACTTCTGGTTAAGTTTTAAAAATGTAAGAGATTTAGAGGAAAATAATTTTAAGTCAAGCCTGTTTTTTTCTTCTTCCGCTTTGAGAAGTTTTGGTTCATTTCCTTTGGATTTGAAAAAGGGCAAGAAATTAGAAAATCCCCGAGTTTATCCAGGTAGTTTTGACTAAAGACCAGCGAGAAGCTGATGAAAGACAGAAACGTAGTTTTGCAACTTTTTGTACAGAGTTGGTTTACATCTCATTTCAGTATTGAATCTTTTCACCATCAATTTTCAAAAATTATTTCCCAATCTGACCTTTTCAAATTTTTAACAAAATTTGAAAAATATGTATGTTTCAAAACAAAATGTAAAGACAAATAATCAAAACGGACAAAAAATAACCACCTTTTTAACCTGTTTCTTTTCTTGTCAAATGACTTGTTCTGTCCACCTTGTTAAAACTTGGATTTGCAGAAACAAATTCTCAAACGCGAGTTTAGAGGGTCGGCAGTATAGTAGCACTTTCAAATAATTTACTTACACAACACAACGTGGATACAGGAAAACTGTTATTCAACTAAATTTACCCAAATCTACAGTCAGGCTTAATTAAACAAAACAAATCCCAACAAAAAATACTATAAAATAACCGATGCAGTGATAAACAAAGCTGGACTCAAACTCCAGGCACAGCACATGATGAGGACAGCGGTAGAAGAGGTAAAAAATATACAGAAGTGCAGCATTTTTTTAATGCAGGATCATTCTGCTGCAATAAGAGTTATTTATTTTAGAACTTTTAACATGGAAAGTGCTGTGTTTTTTCACCTACTGTCATTATTTATTGACTATGAATCACTATGCTAAAGATATGTGAACAAACTAACAAAAACAAGCTTTTCACAGGGATGATTGTTATGGTCTGCTTGACAGACACATCTGGACATGAAAATTAATTATGAACACTTATATTTATCAATACAATACTCCCTTTGCTGCTACAGTAATTTAGAAACAAAGACTGCCATTGAACTATTTCAAATGTTTGCTTAACATACTCAGGAATTTGAAAGGAAAGCAGGAGACAGGTGAGTTTTCCCAGTCATTTCTGGATTGAGACCAGTGATGGCTGACAGTAAAAAAACAAACAAACACTTTATATGTACAAAATATGTAAAACCAGAGGGATTAGGACTTTGTTCTCTCTGAGTGCTTACATAGCTCCTGTTGTAACAAATGTGTGTGTGTATATTTTCAATGTAGAGATTAATTCTTTGCGTTTCAAAACTAATCTTGGTGGGAAAATGAGTTCCTGGAATATTTTTGCACGCGTTTCTGGAATGCAAAGCCAGATATGTTTACTGTGGGGTTTTACTGGATATAAAGCTACTCCTGTGCTTAAAACTGCTCTTTTCCACAGAGGCGGATGAAAGTTTATATCCTATGCATGCCATTCTTTTTATTTATCCTTAAAAATTACTACTTCTGACTATGTTGATGTTGTTTTCTTGTTTGCTTTAGCGAGATAAGTTTTTTATGTATGAGAAATTATTAATTTTGTAGTTTGCATTGATTTTAAATTTAAAAACTGTTGTGATTTTGTTTAGTCAAAACTTCCAGCCTGTGCTGACAATGTAAAACACAAACAATACTTCATATGTCTTATTCAGAGTGTGACCACATTAAAAGCTACACAGATTCTTCAAAGACATGACAAGACTTTGTACAAAATAAAAACATCCCTTGTTTTCCCACCTTTAGAAGTGAGTAGCACTCATTTTTCAATTCATACCAACATAAGAAACAGTGTGTCAAAAGGCTGAGATAAAAAAAAAGGGGAATCTCAAAGTATACAGCATGCATTTGAAGTCTAAGAAATCAGATATATTAGGCTGCCAAAACAAAGTCAGGTCAGTGGTCAAAGATTAAATGTTAGATCTTTGGTCAAAGTCGCCTGTGAACTAGATTTAACAGAGCATTCAAGCAAAATGTATCTTCTCTCTAAAATAGGACTCAAAAAAAGAAATTTTTTAGTAGTTAGCAGGATTTGTGTTGATCTAATTATTCCCCTCTTCTGGCTGTTTGTTGCTGGAAAACACAAGTCAAAATCTGGTGGCCTTGGGTTTGGTGACTTTGAGACATTTGAGAAAAGGTATTTCTTCCCCATCGAGAATCTGGATATCGTCCAGGGAAAGGCCTTGGTTGCTAAGGCAACACTTCAGAAAAACTGAATCCCACAAAAGTTTCTCTTTGGCGACTACTGACAATTTCTTAACTCACAATAAAGAGGCTCTTTGGAATCGAAGTACACAACTTTAATGCTGAGATACTCCGGAGTGACCAGAAGTGGGTTGTTTATTTCCAAGTGACAACCAGACTTTCCAACAACCAACAAATAAAAGTGACCGCAGTTCACACCACTCTGAGGAATAAAAAGACCAGGCAATGTCAACAAGATGTCAGCAACTCCATCGCTGAGAAATCAAGTAAAGGAAGCCAGGTCAAAATCAGAGCACAGCACCAGAGCATAAATGATACTTATATGGTCAATACTTTAAATGTAACCCTAATGAAAATATGAAATAAATTCTGCTTGCAAACCAAATTACCTTATCAGAAGTGCATGTCACTCAGTTCTTTGAAAAATGTAATCTTTCAAGAAGGTCATGTACAAAAAAGTGTTTAGGGTCTTATAAAGAAATTACAAAAGGTTTGTATGAAATTGTGAAATTGGTGTTAAAGAATTAATCTTTAAATATAGTTATGCTGTAAATATGTTAAAAGTGAGAACATTCACTTTAACATGCAGAACTTATTTTAAAATGCCGTAACTCTACAACAGAAATGAATCAATCCCAAAATAATGTTTGACTTGAAGCTTCGAAACCTTTTAAGTCTATTGAGATGTGCGAAAATAGTTTATGCAAGGAAAGCATGTTTTTAAAAAAAACTGGTTTATAATGATTCATATTAGTAGCAAATAAAACTGGCTGTAAACAGATTGATATATCCCATTGATAATAATATGACTTTGTGTTATTTTCAAACCTTGAACGGGATGTTCATTATGACCCACTAACGTCTTTCTACTACTACTTTGTCTCCATTAAGTACCACACTATATGATGCAGGCATCATCACATTTCCCACAGCTGTACATACCCTGAACATTTTAAGATTTATGACAGCATTAGCACAGAATGTGAAGAGATTATAGAGCTTAATTCTGGAGCGCTAAGAGATGTAGAAACATCTTAAATGTCTTTTTGGGCTATTTTTATCATAAGATGAAATGATTACAGTTCTTCAGATGTGCCAGCACTCTGCCAATGTCTAAATGATGACCTAGTGTTGCTCACCAGTGAATGGATGCTGGTTAGAAACAACTATGGAACCACCAAGATTCAAGCTACTTACAAACCAAAATCAAATCCCTCAAAGTTTGCATTCAGATGAGAAAATTTTAGCTGTTTGCCCATAGTGACAAGAACTATACTTGGGCAAGTCAAGGTTGACCTTTACAACTAGGAATATTATCCAAACTGGCCAGCATGGTGGTGGTAGCATCATGATGCGGACTGTTTTGCTGCCAGAGGTCCCAGTAAAGAAGGAGGACAATCTCCAAATTCTTCGATTTAATCGACTCAACACGGTTGAAAAGTTCAAATTCGATTCAAATTCAAAAATACTTTATTGATCACAAAGGGAAATTAAATGTTGTATAACTTATGTTAATTCAAAGTCTTCAAAGAGTTATTGTAGATAGTGTTGGCAGGAAAGATCTCCTGTAGCGGTCTGTATTACAGCAAATCTGAAGAACCCTCTGACTAAAGACACTCTGTTTTCCTGAGACAGTCTCATGAAGAAGACGGTCAAGGTTGATTTTCTGAATAATCCTTCTTTGAATCATCTTCTCCAGAGGTTGAAACAGTCGTCCCCAGAACAGAACCAGCTTTCTGTACCAGATCGTTGAACCTTTTTAAATCCTTGGTTCTGATGCTGCTGCCCCAACAGATGACAGCAAAAGAGATCTCATCTACAGGGTTTCATCTAACCCTTCTCCTCCTCAAATCTAAAAAAAAAAAAAAAAAAACTACAAAAACGATTTCTTAACTGGTTTTGTAATGGCTAAAGTGGGCTAACATGAAGCTACTGGAATGGTCTTCCAAGCCCTTCTGAATTCATAGCTGGTGCTTAAAGGCTGGAAGTGAACCAGGAAGCAACCAGTCTACGGGAACTCCACCCATTCTGCCAAGAAGAGTTGTTAATTCGCAGACAAATTTGTGCCAGATGCTCGTGGATGGTTGCAAAAGCATGTGATTAAATTTGAACTGAAGAGGAGACACAATGTACCAAATAAAAAGTGTGTGTGTGTGTGTGTGTGTATGTATTTAATTGGTATTCCATGGAGAATTTGATCCTTTGTGGCATGTCAAAAATCTCCATCAGCCTTAAACCTCATTGGTTTTTAAAATAATTGAAGTTGTATCGTTTGATAATGGTTAAATTAAATTAGTGAGACATTTATGTTCATGGTGAGTGTATGCAAACGTCTTATTTCAGTTGTTGAGAAGACAAAGCTAAAATTAGCTTTCACAAATTTGATAAAGCAAATGGAAATTAGTGGCTACATTTATTGTGCTCTTTCAGCTCTTACAAACTCAACATGTAGACATGACGACCATTCACCCACTACTAGATTCAATGAATTACTACATATCAAGTTGCAATCTTATTAAGATGATGAAGTACTGAGTACATTTCCACTTTCAGATCGAAAACAAACAGAGTGCTCTTGCTGGTCTGCAGCCAGAAAACATTTTTCTTCTCTTAATATCTAGATGACCGGAATTATTGATATTACTACCTTTTAATTATAAATCTGCCTGACTCTGGCAGGCAGATTTACTTTGATTAAACAGCAGCATCATCAAGGGACGTCTCCTGTTTCATCATGGTTTTGTTACTGTTTCTTCTTCCGTCCAAAGGGAGGTTCCTTTCAAACTGAGAGAAAGAAAAGGATTGTCTCCAGAACAAAGGAAGCTCCTGATGGTCCTGTGATCGCAGCTTCATCAATAAGTCAGTGTTCATAATGCACCAACTGAACAGGAATCCCTGAGGGGAAGAGACCTCAAGAGCATACATGACTCGTCTTCGGCAGAACATGATTACCTCCTGGGTAAGTGGTGTCAGTTGCATGACGTGATTCAACTTGGTTCATTCTTTGTCCTTCTCATGGCCCCATTAACTATCAGATTATAACTTTATGATAGGTTGTATGATCAAAAAGGATTTTTTGGGACATTTTAGTGCTCCTGATGTAATTTCACACATTTTACATCCGCCTTATTTGAACCAGTTTTGCGGTGCCTTGAAAGGGCAATCCTACTACTTGAACTTTTTACCATTTTATTACATTATAACCGTAAATTTCAATGTATTTTAATGTGACACACTAACACCAAGTAGTTAACTCTGAGGTGGAAGGTTTTAAATATAGAAGACCTGAAAGTGTGGTCCCAAGTATTTTGCTGCCTCTGACTCACCATCAACTCTCTTCTGAAGTTAGAGGGTTCCCACAGAACAATACTGCCACCACCGTGTTTCTCCACTGAGACAGCATGGTCAGTGTAATGTTCAGAGTTAAATTTCCTCAACAGGTTTTGCATGAAGGCAAAAAAACTAAGACCAAAACTGACCAAAAAGTACAGTTCTGGTCATCTCCTCCCACCAATTTGTTGAATCTCCCACAAGATAGTTGGGCAACTCGTATGGCTTTCTTTGAACGACGACTCCCTTCTTGCCATATGTACCATACATATGTACTATTTCTACAATTTTTGCATAAGTGGCACTAAAATGTTACAGAAACAAACCATTCAGAATGTTATGTAGTTCATTTTATGCAATGCAATTGCTTTCTCTCCATTGATGTAGATTGCCTTACCTCGGCATGCCAAATGTTTGGAGTGGCTCCAGATGACGTACTTTCTTAATAAGACTTATTTTACCAATTAAAAATAATTGGTAAAATAATTACCAATTATTTCCATTAGTTCAACTCATGCCAATAGAGTTGAACTTTCACTCACACATTATCAAATGATCTCTAAACATAGACAAAGACTATATATATTCTGTTTTCACAATTAAGCACTACACTGAGTTAGGCTATCATTTAAGAAAATATGTTTCAGTTTGCATGAAAAGTTTAAGGGCTAATTAAGCTGGAAAAGAGTTTGATATTGATACAAAATCTGAAATAAAAACACAAGAGCAGAAATGTGAAATGTAATAAATATTTCACAAAATATTTCAGTTTATCACCAGATAAACTGATATAATTTGCTTTTGTGAAACATGTGCCTTGAATTCAAGACTGCCTCATGCTGGTAAAAGAAGATTGAATGGTATAATTTCATCCCAGAAGTTTTGCAGATGTAAAACCAAACAGTGTCACTGCTGATCCCGTGTTGCAGATGCGGGAAACAAAGGACACAGCTCCTCTTTATGCCCTGCATCACTCGATGCGATGCTGAGACGTCAGAAAGCGCCTCCTGGTTGTCTCCTTTGTATGGCTCTGTATAGTAACAGGACTGCATGGCTCATCTCCTCCAACAATTCACTCTGTTGTTGCTCTTATCTCCTTGTGCCGCTGTCAGAAAAGGGACAAGATGCAGCAGTGGGAGCAGATTCACCCAGCTGAAATGGACTGACATGCCAATGCCTTTAAGCCAGGAGGATTTGTTTGCCTTATTTTCTTTCTAGAAGCTTTTGCTGCGAGTTGCTGACATGCTGTAAATCAGAACATAAAATCAATTGATTGATGGAGTTAAAGGTCTGTTTTGGCCTTGACGACTACATCACTGACCTCACGTCTTAATCAAGCTTAGAACTGATAAGAACTGTTGACCAAAGTCATGAAGACGCCAATAAAGCAGAACATGGTTTGCGATTGTAAACATGTTTTCTTCTTGCTATCTTTTGTATTCCTGAGAAAAACAGAGCTGATTATACAATGGTAGTGATGTCATTGATCCCTCCTTGTGTTTCTGACACTACTCTGTCGTCTCCAGGCTGCATGGTGAGTCAGTCAGAGGTGGATAGATTCTCCACAAAGTGTCCTCAATACGAGTAACATTACTTCAACATACTTTTACTTAAGAAGAAGTAATAAGTAGCCATCCAAGAAATTACGCAAGGGAGAGTAAAAGAATATTTGGTAAACAGGTCACTGACGTGAGTGCCTGGTCAAAACATCAATCATTTAATATTATAGAATTACATCATCAGATGGTCCAGAATATACAGTTATGTGGAAATGTTTGTATTTTAAGGATCAAATTTGAAAATAATTCATAATTACTGTTGTGCTCCTGATCAATCAGTTTGTATTTTGTTGTTCATTGTGCTTTGTGTGTTTTTTTTTCACTTCTCAATGATTCTTTCTCCTCCCTGTTATTGAGTCCAACACCTTCCACTTTCTCAGAAACATCTTTAGAGAAACTGGAGAAACGCCAGTTGTAATATGTAAAGACTCATTTGGCGCTTAGTGTGACAAGTGTTTCCAGTTTCTTAACCATTTCTTGCATTTTGTGCAGATACAGACGTGGATATTTGTAAAATTTCTCTCGCACTACTTGAGCCAGATGTTAGTGGTAGTGTTTTGTAGTTCCAATTAGAATAAGCAGATGTTCTGAGATGAATAGTGCCACTTCTGACCAGGAACGGAAGAGGAACTAATTGTGGAGAGGCTTCAATCATATTTGAAAATTTGCCAAATGAATCAGGCATACACACTACCACATTACCAAGATGTGTCAGTTTTCTCTGGATTTGAAAATATTTTTATTAATAGATCTATGCATCTCTGTGTATGTAAAAGCGAAGCTGTCAGACTGCCACAGCTGGAACCAGATTCAACCTGCTCAAATCTGGTGACTTCTCTCCTGTAAAGGAAGGTGTATATTTTGAAGGGAGCTGCTCCTCCTGTCCCAGAAAGATTAGATGAAGCAAAAGGAATTCAAATTTAACATGTTATGGTCTTCCTTTACCTCACCGTCAGTCTCCTCCAGGCACATGATGAGTCCCTGAATTTATTTCTGCAGCTGACAGTTTTTTTTATAGGTATGTTGGTTTTGAAGAAGGAGCTTCAAGGTGTTTCTCTTCCCTCTCCCACCGAATGAATGAATTCCTTTCATGACTCAAATGTTGGCACTAAAATGTTGCAGCCTCACATTTTGATTAATAGACCATGAATAATTTGCACAATTTTTAGACCAAAAATAATCTAATCATGAAATTCTCTGCATGTATGCGTTTGTGTGTGTGTTTATGAGGTTTCTATATAAGTTGGTCTGAGAGAACGAAGTTAGTTTTCTTTTATAGTTGGTTTGTCCACGTGTTTTGGATTCTCATCCTGCTACAAGACACCATTTTCCATTTTTATTTGAATGATAAAAAATAAGTTTTGGATATTGTGGTGGATGTAGCAATACCGAGTGACTGCAACATCAGGAAAAAGGAGCACGAGAAACTGGAGAAATACCAGGGCCTCAGGGAGGAACTGGAGAGGGCCTGGAAGGTGAAGACCACAGTGGTGCCTGTGGTCATCGGGGCCCTCGGGGCAGTCACCCCCAAACTGGAGCAGTGGCTACAACAGATCCCAGGAACAACATCAGACATCTCAGTCAAGAAATGTACAGTTCTAGGCACAGCAAAGATACTGCGCAGAACCCTCAAGCTCCCAGGCCTCTGGTAGAGGACCCGAGCTAAGAGGATAAGAACCACCCGCGGTGGGTGAGAAGGAAATTTTATTTTTTATTTTTTATATAAAATCATTAAGTTCATTCAGTTTCTTGTGAATATTTTTTGCCCATACCCTCTACCTTTACATAATTTCTTTGTTAGCTAAATGCTACCTGGTTAAGCAACACAAGAACAGGTTTTTTATGTATCTTTTAATTCCTTTTTAGCTTACCGTCTTTTTTATTTACTTTGCTTTTGTACAAAACATTTTAACTGCTTTGCTTAGCATTAGTCGTGAGTTACTCTGACTTATAGTGGCTGTCATCGAAAGGTGCAGGGCTAAGCAATCTTCAGGACAATTTGTGCAACTTTCTTCTTTGCTCCCTTGAGCCTTTCAACCACTCCAAATGTCTTTGTTACCACTCCATCATCTGCTCCTTTCCTTTAAGCTCAAATGGTTCGCTGAATCAAGGTGCTCTGAAAATTTCTCTGGCATGCTGGGCTCTTCATCCTAATCCTGTGACCTGTTGTCATGGAAATCTGGCTCTCCAAATGGCTGCCCTCACATTCAATCCTCCTCACAAGACGCATGAATGATGGAGTTCAGTCCTGAAGCTAGCAGGTGGAAGCAATTGAGCACTCTTTCTTTAAGAGTGGAAAACAAATGAAAAGAAAAAGAAAAGAGAAGGGAGACTGTAACACAGAACATCGTTTGGGTTGTTGATTTCTCAAGGCTGCATTAAATTTTAAAGATTTGCCTAACTGTTTTGGACTCAAAATTGCTGCAAAACAGGATTAGTTGCTGAGGAAGAGATAAAGCTATCTCTCTGTTTTTTATATTACTGATGTGAATAAGTGGTTGTACAGTGGTGCAGTTGAACATGGAGTTTGCATGTTCTACCTGTGCATGCATTGGTTTTCTCCGGGTACTCCAGCTTCCTGTCGCAGTTCAAAAACATCAATATTAAGTGATTGCTCTATGTTGTCCTTGAGTGTGTGAGCATGGTAGTTTGTGAACTAGATTTACTTTTCTTCAGATATAGTTCCTGATATAAAAGTCATTCAGGTTGTCCATATTTCTTGCATTTCTGCAGTTTTATTTAACTTCAAATTTGTAGGATTTATCATTGTCCTGTTTGGAGTAGCAGTCCAAGACTAAGCCAGCAACCAGAGGAGTTAATACAATCAATTGTGATTGCTTGTTTTCAGGTCGTTACTGCTGAACTCATTTTCCCAAACCAAGCGCCACAGAAACACTTTCTTCCTCCAGGCTGTCTCTGGGTAACACAGTGAGCACCTCAGTCAGAGCAGTCAGAAATAAAATACGTATTTTTGCACCGCCAAGCCAAACATATTTTTTCCTTCTTTATAAATAAATTAAAATTAGCTAGAAACACATCAACATATTGTTCCTTCATCCTTTTTTAACTCTCCTGAAGTGATTTATTTATAATGCAGAAAACAGAAGTCAGATTCGTTACATGTGCAGGCAATCTTGGCCAGTAAAACTAAGAAAAATAAAAATCATAATAAGTTATAAATATAAAACTTGTTGCACTTAGCAAAGACGGAAACTTCAGTGGAACTGAAATCACCAAGGACAGAACGATACACACATATCTGCACACAGGAAGTGGATTGAATGGTAATTTTTGACTCAAATACAGTATATTTATTGTTTTCAACAAGTTATTGTCAACAGAGCAGCAGACATAGGACAACCTAATCCCTTTTTAGGTTTTTGATGAACAAATCAGGTTATATTCTTCATTTATTGTATGCAGCACTAAAAAATAAAAAACTCAATATGAAAATATGGGAGAGGAAAATGTCAAACACATCATTCCTAACTTCAAGGCTTCATCTTGAATTTGAACCAGACAGGACAGTTTCTTTTTTGTCTATTTCTACTTGTTGGTACTTCAGCCAATCACAATTGAGTGACCCAGGTTGCCATAGATTCCCAGCTTTTGCTCCTTTTACTCCCAACAAGCCCGTCTTTTTACACCCTCTGCTCCAACAGGTCTGTCCTCCTCATTCAGTATTACCAAGGCTTCAAAACAGGGAATTTCCACCACAGAAGGGCTGCCCTACATTGCCTGGAGATATCATTGATTAACAGAAAACTCATTTGGGATGCAAATTCTCATTCCTCCCTCGACCTAACGCACAGTTTGCCCGTTCACCCAAATCACACGTCAGATTCAGATTGCAGAATAACTGTAACCATAAAGCTACGGTGTAGCTGTAACCGTAAAACTTTATGGTTTAGTTAAAGCTTCATGGTTTTAGCTAAAATATAAAGCTAAACCATTTGAAGTAAATGAAAAGTTAATTAAGTTATTTTATGTTAAAGTTTGCTCTTCAAAGATTTTAGTCTTATGGTATTATTGTTATTGCGTTATTTGAAGTAGCAAACAATAAAAACAAAAACCAAAAACCAATTTTGTTGCATTTGTTTAATCAGGATAAACCTTGTGGCTAAACCTTAGACCATCTCCTAGATCATAACTTAATAATGAAAGCTACTTCCAGTTCGGAACGATCCAGAAATCCTGCTGGAAATTATTTTGCATAACAAGAAGATATTATTAGAATAATTTGAATATACAGCCTGCAACAACATGATTACAAGAGGAGCATTTCTGAATAATTCATTCCTCTTTATTGGGTCCCATATATTACTGACATTACCAGGAGAACCCAGAATCCATTTTCTATGATCTAGTTGCAACAGAGATAATTTCATCACCACTGAAACGAATGTTTATATGAGGTTTAAATTATGACTACTTCAGGCTGCCATTGCATGTTAAATTACACTATTTATCATCTCATTGCTTCATTTGCTCCCAAATGTTTAAATGGTGGAGTCAAAGCTCCATTACTATGCTCTTGATTAGCAGGGGATGAAGTACGTATTAATGGACTACATTATTTTCAGCTTTCGCTGTTGTTCAAACGTTTCCTGTCTCAGTTGTCATAGAAACAGGAAAAAAAAATTTATGGATAAAATCACTTGATTGGACATTTAGTTTTTCCAGTCATTAATGGAGAACTAATTTGGTTCTTTATCTTAATCATAAATCATGGATGTCATGAGTGTGTGTGAGTGGGAGGATGTGTAATTCTTCAATCATGAGAGAGAGACCAAACTTGAACATCGTTTACACTGAAAGACCAGAGAGACCAAAGCGGCACTATAGAGAACTAGTGTCTGTTTGTATGATTGTAATCAAAATACAGTTAAGTTTGTGAAAAAAACTTTCAGCAGCCATGTCACAGCATTCACAAATTTACCAAAGTTCTGTATATCAAAGCAAAAACCCTTTTCTAACAGGTCGATCTCCTGGTCAAAACCCCCCCAAGCATTTCCTTTTTATTCTGTCATTGTATCAAAGGTTGAACTTCACATTGCTATATAGATTACATGCAGCAAGTTTATGTCTTCTTTATTTATCTTACTATTGTTTATAGTCTTCGTGATATATTTAAAAAATCCCCTTCACGTGGAAATGCCACTCTGAACTCGATTCCTGCAGGACTCAGTCCATTGTTGCTCCGAAGGTTTTGAGGAATGCCTGGTGGGTTTAGTTTGGAGAACCCGAAGCTCACAATGAGGAAATGTTTTTTAATTCTTCGATCACTTCTGCACCTTCTGTATCGGTGCTGCATAGAGGACAACCACGCAAAAATAGGTTCAAACGTTATCAGCTGGGTATGAGGTGAAGGTTTGTTACTGTTTGCATTGAGGGCAATCTGATTACTGTATCAGGTGATTAAAATAAACAAACAGTTGGTGCAAAACAGCTGCAAAAATGTTTATGTTGGCAAAATAGTGAAGGTTTTATTTTACTGTTATCCCCTTTTGCCTTAAAAACCACAACAATGGCTGTTTTTATTGTTTCAGGTATGCTTAGATGGTGAATTATTCAAGGTAAGCAAGATTGAAATGACAAAGAAAATCTGAGAAAATCAACTGGATTTTAAATTTGTGCATGCACTTCTTGTTTTTGTAACTTGTTAAAGTTAGTTGCTGTTTGATCATCCCCTCTGGAAAAAATGATTCAAATGCATCCTTAAATGCCCACAATTAATGACAATATTTCCCTTGCTAATTATCTGTAAACATCCCAATGTAAATCAGTTTTTAAACACAGTTAAAACCTGGTAGTTTCAGCATACTTGTTGAAACGTCTGTGATTCTTATCTGGTCTGAGATATTTTGCTTAAAAGGATGTAAATAAAAACAGAGAAAAATTAAAAATACAAATAAATTGAAAATATTTTTAATCAATATTCAGCACTAATAGTAATTTAAAAGAAGAGATTTATAAATTTTTAAAGTGGGCTGAGTCGTATGATCTCAGCTGAACTCTGCCTTCCCTGATTGCAGCTGTGTGCTGCCGCGCCATCACATGCTGCTGTTTTTGTTCAACCTTTCAGATCTGCAAAGTGAAAATAGTCCTAATTATATATAATAATTCTTCATATAATTTTTTCTGCCAGCTGCACTGCAAGAGAAAGCACTGCAACCGCATGACATAAACATGAATGAATATTGGTTAATTGATTAAAAAAGATGGATCTTGGTGCATTTTCTTTGGGTGTTTTTGTGCAGCTCATGCACTATTTCCAGCACTTTTCCAGTTATCAATACCTCCCAAGATAGGCTGTGTCCAGCCAGTCACTTCCTCTAAATGGATTGCAGAAAGTCTGAATATTTATGAAAATGCAGTGCAAACCATTGGGACCAACTAATCATTGTAAGTCCAACTAATCATTTATAAAAAGTCAGGAAAAAAAGGAAGTTACTTGAGTGATTATTTGTTGGATATTTCTATTTAAAAGTCTTCTAATTTGGCTCATTGGACCTTATCTATGAGATCTGCTGTGTTGGCTGAGCATTAGGAATATACAAGGATCTGTGGAATTGGCACAATGCACAACAGCAGACATAAAAAAGACAGTCAATCTGTTTTCCAATTAATTTTTTACTTACTCATCGCCTGACTGCAGCATGCTTTCACTCTTCAGATGATGGTAAAGCAAATAATATAATAATGTAGGTTTAACAGACAGCAAACAGAAATTAATTTTACAGAGCCAAGCCTTGAAGTCTCCAATTAAAGCTCCTCTAATGTATCAATGAACCATGTAAAATGCTTTGTGTTAGCTGTTTGTTTTATGATTGTTCTGCATTTCATGATTAATTTCTCCACCTATTTTAGCATTTTCAAAGTTTTGACTATATGAACAACATATTTGTTTAAAAATACAGCCTCTACTGAGTTAAAGAAGCAATCAGGTGATGCCTGAAAGTGTGTCAAATTTACATAGATGGCCAATTTTATCTTGAAAGGAACTTAAATCCCTGCAAAGTTGATGTTTTTGGAGTCTAATTATCGTTTTAAAAATTGTTATAACCAAACCACACATTCATTTTTATTAATTTTTATGATCACGAATGTCTATCCTATATGATTTTTCTTTTGCATCTTCATTTGGTGGCTGGCATATAATACCAGCCACTCATACATATGTATGAGTTACAAATTCCTAAAACAGATGTTCAAATCTGTGCATTCAGTGTGGTTCCAGAAAGGCCGGTTCCTCCGGTGTAAGTTTGGCCCTTCGTTTATCTCATCTACTCTCCACGTGCTGCCAATTTCCAACAGAATAATTAGCCATCAGTCTCGCCTCAGAGGCTCCATTCACTGACCTGCTGCACCCTCACCGTTACACACGCATGCACGCCTGTACACGCAAACACACGCACACATACCAGGTTACATAACTGACATCAAACCTAAAAATTATATTTTCTAATCTACTCGTGTCTGTGTTTGTCTGCAGAAAGCTATTATCAGCCACAAAGTGTCCTTGCAGGCAGCAGCTTTGGGCGAAGAAAGCACAACAGCACTTTCTGTTCTTCTCCCTTGTGACAAAAGGATGGCAGAAGCACGAGGTAATGGCTTAGAAGAGAGACTCATCACGATGAAATGAAATTACAGCAAGCAGAAAACACACACACACACACACTCGTACACGCAGAAATACAGCAAAAACAAGATTAATGCAAAGACATATTGGAGTGAAATGGGATAATGAAGAAGCAGGGGATTGTGAGCATGAATGTTAAACTCCAAAGGTGACATAACATAAAGAGAGGCACTTTTTTATTCATTTTCCATTTTCATAATAATTCAATTTTTCTCAATTAAGAAACAAATATTTTTTTTCCATATACAACAGGGATCAAAAACAACCTCTTAATCTTTTATTATCAGACAAAGGTAATGTCTTCTGACAAGATATTTTCAGAATCCGACAGCAAATAAAGACTAACCGGAAAGTCCTAAATGCAACTGGAAAAGGGCATTTATCCCTAGAGAGGGAAAGGGCAGCAGTGAAAAAAAAAAAAAAACAGTCTGCAGTGAAAACAAAAAGAAAACATCTCCCATCACTGTCTGTGAGTTCAGTGACTGATTAAGACCTTTACAGTCCTGCAGATAAAGTATAAAACATCTACAGCCCTTTTTTTTTTTTTTTTAAACAAAACAGCTGGTGCCACATTTATTGGTAATCTAAACAAACTTTATAGTGGAATAGAATAATGGCATTTCAATAGATTACATTATCTGCATAAATTAGCTCCAGTATTAGCAGATTAGCAAACCACATGAGTTTATGTGGTTTAGAAAGCTACTGCAACAGATAGCCACCGACAATATGCCACTTAGTAGGTGGATAGCTTTTCTATTGTCTCTCTTTGGTCCATTTAGGTAAACAAAAGGACATGGAATGGTTATATGGATTATATTTTACTGCAACTTTACAATAAAAAGTAATTTGGACTACAGAAAACTGAACAAAAGAAAAATCCTAAAAAAATTGATAAATAATTGCAACAAATCCCAAAACACGACAAACAGAATATCTTTTTTGAGTCACTTTTGTAGGTCACTCTTTCCAAAGCCAAGGTAAAAGAAGAGAGTTTGAATTGTTACATTAGAAAATAAATGATCATAAACAGGTAATTTTGTTGTTTTAAACATATTCATGGTGCTTTTTTACTGGCTTTTGTCTATTGAGGTCAGGTAGTGACTTTAGGACTTTGTTGTGTACGTCCCTATATATGGTGAAAAACACTTTGTGTACAAACTCCATACTGACTGGATCAACATCATGCAAAAATCTGCAATAAACCCTCGATTATTGGTGCAAAAGGTGCAGGGATTTGTAGATTTTGCATGAATTTTCACTATAATTCTTAAGAGGCTAGAGGGACTGATTGATGTAATTTGGCAGTAAGCAGATAAAAACTGCATTGATTTGATTAATAACATTTTTAAGTACACTTAGTGTTTAGTCTAGAATGTAGAGGGCCACATTAAAGCTATGGTGGGACAGATTTGAGTTTGACACATTTACAGAAACCAGCTCCCGTTTCAGAGGCTTCCTGCATACGACTTTAGCGTTCGCTGTAAATTATCCTGCTGTCACTTATTCTTCATGCCGGTAAAATTAACTTCATTTCTCATCAGAGAAGAAAAACCAGAAGATTAAACTTGTCAGGCTGCCTGCTGACTGGGTTAAACTAGTCAAAATGAAAAGCAGGCTGATCACAAATGGGGGTGAGTGAAAGAGCAGCCGATACAGGAAGAATCTGAAAGAGTATAAAGAATATTTTTTAAAAATACACCCTGCGCCCCCCAGTGCCTTTGTCCAATTGGCTGAGGTCCTGACCGGCACCGCCAGCAATTGATGACATTACTGTGTGAAACACGGCGGGGAAGGTGAGGCCTCTGCTGCCTCTGGTCACCCTGGCAACAGGTTTGCAGTCAATACATCAACTCTGCCAAGAAGTGTGCTGCCAGTTTTCTTTTATACTTTGCTTTTTTTTTTTTTTTTCTTTCTTCATTTTACATTTTGCCTTTAATCTTAAAATAGTTCAGGATTAACCATGAGTGACTTCTTTTCTCCATCCTCCTCTTTTAGCTCCTTTTTATTTCTCCCCCTTTTGGCACTTCTCTTTCTTTCTCCTCCCCTCCTCTTCAGTCCATTCAGTATTCAGTGGAGTCTATCGTAAGTGGATTGGTGGTGCGCCCACTTAAAAGGAGTGGAGGAATCACACCACTAATCCCATTGTGACAGAACAAGAGCGGAGGCCTACCAATATGCCGGAGTGTGTGTGTACGTTCAGAATAGAATGAGTGTGGCGTTATTTTCAGTATGAGGAAAATACATTTGAAAAAAGGAAGAGAGGGGGATATCCTATGGATGGGAAAGACGGGGAGATAGAGCGCTCTTTGTGTGTCTGCCTTAGTAAATCAGGCATATAATGCCAGCTTTTAGGAGAAAGCCTCTCCAGACTCCTATGATAAGTGGAAAGCCTCTCTGATCTGAACATAAAGGACTCAGCGCAGGAAGAAAGGGAAAAAAGAAGTGGAGAGGAGAGAAAGTTGAAACGGAAGAAAGAGCATTAAAGCAGCAAGCAAAGAATTGAGAATCCTTGCGGTTTTGCACGACAGAAAGGGTCACACTTTTACATCTCTGCTTTCTGGTTGGCTTACTCACAGCATGTAAAGCAGGGAAGGTGGACAAATTGATGAAGACAGCAGTAAATGCAGGCGCAGTAACACAATGTCATTCTGATAACTTGAGATGAATTTTTCAAACACTCGGAGGCAGAGCACAAACGGGAAAGAAGAGGACAGAAAATAAAAGTAATTTTCAGGAGAAGGTAGGTCTGATTACCTCTCCTGTGGCCAGGCACATGCAAGGGGGGGCAAAGAGGGCTTGAGCCCCGGCCCCTTTTACCACCTGGTACCACCTGGTACCACCTGGTACCACATGCTGATTGTTTGCTCTGCTTCTCCTTATCGTTTCTACCAGGCGGGTTAAAGCCGCTGCTGACGGGATCTGGGCCAGAGGTGAGCAGCTGTAAATAGAAGTTATTGCAGAACCTCTTGCAGAACTAAATTGTCAAAGAAAGATTCGGCCCAGAGCATTTAGAGTTCACAAAATAAACATCTGAGAAAATACTGTAGCAATAATTAGAACTGCAGCATAAAGCCGAACAGGCCACAATTAAATGAATCAAAATGTACCCAAAGCATCGGCGGACTGACAAAGGGGCTGCTGGGGGATGCCAGGTAGAGTCCAGAGATGCGCATCGCAGCGGTTGTTCGTGCAGGGCCAGCCCAGGGCCTTACACACCCCTGTTTTCTTCTCTGCGCTTCCACCACTCCTTTCCCAGTGGGAGGCACAGAGAGGTTTATTGAGTCTGAAGTGATATCGTTGTTGTTGCTCCCCTCTGCAGCATAGGCACCAACACACACAAGCAGAAATAATGAACGATCAAAGGCATGCAGTTGACTGAGCAGGCAATGAAGGGACTCAAACTCCCACAGAGACAAGAAAAAAACAATAATACCCACTCGTACACCTCAGAGCTTCTCTGTCTGCTGTCAAACGAGTTCCCACTCGGTAGGGGGTTGTCTTATGATCAGTGTGTTTATGTAGGTGGTGTTTGTGACGCCAGCCGTGTTCCCTGGGGATTAAAATCTTATCTTAGGGTCAAACCAAGCTGGACCTCCCAACACTCACACAATCACACCATCATTGACCGAGGGATAGAGTTAGCAGATGTCACTGTTGCCCAACAGAACATATTAGCAGACTCTGAGCTGCATGTTGGTGTGTGCTGGCTGTTTCCCTGAGGCGAAGCCATCACAGCGACACAGATGGACACACATCCATTAACAGCAGCTTTCTTTGTGGACTGTCTGATGTAGAATTTTTTTTTCTCTTCATGTGGATGGAGTTGTTTGAATTCAAGCTAAAGGAAAGAGAGATATGAAGTGAAAGTTTCTGATTGTTCCACATGAAGGCTGTAAATACTGAAATGATCAGATTAAAAAAAAGATTTTGTCATAAAAACTATATAGTGGGTAAACCTGATTGCTGACTCTTATGTAAAGTTGACTTCTTTGATTTTTACATTATGTTATAATGTTATTCCCTCATCAAAAACATAATATGTTTAAGTGGTTATCTCTCCTTCCAACCAAAGGAGGAAGTCAGGTATGGGGGTGTTGGTATAGCAATTCCTGGGAGTATAATCTGGCAAAAACTCAACCAGTCCATGGATAAATAAGAGTCCTAGCTCCATACCAAAGCCTTTACTTGAGAAACCTTCATTCTGTGTTTTTATGCAGGTAGATGGAGTGGAAATTGGGAATGGCGGCTTGTTGAATGAGATTAAAACATCTCTTATCTGTATTTAGTGTTACATGGAAATTTCACAGCTATAGAGTGAGATCAAGAGCTGATGTGTCTTACATCTAATCCAAATTTAAATAATATTTAGAGATCATTTCTAAAGTAAGAATTTGTTGAAAAATATCCATTTCTAAAACTGCACACTTTGTGTTGCCAGGTTTTTGTCATACATGCTGAAATACTGTATTTTCCCAATTAAATGCAGGTTTTTTATTTTTCCATTATCTCCTTAGAACACCCACTATCTGGATGCCCTTGACCCATATGTGACATGATTTTGACCATCTAATTTAGATTTAAAGGCCTGTCACATACAGACATCAAATGCCTTCACTCTGGATTAAATCCACCCCATTGATCCGATCTGGGGAAGCACAGCTGGGGCTCTTATGGGATAATGGTGAACTGTTAGACATCTAAACACAGGGTGAAAGGCTGAAATAGATTCTCGTTTTCACATTTGATTTGCTTAATGAAAACCAAATGTCAGTATTGATGGTTTGTCTCACACAATGTAATTGTCACTTAGAATTAATGGGTCCTAAACGTTTCCTTAAAGACGCAATAATTTTTGAGGAGTAAACCTACATAAATTAAAAGCAGTGCTCATTTGATTGAGATAATCACTGTGTTTTGAACTGAGAAGGAGGATTACAAACAGGTCTCTGAACCTGGCTATTAATTTGTTTCCTTTTTGCTACTGTTGGGCACTGGGGCTTAAAAAGGATCAACATTTCTCAGTTGACTGGCTTTGGGGGTCAGTGCATTTTTTTTGTGTGATTATGTGACTGTCTAGACAGATGACATTATTTTTTGTTTTGTGTCTGATGTCGGAAAAACACATATTTGCATAGATCTGAGCACTCATAACACCAATATATTTTTAAATCTGTGAATCTTTAAGGGGATCTCAATAGTTTACAGTAATTGTTCCTTTGACCAAGATTTAGATTTCACCTGTTTTTTCAGAACATGATACAAATAATAATTATAATTATGAGTTGTATGTATCTAAGCAACTTTTCAATTAAGAGGAAAATTACAACATGGTTAGGTCAACATGCTTAACTTGTTGCAGATCACTTTAAGATCGTTTCAGCTCTTTTGTCAGCACATTCAGCTCTGTACAAATTAAAGAGACCACTTAAAATGATCAGTTTTATAGGTTTATGTTTGAGTAAAATGAACATTGTTTATATTCATTTAGAAACACTGCTAATGTTTTAACTCAAATATTGATTTCACCAAATCAAAAATTTGGTGAAATAACCAAAAGGTTTCACATGGGGTTCAGTGCAGTGGTCTCTTCATTTTTTCCAACGTTGTCTTTAAAGTGTAAGATGAAATCATACAAAAGTAAATTTTGTAGTAGGGCCAAATATGTGCGGTATGCATTTGACAATATCTGAGTGGCAACTCTCATGTCTGAAATATTGTCACAGCTTGGCTCAGCTGGAGTTCAAATTACACATGCTGCAGCATCAGATGTGATTGCTGGAGTAATACATCCTTTCCTTCCTGTAGCTGCTGCATTGTGATGTAGAAACAACAAAACCAAAGCTTAGCATTAGAAAGGATCGTTGCTTCTCTATGTGTCAAGTTCTATCCACTCTCATCTTAACTTATTTTCCCAACTTCTAAAATATCTCAAGTTCTGCAAAGGGCGATGCACAAAGGAAAAGGGTTAGTATCAAAACAAGCGTCCAAATGCCAAATGTTTTTGAAGGCTGGAGACTGATCGCATTGATGCAGGAACTCACCACAGATGTTTTCTGTATTAGACCAGAGAGCAGAACCTTCCTCTGCTTCTACTTAATCTGAGACCAAAGAGAAACATCAAAAAGTGCAGTCGATACAATCAGGCTTGGGAATGAAAGATTTTTCTTGCTTTGGCCAATGTTTCTTTAGTGCATCAAGAACTGTGTCATTAAATCTCTTATATCCTGTGAAATGAACTTGTTGTTCCAATAAAAGTACATTTTTAGACAAAGAGTGAGATCTCAGGGGAACAAAGACAATATCAGCTTTGTCAGATGGACTTTGCACCCCGACCTCCTCTCATTGTTCCTTTCAGCCCCAGAGCACACCCTAACCTTTAACAGGCCACTCTTCCAACATGCAGAGGAGAGCCTGGGGACAGTTATAGGACTCTTTCCAAATGGACAGACAAGAATACAGCTGTGTTTATATCAGGTCATGCAGTACACAGTTGAAACCAAAAGTTTCTTTATGGCAAATAAAAAGCGAAATCTTTTTTTCTCATGGCTTGCAGTTAAATCAGACCAAATTCTCCTATTTCAGGTCAGCTACAATTTCCAGAACTAATTATTTTTGCCAAATGCCAGAATAATGTTTTATTTTTTAATTAAATTCTTCAAACTCACAGGTTTAAATAAATTTCCACAGATGATTGTGTGTGAAAATACCAGTAGATCTATAGTTTCTGAAATACTGAGACCATCACTTAAATCTCCAGGTGTTTGCTGGAAGATAGAACATATCAGAGAGCAAACATTGTCATGAAGATCAAGAAACACAAGTTCAGAGGACAGTTAAGGCGATGAAATGATATTCCAAGTTTTGCACATCACATGGAGAAATCGTCAAACTGTTATCACAAATTAGAAACCTCAGACAAATGGTTCACCAGCTACCATTATGCTATGGGGATGCTGAATATATAACCATAGCAGAAGAAAACAAGCTATAGATAAGGCTGTGCTTTCAGCTGAAAACTGCTTCTAAAAATAAATTGTTTAGATTAAAACTTATGTTAGAATGGCCCAGTCAAAGCCTGGACCATCAATTAATTCTCCTAGGCAATCCAGTTCATGTTTTACCATTACAATTATTTTGCATTTTAAACAAGAGATAAGTGAATAACTGCAAGCCTCTAACTGGACACTGAAGATGAATTAACACCTGCCCTGTTTTGTCCACTTTTATCAAACTTTGGTTTGTTTGTCTAGAAAGTTTGGTTCACTTGGGGAAGTGTGAATGCCAACTGAACTCTGGTCAATCTGCAAACCTCAGTCTCAGTTTGGCTGACGTGAGCTCTGGCACAGTTTGAATGCATTATGTGGATGCCAAGTGGACCGAAGACCACTCCAAAAGCAGGATGGGGACTATAGAGGAGGGCATTCTGGGTAAATTCAACCAAAACAAACGCACCATTCGAGTAATGGAAGAAATGGCTCAGGGTCTTTTGCCAACGACTAAAAAGAACTATAACTGCTAAAACCTACGCTTTTTTCTTTACATTAGCGTTAAGTGCTTTTTTTCTGAGGTTTTTGTATTGTTGCCTTCAGTGGTTCTTAGTGCAGCGCCACCACAGGCGAGGAGGTGAATTTGGATTATTTGACATGGCTAAACATCTGAAAATGTAACAAATGTTGCAATATTGATCATGTTGAAACACTATTAAAATTGGGTGAAGTTAAATCAGATTCCAACTTCACTGTTATAACCCTGCAGTGATTTATGGCCATAATTTCCTACTGTGCCTATTTCCACAAGGAACATGGAAATAATCAATAGAAGACTCAGTAGTGGCACAGGTGATACCTGACATTTTGTCTTCTTTTTTTGTTTTACAGTTATGCCGCCCCAATACAGTGCCACTCTGCAAGGTGAGCCATATCACTCATGTAAATGAACATCTTACTGAAAAGTAAAATAAAGTTCTGCTATTGCAAAGTGAAAACATTCAAAACTATCCCATTATGTTCAAAAATAAATGCTAACCTGATGTCACCTGTTTGGTATGAATAAACCATCAAAAACCAAAGCCTGCAATCATCATGATATATAATCACAATTAATCAAGGAGATTAATAATATTTGCTTTTCTTGTGACAAACCCGCAACAGGCAGGATGCCACAGACATAAATAGCCAACAGTTCAAGCTACAGTCATCAGGGTTGTGACTGTAAACAAGAGCTAATGGGATGTAGCTGATTGCTGATTGAAGTGGCCTTTTCCAGACTGACATCCAATCATGCCCGGTGGATAATTGGTTGAAAGGGTGGTCAACAAACATTTTTCATTTAGAGGGAAAAGAAGGAAAAGAAGCAACCGCCTCACAAAAAAGAATCCAAGCCAAAGATCAGGAAGCGGTGACCATGCTAAGGAAATCATGTTCCTGTCAGATTCTCTACATCTGTGCAGCCCAGAGTTCATATTGACATTGTTTCCTCTGCAGTTCTTTGAGTTATTGACTATTCAGAAGACCTACTCAATTTCCCAATAGGTCACCATGAAAGCCCTTCAGTGTCTTTTTCTGTGGAGGTTTACGTCAATATAGAGATTATGCTGCTTTTTTGTAGCCTTAATTATTATCTTCATGTATATCTATGACTATGGAAGCGGTTATTGATCCGGTGGCATTGCATAGATACAGTCAATAATCCGATTCACTTTATTTTCCATACATTTTACCCTCCATTTGTAGTTCAGATGTGTATTGATTTCTGCATTCAACAGATAATGCTTTGTGTGTATTGTGATTCTGTGTTGTCACAAGGTTTCTCTACTTAGAAATGGCAAAACACTAATATATGACACGCATAACGCACTTTTTTTTGTTCAAGTAATTTTGTTTAGTAGTTGGATTAAAGATAGGTTTATACAACATTCTCCACAATTGTGTGCTTGGTAAACATGTGTAAAAAAAAACCTAAAATAAAATAAAATAAAAAAAATCTTCCTGGCATATAAATCTGCATAGTAGCCCATGTTTCTCAAACTGTATAAGGAGCCATATTTATATTCTCACTAATTACATTGAGCAGGATAAGAAATGGCAAAACAAAACAAACAAACAAACAAAAAAACAAAGTTAAATTTTGAGGACTCTCGCCCTGAGAAGCAGCTTAATGTCTATAACAACCGCTAAACATGATTTTTACAAACCAGTAGTTTGTGAGGCATTTACAGTAAAAGAAAGGTATTTCTAACCTACTACCACAAACATAAACATATTGAGTTTGATCAATGCTAATTGGACTTTCATTGGAGCTATAAACAGAAAAACACACTACTGCAGATCTGTCATGCTGTGGGTCTTTTCTTTTGAAAAGGCCACGAGAAACCTTTTATAGTTAAGTCTTTCAGAAGGACAGTGACACAAAATATATAATAAAATGAACAAATGAACAATAAAGTGGCTCACCAGCCACCAAATCAGCCTTCTCTGTGGAGAACAGCATCATAGAGTAAAACAAAACCTCGTTTTCACCTCATTTTTTCGAGGTGAAAAAAACTCTTAACACTTTTTATTTTGTTGAAAACAACTATTTTTCAACACTTGATAAATGTGCTAAATGAAAGGTAATATTCTTATGCTTTTTTACAGCGCTTGAGTATGTTGCTGCTATAAAAGACAATTTAATTTTAGGCCTTTTTAGACAGTTTTACCCACCTTAGTGAAATGTATTTGATGAAAAGACAGAAATACACATTATTTATCCTCAAAGGTGCGTGCAATATTCAAATGAAGACAAAACAAATGCTGGTTAGATTGGTAATTAACATTTTTTTCCCAGCCTGTGTATGTATATGATGGGATTCCAGCACACACAAGGAAAGCGTGTTCAGTGATGCACACACCCTTCCCCCTCCAAATGTCAGGAAGCATTGATTGTGAGGTTCTGAGAAGAAACCCACAGGCATTTTCAGATTTTGTTTGCCTCAACAATGAGATATAGATGATACAAAAACCTGACAGTGTATTTAAAGGTCAGACCTAACTGTGTTGACTTCAATATGTAACAGACAGTGAAGGAGATATTTGGCAAGAGAAGAAAAAGTGGGTGAAAATATTTGTTGAAAATGGCCAGAAATTCCTTTTTGTCCTAAATGGAAAAAAACAAAAAATCATTTTCTTTTCAGTGTTCAGTGATGGTTATTTTTCTTGTAAAATTTAGCATTTGATTATTAGTCCTTCTCTGTGTGTCCATGTGGTTGTTGTTAGATTTGTAAAAAAAAAAAAAAAGGAAACCAAATGTTCTTTCTCAGAATATTTTCTGGGCTGCGTTTTTGAGCATCATTGCTTGTGGGCTTTGATAAGAGTGTGAGTGATTTGGAGGCTTCAGCCGGTAGCAGGATGTGCTCCAAAAGCATTTGCAGATGGACCAAATGAATAAATTTAAGCCTTTTTTATTATTCTACTGAGAACAATGATACTGATGATTTTCCAACACTTTCTTTTGATAAATTGTGCAGCAGGGACGAAATAAAAATAAAATTTCTCTTTGTGATTTGCTTTTCAAAAACCCTTCTGATGGAGTTCTGAATTGCAAACCGCTACTTTTTCAGAGATTAGTCCAATTTTCTGCAGTCTAAATTATACGCCTGGTAAATCCTTGAAGCAATCTACAGCGCAACTACTCAAGAAAACAACACTAAAATAGCCCGTAATTTGAGTTTTGTGATCCCTTTATATGCTTTCAGATGATTTTCCATTCTGTTCTGAAGCACTTGACTTCAATCTCCTCTTGGGTGTGTCCATGTGCTTTGTTTATCATGCATACTAAGACACAAAGTTCACATTATTATTAATCTAGGTGTTGTTGTTTCTGATCAAATTCTGCAACTTTATGCACTAAAACAGACTTTTTATTTGTGTCATCATATTTTTTTTTTTTAAGTTTCAAACCAACGTTTGCAAAGTATAACATTTAGTGTCTGCTCCTGTCTTTTATGTGAAGCAGTAACAGAACAAGACCACACACATACAGGCTGATTGTAATCTGTCTTTCCACATTAGCAACTCCTACTTAGCAAATTTAATCTCAGTCCACAGGCAGTAATCCATCAGATGATAGATTACTCACCAAGGACACACACACACACACTCACACACACATACATCTTTATTATATGTGACAATCCTCTCACAGAGAGAGCATCCCATGACACCAGCTGATACCGTGAACAAAACAACTCACATCTACATGTTGCCTTATGTGCAGCATATCTTCACATGATCGGATGCACATTTACATCCGACATGCAGGACTGAACCCTGAATGATCGCATGCTAACATGTTGTTCTTTTATAGTCACAATCCTGAGTGCAGCTAATCAAACCATGATTACATACAAACTAATCTGATTCGGTCTCAGTCATGAGGAAAACATGCTGACTTGTTATCGCATGTTAGAAGAAGCACGTTGATGGGGATTATTCTGATGCAGACGTTTATGGGTGCTATGTAATTACATATAATCTGTGATTAAACAGACACTGGACACGGGCCTAATATAAAGCATAATCCCTCTGACCTGGTAAAGATGTATGCTATATTTGCTGCTTAAACCACATCAGAGACAAACAGGGTTAGCATTGTCTGTAAAGGAAACATTATGCTGCTCAGATTATGTTTTGAATCTGTTGCATTCTTACTTTTGCAGGTTTGGGTTTTATTTTTTTCTTAGATTTCAGAAAAATAAATGCACTAAACAAGCAAATTGTGTTTGAATAAAGCTCCGTTGAGGTTTACACAAGGACATTGCTCCTTTGCTTTATAACTTGACACATGCAGTTGTCAGCAAGTTGCTTTTTTTCATTTCTGCTTAAAAAAGCAGTACAAAGTCAGATGTCTTGCGTTGTTCTCTTTAGTTGCAGTTAAGTAAGTTAGATTCTTAAACTGTGTTTAATATAAGAAAAATATAATATGAGTGTCATGAGTTGTGGGTGTGGAGGTGAGGCAGACGCTTGGAGACCCAGGTAGAGTGAGAAATAATAATGATTTAATTAAGATGACATGTACAAAAATCCAAAATAGTCCAAAACTCCTGGCAGCACAGCAGAGCAGACTACAGAGGCTCAGCACTGGTAGCAACAGGATTATCGAAGGACCGGACAATGGACTGAGAAACACATATGACAAAGACCCGACGAGGAACAACATCAACAGTCAGTGGGGGAGAGGCAGGTTATTCTAAGGACAAGAATCCAGATCATCACTGTTTACACAGTGATTACAAGACACAATTGCAGTGAAATGCTTCAGGCAGATTTCTGTATAAAAAGTAAATCTTTTTAAACCATGCCAACCTATTTCTGTTTTTCTAATTCCGTCTCCTCTCTGTTGTTTCACATTGACTCATTTTCAGTTTGGTTTTTCAGTTCTGATCTTGCCTTTGGGCTGCTTGGGGCTGCCTGTGTTGCACTGTCTCTCCTCTGTAGCTTCACTCAGGTTCTTTTTAGCCTTGTAAAAATTACAGCAAACATGTCAGATTATTTCACGGTGGGTATTCAGTTGCCAAACAGTAATTCATTCTAAAACGATTATTGAACAATGGAAATATAATGATTATACAAATTTTATAATGGCAGGAAAACCTTCAGCAAACTCTCATTTTAATTTAAAGAGCTGGGATTACATTTTGGCAGTTTGAGAAATGGATTATTTTATGCACAGGAACAGAGAAGAGGTTGATTTTATGGAGAACTACCAGCAGAGATGGAGCGATGCCAAGGAGTCTGCATTAGTCTGAGATCAGAGTATCATGTAATGATCCTTCTGCTCTCCTCGATGTTCATTCATGTATGTGCGCTTGGCACAGTTAATCGCTCTGATAGTGATATCTCGTCAGCCTCCCTGTATGCCTGCTCATCACTGCTTCAGCTTGCTTATCAGCCTCCAGCTCAGCCAATCGGTCTGCTGCTAAGCAGGTCACCAGCCATGCTCTCAGAACACCACCAACCAGAAAAGCCACACAGTAATTGCTCCCTCATCTTGTGGCACCACAGAAATGTCAAGTAGTGTTAATATTATGTGTCCTCGATGGGACACGTGAGAGATTTGCTGCAGAGGAAGCTTACTTAAATGTAATGTAGCTCCTTAAACCTAGACAATATGTGTACAGTTAAAATCAGACGTTTACATATGTCGGATAAAAAGACACACACTTTCTTCCCTCACTGTCTGAAGTTAAATCAGACCGGAGTGCTCTTGTTTTAGGTCAATTAGAAAGACCAAAATTATTTCTATTTGCTAAATGCAACTTCCCGAATGAAATTTCTTCTATTTCACAAAAATTATTGTGTTTCACAAAATGAGTCATGTGACCAACAACCAGATGTTACTACTGGCAGAAAAGACGAAGAAGATGGCAGGAAGTGGTCAGAGGACGATGTTTTTTAATGACACATTTGGAGTGGAAACAAAGCTGGTTTGTCATGTCAATATAACCATCGTCATCCTGACGGTTGAACATGGGAATTTCTGCTTTAATGTTTTCTAGTTGTTCTCACCTCACAATTTTATTTACTAGACGTATCTGTAATCGTTAGGAAGCCTTGTTGATGGACAACCAAAAGATTATCTTTGCTGATGTTGTTCCCTTATGGCGCCCCCTTGTGGTGTACTTCACCAAGCAGAAATCAATTTTACCAATTATAAAAGAAACACAGATTTCACCAGATGAAGTAAGAAGCTCACAACGGACCTCGATTCAGACTTTGCTTTGATGATAAATATCTTATCTTAGCAAGATGTAGTGTCTCGAGATTTCTACATCCCACAATTTCTGGTTTTCTGTTTTTTTTTTAAACTTTGATCTTCACGAGGCAATAAATCAATATGAGAGTGAAGACATCATTTGCCTTGATTGCATCAACTTAAAGTCTTTCAATCATCTGCTGACAAAAACACTTTGTCTACTGAAAAAAATGATTGATTTGAATTGAGTCTTCAATTCTATGGACAGTTTAAACATTTAGATCATAAGTTGTTTGTATTTTCACATTATTTATGTTGTCTGTGCTGTCACAACTGACCAAATACAACTAAACCAGCTTCCTCCTGCTGGGCAGACCACCACCCAGTTATGCTACATTGCTGGCCATGTACTGAATATGCCTCGCCATGTAATGAAACATGTCTTGTTTGAGTGATTTTGGAAGCATTTCTTCCATTTTGGTCCCAAAAAGCAGCGCTGGACCGGAGCCAAGATGGCAGATGGGAGCAGATGGGAGGGTTTGGATTCCTGCAGAATTTCTAAGACGGCAAACACAGACAACTGGGTGGAGGAAGATGCTACCGTGACGAGGATGATGGGTTTTTTATTGTTTCTCTGTGTGTTAATCTGATGCAGCGTCCATCCCTGCAGTTTTTACTTACTGATTTATTTTCGCTTCCATACATAAAAGTTTCCTGCTATATTTTAATGGTAATTCAGACCCAGGAAAAATGAAAATTCTCCTCTCTCACCTTCAGTTGTTTTTTTTTTTATTATGCATTGGTAAACAAATTATTATAGTTTCCCAGATGTTAAATCCTCATATGGTTATTTACGCATACATTTTAAAAGCAGGGTGAGTTGCTTCCTTTGCAGCAGTGTGTTTTTAAATGCTTTGATTCTGATTAATGATTCAAAAAATAATAACTAAATTACAATTCTGCTCTTCTTTGCTGTATCTGATTAAAACTAAGAAATGCTGAGGTGACTTTGACTTTATCTGCAAATTTGGCTTGAAGTTGGTTCCACTGAACCATTTAATTCAGAAATTATTGAATTTCTGAATACCTTTTTGTTCTGTCTTCATTATTTCTTTTTTTTTTTGGCTTTCTTTTAGTCTTGTAGTGAATTTTGCCTACATTTCCTTCCCTTCCAATCTTTTACCATCACCATCCTGTTTCCATCCCTCCTGACTGTCATCCCTCTGCATCCCTTTCTCTCCTCCATTACTATCTCTCTCTCTCTCTTTCCCGGAGCAGAATGTATACACCAGGTTGCCATAGCGACCGGAGGAGGCCACATGAGCCGGTGGATGAACAAAAGAGCCAGATAGCACGTTTTCCACCGTGAAGAACGCGAAAGAGAGGGAGAGAAGAGAGGATGGATGATGGAGATGGAGGACAATCAGATTTCATCAGATTTCATTTTTCATAGGCGAGGGGGTTTGGTGTGTGTGGAAAAACCTGGAGGAGTACCTAGTGAGGGAGGTCGGGGGGAGGGGTGGATGGATGGTGTGGGTGAAACAAGTTCATAAATGAAACAGAAGGAGAAAGAGAAAGAGGAGAAAATGATGAAGAAATAGGAAAGGTTAAGACAAAAAGCTTAAAACAATAAACGTCGGTCATTAAAGCAGAGAATTCAGATTGATTTCAATCTGAGGTGGACAAGATGGCAAATTTTAATGAGAAAGGATGATCATTGTTTATTCCAATAGTTAAAAAAAATATGCCATGAAATGTCATATCTCGAGTGCCTGAAGATTGAAGCTGTTGCACATTATTGTGGATATCATGTCTTCCAGATGGCAGGAGGTTAAACAGCTCACTGAAGGGTTGAGAGGGATCACCTTCAATACTGAAAGCTTTTCTCCTTCCATCGCTCTGCAAAAAAGACGGGGAGGTAAATGAAACTCTCAGCCATTTTATTTGACGAGTACTGCACTTCCTCTAAAAGCAAGTGAGCATCTTTTTGCTTGAAAACACTTAGAAATCAGCTAAAAACTCCATACAGCATGAGTTAAAAAGGTTAGTAGATTCCCAAATCAACTTTGCCAAACATTGTATAACCATTGATCTGTTTCATATTTGTTTTGCATCTCAACTATAAATCAAATGGTATTTTAATGGGGTTATAAATGTTTTATATTTCAGCAGAAAATGTAATCTACAGTCTTCCTTGTTTCCGCTCTTTGGGGTTCAGCCAGTCAGCACCTGCTAAGATGAATGGTGCTCCTGGATTGGCTGCCTTGCCAATGCCAGACAATAATGCGTCAAGTTAGGCATTTTAGCTTGTGGAGCTGCATTTCTTTTGAATATCCTAGATGTTTTCAACCACAAAATGTGAGAATAGGCAAATAATTTGCAGTTATATTTCAGAGAAAGACCTTCAGTTAGTTAGTTATAATTAAGTTATTAATTACTAACTGTAAATCACAATTAGAAAGAATATTTCAGACACAAACCATATTGGTTTCTCTCTAATTAACATGTCTCTATTCCAGATTCTAAAGCTGTCTATTATTTATCTGAAAGGATAATGAAAATCCAAATGAGGATTTGATGGGAACAAGTGTGTAAAAACTTTGGCCTGCAGCCTAAATTATCACAAAATAATCGTTTTCTGAGTGTGCTTCTCTTGTTCCGCCATAAAATACGACCCCAAATCACCACATTAGACCATTAAGTAAATTAGAGCTTAAAGTTCATTATCAGCAGTTCAGCTGATTGCAGCTGTGCCACTGTTTCTCTGAGTAAACGTAAAACTCATGACCCTCCATATACATGAGTCCTTTAGGGCACAAGTGGGACAACCATATTCAATTATCCTGCCGATTAAAACTCGTCGGTGATGGAGTGTGTGCGTGTTTGCGTGTGTGAGTGCATGTTCGCTGAAACAGGATGGCCCTATGCAAATATAATTACACCAATTAAACCGTGGAGTCGCCTCAGAGGGGGTGTGTGTGGAAAACCTGGCAGCTGCAGCATGTAGGAGTTGGTGTGTGTGGTGATGGGTATGGTGTTTGGATGTCTGCTTTATCTGGTATGCGTGCGTGTGTGTATGATAATGTAGATTCATGTGCACGTGTGTGTGTGGGTGTTGACATTCTGGTAGAGCACTTCACCTCACACCCTTCCCTCCATCCCCATCAGCACCGCCGCCACCCCGCGCCCCCAAAAGCCGACTTCTCTGGGCTTGGCTGCCTTCTGGGAGTTGGAGGCACTCAGAGCTTGTTTGCAGAAAAAAAGAAGAAATGGACGGGGAGAAATATGTATACATGATGAATAAAATATATAATTTGACATTTAGTAGGTCTAATGACTGTAGCTTACTTTGTGTAAAAGAAGTCCGCTATGAAAAGCAATTGAAGGTAAGCGGACTAAATAAGGGTTGTTGCTTTTGGCAAAACTAAATTTTAATAACAGAAATTAGAAAAGAATGTTACTGTAAATGGATAACAGCAAAGTGGTTCTTTACATGCAGAGTCAATAACTCTACAGATTTGCTTTGGTGCATTTCTCAGAACAGAATTGAAATTCTCAAAAGTACGTGTTCAATCTTCAAATCATTTTCTCACTTGAGCACACCAAAAATGCTGTGGCTCATTTCTGTGGACAAATTGAAAATACTTTTGCATTTCCTTGCAAGTGATTATGTGCAATTCTTAACTTTTTTCTACATTTCCACTTGCTGATGTCATGTTGATCAAATTGTTTGTGCAAATTTTGTTGAGAAATTAAATGTTTTGAAAATTTTGAGAGGGATTTGATAAATGCACCAAAGGATCAGAGAAAAACTCTAATACCTGAGGATTTCTAATTAGAAATTCGCAGAACCTCTTGGTATAAAAATATTTTTCTTTATGGATTAGCAACTTAGGGTTGGTGTGAAACTTAGTAGGACAAAAATATTTACTGTTGTCACAGAGGAGGTCGAAAATATTTTTGCATGTCCAGTGAATTTCAGTGACAGACCAAATGTAGCTTCATTCATTGTTTTAACAATAAACAATGGTATTCATTGCAAGGAGCAAAATTCTTGGATTTATTTACACCTTCACCTTCTTGCCTAGGAAACTTTACTAAGGTGTACAACATTCACCATTCTCACTAGAACATGATTATGTTGCCACATCTTCCACAATCAGACCAAATAATTGCCAACACTCTGACAGATACTATTTGACAGTAGGGTGTTCAAAACAGCAGGCATCTCACCAAACCGATGTAAAACCCCCCTGACATCCTCTGGTGATGTTTGGGTCCGTTTCCCCCACACAATCCTTTAACCGGATCAGAAGTCCCCGTTGTTTAGCCGAAGGGCGGCCGCAGTAAACAAGCCTGTCAGTTTAAATTGAGTCTTAAAGAAACTACTGGTTTACAGTCAGTGGGCGACAAGAAGGAGTTAATTTATGTTGACTCTGTTTACCCACTCTGACCACAACACAGTTAAAGCCACAACAGAGCTGTTAAGTTATATTAAACCACTCAGTGCACTGACAGTGGTGATGTGGATGACTCAACTGCAGTTTATGGACAGACAGACAGACATACATACAGACAGACAGACAGACAGACAGACATTCTTTCTCTACTCAGCCTTTTTTCCATTTGTGAAAAAAATCTGCCAGTGGAACTATTACTTTTTTAAAAATCTATAATCTATATTCAAGACTTATTTATTTAAAAACAAGCACCAATATCTTCCTGAAAATTTACTTGTAAGTTAGTTTTGACTTATTTCAAATACAAAGATTTTTCCAGTAGAAACTAGACAAAAATCTTTGGAAAGATTTGGTGTTTTTTTCTGTGCAGGAGTTCATTGGTGCTGATTGCAGGTTCAGATTTATTCCCAACTGTTTTTTTCCCCTCCAGGAGGCTTTTTGCAGGCTCTACTGTCCGTTATATGACAGTAGGCTGACAGGAAGGGGGTAAGGAGAGGAGAGAAGACACGCAGCAAATATCGTCAGGTCCGGGCGTCGAACCTGCAACAGCCACATCGAGGACTCAAGGCCTCCAAATGTGAGTAGCGCTATCCCCTATGCCACCACAGCACACCGTATTCCCAATGTAACAAAGAGAGAACATTTAAAGTTTTTTTCTCATTATAAGTTCAAAAAGCAAAACGATACATATGAACAATTTAGCTCATCATTTAAATGCTTGCACGTAATTATTGCTTTCCAGCATTTTTCATTGTATCCACCAAATTAAACTGTTTTGCTGAATAACTGAAAAACATAAAGATAAATTAAACTGTTAAAAAGATCATATTTAAAAGAATAGCCAGTTCATCTCACATAATGTTTTCCACAAACTATAGTTCTCGTCTTGACTTACTAGAAGCTTGGACACCTAAACAAAAATGATGAGTCGTGAAAAGTATTAGAAAAATCAGCAGAATGAACACAGGAGAAATTACACTCGTCTGTATTTTTCCAGCTCTGCACATTATTTGGCTTGTAGATGGACTAATTAGCATTTTCCTCTAAGCCAATAGTTATTAGGCTGTTAAACTATTAACACTTTATGCTGTTGCCAGAAATCATTTCATGCAAATGAGCCAAAACTTTCTGAACCAACCACATAAAAGACAGAAAATCACCTTGAGAAAAAAAACTTTAGGCATTTACGTTGTATTTGAAAACAGTTCGCTTGTCAACCTTATGTGACTTAACGTCCCTTTCAAGCAAGAGATTTCACTCACTTCAATTGCGCACACGAGAGGTTAGCCAGGGTTGAACTTATATATTTTCTGTCATCGTTCAATAATACATTCACTAATCTCATGCGGTATTCAAGGAACATCTTATTCCATTTCCTCGCATCTATTTTAGGTATAACTCTCAAAAGGATAAAGAGAAAAACCTCTCCTGATTTTCTGTGATTCTGTTTGGTCGTCTGCTAATCAGTAAGCAGATGCGTATGAGGGACAGATGCCTCACTCCCTCACATCTCTGTGTCCCACAACCCCAAACAACCGAAAGATAATGTTGTCTGAGTCTCTTACATTACCCAGTTGGAAAATGTTAAAATTAAAGAGCTTTTAGTGAGAGAAAAAAAATCTCATCTGAATGCACAGTTATTGGCTGTAGATAATATAATTCTTTGTTGTAGTGATTTAATCCCACAATTTGAGTGTCTGAATTAGAGAGGGTAATAATTATGCTATTGACACTTCTACCAGATTGTATAAAATAAATGTACTTCTATTTTGTACTTTGAACCGATTATATTTTCCAGAAACTTCTTTTTTAGTAATGCATGTTTTCATAGAGGCCCATTTCTATTGACCACTTTTCAAATTGGGAAAGACAAGAAAGCATAATCCACAGAAAGACAAAGAAATGTGTTTTCTCTGCCAGGTATGCTGCAAGAACAAAATGACATAATTCTGTCCTTGTAGCTTGTCCTTTATATATAAGAAGAACTTTTTTCTTTTAGTGTTTCACAAATATTGCACAATTGGACAGAAATATGAAGTTCTAATGGTTATGAGGTTCACAAATCCTGCAGGTGGAGGGAACTTTAAAGATTTCCCAGGAGTTCTGCCCTTGAATTCTTGCAAAGTATCAAAAAATGTTTCACAACGTCGAGTTAAACAGTTTATGTAAATATCTGGACGTACTTCATAAAGAAATCGGGTTGCTTACATGTTTCTGCTGGATGCCTTCACACCAGAGGCTATGCTACACTTTTTCATCAAAATATCTTTTGACTCTTCATTTTTTAATATAACAATGATATATGCAGTAGTATTTTTTCATTTTAGCTATTATTCAATTGGAAAAAGCTGAACTTATTTCAAAGTATAAAATGTCCTGCTAACTGTCTACAAACGCACTCAGAGCTGTCTACTTGTGACGCAACTATCTAAAATACATTTCAGATTCTTTTTAGATTAGTAGCATCGCAATATAAAATGTATTTTGTTTCCAGTTGTAAACACAGAATGAGGCTAAGTCATTGTATTGCCTTGCTGCTGAAAATGTGCTATATAAATAAAATTACCTTTACCTAAATTTACCTCACACTTTAAAGCTCACAATTTAATTTTGGTGGAAATCTCTTGAAGCTGTCCTCAGCAGCTTCAGCGCTCAGACAGCAGAACAACTAAAGCGCTCTTCTCATTCAAATAATCAGTGCTTTGAGTGAAAAAGACTTAAAAGAATTCTGCTAAAAGACTCTGGAAAAGGATAAAGATGCTAATGACCGTAATCCAAGTCAGTCAAGCCATCAGCAGGAATTACGAAAAGATTATGATTGTGGTTAATGTGTCTAAGTAGAAACACAAGGCCAAGGATTTTTTTTATTGTCACATGTAAATTTTAACAATATAAACTTGAGTTGATATGCTGCAGGTTTTCTATCAAAGAAATATTGATAATACTGCTGGAGAAAGACAGGCCTTATTGTTGAAAAATTCTTTCAAAATGTACAATTATAGCATGGGAAATGTATATTTTCTAAATTTGGTGACATCAAATTATGTCAGTGCAAAGGAATGTAACGAATCTCTATATAAATGCAATAATTAGTTAGCAAAAGTTGAAGTAAAAACAGAAATTTGCTGAGTGGTTTTTCAGTTTGCCGGCTACCCTTGTAGATCAGATGATTCATCATGCAGGCAGCTGCTAAACCTTCTCTCAAATGCAGCGTAAGCTGCTGTTAAAATGTGCTTCCTCCTCTTCTGCACCCCCACACCGAAAATCCTATTTCTCAGATTTACACGCCACGGATCACCCAGGTTTTTCGCAAGTATTTTTCACACCAGTCGAGTATTAATGTCCCAGGGAGCAGTAGGGCTTCACTTTGTACCGAGTACTTGTTTCTTCAATTAGATCTCAGCAGGGTGGAGGGGTACAATGTCGTCGTCGCCGCAGGCCTTCTCCCACTCAGCTTCTTCACACACTCAGGAGTGGGTTGATGGGATTAAAAGGACGTGCGTTGGTTTGGGTGGAACGCCGGGGATGTTAGCAGGGACTCCATTATGATGGTCTAAGAAGACGATGTACAGCACGTTTAAGTATTGCAGATATTAAGCAGACAAATAGATCCTGCAGATGTTTTACTCAAAGCTGGGATTCTTACTTGGTAGACGGAGAGGTAAATTGATTCGTATTAAGCGCCCAATTAAAAGTAAACAGGTTGTTGTTGAGGAATGTGCATCTTTATTGTGTGTTTATTTTAGACGTTGAGGCTGGTTCAGGAGGGAGTTCATGTATAATCTACTTAATCTGATTGAGGGCAGGCTCATCTTCACAGCCTCAATAATTGATAGCACCATCTGCCGCGGAGCCGGTCCACTGCAATGCAAAGAATTAGGTTACAACACCACAGGCTAATTGCATTTCACCTTTGTTTGAGACAAAAACAATTGACACGAGGTAATTAATGTAGCTCGGATCTGATGTCTTATACATATATGATGTCTGTAAATGTTTGGGCTTGTGGACAGGTACAGCCGGTTTGACATTACACTCAACCGGATCTGTTTTGATTAAATTATACAAGCTTTTGCAGTAAAAATAAATAAGTAAATTTAAAGTAAATAAGAGGTTTTTCTAAGCATTTGTAACCTTTCACACAAAACTTCTACATTTCTTACTCTTTCAGCACAAAGGTTAAGTATAAAGATGAATTATTGTATGGTAAATGTGAAGAGATGATGCAATGCTTTACCAAAGCTGTAATTTTTACCACTTTACTCAACTTTACTCATTTTAAAGTTCTCTATTTACTAGAAAAGTGCTAAAGAAAGTGATTTTTACTTTCAGAACCATTGCATCAAAGTTTTATTTGTTTAATGTAATCAGAATTAGTTTTGCCCCCCTCGAGTAATAGCCTCATAGATGAGAGGGATTATTATTTCATGCCACATTCAGGTTCAGTTAAATTCAAATAAACTGCTTTTAAGATGCTGTCACTTGGTTGATATCCTGCAAATGTTTGCTGGTGTCTTAAAAAAAAACCTTTGTTGGTCCGAATATGTAGAAATTTGGTTTCATCTAAGATGCAGAGTGTTGGATTCACACTGTGCTGCACTGTCATGACCGGGTATGTTACTTTTCTGTTTTATTTATGTACTTTTCATATTACAAGTTGATCTTGAAATAAAATTTCAATGCTGTTTGAGATCCACCAACAGATTAATTAGTTGTATAATCATTAACCAAATTAATCAAACAATAAGAATCCACATTAACATTCAGTTTGAGTTGCATTTAAATTGCAGTTGCGTTGTTTCTGCAGCAACAATGCATGTATGCTATGCATAAAAAGAAGTTCAAATGAATTTTCGAGATGTCTAAAATAATCTGTGGCAGAATTGTTTACGTTGGGATTAAACTCTGTGCTATAATAATAAAACGAAATGCTGAAATGCAAAATTGTGCCTGAGTTTTTAACCACCAAAGGTTATGATGACTTATTTATGCCCATTCTACAGATTCAGACAATAAATAACATGTAAAGATAGAAGTAGATAGAGCAGACTCTGGTTTAATATTAGGAAAATCCAAATTAAGAGTTTATTTTATAAATTGAAAAACTGCATTGGACAGTGGACTGAGAGTGAATTTTTAATGTCCAAGTCAGACAAGACATTGTTTTCATCCATGTTGTAAATGCCAACAGTTCCTGGTTTTAACAGTAAACCTTTTACTTTTATCAAATAAATATAAAAGTAAAAATTTTATACTGTTTTGTTTGTAAGATAAAACAAACAAAACAGGATTAAAGAAAAATTTCACCTTGTAGGATTATTGGAGAGTTTACCGTGACTCCTTAATTCAGTAAACATGTGAACTATATAATCTTTATTTGAGGTTCTAGTACAAGAGCCAGTTGGCTATCTTTGGTTAAAAATCACTTTGTCAGCACATTAGATTTCATAGGAATCAATTTCAGCGACCTTTGACATATAAGTGTGTGTGTTTTTCCAGGGTAATCTGTGTTTCTTTGACGAATGAGTCTACAAATTGCATTTCCGATAAATGGCTTCTACATCCAATCTCAGATGAACATCAGCTGCATGTGGAATCCATGTCTGTTTTTCACATGACCAGACCGTGTTTGTGTTGTTCTTTTGTTTGGCATCTAAATAATTCATTGCCAAGCATTGTTTTAACATCTTTAATTTACAGCACAGGGACCGATAACACACACAGTTTTCCCAAGTGATGCGATGGTGGAACTGGCAGGAAATAATGTGCCAATGTTTCTGAAACTTAGACAGTTTTATTAATGATATAAACATCAAATCCGTGGAAATAGAGCTAGAAGATGGGCTTTCTTAAATTAATGTCACAAGAGAAGTGAAACCTAACATGTTACCTTTAATATGTTAGGTTGTATATTAAAGGTAACATGTAACCTAAACCCTCCAAGATGCATTGGAGGGTTTAGGTTTCTGGTTTTTATTTGTCTAATTCAGCTCTTATTAGAGAATAAATGTACAAAACCAAGACATAATGGTGGCGTAAAGGCAGAAATACAGCTTCAGTGAGATACTTTTCTTATTTAGAAGAGTAAAGTGACAATTGACATTTTTCATTTTTACTGCTCTTTCTGATAAATTATTGAAACATAATGCAAAACTCATATTGAAACATTATGCAGACTTGGTAAGCATTGCAGTATTTTCCCTTCCTTGTTGTTTTCATGCTATCCTGGCCCACAGGATCACGTTAAAAAGCTCTTCTCATCCTTCTTCCTGCACTCATCCGGTCACAATAGGTGAAAGAAAAATCGTGTTGGAGGAAAACTGTAATAAAAGCCGAACGAAGGGCATTTCAGGCTTTCACCTCAGAGGCAGTACAAGGCTGAGAGCTTTTGTTACAAGTACCTGCAGTTTTCTTTCTCATATTGCAGAGTTGTTCAGCAGAAGAGGAGGAGAATCTGGGGAGTGAACCGTTATACATCTTATACATGCACAGCACAAGCTCATCCTCTGAACAACCTCCCCCCACTGAGGAACAGCTCTTTGTTTTATCAGAGCTTTGTCCCAGAGACTGCTTGTTTTCTGAGCCGGGACAGTTGCATTCTTTTTGATTGACCTAAAAATGTGTCTATATTCGAGTTACAAAATGTGCATCTTTACCTCACGAAGATGTTCGCATTGTGCTTTTATATCGTTAAAGATAGATATGCAAACAAACAGCAGGACAAGACACGTCCACATAAGCTTCTGCATCTCCAGCATTCAATTTTTATGCAACACAAATCTGGAACAAACTTCCGGAAAACCGAAAAGATGCTGAAACACTGAGTTCCTTTAAATCAAAGCTGAAACCCCGCCTGTTTGGAGCTGCGATTGATTTCTAGTGCCTGGTCACTGATCACTATATGTGATGCTTGCTTGATGATTTTGATGATGGCGTTTGACAAAATGTAACGTTTATTTGCTGTTCCACAATTGGTTACTGTATGATATCATGGTTTTATGCTTTGTTGCAGTTCAAAGTGTTCAAGGTAGCATTCAGCAGTTATGTATTTCATCATTGTCAAAGAGTACTAAAACAAAGCTGACATTCAATGCTATTTAATTCCTCTTTAAATAACACTTCCCATTTTGTTCTACTTGAGTAAACATGGTTACTCATGAATCAGCCGGCAATGAAATGTTTTAACTGTTGATCCAAATCTGGAGGCTTACCTGAGCTCAGTGTAGTTCAGCTCCACTGCTTGAATCAATCCCCCTCAAAATAAATCAAACAGCACAATCCATTGTTTGAGGATTAGAGGCAAAGGTTTTTGAGACATTTGTTCCATTTCCTCCTCAGCAGAGGTAAGAGACGGGGGGTAAATCAGTTGGCCACCAGCCGGCTGCAGCCCAAATACCGTGTAGGTTGTAGGTTAAAGACTGACCTCCATGTCTGGTAATCTTGTTTAGCCAGACAATTAGCATGAAACTCATACATGCAGCATTGTACTTTACTTGTAATTTGCCTAATTTTTGGGGGGATGTAAAAAATGAATGAAACATGGACAGACATGTAAAAGTCTCCAGCTTACTTTGCTTTAAAATCAGTCAAGACGGCAGAGAGACAGAGACAGTCATAACTCACAATATCATCAGTCTGACTCAGAAATCTTTTATCTAAAAGAATTGGCTCTAAGAGTCTGTGTGGAGCATCATTTGTCTTTACAAACCTCTGCACTTGCAGCACATTTCGAAAAGCTCCAGAAAGCAATTATTGATTATAAAAAACATCACACCAAAATACAGTGTATCAGCCACGGATTGCTACATTTAAATGAATGCAATTGGTTTATTTATTTCTTAATGTCAGTGTTGTGTCTGTGTCCAAGAACAAGGTCAATGTCGTGTGTGTTTCTGTCTCCTCCAGTGATTCAGAGTCATTTAATTACATTTGCTGGAGGAGCTGGTCTCCAGTCTGTCCTCATCACTTTCCCTCTGTCTGTCTCATTTTCCTTTCTGTTGTTGTCCTACCTCACAACAATTCCTCTAGCCTCCATCCATTAGTCACACGCATGCAGCGTTATGTAGACCCATAAAGTCCTTCTCCAGAGCCTGGCTGGTGCGGGGTGAAACCCACATTTATGCACATACTAACACATATTTGTATTTAGGAACAAAGAGCCGTGGATGCAGGCCGACACATGCATTAACCAAAGGAGTGCAGGGTCACAGATTGCAGTCTTTTTACATCAGGTTCTGAATATTAATGTGTGGGGACGGATAAGCAGCCGTGACAATCCCTTTAAAGCCCTGCTATTCTCTGGTTGGTGCATCTGGTTAATGTATGCCAATCTTTAGTTTAAATTTATGCAAATTTGGGTTTTTAGGTGATGTGCACTGTGATTTTTTTTGTTCCAGTCTGTGTGTTTCTCTATTTACTTCTAAATATCTTGATACATTTTAAATGATTCAAATAAATATAAAAAAATATTTCTTTCTGCTTCACCTGTCCAGAAGGGGGCAGCAGCTGTGCTTGCAGCTATCGCCGTCCTCTTGTCATCTTTAAGATGGCACATTGTTGCAAAAAGAAAAACGAAAAAGACTACATTTTCGTCAAAAAATAAAAAAGTTTCTGCATTCGAAAAGTCACAAATTTGCTAGAAAAACACTATTTTTCTCTCAGAAAATTTCCAGGAAAAACCAGAAAGTATCTGAGACTGAAAAGTTGAAAATCTTACCCAAAGTACACTCTAGTTATTTCCCCAAAAGTCTTAAAAAAGGCTCTGAGCTCCAAAAGTCTGCAGTGGCTTCCCCCGATGAAGACATTTTTGTTATACAGAGCGATGTTTAGCCATTCAAAAGTCATCGCCTGCATAAAGATGCGACACGCACAGCGTGAGATTAATCAGGCTCGATTAGAGATGGCGCCGCTCGCTTCTTAGCTCCCCTTGGCTTCTCTTAACCGTTGCTGCCTCACCCTTGACCCTTAGCCCTGCTCCTCCTCCTCCAGCCCTCATCGTCTACCAAATCCTTTAATCTGGTCTCCTCGGTGACCCTTTCCTTTATTCTGTCGACTGGTACAAGTCTGTGCCCACACCCCATGAAATCTGTTGGTCAGCGCTCCTAGCTTAGCCACTCTCCTCCTGGGAAGAAGAAGAAGAAGAGGGGATAAAAGGAAGCAGGAAAGAGAGCTTATGGCTGGAGTACAATTAATCAAGAGAGATTAAAAAACAGACTGAGCGGGAACGACTGCAGTTCATTTTGTAACCTACTTTTTCTAGGACTGCTGTGTTTTATGAAGTAATTTTTGCTCCACCTCTGCCATAAATGCTACATATTTCAGATGCTGTGCCTCCTTCTGATGCTGTTTTATTGACAGAAATTGCAGAAATCACACCAAGGAGAGTTAAAAATTTAACTATGAAGGTTATCATAGCATGTAATCAACCCAGATTCTTAATCTGGTAAATTTAGCTTTTCCTAAATTTACCTTTTCATTAAAACAGACTCCATCCACACAAGTTTAAATTAACTAAAATACAACATGTATTTGTTAAAAAGTTTAACATAGCTATTGACAAGAGTGATTCAGTTTAGGGTTGTCATCTGTCATTAAGTTTTTGTTCCTGATATGGATGCGTTATTTCAGAAGAGGTATGAACCTCTTCTGATTCAAAGTTGTAGTAATAAAAAAGACAATGTCACATGCTCTGAAACCTAGTAGAAAAATAAATAGTGTTTTTACAGATACTTTTAGCTAATGACTCTGGAAGGTCTAGTTCTTTTAGATCTTACTGCAGCATTTGAAACTGTTGATCACAGTATCATTATCTCAAAGGTGCAGAATTGGACTTGCCTCATACAAGTGAGAGAATATTTAAATTTGATACAGAGGGGTTCCTCTGCACTCCAGCCCTCCTGTCATGCAGGATTCTCCAGGAATCAATTCTTGGTCCTCTCCTTTTCTTTGTACTGGTTCCCTCGGTGGTCTTTGCCTCAAACATTTCTGCTTCATTCAGCTCTCATTTAGCAATCTTGAAGACATCAAAGCTTATGAGGCTCCAAATCTTCTGAGCTTCAGCGAAAGAAAAACAAAGGTTACTTTAGTCAGGCTTTCATAGTTCCTCACATAATGTGTCAACCAGAATATTGACAGAGTTCAAAACAGAAGTTTGTTTTATAGTCTGAAAGATTCATTTACTCCACGGATCAGACATGTTTGTCCAGCACATTTCCAAAGAATGCTTCATTGGTTTGAAATCTGGAGGATTTGGAGTCCAAATCAAGACATTAAATTGTGATAGGCCTTTTGATGTCCATATTCATGTTTATAACAACATTATGTTATTTTATTGTGATAGTTATACAGGCTACTTTCTTAACTCTTAGCTTGTTTTGAGAAACATGAATCACTAAGCAACACTTTTCCAAAATGTGAATGATTTTGATGTTTTCACTATACATTTTTACCTTTCTCTATAATATTACAGAAGATTTATCTATAAAACTGGTATTTTTCCTTATGAAACTGTTTGACTAAATCTCATGAAAGTCAATCAGTTTAGGAGGAATTTTCTCTGGTCCTGAAGGAAATTAATCCTCTGCGCACCTGCCGGTGTGACATCACCAGTTCACCTGGACTTCCCTCTCTCGGAGCACAGTGGAGGGCGGGGCTACCGGCTTCCACTCAGCGCTCGAGCGTCTGTGCTGAACACATCTTCGGCGCGAGCCGCTGTCACCGCGCTCCGTGTCTCCGTGATCTCTCGTTCCTGCGCTCCGGACCGAATCGAATCCTCAAAGCGATTCGTTCTTCTTCGAACATCCAAACAGTTTTAGCTGTAAAGGAATAAACGGTTTAGTTTCTTTCCCCCCCTCCCCAATTGGGACAGAGTCGGAAACAGCAGGGCACAGAGAGGAGCGTGAAAAGCGAGGCTGGTCGGATTATTATAGCCCGGGACAGTGGACGTTATCCCCAGCAGAAGAGTACGGCACTTTGACTTACTTCGTTGCGTAGTTGTCCGGTACGTTCAGATAAAGCTGCTGTTTCGCTTTATTGGGGGAATACAAACGCTTCACATTTGCACAGAGCGGATGCGCGTCTTTCTTCGCGCTTTGTGCAGACGGCAGCTGGTGAAAAGACTAACCTGTAGGAGGACAAAAAAGTGAAACGCGTTTTTTATTCCCCTGTTAGAATAATTCTGTTCAGGTGAAGCTGCAAAACCCGGAAACTGGATCAGGATGCGAGGTTGAAACGAGCCTGTTGGTGAAGTCAGATCTGCTGTAGTTTCGGGGATGGGAGACGGGATGACCCTCAGCAGTGTGCTGCTTGTTTTGGTCCCGATGTGCTGCCTGATGCCCGGGAACTGCCTCCCAGCGACTCTGGGCGGACTGAAAGGTGAGTGCAATCTAGCAGAAGAAGTCAGCTGCCGGCGCATTTATCTTTTTCACTTTGTATTTGTGAAATCAAAACAATCCAGCGTGTCATGGAATGAGAGAGACTTCTGCAACTTTGTGGAGTTTTTTTCTTCTTTTTTTTCTAATTCACCATTTCCACTTGCATGCAAAGGGGTTGACCAAAATGAAGCATGACTTAAATTTCTCCTGCCTGTCATTTTAACCCGACTGCTGTGTTTATTGCCATGCGTTGCAGCCCGGTTTTACGCGCTCCAAAGCGCAGAGCCAAGCGGCTGCCTCCAGCCTTTGTTGCAGGAGTTGATAAATGGAGGTTTTTGGCAAAGAAAGCAGGTGCCAGACCTATTCTGCTCCAACCCCAACAACAAGTGCGCTGGCTGGGCAGAAAGAAACTCAGAGCTGCAAGGCGGGTTGATCCAAACACGCGTCGGGCTTAGAATTTAAAGGAACAATTCACTCAAACGAGTTTTCTGCATGGAGGAAATTTATTCTTGTTTTGCAAGAATCGGCAAAGGTCAGGTTCTGCAGCTTTTCAGGGATTTATTGTTTTGCTCATGCTCAGTCAGTCGTGTTTCCAGCAGATTGCATCAGTAAAATAATCTTTATCCTAATTCCAGTGAGGTTTGAAGTGATGCAGAGTTGTGGGGTGATGTAGATTTAATGTGTCTTTGAGTGAGGGTGAAGATAAGAAAAGCATAACAAGGCAAATCTTTTTGGTTGCATTATCAACAGATGTGCAGGGTTTTATTTCTCCAGAATAACAGCATCAAATACCAAAGCCACTCTTTGATTTTGTGGAACCAATGGGAGCTCCATTATATTTCGCTTTCTTTGAATCTGTTCATGCAATAGTTCAAGCAGTTTTTTTTCTTTTATCTTTTTCTGTATTTGATGCCTTGTGGTTTAGGACAAGCCAGTTCCTTCTCTCCCCTCCCATGTGATGCTGCTCATGCCTGAGTACAGCAAAAAGCTTTAGAGGCTGCGTCACTCTGTCCGTTGACCATTAGGCTGCTCTCAGGTCACCTGATGGTATTAAAGGGCTTTGCTCCGTCTAGCTTTATTCACATCTACAATCTTATACTTGAAAGTTGCTTGTTTTTGAATGAAGCTGAATGAGCTAGGCACTGTTTTATATTATGATGGAACTGTGGACATATGCACTTTGATTGAATGACGAGACATACGCCAGCAAAAGGCAATGAGAGGAATGTTCAGAAATTTGGCACCTCAGAGTGGTGTCTCTTATTTTTGCAGTAGGACATTTATAAATGAGGACATTCATTACTAATTTGTTTGCACGCAATGCGTACTAGTTTCAGTCAAGTGTTTTTTTTAAGTGATTCTGAGAAGTGGAGAGCTGCTGCCGACTCTCAGCCTTCCTCTTACAGACTCATTTCACTACTGAACAACTCTTGAAGCCTATTACTCTTCTCCACCTACTCCACCTGTGTTATACCTTAAACTGAATGAATACCTCATGCATATAGAGAATATAGCGTCACTAAAGTAAGTGGAAGGAAAATGTGGAGAGGAAGATAAAGGATACATTGGATGTAAATGAAAATGGTAAGCTGCAACTTTCAAACCTACTAAGATTTGGTCTAAACTGGCAGACCAGAAAAGGAAAGCATCAAGAGAAGCAGCTAAGTAGATTATTGTAGCTGTGGAGGAGCTGCACAGAGATACAGCTCAGTTAGGAGAATCTGTTGACAAGAAAACCATCTGGAAATCAATAAAATACCCATAACAAGTCTTACATGCTCAAAGCATACAGGACCAGGTTTGGAGACCACTGACACAGTGGAAACAGCCAACTTGTAGAAGAAAGGTGCTCCGATAAATGAGCAAATTCAGCTATTTGGTATGCAACATGACCCATGCACATCACCCTGTTGACAGCAGTCTGTCAACAGCAATCTGCCATGAAATGTGATGAGAGGAAGGGAAGATTCATGGAACAAAATAAAAGGTAATCCTGGGAGAAAAGCTATTAGAGATGTAAGACTGTGGCAGAAGTTCAACACCCATTAGGACAATGACTCTGAACATAGAGCCAGAGCTACAAGATAATGATTTAGATCAGTGTTTGGGTGGCCCAGTCAAAGTTCAGACCTAAATCTTATAGAGAATTTGTGGCAGGTCTTTATAATTACTGTTCACAGATGTTGAGCTATTTTTCAAACAAAGTAGACAGAAAATGGTCTCTAAATGTACAAAGCTGGTAGAGTCACACCCCAAAAACACTTGTAGCTGTAAGTTTAGCTAACAGTGGTTTATTTACAAAAAAAAAAATGATTCGAGGTCATGAATATACACTTAGACCTTTATTTGTGGATATCTTGAAAATTATTTCCTCTTTACAATAGTGTGCAAAAGTTCAAGGTGGTTGAACATGAAGGGAGTCTTTAAATGCACTCAAATATGACTGTTGTTGAGAACTTGAAATGTTTCAGCTGCTGAGTTAAACAGTGATCATCCTTATAATGAAATGTCTAAAGACTGTGCTTGCTTAAGCAGTATTACAGTGCACAAAAGCTTCTTACGTAAGACAGTTGTTGGTATACACAGAAAGTCAGGTGACGTGTGAAGAATAACATCCAGGACACATCCTGCTTCCAGGTGCTGATCTGATCTTGTCTGGTAATGTCCTACGTTGCTGCGAGAGTGAATGATCTGCATCAGAAATATGGCATTTTATGCAGATTCGGCACATTTTTATTCTTCTTGTGGCATCCGTTAGCATTGTTGATGTATTAGTGTTTGGAGACGGTTTCATACGACTCGATGAAACTGAACAAGACATAATTGGTCTGCCTTCAGGTTGAAAAAACTACTCCAGCTTACCCTGTTCCAGTAGGTTTCACTGGTTTAGCACCAGTTTTAATGCTTCTCACATGAAACTCGTTAGGGAGTCACCAAACATGGGGCATTGGAGGGGTCTGGCGCCCACCCGTGTAGCGACTTAATGGATCCTCTGATTTACGGTGAGAAAAACGAGAGCTATGACTTTAATTTCCCTGGCTGGTCAGGAGCTCTGTAGGTGTGTAAGCGTGCTCTTGAGGCCACCCAGTGTCCACTGATTGTATCTCCTGACTGGGCCTTCAAAACTATATTTAATCTTTGTTTGCAGTCAACAGAAGCTTTGCAGAATCACCATTGAAGCACAATTTCTCACCCTAGTAGCCATTAGATTTAAGATTTATCACCCTCTTGTGATAGTGATGGTTCCTTTGTGGTATTAGAGAAAGAGCTATCATTTTATTCCATGCTGCTGTATGTTTATGTCTCTTGTGGGAATGTGTGTACTTTTGGTGGCCATTAAAGAGGTCTAATCAGTGGTTCTTGGGAATTTCACATATATTTTGTGAGCTAAGTCTTGACAGGATGATTCTCAGTTATGCATGGTTCGTGGGTTGAAAGGAATTTCACTACTTGGACAAATGTCCAGCGTCTTCAGCTGTCTTTCTCTGGATCGATAGATGCAATGCTGCCAGACCACACAGTTTTGATTACACCTACTTTGTTAGTAGTCCTGACCGCACAAATATCACTCCTTTTTATCTTTGTATGAGAACTACTTCTGTCTGTATAAAGCATTACCTATCGCTTTTAATTAAATTAGATATATATAGATAATTCCAACGTCTCCACACATTGTGTTTGTTAATTGGTATGTTAGGCTGTATTTTTCCATTGCTTCTTTGAAAAGGAAGTTTCCTGGATCGCTTTGAATTGTAACGGTTTGTCTTCCAAGTTCCCCAATTTGACATTTGTTGTGAATAAACTTAATTTATACATTTTGAAAGAACTTGTTTCTTCTTTTGACAGGCTTGCACAACATGGCGGCTCCTGCAGTGTTTGTTTTTTTTGAATAGATGGTCTGGCTCGTTATTATCATTACTCTTTGTCACTGCAGTATTTCCACAAGATTGTCATGGGATTAGACAAGAAATTTTGTAACCACTGATTTGAAGCATGGCTTGCCTGTGAGAATGTGGACCTCAGCTGATTATGTGTTTGGGTTGTTGCTGCATTGTTGTGTCCCCCTGGAGATTGTAATGTGGTTATACAAAGAAAAAAAAAACCTGCCTCCTCTTTCTTATCCCGCCATCCCATTGTCTGTTTCTCTGCCCCTCTGCTCCATCCGTCCTGGAAATGGAGCTGATAGGGTGTGGTGGAGCTAAGTGCTTCCAGGGGAATGGAGGAAGGCTTCACAAGTGCTTTTAGCTCTTCTTTCAACCTTGCCTGATAAACCCTTGTGTTCAAAACTGGGCTTCCTATCTTTTACTCTTTCCTGCTTTACAAATAGTTAGAATTGATTTCCTGATGCCCAACTCGCATGCATATCCATGCCTATTGTCTTATTTTTATTTTTCTTGTTCAATGTCCCTTGTAAAAGTATTCATATTTCTTCACATGTTGTGACTGTATAGCAACAAAGTATATATTTAATTCTGAATTTATGTAGTTTAGCCGGATGAGAGAGGATAGTCTGAGTTGATTTGAATATGTAAATACAGCCAAAACGAACATGACAAAAAAAGACAAAGAAAACAAAATTCTCTAAAATATGATGTTACTTCATTTATGTAGAAGTAACATTTAAGTTTACATTTTGTGTAGAAGGAAATTCCGCTCATGTCTTCTTCAGAGGTTTTTATGTTGTTTCTATGAATAGATCTGGGTGCAGCGCCACCACCGGTGATAAGGTGAACAGGTTTTTCAATTAGTTTGGATTGTTTCACATAGTGCAGCTGAAAATGTAGCAAATGTTGCAAAATTGGTCCCCAATTAAACTGAGTCTACCAGACTGTCAGGTGTGAAAACACCAGGCAAGCAATCATCTGTCAGATTTTACTTTTTGAATAATATCCGTTTTATGCAGTTTTTCATCTGTGGTTGTGAAATAAATATTTTAGAGAGAAAATAAGACGGAGAACATCCATTTGAAATCATAATGTTATGGACACAAACAAGATAAGAGAGAGATTGAATGAATGAATGAGTGATCAGATGAGTGTGCTTTTTGCTGTCCAGACCACCTACAGGAAATACTTTCCCACTCCTCTTTAAGTTCGTCACTAAAGTTCATTAACTTTCCATATGCTCTGACTCATAATGGCCCTTCTATAAAGTCCAGACGCGGTCTCTGACACACAGAAGTACACAAGAATTGTTGGCGGTGCAAACCCTTTTGTTGTTTGTCAGTGGTGAGCCCACAGAACTGTGACCGAGAACGAAACAACTCAGAAGCCAAAGGTCACATACATATAATCAAAGTCAAGCAAATTTATGTTCCTTCCCAGTGGGATTGCATGATCTATGCCATTCTTTTCACTGTCATGACTTTGCGTCTCTTGTTCCGTTTCGCCAAGTTCAGGCTTGGTGAACTTTCCGAACTGTGTGACGGGTCAACGACATGCTTGATGGATTCCAGCATTGTCTTCAGTCGTTCATTCATTCATCCCGCCTGCCTGGTTCTCACTCCCCCGTTCACGGAAATCTCATGAAATATTCGTGCCTTGTGTCAAAACCCGCCTTTTTGGAGAGTTAAGTATTCAGGAGTTGAGCAACGACTGCATTTCTGTGTATTACCTTTAGAGTGAAAGCATTTATCTGGACCTCATTGGGATTCTCACCTGCTTTCCTCTTCTCATTCCCCTCGGCAGCTAGAAAATCCCATCTGATAGAAGGCGAGCTGAGTCTAAATAAAATGCATGGAGAGTACTTTTCTGCATCTAGATGAAGAAGGCACAACTAAAGATGCCTTAAGCTGCTCATTTGTGTATTCTGCTTGTGGACTGGTATTTATTACTATCTGTCATATATATCAGTTTTTAATCATGGCCTTAAACTCAAAGTAAAGTAAAAAGAGAATAAAAATGTGGTGAGACCGTTATTGATTGCTTAAGACGTGTAGGATTTTTGAAGTATTTCTGTGCAAATTGAGGTTGCGAGGAATGAAAAACAAGTGGATTGAGGTCAAAATGTTTCAGCAGATACGTGACAAAAACTAAGAGTTATTGATGACCTGAAAAAAATAGGGGAAGAGTAATTGATCTGTCTAAGTTAGGATAAAACAAACTAGACATACAGGGCCTGATACGCATCACGTGTTTGAAATGAGGTCGGAGGTCACTGGGCTGATTCTGAGATGCTGCATCCACTTAGCCTGTTAGCGTCTTTGCTATCTCAGACATATGGACACACACGTACTCAGGTGCAGTCAAAGAGTCGGCGACTGTTTACTCAGACAGCTCAGAGGTCCTGAATCAAGAAAGGTCATCAGCTGATTGACCTGTCAATTTATCAGTCTGCTTCTATCTGTTGGCGTGTGTGTGTGTGTGTGTGTGTGTGTGTGGTGTGTGTGTGCGTGTGTGTGCAGGTCAGAGAGGACATTTAATAATGGAAAACCATGGATGTGAGGGCATGCTCCATCTAAATGCTACATAAAGAATTTCACCTTCTAAATCTTGAGCTTTTTAGATTTTGATCATCTTTATATCTAATTACACTCCTACAATTGAATCTATAAGGTTGAAAAGAGTTATCTTAAAGTTTGTCACAACGAGGTAAGCTGTGGGTGTATGATACTTTTTTTTAGGTAAGAGAGAAAGTAGCTCCTAACTCGTCCTTTTGTGTTGACTGATGCAGTTTTTTAAATGTCTTGACTGGTAGCAGTTTGGTTAATCTGTAGAAAAATTTATGTTTGCAAAGCAAAAGTGCTATAAAAACATCACCGCTAGTAATACGATATGTGCTAAATTTAGCTTTGTATTCTAATGTTTAGCTAAGAAGGAGTTCTCCTAGGACACTTTTAAATTTGATTTGAATTTCAAGTACTTTGTAGGAAAAAGTGACGCTTTGACAGAGCAACTGACAAAATACAAAAGGTCTGTAAGCACCGTGAGGATACCATGACTGGCTAGCTTTTAGCTGCTAACAATGCTATAATGACGATGCTCTTTCATAGATGTCTTGTTGTCAGTTAGCTGTTCCTAGACCTCTAACATGACAGTCTGGACTGTTTTCATTTGTCATTTCATGTAAGGAGAATGATGCACCAAGTCCTGCCAGAACAGGAGAGTTCCTGTCTATCGTAAGAAACTAGTGAAGACTCGACCCATCAGAGATGATCTCCTAGCGCCAACCTTATACTTCCCCATCCCCCTCTGCTGCACTTTTTGCTTTTCCTGTACTCTGTCCCTACAAGGTCACCTCTGACAAAACCTGAGTTATGGTCCTTCCTGTAGATGGCTTATTGTTAGCATTGATATTAACTGCACTACAAATGAGGATCATTTGTAGATCAAGTTGACTTAAGTAAAGCTTATGCCGAGTTTTGCATCAACACTAAACTATTTGACATCTTTTTTAAAGAATGTGGACTGCATTTGATTGTCTAATCTTGTAAGCTGAACTTCGATTCTTTAAGACACATCTTGAGATTCGTGAAAACCTCATTTTATTTTTGAAAACACAAAAAAGGAGCATTTTAATTGCATTTTGGGACTTAAGACCACTATGGGATGAGCATAAAAACTGCAATTAATCACTTATTATGGATTCTTTAAAACACATTTTCTGACTTGTGAAGCATTTGTTCTGTTTGATGTTAGAAATCTTACTTTTTCAAAAATATTGGTGAAATCTCATTTCATTCTTGTGAATCCAATATTTCCACCGTCTCATCTTTTGAGCTGAACATATCATTTCACCTATTCATTTGACTCATAATCACATGAGTTGCTGAACCTGAAATGTATGCTTATTGTTGTGTGTGTTGGTGTTTGACCTGTGTCAGCAGTACGGCAAGGGAGGAGGAGGGTGGAAACCAGAGGAAAACATGCACACTCTGCTCCTCTATGCTTCCTTGAACCTTTTTCTGCAGGAAACGGACATAAACAAACACACACTTCATCAAACCATGCTTGTTTTCAACCTTTTGATTCTTTCTTTCCTTGTGGGACTTCATGAACAGCATGCTGTTGTCCTTGTGTCTCTATCGAAAGGTAGATGTGTTAACCTAGTCAAATCAACGCCACAGTGAGCAGTCAGCTTTTTTTTCCTAGATTTGTGCCTGCTGGCATTTTTTTTACCCTCAGTGACAGCTGAAAGCTGGAAAAAGCCACCGTGTGCAGACTACTGAGTGGAAACGTCTGGTTCAATTCAGTTTTACGCTCTTCTCATGGCACTGACACTAAAACAAAATAACAAGCTATGCCACACAGCAGCATGACAGCGCCTCACATACGTTCAAACACTTTAAATATGATGAATATTCTTTGATCAAGTTGGTTGTGGCTCAGAAAGTCATTCTTCAGTCTAAAAATTACAACTTCCTGACAGGATATGTTGATGTATTCTTCAGCAAGACCTCCCACTTCACCTAAACATCTTCACAACTATCAAGTTTCTTTGGTCTAAAGCATCATCTCAACCTAAATTCAACATTTTGGAGCAATCTTGTTGACATTTCTAAACCTTATATTTTACAATGCACAAAGGTGTTTGATGAAAGGCTTGAGGAATTCACTGCAGAGCTTGGCTGTGATTGGTCAGAGTCACCTGCCTGTGTGGGCTGCTTTCTCCTACAAGTTTGCAATGTTGACAGTAAACACCACATCAGGGAAGTTGAAGGAAAGCTCAATAATCTGCTGTTTTCAGTGACAAACGTCCCACAAATCCACCTGTAAATACCTTGATTTCAGGGCAGACTTAGTCTTTAAATAGTAGCTAAAGACATATGAACTTATATATGAGACATCAAAGCACCAGAAATTAGTCCAGAAAATAGAATTTCTTTTTACTACTATCTTGTCCGACTAAATGTCTTTAAGTATTTAAAAAAAATTAAAACATTGTTTTCATTTGTTTGTGTTCAGATTTTCTTTCCACAAGTTTTAATATTTTGCTTTTCAAAAGCTTGATAGTAAAAGTAGCGTTGCACTGACCAGATAATTTTACTGATTTTACTGGTTTTAGCTGATTTAGATTTTTTGTTTGTAGAGCTATTACCATTCAAACCTTCTTTTTACCCCTTTGTGCTGTTTTTCATCATATAAGTTAAAAGAAGTTAGCCCTTTTTCAGAGGACACTGTATTACAGCGTTTTACTGTTAGTCCTGTTTTTTTTTTTTTTAAACAGAGTCAAAACAGTTATGGAGCCAATACTTAAAATTGTCTTGAGGATCTTTCATTTGTTATTAACAAGTTTAACTTTACTAACTATAAACACAGTCACTGTTAGAAAATATAAATCCTTATGAGGTTTTAAAAAGGCTGCCAGCATTTACAAATCTTCCATTTTAAAAATAAGAAGGTTAAATGTTTAAATACATGGGAAAAAATGACCTGTTTTCCAAATAAATAGATGCTTATCCACAGGATGTGTTGTTTATTTACACATTTAGACCCAGTATGAGAAACAACTAGGGATACACAGTATCAGGAAGCATTACATTAGGATAAAATTATTTCTGAATATGATAAGGATGCTCTTTTCATTTATCACAATGTCCCAAAGTTCTTTGTGAGCTTTGGCTTCCAGAACTTGCATTCATGGCACTTAGATTGCAATCATACTGCATATATCATCCAAGAAGACCTTTGTGATTGCAGAATTGCCCATCGATATTTGATATTCCCGCAGCTCTGGGATGCATTGACCTATCTGAAAAACTACAAAATGACCAAAACTAAAGAAGCCACAGCCTCTGCTGTAGCAGCCAGACGAAACGTCGAACACACCTCCATACAAGTTACAATTTGCAGCATCCAAATTCAAGATTGTTAATGTTAGTGAGACCTCTTTGCATGTAGTTGTGGTTCATAATTAAATGACAACATAGCAAAGCTCTTGTAAGCTACTGTTACAACATAAGAAAAAATACATCTAAATATACATCAAAATACATCTAACTCCATTTTTTATGGAGTTAGATGTATTTTGTGTTATTGGTAATACCTAGGGCCACGTTAACAGGGTACTAGAGTAAGTATAGGATACACAAAATCAGAAAAAGTAAACTGGATTTTCTGGTTCAAAAGTAAGCGTGATACTGGTTCAGCTGGTTTGCCAAGGGAAATAGATGCTTATCCACAGTATGTGTTGTTTATTTACATATTTCTGAACACGACAAAGAAACATGTTTAGCATATATACAACGACCAGTCGTACGATGCAATATGCAACCTGGTTATAAAAAAAGAGCAGCGGCTCATCTGTTGCTCACAAATGAAGTCTTCAAAGAGAACCTGAGAAATGGATCTCGTAAATTAAACGAATAAACCAGCAGAGCTGCTGCTGTGTGTGTTTATAATGGACCCAGATCCATTTCCTCTGTGTGAATTATGCCAGGTCTCTCTTTGGCAGGCTAGTAAATCAAAGCACCTCTCTTCACTCTTTCTCCAACAGTTTTTTATGCCTGTGTTTGTAGGCGTGTGTGTGTGTGTGTGTGTGTGTGTGTGTGTGTGTGTCTTGGCAGTCACGTTTGGCACATATTGTATGAGGCCCATTTCATCCTCTCACACACACATGCTTGCTCACACAATGACAGCTTGACAGTAAGAGCTGCCTTGCTGCGCCAACTTTGAATTCATTGATTGATCGAGACTTTCTCAACTGAAAGTTTCTGTGGTGTTATTTTACACCTGTGTATATGTGTTGGTGAAATTTCAAAGTCTCTGCTGTATTGTTGATGTTTGTTATTGATTTCCAGTCCTCCTGTTTTGTTTTTATGATGCTCTTTTGGCATTTTGACCTTCTTTCTCATTTGTGGCCTCTCACTGGAAAGCGTACGCTTTCTGTTTTTGTATATGTGTGTGCACTGCTAAAGGAAGCATGGCAACACCGGGACTTAATGACAGGAAACGGGCTTAGGCAAACATAAAGGAAAGCTGTCAGCAATCCTCCCCACCTCGCACACAAACGCTCTCAGATAAATGCCGCCGCAAAGGTGTTTAAATACAGACGCTCACACAGAAAATTTTAAAAAAGCAAAAGGTTTTGGCAGATATGTTTATGCTTCCACAGTTGTACAAGTTTAGATTTGAAGAATCTTTCCTGAACATACATTGGTTACAAAACAGGAAATAAAGTTTGTTTACAGACAGTTTTAGCCTTGATTTAAAAGTCTTCTTATGAAGCACCTGAATTAAATCTACAATGCCAGATGTCCCCCACTGTTGTTCACTGACACTGACATATCTCGGCCTACCATGTAGAGTTTTTTTATTTTTTTTAAAATTTGTTTATTAAGTAGATTATTTATTAGAAAGTCAAGTCTTCTTAATGTTACAATGTTACGTCTCTTGCAGCACCGAGTTCAAGGCTTTTGTTTATTCCCACAAGCTCCTGGAGGACAGGTATGCAAGGCAGGGAGATTGACCTCAGATTCTGTGCAAGACAACCTGCTGATAATCCCAAACAGTCATCTGGCTTTCATTCAAAATATTTCTAGAAAACTAATTTTAAAGGCAGGAGTATTCCTTAGATATTCTGCTACAAGTGTAGAGGTCCACCTTCATAAGGATGTGTCAGCATCATTAAAACTCAATTTCCTGTCAGAGATTGTTGTAAGACGCTCTGAGTCATTGGACAGAACATTTTTTTCACAGGAGCCACTTATTTTCTGACTTGGGTTTATAATCCTGTTTATGAATGTTTGTTATCCTGCACCTGCTTGTTTCTCTAAGAAAAAAACTATTCATGGTTAAAGCTGTTTAAAGAATCAAAAATGCTTCCATTTGCAAAGTTGTTTGTGTTGAGCTAAATCAGTTTGCAGTAGAAAACATTTGCTTCTCTTTGGGTTAATATAGTTCTACACTTACGTTGCTTAAGCTATATATTTTTAATGTAATCCAGTTACTCTTAAGCTTGGGATGCAACACTTTTCTTTGGTACAGTTTTCAGGTATTTGACTTAAACCAGTTGTATCACATCTATTTGTGTGTCCAAGTGTTTTCTTTCTCTTCTTTTTCATGCCGAATATGGACCTTTACTGGTAAAGATACTGACTTCTGCAAAACAGTGATCCTAATGGTGACCAACATCCAGTACACTGGAGAAACGCATCATCTTTGGAGGCATTGGAGAGAGAGTCAGAGGAAAGATTTGATTGAGTTAAGGGCAACCAAGAAGTTTAATGCCTCACTGGGACCTTTAGTTGAAAAATTACCAAACTTCTGAGGGTACATTAATCGTATGGGTACAAAAACGCGGAGCATCATCTGCAGCTTAGGTAGGGTTAGAGAAAAGTGGTGAATTAAAGATAAAATTAAGGTTAAATAATGCGGTTAATTATACAAACTGAATGGAGGTTCGTTTTACAATAAGAATCGCTGCACAAGCTTATATTTGCTTGTGCTTCTGTGGACAAACTGCTCATTAAATTCTTGCTTCTCCAATCCCTATACCTCCCCTTGGTCTCCCTGCTCTGCTTTCCTTATTGTGGTTTCTTTTAATTGGAGTCTGAGGTGGTAATTACAGGGAAGGAAAGGGTGGGAGGAGGGGAAGGTAGGAAGCAAAGGGTGAGGAGACGGAGGGGAAGCAACAAGAAGGAGTTGGAAGGAAAAGAAGTGTTTGGTTTGGATGAAAGAGAAGAATGAAAACACCTTTTTAAGTAGGTCAGTTATGCAGAGCTGACCATAAAACATTTTATTATTTGGAATTTGTGTAAAAAGTTTGATAGTGTAGATATTCAGACTTTATCCTAAAGTTGGATCTGGGCTGAACAGTCAAATTGTCTGATAGGCTCTTGTGAATCATTTGCACATAATTACTTTAATGTGAAATAAAAATCCCCAAAAACAACACATTTGCCTTTAAAAACTGATGCGACTTTTTCACTCCATTGTTTGCCTGTTTTTTTTCCCTCATTCGCACATAACTCCCACATGTGAATTCTGCTAAAACCTCAATTCTGCATTCGGTTTGAGTCGCTGTTTGTGTCTTTTTGTGCGAGGTGTCTGCAGGGAGCAACCTGTGTTAAATGAGGTACAGTCAGCGCCCGTTCCCTCCCGCTGTCTGGAGCGCTCACACACGTTCACGCCCAACATCGCTGAAAACCCGCCGCGCTGTAAGGATACATTAATGCTGATCCACATTATCATAATTGAGGTGTCTGTGGAGCCTGTTTGTGTATTTTGTGTGTGCGTGGCTGTGCGCCCATGGGGAATACAGATGCAGCGAGAGAGGGTCTTTAGTGCCAGACAGACACTGTACTTTCATCTTTTAGCTTAACATTACAATGAAGGACAGACCGTGTGTGTTTGTGAGTGCGGTAAATCATAGGCTGGGAAAGCCTTCTGAAAGCGTTATCACTGATCTAGAAAGCATATCAACATTACAAAGCTCTACATGGACACTCCATGGATGTAGATGGTGCTTTCACACTAAGAAAACATCGACTGAGCTTTTGTTTTGCTTGTAATCACGATCAAAGCGCCAGGAAATTACAGACAACACATTTCTTGTTTAGTTATTAGACCTGAACGGCACCTTTTTAAAGGTTTAAATTCTTGAATACATGGAGAGTGAAGCTTCTGGATACTGATCTAGATGTGATTTAAAGATACAATTAAGTGATTTGAGTGACCTCACTCCCCAGAGTGTGCCATCAGACAGCCTCATGACACCACAGCAGCCCCCGTCTTGGTGAATCTCATCAGATTAAGTGCTTTTATACAATGGGTACATGGAACAGAATGAAAATTACATCCCTGCAGTCCAGAGTTGATTAATAAAATACTGCCTGGATACGCAGAGACCGCCTAGGAAAGTGCAGGCATTGAAAGGAGAGACAAATCCAGCCGGGTTTTCAGTCACGGCCGTTTATCCTTGAATATTAGGATGACATCATGATCTGTATGAGTCACTGAACCATTTTAGATTTCATCTGAAGTAGTGGTATCTCTTTGACCCACAAAATAGCAGAGTTAAATTAGCTACTGGTTGAGTATGCAAGCATTATTATTAAGTCACTTTATCAGGGATATAAAGGCAACAAAAACAGCATCTATAGCTGCCATAGGTTCTTTCTTTTTATTTATATTTAAGAGCAGGATGTAGTTTGCATACTTTTCTTCTATGTATCGGTTCCCTCCTGGTACTCGTACCTCCTCTCTCGTTCAAAATATTAATGTCAGTTTAACTGGTTGCGCTACATATATTCCTCTCCTCTCCAACCTCATCCAGTTCCCGCCGGGAAATCCAAAAGTAATTCCAGGTCAGATAAGATACAGTGTGAATTCCCGCCTTTCATTTCTGTGCTGACCCTACAGCAATCTGTGCAGGAGATTCCTCCAAAGCCAGACACTTCCTTATCAGACGACCCCAGTTGTCTCCTTTTGATGCACGAGAATATCCTATCTCTGAAAATTTAGACACGTCTTCATCTTATCTTTGGGTTGGTGGTCAGCTTTGCTTCAAAGCAAGCCAGCCTCACACTCAACCCTAATGTTTCTTGTTCTTCATGCGAAGATAAAACGAAGACATTGTCTCCTTTCAAAAGGATCAAAAGGCTTTTATTTTTTTATTTTTGCTGTTTTGCTGATGTTGTACCAAATGTTCGTGTTCATAATCTGTTCCATTTTTCTCTGTATCCACCGTTTGTAATTGTAAACACATGAAAAGTAAAGACTTAATTATTACTCTCAACAGTAGCGATGCATCAATCCTCATATTGAAAAAAATAAAATAAAATCTAGATTGCGTATCGGTGACAATGTTCCTGATCCATAAGGACAGATCTATTCAGTCTAATTCTATGATTTATACCCTTCATGACAAACATTTTAAATTAATTCAGCACTGTTTTTCTGTATTGGATCGATTTTGGCTGATATTAAACCTCTGATATCTGTATCAAAAGCAAAAAAGTGGATCGGTTCTGTTCTTATAACTTTTTATATTAGCAATAATCAGAGAAATTGGGCTTGACTGAAATTAATGTTGGATTTAAACCAAAACAAAACATTTATTCTTGTTTACATCAGAACTACCCCCTCTCCCAAGTAAACTGAAACACAGTTGTCTTTTACATGAGTATAAAACAAATATCACTCTGCTACGTCCGTGGATGTCAAAACTACCAAGTCGGACTTGAAATAAAACCGGTATCGACCTCATTACCATCCACCTGCTTTCACCACAACGGTTTGACCTGAGTTTCTGTAAATAAAAAAACTGCGTAGTTGTAAAACTAACAGTAACTGAGAGAGGAGGAGCTGTTTATTAGGGCAGTATGAAGGGCTTGGTTTTTGCTCTAATAGTAAATAAAATAAAGCTTTGTAATTAATGTCACTAAGAGGGGATATTGACTTATCCCACCCTGACATATGGATGAAGCCGAACTGTTTGTGCTCACAGAGGGAGGAAGGGAAGGCGGGGTGTAAAAGAGCTAATAAGCTTTAACTTTTGAACCTTACGTCAATTACTTTGATAATGAGTTTTTCTAGAGCTAGTGTGTGTTTCTGTGTGTGTGTTTATTGTGCTGCTTGGGGGTGGTAACCTAATGAAACATTGAGTTAATGTATTAACTGCTTATGGTTATGATGTTCTGTTTTGGACCAAGTGCACACAGAGAAGGTTTACCAGTTAACAGTAGCGCCTTGACTTTCCTGTTGTTTACTTTACGTTTTCCATGTTTAATTATTAACATTATTAATGGTTTACTTATGAATGGAGCTGTTATTTACCTACCCCAGCACCAATTAATGAGTCACACCATGTGTTGAAGGAACCTTTGTAGTTGTAAATATCATATAGTTTAACTGAACTAAGCCCAGTTTTTTAATGTAGCGTTTTATAGATATGTAGGTAACCAAAAGTGCTTTGCTAAGCCAAGAAGATCCTGGGGTTTATTTATTAAAATAACATATATTTAAGCTTTGCTGTAAGTATTCAACACATGTCTAACTAAACTATCCAGACACATTTTCTTTGCAAGCTGCTTGGATAATTGCTGCAAAATGAAATAAAACTCATGCTTGTGGAAATCATATGCATAAATCAGCAGAAATGTGTTTATGCGACCATAAAAGAGCTGAAAATAAAAGCCTGTACTCGTGCTTTGGTGGTAAAATAAACAATTGAAGTGATTTAGCTATGAGGGCACAGTCTCCTAATAAACCCTACAAATGACACTTACTGCAATGTTTATAGTGGAAAGAGTGCGACTCATCAGACTGCCACCCGCTGAAGGCTGACCAAAGATGTGAAAGACATGTTTTTATAATTTAGTTTAACTGTTGGAGGAGTTTGTTTCTAAGAAAATAATGCAAGGGCATGTGCTGGTTTTTGTATTTATAGTCTGTATACAATCAGTGTCACTTTGGATGTCACGGGATGGGTGTGTTTGTTTTTGTCACCTTGACTCGTTTGCATGGGGAATGTGAAGAGAGTTTGCATGTCATTGTTGCTGTACTTTGGCCAGAGATGCCCTCAGAGTTACTTGGAAAGGATGAAGTTCGATGAATAATGGCAGAAAAAAAGCTTACTCATTCTTTGGGGTTTTATGTTTTATTTTGGTTTATGCACAAAATAAGAAAGACGGTAAATTTTTCCACAGCATATGTTGCAATTCTTGGGGTGGGAGGAGCCAATATGAGGGAGTGTAAAAAAGTTAATAATTGTGATCAGTGACTTTGTTGAAACAGAAAAAGATATATGAATCTTCTTTTAGCTGTGTAATTGTATTCTAGTGTGTCTTGTTCATTTTATTTGAATACAATTTTACTTTATCTTAATTGTCCATGTGGATCACATTGATCTGTTCTTACTATTATGCCTTTTATTGTCATATTTTGCATTGTTGGAGCGGGACCAAAAGGCAGGCAGAAGCTTAGGAGGATCAATTTGAAATCTTTAATAAAATTACAAACCTTTCAACTGGAGAATAATAAAAACAGGACGTAAAGAAGAGTAAAAGGCATGTGAACAGACAGGGCAACAGAAAGATTCAGCCAAGAACAAGGAAAATATAGGTTAAATACAGAGTTTGATTTGTGACAGGAGACAGGTGGTAACTTTGAGAGAAATCAAACAGGGAGGGAAAATTAATAATAAACACAGGGAGGCTGAGCTAGGACTCAAATAAGTTACAAATCAAGAGGAAAAACATGTATAAAAAAGAAGAATTTATATACAAAGGAATGAAACAAAATACCAGCAAGACCTTTTAAGCAATAATAATACACTGAATATGGCAATATGTCTTGAGCAATAAAAAGGAAAAACATATTAATGTTAATGCGCCATGTTTTTTATGTATGTGGTGACTTCATGTCACCAAGCATAATCAGTCAGTTCAGGTCTCTGTTATCAGGCAGCGATAAAGATGTCCATTAAGATGCATCGCTAATCTTAAAATAATATAGTTGACAGGAAACAATTTTGCACAGATACAGGAACTGAAACATGTCCTTATAAGTTCATGTGTGACAGTGACATTACTAAAATATAATCAGATTCTGCTCTTCTTCCCCAGCATGTTGACTTACAGCTAAAAGGCGCTGGCGGACAAAGCGACGCTTGTTGGGTCAGCCACACTCACACATGCACACACGCACGGGGACGCACGCACACACACACACACACACGGATATTTGTATTTAGCAGGAATGAGCTTAGAGTCATTAATCTTGCTTTGGAGCAAACCAGCTAAATTGTGCAGGCCCTGAATATTTATGTGTAGAAACGGAGCCGACGGAAAACAGCTAAAAGTTGTGCTCTGAATGTCGCCTGTCTTTTTTTTCTTCTTGGATCTGTTTCCTTTTCTCTCTCCGTTTACTATTTTTCTGGAAGAAGGTGCAACCTTGGCTCCGCCCACTAGGAGTATGCCCACATAGGTGTAACCACATGTTTGCATGCTTTCAGTTGAAATATTTGACCTCAAGCCGGATGGAACAGCTTCACTGGAATACTACTGGGTTTTTTTTGTAGGTCGTCAATCATAATTGACTCACATTTGTATGATCATATAATGAAATGCATCTGTTTGTTCATCGAAAACATGATTACAAAACAAGCAAAGTATTGCAGATGAATGTTCGGGTGGTAAACATGGATTTTGTGGTGCGAATATGCTGCGGTAAAGAGGAATTTTGTGGCCCAGTGCAGATTAAAAGGGCAGGAGGGTAGAAGAGATTAACATGCTTCTAATTCACAATGTTAGCCAAAATCTTCTGACCTCGAGTCACCATTGTCTGACATGAGCTGAGATCTGAGTCGGTGTTTCTTGGTTTTGATGCATAACCAAGAAGCTGTATTTAAAATTGACTAATTTTATCTTTGGTGTTAGATACCAGCATCTAACTGAATGAAAGCAAAGAACCGTGGGCTTCCGCTGCTTAAAATGTTAGTTTTAGTTGAAAACTGCAAATATGCTATAGTAAAAAAGGCACTAAATTTAGCCTCATTAAACTATAGGTGAACTGTCACATTGAAAATGTCTGCTGGAGCTCAGTTTCATATAGATATACTGTGCCTCTTTAAAGACAGTTGGGTAACAAAATGCAGACTTGTTCTGTCATTTATTTCTGTATGAATCTTGAAACTAAAACATAACCAGTTCTTTTTGAAGATAAAATTTGTTTTCATCTCAGGAGGTAGAGATTAAAGCATCTGCCTTTCAAATAATTAAACAGACAAGCAGAATAAAGAGAGATCATTTTTAAAAATGAAAGTTTTTATTTTTATCTCACTCCTGAATAAATGATGTATGTGAGTTCTGCTTGTCTTATACAATCAGTCAGGGTTACGTGTAAAGTTTACAGAGGGAGATACGTTTTATGGAAGAAAACCCCCAAGCTTCATCCACATGAGAACATTTTTTTTTCTTCTGCCATCTATCCACACAGAAACAATATTTGAAGAGCCAGAATTTGTTTTCTTCAGAAACCAGGTCTTTGAAATTAGTTTTGTGCCTTTGGTTTGATAATCAATTCACATTAGTCCCAAACTGCAAGTTGTAGATTGAATGTTTCATGTCTTCCTCTCTGTTTGGATGCATTTCTGTGACAAGACCATCACATACAGGCCTAGAATAGTTACTACACTTTGTTGCTTTATTTTTGGTGCTTTCTTGAGTGTTTATATATTTAACATAGGGTTGGAGCTTGAACATATTCATTACCATGTATTAATTACATAGATTTTACATTTTAAAAATTGTCCAGTCCTTTGGTACATCTGTAGATCTGATGCACCAGCGACATCCACATGCAGCAACTTTTATTCTCGGCCCAAAGGAGAGTAATAATATGATCTGATGGGAACCTGGAAAATATTATTATTGTGTTCAAGTTGTGCTAAAAGAAATTAGCCTATCACTGAAGTTATACAAACCTAAAATAGATAAATGCTCAATGCTAACCATGTTGCAGCAGCAAGATTTTCTTTGAAGACATTATGAGATTCCTAAAATACTTGAAAGAGAAATAGCTATAATGACACTTTGCTCCAATCTGATGATTGAACATCCTGAATAACAGATTAAAACAATAAATATCTCTGTTGTTGAGCTGAAATGTCTGTTTAATCAGTAATTTAACACCAAAATAGATTTTTGAACTGGAAATATTTCTTATTTTGTCACATATGTAGTGTTTGATTAAAATGTGATTAATCAATTACAGAGCCTCCAATTGACTTAAATAAAGGAATTACTAAATTGAGGGAAAAAATCCATTTTTCTATTATTATTTTTTAGGAAATGACAATAGAAAAATGCCTTTTTAAAAACACAAACGCCTCGGGGAGACAAGGCCTAAGTGAATGCTACAACAAGGAGCCAGAAGAGACCAAAAGTCAGAAAGTTAAGATGTCAAGTTTTGTGGAGCGATTGCGGTTTGAGAGGCTCCTCCTCCGTCTCCCCATCTCTCTCTATCTGTGTGTCTCCGTCTCTTCCTTTGGGTTTAATCAGCCAGACAGTGACGTGAACCCGATCCAGGGCGGAGAGCTCTCATCAGTGGACATTAATCTGTGTGACAGGGGCTTATTAGATAAGAGTGGTCTCCCCTGCTGGCTTGCACTGTGGATGGAGCCAGTCCTGACAGAGAGATGTGACTGAGGGAAACTTCGCTGTGCACGGAGGGCATGTGAAGGGGAGGCAGTGATTTAACTTTAAGAAACTCGTCTGCCCCAGAGGGAGCAGAAATTGCATAGAGGAGGAGAAGGAAGGGATTTATTCTTGTTTGCTCTGAGCTGGAGGTAAATTGGAAGTGCCGGGGAGATCGAGCGCCTTTGTTTGGAAGGCCAACAGCGGCTCCATACGCTGCAAAAGCTGCATCACTCCATGGGAATATTATAACAACTCTCTGTAAATTAGACAGTGTGTGTTTTTCTTCCTCATCTGGTCGCACACATGAATGACTGATCTCTAACGCAGATTACGTAATCATGCAGCAGCTCTCCAGAGTTTTGGCATCACAGTGTCTCCTCGGGCAAAACGAAAATATGATGACATTTACTCTTTCAGTTTTTCTCCTCAGTTTGAGCTGCTTAGTTGTTGTTTTTTTTTTTTTTTATGCCCAACTGACTTCATTTGACTTGTTCAAAGCTGTAAACTGAAATGAAAGTAATTCATCTCTGTTGAGTCACAGCTCTTTGTACCTACAGTGATTAAGAAAAGACAATGAACCAGAATGCAGTGTGGACAGTTTTGAAACCTGCCTGTTCACATATGTACCAGATAGTGATCTGTTTCTTTCTTTTTTATGTAACAATGAAGTGACAAGCTGTTGGCACATCATCTTCAAGGTGATTCGTTTTAGGCTGATTTTGGCATTGCATGTTCAGAATATATTGGTGTGTATGTATTTGTGTGAAAAAAGCCTTGTGCAGCATGTATTTCCTTCTGGGGATCATTTTCTTTAATTAGCTGATGGAAGAAAATGAGTTAATAGTGTAACTGCTGAAGTAATCACAGGTTAAAGTAGGTCACCATAGCAACACAGTAGTATAAAGGTTACTACTGTTTGGCTTATCAGAAACCGAGGTATTTTGACATAAGCTGAAGATGAGTTAAGCTCTTTATCTGAACGCCATTAATGAATTGTCTGGAGGTGTGTATGCTGTTGACGTGTAGAGGAACAACATGTGCTGGAAATTCAAATATGGGTGTCAACAAAAATTACAACACATTGTACACAGGTCTGACTAACATTGTTTTGCACTCTCTGTCAGTCGTTTAATTAATTTCTGCTGCTGTAATCTTTGTGTCTTATTTATTTGTTTGTTTACTGTAGCAAAAATAGGGCTGCACAATAAGCTATTATACAATAGGAATAATTCAGTGACAATGTGGACTATGATTAACCCATATTCTCGGCACTCTTCTCCCTCAGGGTGACTAGTCAGGGGTTTTAGCATCTTGGTCACTAAGATCTATATCACATGTTGGAATGAAGCAGAAAAAAACTTTATCTATATGGTAGGAGATATTACATGAATGCAGAGATTTAATACAACAGTCCCTGAGTCAAATATTCAAATCAAATGTTGCATCCAGTCAGTTCTTTGAAATTTCATAATTTTCTGCAACTTTAATCAACAACTAACTACAGCCGCCACAGGAGAGGGTTACAAGAGTTAACATTGATGAGTCATACTGGTAGATTTGATCTCAATTGACTTCCTGCAAACTGCTCAGTTAGTGAACCGTGTCTGGAAACAATAGAGCTGTGACGCAAGACAAAATTCAGCCTGATTCTGATAATAAGAGAATATCGTATTGTATAATTGTCTCCTTTTCTATACAGTAAAATTATAGTTTTTTTAGTAAGTAAATGTGAATTAGCTTGTGCAACAGGACACACCTTGCACCATTCACCCTAACTAAAAAAATGAATTGTGAAATTAAACCTGGACCTTTTATATGATGGTCTTTATAAGTCAAAATCCAATAATTTTGTCACAGATGCTCACAAACATCCACATTTTCAGAGCATACGAGACGTATAGTACTCAGTACAATATATGTTGTTTTCCCACTACTCATTTTGTAAAAGGGAGTCTCAAATCAGCAAATATTTTAACCTGATTCTGAAAACTGTCTTCAGATATCATACGGACATTTAAGAAGGAAATAAACCAGTATTTATTCAAGTGATATTATCATCAGAATATTCAAATTTAACCTCACTATTGCATGTTTTTGTTTTTTTTAACTAACAAATACATTTGGACTGGGAAGAAGAAGTATGAGTACAAAGAAAGAGCCGTGCATATCTAGGTAGAATAAAAGCCCAGTTGGGATTTCAATTTATAAACTTTCTGCTGAAGGATTAGCAACTTATTAATTCATCCTGACCAACACAAAGGTTCTTGCCCTCATATTTCACCATTGGCAAGAAAGCTATAAGAAAACTTCAGCTGACAGCACGTAATGGAGTCATATTAGTACGTTACCTTACTGTAGATGTTGATTTAATGCTTTAAATTAATATATCTCAAAGCAGAAGTTACCCTGCGGCATGCACAAAAAGAAGCATCGTGTGGAGAGTTGCTACATAAAAGTTAGGAAGGAAAAAGAAAGAAAAGAAAGAAACTGCAAGCTATGGACAGAATGTCATATGGAAACAACAGCATGATCTCAGTTCTCATCCTCATGTCATCGTATCGTTGCAACATCTGGTTTGAAGCAGTATAAAATTATATAAGGTTCTCAAAGTCAATCAAGACCAAAGGAAAGAAAACATTAATTGTCTTCTGATCTTTCACTCTTTACACATTTACTATGTCCTTTTTAAGTCAAACCTTCATCAGCTGAGCTTTGACTGTAAATCATATGGTTTGTCTTGCGATTGTGCCTGAACACAAATGTCAAATATATTACAAACAAATGAAGTAAACTGAGAGTTTTAGAGTCAGGTTTTATTTCTGAACTCAAACATTTGTCCAGGGCTGATTGTGACCAAGCTCATTAAAAAAAAAAATACAAAAAAAGAAGAAGAAGAAACCCGGTCTTGCAGCAGAATTTATGTCAGTAGCTGGGCTGCTGCAAAGAAACACATGCAGGATGTTGCATTCCTTCAAAAGGCACTTTATATGCACATCTGATTTTGCCTATGCATCAACCGCATCTCCACAACAATCAGCTTCCCATTCCTTTAATGTGCCATATCTTGTTTCGCAGCATTTCAACAAGCTGGTTAATGGCTGAACCTCAGGGTTAACCCAAGTTTAGTTTCAGAATAAATATACACACACTGAAGCATGACGGTGTACCGCAGGCTCTGCGTCTGTGTGAAAATAAAGGTCATTTGTGTTTGTGCTTGTCATTGCACATGCTGGTGTTCCTGTGCTTCTGTTTTTTTGTTCCTTTAAGTAACTGATCTTCACAGGATCTTTTTATTTCTTTCTTTGCACTAGGTGCTAAAGAGACCACATATTTATTAATGTTTTTTTTTTCACTTTGCATTTTAATAACGTGTTATTTAGACAGTTGACTGAACGCAGAAGTCACGTTCTGCTATTTCTGGATAAGAGACTTCCGCTGGAGACAGGTGGAACCAAAAGGAACCAGATATTTCAAACTTCTGCTTTCTGATTTTTCGGCAGTCAAAACAACCCTCCTGCTCTATAAATGTAGCTCTACTTCCTGTTGCAGGTAGAGCCAAACTTGATCCAAATCCCGCAACTGGTCAATTTTGTTTGCAAAGTTTCCTCAAAAGTTTATTAGGAAGATCAAAGTTAGATTCAGAAGCACATACACACATTTTCGGTGGCAGAGTTTTGCCATCCAGGAGCTTTTCCTGCATGGACCAAAACAGAGTGGGTCTCCATTGTATTGGAGGAAGGAAACCCCCACCTCTATATTTCCCCTTGTCACCCAGAGTGACGATGACATCACAGTGGACCTGAGAGCTGCAAGGCATCGTGGGAAATGACCTTTAGACTTGAGCATGTACATTAAGAAGCATAAATGTGGAAAAAAATCAAGTAAACTGCTTGAGGCAAGGGCAAACCTTGAGAACATGATGTAAAAGGAGGAAGAGATTAATGAAACCAATTTAAGGGAGTCCCTCACTCGTAAACAGCCTATTTAATTTGATATGATATTAAGACAAAACCAACATTATGATGAAGAATGAGACATTATCTGTTCAGGTGTTTGTTCCTGAATCTGTGTTTGTACTGCAATGTTGTCTGGAACCTCAAACATGTTAAATATTTTGTTTAAATAATTTATGAAGACATTATTTCTGCAAGCAAAATCACCGAACATAGAGAAACTCTTACCATTTTCATTGTTTCGCTGTTCACCCCTCATTCACCCAACAAGGGGTGAACAATCAGCTCAGATTTTCTTCATTTCCAAAGATCAACAATCAGCCAAACTTGGATTAAAAATATATTTTATCCAGCTATGTAATTTCTGTAGCTTTGCAATTGTCATATCTGCTCAGGGAAACTCTTTAAATTAACAAGCTTCCTCAGATAAGATTTAACATGTTTGAGCTGGCTATTTTGTTGCTAACTCTGTGAGGTCAGGAAAAATAACTCTACGTGGAGCTGCATTGATTAGAGTTTTCTGTCAGATTCACTATTGACATTTTACAGATTTGTGCCTAGTTTTGAAGAAGAGCAACAAAAGAAGCTCCAGAAAAAGCCTCTACAATCTCTTTGAGATCTGATGCAAGGAGTTAAAAAAACGTGATCAAGAAGAAGAAGCAATGTCATGCCATGTATGACAGATTGAGCTGTTGCGGTAAAACAGGGTTTTCCTTATTATATTAAAGCAGAGGGAAATAAATAAAAATTTAAACTGTCAGTAGTACCTTATTATCACCTTATTAGCATTAAAATTGAGTTTAATAAGGACGATGTAATATTATATGGATTGAAACACATTTCCATCCAACTCTATTTTGTGTGTGCAAATATAGGCAGATACTTATGTCTTCACTTCCTATATACTCCTGATATTTTATAAATGTCAAGCCAACATTATCTCAGCCTTGCAGGCAAATATAGAAACTATAACTTTACCGTAGCAGCAGTACAGGATCTCACAGGAGACGAGGATAACGCCGAAGTGACCTAAAGGCATTAAGAGTCTGACAGTTATGTGTCTTTGGTATTTTCCAGGGCGAGCTTCGAAACATACAAACATTTAATAAAATAATTTACCGAAAAACTAAAAATAAATACTACAAGGATACAGCTAGAATACTGATAATTATAACTTTAAAATTATAATTGTATTATTGCAAAGATTTCTTTTTCTGTTTAGCATTTTGCCTTGCAAAGGTTGTTCAAGTCGCATTCAGAGCCTAAAAATCTTCTTCGCTTTATAATCTCCAAAGATTGAAGTGGTTAGCTTCTGGTTTTGGCTCTTTATTATGTGAATAGAGTTAGCATCAAGCTAACTCTAGCTAGCTGACTTTTGAAGCTCAAGACATGACTAGTTTATGTTTATCACTACCTTATGTATATTCTCTATTTTTAAGGAAACATGGGCTTTGCTGTCCGGGTCATAGTACATAGCTAAACCAATGTTTTACTGCTCATTGTTTTACTCCAAGCGTTCTTTCTGAAATCTCAAATCACAGCAATATTTTTTGACAAATCTTGTAGTTTTAAAGTGGAATCTTTTGAAGCAAGACTCTTCCTTGTGCCTCTGGATCGTTTCCTCTCTACTGCGCAGATCACTGCGGGTTTCCTGGTTGCTTGTTCAAATCCAGGTTGACATAAATATGCAGCAGAAAACTGACTGGTACAACTTGATCCATAGTATCATGAAAAAAAAGACGCCCAAGCTTTGTGGGAAACAGCGCGTTTCTCTTCCTAGAAGTGTATATTACACTTGATACAAAACCATTAATACAGGTAAAACATTAACTGTGAATTGAGTGTTATTTGTTTAATAGATACAAGTAAACGTGGCAACCCATGTTCGTTGCTACCTTGAACCTGCACCATGCATGCATGCAAGCTGCTGCTGTTGTGAACTTTGCCCCACCTATTCAGAAGTGTCATACAAACTTCCTGTGCTCACTCCCCACCTTTGTTTTTAGAAATGCCCCCTCTGCGCTCAGCATCTACGATCTCAGCTAGTGGAAACTCAAACCTCTGTTAGATCACGACTTAATGATGCATGCCGGCTGAACGCGTGTACCCCGGCTCACTGAAACGCAGTGAATCAGCACAAAAATTTCAGCGAAGTGAAAATAACACGCATCATTTATTTAGCATGGACTGTCCTGTGTTTGTGTGTGTTTTAGGCACTGCAAGGCCACATGACATTAAAGTTGGAGCGTAATGCGTATGCTTGGTGTTCTCACACCTGAGAATAAGTCAGTTTTCCCACCTTTTCTCATATTGCATGCTGAAATATGATCGGACGTTTCTATTAAGTGTCAAATAACAATTTGTTTTTGCAAAGATCTACAGAGAAGCATGCAAACCAGATGATGTTGATGATGTGTGATTTGTGACAGACTAAGATGGGAAAGAGATCGTATTGATACTCGCACATTCATGCAGACAAGTGGATGAGAGACGGATCTTCTTGTTTATCTGCATAAAAAGATGTTACCACTGATAAAAAAACTGAACACTTTTTACATTAAGCTTCATGCTATGAACAAATGCGCCTCACAGGAGACTGATGGAAATATGATGTTATGACAATAAATATCCTAAAGTGGACTCACGAGACATGGCGCATGAAGGAGGTGGTGGAAATTTCCCCTGTTCAATTCACAATACATCATAAGTGACAGAAATGCTTGTTTTCATTTTGATATTAATTTCACTTCGGTCTCGATTGAGCGGCATCAAGATGCTGACTCCGAACGCCGTGTAGTGTGGAGGTAAACACAGACAGTCAGCAGGAACAAATATGAAAATAAATCCAACAGACGTTCATTTTTAAAGCCTTTGTATAAGTACAAAAACTAGCTTTGAGTGGAACGTTTGAGAGTAAACGCTTTTAGATCCAAGCTAATCGCTGAAGTGTTGTGATCTTTCTCTAACTGGTTTTATAAGGTGAAATTGGTGTTACTACCGAACCCTCAATTTTAAATCACCTTTTGCCCAGTTATTCCAGTTTGCAGCAGGCGTTGCTCACCAGTATTAAAATTTCACAATGTTTTTGTTTTGAAGCCACCCAAATTTCACATTACACCATTCCTACAGTTTCAGTAATTTTGATTAGAACGTGCCAATTGTTGGAGTTTTGTCTTGTATAGTTCATGCCCCTCCCCCGCGTATTGCTGCACACCGACTGTCATTGCATGAATATTTAAGAAGCATCGCCATCACTGCTTAATATCGTCTCTTTAGGGCTTGCTGTCAAATGATTGAAATAAGGAAATATTTTTCATTTTTGTCAAGGTTTGAATTTTATTTTTCTGTAGTTCTCTCATTTGCAGTTTTTTAGCAAAATGAAAAAAAAAAATAGATGCCATATATAGTGTTTATTTTTTATTTCTATTTATTCATAAGTTTGAGTTCATAGTTCCACCTACAAATAGAAATAGGAAGGCCTTGTTGTAACAAAGAAATTAATAAAGTTGGCAAGACTCTGATTGCCGTTCATTGCAGATGTCCTTGTGTGAAAAATGCCACTGACATTTTAACATTATGTGTGTACTGAGCCCCTGATGTCTCACAAAAACATAGATATCATGGATTTAACTTTACTGCATGAAGCAAAAGCAGTTCTGACAGGATGTTATTCGATTGAGGTGAGGTGGGTGTCCTTCTGTTGGAAAAAAACAAAACATTTTAAGGTGTATTCTTATAAGAAACAATAAAAAGGTACAGAGAACACACATTCAGAAGGAACATGATGAGGCTTTTTATCATCTCTTCCCCTTCTGATGCAGACGTCTTTGACGATCAGACAATGACAGAATGAAGTCGACTGTTTCTGATAGACCGCTGACCTTTATCCTTTGTGAATTTGTTCAAATCTATTGTAGTGATGCATAATGACACACACACACACACACACCCGGATGTCTTTAGGGAAACTTATCTTCATGTACAGTACAAGGTGTGGCTCTTTTGTAGTTAAGCTCAGCAACAAGAGAAAGGTGGACAATACATTTAAAGCACGATGAGTTCAAACAGATTCACTCTTTGTTGTTCTTCTTGTTCTTGATCTATTATTTCTATTTATGATTTTGCTTTCCCGAGGAAATCACGTCACCTTATTTGACCTCTTCAATAATTAAAAACCCATTCAAATTCACGTATGGCACCTATAACTGTTAGGCACGACATGTAATTATTTCCTGACAAGAAACACTGTTCATCCAGCAAGTCAAGTTATATGAGTTGATGGTTAGTAAAAACATTACATTATCAGCATGAAACCTGCTCATACTAGGTTATTTTTCCCCATATGGCATTAAACCATAGCTTTTTAATCACTTTAGTAATCCTTAATATATAAATCCTAAACCATTGATCCATGCTGCAGAGATTGGTGACGAACAACACTCCATCTGCTCTTTCAATTTGGCCTCTAGATCCTGAGAGTTGCCTTTAAGACACACACAGTTATCTGCTCTGCAGAGGCTCAGAGCACCTCAGCACTCATTCGACAAGAACAGAGCCGTTAACCCTTTGACCTTTGAAGACGTAGATCACCTTAGACAAGAGAACTGAAGCGCAACAGCGCCAGTGGTAAAAACAGGCTCAGAAAATGACTCTGGCTCGATCTCGGAGCCATATCTGTTCACCCTGCACTTTCCATCTCCGTCTCTTGACTCAGCAAATTTATGGACGACACAAAGAAAGGGGTGTGTCTTTATTGATTCTACACTGTGTCAGTATGGATACTCTCCATGTTTTACTCGGGTAAAACCTCCAGTTTTTCAGGAGATCCGACCTGCTGATTCAGATTTTTGTCTATAAAGATTACGACATCTGAACTAATTTGCGTAGACTCATTCACCAATTAAATGCAATAAACATTAACCACAATGTTGCATTTACTGGGCATTCTTATTCTTATTTCAGTACGTTTGTGTCAATTTGTGGTTTGGTTGTTGTATTTTTTTTTTTTTTTTTTTTTACCAGATTTAGATGCAGTATGTTTGGATCAGCCCCATGGCTTTGTTTATTCAGATTTTACTGCTCCATTTTCAAACTCCCTCTCTTGGTTTCTTCTTTTTGTGGAGCTTTTAGTTTTGTGATGGGATCATATGCTAAATAGTTTATAAAGCTGCTCAGACATATTCTTAGTGTGTGTGCAATGGAGGCAGCGAGCTGGGAATAAATGCAATTTAAAGGAGCATCAAACAAACTGAGATTCAGCCTGACCCTAATGAAGCTGCCAAGAAGAAAGACGGAAAAGGAAGTTTCCATCAAGTAGCGTTGTGGGTTTTTTTTTTTTTTTTTTTGTGTGTGTGTCTCCATCTCTCTGCCTCCTGGTTTTGGAATCTGGCTAAATTTCTACTCTCTCACTCGATGAAACGAGTCTCTGTTTGGCTCCAAGGTCCTTCCTCTTCCGCACAGGCACACACTGATACTGAATTATCAGCTGATGTGGCGCTAAGCTCATGTGAAAGGCTCAGACTGTATGGAGAAGGGACCACAGGTCAGAAAGGGTGCCATGTTTATGTCAGTGTCTGCTGAAAACTGCCGGAGCGAAACCTCCCGGATAAACACCGGCTGCCACATGGAGAGGCGCCTGTTTGCACGGCTTCAGGCTTTGCAGCATGCTGGTGAGCTTCGGCTGCATGTAACCCTGCAAGGGGCAATTATTTTTGTAACGTGAGAAAGAGACTAAAAAGAGTCACTTGTGTCTCTGAAACAAGGCGACCATTATTCTTTGTAACTCTGTGAGGAGGGAAGCAGGTTCCAGTGATGAATCCAGGGTGAGGAGCAGCTACTGTACCTGGACGGAGGCCAGTCAGTGTGTAAAGGAAGACGTCCAAAAAAAGATTTACATCAGCTGTCAGATGGTAGAAGAGAATATCCTACACAGATTTTTAAGGATGTTTAATATGAAAACAATGACTTGTGATGGGAATATTGAAGGGTGTTTCTATTTCAGCTCAAACATGCCCTCTGGGTTGATCTGTTGCTTGTGGCTAAATGGTGGCAGCTTTGAATTGTGGCCAAGTTCAGTTCGACACACAGGGTACATTGTTCTGAGTCAAAAACAGACATGGACATCATTAATGCCCCAAATGAGTTGGCAGTAGAACCGGGGATGTTTTATTTTACCTTGTTAAGAGTCATTTTTAAAAATGCCACTTTGGTTTTATTGGACAAATTTTGTCTGACGATGCATACAGAGAATTAAATGCCACCTATGTAAATAATTTTTTCATGTACAAAATCAAAACAAGTCAATCCTAATCACAGCGTAATTGATTTAGTATTACCCTTTGGTAAATTGATCCATTTAGACTGATTTGAAATGAATCTGATCAGGATTCCTCATCGGCACCTTGGAGGAGAAACTGGGTCAAACCAACAACTTGTTGGAGTGACTAAATATCCTTTCAGGCCTGGGAATGCCTTGGGATTCCTCCAAATGAGCTCGAGTTTTGCTGGGTGAGATGGAGGTCTGGGTTTCTCTTGTAGCCATGTTACCCCAGTGACCAGATTCTGGATAAGGGCACCACAATTACGTTGATTAATGGCCATACTGGGCTTCAAACAGTGGAAACATTGTGAAGCTATTGAAAGGTTTTCGATTCCATACACGGAAATCTTGGGTCAGAAAGTAAAGACGGTCTGAATTAATTGGCAGTGAAGTCTCCTGCAGTGCGGGTTTAATTGAAACCACCATTTTACTCAAAACCAGCAAAGCCAGTCAGGTTTCCTGACACGACATTTGATGGAAAAGCTCTCCGTGGAAACAGATGTTAATGACGCTGTTGGAGGTTTAGGTTATGAGATTTAGGATGTGGGGTCACCTGGCATGTGTTTGTGTGGTTTGCTAAACTGGCTCCATGGATGGAAACGGTTCTCTTTTTTTTTTTTTTAACCACATGCAAGACACCTTTCAGGTCTCCTCTGGTTTCAGTGTGACATTTACAGAAGTGCTGTGGTGTCATGTATTTTCATCGAATTGATCAAGTCGTGTTTTTATTAACTGTGACAGGCGTCTTTTGAAAATCTTGTGGTCAAAAAGAAATGGAGAGGAAAAATAATATTGGACCCTGTGGCTTCTAGGCTGCAGATTTCTCCTCTTTGAGGCATGGCAGACGTAACCCACATGGGAGATTATTGCTTTGTTTTTAATCCTGAAGCTCGGATTCTTTGACTAAACGCCTTTTAATTGAGCTGCCATTAGCCATTGGTCGATAACACACTTATCCTTGATGCTTCTTCACCCCACTGATTTTTCCCCCCCCACCAATTTACATCTTATTGAGAGAATGAGATCATTATTAGTGACATGACCTTTACCCTCTAGCTTTAATCTAAGGGCACAATGACTCTGTTACTGGGGACAAAAATGAGAAGGAAACGGCATGATAAATATTAGCGGAAACACAACATTGATAGATGGTTAAAGGGAATCAAAATGCCCATATTTCAGTCAATTGTTCAATAAAATTTCTCTAGAATTCTTGTCCTTCCTTCCTATCTATCTAAATGTGTTTGTTGTGTTTTATTTGAGTGAATTCTTAAGAAACCCTAACAAAAACCAAGGAAGTGACACTGTAAAAAAACCCCACATGGCCATGATGACTCATTTTATTCTCTACATTTATCATCATATAAAGATCAGAACCTGCAAGTATAAACCCAAGTAGCTTATGCTCTTATTTAACTCCTCTTGTGTCATACCTAAGACGGATACACTGTTTTAATGTTTAGAATGATTATTTTTTTGTATTACATGAATAGATTTATCAAAATAGGCCTTTATTAGCCCCTCAAAATGAACACTTTATTATTGTGCTAAGCTTTTTTCTTTAAAATAAAAATGCTATTGATCAGTTTGATATAAAGCAGATTATTTTCTGATAGTAGACTGGATATACTGAAAGATGTTTGATGATATTTTGGCTTTCTATGCAACACATTTTCTTCTTTTTTCACTTCTTGTTTCCTGAATCCTTAAAAATGCTTCATGGAAACTTCCTGCTGTATAAAACTTCCAGAAGTTTACAAATTCACCAAAATCTGATAGGAAAGATGATTTTTTTCCTGCAGGTTCATTGATAGTCATTCTAAATCCAACAGAATGAAAAATGAACTGGGATATTTTTATTATTTGCTGTTTTAAAGTTCTAAATAAAAAATGCATATGCAACATTTTGCCATTTGCAGCATGAAATTGCTGCAAACGGCAGCAATGAGCATGAGGATTGCAGCATGAGGATTGTGTTAATAAAAGGGAGAAATGCAAGTGACTTAGTCATTTCTAAAATAAAGCAATGGAAAAGCAAGTGAAATGGATTGAATGATTACATAGACAGAATGACTCAGACTGCTAGTAATCATGACAAGGTAAATGTTAACTTTAAGTGGCCCAGTTCTAATGTTGTCAGTGTTGGTGACGGACAGGAAACTTTGTTAATTATTAAACACAAATGAGTCACAGTGGCACCTACTTGCTGCTTTACCACCAGTTGAAACTAAATCAGGACATGGTTACCTTCACAATATTAGTCAGATCCTGGGGGTGAGGTTCATTTGAGCTGTGGAAATGGAGTCATGGGTTGTGGTTTTCTGTAGGAATGACCAGTTTCATGAGAATAAACCAATATATATTTTTAAAGCAAGGTAAAACCACTCTGTAAGGCAACATTTTGAATAGTTTTGGTTTAGTTTCAAGTGCAAATATCTTGGTATGCTTGAAAGAAGACAAAATGAATACCCATAATGTACTAACAGGACATTTTGGCTTATAGGATGGGGAAAATATCTTGTTCCACTGGCAGATTTTTCACTTATAAGTACTTTATCATCAATGCTAAGTTCCTATATTGTGCTGACAAGTTACTTGTTAGTTTTGTCTTATTTCAATTGTACTAAGATGTGTGTCGTAGAAACTAGATAAAAATCCTAAGATATTTTGTGTTTTTTGCATTGCATAGCAACAAAAATCAAACAGAGTTGTAGTAGAAAACAGCTGTGACCATCCAGGAGAGCAGAGTTGAAACTAATTTAAGGTTTACAGTTGTTGTCGCTCTGTTGTTTTCCTTATGTAAGTTTATAAGTTTTCCTTTCGCTTGTCCAGTTTAAGCAGCATTCTCACTGCGACCCCAAGAGTTGATCAGCGACACACATGCGACGCCGATCAGCTGTCGTTTAATCACGTGTGGCATCTGGCCGTTGTGTGTGAGGATTTTACTACATGCAGATGCTAACAGTCGTGTGGTTTCTGGAGTTTTATTGAGAAATGTGTGGGGCTCACTGAGCGGCTGTGAGCTCAGCAGATAAAACACACAAGTGTGTTTTAAAACGCACACAGTTAAGTAGAAATCTATTCTGACTTCCAGCTGGGATATTCTTACAGTTGTGTGTTTTTTTTCTCTGTATTTGTCTTTTATCCGTCTCGTTTTTGTCTTCTATTGCTTCGTCTGCACCAGGGGAAAACATCTGTAAATCACTCAACTGGGCACAAAACACACCCCGTTAGTGAAGCATTAAAGCAGTAAGAAAAAAAAAAAAAAACTACAGCATTTTCTAATGTGAACATGTTAAAAATTGCATGCATTTCCTACACTGAAGGCTTTTTCTGCTCCTTCATTACACAATGAAGAGGCTGTTTTATTCTGAAGGATAAAAACAGCCGTGGCAGAACAACTGTTCTTTTGTGGCTGATGTTATGTCTGCTTTGGTTCTTTTTTGGCCAAGGAAACAAAGATTTTTCCTGTTGTATAGTCTAAATCTGGCACCAAGAAACCCAAACCCCGTTAGGCAGGTGTGTGGGCTCCTTTGATGAAAACTGTTATTTTTATTTTACTGGAAGGGACTATTTTTAAAAGCATTTAATGGGCCACTTCTTTCTTAGTTTAGTTCACCCTTAGTGCTCTCTAATGCACTTTGCAGTGTTTTTTGTGCGATGAAAGATTTCTAACTTCTCTGGGAAAATATTCTGCGAAACTAATTATACACCAAAAACTGCTGAATTATTTAGCAGTACAGTTTTACTTACTGTAGGGTAAAAATAGCACAATTATTTCAACTTGATGACTTATTGAAACAGAAGTGGAGTTTCTCATTCACACTGGGCTTTATTTACTTCCTCTCTGTGCAGACTGGGTGAATCCCGCTGCTGGCAACCAGCTTCTGAATCAACAGCGTACACACAAGCTAATCCTGCGGGACACGGGCGAATTTAGGGCAAGCCTGATTAGTAGTGCCACCGCTTATCATCCACAGCCAGAGGGAGAGGGGAATGGGGGTTGGAGAGACATTGGGAAATTGGGGGGGAGGTAAATGGGAGGTTGGAAATGGGAATGTGGCGGTGAAGGAGTCGAAGGTGTATTTTGAAAGGATTCATCTTTATTTAAAGATAAATGCAAACCCACAATCCAAGAGGAAGAATTTGGATAAACAGAATAAACGGGAATGAGAAAGTAGAAGAGTAGCATTCCATTAAATGATAAAGTGTACCATCAACCGCTGCAACCTTTTACGCCTATTCCTGATTTTTATATCGATTTCAGCTCCTCTATTCTCACCCTCAACCCTTTTTTCATGCCTCATAAACCCCCCATTCCCCCTAAGACCTCACTGATGTGTGCTGCTGCCCCCACTTAAGCAGAACCTCAAAGGAGATGCCAAGGCTATGTCTCAGGGTCACTTGACTTTTTTGATGTCTTCACCTCTGAGTGGAGAGGAGGAAGGCCACAGTGTCACCAGCCATTGGAGTGAGAGGAATTGTGCTGTGACTAATGGCTTCCCCCCTGCTCGAACATGTTTCTTGCTTACTGTTACATCACAGCTCAAGGATAAAAGCAAACAGGTAGTTCTCATACAGCAGGGGGCTGTTTTACTAGAGTTCACCTGAAATCTGGGTACAAAACTACTTCCAGATCTAGCAAAGCTTACATCAAGCCACATCCAGCCCTTTCGATATTCTGCTCAAGAGAAAAATCAGCATGAATAAAGTATTGATTCTCTATTTAACACTTTATTGCAAGCAACAAAACGGAGATAAATCCAGAAACGGCAGAAGTCAAACTGCTTAAAACCTAAAGCATCTTAGTTAAAATATTTCAGATTTACTTCAGGCTCAGGTTTATAATTAAATTTAATTAGTTGGCTTGGATCAGGCTCGGACACAATGTGTACTGGCTCGAGTCGGGTCGGGTCGATCCAAACTCTAATCCACAGAGCTCAGGAAACGTCTGCTAAATACAAGAGCGTTTATTCTATAAGGTATTGCTTTTTACAACACAAGTATTTTGAAGTAAGGTCCACACAATATATCATCACCGCAATAGTTGATTGCAGGTTTTGCCATTTCCAGTTACATGCAAATAAGATATTCAGTTCTGTTTTATAGACACATTACATGGAATAATACTAAATCTCTGCCAATTTCCAATTGCAATCAGCCAGCACCAATAAAATTAATTACCATTGACAAAAAAACTCTTTACTGTTATAAATTATTATAGGTTATTATATTTAAGAATTTTTTAACTCTTATAATATGAAACCTAAGTTTTATTTATGGCACTGATAACTGACTTAAGGGCTCCTTCCTGACAGTGAAATCAAATTATTTAATATTTTACATGAGCTTCTGTTATTAGAAAAGCTGAAGTTGCTTTTCTTCTTCCCCTTGAACAGTTCAAGGGGAAGATTTAATATTTAGCTGCAGAGCTTTTATACCACACCCAGTTTCAGTTTTATGCTCAGCGATGCTTCGGGCTGTGGTTTGTTTAGCAAAAGCGCCTCACCCACACAAATACGGACGTTTTAACAGGAAATGTTTTTTTATTTTTTTATTTATATATTTATGACTTTGCCTCAGACATTGCAAATGCCACAGGTCTACATTTTATAAGCTATTAAATTTGACATGCTGACATTTGCAGACACTCTCTAACCAGAGAAACAATTTGGTGTGGATTTAATTTATCCAACTGGAAAGTAAACAAACTCGGGGGGGATAAACAATGTAACGGGCCTAACTGCAGAGCTCAATTTAGTGCATTTGGCATACTAACCAACAATCTTAAATTTTAATTAGATGACTCATTGCAGTTGAATTAAGTTTTTAATGGAAATACAGATAACAGTATTTAGTCAAACATTTAAAACAATTTGACACCATTATCAAATTGCTTTTGACTGAAAGAGTAAAGCATCAGTTTTTCCTATTGCTGCTCAAATAGTAAAGCATAACAAATGTTAGTTGTAATCGTTATTATATACAACGTTGATTTGTTATTTTGATGCATAAACTTAAAGAAAAATAAAAAAATAAATGTAATGGCAGCTTTTACGTGTCTGATTGACAGAATATTATTATTATTCTTGCTTTTCTGTGTTTTATAGAGTAACAAAAGTATAAAATAACTCATTAGCTGCTTGTCTGACCCGGTAGGCTGTCTGTGTTTTTTCGACCAAAGACATTTCCAGGTTGCACACCAGCAACAAGTGGGGGAGGGGTAGTCATTTATCATGTTGTTCATCATTTATTGTGATATATTTCTTGTCATAAGAGTTTTGATTGATTAATCTCACGTTGTTAAAATCAATGATGTCTAAACCTCCCAAACTGTCTGTGTTGTTGGGATTGTTAGTTTTACTATTTTCTCCACTGTTTGTTCAATCAATATCAATTTAAAATATTAAATGTGGTGACTGTCTGTGGTTTAGTGATGCAAGTTACACTTATTTATGTGACTGATGTGCTAAAGAAGTTAATTAGAAATGGATATGTTTGTAGAGAGCAGTATTTGTGTTTGTGGGGGTATGACTGCTGTGCAATGCAGTCAAAGCCATACAGTTACCTAAAAAATAAATAATAAAAAGCTTGTATAGTTATCGTTATCACACTTAACAAAACTTTAAGTCTATGTTGCCTGCCCCTTTGAAAAGGTTATGCTACTGTTTTTCTCCATGCAGCCGAATAAAACTGAGGTCATTCCAGTACTTTCACTGGTATTCCACTGAAATAACTTGATTCTGTAACTTTGATATATGTCAAGTTTTCCGTGGTCCAGATTTTCTAAGTTCATAAAAATGTCACACAGGGTTTGCGGTTTTGCTTCAGTAGCTTTCAAGTGCGTCAGTTTGTGTCAAGCTATGGTCAGAGGAGCTGAGTAGAGAGCAAAGCTCTACATGGTTTCTTTGTTCATCCTGACTTTTGGGTTTATTTACAGAGTCCGTTTCAAATGTTCTATTTTTTTACTTGCATTTTTTTGTGTTTTCAGGATTTTTGTTTTTCACTTTGTCAGTTTTAGTGGACTTTTACTAACTTGTTGATGCTTTCGTTTGACATTTAATGATAAACTTTTGCAAACTGACTTCAGTTCTAATGTTGACGCACTCTCCTAACATCAAAGGCAGGATATTTGACATTTGTCATCTGTCAAAGCAGAGACTGAGCAATTTAGAAACAATGTAAAGATAAGTAAATGTTTCACACTGTTTAGAGTCTCTTTTTTTAATAGAACTTACATTTGTCTTGTAAACGATAGTTAACACTATTGTGCGTATAATGAATCATCCATTTGACATCTCAGCAGTGCACAATCACTTTGCTCATTTGCTATTTGTGGTTTAGTGTTGAAATATCATAAGCAACACAATCTAAAATGTGCTTCAGATTAAACATTTAAATACTGAGAACATGTTTACAAATAAAGGTCGTGCTTGATTGTGTTTGACACTTGTTTAATATAGTACACACCATCAGAAGTGTTAATAAATAGTTCATTACTGCTACCTTCATCGTGTTTTAATGTGCATAGCAGCCATGTTGGAGAGTAAACTCTATGACCGCAAACATTTCTTGTCAGAATTTCAACTATAGGGGGCGCTCTTGTTGTATTTCTGATTGGTGAACTCAGAAGTCCTGACACAAGAGAATGCAACTTTAACCATGTCAACAAACCAAACATCATGCTAGTAATCCCACAGTTTTGGTTCACTCTGACTGGTAACTAGCTGCAAGAAAATCTGACCTTCATCTTTTGTTATACACATTAAAACATAAAACTCAACATTTTTTTAGCCTGGCAAATGCAACAACAAACTGGATGCTCTTTGATGTACTGGTTTGAGCTTAATAAGAGCCAAATAAATGCTACAGAGATAAGCTTTGACCCATAAATGCGGCTCATTTTGTGTTTGATAACACTTAACATACCGTACTTACACTAATTCAGCCTCTTTTCTAAAAGCAATGTGTAGAGCTTTCCCACAAAAGTGTTTTCCCCAACAATCTTTTGTAGATATTTTACATTTAAAATGTCTTAATTGAGAGCAAATTGTAAAATAAATTGTTTATTGGTGGGCAAAACATTTCTAATGAAGCTGTTTCAGATTTTCTGTTTGGTTCTGCTTGGCCTTGGGAAGCTACACAAATAAACTGGATTTATAAATCACTTTAAACACAATAATAAGGCTGACTCAAGTTCTCTACAATAAATAAACATTGAGCAGAGAATAAAAGGTACACAAACGACGAAAAGCTTCACTATTCTGGAGTTGAAGAGGGTTTTGCTTTACCCGCCTAAATTAACATGTTTTCTGTGTTTTTCCAACAGATTAACATCTGAAAAAACAGAAGCGTTTCACAAAGTAGCATTATATTTATGTTTGTTCTGAAACTAGACATTAAAATTAGCCATAAATTTTAATCATCCCAGTTGAGTAACCTTCAACAGGTGTTTATGACCGACAGAACGGAGCAGGAAAGCCGTTTTTCCTCTTCGACACACAGAGATGCAATAATTTAGGGTGAGAAGCAAACATGGAGCGGGTCAGACTCCCAGTTGGTTCAGACGGTCCACCAATAGCTGCTTTTCTACATTAACCTGTGAAGTAGTTTTGCCAAAACGTATCATTTAGAGGAAGCTGCAGCTGCATAATTTAAAATGGCACTGAGTGGCTGTACACATGTGTGTCTATGGGATTGTGGTGATCATGCAGCTGTGTCCTGTCTCTCTGCAGGCGCCGAACAGTGTGTGTGTGGGGGGGGTGTGTGGGTGTGTGTGTGTGTGTGTGTCCAGAGACTGTGGGGGAAGGAACATGTGCGTCTCTCTCTCCAGCTTTCCTCTCCATCCCGTCAGTTTTGATTGACAGAAGAAGAAGGGAGGTGTATAATTTATCACTTCCCACTTGGTCCCTCGATGCCCTGCAGCCACAGGACTGAGGTTGGTCCCTCAGAGCAAAAGTCAGATTATTAAATCCTTCATGGACAACACTCACATGCACACGCCCTCTCTCTCTCTCACACACACACACACACTCGCCTCTCTCTCTCTCACACACACACACACTCACTGTTGGCATACCTCCCTGGAAGCCTCTCTGTCATGTTTAATGTATAATGAATGAATGATTCATGGCGGGGGAGAGAATTTTGTATTTTAGGAGTACTTACTCATTTATACAGCTACCGCTCGCTTTTTGCCTTAGATTAGATTTTTTTTCTCAACATATTTCAGATAATTACACATTCTACTTTTATATTTGTGCAATATTATTGTCTCATATGAGAAAATATCACATTGGTGCTATTAAGATGGCTCATCAGTTGTCTAAATGTGACTATAAATGAGACAAAACGTATGCAAGAAATCTCTTAATGCGTCACACTCCAATATAAACCATTTCCTGTTGATATTTTAGTAACAGCGGAGGCTCGACTCGTTATCAGGTATACTGGACAACATCAAGATACAATAGTTTCACCCAAACCCTTAAAAAAATGAATGATAAAAAGAAATAAAAATCTAACTCACATTCCTTGAGGGCAAACAGTCCTTCAAGATGTCATCAATCCAAAGGATCCAAATGGAGACAGAAAGGCGGGGAACCATGAGGCAGATACACTTAAATAATTGAACTGAGGCTCCGGAGCTCAAAAAATAAACCGTGAAACTGTCAGCTTAGCATAAGCCAGCAGAAACCGACAGGGTACAGGAAAACAACAGGAGGATCTGATGAAGAACCAGGAAGTATTACTGACTGATGGCTGGAGTGCTGATTGCAGATGAGTAACAGGTGCAGGGAGCCTGAAACCAGAAAATAACACAACGTTTCAAAACTCCCCAATCAGAAGGAAAACAAATCAGAAGTTTATTCAGAATATATAAACTGTGAAGCTTAACATTCTGAAACAAGAACATTATGTTTTCTTTTGCTGATGATTAATTTGCATAAACATACAAGTGCAAAGATGACAGGTAATTTGTAACCTAGTTTTATTCAAATATATACATACAGTACTCCTCCACTTACAGAAACATAAACCATGCTACTACAAGCACAACGTTAGACATTGTAATATTTATTTTAATTGCAAAATGTCTCTAAGTATGATTGTAGGAACAGTTGTACTTTGTTTGACCCTGGTTGACCAACAGCCAAAATTGTATTGATTGATATAAATGGTTTTTTTATTCTGTGTTATGCAAGTTGTACTCTCTGTTTAGTGGTTTGGTAAGAGTCCCAATCCTTAGTCTTCTTTATACATTTTTGCATTCATAGATTTTAGAGATTATAGCTTATAAATAAAAGCCTACCCAGCTGTTATTTGTTACTGCATGTGTCACCTTGGTATTATAATCCTCACTGTAATGGAGAAAATCTTCTTGCTACAGGACAACAGTGCTAACAACTGCATCAACTCTTCCTGGTTGATCTGCTGAGGAAGGTAGAGCTCTTCTTTTGGCTGCCCTCAGTTTGTTTGGTTAGAGTAAAAACCATCTGCAGTCAAAGGAGTAAATCCATCTCAAACTTTATTTTATTGTAATGCTTCTCCGCCGGAGCAGTACATCTGCACCCACATGCATACGCTCCATATAAATGAGGAAGTAAACTGGATATTTACTTCCTGGATTTAATTCGTAATGAGGTGCAGCAAGCTAACAGTGGTTAGAATTACCTTAAAGATATAAATTAAAAAATTAGATTAGAGTATGTATGTCTGTCAGAGTCCTGCATTTTGCGAATGCAGAGGCAGATGGTGCAGCTCTAGGAATCATCTCTCTGATTGGGTGAACAGCAGGTGGTGCCATCATGTGCAAGTTGCTGTGTGTGTGTGTGTGTGTGTGTGTGTGTGTGTGTGTGTGTGCGTGCGTGTGTGTGCGTGTACGTGTGTGTGTGTGTGTGTCCTACACAGCAAGTGAGGAGAGTTCACAAGGACGTGGCTCCAGACCTTGCTTTTGGCTCGTGTCACTAACACTTATGTCTACTTTGCTACACATGGCTGCATTCATATGTATGTGTGTGAGTCCTGAAATGAAGAAACGCTGTTGAAGACGTCGACTCAGGTTTCAGGGCAACAAAAAGCTGGGAAGACAACAGAAAAAGAAAATAAAAAAAAAAGTTTTTATTACTTCTTCTTTGTGTTTTTAAGAAAATGGAGTGATCGATCTAGTGTGGTAAAACTGGGCTGAAAACTACACAGCAAAAAGACAAAACATTACCAAGTATTTTTGATCTTGTTTCAACTGCAAGTTTCTTATTACACTTGAAATAAGATAGAACTAATTTACAAGTGACTCTTCAGAAATGTATAAGAGCTTGTTTGAAGTCAATAATTCCTTAACATTGATGAAAAAGTGCTACTTCCATTGGCAGATTGTTTCACTGGTCAAATTGGGAAAAAATCTCCTGTTATAAGTGTAATAATCTGCCAGTTTTATAGTGGAGGATGGGCAATATAGACTTAGAATTTTATCACAATATTTTACGGTACTGTTGTGATAATGATAAAGATTAAAAAAACATTTACTACTTATTTTTTAGGTGATAAATAGCTTTGCAGTACAAAATGGCACATCATTCAAACGCCACAAACAGAAATATTGTTCTTGAAAAATACTCATCTGCAATAAGATTCTTCAAGATTCTTCAAGATGCCATTTACTTAGAAACATGTGGTTTGTATGACTGGACTGCTCCCAGTAGCTGCATTTCATCATATTTTTGAAATTACTGACATTTATTGATGTGTTTATGGAACACAAAAATGAATAGAAAAGTAAAAATAACATTTCCAAACACACTGTCAGTTTAAAAAAAAAAAAAAAAAAAAAAAAAATTTACATCTACAGCTGAAATTTATCATAACAATAAATCAAAATTCTTATCATGACAAGAACTGTTTCACGATAAAGGGTAAAGAATACGATAAAAGCCCACTCCTACAGAAGACATTTAACAGTTTTCTCGTGTTGCTCAACATCTTTGTCGTCACTTTGACTAATTTCCAGGAAGCGCAGGGTGAATGAGAGCCGCTCTTGTGATTTGACAGCCTGGAGGCCATTAGCGAAACAGATGGCTTCTCAGTAAATGAGAAATGACATTTATGTGAAATGTTATGGGAAACAGACATGGGCTATCTGGACGGTGGGGTCTGGACAGAGGCGAGAGGAGAGAAAGTGTCTGATTGGGTTACTGGCAGATGTCAGTGTGCTGTTGGGGTCTTCTCGTTTTGCAGACCAGAACTACGCAGCGCAGACAGACGGACGGCCTCTTAAGTGGAAAACCATGTCAGCACTGAGTGCCGTTTATCAGGCCGCCCCGACGTGGCGCTTTGAGTCTCGTCCGACATAAGAAAAACAGAGGATGATTGCGCCGGTGTAAATCTTTCAGTCGACAGCTGCTACACTGGAGGTCATGTTGCTCCAAAATGCATTTGGATACATTTTCTGTCCATTCTTCTAGGAAATCTAAGTTTTAAGTGATTTAGAGAATTTAAACTGAATTCATAGGTAGTTCATGTCTTTGTGTTATTCTGTTGAACACAGTCCAAACATAGGTGGTTTGCTTTTCTATGTGCTGGACCTGCAAAATAATCATGGGTTTGTCTCCCTCATCTGTCCTTTCTGTTTCTCTATATAATCATTAGAGAAGACAAGAGAAAACACCTGGACGCTGCTCTAGATGTTTTATTTAAATATTTTTCAGTAGTGGTTGCAGCCCAACCTTCCTACCACCTTTTTAAACTGGTCTTTGTCAGTAAATCTTCACATTTGTGATGTTTTTATTCAGCTCTGTCCTTGTACCTGACCATGACAACAGATTTACAGGTACCACTGAGGAAAAATGGCTAAAGTAGACAAATGGAGAGTAAAACGAAAAGTGTCAGACCTAAAATAATATGAAACTCCTGTTTTTTAAGAAATATAAAAATATTTTTAAAAATTCTTGCAATGGATCTGTGAGATTCAGTGTCCTTCACTCCATCATCTATATGCCAAGTTTTCTTCAAATAGCTCTTTTGGAAATCATTTTGTTGGAAGTGAAATAAAATTTTTCGTTCCTTCAAAGTGGTATTTGTGATATTTTTTTTATAGAGTCAACTAAAAGAAGTGGAAAAATGAGTCAAAGTTGTTTGGTCGTTCAATAGACTTTATATCTGGATGTTTGTGGCGTTTGAAAAAATAAAAAAATATCTTTGTCTAGAAATAAGCAGTCAGTTCTTGTAACCATTTCATTGGATATGGACTAATAATAAACTATATTTGTTGCTGTTTTTCTAAATCATGCGCAGCATCTCTAAAGACTTGTGTTACATATGTTGCACCCTTGCAGATTGCTCGTGTGTTTGTTTTGTTGCCAGCTATAAAGTGAAATCTTAAATCCTATAAAATAATCTTATTTTTGATAAATAGTAATCAGGAGAAAGAATTATGTTACAGACATGGATTTTGGCAGTTGAATGTTGCTAATCATATTTTGGCACCGTTGGTAGTTAATAGTGGGCATGCAGCCCATGCTGTTTGTGTTTGCTCTTTGTCTTTGTTGCCCTCCGTTATGGAAATGTTTAAAGGAAATGCAGTACGTTGCTTGAACGGAAAGCGGTCATTGTAGCGCAGAGTGGAAAAGTATGTAGTGTTTGCAAATTTTTTTTATGTTGTAGTTCATTTTATTTTAGTTATTAGCAGATTTCTTCTGCCATAAATTATTGGTGTAACAATGGATTTTAAAGAGCATATCCTCACACTCAGGGTAAATGTGATGCGTCTTTTCCGCTGGGGTCTAAAACTGCACACAACTGTAAGCCGTGTTGTTGATGAGACTCATGATTCATTAATTAGTAAGTTTTGTTTGTGTCGCTTTACTTCCCTTGCCTGAATGATCAGCATCAGTGTTAAATCCTCTGTGATCAGCAGGTACAGTATGTTTGTGTTTTATCAGGTTGTGTGTGCAAACTAGTCTCTCGAGTTACTTCTTTGGACATAAGACGCTGTGCATCTTATGTCCAAAGATGCGTACATGCGTACATGCACACGCATGTACGCGTGTGCATGTGTGTTTCTTCTGTCCGTAATTACATCCGGCCTTTTTCATTAAAGGTCAGCTTGTAAAGAAAAGCTGTGAAATCTGTCAGATTTCCCCTCATTTAAGCACACAGGTGCAGTTAAAGTCTTCCACCAAAGACACTGAATAAAACAGCTGTGCTTTTCCCCTCTTTGTAGTGAGGATACACACACACACACACACACATGCATTCACACACACATGATGCTTTGTTGTAAAGAGGAAAAGAGTAGGAGGGAGAGTGACTGACTGAGAGAGCAAACAAGAGCTGGAGCGCTATTCAAAAGCTTCTGGGATTTGATTTATGTGATCTGTTTCAGAAGAGGAGACAAATATAGCTGATATAGCACACCATGTATTATGTAGAGAAGAGTCTATTGTTTACTGTACATTACTATGTTTTATTATTTAGCTTGTTTTATGTCTCCCAGGGGAATGGATTTGATTCAAATACGGAGCTCCACATGAACAACAGATTCAAAACAAACAGAGAAATGGCACTAATTCTTCCTCTCTCTCTTTTTCTGTTTTGTACAGCAGAGCGAGAGACATTCAAGGGTGTGACGAACTTCAGCACCTTCCTGCTGGACTCTTCCACAGGGACCCTTTTCCTGGGCGCCAAGGACGCCATTCTAGCTGTGGACACCAAAAACCTGAAGCAACCACCAAAAAAGGTGATGCTGCAGTGGATAAGAGCAAATTTATATGTGTGTGTGAACTGTGTGGATAGAAATGGATCCCAAATTATCAAATGTTTCCTTTTCACACCAGATGAAACAAATAAGTCATTTGAGAAAACTATTCTTTCTTGTAAACCTGTGAGTTTTATAAGTATGTCACCCTGTCATCCTTCATCTTCTGTTTGATTTAGGAATACGTTTTTTTTATAAATACAAAGTATTTATGTTGAAATTTTGCATTTTCTGCACAGTATTGCTAATGCACAGAAATTTCCACAGTGTGAGACAATAAAAAAATATTTCTATTCTATTCAAAATCCTGATGATCAGATCAGAAAAGTTAGAGAACTTGTATATAACATAAAGTTTAGAACAGGCTTGACTTGATATAAATTTCATAAAAAATGCAAAAGGAAAGGGTGAAATATGCTTAAAGCAAATGTTCTTTTATTCCAAAAAGATGAGAAGACAAGTTTCACTTCTGGGTCTCACACATATAGATATGGATTATAAATAAAGTGTTGTATTTTTAACTGGCTTGTTGCCCTTTTACCTCATGTTTCAGACACATTGTGCAAGAAAACTTCTTCCAGAGTTGGAGAAAAGAACGTGTCTCATCTCTTGATAATATGAACATAACATATTTGTGTTACAGGATCTTTAAAGACCAGCCTGTTCCATTGAAAGGCAACTATAGCAAATCGTTTTGGGTTACAGGATGTGATTAATCTGATATTGATCAGCTATCGGTAAGCAGTTGTTGACCCTTTCTTCTCACCTTCCTTCAGATTGATTGGGCCGTACCGGAGGAGAAGAGGAGGTCTTGCGTGGGGAAAGGGAAGACAGAGGTGAGACTTTTTAAAGCCCTTCATCTTCTGTTTGATTTAGAAATAACTCAGATTTATAGACACAATAAGGTACTTATTGTGCTTTGCTTGTAGCTTCATTACTGAATTAATTCTAATTAAATTCCTGTTGTTTGCTGTTCCAGTGTCCTCAATCTGGAAAATACCAAAAAAAAAAAAAAAAAAAAAAATATATTTTTTATTTTTTGATTTGGGAATTTTTTTGTTTGTTTTTTTAGTGCAGTGTGAATGTGAATATGGGTAACTCTTTTCAATTGATGTGATCAGCCTCACTAGATATTTTCATTATTATTTTCAATAAAATTTGCATAAAAACAAGCAAACAAAAAATAATACAAGAAAAAAATCCCTTGTATTGTATGATGGACAACAAGTGATAAAGATACAAAAAACCTGAAACATTTCATGTAATTTTGTGAAATTAATTGCCTTCTTTTTTGGGACATACGTCCTTGTAGGTGGTATGTACTGGATCTGAGTTGTATTTACCTCTTCACCTATTTTTGGTAGCATACATTTGTGTGGATGTGTGTGTGTGTTTCACAAGCCCATGTTGCTGGGCATCAGAGATGAAGTTCTGGGACTGATGCCAGGCCCTCATACAGGGTGTTAGCTCGTGAAGGGACACAGAAGCAGGAGACAGGCTGTATATAAAGTCACAGATGTCCACTAACCGCCGGAAACTGATTAAATAGAGCGTAAAGTACAGTCAAGCTTTGCATCTTCTTCTACAGTGTCTACTTAAAGTAAATGCTAACAATGCGTATTTGTTGATTCTTGCCAGAGTGATTCATTGTTTTTTTTTTTTAATGCAATGTCAGATTGACAACCCTTTTAAGCTTTAATGGAAGCTTACAAGTCCATTTGAGCAGTTTTATTGATAGATTTGAGAAGATTTCTTTGTTCCTGTGTAAAAAACTGGGAAGCTGACTCACTGATAAAAGCAGGAATACAAAGGGATTTTTTTTAATGCAAAAACATTGATTAAAAGATTATGCTTGAGTCAGAGGGAATAAGAAGAGAGAAGGAAGCAGCTATGAGAAAAAGCAAGACTGCGTTTAGAAAACCCTGGCGACAGACTCAACAGAAGACCACCTGCATGTGTTTGTGTGCTTGGTTACCTTTGAAAGAGACAGCTTAGAATCCTGATTCTAAGCTGTCCAAAATGTGAGAACATTTTGGAGAACTGAGGACGTTTCACACCACATTTAAGGGTTTATACAGCTTTAGAGTGAAGGTGGTGCAGGCACTTACTGGGGAAACTGGGAGAGTAACGGTTTACTGGAAAATTCGCTAACTTAGAAACCCTCTTCTCAAGCAGCTTTCCTAAACTAACCATAACATTATATTTCTGGGTTTTTGTGGTCTTTTTCTAAGGTTCACTGACAGCATAACATGCATAGTTTTCTTCAATAAAAACAGGATCAGAATTGCGCTGATCCAGGCTAAAATATTTGCATACATGTTTGCAAATGCTTTTAGCTTCAGCTTGTTGATGGCGACAAATATGTGTGAGGTTAAAGTTCAACTTGCTAAACTTGAACATAAGTGGGGAGGCATGCTACACTTTTCTCATCCACATTTTCTAACTGGGAAGGAAACGTTTCGTTCCAGGAACTGAGACAGACTATTTCCTGGATCAGGAAATGGTACAACTCTGGTAAAAAAAACTTAAGAGCCCACTAGGAATGGCCAGTTTCTCTGATTTTACTTTTTATAGGTTTATGTTTGAGTAAAATAAATATTGTTCTTTTATGAACTACTATGAACTACTGACAACATGTCTCTAAAACTCCAAGCAAACATTTTGTATTTATTTGCAGAAAATGAGAAATGGTCAAAATTATGAAAAAGGTGCAGTACTTTCAGACCTCAAATAATGCAAAGAGAACAAGTTCATATTTATTTATAAACAACAATACTGATGTTTTTAACTCAGTTCAGAAATCAATATTTGGAATAACCAGGAGATTTTCAATGGGGTTCAGTGCAGTGGCCTCTTAATTTTTTTTTCCAAAGCGGTATTTTGACAGTATATCACCACGCCATGTATTATGTAGTCCTTCCAGCATGAAAAAACACAACATCATTAAACCTCCCAAATTAATGTAACACGCGTCCCAATGATGAGTTCAGCTCATCATTGATGATCAAATCACAAAGTGAATACCAATAATGCAGGTATCACTGGCTGAACTGGTAAAATTTAAATCATTACTGCAGGATTTTACTAAACACACATTATGAATATGGTAAATGCCAGATGCCATAGATTTTCTTCAGAATTAATTTGATCTATTTATTCATCATATGACTGAAAAATGCGTACAAAGAACCCATAAGTTAAGAAATATCTAATTCTATCTGGCAGCTTCATTTAGTAAAAGGCTGAAATCATAGAATTAGTCATTAAAAATGAATAGAGCAACAATAGTCTTATTATTGTATTAATTTCAAGCGGCACATTAAATTCGCAATCCCGATTTGAGGCTGTATTTAATGACTGGAGGGTATTTTGGTTGGCAGTGGGTCTCCCATGGAGCTGAACCAGCATGGCGGTGGCGGGTGGTGCGGGTTAGCGGAGAGGGCTGATTCAGGTGACATGATCTGGGCTTGGGAGAGGATCTGTTCCCTGGGGAAGAGGTGACTCAGGCCTGGAGCTCATCCAGAAAAACATGCAGTCTTTGTGCTGCACACACACGCACACACACACACACACACACACACACACACACACACACACACACACACACACACACACACACACACACACCACACACGCCAACACACTTCAGTATAAATTACCTGCGTCATGTGTGCCTGCTAAGTGAGGTGAGACTATGAGGGTATTTTTCCACTTCAGACAGACAGAAGAGATAAAAATATTACATTGTTGGTTTGCTGTTGATTGTTTTTGGATCATGAAAAAAAAGAAAGCCATTTCCATCCCAAAACAAAACTTTTAGAAGACCAAAATATTAATATTTAAAACATACTAAAACATTTGCAGTTATATCACCATTGTTCGTTATTTATTTACTTTGTGCATCAATCTGCAATATATCTTCAAATGTGGGATACACTATGAATATTTACATGGAACGTTTTCACGCAGAAATCACAAAAATGTATTAATATTATATTTACAAAATGTTGAAGTTTAACCAAGGAGTCAAACTTGGGCCTGACTGATTTCTGTAACTTTGTCTCCCCCTGCAGGCGGACTGCAACAACTACATCCGTCTGTTGGAGTTCCTGAAAGACGGTCGCATCTACGTGTGTGGCTCCTACGCCTTTGACCCCCAGTGTGCATTCCTGGTGAGTGTGTCCATCATCTTCGTACTTCTTGGCAGCAGCAATCGGCTGCAAACAGGTCATTATCTGTTCTGTGTCTGAGTTAACAGTGGCTATTAAATTACAGACACAAACGTAAATGTATTTTATTCAGTTTTCATGTAAAACGTCTGGGCGCCTAGAAAACAAAACATGTTTTTCCTACTTTTTTTGCAAATATAAATCTAAGGAGAGTTTTTCATGGATTTTTATGTGGTTATCGAACCACCTCACACTGAATCTACAGCTCACCCAGATCCTTACTGGAGCCTCTGGGCTCCTCTGAACAGAAGCAGTTTAGTTTCACCCAGTCGTGTTTTTTCTGTCATCCTGTAGGACCTTCCCTCCTTCACCTTGGAAAAAACAGAGGATGGAGCAGTGAAGATGGAGACTGGGAAGGGCAAATGCCCCTTTGAGCCCAGTCAGCGTTACACGGCTGTAATGGCAGGCAAGTGGGAAAACTTTGGATCAGTTCTTAACTGTCTTAATTCATGCTTCCCAAGCCTGCTCTGTTATAAATGTTTCTCTTTCTTCTCTTCAGATGGCATCCTATACACGGCAGCCACCAGTAACTTCCTGGGAACTTCCTATGACATCTCCAGGGCAACGGGCCCCGAGCAGGAGCGCGTCCGAACAGACCAATCCATCAACTGGCTCAACGGTGAGGCGCTCAGAAGTTCTCCAGCACCCAAACACACACATTTGATCTTAATGTCGCGTCTTGTGAATGACCTTACCGGACATTTGTTTGTGTTACTCGTGCATTCAGACCCAGAGTTTGTGAGCTCGACATTGATAGAGCAGGCCCCAGACAGCAACCCGACCGGAGACGATGACAAAATCTACTTCTTCTTCACTGAGATGGCCAAAGAGCATGATCTGTACACCAAAGTGCCGAGGGTGGTGCGGGTTTGCAAGGTAACTCAGACATTTGACGAAATTGACTTAATTGCATTTCTTTTTTGGCTTCTCTGGAGTAAATATGTGCCGTCTGATTGTTCAGTCTGACGTGGGAGGGATGAAAACTCTGCAGCGACGATGGACCACCTTTCTCAAGGCCCAGCTGGTGTGTGAAGACAAAGCGAGTGGTCAGCGCTACAACATCCTGACAGACGTTTTCACGGCTCAACACTCCCCAGGAGACCCCAGCAGCACCCACTTCTACGGGCTGTTCACCTCACAGTGGTAAGAACAGTCAGAGAAAAACAATTACCTAAAAATATGCTTTATAAAAGGGTTGAATATGTGGGCAAAAATTGCACAGCAGTGACCAAATTATAAACTGATGGTAACTTCCTTTTTTCTCGGTATTAATTCATAAATTTTTAGGTAATATTTTACCGTGGTGTGATACAGACAAGTAAGACAAAACAGTTTTGTAATTTTGCCCCGTTTTTGTTTCTTTTTTCCAGGGAGCCCAATGATATTTCAGCGGTGTGTGTCTTCAGTCTGTTTGACATCAGCAAAGTGATGGACGGTCCTTTTAAGGAGCTGAAGAAGACATGTGAGAACTGGAACAATCCTGAGACTGTCCCCACACCAAGACCAGGCCAGGTACCGAGCTCCACCGCTCTTTCTGCTTTCATTTATACATTTTGTTTTCCCCTCATTTAACTATTTTCTCTCTTCTTTTTAATTTTTTTTACTATTTAGTGTTTGAACAGCGACTTAAAGGCTCAGGGATTCGGATCCTCGTTGAAACTTCCTGATAAGGTGCTGACTTTTGTGAGGGATCACCCTCTGATGGAGAACAGTGTCACTGCAGCGCCCCTGCTGGTCCGGAAGGGAATTAAATACACCAAGCTGGCTGTGACGCTGATGGGCGAGGCAGAGGACCGGAGAGGAGCCGTCCTCCATCTTGGAACAGGTCAGAAGGAAGAAATAGAAATTAAACTTCAAACATATGACTGTTTTGAGTCACTATGCTTTTATTTCTCAACTACATTTTAAACTACTCATTCAGGCAATTTTTTAAATGCTCAAACAGTTTGTTGGCTTAAAACTCAAGTATTTAAAACATAGCAGCAGAAAATAAAATTCATTTAGTATTAATTTAATATGAATTTTTCTTTATTTGAACTAAAATAAAAACATTTTATTTGGTTTCTGTGATGTAGATCGTGGGGAGCTCCACCAGGTGGCGGTAGCGAACCAGAATGCAACTTTACTTCAAGAGATTCCTCTTTTCTCGCCGCAAGAGCCTGTTAACAATATAATAATGCATCAGGTAAAGTAATAGCATTTGTCTCTCACACTCAGCCTTTCGTTTATTTATTTAGCTTGTTGAATCTTAAAATTAAATTGCTAGTTTTAGTGTGTGCTGGTTCTGTAAGGCGTCGCTGTGTTTCCAGGGCCGAGCGCTGGTGGGCAGCCCGCAGTCGGTGGCTAAAGTCCAGACTGAAGGCTGCGCTCAGTACTCCAGCTGTGAGGTCTGTGCCAGAGCCAGAGGAGTTGGCTGTGAGTGGAGCGCAGAGGACAAAACCTGCAGATTCACACTCACAGAGTGAGTATAACAACAGAAAGTTGTCTGAAGCTGAAAATCTAGTGCAGATTACCCCTATGTTTATAATGTATATGTTTTGCTTCATTCATCAAATATTTATCAAGATTATTCTTCTTACATCACTGAAAATAGTCAAGACAGGGTAACGTATTATACCATAGGTTTTTGGTGCCTTTCTTTCCTAAAGAAAAAGATATAAAACTTCAGACCTTACATAACATTATATTAAAGCACTATATTACCACCGTAAGAAAGGCTTACAGTATTCAATTATGCTGCATGAACTGATCAGTACAGTATTGCGAGGGAACACAAAAGAAAAAAATTTCCCCATGTCCCCTGGACAATTAACAATCAAGCAATGATTAAAGATAAAATCAGATAAGCATCAAACAAAGAACTAATTAAACTTTGATTTTTAGTCTTTGTTTTTCTGCCACCTTTTCTTTCCTAAACAACTATTGACATTTTTTTCATCGCATTAGTCGCTTTACTTTACAGTATTTTGCCAGAAAGTACAGAAAACGGGAAAAATCACATTTTTAAATTGAGAAATTACAATTCATAATTTTCCCTTTGCTAAAAAAATATTGGATTATTTTTTTTCAGTTTATTATTTTTTTATTTACTTGCCCTATATTAGATTAATAATAGTTAGTTTACAACACTAACTAACTAGCTGGCTAGTTAGTTACAAGAGGACCATTTTGTTACACCTATCTTGTTCTGTTAGTCCTTATTTGTAATAATAATAATGAATGACCAAACAGTCAAAAAACATAATAAGAAAAAAAACATCACATAAATAAAAATAAATAAACCCAACATAGTTATTGAACAAAAGGAAATAGAAGAACAAACATTAGCCAACAATCTGAGTGATTCTGTGTTTTTCTGCTTCCAGTCCTGGTTCAGGTGACGTTGTGGATGAGGCCTTAAAAAGGTGTGATTCTCAAGCGGGTAAGTAGATCCAGGTGTCATATAAAATGAGCATAGCTTTCTTTTTTGTTTTCGAACCTTCACGTCTTGTGGTAAATGCTGTTTTTAAGCTCTCTGCTTCCCTGTGCTGTAGGACGATGCAATCCATCCACCAAGGTGCTGAAAGTCTCCCCTGGGCTGCAGATCCTGTTGCCATGTGTCCAGCTTTCTCCTCGGCCTTGCAGCTGGGAGTATCCTCCCCACAGACACACCAGGCAGCACCACTCTGACTTGGCTGTGACCGTGACAGAGGAAAACCTGGGCCTCTACGTTTGCACATGCCAGGTACAGATTTATTTTTGTGTCCTAGAGCCTTACAAAAGTATCCATGGTGACTCATCTTTATGTGATAGAGCAAGATAATTTTTTACAAACAAACAAAAATTCAAATAATGTGGCCTTAGTCAATACTTTTCCCAATCACCTTTCACTACATTTAGCTGCAGGTCATTTGGGGTAAGTCTTTAGCAGCTTTACACATATTGAGACTGAAAATGTGTCTTTGCAAAACGACTCCTGCACAGTTAGATTGGGTGGAAAGCATGTCATATTTATATGTATTATGTCTGTATGTAAAGTTTACTGTTTGGCAAGAAAGCTGACTCAAATCAATAATCAAATCTGCCTAATAAACAAAGCTGATTAATTGATTATGAACTGAACAGAACATCTTCAATATTAACTGCTCCTCATATAGCTGGCAGTGAACTCTAAATTTAATGTATTTTAAAAATATAATTAGTAATAATAATAATTATTATTATAATTAGAATTATTATTTGTAATGTATTATACATATTCACATTGATAATAATAATAATAATAATACTAATAATAATAATAATAGAAAAATTGAACTTCTGAGCTTTTTCAACAAAAGATTTCTTTAAAAATGTAATTAATTTTTTTTCCCCACTTTGCATCTCCACAAACCTTTCGCTGGTCTATTGCACAAAGTTTGTAGTTTTAACTAAATAAAATGCAAACTTAAGAGTTCAAATCTTTTTGAAGGCTTTGTATCACACTTTTTGCTTTATCGAAGGAAAACATTGCCTGAAAGATATATTTTTTGTCTGTCAGGAGGGAGGACCTAACGTCCGAGACCCGACCCCCTGCCGGCGAGCAGCTTTCTTCCTGAACCTGGAGGAACCCAATGCTAGAGGATCGTCTGCCCTGGATGGAAACCGACATCACTTAGCAATCTATGTCCTTTTATTCTTCTTAGGTCTAGTATGTGGAGCATTTCTCCTCTATTTCTTAAAAACGAGGAAAAACAGCACCCACTCGGGCAATCGCGCTCCCGATAACTCGTTGTCATCGGGAAAGGAGCAGAAATTGCTGTGCTCCTCGACAACGCCGCAGTCCCAAAGCAGCTCCAGCCTGGTGTCGGACGGATTCAGGTCGTCGGAAAAACAAAACGGCAAGACGACGTCAACCACGGCCACAACGCTGCTCAGCAGTCAGGGTAACGGTGGTCCTCATGTTAACAGCTTCAGCGGCTCCAGGGTTAGCAGCAACCCGAGCAATGGGCATTCTCTGTACGCCAACTGCGACACCAGTGGCAGCGGGCTGAAGCTCAACTCCGAGATCCTAGTAGCAAACACGCTGGGGGAGAGGACGGGGACGAGGGACTGGGGGCGGCCAGATTTGGGAGAGAAGGAAGTGGGGGAGGGAAATGGAGTGGATGAATTGCTGGGAGCAAGGAAGAAAGGACTAGAGGACGAGTTCGTCAGTTTGTCGGAATTTCAAGCTCCACTTGCACCGTGTGAAGAAAGCTCAATATGAAGGAAAACATTCTGCAATCTGCAAATAAACTCAATGCCACTTTAGGTACTGCCAAATGCCTTTGAATGGGAGCTGTGGCATGAAGAGAGAGACTAAAGACCTATGAGAATATAGTCTCTTCAGAGGACTTCTATGAATGGACTGAAGCGCACCATAAAAAATATAAGCGTGACACACCACTGTTGTATCACTCAGGAGAGCCACAGCTTACATTGTTTGGATGTAAATGGCAAATGTAAATAACTGAGATGTGAACATGAAAGTCAGTTGTCATGTAATTCCATGTTAGCAGGAAAACAAAGATTAAATGCCTACATGCATAGACGTGGAAAAGCCATATTTTGTTGTCGTACTGTCTGTCATTCACCTGTACCGATGGAACTTCAAAAGGCAAAGTGCACTTCAGTTTTAGCTCCTTTCTCTGTAACTAGGTGTCGCTGATTCTCTCTCTCTGTGGTCGCACCGCTCGTACCGCACACCCTGATGGATCCGAACGCACCAAAGGACTGCTGAGCCACGCAGGACCCAGTTCTGGCACCAGTGACGGAGAGATGTCACTGTCAGAGACTAAAGAACCAAAGACAGGGCTGTCCCTGTCAACATGACTGTTGTTCAATAGAGCTCCACAGATTCAGGGTCAGATTTCCAGATTATCAAAACAAGTCGAACGTCTTTCGAATGATGTCTTAAAGAATGGACCTTTTTTAACTCAGCCACCGGCGCCGCATTCTGTGAGTGGATTTCAACCGAAATGTCTTGTTTATTTTTTTTTTGTCATGTGTTTTATAATAAAAAAAGAGTCATGTGTTGTCATTACATCTTCCTATTTTTTTCTCTGAAATCATTAAATATCACAAAATGTAATTATTTCTAAATGAAATATTCACTCGGATTATGTTTGTCCGATGTTAAAGTAGGTTTGGTGTTCTGAATTCAATTCAAATTCATTTAAAAACAAAAACTTTTATTCCAAAGGAGAATCACGTTATTGTAACTCATATCGTTCTTCAAAAAGTAGCAGTCAGTATGACAGCGGCTCTGAAGAAGCTCCTGACTGCAGACTCATAAAGAGGACGCTCAGGATTTTCCATATTATGAAACATTGAATTGTGACAATGTTGAGTTTTGTTAGATGGAATCCTGAATTGGAGGGTAATTTTATTGACCCATCAGTTTACAGTGTAAACAAGGTAAAACCAATTAAAGTGGAGGGTTACTCCTTTTCCCTGGAGATCTTTCTTCTGTCAGGTGCTACAGTAAACACTCCTGTAACAACAATGCACACTGTAGTGTAGAAACCGATGAACTAGGGGTTAGGGTTAGGGTTAGGGTGAGGTAAAACCATTTCTACATTTGGGTATGAGAATGACAGTTTTTGTAACTGTCATTCTCATATGTCTGATGTCTCTGACTTTGACATCAGGACTACTTTAAGTTTTATTTTGAATTTAAAAATCATTTTGATCTCCAGTTTCCCTCCCTTTGTTTTTTGCATCTCCAACATGAGACAAAAAACAGCTGTAAGTTTAAATTGAACTCAAACCTGATTTATTGACATCTTTATTGGTAATCAGAAAAGTAAAATTACACAGCGTCACATTATTGCATTGCATACAGTTTATCCCAAAATTGTATTTTAAGTTTGTGTGTGAAGTTGACCAGCTTTGATATTTGAACTTTCTGCACTGATGGACAGACCAGAAGAAATACAAAACCCAAAACCAAGCAATTCTTCAGATCAGTACCCTTCATTTTTAATTTAAAGCTTATACTTAGTTTTATTACAAAGAAATAGAATCACCAACTGGTAAGAAACACCTTGATCATCTAACATACAACTTATCATTTATTCATAAAAACAAACAAAACAGAAGAGAAAGAATTTCATTTTAGGATAAACTCTGTTAAAGTTTGCCAAGATTGTTTTCTTTGCGGTTTATGAAGGCCCAGACATCCTCCATTTCCTTTCTATAAGCCTTTATATCATCATTGGCCTGTTGAATCTTTTTATTTAAATATTTATCGATTGCTTTAGGGAGTTTTCTCAGGTAAGGGTTCTTCTCTGTTATGACTTTCAGTCGCTTTACAACAAAAGAAATCTTATCAACAGCTTCCTGATAATCGTCTATGAAACGCGTAAGTCCATTGTCCAGCTGCACCTGTTGGGCAAAAAAGTTTTCCATGTAAAATGCAGACTCAATTATTTTCTATTGCATAATTATTATCAACTGATCACATTTAAACACATTGCTGTGAGCAAAGTGACCCACCTTCTTTTTGGCTGCTTCATTCAGTCCACCTTCATAGTATTTTGTGAGAATTTCCTGCAAAATAACAGAAACAATTACTGATCTATTAATGCATATCACTCAGTAAGTGTTTGTTCATAACAGGATTGAATACAAAGCAACTTTCTATCATTATTGTAGGAAAGCAGAAAAAAAAATTAGACCGAAAGCAGAAAAAAATATTTTCAAAAACAAGTCAACTTGATGTTGAGTTAAAAGTAAAAACATTTAAAATTAGACTATTTTTCTTTTTCACAGTTCTGTATTTGTTCAGCATGATAATGACCAAACCCTATCAAAAGAAAACCTGAGCAAAAAACATGATTTCTTTACAGTATTTATTTTTACCAGATTTTGCTCTGCTTCCAGTGAGTGTGTGACATGAACCAGTATAAACAGAGTGAAGATGAGAAGCAGCCCTTTGGTGGCTCCAGGTACGTCTGCTGCTGCCATTTTTCTGGACATTAAAACACTGAGCACATTTTTGTAAAGTTAATAAAACAAGACTAGAAGTGAAATGTTGCTCTTTCAACAAATCTTAATGTTATAACACATCTTACCAGTTGGATCAGAGAAAGAAGAGCTGTTGTTCAGATGCCAACAGAAGAAATTACTAAATCCGGATCCAAACATATCTTAAGTATCCCTCAGGCTTTCTATTTTATGTCACGCCTCCATCTGTATGTCCTGCCTCTTACGAAATTCCCACAGAACTTCTTTCAGTTTTGCTTTACAGCAATAGAGACAACATGTAAGTGAAAGACATGTTCACTTTCACAAATCCAAACAAGCCTGTTTATATCTTGGCTTTCATGACTTTGTCATGGTGATTGAACATAACCATGTTATTGGAACTAATAACCAGAAACATAAATAAATAAATCCATCTTATGGTGACATATATTCACACAACAAGCAGCTGCCTTACAGAACCCACAGTTATATTGAATTAAGTCTGAATTACATATTTGGGTTGAAAATAAAAGTGTCATTTTTACTGTTCCTTTAAAATTTTATTTTTTTCTATTATTTCAAATTATTATAAACTGCTATTGCTTTTAATGTCAATGGCTTTGTCAACAATTGGTTGAAGCTTTAACATTTTAGCTACTTATCAATGCTTTTTAAAGGTGGTTAGATAAGCAGGTTTAAAAAGCAACATTTTCAGATGATTTTTCAGAAAACACCTGCTGATGAGGTTTCTAAAGTTTACAATTACAGCTTTTGTAGTTCACTATAATAAGATGGCTTTCATGAAACTCACATTTAGCCCAGTACACTTGTTTCTTCTAGGATGAGATTGAGTACAACATTATATAACATATATAATCAGTGTGTTGAGCTTGTATGCATTTACAGTAAACCATGCCACTTTACTGGAAGGTGAAACATGCTAAGGTGTTTTCTGAGAAGTGTAAATGGGAATGCCAGAGTCACACCTGTTTTGGACGTCATCTCACAACCCAAACGGAAAGATGTTTGACGTGAGGAAACACGAGAATGGATTTGTGTCTCCTCACACGCCAAAAATCTCTCATTCCAGTAAAAAGGTATGACAAGGAACATCATGACACAAAGTTTTCCTCTAACTTTAAATACCATTCAGTTTACCTGATTGCTTATCATGTGGATGGCACAGTGTTAAAAAAAATATATCCAATGTTAATAATATTTAACTAATATCAGAATACTATGCTTTATGGAGAAAACATCAGTTCTACTGGCATAAATTGAAAGTGGTAATAAAGTGAGTCGTGATCTTAGTGTTGTGACGTCCGTCCCAGGCGTTGATGGTTTCCCGCATTCTGGTTTTTATGGGCTCTCTAAGTCAAAGTCCAAGGTTTTTTTGTGCACCCAGTCAATGACTGCTGCCAGGTGACATCAGGAATATTTAGAGCACTTGCTGGTGTAACGATTATCACATACACCAGCTCTTCAGCAGGTAAGGTCTGCCACGGAACAACTAAAATGTCAGTATAATGTTAAAAAAGACCTTGTGTCTTTTTTGTCAAAAACAAAAAAAACATTTTTTTTTCATTAAAACAAACAAAACAAAAAGTTGCTTTTTTTTTTTTTTTCTTAATTTAATCTAAATTTGTTTGTGTTTTAGCTCCAGTAATCATGGTCTTCCGTCTTAGACCTTCCACAGGACTGCTGCTCCTCTTCAGTCTGCTGGTTCTCATCAATCTCTCAAACTCACTGCTTAATGAAGAAAATCTGGTAATATTGCTTTATACAGAATTTTGTTTTTAAAATCTAAAGCCATATATCCATCAATATGTGTGCTTACAAAACGTCATGTTAAACAACTAAAAAGAATTTAGGGAATCTGTCTCAATAAATCTAAAGAAAACACAGAAGGTTGACTTTTAACATTGTTTTAATGTCTCATTACATTTTTAATTTAAAGTTTAGAATATTTTTTATGTCTAATATTCAAATGTTTTAGTTAAATAAGATAAGATTTATTTCTTTTGTAAAATTTCAGGATATTCTACATGAATACCTTCAGGGTGGAATAGAACGAGCAGCCAAAAAGAAGGTTTGTTTTCTGTTGTGGACAATATTTGTCATTTTACATGGTTAATCAAATGCTCCCTGTCTAATTAAATGAATTTTTCCTAGACACAACTCATGATGGAACTTATGGTGGAGGAATACCAACATGAAAAAGAAATTCAGAACCTTTATCCGCTTCTGCAACAACTGATAACAGCAACCGAAAATTCTTCATCACTGCAAGAACTCAAGGACGTCATCATAAACTTCATAGTCCAGAAGAAGACTAAGTTTGCTGAAGCAAAGAAAAATTTTGAAAAGGAGATTGAGGACATTTGGTCTGTAATAGAGCTCCAAGAAGACGACCATGTTGAACTGTAGTTGGTGTTATAAGTTTATGTAAAACTGTAAAATGTGATATTTTTCTTTCGTTTGTTTCTTTCTGTCTTTTTGATAAAGCTGATAATTAGTAAAGCTAAAGGAGAAAGATGAGATAAATGTAATAAAGTATGATGATTTTCTGTAATATTGTTTTTTTTAAATAGAGGTTATTAATAAAATCTGTTCAAAACAAGGATTTAGTGTTTATAAATCTTACAGCCATACATATGGTAGTATTGATGATCAATTATGTTTTAAGTGAATAATATAAAAACCCAAATTATCTTTTTAGACCTCCAATCTCCAGCTTGAGTTAAAGCTCAAGATAAGTTGTTAAAATTACAAGAAATGTATATAAATATAAGTTTTGGTTATGCTTGTATGTAAATTGCAGAAATTCGGTCCCTCTGCTTCTGACAGAACTGTCAGGTTTTTGTGCTGCCTTGCTCATAAACACCATTTCAGTGCTGCACACAAGTTTTGTTATGAGGCTGATATCAGAACTTTATTATGGCCTCACCAAAACACTAGTTTTGTTATTGTTAAGGCAATTTGTGACAATTTTGACAGTTTGTTTAGGAACATTGAATGCTTAATAGGCCTATTTGCAGGCAAACTTTAAGTTCCTGTTAGATGTCACGATGTTCTTTCGTCACAATGCCACATATTTGTTGAAGGATGGTGTGAAATAACAGAAAGAGTCACATTACTGTGCAAAGCTTAAATCAGTTTCTCTTTTACTTATGCAGTGACATAAAATGCAATTTTCTTATTCCTGTAAGATGAAAGTGCCAGGAGTTATTTCCTTGAACTGAAACAGGTAGAGAAGAGTAATTTTTACACCTGTATATTGAGTGTGTGTATGCAAACACACACACCCTGGAATCTAACAGTACTAGAAAATACCCATTTGCTATTAGGTTACACAAACCTGTTTGTCTCCTTTTATGAGCCTTGTCACACATTTCTTGCTAAGTAGTAAATATGAAAATATGAAACTGAGTTCAGAACAGCATTCCCTTCACCAAAGGAGAAGAAAAAGAAAACACTTTTCCATTGAAATTCTTGCTGAATGCTAAGATGAAACATTTTGCTTGGAGCTTCATGTCCAGGAGCAGAGAGCACATGCTGAGCCAAAATTCTGTTTCACATCTACAATGCGGTAGATCTGTTGTGTTAAGCAGTTTTATGATGTTGAAAACATTTTGCTGCACCTGCATTTCCAACTTCCTCCCTTGTTAACTAAAATTTTTTAAAAATACTTGTGATTTTTGTGAGGACATGTTTGGTTTGTGCCGCTAAATGTCTTACCGGGCCTCACACTTGTTTACTTCTGGGATACTGTGTGCAAACTTAAATGCACAGTATAACATTAACAGAAAATGTGTTTTAAGTTGGAAACTGTAGTTTTTGCTATATTTTTGTTAACTGTAGAATGGGGTATAATTAAATTAGGAATTAAAATACATTTTTAAAAACATGGTCTATTATTTACTTGTTGTTTCTTTGAAAATACCCAAAGGAGCAAAGCATTACACACTAAGCATTCCTGTGCTGCTGCTGTCATTTTCTGTTATGCCAACTGATGAAGCATTTTCTCAAAAGCTGAACCAACAACGATAATGAAACTAAAGAGGTGATTCACATAGGTGGAGTCTGGTAGCTGTCAGGTGACCTGAAGAGTACATAAAACAGTTTTGGTCTGGTTAGTGATTAGTTTGGTTTTATCTGACCGCCAAGTGACCAGAAGAACATTTAAAGCAGTCTGCTCTGTTGAGTCACTAGTTTTGTTTTTATCTGTGCATCAGCTCTTGTGTCATTCATCCAGCAGGTAAGGTCTGCCACTGAACAATTAAAGTTACTATGTAACATAGCTAACAGAGACTTAAAAGATCCAGCTCATGTGTACTTCAATTAGTTTTATCTAAACGTTTATGTGTTTTATTCCAGTAATCATGGTCGTCCATGTCAAACCCACCACAGGACTGCTGCTCCTCTTCAGTCTGCTGGCTCTGATCAATCTCTCAAACTCACTGTTTGATGAAGAAAATCTGGTAATAAAGCTTCATACAAAGTTTTGTTTTGATATGTAAATTCATGCCTCCATCAATGTGTGTGCTTTTCAAAGCTTCATCTAAAACAGTGAGGACAATGAACAGTAATTTAAGGAATCTCAAATTAATTTGCTTAATTTAAGCAAAAGTTAAAAAAATACAGAAGCTTTAATGTCAACAAGGAATTAAAATCTTTATTGTAAAGTGTGTAATTTTACTACTACCTCATAATATATACTTTTTTAATTTTCAGGATATTCTACATGAATACTTCCAGGGTGGAATAAAACAAGCAGCTGAAAAGAAGGTTTGTTAACTGTAGTTCACATAATGTATTCAATATAGTTTGTCATTTTACATATTAATTAAATGCTTCTTATCTAATGAAATTAATTTTTCCTAGACACAACTCATGGCAGAGCTTATGTTGGAGGAATACCATCATGAACAGCAAATTCAGAATCTTTATCCGATTCTGCAACAACTGATAGCAGCAACCGAAAATACGTCACTGCGAGAACTACAGGATGTCATCGTAAACTTCATAGTCCAGGACAACAATAATTTTGCAGAAGGAAAGAAAGCTTTTGTAAAGGAGATTGAAGACATTTGGTCAGTAATAGAGCTCCAAGAAGATATCCATAATGAGCTGTAGTTGATGTTACAACTGGTTTATGTGACATGTGACATTTTTCTCTTGCTTGTTTGGTGGAAGTATAATTATTTTCTGTTTCAGGCTTTTTGTGATCAAGTGTGTGATAATAAAAGACATAACTATAACATGTAATTTAATTGCATTAATGTATAAAAATGTCTACCCAAATAATTTAGCTATTTTTAATACTGTTCTTTGACAAAAAATATGTAAACTTTGGAAACGTTTGGATTTAACTTTTTTAGTTGCTACTGCCAAATATATGTAAAGCAGTTGTGATGGACAGCTTCATTATTAAATAAATCATATTAAATTGTGGGATTATTGTCTCTTCAATCCTTTTTGTCTCCTTTCCAACTTACATTAACATTTTACCAGTGTGCCTGTTTTTCTCATGCATCTTTTCAGCAATTTTGCAATTTTGATGGATGGAAGAATCTATCCAGATAGTTTACCTTCTTCCATCAATAAAAACTGAATTAAGAAACTAAAAGAAAAAGAAAATTATGATGGGATCAAGACTAGTTTGTGCATATTACAAGAAGGGACCAAGAATGATGTGAAAGAATAGGAAAAGTCATTCCACTGCGTCTTTTTAACACCAGTTTCTCTTTTAGGTTATATAGTGACATAAAAGAGATATTACATATTCCAGTAAGATGAAACTGCCAGGAGTTATTTCCTTGAATAGAAGAGTAACATGCAAACCTAAACTCTGTGCAAACCTAAACGGAAAAGATAACATTAACACAAAATGGGTTAAAATGGGTTTAAGTGTAAACTCTAGTTTTTGCTGTATCTTTGTCAATCATAGAATGTGATATTATTACTTTTTTTTTTTTTGACAAAGAAACTTGTTTATTTACTTGTTTCTTCTTTGAAAATACCCAAAGGAGCAATGCATTACACTAAGCAATCCTGTGTGCTGCTGTCATTTTCTATCATGCCAACTGATGATGCACTTTTTCAAAATCTGGACTAATAACAATAATGAAACTAAAGACGTGGTTCAAATGGGTGGAGCTTAGCAGGTACCAGGTGACCTACAGCGTATTTAAAGAACTTGTAGTCTGCCGAGTCACTAGTTTTGTTTTTATCTGTGCATCAGCTCTTGTGTCATTCATCCAGCAGGTAAGGTCTGCCACTGAACAATTAAAGTTACTATGTAACATAGCTAACAGAGACTTAAAAGATCCAGCTCATGTGTACTTCAATTAGTTTTATCTAAACGTTTATGTGTTTTATTCCAGTAATCATGGTCGTCCATGTCAAACCCACCACAGGACTGCTGCTCCTCTTCAGTCTGCTGGCTCTGCTCAATCTCTCAAACTCACTGTTTGATGAAGAAAATCTGGTAATAAAGCTTCATACAAAGTTTTGTTTTGATATGTAAATTCATGCCTCCATCAATGTGTGTGCTTTTCAAAGCTTCATCTAAAACAGTGAGGACAATGTTTTAAATGAACAGTAGTTTTAGGAATCTCAAATTAATTTGCTTAATTTAAGCAAAAGTTAAAAAAATACAGAAGCTTTAATGTCAACAAGGAATTAAATTCTTTATTGTAAAGTGTGTATTTTTACTACTACCTCATAATATATACTTTTTTAATTTTCAGGATATTCTACATGAATACTTCCAGGGTGGAATAAAACAAGCAGCTGAAAAGAAGGTTTGTTAACTGTAGTTCACATAATGTATTCAATATAGTTTGTCATTTTACATATTAATTAAATGCTTCTTATCTAATGAAATTAATTTTTCCTAGACACAACTTATGGCAAATCGTTTGTTGGAGGAATACTATCATGAAAAGCAAATTGAGAATCTTTATCCGATTCTGCGACAACTGATAGCAGCAACCGAAAATACGTCTATGCAACAACTCAAGGATGCCGTCATAAACTTCATAGCCAAGAAACAAGTGAAGTTTACTGAAGAAAAGAAAGCTTTTGTAAAGGAGATTGAGGACATTTGGTCAGTAATAGATCTCCAAGAAGATATCCATAATGAGCTGTAGTTGATGTTGCAACTTGTTTATGTGACATGTGACATTTTTCTCTTACTTGTTTGGTGGAAGTATGATTATTTTCTGTTTCAGGCTTTTTGTGATCAAGTGTGTGATAATAAAATACATAACTATAAAATATAATTTTATTGCACTAATGTATAAAAATGTCTACCCAAATAATTTTGCTATTTTTAATACTGTTATTTGACAAAAAATATGTAAACTTTGGAAACGTGGATTTAACTTTTTTAGTTGCTACTGCCAAATATATGTAAAGCAGTTGTGATGGACAGCTTCATTATTAAATAAATCATATTAAATTGTGGGATTATTGTCTCTTCAATCCTTTTTGTCTCCTTTCCAACTTACATTAACATTTTACCAGTGTGCCTGTTTTTCTCATGCATCTTTTCAGCAATTTTGCAATTTTGATGGATGGAAGAATCTATCCAGATAGTTTACCTTCTTCCATCAATAAAAACTGAATTAAGAAACTAAAAGAAAAAGAAAATTATGATGGGATCAAGACTAGTTTGTGCATATTACAAGACGGGACCAAGAATTATGTGAAAGAATAGGAAAAGTCATTCCACTGTGTCTTTTTAACACCAGTTTCTCTTTTAGGTTATATAGTGACATAAAAGAGATATTACATATTCCAGTAAGATGAAACTGCCAGGAGTTATTTCCTTGAATAGAAGAGTAACATGCAAACCTAAACTTTGTGCAAACCTAAACGGAAAAGATAACATTAACACAAAATGGGTTTAAGTTGTAAACTCTATTTTTGCTGCATCTTTGTCAATAATACAATGTGATATTATCACATTAGAGCTTAAAATAATATGTATATATTTTTTTTTTACAGAGAACCTTGTTTATTTACTTGTTTCTTCTTTGAAAAATACCCAAAGGAGCAATGCATTACACTAAGTATTCCTGTGTGCTGCTGTCATTTTCTGTTATGTCAACTGATGATGCATTTTTTCAAAAGCGGGACTAATAACTATAATGAAACTAAAGACGTGGCTCACATAGGTGGAGCCTAGCAGGTACCAGGTGACCTGCAGCATATTTAAAGAACTTCCATTATTAAATAAATCATATTAAATTGTGGGATTATTGTCTTATAAATCCTTTTTGTCTCCATCCCAATTTTTATTAAAGCTCAAAACAATATGTTTTTCAGCTTGAAATTGAAATGTTTTTCAATTTCAAAGCTCTTCTCCTGCTCACAAGCTTCTGCCTTTAGTTTCCAAATGTAATAGTGTTAGCTAGTTATGCTTTTATTTAATTAAGAAGAGTGTCAATTCTTACAATATTTGCCTGAAAGTGTCAAAGCATCGAAAAGTGGAAAAAGGGTGAGATGATAGCAAAATTATTAAAACAATTACATGACTTGTTAAAAAGGAAATTTAGTCTGCATTTAAAAACAGGAAATCAAATCAAAGTGTGAAGATTTTTCCTGCATCAAAATGGATGATTTTGGTGTTTTGTTTTTCATTGTATTTCTCTGAGTTAATAATCTAATCAAATGACCAAATTAACAGTGTTGATTCACAAGACATGGACTCAACCTTTTCCCACATGCATCTCAGTCCTAAGACCGAACTCCTGCAGAAAATCTTTGGGGTGAGCTGAAAAGAAGAGAGCAAGTGACAAAACACAGGACCCAGTCTGGAGTAGAGGTGTCAAACTTAAATAAAAGCAGCACTCAAACTTAAAACATAGACTGTATAATGAGCCAAACAGGAGAAATGTTTATTTATGATTTCCTGAAACTTTAACAGGATGAATTCCTAAAAATATCCAGATCAGTAAACATTTATTCAGACATCGGACTTAAAGAAAAATACACAGAACATCCAAATGTGCAATTTATCAATGGTTCCTCAAATCAAACTAAAAGAAGATAAGATGTCTGGTGACTCTGACTCTCTTTTTCTTCAACATTGACCATGACTTTCAGTAACCCTCAGAAAGAAGTGTGTTACTGTTTATAGGTGGCTTAGATGCAGACATTTACTGACAGAAGGTGGCTTTGGTATTCATATTATTTCATATGACTAAACAAACCTAACTGACAAAGAAAAAACTGGATCTGTCGCTGTTTTGATGTCAATAAAACCTTCCTGCAAGTAGAAGAAGAGCAGCATATATGATGACTGAACAGACTGCTGACTACAAATACTTTACATACTTATGGGTTTGCCTTAAATGTGATGAGCCCTTTTACTTTCATTTTAAATAAACAGTGCAGTTTACAAGAAGATATTAAAAACCTCCAAAGTCACCAAGAGGCAAAACATGTTTTCAATTATTCTCAGTCAAGAAGCAAATGTGGAAGTAAAGGCGGGTGTGATAGATTATCAAATTGTCTATATTTCTAAATAGACAACTTTGTAATTTAATGGAAAAGTATCAAGAAGATAGCAACATAATATATTTTATTATCTTGTTATCTTCAGGCTGTTTGGGAGCCTCGAATTCCTGAAAGAAAATTAAGATAAAATAAATCAGCAAAAATACATGTATTTACATCATTTAGGATATGAATAACTCAAGAGGAAAACCAGGGGATTTGTGAAGTGTCATTGTGGTTAAAAGTGAACACTGCTAAAAGGGATGAGGTGGTTTGTGATCCGAGTTAAAATGCAGAAGAGAGAGACAGTGCTGTTGTTGAGCCTAGTTGTGCAGGTTTACAGCGCCCTCTAGTGTCTGCCAGACACCAGTGGAGAGGCATGTGGGCGCAACATGCCTCTGCAACATGCCTCTGCGGATGTGGGTTTCTGAGTGCAGCGGGTTGGGAACAGCTCTTCCTGTTTTTGACTCTCTGTTTTCTGTTTATGATGCGATAGGTCATGACGCGCTCAGCGATTGAAATATGGATGTTGTGAATATTTCAATCAGCTCAGGAAATAGAGTCTGTGGAGTCTAACACTGGTTTATGTAGGACATGCTGCTAGTTTAGCTCGTCATTCATGGCCGGTAATTTGCTTCTCACTTTTAGCTGTAATTGTCTGAAACTAGTCACATTTGTTCTGTGCTATTTGCAGGTGAGCTGATTAGCAAAATAGTCATGAACTAGATATTGCAGAGAACCTTGACCCATGTCAAATAGATTTAAGTGATGCGTGTGTTACTTTTTATAGGTTGTTTAGATGCAGACATTTACTGACAGAAGGTGGTTTTGGTACTCATACTTCATATTTTATGTTCTTTGTTCTGTTTTTATTTTGTCAACACAAAACACTGATAGTTGGGGCCCTGACCATACCAGTGATTCTGCAGTCCTGCATTTGTTAGACTCAAGAAATGAAAATAAAGGTCAGTAGAGAGTAGAGTGAAAAGGGTATACTAACTCAGTGACAGATTTCCAGGCAGTAGCAACAACACTTTGAGACTCTCCACAATATGGTCACCAATTCATCCATTGAGAATTAATTGACCAGATATTAATGTATAGTTGGAGAGAGGAGCTTGCCTTGTTTGGGAAAGATTGTTTTCAGAAGATGTTCTGCTGGAATCTGTAAGCCATGGCCTTTAGTTTGCATTACATTACAGCTGAGGGTGAAGGGGCCTGAATGTGTCTCATAGCAGGTTGTCAACCAGATAAACTGGATTGAATCCCCTTTAGGTGATTGTGTAACAGAGCAAAATGTCTAGAATGACTGCAACCGCCTCTGGAGTAATGCAGGTGCTGCTATGGTATGTTGTACCTCAAGTTGGTAGTCTGTCTGCAATCTAATCCTTTCCATTGGTTAAAATTGTTCAAATTCACATTAATCTAACAGTTAATGTTCACTTCTGCTTTCATCAGGAAAACCAGTCACTGCAATTGTAATAAAGAGAAATGTACATATTTAGAAAAACTCCACCATTCCCAGAAATCATAACAGCAAGAAGGAACCAAAATTAAATAGTTTAATTTTGCATACAAAATAAAACCTGAGATTTTTTACTTTTATCTTTATTGCATTTCAAAGTGATTTAAAAAACAAAACAAAAAAAAAAAACCTAAATCTTCAGAGACTTGTGTGGAAACGATCACATCGACATCTTGGAGTTATAACTCAGCCTGCCGCTCCTCCAACTGATTAACTAACATCTCTGCTTTCCTGATGTTGCTTTTCATCTTCTCCACTTTTTCAGCAAACTTCTCATTTTCCTCCTTTTCATGAGCCTTTCCCTCCTCAATAATATCCTTCACGTTCTTCAGAAATCGCTCCACTGCCGGATAATCATCAGGAAGGTCTTCCTTGTGTTCCTTCATCTCTTCTGCCATGAAATCCATTAATTTGACGTAATCTTTTAACTCTGAAGAGAGATCCCTTCTTTTCTCTTGATAAGCCTGGTGGAAAAAAAAAACTGTTTTTAAGACATTGTAGCAAGTATTCTGATAATCTAAGTCATATAACAGTCAGAGTGACATGAACCAAATGTAAGGGGATCTAAAATAAGTCAGACCAGGAGTGGTATTCTCAAATTGTCAGGGTCCTCGCTTTTCTTTAGTGAGGACTGTTTAGTTTATCTTCTTATTTAATTGCAGTTAGCAAATAGTTTAAAGGAGTAGTACTGCCACCAACTGATAAGTGTTATTAAAATGAAAAAAATCTTCACAGCTTATCATATAGATTAAAGTGTCTTAAAAATAGAATAAAGCCTGATAACTTTTTCCTTCTTTCTGAAGCAACTCAATAAGTTCCATTTCTGGCCCAAAGGTCTAGACAGGACTACAGGAGGCTCAATGAAAGTCCTCCTCAATACTATACATTATATTTTGTCACTTTAGGAGCTCTCTTAAACCTTAAGGTGCTTTGTGAATAACTTATCCTACTGATGTAAAATTCTAAGAATCTTCCTAAAATGACCTGACTGGGAGCTAATTTTACCGTTTGGATTCATTGTGAATTCAGGCCCTGATCACTTGGAATTTTTCTTTAAAGCAACAGTAGTCTTAAAATTCATCACCCTCTTCTTGCATTTTGATTTTCCTCATCGTTTTTGCCACACAAGTAGGTTTTAAGATAAATGATACATGATTAGACACATGCAGTTATCCGAGTAGACACTCATTCACATAGGCCTATACAAACTACAGTTCTCTCAAACTCATTATCCCATGAAACAATGAAATGTGAGACAATAGTTTTGATTCAAGTTAAAACAAATAAGTTTACCTTAATTTTCAGAAATGCTTCCTTATTTTTCTCAAGCATTTCCTTTAACTGCTTCTGCAGATTTGGGAAATGTACTTTTAGTTTCACTCATGTGGTTAAAATATTTGAGCCATTATTTCACCAATATTAAACAACAAGTTTACCAGGTTATCTTTAGTGAACAGGGAACTCGAGAAGCAGAAGAGGCTGAGCAGAATGCAGATCAGCAACAGGCCTTTTGTGCTTCTGGTACCAGCAGGTCCATACTTTATGGCTGTCGATTCTGCTGCCATGACTGTTCTGGAGAATGATTTACAAGTGACGTTTGTTAAACAACTCAAAGCTTCAAGTTACAGGGCATTGAAAGTAATGCAAACTTACCAGAGAAGTGCAACGTGGAAAGGTGAGGTAAGCAAAAGTGGAACTGTAACAGGAATGACGGATTGTTTATATCTGGCCAGTAGGAACCTCCCACTGGGCGTGTAGCTGGCATGAGGTGTGGTGACATCACCACCAGTATCTGGACTCTACTGTGTAACAATCCCTTTCTTTCCATGTTTTATTTACAGAATAAAATCCAATTTTACACATCCACTTATTTTAATGGAGTGCTTCTCAATTCCGGTCCTCAGGCCCCGTGCCCAGCATGTTTTAGGTGTTTCCACACTGCCACACACCTGGACTGAATCTATGTGTGATTAACAGGCTTCTGCAGTAATTGATGCATGCAGAAGAGTTAATGCAATCATTTGGATCAGCTGTTGTGAAATAGAGGCACATCTAAAACATGCTGAGGATTGGGATTGAGAAGCGCAGTTTTAATGGAATGTTCTGATGTTCTCATGATGTTGAACTTCACGTGCAACAGTGAAAAGGTATTTCAGGATTTGGACCCAAACAATTTAATATGCATGTTACATTGGGGATAATATACAAATAGTCTCACAATGCTTTTAAACCAGTCAAAAAGTAATAAAATAAGAAAAAATATATAAAGGCATCTCTTTCACTTTCTTGATGATTAATTTTAATTGATTTTATCCAAAAGTGCAAATCTGAATGTGTTGCGATACGGACAAAGCAAAGAAACATGTGGCTAAATGAGATAATTATTTTACTTTATATTTAAAAGAAGGTCAGGTTGTTTTTTTTCCACTTTGATCACATTTATTGAGTAAAACTTTGCAACAAAATAAAACATGTTTAGACATGTTATGTATATGATCCAGGCTTTGTCGCAAATGAGCAACAGTTTTTGTTGACTCACCACCAATTTTCCAGCTTACCTTTGCATCTTTCTCCTTCACTTTCATTTTTGCTGAAATGATATTCGATTTTTGATGCCCTTAAAAGAGGTATAACATGCATGTTGAGAGTGTAAACATTTAATCTTGTTTTTTTGTCTTTTGCTCTAGCTCCTGGTGAAAGCAGACACTTTTTTCCCTCTGCTGGAATTGATTTTGGAGAAGTTGCTAGTTTCGGTTCACTTCTGCCGGGAGACTGAGCAATGTGGTTTCGTGTCTCTGTGATGTCACCGTCTTCACTCATGTCTTTTCTTTGCCCTTCATGTTGTATGAATGTTACCATGTGCACTAATGTGTTCTTATCTTTTTTATTGTGTACCAGTTTGTTATGTTTTCTTCGCAATGGTTTTTGTTGTCTTGAGCCTCACCGGAAATTTTGCAGCTTACCTCTGCTGCTTCCTACTTCACTTTCATTTTTGCTGAAGTGATAATAGGTAGATCCATTTCACAGGAAGGTAGCTACAGTTTTTTAAGACATAACATTTGCAGAAGGGATGGATGTTTTGACCCCCTAAAAGAGGCATAGTATACATGTTGGGAGTGTAAACATTTAATCATCGCATTTTTCCTGAATTTATGAAGTCTGTACCACTTTACAATAAGGATATTTGTATGAATGGCTAGTTTATAAAGAAGTTGTTAAATAAGCTGTAAATTTTTTGTAAAATGTTGCATTAGTATTTCAGATTAATTACCCATCTCTGTCTATCATTTCCAAATGTTCTCAAGATTATTGTTTAGGGTAATGCTAATTCTGTATTGAGTTTTTGTGTCATCATTATCGAGTAAAGGAGCAGCTTTATGATGTGAATTCAAAATGCCTGGAATTTATTTAATTTAATGTGGTGTTCAGATGTGGAGAATAGTAATAAAAAAAATCACAAAAATCATCTGAATTAATAATTTTATTCGAGGTAAAACATTTTATGCTTTACAGGATGAGTTTTATTAATCACTAAATCTGTTTAACTAAAGATGCATATAATCTCAAGATGATGGGAACCATCTAACCCGCTGAATTTCTTTCCAAATTCAAAATGTTCAACAATTAAAATGAAGTAATACATTCAAAGCCATTCAGTGTATAGAAATGAAACACCATGACTCGCCTGGACAAGTTATAATTCAGCTTGCTGCTCTTCAAGGGAATTGATTAACATCTCATTATGTTTCAATTTATTTTCATTTTGCTCTATTTGTATACCCAAGTCGTCGTTTGTCTTTTCAATTGAAGACTTGGTCTTTACCAAGAAATTCTTCGTCTTCATCATCAGTGACTCCACTGGCAAAAGATCCTCAGGAAATTCTCCTGCATATTTCTTGACCAGTGCCGTCCATTGATCCATTACGTTTATGTAGTCGTTCAACATGTCTGAAGAGCTGTCAATGGTTGAACGTTTGTCATTCTAAGGGGGAAAAGATACAATTTTTATTGTACAGCGAACACTTCTAGAGGTTCTTCTCAACATTAGGTAGTAAAAACGGATTCAGTGGCAGGGATTCCATCTTTCTTTTAAGATTCTACATATAAGCAGAGATGCGGGGTAATGGTTCAAAGGTAATTATACTTTTGATATAATTACAATAAATCCCAAATACAACGTCTGGAGTTGTAAATCTTGTATTTGGATTTCAAGAAAAACAAAACTCACTGCACATTTGAAGACGTTTGAGCCAGGAGAAGTTAGATTCAACATCAAAGATCATAAAACTAATTTAATTTTATTGTTTTTAATTATTTGCCAAGCAAATTTCTAAAGGCTCTAATCAGCTTCTTCTTCTTCTTCTTTTTTGTGGCGGTTGGCAAGCAACTTATTGATGTGCATTACCGCCATCCACTGGAAGGGAGTGTGGAGTTCTAATCAGCTTTTAGCACACACTTTATACAAATATGTCTTTGATTAATCAGGGGTCCTCAAATTCAAGCGTCGAGGGCAGGCATGCTGAAACACACCTGAATCAAAAGACTGAATCACTTCCTCAGTATTCAGTCAGGTTCTTCAGAGTCCTACTAATGATTTCTTTATTTGACTCTGGTGTGTTGAAGCAGAGACACATCTAAAAGTTTGAGGACATCAGCCCAAGTATTGGATTTGAAGACCCCAGCTATAGATGTGGGTTAGATATATACAAGTATATGCTATTTACAAACATTTCTCTCAATTTAGAATTAGATTAAAATTATTTTAAAAATGCTGGTATGTAATTTAATGTAACATTATTCTACTCACCTTCAGTTTCTCCAGATTTTCCTTCATTTGCTGATGCTTTCCCTTCAACTCTGCCTGAAAGTGGGATAAAATTGACATTTAGTTTCCTTCACAAACATAAGACAGGTAGGTGGTGTGCTGTCAAAATTTCTAAAAAATACCTCCACCAATATTGCTAATAAACTTACCAGCTGTCCGTTGTCTAACAGGGAGTTTGTGAAGCCGATCATACCGATCATAGTGCAGATCAGGAACAAGCCTTTCATGGTTCTGGTAACTGATGCTGTGACTGTTATGGAGAAGAAAATAAAAAATTGTTTTTGAAGAGACATATTTTAATTTAAGACCTATAACACTATTTGAACTTACCGGAAATGTGGCAAAGGTGATGAATGAAAAAACAGTGTGGGGAGGCACAATACTGAGGGTTTTTATATACTGTACTTCAGGTGTAACCTCCCCCTGTGTTAGGTTTGCATTTAGGATTGTGGGTGAGGTTAGCTGTCCCTATGTGCACTTCAGTGTGGAACAACGCCCTGTCTGTTGTGTTTCATTTACAGAGAAACTATACTTTTAACTTTCAATTTCGACGTTTAAGATAAAACCACTAATGATAGATTTTACAAATGTATTGACTTTTTAAACAGTAATTAAGCAATACCTTTCACCAGTGCAGAGGAAGACAATTAATTATTTATTATCAAATCATCTGCCATGTGATGTCTTATTAAAGCTACATTAGTTTCAAGATTTTGATTTTTGATTAAATGAACAAAGATGTCCTTTGTTTTAATTATTTTGCTTGTTTTCTTACCCTTATTTGATAGTAAGGGTAATTTCCAAATGGGCTACAAGATTTTACTCTTTTTTTCAGACATCTGTCTACTTTTCTACATGTTCCCGAAACTGAGAGTCCAAATGGAACAATACCTGCGAACAGAAAAAAAAAAACGGGCCACTGGTCCCAACACTTAAGCAATATGGATATAAGTATAAAGGCTTTTTAATGAAGCCACAATTTTTGCAAAATCTGAAAACAACTCATGAACACTATGAGTTGAAAACTATTGTTTTCAAGAACAGTGAACCAATTTTTTTTTCTTAATAGTGTTGATACATTAATACAACAGATTGTGTACAAATACAATTTAGATCATTTTTTTGTTGTTTAGCATATTCTAAATGTAGAATATGTAAAACAAACATTTGGCTTGTTGGTAACATTTATGATTTTTTTTATTTTTACATATTTCTTGAAAAGGTCACTTTGCAGTGACAGTATAGTACAAAGGGGAAGAAAATGAGCTCCCCTTCTCCGAGTGCTAACAGTACTACCCGCAGAAATACACCAGGCGTGGTGATTTGGTAGGATGGTATAATGTTCATATGGTATATGTTTGCGTAAAATCAGCATTGTTCTTTTATTCTCGGAATGACTGACAAGATGTCTCCAAAATTCCAAGCAAATATTTTATATTTATTTACCAAAAATAAATATAACATTTATTTTAGTGTAAATAATAAAAAAGATGCAGTGCTTTCCGACCTGAAGTAATGCAAACCGCCCCCACCCCCAAAAACAAGTTTATATTCATTATTTTAATGAATACTAATGTTTTAATGCAGGAAGAATTCAGAAATCAATATTTTGTGGAATAAGCATGAATGAGTGAATGATTGCTTTAGTGTATATACGTAGACTAAATCCAATCATTCACTCATTCATCCACGCATTCAAATGCTAATGGTTGTCGGCTACATTGTAGTCACTGCTGCTCTGGGGTAGATTGACAGAAGTGAGGCTTCTGTCAATCCGTTAATTTCTTGTCATGCACGAGGACACAAAGGTTAAGACTGATTGACAGATGGGATTTTACTGGATGAGCCTCTTTCCTCTGATTCATCGTTGCCCCAAAATGTCAAAAATTGCTGCCATGTGAAGAACTAAACTACTGGTGTCTCACAAATATCTGGTTTCTCTTAAGTTCCACAGTGTACCACTGTTCCTGGTCTTTCACAAGGTTAACAGGAAGTAAAGGAAAAGGCTCTTCATTCACATTTTCTATTTTTTGTTTGCATAGAAATTTGAAAATGCCCATTGCTTAGTCAATGAAGTTAAAGGGAACTACACACACACACACCTCTCATGATTCTTGTTATTTCTACTGTGAAGAGGCATCTATGGCAGATTCATCCATTTTCTCGAATGAATCTCTTGTCCCTAGTGGGTTCAGGAAGGGTGCTGGTGCCTATCTCCAGCGAACGAGATAGGTTCAGGCGAGAGGCGGGGTCACCCTGGTGGGGTCACCCTGGACAAGTCACCAGTCTGTCTCAGGGCAAAACAGAGACAGACACACTCACACCAAAGGAGAATTTAGACAGACCAATTAACCTGATATTGATGTTTTTGGACTGTGGGACACACACAGGGAGAAGAAGCAGAAAGACTCTGGGGCCAGGAATTGAACCCAGGACCTTCTTGCTGCAAGGCAACAGTGCAACCAACTGTGTAGCCCATGGCAGATTAATTTAAGAGGAAAGTAGTAATTACAGCATCAGCTACAATTGTGAAATAAAATGGATTCCATTGCCACGTCAAACTCTAGCAGAGGCCTGGATGGTTCTATTTCACACAACAGCTAAGACAGATTGAGAAACTGACCGATTACAGGTGTGTTACTATTTTTACTCTTTCACAAAGAAACAAGAAGCAAATCAACAGGTACATCATTTCTATTATCTGCAAACCTGCTCTCTTCTTATCTTGTTTGCACAATTTTATGTGCAAACAAGTGCCCTTTGCTTAGTCAGTCAAATAAAAGCAAACAGCACTCCCTCATTGTTCTTCAATTTCTTTTTCTTTCATTTTCCCAGAAGTTACATATGGAAGATCTATTTAAGAGGAAAGTAGTAGTTGCAGCACCAGCTACAGTTGGGAAATTAAATGGATTCCATTGCCAGGTCATTTGTACGTCAAGCTCGGCTCCTCTGGCAGAGGCCTTGATGCTGGAAGATTCTGTTTTTCTACCACCACATTGTCCAGATGAACGTCTGGCATCGTTTTATCAAACTGGATCTGGAAATCACAGCAGATCTTGGCGCTGCAGGGTTTACTCCAGTGTTTTATTCGCCTGGTGGGCTGGTAGGCATTACTGACCTCCTCATTGGACTACAAGGCTGCTTGTTCATTTTAAATGCTTTTTTTTTTTTTTAAACAAACATTAGTAACAGTGGCAGCAAACATGGGTTTATAATTAGAGTATTGAATTGAGTGCAAAGCCAGGTGAAACAGACAGGAAGTCCATTTGAAGACTTCTTAAACATGCATCACAATCCTAAAACTTAGTCTACTGAGTAGTAGACTGAGTAGTAGACTCAGTGAGTACTCAGTGAGTAGTAGACGATTAAATTTTATGTTTTCTTTATGCTGTGAAGTTATGTTATTTGCCATTGATGTTAGAAAATGAAACTCATATAGATACATAACACATAGAGGTTTATATTTCAAATCTTTATTTCCTGTCATTTTGATCTTCATAGCTTACAGATAATGAAAATCAAAAAGTGTCTCAGAAAACGATTAGTGTATTGTGTATAATTTTTTTTCACTTTGATCACATTTATTGTGTACCACTTTGCAACGAAGAAAAGATGTCATGTTTTCTTCGCAATGGTTTTTGTTGTCTTGAGCCTCGCCATAAATTTTGCAGCTTACCTCTGCCACTTCCTACTTCACTTTCATTTTTGCTGAAGTGATAATAGGTAGATCCATTTCACAGGAAGGTAGCTACAGTTTTTTAAGACATAACATTTGCAGAAAGGATGGATGTTTTGACCCCCTAAAAGAGGCATAGTATACATGTTGGGAGTGTAAACATTTAATCATCGCATTTTTCCTGAATTTATGAAGTCTGTACCACTTTACAATAAGGATATTTGTATGAATGGCTAGTTTATAAAGAAGTTGTTAAATAAGCTGTAAATTTTTTGTAAAATGTTGCATTAGTATTTCAGATTAATTACCCATCTCTGCTATTTTCCAAATGTTCTCAAGATTATTGTTTAGGGTAATGCTAATTCTGTATTGAGTTTTTGTGTCATCATTATCGAGTAAAGGAGCAGCTTTATGATGTGAATTCAAAATGCCTGGAATTTATTTAATTTAATGTGGTGTTCAGATGTGGAGAATAGTATAAAAAAAATCACAAAAATCATCTGAATTAATAATTTTATTCGAGGTAAAACATTTTATGCTTTACAGGATGAGTTTTATTAATCACAAATCTGTTTAACTAAAGATGCATATAATCTCAAGATGATGGGAACCATCTAACCCGCTGAATTTCTTTCCAAATTCAAAATGTTCAACAATTAAAAAAGTAATACATTCAAAGCCATTCAGTGTATAGAAATGAAACACCATGACTCGCCTGGACAAGTTATAATTCAGCTTGCTGCTTTTCAAGGGAATTGATTAACATCTCATTATGTTTCAATTCATTTTCAATTTGCTCTGTTTGTATACCCAAGTCGTCATTTGTCTTTTCAATTGAAGACTTGGTCTTTACCAAGAAATTCTTCGTCTTCATCATCAGTGACTCCACTGGCAAAAGATCCTCAGGAAATTCTCCTGCATATTCCTTGACCAGTGCCGTCCATTGATCCATTACGTTTATGTAGTCGTTCAAAATGTCTGAAGAGCTGTCAATGGTTGAACGTCTCTTATTCTAAGGGGGAAAAGATAAAACTTTTTTATTGTACAGCGAACACTTCTAGAGGTTCTTCTCAATATTAAGTGATAAAAACGGATTCAGTGGCAGGGATTCCATCTTTCTTTTAAGATTCTATATTTAAGCAGAGATTTGAGGTAACGGTTCATAGTTACTTTTGATATAATTACAATAAATCCCAAATACAACATCTGGAGTTTGAGTCTTGTATTTGGACTTAAAGAAAGCAAAACTCACTGCACATTTGAAGAAGTTTGAGCCAGGAGAAGTTAGATTCAACATCAAAGATCATAAAACTAATTTAATTTTATTGTTTTTAGTTATTTGCCAAGCAAATTTCTAAAGGTTCTAATAACCTTTTGCACACACTTTATACAAATATGTCTTTGATTAATCAGGGGTCCTCAAATTCAAGCGTCGAGGGCAGGCATGCTGAAACACACCTGAATCAAAAGACTGAATCACTTCCTCAGTATTCAGTCAGGTTCTTCAGAGTCCTACTAATGATTTCTTTATTTGACTCTGGTGTGTTGAAGCAGAGACACATCTAAAAGTTTGAGGACATCAGCCCAAGTATTGGATTTGAAGACCCCAGCTATAGATGTGGGTTAGATATATACAAGTAAATGCTATTTACAAACATTTCTCTCAATTTAGAATTAGATTAAAATTAATTAAAAAATGCTGGTATGTAATTTAATGTAACATTATTCTACTCACCTTCAGTTTCTCCAGATTTTCTTCATTTGCTGATGCTTTTCCTTCAACTCTGCCTGAAAGTGGGATAAAATTGACATTTAGTTTCCCTCACAAACATAAAGACAGGTAAGTGGTTCACTGTCAAAATTTCTATAAAAACTGTCCACCAATATTGCTAATAAACTTACCAGCTGTCCCTTGCTGAACAGGGAGTTGGTGAAGCTGACCAGACTGATCATAGTGCAGATCAGGAACAAGCCTTTCATGGTTCTGGTAACTGATGCTGTGACTGTTATGGCGAAGAAAATAAGAAATAGTTTTTGAACAGACCTATTCTAATTGTAGAGCCTTAACAATATTTGAACCTACCAGAAATGTGGAAAAGGTGGTGAATAAAAAAACAATGTGGGGAGGCACAACACTGAGGGTTTTTATTTCCTGTACCTCATTAGTAACCTCCCCCAATCTTGTATGAATGTGGGTGAGGTTAGCTGTCAGTGTGCACATTTCACTGTGTAACAAACCCGTCTGTTGTGTTTCATTTACAGAGAAGCCACACTTTTAAGTTTCAGTTTAGATGTTTAAACTAAAATCACTAATGACACACATTACAAATAGCCATACTTTATAAACAATAGTTAACCGATACATTTCACCAGCGGTCAACGGGCGGGGTACGCCCTGGACAGGGGTCACCAGTCCATCACAACACCCCATGGAAAAAATCACGACATGGTTCATAGTAGAAGAAATTAGACTTCTGGGAGTGATTTTTATTATTGCATTTACGTGGATAATTTGCTAATATAATAAACAAAAGAGTTAAGTGTGTTTTTGCATTCACTTAGTTTAGGAATGAAATTGCACGTCTGTGAGACCTTGAACTGATGCATCTGTGGCTCCTCCTAGAGCTTAACAGAGCAAACAAATTTTCATATGCGGTCCTAATTTAAATGCATGTCATTCTGATTTAATGTCACTGAAAGATATCACAACTGTGAGCCAGAGGAGGTTATGATGCGTCTTTTCAGCTTAATTTTGTAACAGCTAAAATACAAAAACAAAGCAAACAAAACAGCACACACAAACTAATGTACTTTTAGTCCTCTATCAGTTATTTACCAGTGAAAGATTTAGAGCAGATGCAGCTGCGGCCGGGGTTTTGAAATATGTTTCTGTGAAAATGCCGTTTTAACTTTGAGCTTTTATCGTATCTATGACTGTAAATTAAAACACTAATTTAAGAAGCAGAACTGGTTCATGAGCCTTGTCAGATGAGCTTTCTCAGTTTTATTCATTATTAGTAGTTTTTTCAAAGACAAACAAAACAAAAATAAACAAACAACCTTGGATAATTTATTTGAATTTCCTCTAAATCCTACAATTCACTTAATTTTTTACTCCACTTTCCACTTGTTCTTAACTTCATACTTTCTGTTGTCCAGACTGAAAAAAACAAGAAACAAAAGCAAATGTTTTGTTTTCTGGGTGCAAGGCCAGCAACTTTTAATCCCTCTTAAAAGAAAAGTATAACTTACAAATTTGTCAATTTTAACATATAAAATAAAGTCGTTACAATGTTATAAACAAATTTGATATGACCACAAGTGCACCAAAACACACTGCAGATCCCAACATTTCATTGCTACCAAAGCCAGAAATTTTGAACAAATAATTACAGTAAGAAAAAGTGATAACTGAGGAACACTTCTTTTTTATTGTATCATCATCAGTATATATAAAGATAATAAGAATAAACACTTAAACATTTCAAAATCACCATTCCAGTTTCTGGACAACTTTAAATCACAAACATCTCAGCCCATTACACAATCAGCTGTCAGTTCACAAAATACTCTGTTCATTTGTCACAACATTATTCTTAAAAATTTCACATAAGTAGCTTATGACTGCGCCAGTTTTTCTATAACCCTCTCCAGTTGTTTGGCCTTGTCTTCATATTCTTGGGTTCTTGCCTCTTCCCTTTCAAATTCCCTGATCAAATAAGCCAGACTTTCCTTCAGGAAGCCTTTTAACTGATTCATAAGTTTAGGTACAGATCCATTGTCTGGCAGCAAGTTGTTCAGAATTCCACTTAAATTGTCCATTAGCTGAATGACATCCTCCAAGAGATTTGGAAGGAAGGTCATGTCCACCATGTTGTCCACCTAGTGGGGAAAAAGTGTAGTTCATGTGACAGTTAAAATAAAAATAATTTGTCATAAGGTGATTATTTGTGTGTTTTACTCACTTTTCTCATTACTGCATCCTGCTGTAGCTTCAGAATATTTTCTCTGATTAATTTCTGTTAAAGAAATGCAAACATTTTCAACAAGAGCAAACAGTTATATCATATATTGACAATGAGCTCAGAGAAACCTTGACTGTAATAACAATCCTTTTAAAAAAAAACTATTATCTATTTCAAACTAGAAAAGAATTACCAGTTTGTTGTCATCTATCCACGAGCTTGCAGGGCAGAACAAAGTCAGCAAAGTAAACATGAGGAAAAGATGTTTGGTTTTATCGACACGAGCCACTCCTCTGCTACTGCTTAAAAGTGCCATCGCTGCCAAAACTGGTTTTCTAAGATAAACAAACACAATAGAGTCTTAAGATAGATTTAAATCTTAAAAGAGACAAATTTTGAAAGTAAAATGCTTTACCAAATTCAACATAATTACATCTGTAATGTTCATTACCGTACCTTCTAATGGATCGGAGGGCGACTCAGACGTCAGGAGTTACAAACAGTGACTCCTGTTTGTAGTCACTGTGTTTTTGTTTTCAACATGGTTTTTGTTTTCCTTTTTGTCACCTCCCACATAGCTCAGCATATCTGCATAAGTACTCTCTGGATGGCTTCCATAAAAGTTTAACATGTGACTTTGACCAAGTCCTTATCTATGTGAAAGCCTCAAGTTACTGGAACATGCCTGCATCGTTTACTGTAACTGAGTCCAATAAAAATGGAACAAAAGAAAAAATATGGTTAGAAGGTTAGAAAAAACAGGAACGGAGAAAATGAAACTATTTTATGCCACACAAAGGAGGGTGAAACACTTTGAAAGTTGAGATTATATTAAAAAGCAGGCAGAAAACGTTTTCTTAGCAGTCCTAACTATAACTAGATTGTTAAAGGTAATATAAACAATTGCATGCCAGTTCAATAATATGCTCTCTTGTTTTGTTCTTGTGCGGTAACAAGATGCCATTGGCAGCGAATCGAATATTGTTCCAAAACTAAAAAGGCCTTGCCGCCACTGTATGCTCTGGATCTACCAAATCTGTCAAAATTGGGATTTTCACTTATTAATTTTAAAATTAAATTTTAAACAGACATGTACATTTCATTAATAATTGTATTTTTTACCATCTATCCTTATCTTCTGATGATGAGAACTCAGAGGACCAAAATAATTCCCACCATAAATTACATTTATGAGAGTTTCAATTTAAAATGAAACTGCAGGGTTTTGGTTTTTCTGTGTATTAATTCAGATTTTTTCAGAGCTGAGACTCTGTTTTGTCCTGTTTACCTCTTGATTGTCCCCAGCTGTCCCTCATTTCCCCTGATTACCTTCCTTGTGTATTTAATCCCACCTGTGTCTATGTTTCCTTGTCTATTGTTATTGTCTTTCATAGCTACCATTGTTGAGTTCCTTGCTTCTTAGTTCATCTGTGGATTTCTGTTCACTTTTGTGATTATCATGAAATCATCTTTTTTTTCCCTCCACACCACTATCTGGGTCCTCCGCATTCATCCTCACCACCAACTACTGCACCTCATGACAAAAACTCATCCTCAATCACATTACGTTCACATAGATGTTTGGCTTTTGGCACTCTTTGAATCTGACCATCTGACCAAATCCAGAGTATCGGATCTTAACCGATGTATACTTTTTAGATTTAAATTTACAAATATCTCAGGTTGAAACGCATTCTTACTTTGAATATAAGTTCAACTTATAAATTCAGGTTTCCTGCAAATTTTCTACCACCACAATTGTAGAAAATGAACATCTATAGATTAACTTTAAATCACAGGAAACATTCCTTACTCAATGTGCTTTGCAGAAAACACATCATAGCTTTGGAAAAGACAATGTTAATGTCAGGTGGAGCGACACGCCAACAGGCACGATACAATTAAAATGTAGCAAGAAAACTCAAACCTAGAGCACTGAAATTGTCTGACCAGCATGGTCAGGTTGCGCTTTTTTTTATTTTTTATTTTTTATAAATTAATTTTAAGTTTACAAAATAAAATCAGGAGGGAATAAATTTTACACTTAGGTATATATAAGTTGTCTGAAACTTAAATTTTAATGATTAGAAGAAAGGTTGTTTGTTGCCGGAAAAAAAGTAAATACACAATTAATTAAAAGAACAGTATTAAAAACGTGAAACATAAAAAAAAAAAAAAATGAACAAAATGTTTTCTTTTTAAAACGACTTTAAATGTAAAGCAGGTTACCATGGTGTTGTATAGTAAACATTAGGTTTATCTTGGATCGTTGCACATATGATACAGAATCAAAGTAATAAAAGACAGAGATTAATCTACAAAAACAGAACCTGCTCGTTAAATTACAACAGACTAAGGCCACAGAGAGAGAAATGGTTACAGCTCTTCATGCTGCTCCTGGTGAGACTTTTTCAAAACGTTCAAAACCTCTTTCAGGCTTTTCCCCATGTCCTTCGCTTCTGGAGAGATCACCTTTTTCTTTAGGGTTAAATAAGTCCTGAGCCCTTCAATGAGTTTTTCTGAGAAGCTGTCATCCCCCGTTGACAGTTTTCTCACTGCTTGTATTTGAGGATAAAGTTCAAGCAGCTTCAAATCCAACTCTTGAACTCCAGCTGAGATTCTGTACTTGTCTTCTGTCTGGAGATAGAAATGAGAATTTAGATGTAAATTACCTTTTGATAAACAGCTTTCATATACCACCTCAGAGTTTTATGCAATAAAAACTTTAGTTTATCACATTAAGAAATAGTGGTGAATACATAGAGTAGCATATGTTCTAACCATTTATTCCTGTTGTCTTTCATGATTAAGTTTCATGAAAACCTCAAATTAATTTCCTCATAAAATATAAGTATAAAAGAATCTGTAAATTCTTTTATCTTTATATTGACAGGGAAGACAACTGCCCCTCTGTGTAATGAATGTATATTATTAAATTAGTTACATATCCAAATCAAACAGAATAAAATAAATAAACTTTTGGGTGTTTTATTTCAAATTTACTGATGCCTTTTTGTGCCCTTTAAAGGTTTAACAGACCTACCTTTTGTTTATATGCTTCATTCACTGCTTTCTGGAGATTTTTCATAAATGTTTCCTAAAACAGATAGATGAGGCAGACAATTAAGTGGACATTTAACAAGAAATGATGTGCATGCTGAGAAGCTTACTGTAAAGGTTGTGACTTTTTTCCACAAACATTAATTATAAACTTTACCAGTTGTTTCTCGTTAGTTAGAGATTGTGCTTCTTTCAAAAGTCTGGAGATGGCATCGACTCTGTCTTGTCTTTGTTTCTAACAGAGAAAAATTAAACAGTATTTTGACAACAAGCATTAATTTTTTTTGCACAATTTCTGAACCAACATATGAGTAACACTCAGACCCACCTGAAATCTTACAGCTTGATCAATCGTTGCCCGAAAGGCTGTCTTGTACATGTCCTGAAATGCAGCAAACAGGAAGTAACATGTAGCAGAGAAGTGTAATCACATCAATCCAAAATTGATTTAGTTTTAGGTGGAAAAGTTTGAGAAGTGAAGGTCAGTTTACCAGATTATAACCAAAATCCAGAGAGCTGACGGTTTTGGTCAGAAACACCAGACAGACGACGAGGGAAACAAGTTTGATGAGTCGGACTGAAGACTCTGCTGTGCTTGCAGATTCTGCCATGATTTCTGCAAATTAAAAACTAACAACAAATGGTTATATGATCTATTGAAGAAAACCTTAAAAGAAAAATCATTTAAAACTGTTTGGAAGCTTTCGGTTGTGCTGTTGTGAAAACCTTACCTGTTGGCTGAGTGTCTGCATGAATGACGAATGAGGAAATGATAAGCTGACTCGATAGCAATTCTTTAAATGCCTCTGGCTGTTTCATTCCCAAGTTGTGACTTGCGATCTCATTCTTTAGTTTCACTTTGCTGCAAAAGTGAAAGTAAAGAAGCTGTTTAACATTTAATGTTATTGTAAAATGAACCCAAAGCTGAAACTATTAGTCCAAACCATATTGTTCTGTTGAATGCACGAACGAAGGGTGTCAAGGGATCCTTGGTAGTGGTGGTTTTGATGAACATGCTGGGTTTTTTTAAGCTAAATGCTGTAAAGTTTTTATGCATGTCAATCTTTACAATCCATATTGCATATTTGCAGCTTTATTCAGAAGGTAATTTATCACAAAAGCTTTGCTTTGCTCAAGGAAGCCGTTTTATCTCTCAGGAATTCTCAGAAAGGATTCTGAGAAATTTACAACATATGAGTAACACTCATATATTCTCCTTCTGATGCTGATGCATCAGTGAACGCATCAGCATTTCACTGAAAGCATCCAAAAATCTATTTAAACTTGTCTATCCAGGAGCTTGCAGACCGGACTCGACTGACTGAAAAGAATGAAAACATCTTTCATTGTTTTCTACAACAGCAGCTGCTCTGGTTTCATATTATATCCACTTACAAAAAGTCAGAATTCTGAAATTAAAATCACAATTTTTACTTCTTTTGGCCCTAATTGTCTTCCATAACATTACAGTATCTGGTATCTGAACTTAAAAGATAGAATCTATATCATAAACGTGTTCAGGAAATGAGAAACACATCAGATTAGTTTGTGAACAGGTATTTTATGTTCATTGTTGTACCAACGTACAAGTGTTTTGTGTTTGAGGAGGAACCGGCTTGCAAACCTGCTCTTCATATCTTTCTGATCCAGTCATTTGTTCGTTTACTGTAAAATGAAAGAAAATATGACAAGAAACAGAAACTTGTGGCTGTCATAAGAACCATATAGATTTTATCTGTTGTGAGGTAAATGTCTGATTCTGTGCCAAAAAAATAAAATATATACGCAAGAGACGCCTTAGATGTTTTTTTCTTCTGCATTCATTTCGGGGAATCCATATTCAATAAGTCATTCACTTTTTTTTTTTTTTTAATTCCAAGAGACTTAAATATACTCAGACCTATACAGACAATAAAAATGCTAAACTGCTGAAAATAATTATCCAATTAATCTAAAACAACAAACATCATGTCCAAGCTTAAATATTGTGCTTCATTACATAACAAAGCCTAAAACCCACTAGAGACCATAAAACCACACAAATTAAAACAGGTAAAAAGAAATGTTTTTGCGCTCCAGCTTTCCTCCCCCTCAAAGTTCCTTCACAGGTTCTTGTCATGATTAATTATCACAGCCTTCATTGTTCTGCAATGTTTGGGTCAATTAAGAAATATTAAAATAATCTAAATTGTCACATAAAGATCCAACGTTAAGACTGGACCCACAGGGATCATGATGTTTAGAGCTTCATTTTGATTGATCTGTAAATGTTTTTACTGTTGCAGTCTATCACATTATAAACTAATTTCAATTACATTTATCAGTATTATCATTAGAGCTCCACCATAATATCTTTCTTTTTTATAGTCACATTTTTAAATGCATCTGTTCCTGTCAGTCTTTGTAGAGTTAAACACACCCAATTACTGCACATTTAATTCATTATTTGGTATCTTGGTAAATTGTGCATTCAAATTTAAAACGTGAGAATAAACTTCAGAAATCACATAAATCATCATTTTTATTTGTTTGTTCTCAAAAGTTGGGATCTCTTCCAGAAAACATGGCGATGCAGTTCGATGATATTTCAGCAGAGCAGTGAAAAAAGATACATGACTAAAACAACACAAAAATGGTTCAACAGACACAAACAGCCTCATTTCTGAATTTTAGGTAAATAGTTACGTATCTCCATGTGAAACACTAGTGTGTACGCTTTAGCTTCAGCTGTTTTTTCTACCTGTTGGAATAAAAGAAAAAAAACACATTTGTATAGTCTTAGCATTCTATAAATATTTTCTTGGTGACTTACGATCATAAACCATCTGAGTAACATAAAGATTTATTGACCCACCTTCTGTCTGTACGCTTCATCTACAGCTTCTTGAAGAAACTGCTGAACTAATTTCTGAAATTTACAGAGAAAAGATGTGGATGTGAAAACTGGTCAGATATTTAATATAAGACTGTCTGTTTAGAGAAAATACTGTCACTTTTTTAACCTTTAACAAAATAAAATCACATTACTTACAGGCTGCTTCTTGTCTGCCATGGAGTTCGCGATGTCCAAAAGTCTTAAAATATGTTCAGAGCCACTTTCACTTTCTCTCTAAAGAAGACAGATTAATTTTGTTAGCAGACAGTTGTGGAGAATTTCTGAGACAGAACTGAAGCAAAACGAGACTTACCATGAGTCTGACTGATTCTCTTGCTCTCCATATGACATTTATTAACATGTGCTAGAATTTACAAGAATCACAGTTTCACAATTAATCAGGTACAGTTATGTATGTTTTCCATATTTGCCAAAACACATTTGTTTCATCTAGAAAAATCCAGTTTACCAGTGAATTATTTTCAAAGTCCAGTGACAGACCAACGTGAACCAGAAACAGCAGGGAGACGATTCGGAAAAGGTTTCTGTTGAAACTCAGAGCCTCCAGTTTTCTACGTCCTGCTGCAGCCATTATCTCTGTGATTGGATCAACGTGAGGGATTAAAACCACGAATCATGATTAAAATAAAATGAGATTTTTTTAAAAACCCAATTAAAACACCAGCGTTAAAGATTTTACCTGTAGGAGAATCAGTGATGAACTGAATGGATGAAAGGAGAAAACAATGCAGCTGTTTTTAAAACTGAAAGAAAAGGCCAGGTTGGATGCGTCCTAAACAAGAAAATAAAAAGACAGGAGGAAGAGAAACATTTACTGACGGCCACAACCGGCTTAGTCACATACAAAACTTGTACGTTGACAATCAAATTTTCGTAAGCAAGTTTCACTTTCTGTTGTTTGCTTATTATGTCAATATCAAGTGACTCCTTTGCTTACAATTGTCAAGCAAAGGAGAGCTTGACAACTGGACATATGTATCAGCTTGAGTTCAGCTCTCCAACCATCCTGAACAGAATGAAACAGATGGGTGATGCACGATTTTATTTGTTAAATTAAATGATAAATTAGACGGTTTTTACAGAAGAACAGGTAAAACCAGAGCGGCCTCGCCTACTTGCATCTCGACATCTATGCTGGACGTATTTTCAACCACCTAACAGGTAAGATCACTAAAGCTGTAAATTAATATTTAAGCTACAAAACTTTAGTTTGATTTTAAACTTGGCTTTTTTAAGATAATCAAGTATTTTAACAGAAATCATGGCAGAACCTGGAGGCAGACGATGGACTGTTATGAGAGTCATCAAATACTTGTTCCTCATCCTGACTCTGCTGTTTCTCCTTAACATCGGAAAGTTACTCATATTTAACAACCCTGTGGTAAACAGCTTTTAAATTTTCTTTTCTTTCAAATCCATAATGTCTAAATGCACATAAAGTTCCTTCATACGTCAAGTCTGTATGGAATTCTTCAGTTGACTTGTTTGTATGTTTTTGCTCAATTCAGGACTTGTTGAAGGAAAGTGTCAAGGCGTTGTTAGAGGAATCAGTCAAGATGAGCGTGGGTCTTTTTTTTTGTTCACATGTTGGCTGTTTCCTGCTCGAGTACAAAACTGCTGTGCATGTTGTGTCTTTACTTTGATGTGAAGTGAAATGTCTATAAACTAGTGCAACAGCAGCAGCAAAAACATTTCTGTAATTTTAAAAGTTTTATTTTGTACCATCAGAAAGAAGAACAAAGGAGGCTTGAAACTCTCTCAGGACTTCTGGAGGATGCAAGGTCACTGAAAACCGAGGAAGAGCTGGTAAATTCTTATTTAAATGGATTATATAAATGGTTTATTCGAAAGTCACATGTACAATTTGTGAATCTTCTTTCTGATCAGTGGCCCCTCATGCTTAGTTTTGATTTGATTCAGTCAGTCATCAAACATTGTTTTGAAAACCTTTAGGGAACTACTCTCTCCATGGTTTCAACTTTCCACAAATTGAGTCCTTGCAACAGCAAAATACCTTCTTTTTAAACATTTTGTTGCTTTGTAATTTGCATTGTTTTGTAATAAATCAAATCACAACATTTTATGATAATGATCAGATTAAATAACCGTTGGATTGGTATGCTAATAGTAACCAGCCCTAATAATAACCAATGTGGCTTGTTTCTGTGTAAGAAGAAGTATATTGTTTATTGTTGTTTTATGTGTGGGTTCCCATGCCTCCACACAATATGACAAACAACTTTTGAGTCTCAATTCTTTCAGAAATTCCTTATTCTTACTAAATGCAAACAGAGTACATTCTCACAAATGCTCTTTCTCTGGTAAATTTCAGGAGACATTCAAGCAGACCCTCAGGAAAGCAGTGAACGAAGCGTTTGAACAAGAGGTGGGTTATGTTACTTTTATCATGCTCAAAAGTCAACCTCAGCTACCTGACTGGCAAACAAAAGCTCTACTTACTGTAAAACATCTGACTTCTTTTGTCTTCCTACAGACTGAAATGAAGTACAGAATTGCAGCCTCTATTGAACAGTTTGATTACAAGATGAAGGAGCTTAATCCCAGTCTGGAAATCGTGAAACGGGGATCAAAAACAGATCCAAAAGCAAAGCGACTGGTGATGGTGGTGGAGCGAGCCATGAGAAGAGTGAAGGCCTTCTTAGAGCTGAGACAGTTGGCCTTTGCTGAGGGAGCAAAGTACACTGAAGAAAATCTGAATTACATTTCAAATGCTGTAAAATCCCAACATGATCTACATGATGAACTGTAACCACTGACAGCTTCCTGTCCTTTGTTTAATTCAATATATGTAATGGCAAGATTGGCCTAATGTTTGAGTAAATCATGTTTATTTAAAAATTACAAAATATTTTACAACTTGATGCTTGAAGACATAAAATTACTAGATTTTGAAACTTTTTTTTGTTTTTAACAATTTGATGTTCTTTAACTAATGATTCATTGTGTATAGAGATGAGATAAAACCCTAAAGCCCAAATAAAAACAAAATAGATTATGTGGAAGTTATTTATTTTTTGTTCTAATATATAAATGCTGTACTAAGACTTATATGACAATTATAATTTTTGGGGAAAAAAACAAACAAATAAATTACTTTTCTTTACTCCATGTCGCTCCATATTGTAATCTGTTTGAGCTCACAGTTTCTGAAAACTATTCTTCTGAATAATCACAAATTCATTTATGTTTTTTGCATACCAAACACATTTTTCACCACTTCAACCGCTTCATTTCATGGATTTTTCTTCATTATTTAAATGTAACTCTATGTATTGCACCATTTTGAGAAAGTAACCATAGATCTTCAAACGGACATCTCAATATGTAAGCTTCAAATAGAGCTTGTGTGGTTCAGTGATTTATGGTTGCGTTAGGATTGTTGAAATGTGGAGAAAAAGAAACATTAAACTAAATATAAGTTACACAAATTTATTGTTGGTAATTTTGAAGAATACAGGATGATTTTACAAAAGAGAAATCATTTCAGTAAGATAGAGCAGACACTCTATGTAAATATTATATAAACATAACATTTACATATTTTTTTTCTCTGCTAGGTTTGTTACAAGAGTTTCCAGTTGTGTCAGCTTCTCTGTGCAGTTCTTGATGTTTCAGCTTGATTCAGCAGCTCTTTAATTGCAAAACCTTTCATTTGCTCCAGGAAATCGATTAACTCTTTTATTATTTTTAACAAAAAATTTGGCACTATTCCCATTAGCATTTCCACCAAACTGTCCAGCATCTGTGAGACATCATCCACAAGCTCAGGAATGAAATTAAGGTCAACTGTGTTAATTGCCTGAATGAAAAATAAAAACATCAGCAGCATTTTAAACAAGGTAATATTAAATGTGTTGATTTTTATTTTAAAAGTTGTTTTGCTTACTTTCCTCCTGGCGGCATCATGTTGCAATTTCTGAATGTCCCTTCTTATCTCTCTCTGCAAATTGAGAGATTATTAAGGTACATTTAAAATCAGAAGTAAAACACACAACCAACAAAGCATGCGTTCAAGCTTGGCTTGATGTCAAAATCTTTTTCAAATTGCTTGTTTATTTTAATGAAATAAAAGTTTACCAGCTCGTCGTCGTCAATCCAAGAACTTGCAGAGCAGAGCAGAGTCAGCAGAACGAGCATGAGGAAAACGGCTTAACTCTTAAGACAACCATTGATCCGCTTCTAGATTAGAGAACAGCTGCCATCAGCGTTTCAATTGACCCGCTCAGTGCTTACAAACACAAATACATATTTAATGTTTATTAACATACCTTTTTGCAGTGTGAGAAGCTGTGCTGTTGATTTATTAAAGGTTTCTTTCCTCGCCTTCGCTGCGGCAGACCGGTCCGTTCAGCTGCTCGTCTTCTGTGACAATAAAACAAAGAAAGAACCACAAATGTGAAACAGAAACCAGTCTTTCTCATTTATTATTTTTGCTTTCATTTATTGGCACGTACATACTTCAATAGGATTTTGACATTTTTGCTTTTTTCAGACTTAAAAAAAATAGACGTATGCTGATGTTTACCAATGAAACGAACGATGACTTTTAAAAATCGTTCAAGTCAATGAAATGCTGAAAGTGAAAGTGAATCTTGCACTAATGCATGCATTAATCGTTCCGTAAAGTTAAAACTGATGTTTTAAACCAATGCAAAATGAACCACAGCAACAACAAAAAAATACACTTTTACATTTCTAGGTTCCTGCAGCTCATGTTCAGTTTAAGTTGCGTCCTCTATAAATGTTATTAATGCCATAGTTTTTAGCATTCCAGCTTCTAAGAACTACATTTTCTTTTGCTGCTATTTTTTAACTGCACACAGAGGCAGAGGAACAGTTATTTTAGAGCTCTGACAAACATTTCACATCCTGCAACGTTCACTCTTTGCCTTCACGGCAGGGGCCACTACCTTCTGTAAACATTTGTCTGATCTGCACTTCCTTAGCCAGTGCTTCAATTTGTTTGCAAAGCCAAGAATTTAGTTTCAATAAAATGTCAAATATACTCCAATTTACCAAAACATCTTAATTTAATTTGGATAAATTGGTGTTTTCTAGTCTCAGTTTACTTTTTTCTTGTTTTTGTGTTTTTCATATGTGGACTAAGTAGCATTGTACTTCAAAGAGAAATTGAAAAGAGCAGAGCTCTCCTGAATGCCATCCAATCACATGCTAAGGGTGTGTTTTGTGTGCATGACAATGCAAACATATTCAAAGCATTTATTGTCCTTCCTTTCATTTCTGTCTCCTGTAGAGCAGCTCTCTCTCCAGCACAAGGTATGATTAAACTCCCATTTACACAAACTGGTAAGAAATAATTTGGCACATACTATCTGCAAAGGGAAATATAATATAAATGCTTTACCTCTGACCTGACTCTCTGTCAAATATATCTTTAAATGTTTTTGTTTCAGAAGCTATTTCAGAGCCATGATGGCAGCATTGTCCTCATTCAGAAGCCGAGGAGAAGTTGGGCTCAGAAAATATAAAGGCCTTATCTTCATGATTACTCTGCTCAGCCTGCTCTGTCCTACAAGTTCATGGATAAGCAAGAAGGAACTGGTATACTTGTTCTTATTTTTAAATTAGAGAACAATCATAGTTTCAAAAAGATCATGATGTATATTTGTTTTCCCCCCTAATTACTTTTCCTCCATTGTAAACTTTTGTATCTTTCCTCTCTGGATTTTCAGCAACAAATGAAGGAAAATATTCAGACGCTACAAGAAGATGCAGCAATGAGAAAAGTAAAACAAAACAAAAAAACTGCATACATCTTTATAAAGTCATGGAGTGCTGCAATTACTTAATTATTTTGTTTGTTTGTTTCAGCTTGAAAACAAGTTGGACAAGGCCCTACTGACTTTGTTCCTTGAAAAGGTTACGCATGTTGCAGACCTTTCAGCTGAACTTCTTAAGAGGTCGCCACTAGATCTTCAATTTCCCATTGAACAACTAAAAGACCTGAAGAAATTCCTGGTGGAAAGCCAGGAATTTATGCCAAAAAAGTTCCAGAATGAAGATAAACAAGTCAAGCAATATGAAGACACACTCGCATACTTGGAGACATTTGTATCAAACTTAGCAGATGAGCATACTGACTTGTAAAATGTGTAGCCTGGTTCCAGAAACTTTATCCCTGGGAAACCTAATTACCCAGAACTATAAATCTACCTGGTGTCTGTTTATTGTGTTTAAGAAAACAGTTCTGATAAAATGTCTGAGTAACTTTTATTGCTTTTAAATTATTTAACAATTCTTAAGCTGAAGTAGATTTTAAATGCAATGGCATGTGTGAAAGCCTGCTGTGGGTGCTGAGTGTTTGACAAAAAAATGCAGTTGTGAAATAAAAGTATAAGCAATACTCCTTTTTTCAGTGATTCTATTCAAACCCTACTGGAAGGTACACATGTATTAAATGTGTGAATTTTCACCCTCATGGGGCAAAGGATGAATGAATGAGACCAGTCACAGTCTTCGGCTCTACAACAAAACCTTAGATTACACTTCACACTTTAAAATGTATGACTTATTGCAATTATGGGCTCAGAAAGTTCAAATATACGGACAAACAAACACTATAAAAATCACATCAAGCACCATTTTTATTAATTTTTTGAGATGTGGTAGCATATCAACAGAAATAATGACCTCTCCCAGATAATCCAGGCTTAAAACAGAACATTGATTAAAGACAAATGAATAAGTCAACACAAAAATGGTTTAACAGACACAAACAATCTTGTCCTGGAGTTCCCAGACCGAAAACATTCAAGTTCTACATGTGTCTTTATCTTAAAATATTTGTATTATCCAAGTAATTATCCGGTAACATACCTTACATACTGCTACTATGCAAAGCAACAGCAAGTATTATTGTTGAGTATAATATTGGAATTATTGTTTACTCCAACAGGATTATGAATGTTTTGCCGGCTTTTTAAATTATTCAATGCATGCTCCAGTTTGGTCTCTGTTTCCTTTGCTTTCCACTGTAAACATGTTTTTCTTTAACTCAAAGTAATTTCTACATATCTCAAGCATTTGGCCGATGCTGTCCGCCAGTGGTTTGGATGAAGTTTGCACTTGTTGCATTTTAGCAAAATATTCTGGGGTCATCATATGAAACAATTCTCCATATACTGTAGTTTCAGCTTTTTTTTCTACCTGTAGGATTAAAAAGCAAAAGATAGTTTTAGTATTGCAATTTTTTTTAACACAGTATATTTTGTTAGTCTCTTACAAATAACTAACATCTGAATAATATAAAGGCAGGCTGACCCACCTTCTGTCTGTATGCTTCATCTACAGCTTCTTGAAGATACCACTGAAATATTTTCTGTATTTAACCAGAGGAGGAATGTGGAAATGAAAACTGGTTAGATATTTAATAAGACTGTGTGTTTTGGAAATACTCTTGTCATTGTTTTAACTTTCGAAAAAATAAAAACACATTACTTACAAGCTGCTTCTTGTTTGCGACAGAGTTTGCTTCATCCAAAAGTGTTAAGATAAATTCAGTACCACTTTGACTTTCCATCTAATAAAGAAAAAAATAACTTTAGCAGAAAACAGTTGTTTACTATTCATGTAATATGGAGAATTTCTCAGACAGCATATAAGCAAAAACACTTACAACGAGTCTGACTTCTTCTCTTACTTTCTGTATGCCATTCATGAACTTGTGCTAGAATTTACAAGAAACACAATACCACACTTATTCATTTACAATTATCTAGGCATTATACATTATCCACAACACGCAAGAACACGTAAAAGTCAGTTTACCAGCAGCTCACTCTGAAAATCCTGTGTCTGTCCGATGTGAACCAGAAACAGCAGGGAAGCGATTCGGAAAAGGTTTTTGTTGAAGCTCAGAGCCTCCAGTCTTTGTCCTGCTTCAGCCATTATTTCTGGGATTAAAATACTTAAGAAGTCAAGAAAACCCACAAACTGTGACGGATTCAATAATAATAATTTTTTTTTAAAAATCAGGTTTTTAAAACTTAGTTAAAATTGATGACTTTCCAGATTTAAAGATCCTTCATGTGGGTGGATCATAGACAGACTGAATGAACAATCAGAGAACACAACACAATTGATTTTAAATTGAAAGCAAAAACAAGTCATGTGAGTTGTAATATGAGAAAGGGAAGATCCGTGAGCAAGAATAACACCTGCGTCCAGCTCGGTCACATTATTAGACCGAGCTGGATGCAGGTGTAGTTTCCTGGATAGCAGGAAACTATCCAGTTTATTTAAGAACCAGGTTCAGTGGTGAAAGAAAAAAGAAGACACTTAAGTAACTCTCCATGTGTTTTTTTTGGCACTATATCTTACACTATAAAACCATTAAAGTCTTAATAACTAGACATCTGAATATATATTTAGTTTGGTAACCAGTAACATACAACATCCAATGTGTCTCAGAGGAGCCACATAATTACGATACATAAAGGGACTTCTTACCCACACACAAAGTAGAGGAACAATTATTGTAGAGCTCTGACAAACACTTTAGATCCTGCAAAGTTCACTCTTTACCTTCACCGAGCAGGTGTTGCTGCCAACTGTAAACATTTACTTTTTTCTTCTTCTTTTTGTGTTTTTTATATGTGGATTAAGTAGCATTGTACTTCGAAGAGAAACTGAAAAGAGCATAACTCTCCTGAATGTCATCCAATCACATGCTAAGGGTGTGCGTGTGTGTGTGTGTGTGTGCATGACAATGCAAACATATTCAAAGCATTTATTGTCCTTCCTTTCATTTCTGTCTCCTGTAGAGCAGCTCTCTCTCCAGCACAAGGTATGATTAAACTCCGATTTACACAAACTGGTTAAAAAAAAAAGTCACATACTATCTGCAACAGGAAAAAAATCATAACCGAAATGCTTTACCTCTGACCTGACTTTCTGTCAAATATATCTTTAAATGTTTTTGTTTCAGAAGCTATTTCAGAGCCGTGATGGCAGCATTGTCCTCATTCAGAAGCCGAGGAGAAGTTGGGCTCAGAAAATATAAAGACCTTGTCTTCATGATTACTCTGCTCAGCCTGCTCTGTCCTACAAGTTCATGGATAAGCAAGGAGGAACTGGTATACTTGTTCTTATTTTTAAATAAGTAAAAAATTGTAGTTTTAATGTACATTAAAAAGTTTATAATGTACATTTGTTGTTTTTTCCCTAGTTCTTTTATTTCCTTTGAAACGTATTGTAAATGTTTGTACCTTTTCTCTCTGGATTTTCAGCAAAAAATGAAGGGAAATATTCAAACACTAAAAGAAGATGCAGCAATAAGAAAAGTAAATAAAATACATAACACAAATTTTGATAAAGTCATCTAATGCACAATGAATTAATTTGATTATTTATTTGAATGTTTGTTTGTTTCAGCTTACCAACAAGGTGGACATGGCCCTCCTTCCTTTACTCCTTGAACAATCTATGGATATTCTAGACATTGAGAGTGAAATTCTAAATTGGTTATTATCAAGTTATCTATATCCTGCTGAGGAATTAGGGGACATGAGAAGATTCCTGTTCTTAAGACATGATTTTTTGACAAAAAAGTTTCAGATTGAAGCCAAACAAATGAAGCAATATGAAGACACACTCGGACATATGGAGACGTTTATAGCAAACTTAGAAGAGAAGCATGTTGACTTCTAAAATGTTTAGCCTGGTTCCAGAACCTTTATATCTAGGAAACCTAATTACCCAGAACTATTAATCTTCTTTGCTGTTTTCATTTTTTTTATATGTAAAATACTCTTCTAAAATAAAGAATCCTGCTGACCTTCATTTTTGTCTGCATCAATAGCTTGTTAATCCCTTCTAAGCTAAAGTGGATTTTAAATGAAATGTTATGTCTAAATGTCCAGTACAGTTGCTGAGTGTTGGTGTGAGCGATTAAATAAAGTGATTGATTAAATAAAAGTCAAATCAATTATTTTTTTGCAGTGATTTCTTGAAATCTGAGACCAAACAAACAAAATTCACTTTTCATAAAACTGCATAAAAATGTTAAACATGTTTTTTTTTTGTTTTTTTTTTAAATAATGAGTTACACTTTATTCAACATGAGATTATCAAACTGAAAAAAAACTGTTTTGTATCAACTGGAAAGTTTAGTGTCAAGGTGTTGAGTAATGGTCTGAAGCTTCAGTAAACATCAACAAACAAAATCAGAAAATCTTAAGTCACTTGTCCTTTTTAAATATGAATGAAAGTTTAATTCTACAGTCTCCATACTTAAAATGTCTGATATTTATAATTGTCTACTTGTTTCATGGAGCAACCAATGAGAAATTGTGACTGACCTTTTTAAATAAGTTTTACTAAATAAAGCTGCACAATAACATACAGCTTTACAGGGACTCTACGGACTAATATTATGTTTTTAGTTCAGTGTTCAGTTGTGTTTTTTGTATGTTTTTATTCTGTTGTTATTTATGAAGTGATGTGAAATGTGTATTTTTGTTACATAATGGCATTTATTTATTTGCCCTGGTTATAATATGCCTCAGAAGTAAAATTGAAAACTAATAAATAAATAAAAAACTCAATCAAAACGATAAGAAACAGCAAAATAAAATTAGCTTAAAATCACACTGGAAATAGATCACATTTTGTAAAGCATTATATTAGATAAATGAAAACAACATTAACAAAACAACTTTTTTTTTTTTTAACTTATTGATCAGTTAGTCAATATTGAAATTCTGTTGGCTAAAATGTTAAGTTAACAACCATTACAACTTGAATGGAACAGTATGGAACCAGTATGGAAACCATTGCAGTTAATAAGCTTAACAGCTGACTGAAAATATTTAGTAGTGAGGAAATTTTATGGCTGGGCAATAAGTATTTTAATAAAGTAAAAATAAGAAGAAGACTCCACAAAAGGACACATTAATCGTCATCTTTATTTTTGTGAACATGCTACCACATCTTGTAAAATAAATAGTGACCTCTCCCAGGAAACATGAAAATGTAGTTTATCCTTCAGTGATTAAAGTTATATAACTAAATCAACATTAAAAAAAAAATGGTTCAACAGACACAAACACAACCTTCTCCTGTTGTCCCCAGACCTAAATAATTCAATGTTCAAAAAGAGTTAAACTTTTCATCAGGTACAAAATATCTGTTCATTGTGAAACAATTTATAGGTATGAAAATATACAAGAACAGATGTTGGAACATATCCAATAAAGTGCTAATGTGCAAAAAAACAAGATTGGTATAATTTCAAAGAGATTGTGAATTTTCTTCCAAAATTTGATTTTATTCAAGGTATATGCTAGTTCTCCTTCAATCTCCTCTAAATTTCTATTGAAGACATCTCTCTTTAACTCTAAATAAATCCTATATACTTCAAGGCGTTGCTCCATGGCATTAATTAACCTTCTCAGCAATGAATGAAAAAATGGTGACTTTTGAAGCAGTTCAGGATCATCCAGGATCTTACGAAGACCTTGCATCTCCAATGTAATATCAGATAATTGTTCTGCCTTTAGGAAAAGAAAAAGAAACAAATTATAAATATTTTGTTAACCTCTTACAAATGACTAACATTTGAGTAATATAAAAGCAAACTGATCCACCTTCTGTCTGTGTGCTTCATCTACAGCTGCTTGAAGATATTTCTGAAATATTTCCTGTAATTAACCAGAGAAAGAAAGTAGATTTGAAAACTGTAAGACTGTGTGTTCAGAAAATACTGCAGTTACTCTGTTAACCTTTGACAAAATGAAGCCATATTACTCACAAGATGCTTCCTGGTTGCCACAGGGTTTGCTTCATCCAAAAGTGTTAAGATAAATTCTGTGCCACTTTGGACTTCTGTCTAATAAAATAAAAAAATAAAATAAAAACTTTTTTAGCAGACATTTGATTTCTGTTTGTTGTTAATCTAATGTGAAAATGTCTCACACAAATATGAGGAAAAAGGAAACTTACCAGTTGTCTGACAAATTCTTTTACGTTCTTCCAGCTTTTCACAAACTCATTCCTAAGCTTCCAAGGAAGACAGACAAAGGTTTTTGTCAGTACAATTATGAAGTTATTGTACATAAACCAAATATAGATTTTAACATGTTTAAATTTTTCTAGAAAAAGGCAATTTACCCGATAATCTCCAAAAACCATTGACTGCCCAATGTGAGCTAGAAACAGTAGGGCAATGATTCGGAAAAGGTTTTTGTTGAAGCTCAGAGCCTCCAGTCTTCTACTTCCTGCTTCTGCCATTATTTCTGCCACTGAATCAATCAGGAAAAAAAACACAAATCATGATGGATGTAATTACAAATTGAAATAAAATGACTTTAAAAAAAAAAAAAAAACCTAGTTAAAATGCATAACTTTCAAGTCTCAAAGATCTTACCTGTGGGTGACTCAAAGATGAACTGAATGAATGATAGGAGAGAACAACACGGCTGTTTTTAAATATGAAAGTAGAGGTAAAGTAACATGGGTGGTAACAGGAGAAACTAAAAAACACAGGAGGAAGAGAAAAATTTACCGATAGCCACAACCAGCTTGGTGACATTATTAATGGTGACACACTTCTTGTAAGTTGCAGAATCAGAAGTGAAAGAAAAATAAAAACCTCTGTAAAACCCAATCTAGACAATAACAGAAAGGACATTTAATTACTTCTTAACATGTTTTTGTTGGATGACTATTATTAGGAAGAAATATTGTAAATAATAAGGAAGAAGGTAAACAACAATTTCACAGTCAGATAGTAAAGTGCAAAATAACAGCCACACAATTGAGAAGGACTAATAAACAAATACATCACTTCTTTTTTTATTTCTATTGCGATGTTATGGTAAACACACACACTGTCCCCTTCCAGTAATTCTTTCTCATTGAAGGATGCAGTTATCCTTTAGATACACACAACAAAACAAAACAAACAAAAAAATATATAAAAAGTTTATCTTTCAAACTCTAAACCACAGTAGACTTGGGAATCAAGGTTTGAAGCCCCAGATGTTTTTGTATAGACCTTTCTTTAAGTAATACATTTGAAAGAAAAAGCGATAAAAATAAATTGCAAAAAATAAAAATGGATGTTATTATTATTCTCCTCAATTCTCTTCTATATTTCTGACACGTTTAACATTTCTGAATTTTAATATGGACCTTGAAATGGGGTAAAGCTCTAATACTGGGAGCAGGGCCAGAGATTGGTTAAGATTCAATTGATCTGCTTTTATTTTTGTAATTATGTGAAAAATAATTACATAAATAATTACAAATCTGAATCTGTAAGGGGCTGAGTTGCATTCAGTTTCATATTCCAACATTGGTTTCTGCTTCAGGGCTATTTGCTTCAGTTAAATATATAAACATGGCAATATGACTCAGCGAGCCAATGATATTTCTGTGAATCAAAACCAACGCTGCCACCTTTTGAGCCGCTGCAGGAAATGCTCCGGAGTCATATTTTTCATAACCCAGTTTTTCTTTTTTTGCTTATTTAATTTTTTGTACATTCACAGAATCAGTACTGGAACTGGAGACATGTATTAGTAAAATAGACATGACAGGGTGTTTTAAATAAGTTTTATTAATTTTTTTTTTAATACTCAAGCATGAATCAAGTTGGTATGTAAAGTTTATCCATATGGCAATTTTAACAGAAAAGAATCACAAGTTTCTTATGAAACAACAAAATAGAATTCTTAATTTATAAATGAAAACCACCGAAAGGAACAAAATCATCACGTCAAGTTAGCTAAAGTACCATGTAGCAAAGCTGATGAAAGTGCTTTAAGTGGATTTTTAAAAGAATCAATAGAGTTGTGGAGTGATTGGATGGAATCAAAAGTAAGATTCCCACAGGCTGTCAAAGTTTATTTGATTTCATAATAAACTTTTACTTGCATCATTAAAAAAATGCATCAATTATAATTTTAGATAATAAATATGGAAAAGAAAACCTCAGACAATAAAGAGAGGAGAGATATTATAAAAACACCATTTATCTGCCACAAATGGTGTTTTATAATGTTTAGATGGTGTTTTGTACCATCTAATCTGGTGAGGATTAGATGGTAGCTGCATCTAATCCTCACCGTACTCCTGAGCTTTAATGAAACTCCAAATATCATCAATTTCCTTCTGATTTGCCTTCACATTTTCAGCAAAGTTTTTTCTTTCTTTGACTAAGAAATCTGTGATGGCACGTGAGAGTCCTTGTAGGGACGTAGAGTTTGTTGTTGCTGCTTTCAGCTGCTTCAGCGTGGGATGAAACTCCTCAAGTTCTTCCTCAAAGATGATAGAGGCAACTTTAATCCTGTTCTCAAATTCTTTCTTTTGGGGGGAAACAGAAGAGAAACTTTTATTAGACATACAACACAATCTCAGAGATACTTTGTCATGATTTATACTGAAATTATTAATAAAGGTGTCAGAATCTTTTCAGACTTAATCAATGACTCACCTTCTTGTCAGCTGCATCCTCCAACCCGCCCTCATAGTATTCCTGAATTATTTTCTGAAATGTGCAAATAAAGAGCTGCATGTTACAGGATGAGAATTGCAAAAGCATTTTTTACAATATAAAGACCATAACAGGACCATAACAATTTAGAATTTAAGTGGTCATAACTGCGCAGTGAAAACACCACTCAAACTGTAAATAAAACAGAATAAACTGTCGTCCACAATTGTCCACAATGTTTTGGTTATTACTAATTTGTTTTGTCTCAGACCCAATATAAGTTAATATATGTAAACAAAAATAAAACTTTACCAGGTGTTTTGTGTCAATCAGAGAGCTTGCTACAGAAACTAGGCTCAGCAGAGAGACGATGAAGAGCAATCCGTTGGTTGGTCTGATACCAAACAATCCTCTGTTTCCACATGAAGCTGATCTGGTCATGATTGCAGTGAAAACACACCCTAGGAAATCATAAAAAATTCACTTAATTTGGTTATTACTGTAATGAAAACTGAAATTTGTCTTAATTAAAAGAGAGTCATTGGTCTTACCTGAAGTTTAGAGAGAAGAGGAGCTGTTACTTAAGAGAAAACTGGAGATGTGACAAGATGACACACATTCAATTCTGATAATACTCCTCAGGTTACCTGAAACCTATAAGCTGCCTCAAGGATGTCACTTTAATGTAGTTTCTCTTTCAATTCTGCTGTAAAACAAATTGTAACTCATGATGAAGCTGTGACAGAAACCACAACAGTCTGACTACAAAACGTCCAAACACATATTTGCACCTTTTTTCTTCATTATTTTCAAGTTAATGTATTCAAAATGTGGAAAAATATAATCAACACATTCATAAGCAGAGATGCTACACACAGTGCGGCTTAAACCAGATATTAAAACATGAAAGAAAGTAATTTTTATAATCAACTGGCATATTACACAGATATGGCACCAATTAATTGTATGGAAAAGAGATGGTTATAAGGATATACTGCTGATATGACATTTGTATTGGTGTTACTTTTATGTATTGTTTTTATTTTTGATATTGTACCAGACCGCTACTTCCTGGACCAATTTCTCCAATGGGAGACTAACAAATTGTCTTTATTTTTATCTTTATCTTTATTACTTGTCTCTTGTCTCGTCTTGCCCCGCCCCACTTCTCGATCGTTGATGGCTGGTGATCGGCACCAACACCCCTCCCAACTCTGTTACGAACAAGGTTGTATGATACTGGATGAATGGAGAAGAAGCCACTTGACAAGAACTTTTATGAGTTTTGCTAAGTTTTTATGACAGCTGTGTTTCAAGTTACTTCCACAGATGTTCCTTTGAGGTTGAATTCCCTTAATTGTCTTACGCCTTTTTGGAAAAGAGTTTGGGACTTTAAAGGAGAACACATTCTCTGTTGTCTTTGGCAGAAGGCCAAAGTAGTAGAAAAAAACCCTCAACAGCGGATCTGCTCAGTGTGGCCTGCACCACTTTCTCTTTCCCAGAATAAAAAATTATTTCCCCGCGTTACAGTAAATCATGTTGGCATATTTCCCAATTGACAGCAGATCTTTTTGTCTTACTGTCGACAGTAAGAGGTTGACAGTAACCTGTCACAGGTGATAACAGGAAGACAAAAATATATCAAAGAGTGGCACTCCTTTTCAAACAATGCTTCATCTTTCCACTTCAAAGTTATTCTCTTTATTCGACTTGTTACATCATAAAATCCCAATAAACCACTATATTCAGGCTGTAATTTGACAAAATCTGAACGTATTCTAAGAGTATGAATACATTTACAAGGTACTGAACGATTACCCCAACAAAAAAAAAAAGAAAAGACAAGAAAAAATGCTTTTCTAATACAAACATTTCAGTTTTATTGAAAACCATACATCACTTACTCATCCCAAAATCCTCGCATTTTCCACTGTGTTGAGTTCTCTTTGTTTCTAAAATATCAAAATAATTCAGCATGCAACCTCTTTTATGGATAAAATCATATTTAAATGTATCTCATGAGTATAAAAAATAAATCCCAACATGGCAGCAGGAATCTTTTAGGTCTTGAGGAGCTCCAGTTTGTAGATTGTTGTACCATGATCAGTGTTGCTATTTTCCTTCTGCAGGAAATGGTTATCTGGAAAGAACTTTGTTCTGGAAGCAATTATCTAATTTCAGTTATCAACAAGTCTTTTGTGGCATCAAAAAAAATTCACGTTAATATTGCATTCTTATGTTCCTTAAACTCAAAACGTTAAAGTGCAAATCCAGACCTGATAAATGTGGCTTATCAAACAGAAAAGACATTCACAAAAAATATACACATTAATAACAAAACTCATGTGGAGCTACAGCCTGGGATTAGAAGAAATTACAAACTGTTAAATTGACAAATTTCACCAAAAAAAAGGTTCAACTTTATGCATAAGTGCAGGAAAACATGATGATTGACAAAAAATGATTACTGATCAAAAACAATTTCTACAATCACTCTCTCCACTTAGTTCAGTTCTTTGCTTACAAAAACAAGAGAGCTCAGAAACTGACCATGTGTGACAGAGAAACATTTTACAACTGTTACAGCAAATCTTCTCCATAATGCATGGCTTTTACGAAGTTCCAAATATCATCAATTTCCTCCTGACGTGCCCTTTTACCGTTAGCAAAATCTTTCCTTTTTTTGACTAAGAGGTTGGTGATGGAGCTCAGGAGTCCTTTCAGAGATGTAGAGTTTGCTGTTGCAGCTTTCACTTGATTCAACATGGGATGAAACCTCTCCATTTCTTCTTCAAAGATCTGCGAGGCGACTTTCAGCTGGTTCTCAAACTCTTTCTTTTAAAAAGAAAAAACGTCTTTATCAGATATTCTGTTACATCTTTTAATTTTCCTCTACCCACTATATTGACCTCAAACATAAACTAAATAAATGATAAAAGAAAAGCTTTGACTCACCTTCTTATCAGCTGCATCCATCAGTCCACTCTCATAGTATTCCTGAATTATTTTCTGAAATGTTCGGAAATAAGGATTTACATGAGATAAGGAACATTGTAACAGCATATCTGAGTTCCAGAGCTCCCTGCTTAAAGAGTTTCTGTCATAACTGTATTATTTTGAAATTAAAAACAAATAAATAGAAAGAAATAATCTGCAAAGAACTTGGACTACAATACCACCTATGAATGAGTTCATAAAATTACATATTTCCTATTCAAAGAGGCTAATTACCACTCTTTAAAAACAAAACTGAAACAAAAATGCACTCTTTATTTTATCTCTGAGTGCACATTTCAAAAGCTCCACTTAAAAGGTGGAGATTAATTATTTCAGATATAAAAGAAAATTAAAGTGAAAAGGATTTACCAGGTGATCTTTGCTAATTATTGCGTTGGTGACAGAAACCAGAGCCAGAAGAGAGAAGATGAGGAACAATCCTTTGGCAGGTCTGACACCAACCAGACGTTCACTTTCAGGTAAACCTGATGCAGCCATGATTCCTGGAATCAAAACAACCGAGATGCTAGAATAATTTTACTCTTTTAGGTATGAGTTAAACCTGAAAACATGTCTGTTTTTGTTACAATATTTAAACTTATCTGAATTAAAAGTGTTACAGGTCTTACCTGCTGTTTGAGAGGAGTAGCTGCTGTAAGGGTAAACACAGAGAAATAAACAATGCCTAGGAAGGTTTGCTTTCGTTTCTGCTATAAACAATAACTGTGGCATGTGATGATGGTGTTATGCCAACACCAACAGGGAAATTTGTCTTTGGGAAAAAACTATGACATCACTGACTGCTCACTTTTCATTTTCAATATTGTGTCAAGTTATTCAGTGAGCTCCATGTTTTTGGCACCTCTGGTAAGACTGTGCAAATAAATTAATTAATAGATAACAAAAGAATAAAGGAATTTCTGATAATAAATGCACATGAATAAGTTTTAAATCTATATTTTAGCTTTTGTCATGTTGTCAAGAAACATTAATTTAGATATCCGTAAGTTTTCCTTTCCCAGAAAAGAAATGGCTACAAAAATAGCTACTTATCTAAACGTCTACTGTGAAAAACTAGGCAGGACAAGGATGCAATTTTATATTAGCAGCCTGTAAATTGAGGAAGATGCTCATGTTAAGCTCACTGCATTTTGTTTGTTGGGAAGGTGCTAAAAAAAAATCATAAAATAATGCTAAGACTTCAGAACAAGAGAAATGTGCACCTAATTGTTAGAATAACCAATAGATGGCAGTGTTGCTTTAAAAATAACTGGCTGTACAAACTGACTTGTTCTCTTGAAGACAAATTTTTTAAGTGGATAATTTTACCTTCTAAAATAAAATTATATAATTTAATCTTAAAACAAAGTCAAATGATGTGACACTGTAAAATTATCATCATTATACCTCTTAGGATCTTTCTCATACAGTATAATAGAGGGTATCCTGGTAGGGAGTGCCAACCTTTCATTCTTTTACCACAAATAGTTTTTCCCTTCTTATTGTATATTTTTAATTCTTTGACCTTCTGCTAAAGATAGTGTGAACTCGCCAAAATGTTGTAAGCTTTATATGACACAAAGGGCATAAAACAATTCAGGAAATAAGTCGAGCTTACAGGAACATGTTGGGAGGTACCTTGGAATACAACTGTAGCAAAACTTTTCAAAACTTGTAAAAGCTTTTGTCATCTGGTTTCAGATCCTTATATGATTTACCAAAACTTAAGCCTGTAAGTTACAAAAACAACGTAACAATTAATGAAGTTAATGCAGGATAAAACTGATGGACTACTTTAGAGGTGGTAATTGTTCACCAGGTAATTTTTAATTATTAAGGCGCCGATCCACATTGAAAGTGATAAGCAATCCTTCAGTGGGTCTGACATCAGATATGGTTGCTGTGGCTGTGATTCCTTGAATCAACACACCCACAGACTAAAATAATTTCACTCTAATGTATATCAACTAAGTCATGTACACATCTGAAATCCACATGTGGATTTAGTAACAAATTAATTAAGCTACCTGAATTTAAAATGAACTGTTACAAGTATTATCTGCATTTGAAAAGAGGAGCTTGTGCTAAAGTGAGAACTAAAAAATTAATAATGTCTCAGCAGTTTCAGTTTGAAACTATTTTCCTTTTGTTTCTGCTATAAACAGTCGCTGTGGCATGTGATAATGGTTTGACATAAACAACAACTGGAACCTCACAGCCTCACAGACCAATCAGTTTTCATTTTCAATAATGTTTCAAGTTGTGCTCTCAGGAATATGTGGAGTAAAAGTACAGAGTGCTTCTTATTTGTTCTGTCACAATATCTAAAAAGAAATGTGGGAAATTAGAAGAAGCGATAGATGCACCGACTGGTTACAACAACCAGTAGATGGCTGTTGCCTCGAAAAGAAAAACTGGTGGCACAAACTCGTTCTATGCACTTTGAAATACTAATTTAAAGCAGGATCAAAAAGGTTTAGTTATTTCCTGTTTTTCTCAGAATATTTGCCATTAATGTTACAATGTTAAAATGTGACATTCGATATTTCTGACATTGTTTTGTCTTACACAGAAAGTACAACTATGGGCATTTTTGTTACATGACCATAACCACAAAATGTCCACTGCAGATTTCAGTCATCAGAATGAAACTGAAGGAACTTATGGTGGTTTAGACCCCAGATACCAACAACCCACAAGACAGCTGGTGACATCATTCAAACCTCCACAGGTCCACTAGATTTATTTTTGATTGTATGTGATTATTTATTTTAGTACTTAAATAATACTTAATAATAATTTAATACTTTAATACTTAAATTCAGTTAATTTCAAATTTGAGTGACACAAAGTAAGACACAGTGGTGGTGCTATCATACTGTGGGCTGTGGGGCTTTCTTTCTTTCTGAAGTGAGTTAAGCAAGAACATCACAGCTGCTATTGAAATGAGTTCAATTACCACTTAAATATTATACTCAGTATGAAATAATCTTCAACTAACCAGAAACAGCACAGAGCTAGCCGTTGAAATGTTTGCCGTTTTATTTCACAGAACTTAAATTAATGTTGTTTCCTGTTATTTTGTCAGTGTGGTAAGTATAACAATGTAAAACTTTCTCAAGGCTTACATCATACACTGCATTCTACAAATACCCATTGAGTTGAATAAGAAAATATTTTTTTATTTTTAAACATACCCCACAATTGTATCCAACCAATTTTGTCAAATTTGATGACTGTTAAGATTAACATAACTTTAAATATAATTAAACTTTAAGGACAGAAACAACAATCAAAATTATCTCTGGCAATTTTATTTTATATATTTTTTTCCATACAAGCATTTTTATCAAAGTTACATTTAAAACATCACCATCAAAAACTTCTCTAGAGTAAAAAATAATGTCATAGTTCTTGATATTGTTACATCATAAAAAGGTATTGCAACTGTACTCAGCAGTTTATGATATTAAGAAACTTCCTGAAAGGTTAGAATTATGCTGCACATCCCACATAATTTGGGATGAGTTTACAAATGCAGTATAAAAGGCTAAATTATTATGTTATAGTTTAGCCTCCTCTGTTTTGACACAAAGGATCGTTGCCATCTCTGTTTTGAAGGTAGATTTAAAAGAGATAAAATTGTTAAAATTTGTAGTTGTAATAGAGATGTAGTATTGTATTTTACATTTACCTGAAATGTCAAACTTCTTCTTCAACGAGAAATTGAACTGGATGGAATAACGTGACCATTTTTATATCCTCTTGGAGTTACTTCCTCTCCTTACAGTCTCATGTTTGTCCCAGCATGTTTTGTGTTTATAACCACACAAAACTGTCAAGTTTCATCTTTCAAGTTAGGCTGCAGAGAAATGATAATTGGTACTTCAAACTAATATCTTAAAGCACCGAGGGGGACTTGTTTTAAAATACAGACTAAGCATTCTTCTTAAATACAGTTGAAAACAGATGTCTGTTACATAAATTGAATAAAAAGATGTATTTTTTCTTACTTTCTGACATTAAATAAGACAAAACTATTGCTACTAGAAAAATGACATCAGTTTCTAAATTCTGGAAAAATGTAAGGTTTTTATTGTCCTTTTTCTAATGAAATTCTTCTGTTGTGTGAGTGCACCAGTCCCTCCTGCAGCAAACTTTATCATATCTCTGACCCTAAGAGCTTTTGCATCTGTGATCAGACGTTTTACTTGACATTTGGGGAAATAGTTTCTTCCCCTCTGAGTGGTCTTCTAGTCCAAGTTAGTACAAGACTGTTTTTCTATTATTAGCTCCAACCAGGGTAACAGCAGTCTTTTTTATTGTATTGTAGGCTAATATGAACAGATGAAAATATGAACTAAAGGATTTTGGCATCTCCAGTGATATGTGAAAAAGGGGCAATTTATAGAAGCTACCAGTCCAACAAGAAGTCCAAATACCATGCCTGTTTTTGAATGGTGGCTTGAGTATTTGGATAGAACCCACCTGTGTACAAGAAGAACGTGAAAACTCCACACAGAAAAACTGGGTCAGAATTTCTGACACAAAGTTTAAATGTGCAGCCTGTTAACATTCCTGCATTTTTTTCCCATGAACACCAAGGGGCAGTATTTTATTAAATTAGAACTTGAACATCTTTGTAATATAGTCAGAAGAAGGGATCACACTTAATATCAACAATGGCATACTATAAAATAGAAGCAGGAAATGACCTAGCCAATATTTTATCCTATGAATCTGAAAGGATAAAATATAACACATTGATGTAAATACACTTAGAAATAAAAAACATCTAGTGTTCAACTTTATTTCAAAAACACCTTAACTTAAAAGGACACAATTGCTGTACAAAAAAAAAAAAAAAAACATTATAAATGCCATTTTAATGATACATATATTTCAATCTGGAAAGACTCAGATGGAGAAAGAAAAACAATTAGAAGATTTTAATGATGGACAACTATTACGATCTTTGGCGCTCGGGCCCGGCTGGGGGAAATAAATTATCGCGATGATTGCGATGGGCTTCGGATGCGCGTTCCCAGTCCTGATGGGAACGACATCCCCCCGGGGCCTGACTCTGGTGGTGGAGGTCAGAGGAAGGTCCGGGCCTAGGGACCCGCCTGAAGGAGGAGAAGGGGTGGTGGTGGGTTGAGCTCGGCGGGAGAGCGAAGGACGCCATGGATGGAGGTCCTTATGAGCTGGAACTTGGTCGGTGATTGGACGAGGTGTGGCTTGGTCCAGCGTTGATAGGTCCTCAATAGTAGGCGGGACGGTCCAGTTAAAGGGACCCGGTGAGAATGAAAGAGTCTTCCAGTTTGAATTTGCGCCTAGGCTTCATAATACTAAAACACAAAATACTTTTAAACCAGCCATGTAGTTAAAAAAAAACAAAAACACAACAACAACAAAAAGGAACAAATAAATGACAACCACTTAATAAAATTGCTATATGTAGCATGAAAAATTACGACCTGCTACAGCACAAGCTCGGTCCCCTCTAAGTTTCTGTTTTCTTTCAGGCACAATCAGGAGTATCTGATCAGGGGGCCAGAGTGAACTGATGGTTATATGATGGTGCAGCAGCTCAGACAGGTAAGGTAAGAAGAAACATTATAAAACTAACTTGGACAATTAATCCCAAAATGTATGGGGAAGCCAGTGAGTTGAAGCAAAAATGGGAGACGGCTCATATTTGCATGTGCCAGATCAAATACGAATTTATAAATAACATTAAGTAAATAGGTGTTTGTCTTGTTTTAAATAAAGTTGGATTTTTAGCTTACATACAATTGGATAATTAGAACCAAGCTCAGTAACTAGATAAACAGATATCAGGAAACGTCTTATTTCCTTCCTATCAAAGCAAAACAGACGAACATACAGGAAGCGAAGGATGCTGAAACCGGTTGACGGCGCTCATTTCCTAAAAATCAATCAGGCGCCATTGGCAGGCTCTTTGTGCCGTTTCACCGGGGGGTTCTGATGGCGCAGCCAGCCTCCGTCACCACTGCGTCAGCACCGATGAGCTCAGCGGAATGGGAGGGGCGGAGGGAGCATGCGACCAGAAGATGGGAGAGAGACCCAGAAAACGAGCAGCCGGAAGGAGAGAGAGAGAGAGAGAGAGAGAGAGAGCGGGGTGTTGCCGCTCTGAGACGCTCTCACGCATCAAAGAGTAACAGCAGCAGCAGCGGAGCGAACAGAGCATCCTTCTCCCTGGGAAGAAAAAAAAACAAATAATACAATAATATATTACATTAGCGAAGCTTTGTAATCAGCTTTTGTATTATTAGACGGAAACAGAACGAGATTTACCACGAACCCATCAGGAAATCGGTCTCGCTGTGAGAAAAGCAGGAGCGCCTGGTGAGGAATCAGAGCGAGGCTTTCAGCACCTTGGACAGCGATAATGGCTCCAATGCTGGAGGACCCAGCGCAGCCCGGTGAGTCTTTACCCTGATGATGGAGTCAATCTGTCTGTGGTGGGAATTAACAATAGTTAAAAATACACGTTAATCCCCTCCTAAAACTTCGTCATATTTAATCGTCTAATTTTAAAATTGTTAATTGTGTGCTGAGATGTTTAGTAGGGCTAGACTACAAGTGAGTATGTACAAATGATTGAAAATTAAATTTCTAAAGTCAATCGATGATAAAAAAAAACCCTACAAACATTTTTTTAAATCCTTGATCCTTGGGAAATTAATAAATAGTCGTTATGTTTCAGACAGTATTAGTAAAAGTGCATTTTTACTTTTTATTCAATTAAAGTAAAAATAAAAACAAACAAACAAACAAAAAAAACAACCAACCAATTTCAATTTTATGAAATTAATGGATTTAGAGTGTTCCCAGTATAGCCTGAAAATTACAGCTTGTTTTATTTATTTATTTTTTTACGTCCTCATGCATTACAGCCCTCCTGGTGTTTCGTCCATCTGTCTGTCACTGCAGACACAGGATTACAGAGCAAAATATTCATCACCTAAAAAGCAGAAAACATTTTATACAAGTGCTGTGATTTAAATGATCCAGAAGGTCTCTCTTTAGTTTTCTCATTCAGTCTAATATATATATATATATATATATATATATATATATATATATATATATATATATATATATATATAATATAAATGGCACCAAACAGTCTATTAATACAGGTATAATGTAGAACGAAAAGCTGTTTATTGTCATAATTTCGTTTGAGCTGGACTGTCACATTAATATCACATTAACCATGCCATGGCGACTATTATGTGTGAAAAAAACTGAATAAATGATCTAACACATTAGCTTTGAGCAGATGAAAAAGGCAAGTGCATGAGTGATTGGTCACCACCCCCGCGCCTCGATCCGATCTCTCTTTTTAGATGGGTTAATCTGAGTGCTTTTCCACTGGGTCGCTCTCCTAATTGTGGGAAATGGACTGCATTTCCTCTTTTGAAATCAACCCATTAAATCTGGCTGCATGAGAGGGTGACAGCCTGTGAGACAGAGCTCAGCCGCACAAAACAAAGAAAGCATACAGTGACAAATATCCCTGTAACGTCACCGTAGCGATACCATGTGAGACATAAGGGCTTTTGAGAGAAATGCCTGTGGCTGTAATTGTGGTACTACCTTGCCCTGTAGCATTTCGTCAAAATTACCCCTGCTTTTGAGTGGAAAGAAAATAAATTACTATAATCATTTCCAAATAACATATTGTGAAATCTTCCTTAGCTATTTTAGAAAACCAGCTGAGACTCATTCATTCTCAGAAAGCAATAAAAAGCTGTGCAAGAAAAAGTCTAATACATTTCTCTTGTCAAATGTCAGGCTACTCTGTCTCAGACACGAAAATGTCAGCTATGACACGACCAAAAGAACAAAAGTACAAAATGGCATTGGGGTAAAATGACCTTCCCAGCTGTTGAAATCCACACCTGTCTCTGAGCAACCATTATCTTTGTTTTAGTACCTCTGGACTTACAGGTCATCCATTTATGATTCTGGCAGTTTCTGTTCATATATTATCGGCAAATCTGGAATACAAAAACAACACTTGGTTGAACAGATTGCATTGTTTTTGTCCTCATTTGACTCCAGGCTGCAGGGTGTGTCAGAAGAAGAAAAATTAATTCAGTTGCTTTAGTGCAACAGCACAATCATAGTGGCTTGTGTTGCGGATGCTACTTCAAAGTGTGTTTTCTTATTAAATTTTACCCTTTTCTTTCCACTTTCTTCCTTTTTTCTTCCTCTGCCTTTCTCCAAACTCCTCCACAGTGGCAGTGCCTGTGGGTGTTGCTGTGGTGAGTGTTTTCGGCCTTGTCTTCACTGCATCAGCCTTTGCCTGGATCTGTTGCCAGCGCAAAAACACCACCAAGTCCCAGAAGACGCCCCCTTACAAGTTTGTGCACATGCTTAAAGGCGTCGACATCTACCCAGAGAGCCTGAGCGGCAAAAAGAAGTTTGCGGCAGCCACAACCTCAACAGCTAATGACACCACCAAAACAGATGTCAATGGAAACTGCCAAACTACACCAATGAGTCCCAGTTCTGGTAAACCCGCCACAACTCCAAATGGTTCCAGATCAGTCCTGCACCTTGATCTTGAGAAGCGGGATCTGAACGGAAACTTTACCACCAAACCTTTTCACCACCACCACCAGACGGTGCGCAGCTCCCCAGACCTGGAGCTCCCCTCCCCACAAACAGGGTTCACTCAACCTGGTGCGATGGAACGACGCGACCTAGCTTCCCCATCCAGTGCTCTGTCGAGCCAGGCACCCACCCCGGCTGTTGACAGGCCTCAGGGAGACGAAAAGGAGGGTGGTCTAGGGACCCTCCACTTCTCTCTTGAGTACCAGGCAGAGAGGAAGGCATTCATTGTTCACATCAAGGTAATACACATTCATATTTATTCAGGGGAATAACACTTTCTGAGTGTTTTCACGCTAAAATCTTATTTTAATATCTTAACATTTTCTCCAGGAGGCCCGTGGTCTGACTCCAACTGATGAGCAGTCACTTACGTCTGACCCCTACATCAAGCTGACCCTGCTGCCGGAGAAGAAGCACAGGGTGAAGACAAGAGTCCTTCGGAAGACTCTGGACCCAGCTTTCGACGAGACCTTCAGCTTCTACGGGATCCCACTGGCTCGAGTGTCCGAGCTGGCCCTTCACTTCATGGTGCTGAGCTTTGATCGGTTCTCTCGCGACGAGGTCATTGGAGAGACCCTCGTACCTTTGTCTGGAATCGACTTGTCGGAGGGGCGTGTCCTAATGAGCAGAGAGATTATCAAGAGGAATGTTAAGGTAAGATGTGGAACAAAAGTAGAAGTACTTTCATTTTTTATGTTCCCACGTAATCCTTATAGGGTGGGGTGTAGTCAATAAGCGAGGGGCGAGGACACCCTGGACTCACCACAAGACAACACTGTGTCAAGACAAACAGCTACTCATCCATACTTTTTTTAAAAAAGATTTTCTTGGCTCTAGTGACCTTTATTTTATAGTTAATTGACAGGAAAGTGGGTTAGGGGAAGACATGCAGCAAAGGTTGCAAGGCTGGGAATCGAACTTGTGACAGCCGCATCAAGGATTAAGGCCTCCATCTGTGGGCTGTGCCACCACAGCACATCCTAACTCATCCATACTTAAGGGATATTTACACTTAACATTAATAGCTTTAGGCAGTGGGAGGGAACGTACGAACTGCAGAAACAGCTACTGACTTGGATTTTCTTCTTCAGTTCATCTTCTAGTTTTTATCTAACCGAATGTCATGGAGGTTTTCCTCACCCAATTCAAACTGTTCATCGTTTGGTTGTTTGTTACTGAAAGAGTCTGACAGTCTCTCCAGGGTTTGCCTCCTCTCCTGCCTGCTGACTGCTGACATATGCTGCAGGCCAAACCCCACCCAACCACCTCCCACTCAGGCCTGAGACCTGAACGGCACTAAACCATTTAGGAAAATAGATATGAACATCACTGAAGTTGTTTTTTTTAAAAAATCATTAGTTAGATAATGCAATCCACATTTATCGATTCATCATAAAAACCACTGCAGCAAAGCAGATTGCCGGAAAATAGCAAACTCAAACCAAATTGATTCCCCTAAAATCATATTTGAAGACTACTTGGACTCTCATTAAGTTAATCTTATTAAAATAAACATTTGCACAGATGCATATTTTTGGGTTAAATTAAATTGTTCTTTGTGCAAATGACCCTATAATGATTCGTCCAAAGCTTTTCTAATGCAAGATTTTATCAATCTTTATCCTAAATTAGAAACATACATCATAAGTGGCATTTTATTTAATTCAGATACTCTGTAGGATTTCCACTGTCAGTGTCTTGTCTTTGGTAACAAAGAGTTAATGTTAAATGAAGTCGGCGGTAAAGGCAGAATCGGAGGCTTATCTCTCCGTAGAGACTGAACAGATCTATTGCAACATCCCAGGTATGGATTTGAAACCTGATACTGCTGCTGAGGGATGTGCAGCATTCAGTTCAGACAAATTAAAATGCCACAGATATTTCTTCTTTAGATTTTTCTGTAGTTTTTTTTTTTTTGCTTCTTTTTGCCCAAATTCACCTGATTTCTACATTGATTTCTTGAAGTAACACATTCAAGTGTGTTACTTTATACACTCATTGCTGCAATTTTCTCCAGAAAATGTCTACCATGCATCTGAATACATAGTCATGTGCCTAATTATGCTTATGTCCAAACAGGACAATATAATTAGGACACTAATACTGCACTGTCAGAGTGGGAACAAAAAAATTTATTTTTCACTTTATTATTTTCTCTATTGAGTTCATTATAAATCTCTGGAGAGCTGATAATTGGATTCTGTTTCTTCCTTTTCCTGGCATCCAAGAGAACTACATTGAAATAACATCTAATTTCCTGTGTATTGAATTTTTCGTATAAAGATATCTCATAAATTTTGTCGAGTTCATTTAAGGAGCTGTAGCTCTCCAAAGACTATGACAGGAAAAAGGCCTGAGTAAAATACATTTTTGTTCTCATTCATAATGCCCCGGACAGAACTATAATAATAATTTACATTTTTGACCAACGATGGAAATATAAGACTGTCTAGAGCAAATGAGCATAAAATCATAATATATCTCTAATCACAACTATATGTTTGGTGCAGTTTTTGCAGTCTTCCAACAGATTGGATCTATGGTCATTTTAGAATAATTGAATGGATATATCTACACCCAGAGAAAGGGAGCTTTTTTTTTTTAGGATAATAATATTAATTAAATATGATTGTAAAATCTTGAAAGGACTGAGAAATAGGGGTCAGAATCTGAAGATTGATTTTAATGTCCACCTTCAACCAATTTCACTTCATATTATTCCCCATAAACAGAATATTAATAAACTTAATCCTTGTTTTCATTGATGTTTCCCATTAGTGTTTCACAAAAGATGTTTATTTTGTGCATATCTCTCATATATGGTCTGTTTCTAAGATGAGAAAAATTGTTAACAATTCTACAAATCTGCTGAACAAAAGATAATGCATTGCATGATTTCAGTATTTTATTATGCAGCAAATTTACAAAAAAATGGCATCATAGTAGTTTCTTACATGATGTTTTGTAAGACAGGAGGCATTTCTTTGCCAGGAGGGTGGTGGCTCTTTGTCTGTGGGGCTTATGTGTCCCATTGCCTCATGTGACTGGGCGTGGGTGCACAGCAGTGCAGCCAATCAATGCAGAGTTGCCATAAGCCGGTTTTTACTTCCAGCGATTTTAATCAACACGTTATAGCTGATGGAATGCAGCTCTTTGGAGGCAATGTGATGATTCTCATTGTGGGGGAGGTATTTTGTCTTTCTGCTCTGTGTGGGTGGATGGGAGCACACATTAGTTGCAATGAGTCAAGACAGCATGCAGTGAGCAGAATCGCCTTTAGATGACGAAGGTAGACCTGAAACAACAAATGTTTATTTTAGTTACCCAGATGAAAGAAAACATGTTTGTATTTTGGGATCTAAATTTTATGTCAGGGATAGAAGTTGTCTTTGTTAATTTTTTCATTTCCATGGCAACTATGTTCAGGAGTTGGAAATTCCAGTTAGGTGTGATGGCAGCAGCTTAGGCGCCTTATCTGCAGGGTGTGGATAAAGATGTGTGTGGAGAGGAAGGGAAAGAAATGCCGTGCAAATAAAAACATGAGGGATTCAACAGTAACACGTGTTGTTATTGAGGTCTGATAATGTATCACATAACAGAAAATGAAGATGTCATTTACCTCTACTCGGTTGTCTACAGTGAAAACAACAGCACTGGTTTACTTGTCGGTTATCAAATTTGCATATGTGTGCATTAGCTATAAAGTACCAATATTTACAGTTTCCAGAAAAAATCAAAATTACTAGCACTAAAATGGATTCCTTCCCGCAAACCAGATTACAGTATTTGTTAACGTTTCAGATGTTAGCTAACTACCAGGAGGACTGTGTAATCAAAACTCACAAAAGTAATTATTGTATATTATTTACCAATTCTACATATGGGAACAACCAAGAACAGTAGCTCAAATAGTTCTTATGAACTACAAGCCAACTGCTTACTGTAAACACATTAAAAACTAGACAGTCAGCAATTATTTTATAAAAATTTACAAGTGGAAAATAATGGATTTCCTAGGTAAACAACTGCTTGGGCATCGCTTTAAAAAACAAGCACAAAAAGCACAAGTATATTTTCGATTTGGACAGGTGATGTATCACAGAGTCTCTGTTCATCATAGGACTCATCAGTGGGTTGATAATTTTGGTAGAAAGGTTTCAGACTGCAATGCAGTTTGTGGTTCATGGGGACAGCCTCACAGCTCTTATGATAAATATCACAACACAACTTCAGGGGTCTGCTTGAGACTATTGGTCGACCTTTAGGATTTTTTTAGCAGCTAAAGGGAAGCTGACACTCTCAGGTCATTATAATGTTATGTCCTATAAAGTCTAAAGCAGACATGAATGTCAAGATAAGTGGATTTACTTCCTAGTATGAATTAAACAAATTTTTCCTTGTTTTGGTTTTCAAATTGTTGTAAAAGTCTTGCTTGAAAGTCCTAACCAAAACTCTCCTGTCCTTTATCTCCTCTCTTCATTTTCTCACCTTCCATCTTTTCCATCGCCTTCTTTAATTTTTTTTTTAAAAAATCATTCCCAATCCCTACATAAAGAAGTCCTTGGGTCGAGGAGAACTGCTGCTGTCCTTGTGCTACCAATCCACCACCAACACTCTGACTGTGGTAGTCCTGAAAGCTCGGCATCTTCCCAAGACTGAAAACAATGGTCCTACCGGTATGTAGACTTTTTATCTTAGCATCTCAGTATTAAAATGACATCTGTCTGCAGGAAGACTGTCTTTGACCAAACTTTTTGTTTGGGAACGACAGGACACTAGTCAGCTGCTGCAAAGATAGATATTTTCATTTCTGTTCTTGCTCCTTTGCAATTTATCAACAGCTCTTTTACTCCTTTTTCTCTAGATCCATACGTCAAAGTGAATATGTACCAAGGAAAGAAGCGCATATGCAAGAAGAAGACCCACGTGAAAAAATGCTCTCCCAACCCGGTCTTTAACGAGCTCTTTGTGTTTGATCTGCCCTCCGAAGAGGGCCTGAGGGACACCAGCGTAGAGCTGCTTCTGATGGACTCAGACAATGGCACTTCACGCAACCCCAACACCGTTATTGGCCGCCTGGTGCTGGGCACATCGGCAGCAGGAACGGCCGGTGAGCACTGGAGAGAGATCTGCGACCACCCGCGTCGCCAGATTGCCAAATGGCATACAATGTCAGAGGAATAATACAGCTGAGGTTTTGTTGATTTTGTTACCCATAGCTGAACTGATACAACCTTGAAAGTGATGAATTGAGGACTGGAGGGATGTGGCATCCCATTGGCCAGTACTCATTGGACATTAACTGGGGAAGTAGTGGGTTAGGTAAAGGGTTATTTAAAAAAAAAAAAAAAGGGAGTGAACTTTTATATAGAGGAGATCACATTTCAACTGATGTCACATTGCAATCATTCATTAAACCAGTTATCTGTAGTGTTCTGTTAGAAGGTGGGGGATGTTGAAGCTTTCCCAAAGACTGCCACTGAGACGTGTAAACATGCAACATTATCATTACTGCAACAACAAATTTTGAATGTCTCAAATATTGCTTTTACACTTTCCTTTCTTCTACATCTAGTTCTGCTCATTCTACGTCTCTCTGTAGCTCTTCCTCTTATAAATAGTAGACCATCATATGAATATCAGAAAGAACCAAGACTGACCGTGCTGTACAAAGGTGGACTATTAAAAATCATTTTATAATGCCAATGTTTCGTTCTTAAAAGATCAATGTTGTTTTTTGTTTATCACACTGATTCAATTTTTTCTTGCTGATTTGCAAAACCTCAGTTTAGGTCTAAGTGTTATTTCATATATCATGACTGAGAGAGAGAAATACGAGCCTAAATTAGGTGGTTTACGAATTGACTGGAACAGACTGAGTGCACTCAGTCTGGGGACAGCACCTGGGACAGTGGAGTAGCTGCGGAGACATTTATGTGTGTGAGCGTGTTCGTATGTGTCTTTTTCCAGAAGAGGATGTATGCAGTGATGTAGCTTTGTGAGTGTGTGGATGGAAGCCACATAATGTTTACTATAGGTGTTTTGTTCCTGTTACTGTGAGCACAAAGAGAGCTGAAATGTAAATATATGTAACTTAATATAAAAACATGGCAAGTTCTGACAAAAAACACGAGTCTGAGGTTTTTCTTTTAACTTTACTCCCTGTGGTGTTAAAAGTGTGCATGCATTTGTGTGTGTGTGGTCTTGCTTTCACACACTGTTAGGATTATTATATATGGGGACCGACTGCTTCTTATGGATCCAAAAGCCTGGGTCCCATAAGAAGAAGAAGTGCTGCTTGAGGTTTAGACATATAGTAGTAATGGTTAGGCTAGGGAAAATGTCTGGATTAGTCATAAATGCAATTGCTAAAAATAAAAAAATAACAGAAGACAATGCAAACTCCTAAAATGGGTAGAAATATAGTTGTGTGAGTGTGTGTTCACATTTATGTATTTACAGGATTATTTCTCAGGATCATTTTATTCTACTTAACTTCACATCAGGTCTTTTAAAATCCATAACGCATTACACAATCTGTACAGATTTTGTACTTTGTATCAACCTTCATAACGAAGATGACATCACTGGGACCATTTCCCAGTGATGATGTAATAACCTCCGAGTCTAAGTGCTCCAGGATGAAGTCATTGAGACTGAATTTAATATCAGCTAAGTGGTTCAGCAAAAGTACGGTTGTCTCAGCATCTTTTCTTCCTTTCTTTCTTTCATCCTTCCTTTCTTTGTCATTATCATCTTGCTCTGACTTTCGTTATTTTTGGACTTGCAGAGAGTTACATCAGATAATTCCTGTTATTCTCAGAATTTCTCACTCTTTCTGCCTCCACTCTGATTCTTGTTTCCATTTCAGACATCTTTTGATACAATAACCTGAATGCTCTCAACTATGGGCAGTAAATTAGTGTGCTCTCTCTAAGGTACTTCCTTCCTCACAAACACTGAATTGACCCCAGAAAGAAGGTAAATACCCTGTTAACAACAGAGCCCCAAATGTTTTTTCATAGTTCTTTGCAGAATAGTGCAGGAGGTATTTTGCCAGCTGGGGTTTCTGTGAGTGGCTGACAGTGAGGTGTGACTTTCAGCAATAAAACTGTAGTCAATAATTATGCCACAGGAATTGCTCATTGTAATTTGTTCACTACAAATTGCATTGAAAGGTGGAAGTGTAACACATTTTTAAAGGAATTGAATGATGTAGACATCCTGTTTCTATCTTCTTGTGTCCAGAGACGAGAAGAAAAAGTTCTAGTTGGGACTAAAACCCAGTATAAGCCATAAATCATCATCATTTCACAGCATTTTTCTTTGTGTGTTAAACTCAGAAGAAGATTTTAACATTCATTTCATAATGCTAAAAAAATATATATTGCTATCTTCTTACCAGGCCCTTTCATTGAGGCGTGGGTCAGTGACATACTCTGAAAAGTGCTCTGGTTCTTTTAAAAGGTTCCAGTCGTTTCACATCAAACCATGACTAAATGGTATTTTTCCATTTCCTTCTTCTAACCCTGCATTTATTATACCGTCAAGATGTTTACAGTTTACTTTTAGTTATGACATATTCACAGTAGGATTGAAAACCACACAGTAGACATAAAGAGCACTGTTCCTTCTGAACTATTGAGTGGTTTCAATGCCATCTTAGCATCATTTACACACAAACTCTGGTTGCCATGACAACTGTCAGTGAGTCAGGTGTATGTAGAAGCAGTGCTGATGGAACTGTGGTTGACCAGAAGGCAGTTAGCTGTTGATCCCATGGGATTAAAGTAAAGAGCATCTGCAGGGATGCAGACACCGAGGTAAATCGGACGTATCAACAGACACCCTCTGACTCATTTCAACATGTACATCAATTTGTGAGCAATTATCTAACATCAGGAGCAGGAAGGTAAATTCAACAGGTGTAAGGAAATAATAAAAATGGATGGAGAGATGTTTAAATAGTTGTGTAAGATGCAGATTATTTCTGATTGAGGAACTTTTAGGACAACCATTTACATGGCTGTGTTATGGAACCAAGGCAATTCCTATCTACACCTATCTATTGATTGTCACTTCCTGGTCAGTGCAATTTCCTAGCTTTAAAGAGGATGTTGTCAAAGTGATCCATCCATCCAGGATCGTTTACAGATAATAATAGAAAAAAAAAAAAACTACATTTTGCTACTTTAGAAGATTTATTGCCATATTATGAACAGGACAGTGCTGTTCATTCGGTAGAAATTGTTTTTGAGATCCAAGAAGAAAGACATTAATACATCAGATTATTAAACAATGACATATATTTTAGATTGATCTATTATTATTTGACAATTCCAAAAGGAACAATAATTAACATAATATGTTCCTACCAACTTAGAGGAAACAATTGCATTCCTAGACTAACATTTTCGGCAAATCCATGTAGATATTTGTTGTTTGTTTGTTTTGGGTCTGCTCATTTGATGAACAGCCTGTTTAAATGCTTCAATGTCATTAATTTCATCAGCTCCTCATTTCTTCTTTTTGCATTTTAAAGCTCAGCTAACAACCGAGTTACAACCCAGCAGAGCAAAATGCAAATCTGTGCAACTGCTTTCCGTTGATTTAATATTAGAATCAGAAGTGTATTTCCAGAAAATGTGTCGAAAATAAGTGTTAGCCTCGAAGCTCAACTTTGAGGCGAACGCTTAAGATTCAGTACTGACTGAGTCACAGCCATGATTGTCCTTCCCTCCAGAGCTGTTGTAATTTTCCAGTGAGCTCCTTTTTAAAGACATCCATCTCTCTGTGTGTCTGAGATTCGTCCCCAGTGCATTGTGGGGATGGTGGGGATGAGTCATCATGCAAAAGACTTCCACCCAAGTAGACAATTACTGTCACTGAGTCCTATACATGTGCTCAATGTGTGCCGTGTGCTTACTTTATGCAAAAATAGTAATCTAAAAAAGAATTTTAGGATGTCTTAAAGAACTCTGATCTTTGCTTTTACGATTTCCACAATGATTTTTGTGTGTATTTATATTCACATTATTTCATAAAGCAGTGCTAATTACCTCATTAGTTTGTCACTGGGGCTGGTTGTGAGTCAGATCGTGGGAGCACAGAGAAACAGATACCATTACAGAGAAAATGGCTGACAGGGAGAAATCAATGCTACTTTCTGACAGAGTCCTATATGTTTCGTAGGTTAAAGGAGATTACATGTCGAAAAAAGGGCTAAATAAAATGTGTCATATTTAATTTCAGTGTATGGTAGAGTTAACGAGTAGAAAATAGCTTAAAAGATGGGAACATAACATCATTTGGCAGAGGCAGCCAGCTCTATTTAGTGAAAGGCTGAATGTCTGCAAGCTTTCATGCCAAACAGCAGGCAGTCCCAGTGATTAACAGCCCTGCACAGGAGAATTATTCAGGTGCTTGTGGGCTTAGTTAGAATGGAAATCAGCAGATTCTGACATCATCAGTACTATAATATATAACTCAGTGATTTCAAAAGCAAATATCTGTCTTCAAAAATATAGAAGCTGTGGGAAGTAAAACGTTGATAACAAAAGGATTATGGTTGAAGTGAGTTGGCACTATAAGCTGCAGTTGACAAGATATATTATTATCGGCATGAACAGTTTTAGAATAGGAAGGAAATTGTGCTTGAGTTACATTTGACATGCAACTCATAACATGTGGAGCGCTGACCTCAGATTAAGTTGTTTTCAAAAATGCAATCAATGTCTGCAGCCTATGTATCGCAGATGACAGGTGAGCAAAAGGAATGCAGCTCCAAGCCGGGTCTGCACAGCATGCTGCCCACAAGGTTGTAAACTGCAGCACAGTGCCAGGAAGTTAATAAATGACGCCTTCATTTTCCTCAAGATTGAAGTGACTCCAACTGTACTGTGAAATCAAGCTGTCTAAAGATTCTTACAGTGTTTTCAGAAAAACCACAGGAGCAACACTGATTGGAAATTGTGTGGTTTAAACTGAGCATAACATTAAGTGAATCTAAAAACAATGGGTGCTAACACTAGACACATAAGAAAACCTGGAGCTTTTCCTGCCTAGTGATTAGTGCTGTGGTCAGTCCACCTTACGCATATTTTGAAACATATAAAATGACAGAAAATCCATAGAATAAATTAAATATTCACTTGTCACATGAGGATGGATCCTACCAAAACTCCCTTTATGCTAATCTATAAGAAAATTGTTACATTTGTTTGCAAGATTATTTTCACTCTCAGTTTTACTTTAATTAATCAAGTATATATATTACTAATTCACATATTGCGGTTAAGCCAAATAGAAAAGAAAATATTTAGGCAAGAAATCATTTAGCATAAATATGTTTATTCTCCATAAAAAGAGAGTGCAGTTGAGTTGATTTTATTATGTGAAATTCTAATTGCCACTAGCATTAGTATTACAAATCTCAGATCCAAACATTATTTGACTGAAAGGAAAACATTTGCAGTAACCTTCTTATTCATTACTTCCCATAAGAAAACACTTCAACTCTATACACACAAAGTCAAAGCGAAATAAACATCCATCCATCCAGTGTTTACAGCTGTTTGTCTACGCAGAGCGGCATTGAGATGTGGCTGTAAACCTTTAAGTTTTTTGCACCCTGCAAAATGTTTCCAACCTCCAACTTTATCAAGGTAAACATCATCTTTCTCAGACATCTGACAGCAGAGAAGTTTCCTAATTTGAAGTTGCGTCTTCTATGTTCACAAACATAGTTATCACTCTTTTTTTCATTTGGCATGTCCTTAGTTAGTTATTTTGTTTTCTGCAAAAACTATCTAAGTCCTCTAGCAGACAGGTCTGTCAGTTTCCACGTCACAGGCAGACATGTGACATGTCTGAAGAGTACCAAGCAGACTGGGCAAAAAGGTCACAAGAGGGTTTTGAAAACAGACAACTGATGACAGAAAATGAGTTTAAGCCCCTAATAATAGTTGAGGATGATATGTCCCGGGTGAGATGGTGGAAGGACTCAAAGCTGGTGAGCGAATTCAGAATGAGAGGCAGGTGATTAAGGTGGGAAGGAGAGAATGAGGACAGAAACACTCCAGTAAGTATTGGGGAAAATAAAATAGGACAAAAATAATGATGCCAAAACCAAATCAAAGATATTTTATGCCACACAACCAAATAAATATGTGTAAATATGACACAGTACAAATCATTATAAATGACTGTAGATGACTGTAAATACATTACATTGTTCATACAGTATATTTTTATTATGGAATAAATATTGTGAATGTCTCATTTCTACAACAGTGGAGAAATGCAGACAGCATCATGGCCCGCACCACTTCAGCCAATCAAGGCTCAACCTGAGGCTTAACAACCAAAGAGCGATCAAGGCGAGTGTGCATGTCTGTTGCCATAGCAACAGCTTGAAGGCCACAGGTGCTCATCCTTGAGAATGGCAGCAACAATAATAGAGACAGCAAGATTCTGCTGTGTCTGGGTGTGATTTAAATGCACAAACAAAAGGTTTAAAAGCCGACGCCTTGCTCTCCACCGCTCTCCACACATCTTTCGTTTCACCTTTGCTGTCATGACAACGCTGTCCTGTGGTGCTTCCAGTGTAGAGAGCCTGGAGACTGTTGGAGACGCAGAACAATAGTGGAGAGGATCAGAAGACTCGCCCTGTAACGCACAGAAACTGGAAAAGCCGGAGGAGCAGACAATGTCCACGATAAGAAGCGGTTGGCATGACTGCACTGAGAAGCTCTTGATTGTCTGACTGTCCTCAGCTCTAAACAAACTGTCTCCAAGCTTCCTAGAGGGATTGGGAAATTTCATTTTGGAGGAAAGAGACAAAATGTGAACACAATTGTTACTGTGTAAGCATGCGAAGCCCTTTAGAAAGAAAAAAAGGGGAGAAAAAAGAGTGAAAAGATGAGGCATCATACCCGCCTGCTGTGGGTGATGACAGCAGGCGGTCTCCTGGGTTCACTTTGCATCCCTGATGCTTTGTGCCTGCAGAGAAAACACCTCAGGAAACAGAGGGAAGAGCACCAAGCAGAATTGTTTCTGCTAAAGAAACAATTCTTTAACAGCCTTTCAAGTAAAACAAACTGGATGGATGAAGTAGAAAGCAATGCATAGACAAATATACAATATGTCAAATCAATATGATGCCTTGACTGTGGCAAATATGTAAGACAAGAGGAACCATACTGAGATATTTTAGTGTATAACCATGCAAGTGTGTTGCCATTTAAAATTCTGCATCGTCTACAAATTTCACCTAGTGAGAGAAACTGCATGAATCAGCATCTGTCACCTCAATGTCAGCAGTGCAACATCTCAATATGAATCCATACACACTGTGTCTAGTTCTGTCCACAAACTCCAGCCTATTGGAAGGACATTTTGCAGGACATGGAAAAGATACTTGGAGTTCCCCAGGGAATGAACCCGTTATCTCCAGACACTAAGGTCAGGACAACATTGCTGATGCCAGCCTGAGTAGACGCAGCCCCATATCCTCCCTCAAGGAAAAAAACTCAGAATAAAACCATCTGGCACAAAATCTGGATGGAATGCCTTCCTTCCTCTGGATCGAATCTACTAAAATCATTTGTTCAAGGAACGGTTTATAATATATGGTAGTCATATGTTTTTAGATCTCTGCTTCAGGTCTCTTCATGGCTCTCAAACCCAGTCATTTATGCTGATTTTCCACAAGGTCTATTTGTCAACTCAGATTGAGCAGTCAGTTTCATCATTTTGTACTATTGTACTTTGATTTGACTGTAGTTTGTAATATCTAATAATATAAAATCCCTCATTTAGCAAGATGGGATCAGAAACACAGTCCACACAATTTGTAAACTTTCTGCAAAGAATTTAAATTATATTTGAGTATTTTCAAATTACATTTGATGTTACTATTTTCTGTGATTACAAAGAGAGATAATTTTATATGCCATCATGAAGTACAGTGAGAAATAGTTTGTCTATGGGGATGAAATGAGGGTGAATAGATCCAGGTAATGTAAAGTACAACTTAAATTTCCTTGTTTGAAGCAGGTGACTGTTTCTTCTGTTGCTAAAATATCTCTTAATGTTGAAGTCTTTCTGATATCTTAGGAGAAATTTGTGTTACGGGCTCAGTAAAAGCCATCGAATGGCAAAAATTTAGGCATTTATCTTTGAAAGACAAATTTGTTTCTTCTATGAAATTCTCTAGCCCGACTCTTCGTTTTTATCAACCCTTCCCTTCACAATCTGTTGTAAAGGCTTGGGGAAAATGTTGTTGATGGTCTACAGAGACGGCGGACGAGTTCAATTTTCTCAAGCTGTTAAAATGCGATTTACGGCCTTTGGGCAACAGTTGAAAATAGAAGGGAGGTTGGTTTTGATCTCTCCTTCAAACTCTCTTCTTTACTTCCTGCTTTACCTTCGCCTTTACATTTTTAACTCCATGCATTTCTTCATTTTTATTTATCCCTCTCTGTTAGCCGCTGTGAGTGCACTTCTTGAAAATAGATATCTTTCCTTCCTGCCTGTATCAGTATTCTATCTCTTACGCACACACACACACACACACACACACACACACACACACACACACCCATTTTCCACCTTGTTACAAAACCACTGAGCAGATCAAACATCCTTCCACTGGTGTCACTCAATCTTTTCATTCTTCTGTCCTTTGTCAGACTTTTTAAGCACATTACTGCAACCAGCTTTTTCTGATCCACACATAAAAAACTTCAAAGGATTTTGTTCACAAAATGTGACTTGTGAATTCCTACCATGGAGAAACAAACACACACAATGCAGCGTTGTTTGTGTGGAAGCTCAAAGGGATCATATATCATGATCAAAACCCAAACGCCCTGCTGGTCTTTGCAGGGACCTGGAGCCCATTAGCGGCGATCCTTGGGACAGGGCCATAACTGTTCACCAATCCATTATAGGGCAACACAGAGTCACACAAGACAGACAATAAAACACCAAATGGATACAGAGTTATACAAAAATATACTCAACATACTAATGTAAATGACTCTATTTATTAGCTAACCAAGCAAATTTGCAGAAATGTACACTTGAAATCAAGATGTATTACTTAGAAAAATAGCATATTTCTCAAATTTTATCCAATCAGAATACCACAAAAGACCACTAAAGAAGATGTTTTGACTATATTAAGGCTTACCCCAGTCGTTCCCAAACTGTGGGGCACAGCGGCGTGGGAAGCGCCACCCCTGCAATGCAATTGTTTCTTTTTTTAAAAATCATTTTATTCTTTTAACTAAGTATAAGTTATGATTAAAAATAATAACAATGTTTTGTTGTTCTGTTTTTATATTCCAGTGTTGGTTGGTCCATTTTCGGAGCCAGAAATCTTGTGCATGAAATAAATAGGATTCAGAAAAATACAAAACATGGAAGGAGAAAAATGACCAGCTCCCACTGTGGTTTATGAGTTTAATTAATCAAATTTGTTATCATCTGAATGGTCTGTATACGAATTAACATTAAGGATCTGAAGTTTCTCTCTCATTGAGATTATTACCCATTTTACGGCTGGGTTTTATTTTCCTCTTTGTGCAGAACATCAAAAGTTTTAAAAGTACGCTCTGACTTCCTCTGCCTTACTGCCTCTTTTATGCTAAGACAAATCTTCTGTCATTCATAAAGGAAGCAGCTGATGAGAAATATCTGACCATAAAATGGGGAATGACTTTAATGCTGGCTGCCACCGAGAAAAGGCAGACATTTGTGCTTGAGTTAAACAGGCTATTAGCTTGCACACTGCTGCTAGAGCCTGGACAACATTTGCATTGAAATGAAAGAATTAGCTTCCAGTTTGATCGCCTGGCTTACAACAGTTCTGCTCTCTCAAGAAATGAACGGTGGAGCAACACTGTTCAGCCTTCTTAGCTTTTACAGATATTTATTTTCTCTCTTTCTTTTTTTGTTACAAAGCCAATACTCTTAGCCTAAGTGGGAGGAAACTGAGCTGACAGATCGACTCTGGTTGACTGCTTGTATTTCTTTTGTGTCTCTTGTAATTTAAAACCTCGGCCTGACACCACTGATCGACTCTCCTCCATGCATTGTTCTCCAGTTAACCTGGATTTCGGGGGATTGGTCTGGGCTGAGAACTCCAGGAGGGAAATTGATAGGCAACTGCTGTGGGGTTTAGTGGGAGGAAACTGCTGCACAAAGAAACCTGAAAGTGCAAAGACTGTACGCTCTTGTTAAAGAGAAGTTGATTCACCAATATGGATTATTTTTGACACTCCTGTACTAGGAGCAAAATACAACTAAATGTGGAAGAGTTATTAAAAAATCCGGCATCACGCCGTTGATGATTTAAATGGTGTAATTCAGAAGGAGTGTTTTTAATATGTCTTGGTTGTGTCTACAGAAGGCTATCTAGTGTAGCTCAAGTTTTTAGTTATAGGCCACAGACAATATCATACTTTTATTCTTATGCAAAAGAAGATAAAGCCAAAACCTTACTTTCTTTTTAAGCTTTCAGTCATTTTCTGCTCTTCTTTATAAAAACATACACCACCCAAACTTCCTAAAATATGGAGTCTATAGACAGTAAGGAAAGTAAACTAAAAAAGTTACAATATATCAGTTGAAATTACTTGATTTTTATGACTTCAAAGTTAAATCATAAATATTTAAAATGCTTTCTTCCTCAGTTAATCAGTGCTTATTAAATAAACATTACAAGTAATCTTATGGAAATCAGAAGATATTTTGTGAGGTCTCCATGAAAAAGAAATTACATAATTTATGTAACTTAAAGCTCTTCTTTGACAAAACCCATTTTAGCTTTACATGTTACACATTTGATGGTAACACAGAATACCATTTCCAAAGATCTGATGTTGGAGGTCATGATACTGTCAGAAACACAAGCATCATGTTACTAACACAGAATATTGTGAAGTAATGAACCCTAATTAATGTATTTTTTATTAATGAAGCCAGGTTCCCACACACCAAAGGTTTTACTAGATCATAATTAAATTAGAAAAATAAGTTGGCTGGATGAACACGATTCCCCAGTCGTGACTCTTTTTCTGCTCTTCAGCAACTATTCAGGGAAAATTGCTTATGAAAGCAACTCAGAGCTCAACTTTTGACACACTGCCAGCCACCTGGTACACTTCCACCGAATTACTAAATTAGATTGATCTTTTTACATCTGACGGTGACTTTATTAATTTAGAACTTTATTTACATTCTTAAAGGTAGAAACTGCCTATTAAATTTAGAGTGGGTCAGGTGGCTCCTTGGTTGGGTCAGTTTAGGTTTGGACTGAACTTTCCAAAAATAGGCCAACAAAGCAGCTTCCAGCAAATACAAAGAGGTGATACAAATGGATTTGTATTTTAGGGACATAATCAGGATGATCCCCATTTAAAACATAACACTAATTTAAGACATAGCCGACTGTAAAATCAGAGCTCTCTGTTGATGAAATAATAGGGGCCATTCTTCAGTGCATCAAACATTTATGAATTTCACATAAGGAGGTCCCAGTCCTTTAGTGTGGTTTTGTGTTCAAGGGCGTGCTTTAAGGGGCCGTAACTGAATCCACCATGGGGACTCCACAGGGAAGGACTACAATAAAATCCACTGAGATTCACTACTTGATCTCCTAACAGTCCGAATACCGGAAATTGTATCGATATAAGCCGTGCAAAAAAAAAAAAAAAAAACTTAAAGAGAATATCTCGTTACAAACTAGAAATAATGCTTACTGACATTAACCTGAAATAGGGATGTTACTTAAAGGCACTGAGAAAGTGCAACAAATAAATGAGATGAAACTATCCAGTAAGCGATGAATGGATGAATTATAAACTGTGAAATAGATGCCGCTAACAGGTATTTGAGATGAGAAAAAGCACTATTTTGCTCAAGCAAGCATTTTATAGAGTAAAATATTAAAAATGATCAGTTGAAGTAGCTTTAAGTGCTTTAAAGGTGCCAGTTTAGTAAATGTTAAAATTGTATAATTTCTAATTGTGATTATTTACATAGCATCAATTCAAAACAAATGCCAACTCAAAGCACTTTACAACTCAGTTTTAGATATTAGAGTATATTGTCAACTTAACCTAATCAGAAAGACAGATAAAAATGTAGTTTCTTTCATTCCAATTTGACAGCATTGTCATAAAATAATGCAGTCAAGTTTAGTTCATTGGCAAAAGTTTTTCTTCCAAAGGAATCCCAGTCAATTGCATGAAATCCTCCTGTAACGACAGCGGACAGTTGATTTTTTGAAGTTAGTTACTTTGCAGAAACCTCTCCTGCTCTGCATGCATTTGACAGTGAAAAGAAAAACTCCAACTCAACACAATCTGTGTAGGCCCTGGCTAGACAAAGACTGAGGGTCTTTGTTTGGTGATGCTTCAGCAAGACAATGCTGCAGTTCATAACTCCCATCTGACAAAGGACTTCTTCTCTTCCCGTCTCATAAAGTTACTCTTTTGGTCCATTCTACTTATTGCCCTGATCTAAAACTCACTGAAAATGTTTGCTGAAACGTGGCAAGGTAGATTTACAATAACTGATGTCAGCTCCAGACTGCGGATACCTTTTGTGTAGCATCTTCAAAAATTAAAGCAAGTTTTAAAACATCCCATAGGAAGCACATTCATCCAGTAGGCAGACATTTTTAAAAATCATCTTTAACTTTTGATCGGCTCATAAAAAAACAGTTTGAGATGAAATTTCACTTTTGATAAACTGCCTACATTTTTTATATTCTTGGCTCTGTTTCTTCAGCTGCATATTGAAGATCAAATTGCAACACAGTCAAGATGTAAATCCATAGATTCGAATGAGGCCATACTTTCTTACATCTTTCTCTGCAAACTTATTGTTCAATATTCTCTTTGTGTTCATTTATGTTGTTATTCTTTTCCATGCAAAGAAGCATGCAGGCCATTGAAAAGTTGCAAAGAACATCCAGTGTGCCAAATAACCATATAATACAGCAAAGGCTGCCACTGACATGTTTTAATTTTCTGTTCTTGGTATGAAGCTCTTCTTCCTCAACTCCAGCAGGATTTTGCACACAAAAAAAGACAACACAGCCAAATTAGACAGCCATCTGCACAGCACTCAGCTGCTCTGCATGCTGTGCATCAGGAGCTCATGGTTGACTCACAAACACTCAGCGATCACTCACCGCCTCCAATGCTGTTTGTTCCCTTTTCACGTTATGACGTACATTTATTTGATTGGGTTCACATTCGATCTCTTCATTTCTTTCAAAAATTGCCCAATTTGGATGATAATTGTCATGGCTGTAAACAGGGTCAGCGTGTCCTGGAGCACCACGTCTCTGTTATTTGACATGCAATAAAGAGAGAATGAACATGCTTCAAATGAATAAACACTTTTCTTTTCTGCTTGAAAAGCGCCAATTAAAACATTAGTTATTCTCTCAAAAGAGGATTAGGTCAACCTTGGTGATCTTCAGTGTTTTTATTGAAGGTAAGCATAGGTTATTTTTGTACCTTATGCCCAAGAGGTGCCTCGCTGTATTATTAACATAAAACACTAGATTTGAAGGACATTTCAGACTTACTAAAAGTGTGTCATATTCCCCAATTTTATGGAAGAAATACATAAAGATCCACGTCCAAAGTGAAGCATGGCAGAGCTAAAAGACAAAAAATATTTATCTGATTATTTTTAATTTTAAAGGCTATTTAGTATGGAAGTTAATAATTGTACGACATTCGAATAGAAAAGGCGGTTAATTTTAAAACTTGAGAGAAAGTTTTAAAATTACAAACAGAACTACAAACAGAGTCTGCTGGTCACAAAAGAGAGATCACAACCTCTATTTACAGTCAAACACTTGAAATGGACTTGCCTGCACCAGAATCAAATTGACAAACATAAGAATGTTACCTGAATACTTCGGCAGATATGTGCCTAAATCAATAAAATTAAAAATTAAAAAGTATTAAAAGATTTCTAGAAGTCTGAGTTTGAGTCTGAGTCTCCTTGATAGCATGATGGCTTTTGAATCATCAGAGTAATATTCTGGTTCAGAAGTACTTCGCTGAATGGCTCTCCAAATTAGGGATCAATTAATCTGGAAAACTATATGTTCTTTTATTATCAAATAATAAAAGTAGAAACCATCGACTTTCTGTCTTTATGACACCCTGTAACATCATGTGACCTGGATGTTTAAGTGGAAACAACTTTTCTTCTCTGTGTTTTTAGATTGTGCATTGAATTTTATATATTTATATATATATATATATATATATATATATATATATATATATATATATATATATATATATATTTTTTTTTTTACTTCTAAAGAGTGTATCTTTAAGCTACATTGAAACTTCAAGGTGCATTGTCAAAAGTGCTGGTAGAAATCAAAGTAAGATTGAGTGCGATTGAATAAAAGGTTGTGTGTATTATTATGTGCAAATACAGTGAGAAAAATGCCAATTGCCATGGAAACAAGCAGAAATCAGTCTCGTCTCTCTTTTCTCATCTTTTTCTAAAAACACGTATTTGTTCTTACTCCTTTCAGTTGGTTTTAGTCTTCAGCTTATGTGAAAATTTAGTGGCTCACAGGCTCCACATCCTGATAATGTTGGAAGATTAGAAGATGGTTAGCCTGTTCAGTGATGGCCTCTGGGAACACGCAGCAATAAACAGTGTGAAAATTGTATCTCGATGTCCAGATGGGCTGCGATTTCAGCTCCTCGTTTGTGATATTATCTTGGCCTCATGCTTCATTAGGTTTAGAAATTGGATTCTTTGAGCAAAACCTTGGTAATTATATGTCTCAGTGACTTTGGGGAATTTCTGAAAATTGGTACACATGCTCGCATTAGTTTTGCTCGTTATCTCAATGTTGTAATATGTTTATGTATTCTCAAACCTGCCTCGAGTTCCTTCCAGTAGTCAGAGGATCAACTGATACTCTGTCCTTGTACAATTACAACTTTATCATACAGCTAAATAAAAAAAATAAAATACATGTACATGTTTTGGTTGTGGTTCTTATGTAAGTGAGAGCTTTAGATTTATTTTGGAAGTATATGGCATCAGAGAAAATGATATTGCTTGTTAATCTATCCTTTGTTTGACACCTTACATCAGTTCTGGGGGATTATTATGTTCAGCCTTTGAGAGCTGCAGCCTGTCAGACATTCGAACTGATGCTGTTTCCAACGGTGGCACAGTTTTCAGAAGGGACATCGAGGGATAAGCAAATCTGCTGTCTGATATGTTGTGATTACACATGTTACACACTCATCCAAAACATTCACAGTCTGTCATCTGACAGAGTGAAAGAAAACACTGATGGGTCAGAAAAAAAATACAAATTTTTCTAAAGATTAGCCTTGAAGAATCAGACTTAATGTCAGGATTGCTTGAGCACTTTCTTTGGCAGTTCAAAGTTTTCATAAGGATGTTTCACATCAACTTTGAAAACCACTAGAGTTGTTTTATTATTTGTTTCATGGTTGATTTAGATCCCCTTGACCTTTAGGGGATCTTCTATTTGAGATTTTTAAGAATAAATGCTACCAAGCAGTAAGTCATTCAAGCCCTGTTTCACTATAACGCCCAGTAGTGTTTAACTTATGTTCAATTGGTACCCAAATTGGGCCCAGAAAATCTCCCAAATATGGAAGCCTTTGAAAAGACACATGGACATTGACATGTGTGGCTTCTTAACTGCAAAAATTATAGAAAAAAAATGGTTGCTTTGTTAAATATTTCAAAGTAGAATGAAGCTTTTTTCTACATCAGTGTGTTAGTTGCTTTCCTTCTTCCTCCTTAGTCAATTTGCTGCTCTTAAAAGCATAAATACTCCCGTTAATCAGTATTAAATTAATTTTCTTCCAGCAGGATTAAAATTGCTTGCTTAAGCATTTCTAATAGAAGATGTAAATAAATCAACTACTGTAATTGTAATTCACAAGGTGCACATGAGAAAGTTGCTTTAAAAAAGATGTAGCAATTGCTCTTGTTTCTGATGTACCACCAGAATTGAAGCATTTAACATTTTTCCTTTAAGAGAAGAGACAAACTGTTTAATAATTAAAAAAAAAAAAAAAGTCCTCTTTGGAATCCAGTTGCTTTAAAGCACAGCAGTTCAGCAGATCAACACTGTGCTGTGCATAGACATGCAATAATCATCAGTAAGAGCCTTTAACTCACCTTACTCAAATATTAATAACTGAACGTATTGTGGTATTCCCTAATTTGACGTAGATGCGCAAAGACATGTGACTTTATATATCACACAATAAAACCAACTCATTTAACACAGTTCTGCATCCTTTCTCTTCATATAGCTCACTCTGTACCCATCTGTCACTAGTTTTTGTTGCTCCACAGACTCCGAGATGTGTTAGGGAGCATATATAGCCAGAGGGAAGGAGGGCATGCTTACTGAGGCTAATAAAACATAAACGAAGTGGGGCAAAGCGGAAGAGCGATTAGCTGTCAGAGCATTTTGGAATGTCACAAAGGTTTCCATCAATAAAGACGAGGTTTTTAGATCCTGACTCCGATGGAGGGATTGTACCTGACATGCTGTTATTGTCTTTACTTTCTTCACTTTGGCTTTTTATATCAGTTCATCTCAGATAAAAATAGTGTGCCCTTTAGCTATTCAATCCCCTAATAGAGACGTGCAAAAAGGCCAAAAATAAATGTACCTTTTTTTTGCAAAAGGATTATCTCACACAGAGAAAATAGAAAATCCAACTATCCAAGTATTTCTAAGCAAATTATGCACCTGAAATCTTTTTAAAGGAATAATTAGTAAGCCATATCAAATATCAGAAATTTTGCTTCTCTGTCTTTTCAATAAATTTGTTTTGCCTACATCAGGTTGTGAGAGAGCCTGTTTTCTATCTCTGATGGTAACCAGAGCTGAGAATGGCTAGTGGAACGACACTCCACTTTCCAAAAAGAACTTTTTACAGACCATAGAAACATGAGAAGATCTGCAGAAGACAAAAATAACATTTCTATTTTAGCAGATCTTTAAGAGTCAGCAGATAGCTGCAGGATAAAAGCCGCTCACCTAAATCTGCTCAGATCAACAGTCAGAGCAAAAATTACAAACTTTAAACAAATGTGACAATCAAGGCAGCAGAAGAAGATCTATAAGGCTCATTGTCAGAGAACTTTTTCTCACCATTTGGGTGGAAACACAAACATCTAAACTGATCATAATCCAAGACAGCACCTGTGTGATGTGGTAGAACATTGGGTTTGCATCATGGATGTGCAGCTGAAAAACCTGCAGCATCTGCTCGATGCTTTCATGGCAATACGGACCAAAATGTCGGAGGAATGCTCTGAAACCTTGAAAACTACAAAACTATGCTGGTTGACACCAGTTTTGCCTTGTGCTAGCTAGAAAGAAGAAGGTACAAAACAATTGTGCCCACCCTGGATGCATTAGATTGGTCACATTCATGCCCGACTCTGTCGGTATTATTTCCGCTTAAGCAGCAAAGATACTCGTGTTAAAGATTAAGACTTCAGCAGCTAATGGGTTTTATGAATGAAAGGAAGACAAACATTCATCAACATGGTGCAATAAAAGGTGGATGAGTAGCTCAAATGGACAAACAGCAGGCGAGGATCTGTCTCTGTGGTCCTGAAACAGACGAGAGAGCAAACAGAGTGACTGTGAAATGTAACATCAGGGCAGGAACAGGCTTTGGGACTAATGCTCCTGTCTGTGATCACACACACAGCTCACAAAGTTCAACAGTTTATAAGTCACTCCTTCGCGGTTTATAAGTCACTCCTTCGCGGAGAGAGAAGAGGCAGAGGAGGAGGAGGAAGCGATGAAGCAGAAACAAGAGGAGAAAGACGGAGCAGAAGAACAAAACCAGGATTGAGGGGAACATATAGGAGAAGGTTTTCTGGATTAGGAGAACATTTAACTCTTGTTTGGAGTTGGGAGGCCCTGCAGCTGTAAAATGTGGATAGAAACCAAAACAGAGGTGGAGGAGGCCAGCAGGAGTCGGGCCAGCTTCAGTCGTCGAGTGCTGGATGGTCTGATGTTGTGCACAGGAGAGATGGAGCACTTGGATAAATACATCCAGGGTAGGGAAAGAAAAAGCAAATTTGGACTTTTGTGCTACTCTGAAAAACATTACTCACCAAGTTTTAGAATAATGATAAAACTTGTGTGCAAAACTTGAGTAACCTCGGCTAGAAATGCTTACGGTGCTGGTAAAATATGCAGATATAATCACAGCAGAACTCCCACAGCGAGGACGCCTGCACTCTGCCTCTAACACAACATATTCATCATTAAAATCTTTTTCCAGTCACTTTACAAAACATCCTGAACTAACAAGAATACAACACAACAGAGGAATAAGTTTGTCAGCAGTAGTTTGCCCTTTTTTAACAACATGTTTGAATATTTGCCTTTTGTTTTCTGACCAGAAAAGTGGTTAGTACTGCAGCTGGCTGTGTGGGGGCTGAGAGGGGTGGCCAGAGTGATTCTGGCCAACAACCCACTGAGCGGAGCTCTGATCCTGGCTGCTCTGTACTGGGCTTCCCCCTGGCAGGGCCTGCTGGGAACTCTGGGTGTACTGGCCTCAACGTTCACAGCTGTGATCATTGGACAGGACAGGTGGAGTTTACACTGCTATAGCAATCCAAATTCACATGAAAACAGCTTATGGTGATTTGAAAATTGTTGCAAGGAATCGCTGGATTCAGAATTATGTCTGAATGCAGTTTTAAGTTCATGCTTCTTATCTTAAAGCTGTACTACAATGTATGCCTCCAACTGTGAAATGTGCTAATGGCTATCCTTGTTCTACGCTTTCAAAAACAAACACTTCTCACCAGGATGTCAAGGTGTTTAGAAATGAGAGGCAGAAAACATTTACCTTCACTCTGAAGTTGCTGCTCATTAAAACAGAGATGTTTGTTTCATGAGGATCCATAAAGAGTTGACCACAACTATGTTTAATAAGTTCCTAAATGATCATTTTTCATTATGAAACAGCCACGCTGCACTTGAGCTCCCGTGTTTGTGTACAGTGGCGACGTGGCAGGCGGTCTTCACGGATTCAACGGCATGTTGGTGGCTCTTCTGATGGGAGTGTTCAGCTCAGCTGGAGACTGGTACTGGTGGCTGCTGCTGCCTGTCTGTTTGGCCTCAGCTACGTGGTATGAATCTCATATATGCTGTTTGTGCAGAAGCCCAGAGTGGTAGACAGGGCTGGCCCCAAAGAAAATCCCCAGTAACAATTTCAAGTATAGAGGGTGGCATCTGTGGTTTTTCCAAAGACTTAAAAAGCCTCAGTGACTGTGCTTTAAAGCTATTTATTGTGTTTAATTTTTAACTAATCTTCTACATTTATTAAGTATGATTGTATATATTTGAAACAGTATGTAAAATGTTGACTCTGTGAATTAGAGTATTGTATGTTTTTTTTAATAATTGAAGTTGTATTTGGTACAATCTGTCCACCCTGAACAAAGAATGATTCGGTTGTGTCCTTAAAAATTAAAAATCAATATGACCCTGATGACCTTGAAGCATGTATGGAAGCTTCTCATCAGCATCGCACCTCTTAGCGTTGCTCAAATAAAAAAGTTGTTAAATGTCTTTGAAAAAAATTGTTGCTGCCAATAACAATTGGCAGCAACAATTTTACCAGAGATATGGTTTCTCTGAACCATATCAACATACTTTACACGTTCTTTTCGGGCAAAACGTTCCCCATCCAAAGAACACACCCCACTGATATGCTTCTTCTTTACTTCCACAAATACAAGTTAGCAGACATTTTCAGCATATTGCGTTTTAAAGTGTTTTTATTTATTTTAAAAGCTTATTCTTTCCATTCTTCTTCCGTTTTCACAGTGTCTTTCTGTTCAGTGGGCTCACAATGTTACTGGACCACTGGGACTTGCCTGCTGCCGTGTTTCCCTTCAACACCATTATCGTCCTTTACCTCCTATGCACTGGAACGAACAACCCTTATTTTCCTCACGACCCAGTAATACCACCGGGGGCAGTAGATCCTAATGACACAGCGCTTATAGCAGTCGAGGTGAGGACAAAAGAACTGCATGTCCGCCCAGCTTGCGTTCAAAAATAATAAAATTGTTCAAGACAATCTTTAGAAAGAGGAACATAAAAATACAACCCGACAGCACTACATTTTTGTGAAAAGACTGAAGGTATTTGTGAGCAGTCTAATTTTTTTCTCAGTTGATAGTCAAGGATATTGAAGTGAAGCACATTATGTAGCACCTGGAATATATCTTTTCATTTTTGAAAGGCGAGATGTTCATCAGTTTGCAGAAAAGAAAGGAAAAGGTTTTGTGCAACGTAAAAGTCTATTGAGCCGCAATCTTCCAAACTCTGTATCCTAAACAAACACTGACTGAAAGCCAGCATAAACACCGAGATAAAATACAACAAAAACTTTGACTCTGCTTGGTCAAAAAGATCAGTTTCCATGGCTTTGAATTTAAAAACATAATTTTTGTGCTCTAACTTTCAGATAAAAACTACCTATTTGCAAAAGGTTGCATGTTGATCTTTTGACCCTCTTGATTTGTTTGGCCCTCCATCATCAGCTGCAGAACAGAATGAAAAAGGCCAAATGCCTCCTGAAAAGTGGCTTTTGTCTGTTAGAGTAACAGCGGTTTGAGTGTTAGTGGGTGTTTTCATAATAATATCCTTCTATAATTCATATTTATTGATATATTACAAACAGAACACTTGTACTTTTGAATTAAAATTAGACGACATTACTCAAGTTTATTTGATTCGTCATGTTCAAGCTTTTCAAGGATTTCTCTAAAGTCACATGTCTCAGTGATAATGCCAGAGAAGTGATTGAACAGTTTTAAACACTTTTTTTTTCATGTATTTCTCAGCAACAGCCTCAACGAGTGAAATAGCAATCCTGAGTTAATACGCTTTCTTGTATAAAGATGCAAACCTCTGTCAGCTGAAAAGGTCAAAACTCGATTCTGTTTGATCTTTTGGTCTTAAGGTGAACGCTTTCCTGGAGCAAGAAGACTTACTCAGAAAAAAAAGAGAGGCATTTAAAGTGAACTGCCATCATTGATTGTTTTTAATATGAGATATTTAGTTTTGAAGTTATGAGTGGTATAGTAGTTTACCACAGACAGATCTGAGACACTCCAGTTTGTCTGAGTGATCTTGTTGTGAGCACAGTTTCAAATTTAAGCTTGTGTTGCAGTGACGCTTCGTCTCACGCTTTTTTCTTCTTAATTCAGTCTCTAATTTACAAGTTTTCTTGCTAAATCAACAACCTTCCAGTAACAGATACCTGTAGGGAATCTGTTATGTCCAAGTTCGAAATGGAGAAATTCAACAACTGGAAACATCAAACAAATATGGAAACTACTGGGCAATAAACTTTAGCCAGGAAGGATGAAGATCAGGTAAATGAAAACCGAGGATGGTTGCATACTAAAAGACTTAAAAAGAACATGTATTAATGTGTAACTAAAAGTCGGTGTATGGGAAAAATGAATGGAAAGTTGGCAGAGTCAGAAAACATAACATTGCCAATGCAACATGAATTTATGTGAATTTAATCAAAGCTGAGCCATAAAACACAAAAAGAGAAAACAGAGAAACTATAAATCCCAACAAAAAAATCCCTCAAATAACAAATACTGACCCACACAAAACTAAACTGGAACAACACGGCTGGACGCCTCCAGACGTGACTGATAAGTAACTCAGGTAGATGTGCTTTTCTGAGCTGCAATCATAACTGAAGCTCTTGGTTCAAAGTTATATTCATCATTAACAGTAATATTTAACATGTTGTTTAAATCAGAGTTTTAGTGTGATTACATCCCAGTTTTCAGGTCTATTTACATGTCAAAGTTTTACTTTGTTCAGTTTCAATAGCAAGAATTGGACATGGAAGGATTATGACCGAATGGAAAATACAGTTTTACAGTGTTAACTTCTAAAAAAGAAAGAAAAAAAAAAGAGGTTACTTTTGTGATTTAACTATTTTAGAGAAAATTCTCTTGGAAAAAGCTCCTGGTGAACAGATGTACCAGCTGCTGCAGTCTGAGTGGATCCTATTTGCCAGCTGTGGTTTCAGTGCTTCAAGAGGAGCAGAATTTTAATTTCCAGCCTTTTTTTTTTTAAACAACAACAACAAAAAAAATCTTAGATGGTGGATTTTCAACCAACTTAATGACAGCATTCTGTAAAACGTAAATTTGCAACATAGATGCAAAAAATCCAAATATATGCACAAGTACAAACAGGACCTACACAAAAGATTAAAAATGTCTAATTGAAATGCAAGTTAGTAGTTCAGCAGCATGCCACAATATTTATAGGAATCAATACATTTACATTAAATAATATAAATGATGAATCCATCAGAATTATAATTTTATCTTTAGATTCAGTCAAATCGGCCGATTCAGTGCCACCTTAGTAACTCCTCTTCCAGTTTAAAACTTATTGAACATTAACACTATGTGTATTTTTTCACTTTTTAAAAAAAATATTAATCCTAATAAAACACATGAAGAGATCATGCTCTTCCTCTATTGTGAACCTAGTAAACTTTCTATCCATAAAGGATATCATAGTATTCAAACTATAATGTTTAATGTCATAAGAAACACTAAAAAGTAAATGTAAAGTCATTAGAAGTATAGTAAAGAAACAATGGATAAACAATCCATCTTTTCAACAGTAAATATCTTTGTTTTGTGATATGTATTCAAAATCTATTTTCCACATAAGTTAGATTTTCCCTTCATAACTTCAGTTGGATATTTCCTTTAGAATAAGTTGATCTGTAGGTTTTTTTAAAACTGCAAAAGCTTAAGTTTCTACCAAAAGTTCCCTCCTTGTTAGTTTGCCCTTGTGAATATAATTAAGCCGATTTGTAAGTAAGCCTTTGAGTATGAAGCTGTTTTGTTTTGGTAGGGGGATGAACTGTTTGTCTCTGAAGGATGATCTCCAAACTGACGCTCAGCTTTGATGCTGAAACTAAAATCCTCTCAACTCCGCTTGGTGTCCTGAATATCGAAATTTAAACATCATGTTTAATAACAAGCATCACACTAAACCACTTTCCACCAGTTTCAGCTCCAACATCTCAGATTTTCTTATCTCTTTTTCTCCCTTCATGAATCATTATTCATTTAGTCCTTATCTTCTCCACGGTCATTTCAATTTGTTTCATTTTCAAGTCTTTGTGGGCTGATAAGACATTCCTTCCTATTTAAATATTTCTCATTTCTTGTGAAACACTAAAAATCTTTCTCTTATCTCTTTGATTCTTTTCTCTTTTGCAGTGATGCCACTTTTTCACATCTTTATCCATTTGTTAAAATGAGTTTCCCCTCTTTCCTCATAAAGCAGCATCTATGTTGAAGTCATAGATTTCATTTATGGCTCTAGTAAAAAAGACCAATATTTCTCATTTTTCTCTGTGCTCTTCCTCTCTTCCATTCGTTTTATTCCAGCCATCTTCCAGCTCTCCTCCGGTTCTCTCCCTAGATGGGCTTGGGGGGGAGGTGACGTCTGTCCTATTTATATTTAATGCTCTCAGATTCAGTCACTCTGCTGAGGAAAGCGCTCAGCCTGCTCAGACAGAGTATTAAATCTTACAGGCGTATAGATGCGTACACACACACACATCAAAGCAAAAGCAGTAGTGAGGCCGCTGTGTAATCAAAGACCATTTATGACTTGTAAATATCAGCGACGTGCAGGTGCAGCCTTCGCGTCACCATGGCAACTCTCCAGTGCTGAGTGACTGCTGGGAAGGCACCATTTATCATTAAAGGTGTTAAAGCGGGAAGAGGTGGAGGAGAGTAAAGATGATTTATAAAAGAAAAGAGCGGCAGCATGTTTAGCTGTGTTTTTCATAAAAGTCTGTTTTACAGTTTTCATAAAGCCAATTTTAGTCCCCATTTCACCAAGTTTTTCCAAAAATCTTTACACCTGTCCAGGTGATCCGTGGCATTCCTCTCGGTGTGGGTCAGATCTACGCTACTGGGGCCCTTGGACCCTCTCTCCTCATCCTGGGGGCCGTTGTTCTCTACTCCCCGCTGCTGGGCGTCCACGCTGTGCTGGGATCAGCAGTGGGAACGTTGGCCGGTCAGTCCTGCTTCATCTTTGCCATCCATCAAAACCAGAATAACCAATATTATGCTCAAACCGTACAGACATCAAGCATATATGCAGCTCTGGAAAAATTCAAGAAACTATCACTTTCTCTGATTTTATTTTTTTTATAGGTTTATGTTTGAGTAAACAGAACATTGTTCTTTTATTCTATGAACTATTGACAACACGTCTCCAAAATTCCAAGCAAAAATTTAGTAATTATTTGCAGAAAATGACAAATGGTCAAAATAACAAAAGATACGCAGTGCTTTCAGACTTCAAATGATGCAAAGAAAAAAAAGTTTATATTCATTTAGAAACAACAATACTAATGTTTGAACTCAGGAAGAGTTCAGAAATCAATGTTTGGTGGAATAACCTGGAGGTTTTCAATGGGGTTCAGTGCAGTGGGCTCTTCATTTTTTTCAGAGCTGTATGTCAACTTTAGAGAAAGAAAAATAAAAGAAAAGGATGTATGTGTGAGGATTTGGTTTTTCCTGTGTGTTAATTTAGTTCCTGTGTCGTCCACCCATCAATCCACACAATCCATGACAGAATATACATTCATTTGTATATAAAGCCAATTTTCATGCATGATGGTACTGCAAAGTAGGGGAGGATTAGACAGATTGGGACTTTGTTTGCTGTATTGCAGTTGTTGCTGTTGTTTGACAATTTGAAGAAAAAAGCTAAGCTAAAAAGCTTAAAAGTTTTGTAAGTCTGTCTGCATTCTGCATGGTCATCATGACCAAAAGAATGGGATCCTAAATTCAATTTCACATTGAAATCAGTCAGTTCAGATGGTTTTGGTGAGATTAGGAGGTTTTCTGAGAGATTCACTGGGAGGAAAACCCGCGGCAGGCCCAGATTTTACTGGAGGAACTGTTTATCCCTTCTGTCAATGAGTTGGAAAGGATGACAGTGCAGAGAAACGTCTGGGTTTCCGTCTTGGATCTGTTGTCCGCATGTGGATGCAGTGTTGACTTAGTGGGGTCAACACTGTAAAAGCAGTTAATAAAAGCAGTTAAACATTTTGTTTAGTCTGCCTGGTCTAGATACACTTAATTATTTATGTTAGATTCAGTCAAAAGCTTACATTCTGAGTATAGTTAAAGTATAAGTTTCTTTAGCTTTTTAAGTCACTCCCAAATTGGACACAGCTTTTATTGGGATATTAAGATCAAATTTGAAATGTTGAAGTTGGGTGTGTGTGTGTGTGTGTGTGGCTGAAACTGATCAGATTCTTCATCCCATACCTTTTTATGATTCTTCTTCTCTTTGCTTTGCAGCTTCTTAAGGCTTGTTTTAGAAATAGGCTGTTGAGTTTATTTTTGACATCTGAGATGTTCCTAAAATTAAAATAAGGTGATTTCATGACGTTGACTTGGAACACAAGAATCAAAACTAACACTGGGTCACAGTTGTGACATGACAGCAAGCTACTGTAGTTCTGTGGCTTCTCTTTCAGCTTCTGTTTGAACAGACAGAGAGAGTTTTAATTAAAGACAGGAAAAGATGCAGGAACGTCACACAGTCCACATTTTTAAATAATGGCAAGTTATGGTTTGTGATCATGAAACACACAGCGTTGATGTCTAAGTTATCAAGGAAAGGTCAATTCTTCAGTGGTGTTTAGCATATCATTTTTAGCACTAGCGACCTATAGTCTTGTAAGTATCTGCACATATCCAGAGTTTTCCGATTGTGACTGTCTGATGGTATAAACTGAGCTGAGCCTTTTTAAGTTAATTTTATCTTCTGGTTTTGTTGGGATGCCTCTTGGTTTTTGATTTACATTGATTGTTTCAGAGAACCTTCTGTTTATGTCCGGTTGCCATTTTCTAGTAAGTAAATTTGCAAAGTGAAAGCAATTTTATTGTTGCTGTTTGCTTTAGATCCAAACTGAAACACTTTAGTTATTGCGTTCTCTTATTTGCCACCTGTGTTTTACCTTTATTTCTGACTGAAACTGACCTGTTTGTTCCTCTACAGTTGCCTGAAAATAGTTTTTGTACTTCTATATCAACACAAAGTGTAATTTGGGTAACCTGCATCACACAATGACTTTATACGTTTCAGATTGGGATATAAAAAAAAGGCAAGTACATAATGCTGAAATTTTAATCAAGTAATCTTAACACAACTAATTTATATTGATTTGCTTTTATTCCCTCCTATGTCAAACTATCAATGTTTTAGTTTTTTTTTTAACAAAAGCTCATAATTCTTATTTTATAATGTTAGTGGGAATTATGAGGTAGAACTATTCTTGTCACCTACGGTGCAAACTAAGTATTTGCATCCAGATGAGGGTTTAAAATTAAAAAATGCAGTGTAGCTGAATAACTAGCTCGCTCATATTCACTTTGGTGCATTACTAAAACATTTCTCCTTTCAACATGAAATATGAGCACAGCAGAAATCGCCTCGTACAAATCAAACCAAAAAGAAGGCTAAAATTTCCATATGTGATAATAAAAAAATCTCCTGCAGTAATTCTTTTATTGATTAGTCAGCACCTTAAACAGATTGTAGGGTCAGCTTTCTGCAAGGCATAGAATAAGATTAAAGTCATCTAGGACTTATGAAACCTTTTGGCAACTATACACATTATCTGTGCAGAAATATAATTAAAGCTGCTGTGATATAAGAGGCAGGCCCAGCACTTATATTCTGGGCCTGCATCTGCACTACATGCATCTACAAATGTCTACGTTTTTATGCGTTTACTTTAAATATTCATGTAAGAAATGATAAATGATGTAATTCGAGCCATGTCGCCACTGGCCACTAAAACTTCAGCACTGAGTCCTAAAATACTTTGACAAGCTGTGAGTCACACTGAAAAAAAAAACTAATAAAAAAATTTTTAAAAATACAGAAGAGTGGGAGTGAGCTTGTGCACAAATATGCGAACAGCAAACCTGGGGACATTAGACTTCTAACAGTGGTCAGCATGCAAACACACATTTCTGTAATAAGCACCAAGAAAGTCATTAAAGAGATTTGACCCTAATGAGGTTGTGTGGGCATCAGAAAGTAGATGAAGCAGTCTGCCTTATCATGGCGGTTTAATGCATGGCAACTAAATGCCTCTAAAGGTCTCTCTCTTGTTGCACATTACTCCTTCCATGCTTCATTATTTCTGACTTTCTCACAGATTTGAAGTCTGGTTTAACTTTTCCCCATTGGTGTTCATGTCTTTAGCGGAGGATGAAGGAACTCAGGTCATTCACACAAAAAGCAGAATCTCAACAGAATGTGGACTTTTTGCCCACATTTTTTGATGGACAAAAAGTGAAGTTAAAATGTTTAAAGCTCTAATCAGAGACACATCTTATCACCTTTTACTCACATCTGCTCAGGGAAATTTTGAAATACAAAATAAATGACATCAAAACCAACATCTGATGTGTCCATATCTTCTTTGTCTATAATCACTCCATGTCTATTATTGTATTTCTTTGTTTCTTTTTATGTTATTTGTATCTTGCTTTTCTGCTGGTCCTTTGTCCTTAACCTTTCATGCCACATTAAAATTTTTCTATTATTTATTTAAGGATCTTTATTTCACCTCTTGCTTCCAATTCTCCATTTGGAATTTACTTACTTGATTTTTCAATCAGTACTTGAATTAATAAATCACAAACTTTGTATGTTCTTTATTGATTGCCCAATTAAGATGATTTTGTTTTGCAAAAAACTAAAGGTCGATGCTTTTTAAAAAAATCAAATCTTTTATTTTCTCTTTGCAGTTAGATTTAGCTCGTCCTTTCTCTTTCATCTTTTTTCATCGTTCACAGTGTGACATAGGTCTGCGATCTTACATTTAAACCTAATTCCGCTCCTTGACAGCTCACATGAAAGGAACAGAAAGATTTCACCGTCAGGAGACAGGAACTCATATGCCACAGGCAGGTTAATTACAGGTCAAAGGGTTTCGAATATGGGAACAAAAAGATACGGAACAAACCGCAGGCAGGGAGAGATCAGCCGGAAAAAAAGACAGCAATGCTTGAGAATGCAGAACGCGGCAGAAGATGAATACACACCACTCGAACAGAGACGAAAATTTGTTTTTCTGTGCTTTACATCTCACTTCTTTGACACTTCAAAGTATTTTCTCTGTTTTACATCTTTTTTTATTTGCAACTTTTTCTTTTTCTTTTTAGATTCCATCAAGGTTTACCTTTTATTATCCTGTCATCTTAGTGTCCTTGTCACTGCCATTAGTCTGCTGTTGAATTAATTATGTTCATAATTCCACCAAATACTTGGAGAATGTCTGTCTGTGATTTCCTGAACATTTGATGTGCATCCAAATATGAAGGAATGAAGAGAGTTTATGAAACATCTTCTCTTGTTATGTTTACAAATTATGCGTATGCTATATGACATGCTACTGTTTTTTATATTGTGTGCAGTTACTTTTTCCACAAAGTTTGGTCTGGATACAAACTCAAAGTCACCACACATCAAATGTATTCAAATCATTATTTGAAAAATATTTTATGGAATTAAGCTCAACAAAAGTCCAAAAACTGGGGAAAAAAATCTTTAAGAAGCCAAATATTTTATTACATTGTATATAATGGAATCATTTGACTTCAAAGTCAGTGGTTGTCATTAAACCTAGGTAGTCGTACAAAGACAATAATAACCACAATTCTCTTGGCAGTGACACCCGGGAGCCAATTAGGCAACTCTCTATAAGTAGAGAGTTTCCTAATAAAGGTTTTGTGTAAAAACAAGGGAGGAAAAAACAGTGTTAGTACGCCTGAGCTCAAAGGAAAGAGACAAGCATTAAACTCAACAGGGACAGAGTTCAAGGCCATATTTAGAGCTGCCACTCAAACACTGTGGTGTATGCTGTTCCCATGAGGGGTTTCCAGAGGAGAAGAGCAGGGGCCGAATGTAGGCCAAAGCCTGCACATCACCTGCTACGACCACTTAGTAGGAAAACAAGGAACCAAATGTGTTGTGTTGGGATCGGAATCTGAAAGAAGAGAAATGATGAGAACTGGGATTCAGACTCAGATTTTTTTTTATTTCTGGCTAGACAGGGGGATGTTTGGCGGCTGCACTGGTAATTAATGGAGGACATATACAATATTAGAATTATATTAATTTGCTGGTAAGCGGGCACAGCAGCTTTTAAACATGGTAAATGCATTTTTTTTAACAAGATAGCGGATGCAGAGTCAGGACAGTAATTGAGCTCAATATTAGTCTTGTTTCTCAATTTCAAAAACAGTTTTAATTTCTAACCAGGATTATGGTTCAACTGTGAAAAGAACAATTTAAGAGTCGCAGAGGCTCAAATATATCACACTGTGTGAATGAATGTTGAATGTTGAATGCTGCAGCACTAGCTGTGATTCCATTGACTTTAAAATTGTGCAAACTGGGAGTACGAAAAGAAATTTGCTTAATGGAAACACAGCAAAAACATGGCAAGTTTTTAAAAGTATTTTTTTCCCAGCTGCGTAGAAATTAGCGTGTTTAATCAGATGTTAATATTGGCATAAAAATGAAGAAGACGACAGGAAGTGGTAGAGGGATAATGGTGCGGCATGTTTCTAATCAACTTATTGAACAGACTTAATGACATGTGATTTTAACTACATTTCTTCTTAAATCGAACACAGCAATCGCAAAACAGTTTGTTTTTTTTACATTAGCGGAATATCGACAAAGAAAGCACCTGTTTCAAAATCCACCTTCAAGTTCAAGTATTTATTTTTTTTACCTGTGGACAAAACAAATGTCTTCTAAAATAAGGGTCATGATGGGCCTTGTGAAATCTATTTATTCATTTAATCCTATACTGTTAGGCGTTCCCACATTCTTTCCCTTCCCACAAACAGCTTGACAGTTTAAACTTCAACTCAACTGAATGGTACAAAAGAATAACGATGTCAAGGTGAAAAAAGTAAATAAATATCAAAACAGGTTTTGCATCAGATGGTAAAGCCCTGACCTTAACCCTGTTGACATTTTTTTGAGTAGTCTTTAAAGCAGTTATGTGCCGGGAAACAGAAATAACAAAGATGCATATACAAAAATATTCACTTTTCAGAAATGCAATACAAACTGCAGAGATTGATTCATCAATTGAATAAACAAGAAGGGTCAACAGACTGTTTCCTGTTAGCAGCCCTGGATAAAAGTGATATGTACATCTGTGATTTACTTTAGTTGTTTATTTTGTGCCTGTTACCCAGTCCTCTAGTCAGTGGATGGAGGCAGGTGGACTGAAAGTAAAAAAAAAAAAAAAAAGAGTAGACGTTAGCATTTGATACGATAGAAGCTGTCTGACTCATCCTGTTAGAAAATACAACACACACACATACACACCTAATGACAGTCAAAACTGTGAAAATTACAGCATCCTTTGCAGCTCTCTTCCCATATTACTCCATAATGATGCCATTTTGTTGGTAAGGATCATAAAAAAAGAGCACGAATTGAAAGGGTCAAACAGTGAATGGACGCAAATGAAGAGGATTAAGAGAGGACTGCAGAGGAGTCTGTGGATGTGAAGAAATGAACAAACAGCTGTAGGAGAGCTTATCATGGCAGAGTGGACCAGCAGACATCACGAGGAGGCAACACGGGGGTGTGGTCCGTCTGCTTCTGAACATTACTGCTAAACTGCAGCTCCTATTACCGCGTAATGAGTAAATCGATCACAGCGCTGGTTGAAGGTTGTTTTCTATCACAGGGCAGCTACCAAACTCCATATTACTCTGAAAAATCCTGCAGCTTTCACACAGGAAGGACGTGAAGTCGTCCCAACTATTTTTCTCCCTTATCTGTGCTCAGCATGCCTGGCTGGGCATTTCAGAGTTGTAATGGCTTTTAAAAGACTTTTTCATCACACGAGATTTACAACTGGAAATACCAATGAGTATATGATTAAAAAAAAAAGGGAAAGCTACCAACACAGGAAACATAGTGGTTGGGGTATTAAATGGTCCTTCCTTTAGATAGTCTGACAGTTTGAATTATTTATGATGTCATGGTTACTCAGGAGGTTAAAAATGCAGTTCCTGCAGGCACCCTGGTCAGCAAGCAGCGGCAAGAGATGTGAGAAGCATGGAGCCAAAATTTTAAATGTTTTTCATCGACTCAAAAAAGAAACAAGACAAACAAACAAAAAATAAATAAACAGCTAGCAACTTGGTAGCCAGATTGTGTTCATTGCCTTTTACAAGACATTGGTTTTGTCTCGGAGAGCCAACATAAAACCAATCGTCAACAACTTACATCTCAGACATTTTACATCCATACATTCCTGTCATCAGACCTGCTGATTGCCCCAATACAAAACTAAAACTTAAAGGAAACATTTTTTTTCTTCTTTGGCTCAAAGACTCTCAGATCAACAGCCTCTTTTAAAATCCATCTATAGACTTATCTTTTTAAATCTGCTTTTGTTTAAATTTGCGTCGTTGAAACACTTCATTTTGATCTAGAAACTTACTTACAAGGATAATCTGAATCAGCTGGAATTTAATTTGTAGATGAGCCTCTGTTCCAGTGTTCAGCTGAAATATATCAGTAATAATTAGAGAGGCTGTTAGTGGCATTTCTCACATTCATCGTCCTCACTTGATAAATCTTAATGACTGCAGCGTTTGGTTGACATTTCCACGGTGCCGTGATGAGATTCTTGTTTGTTGCTAACAACACTGTGATGGATCGCCATGAAAGTTGGTACTGGCATGTATAACCCCTCAGGATGTGGCCGTTTTATTCACTTTATTACTTTGCAGCCCACATTTGTTCAAAATGCAATTTGTCCTACTATGTGATTGATGAACCAATGCTGATTAGGCAACCTTTTAAACTGAGAGGGTGTAGATTTCTATGTTTTAGGATTTGTACACTCATTGATCACTTACTTAGGTACCTATTGTTAATATTGGGTTTTATGCAGTTTTGCCTTCACTATTGCCTTAATTATTTGGAAAATAGATTCAATAAGTTGTCAGAAGTGTTCGTCTGAGATTTTATCCATGACAGCGTTGCAGAAGATTTGTTGTCTGCATATCCGGAGATGTTAATCTCCTACAGGCGCCAATGTTCTCTATTATAGATTAAGGTTTGATGAGAATGTAAGCTTCTGGAGTAAGCTGCATCAAGCTTATAGAGACTGATTGAGAAAATTTGTACTTCATAGCATTGTGCATTATGCTGCTAGATAGCGCTATCAGAAGATTGGCGATAAACATGGTCATTAAGGAAAACAATATAGAGGCAATACATTGCCACCAAAAAGTATTTGTTAATGCAAAGTATGTTTTGCATTAGCAAAGTATTGACCAATCAGGAATCAAAGTGTGCCAAGAAAACATCTATCACAATGTTATACCGCCTCCAACCAACTGAAATGTTGAGCTCAGGCCTAATGGAAACTTGCTTTGATGCTCCTAAAGCTAAATTTGATCATATCCTCTAAATGTTACAACTGAAATTAAGATGGACCAAGCAACACTTTTCAACCTGTTCTTATCCAATTTTGGTAAGACTGTACAATTTGTCAGCTGAGTTTTCTAGTCTTGGCACTTGATATGGTCTTCTGTGTGTTTGTTCAGAATTAGTATTCACAGACTTTCAGTATTGTAAATTTTAGCAACAATTGTCTTTGATTTCATTGTGTTGAAAGCCTTAGGAGAAACTTATTTTTAATTACAGGAGCATCTTCTTTGCTCCAGTTCTCCAGTAGTGAGCTTTGGACATGCTTTACTTTCTTTACTATCTTCACAATTATGAGTGTTGGCAAAATAAGAGGTCAGAGTTTTGGTTTGTTATTATAGCCCCTGGTAGATGTTTTATTCCAGCCTAACTATTGCTCTGTTGGATTTAAGAAAATTAACACCCATCAGTGTTACAGGAGGACTGTCAACTATTCAGTCAGTACAACAAGAACAACAATGACTTTAGCCTTAGCTGCCAGGATAAAACACATAAAGTTATTATATTTAATCTCTTAAAACTGTTAGGGGTGGTAATTCTGTAGTTTTGCTAGTATCAGCAAGCAATTGGCAGCAACATTAAGAAAAAGGAACATGAGAAACTAAAAAAAGAAAGTGCTTAAGGAGAAAATGGAGAATCAGTGGTGCCAGGGTGAATCTGTGTAATTGGACTAAAATTTGGGGGTGTGGCTACAGCAGATTTTGGGAAACAACCTCTGTGGCATGTAGAAGAGTGCAGTCCTAGGAAAAGCTTCAAACCCTCTAGATTCTAGGCCTCAGGTTGAGAAAGTCAAAGTGGAACAGCTTGCGTGGATAATTTCAATGCAACTGCTCTGTTTTTGAAGTTTTTGCCTACCTGATAAGATAATCAAATTATGCCTACATTTATGATTGTTCAGTTCATCATTCCAGATTTGATCAGCATGGTGGCTAATCTAAAGGTGAAACATATTAACCTGTGCAGCTGAACTCCACCACCCTATTCTTCCTCACAACAGTGTGATTTTATCATCTCCCTCTGTGTGGGGGTGAGAGTCACACTGCAGCTGATGATGCTGGAGGCCATGGGACAAAATGTCAGCGCATCTGGCTGAGCTGAGATCTACTTGGGCTGGAATGACTCCAGTGTAATCAGTTTAGTTTGTCTGCTGTGGGTATGAGTCAGAGGTAAGGTTTACCTGCATCACCAGAAGCCTGCAGCAGCCCCCAACAGACTGGGTGATGTAAGCATGACTAAAGTGAAATAACAATTAAATATTTTAATATAACTTTTGCTTAAAGAAAAGAAGGCTTTTTCCCCCCCCTTTATATGATTAAAAGCTGAATACAGATGGCCTGGCTAATTAGCAGCAGTTTTCTAAGTGATTCATCATGTCTTTCTAACAGGTTTTCTCATCACAGCAAAGCTAATTAGTTAAACGATGTATTCTGAGGATTTTACCACTTATAATGTTGGTTCACATTTTAGGTGTGTTGACACAAAAACGAAAAATTTCCATATTAGGTTACATGCAAATTAAGGGTTGCACAAAGGGGTAGTAGCACAAAAGTATGTGTCTAGCACCACCACATGGACAAGAATGGTACTGCTGTTTCAAGAAGTCCTGATTGATTGTGTATCTGGCTATTTTCATGGGTTTATGTGATCACGTCTTGTGTGTGTGTGTGTGCGCGCGTGTGTGTGTTGATGTGTCACAGGTTTATCCATGGCAGTGCGTCATGACTCACTTTACTCTGGCCTGTCGGGCTTCAATGGTGCTTTGGGCTGCATGGCCGTTGGAGGACTCTTTTTCACCTTCAGCTGGAGGACCCACCTCTTTGCCATCGCTAGCGGTGACAAACATTTACAAAGTCTACATACACAGTAACATACAATCAGGCATAACGTCATGACCGCATGGACTTCAAGATATGTCAATTCCTTCTGTTTTTTGACAACTCGCCCTAAAAATCAACATCATCTTATTCACAATCAAAGCTAAAGTCATTTGTTTATAGGATATGACCACATGGGCCAGCCTTATTTGGAGTATTTTTTAAAAAATGTTCACAACTGCATCAATTAATCATTAACTGAATCTTTATGGAGCACTTTTGGTAGAATCAAATGCAGCAAAGTGCTTCACAGAAGACAAAGTAACGACAAAGAATCAAAAACTCGACTAGGTAATATTACAATAGTAAGGAAAGGGTAATAAACAAGGAAACAATATTGGCAATTATGAATCAACATCAATCTAAGTGCCAAAAATTATGCAATTGAAACATAACACAAAACTTATAAAACATTAAATTAGGAAAATAATGTACTTGAGTAAGACAGTGATAAAAATATAATTGTAACAATAAAAGAATATTAATATCAGGCTAAAAATGCAATTAAATTAACCAAAAACAACTTATATTTCTTAAATCATGACAAAAATAAACTAAGTATTGATAGAACTGAGACACGCTTATTCAAGTTCAAGTGAAACTAAAATGGGAAAAAAAAACACTTTTGTACATTTTCAGTGATTTAAATTGCTTTTAGAAGTATATAATATTAAACCGCTCAGACTGGTTACCTTTATTTTTTTCAATTTGAGCTTTTCTTTATTTTCCAACATTGTAAATTGCATTTCCATTCCTTTACATTATTCATGTTCAGTAATTTTAATCCAAAGGTTGTCATTAATCAGTGTGGACTGAAAATCAATTTTTCCCACTTTAGCCATGCTCATATCTGAGAGGAAAAGCGCACACTGTAGCAGTCAGACATCACAGACAGTAACACTGACCAGCTTGACATGGAGCTAATTACCTCCCATTATGTAAATTGGCCTTAATTGGTGCTTTGACTGCTAGCAGGAAAAAGAGCCGCCAGCTGCTGCTGTGCACTGAATGTGTGGAGAATATTCTCTATGAACTAATCTTTTCTTGTTTGCAGCGTTTCTCTCTGCGTACTCAGACATCGCCCTGAGCAACTTGCTAGGAACAGTAAGAATGCCCACTGCTTGAGAATTTGATCTTTGTTTCTTCCTTTCTTTCTTAATAAATTGGCAGCTTTCTTTCTTGGACAATTAAACTTATGTAAAATTTGGCTTAAGCTGCTAAAGGTGGCATTTATACACCACCATCCTTCCCTCTGCTTAGGTGGGTCTCCCAGCATGCAGTTGGGCAGCTACTCTAACAGCCACACTTATGTTGCTGTTGAGCGGAAGCTTATCAGGATACCGCATCCCCATTGGTCAAGTCAAAGCCCCTGAAAGCAACCTGCGCTCGAGAAGCCAATGGGAAGCTGGAAACACGGAAGAGAGGGAGAGCACGGATGTGTAGTGGAAAATCACATGTGCACTTTACACCAACTGGACCAAACGCAGGTAGTTTTAATCTTGAAAATTGTTAGCTGTTTTTATACTGAATTTTATATAGACACACTTTCAAAGCTGCTTCTTAAACTGACCATTTATTGACAATACAATACAGTGCTGTGCAAATGTTTTATACCATATTTACTTTAAGTTTAAAAGCAGTCTGCTTTTTTTTTTTCATATTTCAAAGTGGTCTCTGTCTGCAGGGCTTTCAGGTCTTTTGATTTCAGCTGTTATTTTTTTCCCTCACATACAAAAAGCAAATCTTTTTACAGTACATGAAGGCATGACTGGAACATCATCTCTTTAAGAAACGGGGGCGGGGGAGGGAAAAACTGACAAAATCTAGATTCATCAATCATAGATTGGTGTATGCAAAGGAGTTCTTTAGGAATAATCTATCTGGGTTACAAGCATTTGTTTCGGTCTGTGAAATTAGTTAACCTTTGGTATTCATTTATTTACTTTCAGAAATGGGAAGAATGGTGACAGGCTGCTGTTAACAAAGTTGTCTTTTTTTTCTCATAGATGCCAGCAACTTAAAAAGACTTTTTAGGGATCTAAATTTGAAGAAGTTAAACACTTTTTGTGAAACATAAGCATGCGGATTGCTTATGATTCTCTTGATCTACACTTAATGAATGAATGGTCATTGTAATTTTTACGGAGTGTCTCAAAGTGCTCAAAAATGACTAGCTAAATTATTCCAAAAATTGGGCCCAACTGACCTGCTGTTGAAGTTTGTACATTAAGTTTATGCAAGTCGGTTTTCATCTGAGTGTTTGCATCAAACAGAATGACAATAAGTAAGGTTGTTGTTGGGCTAATGCAAAAACTCTAGTACAAACGTGGGAGCAGTGATGCACACTATCTGACTTACTAATGCCATAGAGTGATTAAAAACTGTAAAACACAAACAAAAATGCTTAGATCATGTGCATGGTTGAAAGATTGTTGCTGGAATGGTATTTATTCAGAGTATCTCAATTTAACACTCACAAGAAACTTAGGAAACAGTATGATAGGATGCAGGATACAAGATATTCTGTATCTTGTAAACTGTTTTCTTTGTTTAGCTGCCGGTTTGGTTATCCCTTCTTTTAACTCTGTAGGTTTTTCTGTGTAATATTTTCCTCATCTTGAGGTAAAGAAGAGGCATCACAAGTCAGAAGGAAAAATTCATTTAATAAACATGAAAACAAATTGCATCATCATCTTTGTTTAAAATGAAACATCTTGAATACTGCCAATAAAAACCCAAACTGAAATCAGCAGTAACATTTTTTCAATGTTTTTTTTTTTTTTTTTTTTAACCTGCATAGATGTGCTACACAGCACTCCACTAAAAATTCATTGTAAACACAAAGTTTATGTGTAATGTAACTCTATGCAGGCAGTTTGTAGCAGTTTGAAATTTGTAATGATTTAATGAAACGGCCGATGCTTAAGCCTGATGTTGAAAGGCAACCGTTATTTTAAATACCCATACAGACATGATTGTTACGATTGCATTAAATCACGTTGCGGTTAATTCTTTCTTTTCTTTTCACAGTGCTTTATGTTGACTGCAACATTTTTTTCACATCTTTTGACATATTGCGTTTTCTAGAACACACTTTCCTAACTTTACACACACATTTTTAAATGATGATTACAGTAAAGAAAAGAACTGCCCCACCTCCTTACAGGTGTGATAAAACTCTCGCAACAGACACAACCATCTATTGTTTTTTTTTTTGTTTTGTTTTGTTTTTTGTTTTTTTTGCTTTTCATCATGCAATTAAATTTTGATGCTTTATTTTTATCTATGCAATCACCACCTTCTTCTTTCATTTATTATTACAAAGCACCTCACGAGAGACTTTTAAGGAAAATTGTACAAAAGTGTCTGTCTACTGATTGAACATAATTGTAAATAAAAAAAGTTGAAATATAAATGCTTGTACAAGTAGTTGTGTATGCTCACATCGAAATAAAAAAAAAACATTCATTGTTCTACATACTTTCAGTTGAACTGAGTGTGTTTGTGCTTCTTTTTGTGTGATTGTGTGTGTCGGGGTGTGAACGGTGCGTTTATGCCTCGTTGGGGTTTATAATGAAGGACGGATGACACGGCTGTCACAGTTTAATTATTCACATGCCCACTCTTGCATCCGCCTCAAATGAATGTCACACTTTTCACTGAGTGGCTATGTTTAAGCATGAGTGATGTATAATAATGGAAGGTATTTGTAAAAAAAATAAATAAGAGAACCAAGGGTAAAATTTGTTAGTGTGTGCATATATGTCTAAATGTTTTTAGCTTTTACTTTCTGTTTTCCTAATGAGTTTTAGCATGCATACATTTAAAATTTCCTCCTATCTTACTACATTTTTACAACTGCAATGCCCAGTAGAACATCTTTGTGTGTGTTAATGCAGGTGAGCGCCAGCCATTGCAATTCTCTTTGCATGTTTTTGTGTTTGTATACATGTAACCCTGCTTGGTAGAAAAGCAACACAAGGTTATGTTTTTCATGCATGTAAACATTCATCTTATCTAGAAAAATAGTAAACAAAGAACTTGAGCTTGTCAGATTTCAATGGGATTAATATATATATATATATATATATATATATATATATATAAACTACCAAAGTAAAAATGACAATGATGATAAAATGAGAAAAAACATCCATCATTTACAAATCAGAGCACAAAATGAAAGGGATAAATCTGTTTAAATCCTGCCTTTAGGAATTGTTTGAGATGAACTGTGTGGCTGCTGCTACAATTTGCTGAGCATCCAGGAAAACAAATAACCTTTACCTGTACAAAGTGTTAAAACTCGCCTATAGTGTCTTCATTTACAAATTAACAGATTAAATATAGTTCATTAAATGTATTGACACCGAATGTCCCACTGAACTACTAAGATGTTAACAGTCAAGGATAAAACTCCAAGGCTTCTTTTTGTTAGAATTTGTCAAAAGTAAACATATTACTCATTAAGTGAAACTTCAAACCTCTATTTCCTGTGTAAATAACTTTTGGATTAAATAATTGTCCAGTGCAAGCACATAGACTGTTAAAAGTTAATTAAATAGCCTCCTCATTTTGGGGGGTAGATGGTGGAAGGCTGTTTTAATCTTATGCGGAGTAGCCTTGTAGCTTCAGTCTGTGGGATCAACTAACACGAAGTTTAGGTAAATTAAGTGGCTGAAATTACTTTTGAATGTCCGAAACTATTTCTTTAAAAAAATATGAGACACAGGCTTATCCAAATCAGATCAAAAGCAATAAGCAAAAGAAAAGAAAAAAAAAATTGTTCTGGGAAGTCGCTTTATTACCGGCACTTTCTGCAGGTTGATGCTAAGCAGGTTTTAAACAAGCGGTTTCTCTTTTTTTTTGGAAAATGTTGTGCTCACTTTCTTTTCAATGAAACTGAGGAAAGCAGTTATGCTCATCCAGGCAGAAAAAGTGGTTGAAACTGCACAGAGTTGAGAAATGCTACAATGTATGTGCACCTCAACCTTTCAAAAATATCATTGGTTTGGTGCTGCATTTCAAAGAATAAACTTACTTTTTATCTAATAAAAATACTTTTAATAAAATTCCTTACATTTTGAGCTGTGCCTCCATTTAAAACATTTGTTGCTTTCCCTGATTTAAAGTATTAATCAAGCAGCTCTTTAAAGGGTTTAAACCCTAACACACATTTCATAGTTTTTAAAATGCTCAAGAATCTTGTGGTTCATGCCTATTTGATCTCTTCATTAAGGTTTTTATTAAGAGTTTCTACAACATTTTCACCCGTTTTGTACATTATGCGTGTAAGTCTGTTGTTTTTAATGACACATATATAAAGAATACACCTTCACAACATGCAATGCATTCCATTAATCTGAAGGCAACCTAAAGGCTCCTAAATCCCCTTTGATGCTTCAGTTAAGTTTACCACTTTGAGATAAGAAAGAATTGAGACAATTACTTGAAATGCAAGCTGTAGTTGGTATCAATAAGTAAAAACACGTCTAAACCACCTAAAAATCTAATTAGGCTGAAATAAGGCTGCCTATGTGGCATTTTTCTCTCTAACCTTACAGATTCTAACCCTTTTTGAATTAAATACAGTCCATCTTTTTTTTTTTTTCTTGCTGTGGTTTCCTTTCAGTTTTATGGTGGAACTTCTTATTTATGTTGGCAGATTTTAAACCAAAGAACTTAAAATAAAATGTTGACAGTTTGCGAAATATTTCTGAACAGGGCTGCTTACATGAAACATGTCCTAGTCAAAGTAAGAGAACAATGCTTCTGAACAAGCACAATAACAGAATTGTAGGAAACCTTATCATTCAAAATGTTTATATGTTTAGGAGGGTGACGCTTCAAGCTGATGACATTTATGGCAAAACTTTGTTAAAAACAAGCATCAGGAGTCACTTAAACTCCTGATGAAAAAATAACCTTTGTTATACCTAACCATGCACTTTGGTAAACTGATGAACTAATTAATGTTGATGTTTCTCAAAGGAGTTGAAATGTGTGACCAGGTGATGGCGAATGTGAGTGTTTGTCGTGTTTTTCAGAGCAGTCGCCCGAGCACCACGCCCTCTCTGCTCCTGGCTTCTCCTCTGAGGATCTCCAGGAAGCCCAGTTTGGTTAAGAACTCCAGCCTCTGATGATCTGTGGGCTGCACCTCACAGAAGACACCCTGAGAACCTGGACGCACACACACACACACACACACACGCACAAGAAACATCCATCAGCCTTTTCTCTGCACATAAAAGTAACTGCATTGTAAACAGCCTCCCCACAAAAAACACCACAGTGAAACATTCTTCTGAATGTGTTTGTCAAACAAAACTGAATGCAATCTGTAATGCACTGGAGACATATTCACATCCTACAAGCTGTTTCATCTTCTGTAATGTTACAATAAAAAAATCTAAATGTATTTTTACTAGAATTTTAAGTGATGCACAACACAAATTAGTGGAAAAGAATAAATACTTGTTAATATTGCAAGAAAAGTATGAAAAGTGAGGTGTTTATCTGTAGTCATCAAATGTGGCAGTGCATCAATTTTGATATCTGGTTGTGCAAAGCTGGTAGAAACATATGGAAATGCATCTGTATTTGCTGGTGGCTCTACAAAGCATCTTGACTCGGGTGGATTGAACAAAAATTCACACCATAGTTCACAATTATGCTATTCTTTGCTTTGATCTATTGCATTAAGCTACAGAAAAATACATTAAAGTCTGTGTTTGTCGATAGGTTTTACTTATATGAATGCTTTTGCAATGCGCTGTTACTTAGAGCTGTAAATAGAAGATCTGAAGAGGTTTGCATTTTTGCGTTTTACCAAACATCAGAGAGTAACTGGATGTGACTGTTGTCTTACCGTTGGCCTTGAGCGCAGTGAGCAGGGCGGTGAGCAGGGTCCGGCTGACGCTGACGTCCACCAGCTCGGGCAGCGCGTCCAGTCGCAGCTGAGAGGGAAAGTGGAAGAGGAGCGAGTCCGGGTACTCACCCTGGTCCTCCTCCATCAATCTCACCAAGTCCTGCACAGAGGACAGCAGACACAAAGATTATCTTTTATTCTACATGATGGAAATATGTTGAACAGTCACAACGTCTGTGGAAGAGGATGACTACCACTGAAGAAATAATCATTCTTAATTTTTTTTCTTCAGAATTTTGACTTTCTCATCAAAATATCTGAGATGAGATTAAAATCAAAATTCACCAGTAAACATCTTAAGGAGTTAGCATGTGGAAAAACAGCTTTTCAGTCTTGTGGTTGAATTTCATTTGATCATTAACTTCCTGCTTTACAAATCCGTGTAACACTTCATTTTGAAATTCATCCAGTTTGGGATTTTTCCCACCTTTTTCTGTTTGTGTTCACATGCAGCATAGAACCTAAACCGGGGGAAGTAAAAACAGTTTGGAAGCAGTTACTGCTGACCTACACCGGAATGCAATAAAACAGGTTATAAGAGCCTTTCCAACTCCTTCTGCCACCTAACAATAAATCATTAGGCAGACAGAAAACTTGTCCTGTCTTCAAACATGAGTAAGCTGTAAAAATGGCAGTCGTCCAAAAGTTTGACTATTGGCACGCACCATAACTCATTAAGCAGAAAAAAAAAAAAATCAACCACAGATTGTCTCGGTCTGACTGTGTCTGTTGCTCACCAGAGTCGTGGATTGATTCGTTGCCAGAGATTGTTTGTTCTCTGCTGTTGTAACTTTGTGTTACACAACTTTTAACAAATATACCTAAATAAAAGGTGCTTTAATATAATAACAGATGAATGTCCTGCTCTGCTAAAACTTGCATACTGCTGCTCAGTGTGAGCAGCATGGCCAGCTTATGCTTGAACATGCTAACATGAGGCATCCCAAATGCCAAAAACGAATGTGTTTTTGTGCGTCTTCATAGTGAGTAATTAATCTTTGACAGGACGGGTCCAGATGGTGCAACAGCAGGTACCGATAACCAAACATTTGTGTGCATGAATCTGCATGTTATGTGTTCTGTTTGTTAAAATGAAACAAACAAACTGGCAGCTCCTCTGCCCAGTTTTAACATATTCACCTGTGTGTTTGAGTGTGTGCTGCTCCCTTTGGGTGGGTATTTATCTCTCATGGCAGGAATCCAGCTGGCCTGGCATCGCTTCGCGAAGGAACGGACGTCTAGGATGCCCAGCACGCAGCCACAGATGCCGAGCTCATCTTCCAGGATGAAGCTGTACTCAGGGCTCAGCGCCAGACATGGGCCAAGACATCTAGGAGGTCATAAAAGGTATTATTTATAAAAATGCATTAACTCTCTTTATGCTGCGCACCAGTTCAGTTCAAGAAATTTAAGAGGCTTTAAAACTAGACCAAAAACAAAAAGAGAAACATGAAAATGCTTTGTTATTGTCAAGAGATCAGAGTAGAATGGGTAAAAAGGCAACTGCAGTGTATATACATCACCACTAGTTACAACCAAGATATGCAGAATACAGTCTGAATGCACAACACAGCAAATCTGTGTACTTAAAGCATCTGGTTAATGAAAACAAGTAAAGGAAGCAAACTAAAAAAGGGGAATCTTAAATTTTGTTGACAAACCTGTCTCCAATGACGTCTGGATGAGCCATGGTGGACTCCTGGCCCCCCTGAGTCCTCAGGTGAAGCTGGCGGACCATTCGGTACAGCTCCACCTACGAGCACATGTCCCTCAGAATATAATCACAACGCTTTTCTTTGCAACCTGGTTAATGTTTCAAAGAGCACTTAAAGAGCTTGAGTATGCAAGTCTATTCACATGCTTTTCTTTACGTATTTCAAACAAAGTAGAAATAAGCTGCGAAGGCTGCAGATACTTTTGTAATGTGTTAAATTTCCTCTGTTTTAAGCCTATTACTCTTGTTTGCACTAAATATCTTTACAAATCACTTTGTTTGTTTCAGTCATTGTGTATTTGGGTAAGACATTTCACTGCCAGAGTCCTGCAACGTTTAGATGCATCTCTGCTTCAACACACCTGAGTTAAAAAAAAACAGGTCATTAGGAGGACATGACTGTGAACTAAGGAAGTATGTAAGGAATTTTAATCAGGTGTTCTGGACCAGGGAGGCATCTAAAAGTTGCAGAACCAAAGTTAAGTTTTGAAAACATATTTATCACATTAATCGAGTTTTACTTTCTTAGTAGTAAGAACAATAACTCTTCTCCTACCTTGTCTTTGCTGTGATAGGGCCTGACATTGTAGAGACGAGAGGTAGGAAAGAGAGGAGGGGGATGAGTGAAAAGTTCACTGCTGCTGCCTATCGGGAGGAGCATCTGTTCACACAACGACAAACACACACAACAGTTGGAAGGACTTAGGACTGAACTTGACAAAGATGAATCCTGAATGACTAAGAAATAAGAGGTGGAATAAGACAGTAGACAAAAATCAATAAAGCTACCTGCACCTCCCCAGACACCCCCCCTTTGAACACCCATGGCTCTGAGTCCACTCCCTGCAGCTCTGCTCCTGTGGATTTCCCACACCCTGGAAAAAACAAGAGAAAAACGTTCCTCGTTCAACAGAACAGGTCAGGGCTCTGAAATACATCAAGGTTTGTCAGTAAGTGCTGCAGTCATTGGAAAACATAAATAAACATGATTTTACAGCTTGTTTCAGCATGAGTGTCGTCTTTTGAATGACTTTGTGATTTTGACTTGGTTTGATCTGGAATTGAATTTACTGGCTTATCATTTCCTGTCCTCAGTGTTTCACATTTCTTCTCCAACAGTTACTTCTCAAAGGTCGTAGCTAATACCTTCACACCTTGGCGTACTGAAACCACCTAAATGGGAATATTATTCATGTTTCTTAAACTTTTAAACCAAACGTGACGTATTGGTTCTCAGTGAGCCATAATCTGCACATATCCATCAGTGTTTTCTGGAAGAGTGACAGCTGACTGTCTAACTTGCACCATGAGAGAGAAACATTTCTGCCTACTCACAATGAAAACAGTTCCTCCAGGAGGCGAGGTTTGAGCCGTCATTCAACACTCGCCCATCTGAGGGAAACAAAAAGAAAATGTCATTCAGGTATGACGACAGCTCTGTGTGGAGCGAAAGAAAGCTGTCAGTTTACAGAAGGTGTTTTAGCTTGTAAAATACAAAAGAGCACTACAGGCATGTAATCTATTACTATGTGGTAACAGCTCAGTGACATTTTAAATAATTACTGTAAACATTCACATAGCTATAGACGGACAAAGATTAGCCTAATTATACTGTAATTATAATTACAGTATAATTAGGCTAATCTTTGTCCATTTGTCCATTATAATTACAGTATAATTACTGTATTTTAAGTTTTGGTGGAAATTAAAATACAGTAATTAAAACATTATTAAATGCATAATTAATACAGAATAAATATAGCACAAAATCTATAAAATGAAAAGTCTTCCTGAGTTTGTTTATTTTAATTGTGCATTTATTTGTTTATTTAGCAGATCAGGCCTACACATCAGAGTGAGAGCAGAGCTAACGGTGCATAACTCATGGTGACGAGAAGCAGCGACAGTTCAACCTCTGTTATAATATATGAATTACTTCAATAACTACTGAAATAGTATAAAAGAAGAGAAACTTTCAATTTTCAATCTGAAACAACTTACTCACAAATATATGTAATTTATTTCTTTAAGTTAAATAAACTCATAATAATCAATGGTTTTATATACAAAGAATATTATATGGCATATTTTTATTGAATAGAGGTCAATTTGGTGGAAGAATAAAAAAAACAACAAAACCATCAAGGAATGTAGTTTGAGGCTAAACGATCGAATGATGGTGGTAACTACACACAATGTCTGCTGCTCTATTTTATTATTAGTTTTATTATTATTACTCATTTCCCCATTGTAAGATGAAAAGCATTATTCTTTCCTTTTCTCTTCTGTTCTAAGCTTGTATTTATATCCCTCCATGTGAACTCACCCAGCCAGCATATGAAGGCTTTTGCCACCAGAGCTGTGTTCCTCAGGTCCCACACATAAGGGTAAAGGTCATAGAGCACAGCCCTGTTAGCCCCGCCCACTACGCTGCAGTGGAGCTGAGCTATGTCTTCGCACAGAGACAGGAATCTGGAGGCCCGCCCACGCCACTCATCAACCTGAGGACGAAAGCAAGCATTCAGATGTTTAACTGTAATGACCTCCATGTCGGAAATCGTTTGTTGACGAAAGAAAGAAAAACCTTCTGAGGCTGCATCTTCTTGCTGTTTGCACCGACCAGGTGGCAGTTTGATTTTAGCCAGGTTAGGTCCTGCAGCAGCTTCTGCGCCGAGGGGCCGTGCTCATGGGGGAGGTAATGGAGACCAACGAGCAGCCGCACCTGAGCCTCGCTCAGTAAGCCCTTCCCACCACACAGCCCACGACCCGGCGCCCGCTGTGCCCGGCCCCCGCCTGCAGGCGCTCCCGACCTCGATCCTGGAAGTTGCTGACTTGATTGGTGAGACCTCTTCTTTTCCCCTTCTCGCCCCTCTCTCTCCGCTTTGATCATAGGAGGGGACGAGGGTGGAGAGCTGGAATTGAGTGGGAAGACTGGGAGTTTGGCCACAGCATGTGTGGCTCTGAAGGTGGAGGGACAGTCGGACCTGTCAGACGTTTTGGTACGCGATGATGAGACAGAGGCCCGATGCTCTGCTCTTGTGCTCTGCCGACCTGAAATATTGGTTCAAACTACAGTGTGAGAACTTTCAGAGTTCAGATTTGGTAAAATGTGAAAGCATTGTTACAGTGGTGCATAGCCATCAGCAGGTGCTTTGGATTATATAATCTTTACCTGCTTGCAGAGGCTGATTAAGTTCTTCCATCCAGTCATGAAGTGCAGCAGTTAAAGCTCTCTCTGGACAGTATTCACACTCCTCGTCTGAAATATATAATATAACTTCTCTTAAATTAACTGAAAATTAGGCCAAAAAGTCATCATTTCTATTTCTGTTACTGAAACCAGTGGAGTTTTTGACAAATTTGACTTGAAATGGTTTTAAAAGGTACTTTAATCAAACTGCGATGAATTTAAAAGGTACTTAAATTAAACTATAATGATCAGTTTTCTTCTGTTTTTAATAATAATTCAGAATCAGATAAAAGTATTGTTGCTCATGGAGTTCCAGAAGGACCATTTGGAAACTTTCATTAAGCACCGTCTACTCTTAAATTAATACCTAATGTCACTGGTGTATGTTTTTTTTTTAAATCGCTGCATAAATGCTTTATTCTTATGTTTATAATTTGTTGTCTTTAATAGTCTTAATGTCACATTCTGTAACACATTGAGTTACGAATGTGTGCTATTAACTGAATGAACAAAGTTAACTTGAGCTTGCTTTAGCACTGTGTGCATAATCACCTTTATTTATGGAATACATTGTGCTTGGAGCAGCCAAACTCTGAAACTTATCAGCAAACCTTTGTGTAAGAATTTCCTTTTCATTTAGTATTACGACTCAAGGTGTTTATCATTTTTATACCTTCTAAAGGAATTGATTGCACCAGAATCCACCTCATTTTCTCAACACAAAGGGACCTTACTTCTCCTCATTGTTTCTCATTATCATGCTGCACAGCTACCCTGCACCGCCTCCACACACCCCACAGAGAGCAGAACTTCACACACTTCAGTGCTTCTCGGCTGCCTTTGTTTTTTATGACTCCTGCTGTTCCTTTTCTTCCTTCCTGGCTTTTTTACTGTTGATTTAAATTGTGTAATAAAACTTTACAGTTGCAGTAGGATTCTGAATAATAAATTATACTAAATAGACTTATCACCATCTCATATCTCGAAACCTTATATTCGCTTTAACATTTCTATGCAGTCGAAGAGGATAAAAACTCAAATATAGATAGATAGAGAGAGAGAGTGCTACGATGTCATTGTTTAAAAATAGACTCGGCTTGTGTGGCCATTATAAAATTTATCCATTATGGAATTTGGTTTCAAAAATAATAATTTCTGGTTTCTCAGGATGCAGGATGCATTTGGATACACAAACTAAATGACAAAAATCTTCTTGCAGTTACACCTAAAATCATTTATTTATTTGTGCCTGGTGGTCAAAATGACCCCAGGAATATTAGAATATTAGACGATTAAACATTTTTACAAGAAGTGACTGTTTATTAATGCAGTCTTGCAGAGTTAATATTGACTTATAAACAAAATAAAATCTGCCCTCACCTTTTACATAATCTTTTTCAGCTCTGTGCCAGCTTCCCAGAGTGTGCAGTGGGATGTAATTGGCTTCGAATTCGCAGTTAGGATTGAGCAGAAGACCCCTCAGGTGGTTTCTCAGCTGAGGGTCACGACCCTTGAAAGGCCCCAGGAAGAGACGTCGGGTATCATAGTCGTTGGCGTGCAGGTTGTCCCAGATCAGCGGGGGCCGCTGGAGGACAGACTCCAACTCGGCAAGGGAGTCTAAGGACAGTTTCCTGGAAATAACTTTGCTGCCTGTGGGACACAGTGATGGATGAAAACATCCGAGAAATAAAACCGGTCGCATTTGATTAACTTCTTTCTCTAAATCAATGTTAAGAGAGTCCACTTAAAATTTTGGATTTTTAGATAAGCAGATAAAAAAACATCTGAACACAAAAAGACCTCAGATGGTTCACTTATAGACACAGCAGAAGGTACAGAAGTTTATCTATTTACCAAATGTTCAGTCAAAAATTAACCCAGTTTGTGGAGTTACTTGCATACCTAAAAGGTGAGACTCACTGCGGTACTTTAGCTTTAGTAAATTTTGGGAGAAAGCTTATTTACTGAAAACAACGAGCATTTTATCTGCAAAGTACCTGGTGCAAGTTGTGCTATTAGTGTTCAATGCTCACACTTTCTCTAAAATATTAGTCAAGTCAATTGAGATATGTGACATTTTATGCACACTTACTAAGTAAGAATTTTGTTATTCAGATCCAAATGTGAAAATATTTAAATTAAACAAAAACATGATTTATTTGACCATGTATATGGGCTAAGGGGAGTTTTTCAATACCACTCTGGAGGAAAATGACGTATTTTTTGTCCTTTTTAGTTACACACATCTATACACACATCTTTGAAAGGCTCGTTAATACATATATATTATACATACATATATACATACATATATATATATATTATATCTCCTATTATTTTTATGCTGACACACAGCTTCGTGGCTCTTTCAAGAACATTAATTTTGTTAAACTGTCTGAATTACTTGAGGGACTAAAATAAAATACAAGCTGGTTAAAAATATCTCTCTTCAACTGAACTCTGACCAGACAAAGTGCCTCATCTTTTCCCCGGAGTGGATGGTTTCATCTGATCGGGCAATAAATTGGACATTTGAACTCCGCTGTAACCCAATATGCTGAGTTAAACCCATAACCCACTCAGGGTTGTATCAGTCCATAATTGACTCTGGACTGGGTCACAAAAAAAACCTAAATTAGGTTATTCTTTGTGCAAACATAAAGTGCTTGTTTTAGGAGATTGATTTGCCAAAAGGTTTTTTAAGTAAATCTGTTGTGGGAGAAAGCTGTTTCCTCAAGGGAAACGGAACATAATTGCTTGTTCACAAAATAGCAACTTTGCATATTTTCTTCAAGAGCTCTGAAAAAGACACCCAGGTCAGCTGGGTGTCTTTTAACAGAAAATCCTCCACAAAGCATTTCTCTTCCATAACAACTCACTAGCACTGTATTTCACAGCCTCTGCTAATGTCCAAGTGTTTAAAATCAAGAGAGTTTCCAGATTCTAATGAACGATATCATGATAAACAATACTAGATCTGTTTGACAGTTAGAGAGGGAGCTCCTTTATCCTTGAAGTTGCATGACATAACTTCCTCATGCCTTTGGCAACGATTGAACAATCCAAACAAATGTCACTGAGAAAACACGCCTGAATACATAGCAGTTTTATCAGCAAGATGCCTGTAGGCTTAGTAAACAAACCAAGTCAGGTGTTTTCTTGAACATAAATAATAGTAATAATACAATAACAATGTGATGTTTTAGCAGTCTTTTTTAGCTCCTGATGTTGAAACACAGAGAGAAAAACTGAAGAAGTGATGTAGAAGCGAGTGGGCAATCGATCCTGTGCTTCTATTGTACTTTCATATGAACGTGGGTGGATGTGCACCTAAACGGTTTCATGGTTTGTGGAGGACGCTGAGTGGGTTTGTGCAAAATCTAATTTGCATGTGTGCGTGCTGACATGTGCTTTTATTAGCACATTTATTAGGCAAGATGCATTTCAAATAAAGAACACATCAGGTATATTTCTAAATCAGGGGTGCCCAAGCTTTTTGAGACCAAGATCTACTTTTTCTCTCACCAGCCGGCTGAGATCTGCCTCATGACACGAAGACATAAAAATTGTAAATTAAACTCTATTGACTTATTTTATATGTAAATATACATCAGCAATAGCAGAAATATTAAGGTGATAGAAAACCTTCTTCCTCAGTGAGATTCTGACACTGGGAGGAGGTTACTGGTTTCTCAGTCAGAAGCTGGTTGCAAACCTGAGGCCAGCAGGTGTCAGTCAGTTCTGGTAGATCTGAAATTTGGTTTGATGACCTCAATATGAGAAACTACAGACTGTTAGGTGGAACCAAAGAGCTCTGTTAAAGTAAAGGCAAATCTTCTGAAATTGGGATATAATTAATTATACTTCACATAATTATCGTGATAGAAGCCATTTGTTTGTTAAAACTTATTTTTTTCCATTTAATGGAAAAATTTACTTTTCCATTAAATGTGAGTATAAGTGAGTGACATATATTCACAAACAAACGAGGTAATTAGTCCAAGTTTGTCGTTTGTTGAACGTTCAGTGGCTGTGAAGCGCCACAGCAAAGGTAAGCAAAGGTAAAATAACCCGAACATGTGATCAACTCGAAACCCATCCCACCTTTTTACTCTCCTCTCTCTCTTTGTCGTTTTTGCACACCCGTTGCCGTGGCAACCGCCTGTGCCCCGCAAGACCAGATTACGTTAAAAACATAACATTCAGTCCGTTACGATATCACGTTTCCAGGCTTGATGTTTAGTTCTCGATTATTAATAAGCCTCTTATGAATGCAGCGGTGGTTGATTAGCTGATTTAAACTCCTGCTCTGCCAGTCAGTCGGTCTTTGAGTCGCCTTTTATTTTTTATTTTTTAATGGAACCGAAACGCACTGAAACAATAATTTCTAATTTGTTAATTTAAAAAAAAAATTATTATTCTATATTGCAGCTACAAACGTTTAGGATCTTAGTGAATATTTTGATAAGCCTGTTAGAAGAGAAAGTGCTGATCTCAGCATCCTGGCGGCGTTCAGTTTGTCACCTGCTGCCGAGATCGACTCGAAACCTTCCCGCGATCGACCAACATATTGAGCACATGTGTTCTAAATTCTAGAAGGAAGGCAGATTATGCAAGTTTTAAGAGCAGTTCATTGATTTTTGTCTTACCTGTCCATATCACTGTTATGTTAGGCAGTAGGTCCTCTCCAACTGTTTGCAGGTAGGGAGATTTTGACACACTTGGGGAGCACAGAGAACCGCAATACTCTAAGTATAAAAGACAGAGAAAATAATGTTTTGTTCAAGAAAACATAGAGTTTTATGCAGACTTCAGGTTTTACCTGTAGGGCAGAAAAGGAAGACAGGTGGCTCCCCCAAGAAGCGATAAATCTCATTCGTTACTGTGACCTGAGCGTGGGCAAATGAAGTGAAGGCCTCGCTGTCGGCCTGGCACATGGAGTGATCGATGTCGTCAAAGAGGATGGCAAACGCCTGGCACCCCAGGTCTGATACCTGGCAGAGAGAAACAAAGGAGGATCAGTAAGGGGGACGCAACACGCAGGTGTGTTTCTGACATATTTAAGAGAGCGTAACGTGCCTGTTTCAACTTCCGTTTGAGCAGCGCCAAGTCACAAGAAGAAGAGAAGACGATATCCTGACCAGGGGAGAGAGCGTAAACAAACCTCAGACCCCGGGATTGAGCTTCCACTATAAGAGTACGCAACTGAGCTGTGAAAAGAAGAAGAACAAGTTATAAGTATGATGGCCTCAATTTAGCAGGCTAAATTGGTAGAGAAGAAACTATGTGTGATTAGTCTTAAAAGTAATTAACTGTAAAGTAGTTATTATATGAGCACCATCATGGAAGGATAGTGAATGTACAAACCTTCCTCTTCGGGAGAATAGACTTCCCTCCACAGCAGTCTGTGCTTCAGATCGTCTTTGGGGCCGTACAGGTAGGTGTTCAACCCCCACAGCTGCATCCTGAGGGAGATGGAGAGAGGTGAAATATGTTTCTCAGTGATGCACAAAAGAAAGTCAAAAGAGAGGTCATTTAAATAATCTGAAGTGGTTGACAAACATCAGTCATTTACAAAGACGCACCGATGAGATTTTTATTTCTGGTTATTCCCTGAAAATGAACAACAGACTTGTCATAGAAATTAGTTTCCTTTTAAATAGCTGCTTACATCTCATGTGATTCTTCCGACTGCATTAAATAGATACTTAATCTTGTTCTGATCCATTTACTGGAAAAGAAAATGACTGATCATAAGGTAAATGACAGAAATTAACCCTATCTGCAAAAATAAAAATAAAAAAATTACACACATTAATCATTAATAAATTGGTTCTTTTTACACAGACCAGTCAGGGGAAAACTTTCTCCACTCTTCACTTTCAACTATGAAATGTTTGAGGGGTTTCCTGCATGTGAAGCCTGTTGGCTGTCTTAGACTCCATTTAAGCCCATTTGGAGACTCATAATTTACTTTTCATCTATATTATTTACTGTATTATTAACTTTGAAAAATGAATAGCCACATTTTCAGATGCATAAAAAAGAACTTTTACAGACGTCAAATGAACAAATGTTTCCCATGACTGTTTATACTGAAATCAAAAATAACATTAAGTCTTCTTCCCTCTTTAGCAGTACCCACATCAAAACATATTGTAGTCAAAATGACCTGGCAGCATTGATGTACTAATTGATAGTGGAAATTGTGTATATTGTTTTGCGATTTTGACCATCCTGTCAGAGCTGTAAAACTACAAATCATGTGTTTCCTATTTCAAGCGGATTTTGCTGCATCTTTGCTTTGACTTGCAGACCCAAAACCAATTTACTACAACATTTATCACTCTTGACAACCTTTATTTAGCCTTTTAAAACATGTTTTATGCATATCCATATTCTCCAAGCTTTACATCTTCTCTTCGTCAGATATAACTCAATGTTTGGAACCGAGAGGGAGGACAGTAGGAGCAGAAAAAGACAAAACTGCACAAATCGTAATAAAATCAGATTAACTGTCTCTATTGCGAGATCCTAAGGCTGCATCTTTTATGGGAGACAAGCTCCTAAATTATAGAGAATAATACTAGAAATAAAACTGAATCTGAATCAGTGCCCATTCATACACTTTGCCATGTTTGTGATCCTGCTCATTTATGGAAGGGAAGTGATCTCATCTTTCACTTCCTGGACAGATGGCACGTACAGTAAGTCGCCTCCACAAAGTGCCAACCTACATACCAACGTGCAATGGGACTAACACGCATATTGGGTATAAATCTGCAGCACCACTCTGCCAAAGCTATGAACTACAAAGCAACTGTTTCTGCACCCACATGAGAACCCCAAATAAAACATCTCTATTAATAAATTTGGAACCCACACACTCAGCTGTTGGTGTAGCATCTTCATAACAAAGTGACTGTTTAGCAGGGTTGTGCAAACTACAGACACATTTTAATTTTAAAATCTGTAAGGCAGAATTCTTAAGACTTAATCCTAGCTGCTTGCTCTGTGCTATAAGGACAAAACTGCAAACAGAATCAAACAATGGACTAATTATTTTTGCTTAGGGAAGCAGAGGTACACTCTCCAGGCTATTATTAGATACCGAGCTATAAAACGGTGTCCAAGCTTTCAGTAAGGATTTAAGATTTAATCTTAAAGGTAGGACCAGTGAGGCATGAAGAATTAATTGGTTCCCTTAAACTGCACAGAATACATGAGCGAGCATGAAAATCCCTCATCTTTAATTAGTGCATAAATTTACAGCATCTTTGAGGCACGTCTCTCCTCATTGTTTACTTATGTGGTTGTTTCTCCTTACATGAATAGATTGCCGATGCTTTTTTTCTAAATAACACTTTGCGTTTGTGTTGCGTAGGGAGCTGAGTCATTCACCGCTTCGTTCTCTTTGTGAGGAAACTGCTAATGAAAAAATGTTTTGCAACTCAATAGGGAGTGCAGTTACTTTCCTTGGCTGTGACTCAAATTAAATTGAAGGGCTAAACCTGTCTTGTTCCCCATTGTGTGTTGGACGAGGGATACAGCAAAAAATAGCAGCCATTTAGGGCCGGAGTTCGATCCCTGTGGTTTGGAGGAAAATGTATTATTAGCTTGGCCCAGTCAAAGTCCAGACTGAAATTCAAACATGAACACAGTACAAACAAATAGGTCATGATCCGGTTTAAATACATGCTGTCTCACAGACGATTGAAACGCAGCAGTTTGAAATGTCTTGAGACAATATTCAACAGGCCAAGTAAACTGAGGAATGTTCTTACCACTGGAAGAGAACTTTCCTCTGATCCATAGACCAGGGTCGACCGTAGAAACCTAAAGATAAACAAATATATAATGAGTACAGACACACAAAAATCGTTTCTGTGTTTACCTGCTCATTGGTAACATTAGAAATTACTTATGTTAGCCCATGTTTTGTATTGAAAACTAACTCATTTTGCTGAGTGAACCAACCATGTTGCATTAACTTAACCCCGGCCTGCATTGCTCCATATTTGACTAAGTACTGAGTGACCACAATAATTAAAATTGGCTCAGATCGGGTTGTTTTTAATTCACAACTTCTAAACTGTTTCATTTTCATATTTTACAATGTTGTTATCCACAATTAACTGATTCCACCATTGACATGAACTGAAGATCAGTCAGCAACGAGGACATTATCTTAATTATAAAAAGCCCAATTACAATTTGGATATGCACACAAGGACAAAAGTTTGAATTTTTGGAGCTCTAGTGACCAGAAAGTAAAACTAAAGTGTCTGTCCAAAATTAGGCAGAATCTTTCAACTCTATCAAAATATCAAAACTGTTGCTGCCATCATATACTTTAGGGACATTTTGAAACAAGATCTGCCGGTCTTAGGTATAAATGGATGTTCCAAATGGACGTTCACCTTAAGTATACAGCAAGTTGAATGTACAAATTCAACTTAAGAACAACAAGATTAATGTTCTTGAGTGACCATCACAAAGTCCTGATCTCAATATCAAGAAAAATATGTGGGTAGGGTTAAAAAGGTTTATGAAATCTAGGCGGCCTACAAATTTAACTGACAAGTTCTCTCAGAGGGATTTTACCAAAACTTGAAAAGGAAACCAAAGTCAATTCTCCTGGACATATTAAAGACATCTTATTGCATTTTTTTGTGTTGTTGTTTAAAATGTTACAAAGATTAAAGAGAAGTTCGTTTTCTGCTGAAAGAAAAACTATTACCACCAACACATCTGCAGCACATTCTTCCTTCATGACGGTGTTTGTGAATTAAAATAGAGGATTCATACAAATTACTTTCTATGTTGGAAAATCACTAGGATGAATGTTTGCATCTGAGTCCACAGTCCTAACTTTCCCAAATAAACAAAGAGCAGCTCAGTTTTTTAATACTTGTTACTGGCTGCTACAATGCAAAGCGTAAAGTAAGGCAAAATGATCTGAGGTCTTCCAGCGCCCGCTTGGCCGTGTCCCCACTGCATTTGGTTTAGGCCTAATTTATCTACATGCACACACTCCATCACATTTTCTATTAATAGAAATGGGAGCATCCCCAGTGTCCCTACCAGTCTCGTATGTTATTGAATAATTCTGCAGTGTGTGTATGAGTGCAAGTACAGTAAGTGGGTCAGAGTGACAAGTGAATAAAATGCAGTCCAGACCACTTCCTTCTGCAAGCCACTGGGGAATTTCTTCATTATTGCTTTGGATGCATTATTGCATGTGTGTGATGTTTGACATTTCTAGATGTAAGTGGAGTCTTCGTTTCAAAGCCAGACCAATAACAACCTCATGAGAAACCTTCTGAACGGTTTGTGGAAAATAAGGAGGTAAAGAATAAAGAATAAAGCTGCTGGACTGCTCTGGAATGAAGACGATTTAAGAAGACGTCTGTTGTGAATACTGAACTGGAATAGATTAAATGATACAGTATGTAGCTGGAATGATAGATACTTGAAACTAAAATAAAAACAGCTACATATGTATTATTTGACAAACAGAATGCCAAAAAGGGTAAGAGAGAGATTTAGTTATTTACTGTTGATTTTATTTGGTTTCCTGCATATCACATTAAAATTGAGATAATTTTTTTTTACTACTCATGCAGAACAATAACTGCAATTTAAATGAGCTGTTGTGCAAAGTTGGATTACTTTCTGTTTACCTTTCATGGTTTCTCTTGTTTAAAGTTTTGTGTTTTTGCTTGCAACATGCAACTTTCAAACACAATGTTTACTGTACCTGTGTGCCACTGGGACATTGTAGTTAAATATGGCAGAAATGTCGCAATAATTTTACTCAATCTCATGAGATACAGTGCAAACACTTTGTCTACGCTGATGAAGTCTCCCTCACCTTAACATACCAGATGCCTAAAACAACATTTTTGGTTCATCTTGCTACTCATTTTCTGACCAGCTACTCAGGCTATTGTGTCTTTATTTTAATCTAAAATTATCTCGTCTCATCTGACGTAGTTGAACGCTGTGAATTCCTGCCGTCTCTCAGTTTGCTTATATCTAACATAACTGGATTATTCAAATATTTTTGGTTCAGCACATCAAATAAGTCAAAAGGGGACAAAGCTTTCTATTTGTGTCTAAAAATGGAGGAAATTTGCAACATCATAATTAACCAGGATTTATTTTTAAATTACCCTACATGCTGCTGTTTTGCGATAATTGCAATCTGTGGCACAACAAACAAGAATAATTGTAATTCTGCATTACTTTTTTCAAAATTATTATCACAATTCTCCTCTTCATCAAAACTATACTCAACAGATTTTGGAGATCTGTTGAGTCGTGTGTCCTCTTCACCTTCTTTGTTGTCATCATCATCATCATCGTGATAATTAACTGCCCACCATAACAGCCTTCCTCCTCCTATCCCCCCACACCATCTCTGTCATCATCTGTTATTGTCATTCAAACTTCATTTCATTCTCTTATCACCAGTCTCTTCATTTCCAGCTTCATCACATCATTGGCATTCCTCCCATCATTTCTGTTTCATTTATCATCCGTCTTTATTTCCAGCACAGTTCAAACAGGTCTGATGCTTTCCGCTGCCTGCCTTTTTGATCTCCACTTCACTTGGCTGATGGCACCATCATTTGCCACAGACCTTTTCATCCAAGCTTCTTCTTCCTTCATAAATATATTTATCAACATTCCCTCGCCCATTTTACAGTAGCTGCAAACGATCGTTCTTTTACTGTAGTCCAGGTCACACTATTCTCTACTCAGAATCAATACGCTCAGCGTAGGAATAACATAAAAATCACATTATTTATAGGAGGTCATTGATGAAGCCGGCCGCTCTCACCTTCCACCACCCCACAAAGGAACTGCTTCTCCTCCTCCATCCTGTCCGCGCCGTTGTCTCCCTCCGCTTCCTGTCTGCCTCTTTACGAGCGACGGAAGATGTTTTCCCCGTCGATCAGCTCAGAGTCCGGGAATATTCTTCATGCTTACCATCGATATGCTTCCTCTTCTTCCTGTCGCTCTCCTTCCTCTCCTCCCTCCTCCTCCTCCTACACAGCCGGATGCTCCCGCGCTGCGTTCAGGTGCTCACGGGAAGCGGCAGCTTTAACCCTCTGACGCGTAAGTGGGTTCCTTTTTGATCCGGTGAGGTCATCTGTTTGCAATATCTTTGTCATGAAATGTTTTCGTCACTTCGTATTCCAGGTATTCCTCAAAAAAAAAAAAAAAAAAATGTTACTTATATTATGCAATTCAAAAATTTGAATTGACCTTTTATACATTTAAAGAAATAGCATCAGAGGGTAAGAGGTCGACCTTTTCCACTGCGCTTCTGGTCGATTCATCAGTAAAAACAACTCATATAATCATTCAGTTTAATCGGCAGTTGTTGTTTTTTAAAAAAAAAAAAAAGATTGTAAAAATTGTAAAATGAATAAATAAACCAGGTCTTCTTATGCTGTTTTGTGTTATTTTAGAATCTGTTGGTCTTTCTGGATAAATCTCCTTCTAATGTAAAATATGACACATTACTGGATTAAGCAAATTTCCAAAATACTACATGCTATCACACATACAATTTTTGAGAATTTGGAAACAGTTGCTCCTTATTTCACAAAATTATGGGGGGAGGAGAGGAGAGAATGGATATTTCAGCTGCCTGAAATAATCTGTTCCCCCTCCATAAAATGGGAACAAATTCATTTACCCGAAGGTCTAAAATAAGACTTGCATTAAATTACAACTGAGTTTATTCCTTTCATCATCAACAATAAACTATGAAAGCTTGAAAACATTTTCTCTTTATTTGACAAAGTTATAAAGGGGGAACCATAAATTGAAATAATCTGTTCCCTATCTATAACGTGGGAACAAATTAACTTACCTGCAACTCTTTAACTGTGTTTTTTTTTCCTCTCTTCATCAACAACAAATCCTGTGATTTTGGTGACATTTGCTCATTATTTGCAAGAGTTATGAGGGGGGAACTACATATTTTAGCTGCCTGAAATAATTTTACAACATAGACAAGCTACAAGGTACATATATGTAAAGTACTGAGATGCTCTCAGTACTCAGTACTAGGTGTGGCATTCATGGAAGACTTACTTTTTACCAGCTGCCAGGTGTATTGTTAGCACACCTGACAGTACAAGAATGAGGATGAGCATAATTTTAAAACAAAAGGTGTCACGTAATAAAACAGAGAAGTTATGATGTAGAGGTGCTTAACACTGCTAGAGTTCATAGAAGTTCACTTTGCATTATTAGGGCTGTTTTTATCAAAATTCTGTTGTCAACATTGTAGTTTGTGAGACTGATAGCCCTGCTAAAGACTCGCAAAATTCAGAGTACCGAGTTTACGCCCTCTGGTGGCTAAAAGTGATAGCTACAAGTACGATAAAGATGGAAAAATGTAGGAACACGGTTCCTGTGATGTCTTTCACAATTAAAAACCGGGAAATACAGGGTTTTTTTCTTGGAGCAGCTTAACTACGAAGCATGGAGGAAAAACAACATCTTCAGTCTGACTAATGCAAAAAAATAAAATAAATTGCTGCCTTAATTAGAAGCTTAAAAAAAGCTCAGATCAACTGAACAGGATTTTTCTTTTTTCACTAAGCACATTTTTTTCTGTCTAAAACCCAGAGAACTCACATCATCATACAAAATAAATGTGTGATTTAAAAAAAAATTGCTCTCACAATTCTAAATGGAATAGTTTGTTGTAGTGTTCAAACTAATTTAATTTGAGCACAATTAAATTACAAATACAGTAAAAATAACAAAACAAAACAAAAACAAAAAATAAACGGCCATTAAATGTCTTGTACTGCTTCAGAGATTTTCCAAAAGAATGAGTTATGTTTACCACAGTGGCACTGACATAATTTAGCTTCACCTTAGCAAGGAGCTAATCTGCTCATTTAATCCCATTAAAGTTTTGTGACTTAATGGGAAAAAAACAAATCCACTACAATTCTGTCCACATTAATGTATGTTTTCAATTCCCATATCACCCTTTAGTTTATTTAGCGTTATATTGCAACTTTGATTTTGATTTATGTTGTGATCCTTTCTTTTTGTTCTTTGTGTTTGCCTTTTTGGTTTATTATTTATTGTGCCTTTAGACTTATGCTCCTTTGATGTTTCTATTTCTGCTCGTGTTAGTTTTAAGATTCCTCATTGTTTGATTACATTTTCATCTTATGTTCCTCCTCACCTCAGGTGTTTTCCATTTACCCATCTGTCCTCTGCTTGCGGTTTCCCTCCAGCTGTTCCTCATTCCTTTGATTACACCTACTGCAGATTAGTCTTTTTGTCAGATTCCCATTCATGTTACCAATGTGTTCTTTGTCATCTGTTAATTTCCCTTAAGGAGTTTTGGCTGTGTTTGGTTAAACTCTAAAAAATTGGTTATCATGAGACTTCCACTTTCTTCTTTGCATTTTGGTCCGATCCCTGCACCACACGACACACTGGGCTCTGGCTTTTAGTTTTTATCGGAGAGGAGTTGTGGTCCAACATGTGGACACTGCCTAATAAGAAAACCAATTCAGAAATTCACAAAAAAAAAACCAAGAACAAACCAACCAAGTAGCCTTCAGTAAAGGTTTATTAAGAATCGGTAAGTGAGATTATATATTTTATTTTATAGGTTTGAGCTGGAGTGTCAGGAGACCTTCCTACTATTTATGAAAATATTATAAATGCTTACTTAAAAAAATGAATATATAGACATAAGTCTACCTTGTAAATGTGCCAGATTTATCCTTTAACCTGGTATAGTGATGGTGTGAAAAAGCATTTCAAAAACTGCAGTCATAACTAATAAAATCATTTTCAAATGAAGATGATTTCTGAGCATTTTTTAAGATATTGATCCACTGATTTTCAAATTCATTATTGCTTTTCTTAGCATATTAACAAGAAGCTTTACAGCTTGGGGTACAGTCAACTTTATTTGTAAATATCATTTGTGTAAATGACAGTACATTGTCCTTTAAGTGACAACAAGGATAACAATTTACATTTTCACAAAAGCTGAGTTTAAACACATCCTCATTCCTGCCTATGACTGCAGAACGAGGAACAATCTTTACAAAACATTCCAAGGATCTATGAAACTAATCAGACGTGTTTCTTTGTCACTAGGCTCTCTGTAGCAGTTGTAAAGACGCTGACAAACTGACGTTTGTGTTCATGAGTATCTTTGGTTCATTGCAGCACACATCTCATTGTTTTGGTGTGTAGCATTTTCTGGCGGGACATTTTTAGCAACAAAAAGGTGAATACTTTTTAAAATGAACAAGATTCATTTCAAAATCTTAATGTTGAGTATCTAGATTTTTTTAATTATTTTTTTTTGTATTGCTGTCTTGACTGAGATGTGAAATGACTTCATAAGGTAAATTCAGTGGTTGACCATTATAAAAGCTCAACTTGGTTATTGGTCTTTTTAAACGTTTGACCCATGGATTTGAGCTTGATCTACCTGGGACTCACAGGTTTGTACCTTTTTGTTTTCATTTTCTGCTTTATGCTGTATTTTGTCATTTGAAGTCATCGGAATTCCTACAAATAGGGAGATTGTACAAATAGATGTAAAATAAATAAAACCAAAAGTTTCTCTTCTAAATACTTTCTGTGAGAAATTCGAAATAAAGGATTGTTCATAGAAAAGTAAAAGAAAAAACTTTTTATGTTTTAAATACATATTTTTAGTAACTGAAGTGGGACAGAATACTCTGAGTTGATGATATTCTCAAAGCTAATATTTAGGTTTTTGTTACGTTTCACTCATTTGTGAAACCCCAACTAATGACAAGAATTGAATTGTACATTGAAAAGTAAAGTATAATAGAGAAAATAAGTGCAGCAAGTCATCACAGGATGTAAAACTAAATCCCCTCTTCTATCGGTGGTTTCAGTGATCTGAAAAAAACAAACAACTTTGTGATAAATATTGTAACTCTTCAGTGTACCAAAGTTTAGAGCAGATATTTTTCTAAGAAGGGACACAATCATACTAATCCATGCAGTTCTCAATCTTTCAGCTAAGATGTCCCTGTATGTCAGTAGCTTTTCTTTACCACCACTTGGTGTCTAAATGCATTGCTGCCACATGATTGGCTGAATCACTGTTTGCGTTAACAAGTGCATTGAATAAAATGGCCAGCGAGTGCATTCATACATCAGCTATGCATTACTCAATATGTTTTATTTTAGGTGCACTCCTCAGCGTTGCCTTTGCCCAAACTCGCCAGTACTACTTTGTAGGCTCTGCACAAACCTGGACAAACGCCCAGAGTGTCTGCAGACGGGACTACACCGATCTGGCCACCATTGAAAACTTGGCCGACGTTGATGCTGTTCTCAGGACAAATCCTAGCTATTCAGGTAGATTCTTAACACTCACTTCATGCTTAAACATTTCAGACACAGAGCTTATATTCTGGATATATATATATATATATATATATATCCATGTAAAATATATAACTATATTTTACAAAAAAAATGTTTGGAGAAATTCAGAAAGATAAAATTCTCCTTTAGATGAATCTTCACAGCTGTTCAATGACAACTTGAAACTTTGTTCTTCAACAGGCAATGCTTGGATAGGTCTCTATGATGAGTTGTACAACAGCTGGAAATGGTCCCTGAATGACAGCAACTTCTATGGAGCTGGAGAGTATACATTTAGGAACTGGATATCTGGCTCACCCAATGACTTCGGGGGACAGCAGCACTGTGTTCGGTTTTTAAGTGACAGCGTGTATTTGGGTGGATGGGATGACCGTCAGTGCTCGGACCTAAGACGTTTTTTGTGTTACACGGGTAAGATTTTCTTTCACGTTACACTATATTTTATTATATAAAATCTCCTGAACACTGAAATGTTGGTCATGGGGAAAAGGTGGAAATATTGTTTCTTTCTTTGCTCATGTAATTCTGGTTAAAGCCACTTGATGGCATCAGTTTCTCTTTATTCCCTTATTAATAACATGACTGGTAAACTTCAAGCATTCCTAATCATCAGTCTGTTTTGTTTGCAGGTATAGTCGGTGGCTCGCCGTCTTATTTTGTCAGTACCCAGTCACTGAATTGGACCGAAGCTCAGCGATTCTGCAGAGAGAATTATATTGACCTAGCCAGGTAATAAAAGCACAATATTAAAACAAATTGAAATGATATGTAAGGTACTACTTAGCACCATGAGTTTTCTTTTCCCACTTTTCTTATCTATTTCCTGTTTTTTTTCTGCAATTTTTTTATTTCACAGTATACGAAATCAAGCAGAAAATAATAACATCAGAACTCTACTAGGTGGCATCGAAGTGTGGATTGGGCTTTATCGGGAAAAACTGTGGTCAGATGGCAGCCCCTCCCTGTTTCGACACTGGGCGACCGGTCAGCCAGACAATGATTACAGTCAGTGTGTTGCTGCTTCATTCAGCAACACGGGAAATGGTTGGATGAAGACTGCACCCAGAGTTTTCCATTCATCTGTTACAAACCAAGTAACTCTTACTATATATTTGTCTTTAACATAAGAAGCAAATATGTTAATAACTGCTCACATACTAAAACTGTAAACTTTACGTTCTCTTTGAAACTTTTGGAATTTTTATTTATTTTTTTTTTTCTTTATTTGACCTCAGCACAGGTTGTCTCATTGAGATGCAAGATTGCATTTACAAAACACAAACAAAAACACTAAATCAGACATTGAAATACATGTAAATTTTAAAAACAGCGGAGACAAATATTTCTTATTTTATAAGAAAAAATTCAACAAAAAAAATCAGACATTCAGACAAAATATTAAAAGAGCTTTAGACAAAGGTGATTAAAATTTTAAATAAAAAACACCATGTTTTTAGAGTTTCATAATGATCTTCATATATGAAGGGAAAAATCAAGATCTTTAGTACAGTTGCAGTTTTCATCCTGCAGAAAAACCCAAATCTAAGGCATAAAATATATCAATGAAGTTTGACTATTCCATTTTTTTGTTTCACGGAGTCCCTTTTTAAGTGAACTTTCCCTCTCAGTCCCAGCCAATGCAGAAGACTTCAGAGCAACAGAACAAAATGAGAGCAGCATCACTCTACAGTGGAATAAAATCAACAACAACACCAGCTTTGTTCTCCAGTTTAACGGCACAGAGACAAACATCAGTGCACCAGATGGAGATGGACCAGTGAACCATACAGTATCATCTCTCACTGCTGGAACCAGATACTCATTCACTCTCTTCTCTGTGTTTGATAATGTCAGAAATAGTGGGGTCAGCATTGCTGCAGTTACCAGTAAGAGAAAAAAGTGTAATTATTTTTCAAAAGCTGCAACTATTCTGAGACCTTTATGTTTTACAGTGAAAATAACATGTTTTCAGTATACTTTTATTTTCTTTTCTTTTTTATATCTTATGTTCCTTGTCAGATGTACTGTAGTGACATGATTGAGTCACTTGTGATCTTTTTTTTTTTTTTCAAAGAGCCACAAAATGCAGAAGGTTTCAGGTCACCCATTCAAAATGAGAGCAGCATCACTCTGCAGTGGAATAAAATCAACAACAACACCAGCTTTGTTCTCCAGTTTAATGGATCAGAGACAATCATCAGTGCACCAGCTGGAGATGGACCAGTAAACTACATAGTTTCATCTCTCACTGCTGGAACCAGATACTCATTCACTCTCTTCTCTGTGTTTGAGAACGTCAGAAGCAGTGGAGTACAATATGAAGCTGTTACTGGTAAGAATTTTAACATGATTCTGATTTGATTTTAATGAAATATTTCTGTAAATATCTGCAAATGATGTTGTACATGTGTAAAATTGATTGAGGACTATGAAGAGGATGCAGAATGACTAAAATAAATGAAGGATTGAGATCTTCTCAGTTCAACAAGTACTAATACAACAAACATGAAATTGATTAATTTTACAGAAACAAAATAGATGTAACAACAATCGAGTAGACCAAGAGGAAATGACCTATTACCAAAGCTGCTCAATGGCTGTTAGATTGAAGACTATACATCTTTACGTCAGCAATAAAATCATCAGATATCCCAAAGTTTTCAGCTTGCTGATGAATTTTCTCCTATTTTAGCTCCTAGAAACACAGAAGCTGTGAGAGCATCAGGTCAAGATGAGAGCAGCATCACTCTGCAGTGGAATAAAATCAACAACAGCACCAGCTTTGTTCTCCAGTTTAATGGATCAGAGACAAACATCAGTGCACCAGCTGGAGATGGACCAGTGAACTACACAGTGTCATCTCTCACTGCTGGAACCAGATATACATTCACTCTCTTCTCTGTGTTTGAGAACGTCAGAAGCAGTGGAGTACAACTTACTGCTATCACTGGTATGATTTAAATACATTAATTTATTCATAACCAAGATCAACAATTGTTTCATTCATTTGACATTTTTCATGATCTTAATTACTGATGACTTTTAGAAAGTCACTTCACCACCAACATCCAATGAACTGAAGACGTAATTTAGCTCATCTTCATTTCTTTCAGCCCCCCAAAACGCAGAAGGCCTCAGATCACTGAGACAGGATGAGACCAGTATCACTCTGCAGTGGGAAATTGTCAATAACGATGTCAGCTTCATCCTCCAATATAATGAAACACAGTTGACAATAGCAGCACCTGCTGGACAACAACCATTACTTCTGACAGTTTCATCTCTCACTGCTGGAACCAGATATACATTCACTCTCTTCTCTGTGTTTGAGAACATCAGAAGCAGTGGAGTCAGCATTGCTGCAGTAACTGGTGAGATATTTATATTAATCAGAGTTCCAAAGAAAACTTTGTTTAATAATTGCTGTTGGACAAATGTTACTTAAACCTCGGAGAGACAGTTAAATGGAATAACTTCAGCTGTAAAAACAGCAAGATTATTTCTGTTAACACAATCAGTGACTGTATGATGAGTCATTTCTAAATCTCATTGTTGTTCTCAGCTCCTGAAAATGCAGAAGGCTTCAGGTCATCAGATCAAATGAGAGCAGCATCACTCTGCAGTGGAATAAAATCAACAACAACACCAGCTTTGTTCTCCAGTTTAACAGCACAGAGACAAACATCAGTGCACCAGATGGAGATGGACCAGTGAACCATACAGTCACATCTCTCACTGCTGGAACCAGATATACATTCATACTTTACCATGTGTTTATGAATGTTAGGAGCAGTGCTGTAAACATCACCGTTGCTACTGGTAAGGTAACTGTTAGCTTAACATTGAACAAATGTTTGTGCCACATCTCCTTTCTTATAATTCAAACATTACATGTAAAAATAACCCTGGGGCTCATCAATGATTTTATAGAATATACTTTTATTGTTTTTGTCTCAGCTCCTACAAATGTTGAAGGCTTGAGAGCATCAGATCAAGATGAGAGCAGCATCACTCTGCAGTGGAATAAAATCAACAACAGCACCAGCTTTGTTCTCCAGTTTAATGGATCAGATACAAACATCAGTGCACCAGCTGGAGATGGACCAGTAAACTACATGGTATCATCTCTCACTGCTGGAACCAGATATACATTCACTCTCTTCTCTGTGTTTGAGAACGTCAGAAGCAGTGGAGTACAATATGAAGCTGTAACTGGTAAGAAGGTTAAAATTATCTGTGCATGATTTTAATTAAACATATCTGTACAGTTATGCAAATGCCAGGCGTTGCACAAGTCATTAATGCCATTTTAACTTGAACAAGTGATAATTAGCTAAAATATTTGGTATGATATTTATTTGATCTAATCTCCGCATAACTATTTGTAGCCAGTCAGGGTTAAGTTCAGTTCTCCAAAACATTGCTGGATTGTTTAGGAAGAATTGTATTTATTTTTTAAATTAAAGCCAAGAATTGTGAGCTGTTAATCTGTTTAAAATTGATTGAGGTCTATGAAGAGGCTGTAGCATGACAAAAATGAGTGGATGATTGAGATCTCAGTTCAACAAGTACAAAAACAACATTCATGAAATTGGTTAATTTTACAGAAATAAAAGATATTTAACAACAATCGAGATGACCAAGATTAATGACCCATTACCAAAGCTGTTCAGCAGATGTTAGATTGAAGACTATGCATCTTTTAATAAGCAATAAAACCATCAGTTTGACCAAAGTTTTCAGCTTGCTAATGAATTGTTCTCCTATTTTAGCTCCTAGAAACACAGAAGCTGTGAGAGCATCACATCAAGATGAGAGCAGCATCACTCTGCAGTGGAATAAAATCAACAACAGCACCAACTTTGTTCTCCAGTTTAATGGATCAAATACGAACATTAGTGCACCAGCTGGAGATGGACCAGTAAACTACATAGTTTCATCTCTCACTGCTGGAACCAGATATACATTCATACTTTACCATGTGTTTATGAATGTTAGGAGCAGTGCTGTAAACATCACCGTTGCTACTGGTAAGATAACTGTTAGCTTAACATTGAACAAATGTTTGTGCCACATCTCCTTTCTTATAATTCAAACATTACATGTAAAAATAACCCTGGGGCTCATCAAGGATTTTATAGAATATACTTTTATTGTTTTTGTCTCAGCTCCTACAAATGTTGAAGGCTTGAGAGCATCAGATCAAGATGAGAGCAGCATCACTCTGCAGTGGAATAAAATCAACAACAGCACCAGCTTTGTTCTCCAGTTTAATGGATCAGATACAAACATCAGTGCACCAGCTGGAGATGGACCAGTAAACTACATAGTTTCATCTCTCACTGCTGGAACCAGATACACATTCACTCTCTTCTCTGTGTTTGAGAACGTCAGAAGCAGTGGAGTACAATATGAAGCTGTTACTGGTAAGAATTTTAACATGATTCTGATTTGATTTTAATGAAATATTTCTGTAAATATCTGCAAATGATGTTGTACATGTGTAAAATTGATTGAGGACTATGAAGAGGATGCAGAATGACTAAAATGGATGAAGGATTGAGATCTTCTCAGTTCAACAAGTACTAATACAACAAACATGAAATTGATTAATTTTACAGAAACAAAATAGATGTAACAACAATCGAGAAGACCAAGATGAAATGACCTATTACCAAAGCTGCTCAATGGCTGTTAGATTGAAGACTATACATCTTTACGTCAGCAATAAAATCATCAGATATCCCAAAGTTTTCAGCTTGCTGATGAATTTTCTCCTATTTTAGCTCCTAGAAACACAGAAGCTGTGAGAGCATCAGGTCAAGATGAGAGCAGCATCACTCTGCAGTGGAATAAAATCAACAACAGCACCAGCTTTGTTCTCCAGTTTAATGGATCAGAGACAAACATCAGTGCACCAGCTGGAGATGGACCAGTGAACTACACAGTGTCATCTCTCACTGCTGGAACCAGATATACATTCACTCTCTTCTCTGTGTTTGAGAACGTCAGAAGCAGTGGAGTACAACTTACTGCTATCACTGGTATGATTTAAATACATTAATTTATTCATAACCAAGATCAACAATTTTTTCATTCATTTGACATTTTTCATGATCTTAATTACTGATGACTTTTAGAAAGTCACTTCACCACCAACATCCAATGAACTGAAGACGTAATTTAGCTCATCTTCATTTCTTTCAGCCCCCCAAAACGCAGAAGGCCTCAGATCACTGAGACAGGATGAGACCAGTATCACTCTGCAGTGGGAAATTGTCAATAACGATGTCAGCTTCATCCTCCAATATAATGAAACACAGTTGACAATAGCAGCACCTGCTGGACAACAACCATTACTTCTGACAGTTTCATCTCTCACTGCTGGAACCAGATATACATTCACTCTCTTCTCTGTGTTTGAGAACATCAGAAGCAGTGGAGTCAGCATTGCTGCAGTAACTGGTGAGATATTTATATTCATCAGAGTTCCAAAGAAAACTTTGTTTAATAATTGCTGTTGGACAAATGTTACTTAAACCTCGGAGAGACAGTTAAATGGAATAACTTCAGCTGTAAAAACAGCAAGATTATTTCTGTTAACACAATCAGTGACTGTATGATGAGTCATTTCTAAATCTCATTGTTGTTCTCAGCTCCTGAAAATGCAGAAGGCTTCAGAGCAACAGAACAAAATGAGAGCAGCATCACTCTGCAGTGGAATAAAATCAACAACAACACCAGCTTTGTTCTCCAGTTTAACAGCACAGAGACAAACATCAGTGCACCAGATGGAGATGGACCAGTGAACCATACAGTCACATCTCTCACTGCTGGAACCAGATATACATTCATACTTTACCATGTGTTTATGAATGTTAGGAGCAGTGCTGTAAACATCACCGTTGCTACTGGTAAGGTAACTGTTAGCTTAACATTGAACAAATGTTTGTGCCACATCTCCTTTCTTATAATTCAAACATTACATGTAAAAATAACCCTGGGGCTCATCAAGGATTTTATAGAATATACTTTTATTGTGTTTGTCTCAGCTCCTACAAATGTTGAAGGCTTGAGAGCATCAGATCAAGATGAGAGCAGCATCACTCTGCAGTGGAATAAAATCAACAACACCAGCTTTGTTCTCCAGTTTAACGGCACAGAGACAAACATCAGTGCACCAGATGGAGATGGACCAGTAAACTACATAGTTCCATCTCTCACTGCTGGAACCAGATATACATTCACTCTCTTCTCTGTGTTTGAGAATATCAGAAGCAGTGGAGTACAATATGAAGCTGCAACTGGTAAGAAAATGACCATAATTACTCTTTCAACAACAAAGTAATTTAGTAATTTTTTCATATGTTGAACAAGCATAGATTTAAACTTGTCTAATATGATAATAGTTGATTATTTCTTACATTTATTTCGATACTGCAACATTCAGACAACCATGGCTAAAGTACGAAAATACTACAAATAGGACTTGCATGCAAACTTGTTATTTTACCATTTTAGCAAAATCATTTAGTTTGGTTATGGAAGAGTCTTCATTAGATATGTATACAGATCATGATGGAAGCAGCACTGGTGTTGGAAAATCAAACTTTTTAATCAAATAGCAAAACTCAAAGTGAACTGATTTATGACCTTAATTTTATGCATTAGCGTTTGAACATAGCAGTACGTTTTACTTCACCAGATTTGATTTCTTGTTTCATTAGAATTTTATAAAATATTATTTGATTTTGAATTGTTTCTAACTAAATTATTTCCTGGCTTCAGATTTTAGGACATGCTATTTCATCATCATTTCAAAATGCTATCTTTTTCAGGACAAAAAATGTGTAAAAAAATTAATTGACCTATTTTTCCCTCTTTTCTCTCAGCACCTAAAAATGCAGAAGGCTTCAGGTCATCAGATCAAGATGAGAGCAGCATCACTCTGCAGTGGAATAAAATCAACAGCAACACCAGCTTTGTTCTCCAGTTTAACGGCAGACAGACATTCATCAGAGCACCAGATGGAGATGGACCAGTGAACTACACAGTTTCACCTCTGACCACTAGAACCAGATATACATTCACTCTCTTCTCAGTGTTTGAGAACGTAGGAAGCAGTGGAATGCAACTTACTGCTGTCACTGGTATGAATACAAAGTACATTAATTTATTAACAACCAAGGCAAACAATTTTTCCTACAAAATTTTCAAAATCGTGTTGGACCATCACATTTTCAAACTTGCAAAAGGCACACTTAAAAATAAATCCAAATTGCAAATTAATGGGAAAATATACTTTACCCTGAGATAATTATCATCTTTGGACTTTTCTGTATTTACAGGATGTGTCCAAAGTTAATTGAAAGCATTAATGGTGTAAGTTTGACAACTTTGCTGAAACAAAACCTCAAACAGTTTTTATTGTCTTCTATCAGTAATGAATAATGATTGTTGAAATTAGTTTTTATAACAATAGGAAAATTTTAAAGATTCAGTAGGACATTTGTAAATGCATATAATGCCATTTTGCCTCCAAATTCCAAGAGTTGTGCTTTAAAATACATACTTCTAAGTTAAAACATAGAACCAAGCTCTTGTGAATAAATGCCTTATTTTTTATGGGCACTAGGTCTAAAGTATGAAAACATTAGTGGGGGCTCTACTTTTAGATGGGAATGAGGAAGTAACGCTATGAGCCAGAACATCAACTTTTATAAGGGTAGAAAATAAATTAATAGGATTGGAATTTTTATAATTTGAAATATGCGCCGATAGCAAAAAGCCATCAAGCAGAAAGTTGAATAACAAGGGTTTTAATTCATTTAGTGTAAAGGAATTCAATGTTCAATATAAATATAAAAGTAGCAACAAATCATTGAGATAGTCATCGCTGAATTATGAAGAGACTAACAAGTCTCGTATGCAAACATAATTTGTCAAGTTGAGCCAGTCTTTATTACATTGAGCATGTATATACATACATATATTGCATAAAGGAAGATGTACTTAAATCTGTTGCACATTTAATCGTCCAATCAAACTTTCTTCATTCAAACAGCAAACCTCAAAATCAACTGATTCCTGAACTTTATTTAATGCCTTTGCATTTGAACATAAATGTTTTACTTTACCAGATTAGATTCTTAGATTCTGATCAAATATTATTACTTGACTTGAGAATCTTCCTAATAGAATTAATATTGTCTTAAGATTTTGGGACTTTTATCATCAAAATGGCAATGTTGTTTATAAATGTTAACTTTTGGAGGTTTTGAAGAAATTGTTTGACTTTTTTGTTTTAGCACCTAAAAATGCAGGAGGCTTCAGAGCATCACAACAAGATGAGACCAGCATCACCTTACGATGGAATAAAGTCGGCAACAACATCAGCTTTGTTCTGCAGTTTAACGGCACAGAGACAAACATCAGAGCACCAGATGGAGATGGACCAGTGAACCATACAGTCACATCTCTGACCGCTCGTACAAACTACACATTCACTCTTTTCTCTGTGTTTGAAAACACCAGAAGCAGTGGAGTCAGCATTCTTGCATCTACTGGTAAGATACTCTTATCTACTGGACACTTAATCCAATAGCTAGCATCAAATAAGTTAAAGCCAAAAGATTTACCTTATTTTTCACATAAATTCAAATTTGCAGTGGTTTTAATTACTTTCATTTCACTGGAGAACTTAAAAAATATTGTCCAAACATCTGCAATTATTATGTCTTTCTGTTGTTCTTTTCTGATCAATATTAGGTTTGTTGTGGACAAGTTACTTTTGAAATTACATAAAAGTAAAAGAATATGAAATCACACCGATATATCTTTCTTTTCTCTTTTCATGTCCGCAAAACCGACTTTCTTAAATCTCGAAACTTCATCGACCAACAAACAGGTCCAAGTGAGTAAATAAAAATCATTTTTTTGTTTTTCTTTAGTTTTTCCTGTTTGGAAACATTTTGTCATAAAAAAATATTGAAGTTAGAATTTTATTCAAAAACAGGTATCGCATTGCTTTTATTAATCTGCAATTTAATAGATTTCTATTATGTAAGCAAATTATTAATGTCTAATTTTTGTTATCGACAGGCTATGTTTTGGGATTGAATCTGAGATTGAAGCTTCTTGGCACAATGACACATTCAGAGCTGGAAGATACTTTGATACAGGTAAGCTAATATCTTTTAAAATGCTTTTTTTTATGTCTGTTTGTATCTTTATTAACCTTTGACTCATTTGTGTGTTTTTCAATCCAGTTCTTAGAAAATATAATCTTCCGTCACAGTTTACTCTGAAAATCGTTTCCTCCAAACCATGAAATCACCGGGACATCAAATTCTGGATAATTAATCTGTAACGTTGTTTCCTTTCCCTGAAATAACATGAGGTTTAATTTTTGTACCAATTTAAAAATTCTGGAATGTTGTTGTTTTACAGATTTGATTTTCTTTTGTGAGATATTTTAATCTATTTTTGCTTATCTAGAACTCAATTAAGAATTTATTTTATTTTAATTAATGATTAGTGTACTGTTCTTCTATGATTGTGTTGCCTCTAAATACAGCTTTAGAGATCAACGAATTGGTTACTTTTTATTGAAAAAATTATGTTAGTCGCAATACTGAAAGCTAAATGCAGGAGCTTGAAAAAACATGAAAAAACCCCCCAAAAACTAAGGTATATGATGCAAAACTTAAGTCAGTGCGACTCCATTTTGCTCCTCTGGCCATTGCGTGAATGTGTTACTCTGATCTCCCACCACCAGGTGGCGGTGTACTAACCCTGACAGTGACAACTAAAAATTTGATCTCAATATATGTGACAGCCAGGTTGTATGACTTAATGGGAGTTCTTTAAAACAATTTGACACGCATGCTGAAGCTATACTCAGAAACTGTTTTTAATACAGATATTTCCTGTAACTCCCCCCTTTCAGTGTATTATTGTCACCTCTGGATCTTAGACGTAATGCGTCACAAACAGTTTATTAGAAACCTTAACTGAACTCATGACAGGTTTAGGAGACAGCATAACCAAATGTGCAAAATGTGTTTATCTTTGTGTTTCTGTCCCTTATTAGATTCAGATCTTGTCGTGAAGATCTGCTTCATTCCATGTCTGTCTTTGCCAGAGATTTTTGTTAAAGCGACAGACACAGAAATATGAATAAGTATGGATTAATTTTCTGCCTTTTAGATTATGTTTGTGCCTCTATGGAAATTTTTTTCACATGATTTTTTTAGTCTCACAAATTATAATATTGGCAATAAACTTTGATTTAAAAAAAAAAAAAACCTTAATGTAAAATGAATTTCTATGAACTCTGGTGTTGTTAAATACTGATGCATCAAATGTGATAAGACAATATGTTTGTAAGTAGATTATGGAATATGTTTATTATGGAATAAACTGAAGATGTGATTCAGGCATCTGGAAATTTTACCAGATGAACCAAATTTGTTTATTCTCTGATTTTGATTCCATTTCTCCAGGATGTCATTTAAGTAAGTAGTGTGTTTAAAATACATTCTCAGGTTTACTTCCTTATAACAATGAGTTATAAAGTAACTCTAAAGTTACTTTATAACTTTAGAGTTGTAAAGTAACTTCGGCTGGGGTTTCTCTAATAGTTTAACATTATAGTAATCTTAGTTAACTTGAAGACAACTACAAAAATCTATTTCTCTTTCACTAGAAAGAGAAAAGAATTTGAATACATTGTATTTAAGTGTCTAGTTCAAATTGTATACCTTTTTAATTTTGTTTTAAATAAAAATATAAAAACATATATATGTTTAAATGATTTTTGCACATTTTGACTTTTAGTAGTTTTGCTCCAAAACAATTTTATTGGTGAAATCATATAGGAACTATGGCGTATGACCTCCAGGGAGGCTGATCCGCAAAAATATTAACAATTGATTTCCAGTGGTACTTGGTGATGAGCTCATTAAGTATTTCACTCAGGTGTATTAGTGCCACAACGCTGGCCTGTGGGTCTGGAGATGAACAAACTAATAGTGTTGTAGTACTAGAGACCACTTTTTAATGGCCTCTTATGCCTGTGCCTCTGTGGAATTTTTTTTACAGGTCAAATTTTTTTTGTGTGTTTATATGAAGAATGTAGTTTGTCAGAAAGTTCAATGTGAAAAACGAGGAAATGCTGACTAAACTCAGGTCTATACTGAGATAATCTGCACAGATTTTACTCTGACTAATCCAGCCTGCTTGTTCACTCAACCAATGATGATTTAAAGCTTAAAAAGTCCATTTTTTGTTTGTTAATGTGTCTGTTTTCTGTATAATTTTCTTTGTTTACAGAGCTTTATTGTGGAAAAACAATACTTTATTTGGATTTTCAGAGATACTTTATTGTTAAGACAATACCCATCTGTTTCTTTCTAAGTTTAAAACATCCTCTGATTCTCCTATCCTGCTGGCTACCTGCTTACATGATGTTTTAGTCTCACAAATTATAATATTGGCAGTAGACTTTTCATTAAAAAAAACAACAACAAAAACAAACGTCTTAATGTAAAGTGAATTTCTGGTGTTGTTAAAAACTGGTGCATCAAATGACACTTCCCTGCTTTGTTGCCTGACAACTTTTGTTGTAAAACTATGCCCATCCTCATTCCTGTACTGTCAGATGCCGGTAACTGATTGCCACACTCACCGAAAATAAACATGCAGTACTTCTCAAGATTTTGTTAATGTGTGCTTTGCGGCTTATAGTTTATTAGCTTGTATAAGTTGTGAAATGCATTCATAGTGTTTGGATTTAGAAGATATTATCTGGATACTTTATTTTTTCTCAAGCTTTTACTGATGGATTTCAGGCTCATCCTGTTCGGGCTCACAGGTTGGTATCTTATTCTGGCTTCTGATAATCTTTTTTCTATTACTTATTTTTTCACAATGGGAAACTGAGACAGAAAGGAAATGTAAAACTAAAGTTAAAATCAAGTTCTGTGTTAAAAATGTGCAGGTGCACTTTGACTCCCTCGATATGCTTTTAATAGCTTCTTCAAAGACCTGATTCACTCAATTTTATCTTGCAGTTATGATTTACTTTAAGTGTGATAAGACAATGTGTTTGTAAGTTGATTATGAAATGTGTCTGTTAAATTGAGAGAATAAACTGAAGATGTGATTAGCACTTTCAGGCATCTGGAAATTTTACCAGATGAACCAGATTTGCTTATTCTGTTCCTCTGTTTTTTACCAACTTATTTCCATTTTTCCACGATGTCACTTAAGTAAGTAGTGTGTTTAAAATACATTCACAGGTTTACCTCCTTATAACTCTAACATTGGTTTACAAATGTTAATAAAGTAACCTCAGCTGGAGTTTCTCTAATAATTTAACATTATGGTAATCTTAGTTAACTTGAAGACAACTTCAAAAACTATTTCTCTCTTATTATTCTTACATTAAAAAAAAGAGTTTTAATACATTATATGTAAATATCTAGTTATAATTGTGTACCTTCTTTTGTTTTAAGTAAAAAAAACAAAAGAATAAAAAAATTAATGATTTTTGCACATTTTGACTTTTAGTAGTTTTGCTCCAAAACAACTTTATTGGTGAAATCATATAGGAACTATAACGTTTGTCCTCCAGGGAGGCTGATCCCTGGAGGACAGGGGGAAAAAATTAATAATTAATTGCCAGTGGTACTTGGTGAGGAGGTAATTAAGCATTTCACTCAGGTGAATGCTTAGTGAGCATTCACCTGCCTGTGGGTCTGGAGAAAAACAAACCAATAGTGTTGTAGTACTAGAGACCACTTTTTGATGGCCTCTTAGATTACGCCTGTGCCTCCATGGAATTTTTTTCGCAGGTGAAAAAAGTTTTGTTTGTTTATATGAAGAATGTAGTTTGTCAGAAAGTTCAATGTGAAAAATGAGGAAATGCTGACTAAACTCAGATCTATGGTGAGATAATCTGCACAGATTTTACTCTGACTAATCCAGCCTGCTTGTTCACTCAACCAATGATGATTTAAAGCTTAATTTAAAAATGTCCATTTTTTGTTTGTTAATGTGTCTGTTTTCTGTATAACTTTCTTTGTTTACAGAGCTTTATTGTGGAAAAACAATACTTTATTTGGATTTTCAGAGATACTTCATTGTTAAGACAATACCCATCTGTTTCTTTCTAAGTTTAAATCATTATTAAATTTGCTGTTCCAAGTTGATTACCTGGTTACATTAGACTTAATTGTTCAGTGCATGTTAGAGTTTTTACTTTTCTCTATTTGACACTAATTTTAACTATCTTCTATAGATTTCTAACCTTCCAAATAAAATATGTGTTTTATCCTTCCAGCTTCTTTAGCTTTCTGTTTGGATCTTCCAACTATTTCATTGCAACAAATGAAACAGCTTCACCAGACATTATTTTGGCAAATTATATCTTGTGATAAGAAGAGGTTTGTGGATTTATTTAAAGAGATGTTCTTTTTATCATATTTGTCTTTGAAGCATATTTCTGCTCCAACATGCAGACTTGCTATGTAGTGGCAGATGAGCCCACCAATCTACCCTCTAATCCAGTTTAACACCAACATATTTACATTTTTATCAGGATAAAAATTTTTACCTTTTTTGTCTTCTCTACAATTTATAATGACCCAATTTATTTTTGTTTTCTTCAAGATTGTTCTCACACCACGGATTTAAACATTTTACCAATTTTGCACAAAATTTCTTGTTCATCCCTGATACAACCAGAAAGCTGCAAAAATGATCTGAATATTTCTGCAGATGACTGGACTTTTACCAGACATTTGACATTGAACGAAAACACTCAGAGTACAATCTTCTCTGATTCTCCTATCCTGCTGGCTACCTGCTTACATGACGTTTTCGTCTCACAAATTATAATATTGGCAGTAGACTTTTCATTAAAAAAAAAAACCAAAAAAACGTCTTAATGTAAAGTGAATTTCTGGTGTTGTTAAAAACTGGTGCATCAAATGATGCTTCCCTGCTTTGTTGCCTGACAACTTTTGTTGTAAAACTATGCCCATCCTCATTCCTGTACTGTCAGATGCCGGTAACTGATTGCCACACTCACCGAAAATAAACATGCAGTACTTCTCAAGATTTTGTTAATGTGTGCTTTGCGGCTTATAGGTTATTAGCTTGTATAAGTTGTGAAATGCATTCATAGTGTTTGGATTTAGAAGATATTATCTGGATACTTTATTTTTTCTCAAGCTTTTACTGATGGATTTCAGGCTCATCCTGTTCGGGCTCACAGGTTGGTATCTTATTCTGGCTTCTGATAATCTTTTTTCTATTACTTATTTTTTCACAATGGGAAACTGAGACAGAAAGGAAATGTAAAACTAAAGTTAAAATCAAGTTCTGTGTTAAAAATGTGCAGGTGCACTTTGACTCCCTCGATACACCTTTAATAGCTTCTTCAAAGACCTGATTCACTCAATTTTATCTTGCAGTTATGATTTACTTTAAGCGTGATAAGACAATGTGTTTGTAAGTTGATTATGAAATGTGTCTGTTAAATTGAGAGAATAAACTGAAGATGTGATTAGCACTTTCAGGCATCTGGAAATTTTACCAGATGAACCAGATTTGCTTATTCTGTTCCTCTGTTTTTTACCAATTTATTTCCATTTTTCCACGATGTCACGTAAGTAAGTAGTGTGTTTAAAATACATTCACAGGTTTACCTCCTTATAACTCTAACATTAGTTTACAAATGTTAAAGTTATAAAGTGACCTCAGCTGGAGTTTCTCTAATAATTTAACATTATGGTAATCGTAGTTAACTTGAAGACAACTTCAAAAACTATTTCTCTCTCATTATTCTTACATTTAAAAAAAGATTTTTAATTCATTGTATGTAAATATCTTGTTATAATTGTGTACCTTATTTTGTTTTAAGTAAAAAAAACAAAAGAATAAAAAAATTAATGATTTTTGCACATTTGACTAATATTAGTAGTTTTGCTCCAAAACAACTTTATTGGTGAAATCATATAGGAACTATAACGTTTGTCCTCCAGGGAGGACAAATTATAATATTGGCAGTAGACTTTTGATGAAAAACAACAACAACAACAACAAAAATCGTCTTAATGTAAAGTGAATTTCTGGTGTTGTTAAAAACTGGTGCATCAAATGATGCTTCCCTGCTTTGTTGCCTGACAACTTTTGTTGTAAAACTATGCTCATCCTCATTCCTGTACTGTCAGATGCCGGTAACTGATTGCCACACCCACCGAAAATAAACATGCAGTACTTCTCAAGATTTTGTTAATGTGTGCTTTGCGGCTTATAGTTTATTAGCTTGTATAAGTTGTGAAATGCATTCATAGTGTTTGGATTTAGAAGATATTATCTGGATACTTTATTTTGTCTCAAGCTTTTACTGATGGATTTCAGGCTCATCCTGTTCGGGCTCACAGGTTGGTATATTATTCTGGCTTCTAATAATCAGTGCATGTTAGAGTTATTACTTTTCTCTATTTAACACTAATTGTAACTGTCTTCTATGGATTTTCTAAGCTTCTAAATAAAATATGTGTTTTATCCATCCAGCTTCCTTAGCTTTCTTTTTGGATCTTCCAACTATTTCAATGCAACAAATTAAACAACTTCATCAGACATTATTTTGGCAAATTATATCTTGTGATAAGAAGAAGTTTGTGGATTTGTTTAACGTGGCACTCGAAGACAGTGCGCACTGTTTGTCCTGGAGCGAGAGAAGATGTCTGTCTAAACATCGGTCATAAGTTTCCCTACATAAATCATAAGAAAGCACATGACAACATGTCAATTCAGTAGCACTTTGCTTTCAGACAAGGTGCTATGGGGTTCCATTTGTGTCAAAAATAAGTAGAAGTTTACGACATTAGTAAGTGTTGAAGTAAGTCATGTCTGATCAAAGTGTTTATTAGATATTATAAAAATATTAGTCTTTCAATATTAGTGTTTTCAAAATGCTTATATTTCTACCTTGTATTTTCTTCAGGCATTAATCTACCACTCCCTCCTCAAGCGCTCAGAGGTTCACTTAGGGACTGTCAACAAATGTCCGAACCAAACACTCCTGACAGACAAGTGTAAATAAATGTCTTGCCTTGTGACCAACTGACAAGAGACACACTATTCTCTATTGAATCTTTAAGTCATATTCAATATTTTAAATTATTTCATGTTTTCTTTAATAGCTTCCAAGTCATGTTCCCATGTGGTTCCTTCATGTTTAATAAATATAAATCTTTTTAAACTACACAGATCATGGATATTGCATTAAAACAAATTCTAGAAAGTTTTCAGGACAAATAAATTGTAGACCTGAATGTCAACATTGACAGTGACTCTCGCTGAAGAAAACTTAACTCTCCACATCTTGTCATTTGGATAGACTAATAATCAAATGCTTTTAATCACTATTTTTGCTCACATTTTCCACAGAAAGAACCCTTAGAATAAATAAGATGAATGCAATGCCTGTAATGCAATGCTGTTAAAGTTTAATTGGTTTTATTTCAGCCGCCCTGCTCAGTGTTGCCTGCGCCCAAAGCCATCAGTATCTACTTTGTGAACACTTCGCTTACGTGGACAGACGCTCAGAGTGTCTGCAGACGGGATTACACTGATCTGGCCACCATTGAAAGCTCAGCTGATGTTAATGGTTTTCTAAGTACCACCTCCAGTTACACAGGTGGGTTTTTAATTTGAAAATGGGTGAACAACACAAGATAGTCACAAACATCACGTTTCAAGCACTTTGAATTGCCTTATTGTGAAAATGTGGTATATAAATAAAACTACCTTCTCTTATGTTTTCATATTAGTGAAAGTTTTGTCATATGTGTATAAACATGTTTCACTGCAGCTTTTTAATCTAATAAACATGTTTTTTTTTTATTTATGTAGACAAGGCTTGGATAGGTCTTTATGATGACATAATAAACAGCTGGAAATGGTCCCTAAATGACAGCAGCTTCTACGGACCTGGAGAATATTCATTTAGGAACTGGGGAGTTGGCCAACCCGATGATTATTACGGACAACAGCATTGTGTTAGGTTTTATGGCTCTAGTGTTGACTCTCTGGGCCGATGGGATGACATTGGGTGCACAGCAATAATGCAGTTTGTGTGCTATAATGGTAAGAGTGTTTTATATATATATATATATATATATATATATATATATATATATATATATTATGGTTATTATTAATTTTTGTTTTCTTATTCTACTTTTTGTCTATTATTTATAGGTACAGTAGGTGGATCACCATCCTATGTTTTGAGTAACATTTCTCTAAACTGGACAGAAGCTCAAACATTCTGCCATGCGAATTATGTCGACCTGGCCAGGTAAATAACAAGGTGGTATCTTAAAGCAAATACTGAATTATTGCATAATAATCTATAGAGAGGGATTGTAGTTCATGAAATCCAGACGTTTTCCTCTGGGTTTTGTCTTGTAGTTTCAGAAGTTAATGTATAGATATTCCTTCTCTTTGTAGACATTTGGCCCTGGTTTGTTTTGGCACTAAGAACAATGCACTGCTTTCTTTCTAGCAAACGACACAATCTTTGAGCTGTTGCTGATTGTCGGCCCATTTTCAGAATCTGAGAGACCACACATTAGCCGACAGAAATCCTGGGTATAACGGTTCGATCGGGTTCGATCGTGCCTTGTGGTGTCCAACAATGGGTGCAAAATAATAAGTCAATTAACTAATTTTAAAACCAGGCATTAATAAGTGCTTTAATGTCATCTACCTGCAATGCATGTGTCTCGTGTCAGTCCTCACTGAATGAAAATCATTATAATCGTTTTATGTCCCGTCAACGAAGAACAGCTAAAAAGTTACCTGGTTTATCAACTCCGGTAGCAGTTTCGCTCCAACTCCTCCCCTTGTTATTTCTACATTCTTTGCACGAAATGTTGAATCAACATTCATGTTGTTTCCACAAATCATTTCCGTTGTGCCCTGTCAGCTGTTTGTGATTCCCCTCCATAATTTCCCCTCAGAAAGAACGGAGGGGAATCCGTGCTTTCTGATTGGCCACCTGTCACATTCAACAGGCTGCATTAATGCTCCCAGTTGGGGAAAACCCCTGATTTAGACCAGAGCGGCCACGACAATCTACCGTAACACGCCACACACTACAGGATGATCAGTTATGAAATCATAAGCCACAATCTTAGGACGTTCTAAGATTGTAAGGGGAAGATCGGGGCAAAAAACCTGTAGTCTGAACTACTGCATCAGCTAGTCGGATGTGCCCGTCTTCTCTACTTAAATCTAATGATTACTGAAAGGCAATATAGTCTACAGACTTCATGATCTGCACCCTTTTGGTTGAATGCAGTATTTATTTCCACTTTGGCTTCAGGTTGTTTAATATTTAATTGAAGCACATTTTTTGTTAATGGAGACTGAGAATCCATTTTATTTTTGTTTTTGGTTGTTTTGTTTATCAGTGTATTTTTCTTTTGAAAATGCACTTTACTTTCAAAAGAAAATAAAGTGTATTGTTGGCATGCATTATTCTGTCATTTCCATCAAATCAGTTTAAAATTATCTTCAAACAATATTATCGTTTACTGCAATAATTTTTGAGACAATTAATCGCTCAGCAAAATTTGTTACAGTGACAGGCCTATTTGCCAACATTCGTTATTTTCTCTTTTACATATTTATAAATAACAACTGTATGTTTTAGTTTAGGTTTAATAGCTAGATTTTAAATTTTAAATTTCATTTTTTTAATTTATTTTTTATTTAGGTACTAAAAACTGAAAAAACAACAAACAAATAAAACACAATAATTGTTTTTCGTTTTGAAACAGAAGAATCAAAGGAAACCCAACACAGATTATTTTTCCTTGAATACTGTATATAATCTGATTGTTTATTAACATTGTTTTTTGTTGCCAGTGTACGAAATCAGACAGAAAATGAAATCATCAGAACCCTAATAGGTGCCAGCACTGTTTGGATTGGACTGTATCGGGAAAAGCTCTGGTCTGATGGAAGCACCTCTCTGTTTCAACACTGGGCGGCTGGCGAGCCCAATGAGCCCTCTGGTGATCAGTGTATTGCCGGATCATTTAATGACGCTGGAAGATGGTCGGATGAAAATTGCAGCCTGAGTTTGCCATTCGTCTGCTACAGACCAAGTAATGTGTCTCATTTTTGAGGTTTCAGCAGCCATAAATAATCCATAATTTTACACAGCAGAGGACTGTGGTGGAGTCATTTTCTGCAGGTCCCTCTCTAATCACACTGCATCACATGCATTTTTATCAGCTGGCTTGTCAGTTGTTCATTATGAGATATTTCTAGCATTTCTTACATCTGGAAAAATTATCTATTTCTTCTTAATGGGGAAAACTACATAATGCAACACAGAACCAATAAACATTTTTGAAGGCTTTGCTTTTGTTTAACAAATAAAAATATATATAAACCCCCAACTGTGCTGTGAAACAAAATGCTTTATTCCTGGTTAATATGGCAGTTACTCTTCATATTGTTTTTATCTTAGTCCCACCGAATGCAGAAGGATTTACAGCTTCAGCACGAAATGAGAGCAGCATCACTCTGCAGTGGAGTAAAGTCAACATCAACACCAGCTTTGTTCTCCTGTTTGATGGTGTGGAGACATTCATCAGTGCACCAGTTGCAGATGGACCAGTGACTCACACTGTCTCATCTCTCACTCCTGGAACAAATTACACATTCACTCTGTTCTCTGTTCTTGACAACGTCAGAAGCAGTGGAGTCAATATTACTGCAGCTACGGGTAAGACTTTACATTTTATTAAGAAAGGGAGACTTTTTTAACACCAAAATAATAATCTGCAATCTGTTGGTTGGTCATTGAACATCTGGTATATAAAAATTTAAAGACTCAGTAGCGCAGAGGTAAAGCACAACTGTCACAGGTTCAAGTCCTGGTCTGGTGACCATTGCCACATGTCTTTCCTCTCTCATAACACAGTTTCTGTTTGCAGACTGTTGAAGCCTTAAGAAATTATTCAAAAATCTGATAGGTAGAAACTCATTAAAGAGTCTCATTTAAAGTTCAACAAAGTAAAGAAACATGTTTAGTGGTCATTATATTTCCTAATAGGATCAACATTTCCAAACATAAAGGGAGTGTGAGATGTTTCTGTTCTTTGTCCTGAGTAGGATTTGTTTAGTCCATGTAGAGAGAGCGACTGTAATGGAAAGAAGCTGTCAGATTGTCACAGGTAGATTTACTGATGAAAAGGATTTAAAAGATGATATGATTTTATTTATTTGTTGTACTATGCCTACTAAAAAAACCAATATATATATATATATATTTAACCTATATATAAACCTATATATATATATATATATATATATATATATATATATATATATATTGGTTTTATATATATATATATATATATATATATATATATATTTATTTTTTTTTTTTATGATTTCCACCTTTGGTGATAAGCTCACCAAAGGTGCAGGAAAACCCCTTCACCCTCATTAACTCAATGACAGTAAGTTGAAATAAAAACAAAAGTATTTATAATGCTTATCCTCTGCTTTGTCCCACATATTCTATTTGAAGATCCTTGTACCAGCTGTCAGTGTTGTCCTTCAGGCACAGAGTGTAACATCACCAATGGAGTTGTTGAATGCCTTGACCCCTGTGTGAACTACACTATACTGAACGATGCATGGCGTTCAACAGAGAACACAAACAATTCAGTCTTACACTGTGACCAAAACATTGCCTGGAGTGGTTGGTATCGCTTTTATTTGGGGCAAAGCAGCGCTCAGATACCAGAGGAATGTGTAGCAGAAAACAGATGTGGAACTCATGCTCCTTTGTGGATAAATGGGGCTCATCCAGTCCAGCTTAATGAAATTGTAACTCGAACTGTGTGCAATGCTTGGTCGGGTTCCTGCTGCGCTTTTGCCTCACACACCATCCAGATCAAACTTTGTTATGGATACTACGTCTACAAACTTCAACAGCCAACTGTATGTTGGCTAGCGTATTGTGCAGGTAACGTTGTACATTTCAATTACCTTAAAGGAATTCAGAATTATTCTGGATTTATATTTCTAATGCATGGTGTATTTATGTGTGTTAGAACCTCAACCCTTTAGAGTGTTAACACAAGATGAGAGCAGCATCACTCTGCAGTGGAATAAAATCAACAACAACACCAGCTTTGTTCTCCAGTTTAACGGCACAGAGACAAACATCAGTGCACCAGATGGAGATGGACCAGTGAACCATACAGTCTCATCTCTGACTGCTGGAACCAGATACACATTCACTCTCTTCTCTGTGTTTGGAAATGTGAGAAACAGTGGAGAGCAACTGACAGCTGTCACGGGTAAGATATTTCACTGCACAAAGTAACTTTTCACACCATCATGTGTATTATTTTAAGAAAAATAAACTAATCTTATCTCTGAAAGCCTGCAGACTGTAAAAAAATCGGTTTGATTTCTCCTCTTTTTAGTGCTTTTAGCTCTAGGTACTGAGACAAAACTTATAGATTCCAAACTATGACCAACTTCTCTGTTAGTCATCAGTTCCAACAGAAACTCAGGAGCAAATGCTTATGATTGCTCATGAGAAGATCACATTGTTTCACCAGTACCCTGAACAATCAGAGCACTTCTTGTTTTCAATTAGAAAAAAAACCCTTAACCCTCACACCCAGGAAATACAATGGAAAACGGAAAGCCGGCGTTCAGCTGCTTGTTAAGGAGTTTATAATAAATATTCAGTATTTTTATGCTTTGACCACTGCTTGTGATATATAAACTATGACTACAAAAATGAGATCCCAGTATAAACAACTTAATCACGCTTTCTTCTCTTCAGATGACTTTGCTCATCTTTAGACACAGGTGAGTCTAAAGCAGTCAGCTTGGAGGGTTCAAATTCTGATTATTGTGATTCCGGTGCCACTATGTTTATTTCATCTGAATGATGTCGATATCTGGACAGATTATAGAGATGGTTTGAAGCAACGTGATGTGGTTTTGAAGGTGAAAAGATGCAATGGAAAGATAAATAATGTTTAAAAAGTACATGACACTGATCTATCCTATATTCCTTTTGTTCTTTGCTTGTGTAAATGATCCGGACATGTTTTTTTGTAAGCTACAATTAAGATACTGGCTACTCATAGATATACATGAAAACCCAACTGCAAAAACCTGAACTGAACATCTCCTTTTTTTAAAAAATCAGCTCCTCGAAATGCAGAAGGATTTACGAAGTCAGGACAAGATGAGAGCAGCATCACTCTACAGTGGAATAAAATCAACAACAACACCAGCTTTGTTCTCCAGTTCAATGGTGTGGAGTCATTCATCAGTGCACCAGATGGACATGGACCAATGAACCATACAGTCACATCTCTGACTGCTGGAACTAGATACACATTCACTCTGTTCTCTGTGTTTGAGAACGTCAGAAGCAGTGGAGTACAATATGAAGCTGTTACTGGTATGATATTGGAATTCTAATATATAAAACTTCAACATTCAACTTTTCATCTATTGCACATTAACGTTTGTGTTGAGATACAATGAACTCTATTGTGAATGAACTATTGTGAATGAACTCTATTTTAAACACCAATAAATTGGTGTTTAAAAAGTTGCAGGCAATTTGGTAAATAGCGGAAATCACTTAGTAAAAACAGAGCGAGAATCGATATATCAAAATATTCTCTTGGCTGATTCTTGTTAAATCGCATTCTTTAGTCATTTTAAATCAGGAAATAAAGATCATGTATAAATTATATTTTTGTGTGATTATCAGAACATTTTTCAAGTGTTAAAAAATTCTGTTCTAAGCTCCTCAAAGTACAAAAAGCTTCCATCACATATCAAGAAGATAAATATGTCATTAAATGAATCATCCATTTTTAATCTTTAATATTTAAAATTATTTCACTTTTACTTATGTCATGGTTCTGTTCTAAGTATGCAACAGCACAGTTGTTTGCAAATAAAAATCCAAGTCAATTATGAATTTAAATTCTTCCCTCTGGTTAGTTTTTAGTGAGAGTTTAAATATTTCATGAGAGAACAGAGCAAAGGGATTATGAAATTTCTTCTCTTGAGCGGACAAGCAAGTATCTGGGGTTTTTAGATATACATTTTAATATAGTTCGGACAATTTTTTTATTGTAATAAGTTCTAATTTTAATAAGTTAATTTAGACATTATTTTAAAAGTTATGATATGGCACAGATATTTTCTTTTATCATTTTCACCTGCTGTTTTTATTCTCCCAGCTCCTTCAAATGCACAAATTTTCAGACCATGGTCACAAGATGAGAGCAGCATCACTCTCCAATGGAATAAAATTGACAGCAGCACCAGCTTTGTTCTCCAGTTTAACGGCACAGAGACATTCATCAGTGCACCAGATGGATATGGACTAGTAACTCACACCGTCTCTTTTCTCACTGCTGGAACCAAATACACATTCACTCTAATTTCTGTGCGTGAAAACTTGACCAGCAGTGGAGTCAGCCTTACAGCAGCTACTGGTAAGACAAATTAAACAATGCTCGATTACTAGGACTATTTCTTTTTCCAAATGAACCTTTTTTAAAATGTGCTAGATCTGAGATTTAAAGTTTGTTATATCATCATCCCAATATTGTTTTTAAATGCTACCTTTTTCAGTATAAATGTTTTGAAGAAATGAATTGACCTTTTTTAACTCATTTGTCTCAGCACCTCAAAATGCAGAAGGTTTGACAGCATCAGATCAAGATGAGAGCAGCATCACTCTGCAGTGGAATAAAATCAACAACAACACCAGCTTTGTTCTCCAGTTTAACGGCACAGAGACAAACATCAGTGCACCAGATGGAGACGGACCAATAACTCACACCGTTTCATCTCTCGCTGCTCGAACCAGATACACATTCACTCTGTTCTCTGTGTTTGAGAACGTCAGAAGCAGTGGAGTACAATATGAAGCTGTTACTGGTATGTATATAAAGTACATTCATTTATTTATTCACAACGAAGGCAAACAATTTTTCCTCGAAATCTTCAAAATCGATTGAGCCATTAATGATCCACACCTGCAAACTTCACACTTAAAAATAAACCCAAACCTCAAATTTACGGAAAAACATACTTTACCCTAAGATAAATAACATTTTTGGACTATTTCTATAGCTATGAGATTTTATCCAGAGTCAGTGTTAACTGGAAGTATTAATGGTGTAAGTTTGTTAACAGTGCTGAAACAAAACTTCAGACTATTTTTATTGTCTTCCATTAATAATTAAAGGTAAGATGTTTTTGATTGGCGAGACAACAAAAGTAATCTATTTTTTCAGATTAAGTAGGATGTTTGTAGCTGGAATGACATTTTCTCTACAAATTCTAAGAGTTGTGTTTTAAAATATGCAACGTTAAATTAAATCATGGAACCAAGCTGCTGTGACTAAATGCCTTATTTTATGGGCACAAGGTCTAAGGAAAGAAAACATGCAATGAGAAAATAACACCATGAGCCAGAACATCCATTTGTGCAAGGGTAAAAAGTAGATTTTAGCCCTCTTCAATGTCTTTTTGAGACAGAGGAAATTCAGAATGTATGACCTTCACTGCATGTTTTCCCCTTCTTTCATTACCCACTTTCCTGTCTATTCATTCTGAAATAAAGGTCGCTAGAGCCAATAAAACCTGAAAAAGGTGAATCAAACTCTTTTCATTCAGACAGCAAATCTCAAAATCCACAGCTCTCTAACCTTTAACTAAGCCTAACCTTTTGTTTTATTTCACCAGATTTGGCTTCTTATATTAGAAATTCATCAAATATTGTTGCTTGACTTGGATTTATTCCTAGTAGAATTATTTGGCTTAAGGTTGTGGGACACAGATCTTAACCATCACAGTATTGTTTTTTTTGTTTCAGCGCCAGAAAATGCACAAGGCTTTCGAGCATCAGAACAAGATGAGACCAGCATCACCCTGCGATGGAATAAAGTCAGCAACAACATCAACTTTGTTCTGCAATTTAACGGCACAGAGACAAACATCAGTGCACCAGACAGAGCTGGACCAGTGAAACACACAGTCACATCTCTGACCGCTCGTACAAACTACACATTCACTCTTTTCTCTGTGTTTGAAAACACCAGAAGCAGTGGAGTCAGCATTCTTGCATCTACTGGTAAGATACTCAAATCTGTTGCATGCTTCACGGTGTGCATTAAATTACATTCTTTTTCCCATAGACTCAAAGTTTCAGTTGTTTGAATTTAACCGTAGCACTTTGCGAATTTTCTTTAAAAATATAAAAGTTGGCCCAAGTCTTGTTTTGTTGCACTTGTATTTATTATGTCTTACTGTTGTTGTTGTTCCTTGACAAGTTAATTAGAAAAAAAATCAGAAAATAAAATCAACCCAATATGTTTGTTTTTTTTCTTTTCATGTCAACAAAACTTCATTGACCAATAAACAGGTCCAAGTGAGTAAATAAAATTCTTTAGTTTTTTGTTTTTCCTATTAGGATAATTTACTTTTGTATTATATAAAAATTTAGATGTTTCAAATATTTATACTTAATTTGAAAGTAGTTATCGCATTATTCTTTAATAATCTGAAATTTAATAAATTTATCTTATTGTTGTGAATTATACATGCCTATTTTTTTTTGTCAACAGAGTATGTTTTTGGATTGAATTTGAAGTTGGAGCTTCTCACAGCAATGACAGAATCAGAGATGGAAGATGCTTTGATAGAGGTAAACTAATATCTATTTATATTTTTATATTTATTTGTGTCTTTTTTAACCTTTGACTCATGTATTTATTTTTAAATCCAGATCCTCGAAGAATATAATCTGCCGCCACAGTTTACTCTGAAAATAATTTCTTCCAAAACCATGAAATCACCGGGGGAATCAAATTCTGGATAATTTTTCTGCAACGTTGTTTCCTTTTCTTCCCATAAGATTTATTTTATGTACTAATTTCAATTGTAATGTTGTTCTACAGAATTAACTTTCCTTTGGGTAATAGTTTAATCTCTTTTTGTTGATTAAGAACTGAGTTAAGATTTTAAGAACTGTATTTTCATAAATCATGTGTGCATTCTTCTATTTCTTTGCCTCTAAATAAGGTTTTGGGGATCTATAAATTGTTTACTTGTATTGAAAAAAATTTTTTGGGGGAAATATTGAAATCTAGATGCAAAAGCTTGAAAAAACATGAAAAGAAATCTAGGTGTGTGATGGTATGCTCACATCTAGATTCTCAAGCAAAACAAAGCAAAAGCATAAAAAAGTCAAATTTAGGTCAGTGTGACTCCATGTTGCTTCCCTGGTCACTAAACGTTTAAATAGAGCTTTATAATCATATAAATGCATCAAATCTTCATGGTAATGGGGAGAAGCAAATGTTGTATATAGGTATTGGGAAGAATTAACTTTAATATATGAATCAAATGAACTTATTTAGATGAAAATAGAAAAAAAAAAAACGTTCCTCTCTCAAACTTTTTGAAATGCATTCTGTGCCGGGGTGGATTAGTGCTCGTATCAACTGTCCCTCACTACCTAACATCAACATTATCAGAACAAGAATCCAGAGAAACCCCTCGACTAGATAATAAATTATGGATCACTTATTCTTAAACATGGGGAACGAATATGTTGCTTTTCTACTTTTTCTTCTTTTGCTCTTCCTTTGATTTGTCATTTTGTTTGTATTTCTTTCTAATTCATGTGAAGCACTTTGAATTGACTTGTTGCTGAAAATGTGCTGTATAAATAAAATTACCTTACCTTACTCACCTCGCAAAGTTGAATGTTTGACATTTAAACATTTGAATGTTGAATTTTAATGTTGTCTGAACACTGACTCCAAACAAAACATTGTGGTGGTGAATATTTTTGACAAAAACTAGTTTTTTTTTTAGTTTTTTTTTAATAAAATGCACTTACAAAACTTCAATACCGCACAAAGACATAGAGGGATCTTCACCGGCCAAACCTTATTCTCTCTGTTCAGATCATGTTACATGACCAATTTTCTAATTTTTTGCTCTGCACAGTGATTTTCCCCTTGTAGGGAGTTTCTCCCATGCAGGAAAGGAAACTGGCATGCAGTCAGAAAAACACTGGAATAACACAGGAATGATGATGGCGGATAGTGGAATTAAGAATGAAAATGTTTAGGATGATTATAACAATAAGAATAATAATTGTTAAATGAAATTGAAGATGTAAAAAAGAAAAATAGAACAGTTATAAAATAGTTATAATTAACACCATTAAAAACTTTTTGTTTGTTGTTGTTTTCTTTTTAATGACTACATCTTCACTAAACATTATCCGGGGATGATTTAACAAAATGTTCATAGAACTTGCATATCTACATATCTTTAGCATTAGCTGTTTAACTAGAAAAAATACTGAACATATATGGCTGCTTAGGAACGGTTGTACAAGAAAATTTCATCTAAAAAAGTTGCATGACAAGTTTAATTTCAATGAAGCACAAGACTTCTAGAACAGTGTTTTAACAAAGTGATACCAAAGTAAAGATTTTTAGTCGCAGCACTAACTTTTTGCACGCATGGTGGTGGAGTTCTTACTGGGCTTGTTTTACAGCAACAAGACTTGGTTTTCTTGCAGTTACTGAGTTTTTCAACTACTTCAGGTTTCTGCTTCTTTTCACATGACTGTAGCCAGTTTAACAACAAAATGATAAACATAGAAAATTTTGTCTGGTTTATACTGTCTGACTGCTTCTGACTAGTGTAGGTTTGAGTTTGCATCATGACAAATTTCAGCTGCAGCATCAGCTGCAATAAAACCACACTGGCTCTCTAATCTGACTTCTTTGAATTAATTTGACTATTGGAAACAGAGTCTGGCTGTATCTCCAGCTCTATTAAAAAAACAACCGTTGAATCAAACACACAAAGTCCTTCAAAAGTAGCTATTAAATAGTAACTTTATGCTTTAGATCAGGGGTCTGCAACCCTAGTCCTTCAGAGTTACTCTCCTGCAGGTTTTAAATACTTGCTCAGAGTACAGTCTCCTGTAATTCTCATAAAACTGCTGACCTCCTGGTCAGACACTAAAACGTTTAGTCTCACAAACTGTAATGTTGCCAATAAAACTAATCTAATTATACAACTTCTTCTATGTAATGTAGAAATATAAAAAAGTTGTAATTCAAACGACACTGTTCTGCTTTCATCATTTCCTTATTCTTTACAGCTTCCACATATCCTGGAAGTTGTAAAGATGCATCTTTACAACATGAATGTCACACCCATCTGTAATAACTTCAAACATGCAGAGTAGCATGTTTGAAGCTTTTACGTGTGTCTTTCAGCTTTGAAGCTCATTATTGGCTTGTCTTTGTTATGAATTGCACTTAGTGTTTGAATTTAGAAATTATCTGGATACTTTAATTTATCTTAAGCTTTAATTGATGGATTACAAGCTGATCCTGTTTGGGCTCACAGGTTTGTGTCTGTTTTCTTATGCTGGCTTATCATAATCATTTGTCTTGACATTTTTGCAGAGGAAAAGAAAGACGAAAGTTAAACTGTGTTAATTTTCCACATGCACACTTTCACCTCAACGCAGATGGAGAGCACAACAGTTGCACTGTTCAGAAGAGCTCTAAACTAGAATGGGGGAACCACTTCTTTATACACTGCATACTGCCTTTCACACACAGACATGATGTCACCAACATCTCCAAGAAGCGTATCAGATTAACACACACAGGGGAAAATGCAACCTTCAGTTGAAAACCAGTTTCAGGCAGAGCATTCTGTGCCTAATAATAATCGCCCAGCCGTCAGGTCTGGTCTGTCACCCCGTGAGGTACAATAACTATTTGCTTATCACCTGTTGCTAGGCTTCTAATGTACGTAGGCAAACTGTGAAGGCTGAAAGAGAGACAATAACTCTGTAAGCCTGATTAAGGTATAATAAATTGATTAAACATTGTAAGATTAATACTGAATAAACACACTAAAAGTAAACACACTGTGAATATTTTATTTACCACAAGGTCATTTAGCATTTCACTCAGGTGTGTTAGTGCCACAACGCTGGCTTGTGGATCTGGAGATGAACAAACCAATAGTTTGTAGTACTTGAGACCACTTTTTGATGGCCTCAGACTCTACTGCATTTGGTCTCAGTCGGACATTGAGGACTCAGGATTTTATTTCAAGACCAGTCAAGGACACAACTGTGGAAAAGTCACTAAATTGCCAACATACTGTCCAGTTTATTTAACATCTTAATTTTAACTGGATGCAAAACGTACCGATTAAAATCCAAACGATAACGTGATCACGCTACATGTTTTTGTTGCCGCTGTCATCCAACGCCTCCCCCCTTTAACTCGCACGCGGCACTCCAAGACAGTGCGCATTGTTTGTCTGGGAGCCAGAGACGTTGTCTGTCTAATCGTCAGAATAACTTCATATAAATTGAGGTAGTTTGACATTTCGTCTGACGGAGTTTCGTCAACTCCGTCAGAGTTTTTAACTGACAGTCTGACTCTTTCAGTGATAGTGTTGACAAATCTCACTTAAACGTGCAGTTAATTCATTTGAATGTATTTTATATAAATGGCATTACTTCACATGTATCAAGTATTTCTTTTTACTCACTTGTTTGTCACCACCTTCAGGTGTGCGTCCACTTCTTCATGCACTGTCAACTCTTTCAGATGGATTTTATGTTGTTTTTTGTTTTAAATAATATTTCTTTTGTTTCTTAAGAAGCATTTGTCTATAAAACTGAGTAAAATTATTACTAATAGGGTAATTAAAAAAATAATTTTACATCTATTTTTATCAGATGGTGATGACAAAGTTCTGGGTCAGGTCCATTAAAAATGTAATTCTCAAAAAAATGTTGCAACTGGGAGCCAGCACCTTGGCATCTTTACATTTCCAAAACATTATTTGTCATATTTGAATAAATGAACTTGAGGAATAATTAAAACATTTTTGGGAAAATTTAAACCCATTTTGTCCCACTTCTCAAGAATCACCGTTAAATGTTGCATATGTTAGATGTTGCATATGCCTATGTTGTAAATGTGCTTGCTGCATATGCACATATGGTTATTACTCACTGTCAATTAGTCGTCAGTAAAGCAGTGAACCCTTTGCAGTTGTTTTATGATGCTACTGCCCCCATTGTTGGTACATGTAGTTGTCTGAAAGTTTTTAACTTCTGTGATTGGTCAATGTCGTTGGTCCATGACGTTAGTTCATGTCATTGGTCCTCCTCATTGGTTGGTGTTGCTGCTGCCTGTTCTCTTTGCCATACATAAGTTTTGAAGTAAGTAAAGTCTGATCAAAGTGTTTATTAGATATTATAAAAATATTAGTCTTTCAATATTAGCGTTTTCAAAATGCTTATATTTCTACCTTGTATTTTCTTCAGGCATTAATCTACCACTCCCTCCTCAAGCGCTCAGAGGTTCACTTAGGGACTGTCAACAAATGTCCGAACCAAACACTCCTGACAGACAAGTGTAAATAAATGTCTTGCCTTGTGACCAACTGACAAGAGACACACTATTCTCTATTGAATCTTTAAGTCATATTCAATATTTTAAATTATTTCATGTTTTCTTCAATAGCTTCCAAGTCATGTTCCCATGTGGTTCCTTCATCTTTAATAAATATAAATCCTTTTAAACTACACAGATCATGGATATTGCATTAAAACAAATTCTAGAAAGTTTTCAGGACAAATAAATTGTAGACCTGAATGTCAACATTGACAGTGACTCTCGCTGAAGAAAACTTAACTCTCCACATCTTGTCATTTGGATAGACTAATAATCAAATGCTTTTAATCACTATTTTTGCTCACATTTTCCACAGAAAGAATCCTTGGAATAAATAAGATGAATGCAATGCCTGTAATGCAATGCTGTTAAAGTTTAATTGGTTTTATTTCAGCCGCCCTGCTCAGTGTTGCCTGCGCCCAAAGCCGTCAGTACTACTTTGTGAACACTTCGCGTACGTGGAAGTGGAAGACGCTCAGAGTGTCTGCAGACGGGATTACACTGATCTGGCCACCATTGAAAGCTCAGCTGATGTTAATGGTTTTCTAAGTACCACCTCCAGTTACACAGGTGGGTTTTTAATTTGAAAATGGGTGAACAACACGAGATAGTCACAAACATCACGTTTCAAGCACTTTGAATTGCCTCATTGCTGAAAATGTGGTATATAAATAAAACTACCTTCTCTTATGTTTTCATATTAGTGAAAGTTTTGTCATATGTTTATATGTCATATAAACATGTTTCACTGCATCTTCTAAATCTAATAAACATGTTTTTTTTTTTATTTATGTAGGCAAGGCATGGATAGGTCTTTATGATGACATAATAAACAGCTGGAAATGGTCCCTAAATGACAGCAGCTTCTACGGACCTGGAGAATATTCATTTAGGAACTGGTATTTGGGCGAGCCCAACAATTATCGTGGACAACAGCTTTGTGTTACGTTTATGGATATCAGGGCCAATGGGATGACATCTGGTGCACAGACAAGATACAATTTGTGTGCTATAATGGCAAGAATGTTTTATATATATACTATATATTTTATATATATACTATATATGAAATAAAGATTATTATTTTCTTTTAGTTTTCTTATTCTGATTTTTGTCTATATATTTATTGGTACGGTAGGTGGATCACCATCCTATGTTTTGAGTAACATTCCACTAAACTGGACAGAAGCTCAGAAATTCTGCCGTGCGAATTATGTCGACCTGGCCAGGTAAATAACAAGGCGGTATCTTAAAGCAAATACTGAATTAATGCATAATAATCTATAGAGAGGGATTGTAGTTCATAAAATCCAGACGTTTTCCTCTGGGTTTCCTTCTTTGTAGACACTTGGTCCTGGTTTGTTTTGGCACTAAGATCAATGCACTGTTTCTTTCTGTCAACTATTTTCCATTTTCTTCCTGTTGCTGAGTTATTAGTAACTCATCTTTTGTCATGCTTTGCTCCCTCTTTTTGTTTATCAGTCATTCTTATAAATATTTTTTTCCACCTGTTTTTTCTACAGCCTGTTTATTAAACTAATCTCTTCTGAATTTAATGAACACATCCTCCTATAGAAAACAACCAACTGGTCACTTTTCTTATCCCTGATATTATTTTCATTTGTGCTTTTCTGTTGAAAAGCACAAATAAAAGCACCAATGTTGCGTTCCTCACGACTTGTAAGTTTTCAATATAATTTTTGATTCTTCTATTCCAGCCTTGTCACATTTACTGTCCGATGATCAGTTTTGCTGAGGCCTAATGCCTTCAACTGGTTTATTCCTTTTAACTCTGCCTGCCGCCTATGACTTTCATCTCCATGGAGACATGGGTTCTTTTGAAGTTTTTTATCTTTTACCCTATTGCTAATCTTTGTAAATGAAGGATGTAGTGCGCCAGTTCAATGCTATGAAGCTGCCAGAAACTGTCTCCGTTGTAAACGGCCATCATACAATGTGAAGAGACAAGGGTCTAGCAAAAACAAGGTGGTTGTTAATGTTAATTCAGGATTAGGAAGCATGACCAACATGGACTGAACAGCTTCGTTCACTTTCTCCACGGCCATTGCTAAAACTACAGGCAGACTGCAATTTTAAAACAGTGTAGATAATCAACATCATCATTCACAATTTCTTCTGTTGGCTAATTTGGCCCAGTAGAAATTCTACCAGAAGGAATTCAAGTGAATATGAGGAAGCCCAGAATGTATTATAGCAGAGAAGATGATACAGGGGAGCGAGAAATTAATTAACAATAAATGCTGCTTCTTGTGCGAGTTTAATGTGGTAGACGGGGCCCGACTAATACCCGTGGTAAAACGGACGGCGGAGTCTGGCAAAAACAGGCGCTTAAATTCCATGACGTGACAGGGAAAGGGATCAGTAAAAATTAGCCAATAGACAGTCTAAAATCAAACGACTGGAAATATGTCAAAGATCAGGATCTGCACCAAGTAAAACATTTAGATAAATAGATAACAAGTTATAAATTTGACGGTCATCTAAAATAAAAGTTGCTTGATTGATTGATAGATGGTGGATTCCAGTCCCCCCTGATCACCTTCGAACTGTTAGTTTAAAGAGATTCAACGTATCTATTCGAGAGCTCATGATCCTAATATGATTAAGTTTGACTTAACATTCCAAGAAACCAACTAATATTATAAAGTGTAATAATTTATTGTATAGTCTTCTTTGCCGACATTCGTTATTTTCTATGTTAGATATTTATGAACAACAACTGTATATTTTAGTTTAGATTTAATAGCTGAAGCAAAAACCAAACACTGGATTTTTCAATTTTTTTATTTTTTCAGTTTTTTTTTTATTTAGGTACTAAAAACTGAAAAAACAAATAAAACACAATAATTGTATTTGGTTTTGAAACAGAAAAATCAAAGGAAACCCAAGACAAATAATTTTTCCTTGTGTACTGTATTTAATATGATTGTTTATTAACATTGTTTTTTGTTGCCAGTGTACGAGGTCAGACAGAAAATGAAATCATCAGAACCCTAATAGGTGCCAGCACTGTTTGGATTGGACTGTATCGGGAAAAGCTCTGGTCTGATGGAAGCACCTCTCTGTTTCGACACTGGGCGGCTGGCGAGCCCAATGAGCCCTCTGGTGATCAGTGTATTGCCGGATCATTTAATGACGCTGGAAGATGGTCGGATGAAAATTGCAGCCTGAGTTTGCCATTCGTCTGCTACAGACCAAGTAATGTGTCTCATTTCTGCTGCTTTAGCAGTTGCAAATAATCCTTAATTTTACATCAGGAAAAATGATGTTGTTCACCTTAAGAGGATCAATTATGTTATGGAAAAAAGAAAAAATAACACATTTTAATGAAAGTTTTGCTTTTGTTGAACAAGTAAAAGAAATTACAAAAAACCCAAATATTAAAATACTTTTTGATACTGATTAATATGTTATTGTTTGTATTGTTTTTATCTTAGTCCCACCGAATGCAGAAGGATTTACAGCTTCAGCACGAAATGAGAGCAGCATCACTCTGCAGTGGAGTAAAGTCAACATCAACACCAGCTTTGTTCTCCTGTTTGATGGTGTGGAGACATTCATCAGTGCACCAGTTGCAGATGGACCAGTGACTCACACTGTCTCATCTCTCACTGCTGGAACAAACTACACATTCACTCTGTTCTCTGTTCTTGACAACGTCAGGAGCAGTGGAGTCAATATTACTGCAGCTACGTGTAAGACTTTACATTTTATTAAGAAAGGGGGACTTTTTTAACACCAAAATAATAATCTGCAATCTGATGGTTGGTCATTGAACATCTGGTATATAAAAATTTAAAGACTCAGTAGCGCAGAGGTAAAGCACAACTGTCACAGGTTCAAGTCCTGGTCTGGTGACCATTGCCACATGTCTTTCCTCTCTCATAACACAGTTTCTGTTTGCAGACTGTTGAAGCCTTAAGAAATTACTCAAAAATCTGATAGGTACGAACTAATTAAAGAGTCTCATTTGAAGTACAGCGAGGTAAAGAAGCATGTTTAATGGTCATTAAATTTTTTAATAAGATCAACATTTTCAAACATAAATGGAGAGTGAGATGTTTCTGTTCTTTGTCCTGAGTAGGATTTGTTTAGTCCATGTAGAGAGAGCAACTGTAAATGGAAAGAAGCTGTCAGATTGTCACAGGTAGATTTACTGATGAAAAGGATTTAAAAGATGATATGATTTTATTTATTAGTTGCAGCATGCCTATTAAAACCAAGACTTAAAGGTAATGATAATTTAACTCATACTGAGGGGTGAGAAAATACATTTAGATTTCCTTTATCATTTCCACCGACTCATTGTTGTTCTCAGCCCCTGAAAATGCAGAAGGTTTGAGAGCATCACGAGACCAGCATCACTCTGCAGTGGAATAAAATCAACAACAGCACCAGCTTTGTTCTCCAGTTTAATGGATCAGAGACAAACATCAGTGCACCAGCTGGAGATGGACCAGTGAATTACACAGTATCATCTCTCACTGCTGGAACTAAATACACATTCACTCTGTTCTCTGTGTTTGAGAACATCAGAAGCAGTGGAGTACAACTTGTAGCTTCCATTGGTGAGATAATTCACTTCTTTACAATATATAAATGGATACAAATTGAGTATTGATGACCATACAATTAAAAATTGTATCTCACAGACCAGTGAGATATCAAAACTATAAACCAACATTATTATTATACACCTGGCAAGTTTAGATTTCAAAATATTTTCATTGTACCAAGATGTTGTTTTTTGACTGCATATAATATAAAAGTTGAATCAATTCAGATGGTTTTTTTTCTATTGAAATCTTATTTAAAAATGGTATGTTGGATATTTATATTCTCCTCAATAGTCAATGGATTAGTCGTCTTTACAAACATGTTCTCCATCTTTAAAAGGCAGATTTTCACAGGAAGTGATTTTCACTAGTTTTATTTAACTCAAATAAGTATATTTTATTCCAAACAGTTTTATTTCAGATTTAAATAAATAACTTCCACCAAGTTAAATAGTTAGATTAATTATATTTTACTTAACATAGTTAAAATCTTTTTGATCCCAGAAATGTTTTTATAGTATAGGTTAAATGATTGTATGGTTGATGTTAATTCATCCATAAATATTCTCATTTCCATGTTGACAACCACTATCATGCTGGAATCTGCTTGATTTTCAACTAAAGAATCACGTAAGTTAATCCATTTGTAAGAAACCGTGTAGATATTCTTTCCCCTTTCGTAAGTAACTCTATTTATGAAATCTGTTTTTACTTCTTGTTGCATTTTGATAAAGTCCTATATTATCAAAGCTAGCAATATCACTAAAATCTGACTTCATTATGACTAAAATGAATGAAATTATTTTAATGAACAACAAATTTTACAATCAACATTCCAGTTTTAGTTAGCATAGTACATTTTAAGATTTTCCTACAACACCACAGTAAAGCAATGGTAATATTGGGGCAATTGGTAATAATAATAATTGTAAACAGTTATGTATAGCACAATCTAACATATTTTATCAAAACCTGATGTAGTTCTGTTTGCAAGCTTAGAGATTTTGTCCTGCAAAGTGTCAATTTTTCACATACCATTTTGCCTGTGAGCGCCCTCTTGTGGTCAACTATCAAGGTGATTTTACATGGCATTAACTTGACAATTCAACAGTCTTTCCATTCTTCCATAAAAAAACAGATTTGTTCTCTCCACAACCAATAGCTGTAATATCAACATATAGTGTAGATACTTCTCTGATTAGTGAAGTTACCAATACAGAGGGGGGCATAATGTAAAATTGATATTTTGCACATTTTTGTACTTCCATTTGGGTCTTAAGTACTTCTAAAAACATCCCCTACACATAAAAAAAAAAAAAAAACAGCTGGTTTTTGGCAATAAGTTAATATTTTGTGGTGTCTGAAGAATTTGCAGTTTCTAAAACATTTGGAAGATAACATTAGAAATCAGCCCCCCCAGCGAAACTTATGCTGTACATAGCAACCCCAGTGAAGCCTGGCCCATCACCTCGCAACCCAGCCTGAGCTCCAGCATGTTTGGTCAGCTGGTTTTATGAGCTTTACAATGGCTGCTGGGAAAAAACTTAGTGATTGACTTCCCATTCAAGAAAAGACTTGCTGTATTCCTGTTGGTTGTGCAGGAGGTTATACTTTTGTTTTTCAAAGATGTATGGTTGTATAATTGAGCATCTGTTTGCAGCCATTTTCATATGTGAGTATAAAAGTGGAGTTGGGGGAGTGGCCAGCAGCAGCTTATTTGGATTTACAGTGACATGAAGCCCTAAAACAGCTCTTTCTGAAAGGAGCTCAAAACAGGAAGAACTGATTAGACTGAAACCTCATTACCTAAGAAGGATTTTGTGCAAAAAATGTGATGAACATATTTTACAAATCCCATAGACGTATCCTAACCCTTACAAGGAAGCATAAAAGGTAATTTTTAAGAAAATACCATAAAATTGTGACAAATAAAAGTCAACATTCATATATCTAAAACACAAAAGCATGAGTCGCAGTGGATTTATTGTCTCATGCATGCTTTGTGCAGCATCCTGCAGAAGAAAAAAGACTAATTGCATAAGGAGCAATAACTTTCACTGTCTAGTAAATTTCAAGTTTAAAAAACAAATCTTAGCACATCTAATTTACCAACACAATACGCAGTTACATCACAAGGTAAGAATCATAAACCCAGAACAGAAATAGTCGTAAACATTTTAACGCCCAGTAGTTATAACCAAATCCTAAAAATTGCAACGAAAGTGTTCAAAAAAATACAGAAGAACTAACAAAAATTGACTCAGCTACATTTATTACATTGGACAAAAACACTTCTAATTAGTGAAATAGTTTCTTCACATGCCCAGCTGCCAATAAAATCTCTCCAAGAAAAGCTGTGTTAACATTAGCTTAATGTCTTACTGGTAACTAAATGGTAATGCTTTTTTTCAATACACTTATAACCATTGTTATATCATTGTTCGTTGCTGAAGTGTAGTTGAAAATGCAACTACAGATGCTCATATAAATGATTACATTTTGTTAACATAACCTTTTTCTGGGTCAACAGGTTATGTCTCTAGAATAAAAGTACAGTTAACTTCTCAAGGAAAACTGTCAGACTCTGAGATGGAAGAGGTTATTGCAGAGGTGAGGCTAACCTTTGAAAAAGTTCATATTTTTGTAGGTTTTGCTTGTTGTTTAACATTAATTTAAATTATCTTAACATTATTTGGTGGTAAGATGGTTTGTTTTGTTTTCCAGTACCTCAAAGCACAGGGTTTGTCACAGTTTTCCATGAAGGTTCGCATCATCAAACCCTAAGCGTTGAAGAAAGTGAAGGATGACATCTTGGATCGGCCCAGTTTCTATTTAACTTAGGCAACTTTTTCAAAGAGATTATCTAAATACTCTTATATCATTCGTGAATCTATTTTTCTCTCTAGGGGTTCAGGTGTCTGACTTTTTGTTTACCAGATTCAGTTCAATTTATCAGGATTGCTGTAATAATTTTCTTATACATATATTGCGTTGGATTGCTGTTGAGCTTAATTGTGGTAGTAATTTTTGCGTCTTTGAAGACAATGTTAAAACTGAAAACAGCATGTAGTTCATAAAGCAAGAAATTGTAATCATAATAAAAAGAAGTGAAATTAAAGTGTCTTTACTTTTAAACCAACATTAAATTTAGTTATTCAATTTCTTATAGCAATTACAACAAATAGTTGCTGTCTTATTTAGGTCACACAGACGGTCGGCTGCTCAGTCAGCTCAATCTTCTGCCTGTTGCGGCTCATGCACATATCGCTGCTCCCCCTTAAATCTCCTGATATTATTTCCCCAGCGTATACTGCCTGGTTGTATCAGTACTTTTTCAGAACATTCTGCTAAACCCGACTTTGCTTCATCCCCTCGCCGTGGTTCATCAGACTTGCTGATAATTTTGCCCGTTGTTGGACTTCACTCCTCATAGCGCTACCTTTCTATTTTTCAATTATATTTTATGTTGGCATTTTACCTTTTTTTGGCAACAATTAATTTCCTGATTCTTTAACCACTAGTAAAAGTGAGGAGGTAATGTAAATAGATGTCTTGCCTTGTGACCAACTGACACAAAATTCCTGCTGTTACACAAGACGCACCATTCTCTGGTGAATTTTTAAGTCATACTCAATATTTTTAATAACTGTAATATTAAAAAGAATATTCTAAAATGGGGAAGCTATTGAAGAAAAAAAGTAGTATTATGGAGTACTATACACACCATAGGTGTGCCTCATCTATGGTATTTTGACTTGGAAGCTATTGAAGAAAAAATATTCTTTAGTTTGTTTTGGAGCAAAATGGGGGGATGGTGAACTCTGGATGACCTACAAATAATTTTTAATATTTCAGAAACCAAAGCTGCACAAACAAAAATGTTAACAGCACAAACCTGCACTAACTGGAGCACTAACCTCTCAGACAAACATTCTTGACTCCTCTGTATTAACTTATGTTACTAAGAATTATTAGTTAAAACAAGAGAAAGGAAAAAGAACCACAAATCTCAACAAGCCCAATAGGGGGCGACAAAGACATAAAAACTGTGGCGTCTTAAAAAGCAAACTCTTTTTGTTGTAGCTAGATTTCATATTTAGCTTGTTTTCATATTATGCTCTAGTGGTTAAAGATCAAGTAAAGAAAGGATAAATACATAAACTACTATCCTCTGATCCACCGTCGCCCCTGCACGGCAGAAATGACTTTCCGTGTGAAGAACAAAAACATTGATTTCTTGTTTCTATGTCATGTTCCAGACTATAGCACTGTTTTTGTTCTTTCACAAGATGCCCATTCACACTTTCTGCTTTGCATTGCAAAGTTCCTATCTTCTTTGCACATAAATTTGTAAATGTCCAATGCTTACACATACAAAGGCAAATGGAACTACACACACCCTGGATTATTCTTGCTTGCTCTGATATCAGCTACACAGTGTAAGGTGCTTCTTTACTTTCATTTTCCCAAGTTATCTATAGCAGATCCATTTCACAGGAAAGTATTATCTACAGCATCAGTTACAGTAGATAATATTGTATTATCAACAGTATTCGTACAGTATTCACAGTTCATAGAACTTCTATGAACTTCTATAAACTTCTATAAATGGCGTCTATATAAAATAGACCCCATTACCATGTCATGTATACTTAAAGCTTGGATTCTATAGGTTCTCGCTGTGGTTTTGAGGTCTCAGTCTCAGCTGCACTGCTAACGCCTCGACATTCCACAACTTTGCAGTTTCCTCATTGAGCCCTAGGCATTTTTAAGATTTGCTTGTTTCTTTTTTATGTTGCTGTTGCTTCAGATTTCTACATTAACCACTGCTGCCACAGTTTCCAGTTGGCTGCCTATCTTTTTTTTTTTTTTGTATAAAGCTTGATTTGGAAATCCCACGGGATGTTATTCTCAACTTTTCTTATTGTGTCCCCAATTTTTAAAGTGGGTCTGGCAACCCAAACTCAAATGTTCCTATAATTTATTCCATTTCATAATAATGTTTCATATACTTTGGTTGGCAACATTTTATACCAAACTCATCCATGCTAAATTCTCGTAGCTACCTACATCTTTGCATGTATTGCATTTGGGTCCAGTCTGATGTAATACAATGTGATGTGATGAGTTGGGCTGAATTGTTTCAGCCCAATTGAACAAACTCCTCTACAGCGCTACCAAAACAGGAAAACACAACATTAAAAAGATGCTTCACAGAATTAAATATACAGAAGTTAACTGATTGTGTGCATTACATTTAGAAGTAATGTTTTTTTTTTTTTTTTTTAAGATTATCAAACTAATGGAAATATAAACAAAGAAGACATGCCTCTTGTGATGCAGTAGGTGTGATATGAATATGAAAACTTAAAGTGAAAAAGTGTTGGTGTGTGGGGTCACTGACTGCGTGGCCATCACACCAGTTTTAGGTCAATATTTGGAAATGACCAAGAAAATACAAAAGAATCAGCAATTGGCAGTTTTAGAAGGAACATGTGGTCAGACAAAAACCATAGGATTTAGGTCATATTCAGCTGCTATGTGAATGCAGTCCCATTAAAATCATTAGACCAAACCTACACTGGCACAAAGTCCACTGACAGTAACTTTACTAGTAACTTTATGCTAACAGGTCTCCCATCATAGTTCTCGGGAGCTTCTGTCCTGCTGTTGTTAGATGCATCCCTGCTAAAGTACATCTGAAATAAATTAATTTCTTATTATCAGACCTTTCATAAACTTTGTTGGATGCTGAAGAGGTAATTCAATCATTTGATTGAACTGTGTTTTAGCAGGGATGCCTCCAGACTTTACTTGAAGTCTGACATGTTTGGGTAAAAAGACATGATCAGAGTACAGTCTCCTATGCTCCTCCTAAACTGTTGACCGCCTGGTCAGACACCCAACTTTTACCCTAACAAACTACAGTATTGGTGATAAAACACACTGAATCATGCAACTTCTCCTTCTATGAACTCTAGAAATGTTGAACTCTAGTAATTCAAATGACACTGATTTGCGTTCATCCTTATTCTTTTGCTGGCACACATCCTGGAAGGTGACAGAATATGCATATGTGGCATTCATGGAAGAATTAATCTCTTCCATGAATGCCACACCCATCTGTAGCACCTTTACACATGCAGGTGCATAGACAAAATCTCAAGATTTTGTTTATGTGTTTCTTGAAGCCTTGATCCGCATATCTGTGTTGTGAAATGCATTTATAGTGTTTGGATGTAGTACATATTTTCTTGATACTTTATTTTGTTTCAAGCTTTCACTGATGGATTACAGGCTCATCCTGTTTGGGCTCTCTGGTTTGTGTTTGTTGATTTTCGTATTCTAACTTCTTAAAGCCTTTTCTTCTTTTAGAGTTTCTTCCACAGTGGGAAACTGAGGCAGAGCTGCAACGCAAGAAAAAGGTTTAAATCAAAGTAATGTGTTGAAAATGTACATGTGCACTATCTACATTTCCATGCTGCACATATACACTGTGAAAATGTACATGTGCATCTTTATACTGTACATGATTGTTTTTCAGTTCTTCAAAGTACATGGTTTGTCACAGTTTTCCCTGAAAGTTCGCATCATCAAACCATGAAGAAATCCAAGGATGAAATCGTGGATCAGTCCAGTTTCTTTAATGAATATTTACTTTTGTCTTTGTTCGCTTAAATTTAATATATTGTTATCAGCCTCGTGTATTTACTTAGAAAAAAAAAAGACCATTGCTTAATTAATATTCTATCATGCATGACTCTTTTGTCTAACTAGTGGTTCAGATGTTTTTTGGTTTTTATGCTTTTTGTTTTTTTAAGTTGAATTTATTAGGATTGGTGTAATTATCTTCTTATGTGTTGGGTTTCTGTTGAGTTTAGTGTTGGCCATAATCTTTGTTTATTTGAATCAGATTGTTATACCTAAAATCTCAGAAATATGTTAATTGAACAACCATGTCTCATCCTGTGATTATTTTACTAAATAGAAAGTATAATAATTACCCCTGTGTTTTTTATTTTTTGCTCTCTTTCCCTCCTGGTTCATGTTTTGTTCAAGTGTGCACCGATCCTTTACCTGCTCACAAGAGTATAACAAAACATCTGTCTCAATTCAAAACATGCAGCTGCCCGCAGTTAAAAGCTCTTTCAGTTTACTTCTGAATTTTGAGGTAGCTCGTTTCTATGCTTTTGTCGCCCCCTGCTGGGTTCCTTGGGGTAGCTGAGTTGTGGTTGGGTTGTTTTTCACTTCTCTTGCTTTAACTATCTATTTGCTAATATTTGATAGAAATGTTTAAAATCATAATAAAAATATTCACTCTTATAACTTGGTGACTTTGAAAGTTTTTTTTAAGTGATTTATATAATCTTATATAATCTGATGGTAGGCTAACTGCACTTAAGTGGTTCAGTCGACCAATCATCTGCAACTGGTTAGTCTTTCCCAGCTCTGCCAGACACCTAAATGCTGGAAATTTTACATAAATTAAAATACCTGAAGAAGAATTTGACAGAGAGGACATAGTTTTTTTTGCTGGCACACATCCTGGAAGGTGACAGAATATGCATATGTGGCATTCATGGAATAGATCTCTCTCTTCCATGAATGCCACGCCCATCTGTACCACCTTTAAACATCCAGGGCATCTCAAGACTTTATCTTTGTGTGCCTTGAAGCCTTGAAGCCTTGATCCGCGTGTCTGTGTTGTGAAATGCATTTATAGTGTTTGGATGTAGTACATATTTTCTAGACACTTTATTTTATTTCAAGCTTTCACTGATGGATTACAGGCTCATCCTGTTTGGGCTCTCAGGTTTGTGTTTGATAATTTTCTTATTCTAACTTCTTAAAGCCTTTTCTTCTTTTAGAGTTTCTTCCACAGTGGGAAACTGAGGAAGAAAAAAAATGCACCTGAGGTGTGATTGGCACTTTCACCTCAATGCCAGGAAGCCGTGGGTCCAAACCTTTCCCCAACTTTTAGTTGCATTAGAATTACCAATATTATTTATAATTTCTTGTAGTGTAACTTTTGTTTATAGTTATAACAAATCATTTCTGTTGGGCTTCCACCAGTGTTTTGTGATGGCTACTCCAAAAGATTAACTTTGCAGACCTTTCTTGTTAATCGAAAAAAAAAAAAGGTCAGTGTCGTTTTCCATTCAGAAGACCAATTTGTTTTTGAGCTATAACTTTCTTCAATTGATGCTGGAATATGTTTATTAAATTCCACCTTTTGTCTCCAGATATAACAATATATTGGAAAAAAAAAACACTTCAGTTATCACTAAAAATTAAGGAATTTGTTTCTGAGTGCATTTTCAAACTATAGTCTGGCTTCTTCATGTTGCCAGTGGATAATGTCAGCTTCCTTGCTAATTGTTTTTTCTTCAGCCAGTATTGGAAAATAAGACTACTTCAGCATCTTTACAAAGTCCACTGGACCATAGTCCATATTTGTTTATATTGTTTATGATAGCCTGACTGATTTGCTTAAATTTTTACATGATGCCAAACATTTAAGCGGTTTGTTTACAATGCCGGTGTGCCTGGATTTAACTATGATCTTGTCTAACAAATCCAGGAAGTCCCACTGAGATTTCTCTAACAGTTTAACACGATACTAATTTTAGTTGACTTGCTTAAAGTTACATAAAAATGTTTTCTCTGCTATTATTTGGACATTAAGCAAATTGTTTTTAATGTAAATGTCTAATTTCAAATGTATTGATCTGCTGTTTTCATATTTCTGTTGTGATGACAGTTTATCTCCAGACGACTTCATTGGTCTCTGTAGCTGCTGGTAAGACTTCACAGTTTATTATGAAAGAGAGACTTTTTCACACCAAAAATCTGTTAGTTGTATCTGCAGTCTGTTGGTTGGTCATTGAAGAAGGCCTATCAGCTACAGAATAATTTTAAAGACATTTAAAATTACATTTAGTGTTAAGAAATTATGGAAGATATTATGATTTTACTTAGATGTTAATCTATTCTTGTGTGCAGGAAAACCCCTTCACTCATAATCTCTCAAAGTCTGACAGGTCAAAATAAAAACAAAAGTCTTTGGTATCTTTAAACTTATAATGTTTATGTTCTGTTTTTTTTCCCACATGTTGCACTTGATGATGACCAAGCCTCTTGTACTGGCTGTGAGTGTTGTCCTTCAGGCACAGAGTGCATCACCACCAATGGAGTTGTTGAATGCCTTGACCCCTGTTCCACCTACACTGTGGTGAACGATGCATGGCGTTCAACAGAGAATACAGACATTTCAGTCTTACACTGTGACCAAAACATTGTCTGGAGTGGTTGGTATCGCTTTTATTTGGGGCAAAGCAGCGCTCAGATACCAGAGAAATGTACAGCAGTAAACAGATGTGGAACTCATGCTACTTTATGGATAAATGTAACTCATCCAGTCCAGCTTAATCAAATTGTAACTCGAAATGTGTTTGGTTCCTGGGCGGGATCCTGCATCTATTTTGCCTCAAACAAGATTCAGATCAAACTTTGTTATGGATACTACGTCTACAAAGTTCAACTACCAACTTCATGTTCGCTGGCATATTGTACAGGTACCGTTTTATGGTAATAATTTACAAATAATTAAAATGATTGTTTTTCTTTTACAACCGGATGATTTCAATGTGCGCACACACGCACATATACACAAACCCTAATCAACTCATTGTTAAATTTTTAGAAGTTTCCATTGTTTTCTTGATCAAACCAAATGTGTAGCATAATCTTTATGTTTGGTAAAAGAAAAATAATGATTTATATTGTAATTCATGATGCATTTATCTGTGTTAGAACCTCAACCCTTCAGGGTATTGACACAAAGTGAGACCAACATCACTCTACAGTGGAGCGCAACCACCACCAGCTTTGTTCTCCAGTTTAACGACACAGAGACAAACATCAATGCCGCAGATGGAGCTGCAACAGTGACTCACACAGTCTCATCTCTCAGTGCTGGAACTAGACACACATTCACTCTCTACGCTGTGATTGGAAATGTGAGAAATAGTGGACAGCAACTGACAGCTGTCACAGGTAAGATATTTCAATGACAGTTAGATCTGGTGGCTTGGACCACTGTGTTTGGATCATTTGAGAGAAAACCCTGGAAAAGACTCAAAGATGTCGAAATGAATTATATAGATGGTTGAAAACATAAAACAACCTATAATAGATTTGTAAGGTGAAAAACGCAATGGAAAGATCAATAATCTGTTTACAACATAGCTGGCAAAAAGCAATCATATATTCCCTTTGCTCTATACAATTGTTTGATTGACGAGAACATGTTTGTTTCTTTTGGGTTTTTTTTTTTGTTTTTGTTTTTTGTTTGTTTTGTTTTTTTGTTTTTTTTGTCTGAGCTGCAAGATACTGGGAACTCATATAAGAAAATCCAACTGCAAAAATCTAAACTGTGCCATTTCTGAACATCTCTTTTATCTGCATCAGCTCCTCAAAATGCAGAAGGATTTAAAAAATCAGGACAATATAAGAGCAGCATCACCCTGCAGTGGAATAAAATCAACAACAGCACCAGCTTTGTCCTCCAGTTTAATGGATCAGAGACAAACATCAATGCACCACTTGGAGATGGACCAGTGACTCACACAGTTTCATCTCTGACTGCTGGAACCAAATACACTTTCACTCTCTTCTCTGTGTTTGACAACATCAGAAGCAGTGGAGTACAACTTGTAGCTTTCCTTGGTGAGATAATTTCCGTCTTTATAATGTAGAAATGGATACAAATTGAGCATTGGCGACTGCACTTTTACAAGTCAAATGCTTTTCACTTAAAAACTGCCTCGTTATATTAACTTCACTGACAAAAATATACATAAACAAAACTTTTTTATTCTGTTTGACTTAACATTTGCTCCAAATGGTTTTATTTCATATTTAAAGAAATAACTGCCACAAATTGAATAAAGTAATTACATTAATATTTCACTAAACATATTATTTAAAATCTTCTTGGCCCAAGAATTGTTTGATGTTCATTCATCCAATATATTCTTATTTTTATGTTGACCACCATCATTATGCTGGAATCTGCATGACTTTCAACTAAAGAACCAAGTAAGTGAATCCATCTGTAAGATGCTTTCAGTTATTTTTTTTCCTTTAATAAATTAGCATACTCACCAAATTCGATTTAAGCTTTTAAGATTTATGATCAACTGTCAATGCCAGCAGTCAATGAGATCCCTGAAAGTAAAGCTATGCGAAAAGCTTCAAGTTAGCTCAATTTCCTCTTTCTTACTGGAAACTAGATGGTAATAGCTCTGCTAAAGAGTTTATCAAATAATTAAACCATTGAAAATCTTCCAAATTGCCATACAAATTGTTGTACTTTAACATAATCATTTAATTATGTCTTTTTGTGTCGACAGGCTATATTATTAGAATGAAACTGCAGTTAAATTCTCAGACGCAACCATCAGATTCGGAGATGGAAGATGTTTTAGTAGAGGTGAGACCAGCCTTTGTTGAAGTTTATGTCTTTCTAGGTTTAACTATCATTCAAACATGAATTTAAATCAGAACTTTAAAATGTGATTTGTTTTTCAGTTCTTCAAAGTACATGGTTTGTCACAGTTTTCCCTGAAAGTTCGCATCATCAAACCATGAAGAAATCCAAGGATGAAATCGTGGATCAGTCCAGTTTCTTTAATGAATATTTACTTTTGTCTTTGTTCGCTTAAATTTAATATATTGTTATCAGCCTCATGTATTTACTTAGAAAAAAAATGACCATTGCTTAATTAATATTCTATCATGCATGACTCTTTTGTCTAACTAGGGGTTCAGATGTTTTTTGGTTTTTTTGCTTTTTGTTTTTTTAAGTTGAATTTATTAGGATTAGTGTAATTATCTTCTTATGTACATATTGTTTTGGGTTTCTGTTGAGTTTAGTGTTGGCCATAATATTTGTTTATTTGGATAAAATTGTTATAGCTAAAATATGAACACTAAATGTCAAATTTAGATCATGAAGTGAAAAATTGTAATCATAAAAAGAAGAAATGAAGCTAAATTCATTTCTTATGAAATTCAGTTTAGTTATTTTATTAAATATTTTTAGGTAAGGCAAAGTAAGGTAATTTTATTTATTCTTTTCTGATATTATTTCCCAAACATATACATCCTGGTTGGATCAATACTTTTGCTGCACCCGCCTTTGATTCTTCCTCTCACCATAGTTCACCATATTTGGAAATAATCTTGCTCTTTGTTGGACTTCATACTTGATGGCTCTACCTTTCCATTGTATTTGGTTTTGCAATTACATTTTATTTTCACATTTTACTTCAATCACAAGAAACAACGAAAGTGAAGAAGTCATAGGTAGGAAGCACCTATGAGAGTATGTGAGTAATTAACAAAAATAAAAAATAAAAAAATGAACAGAAAATGCAAAAGCAGAGCCACAAGGATCACAAGTTACTTCATTAAATTTCTCTGATTATTCTTTTTCTTTTCTTTTTCCTTACTAAGTCAAATATTGCCAGCTGTTCTTTGTTTTTGTCATGTTAAGCTGTAAGATTAACAAACCATATTATATCAAACCATACTGAATTTCTTTCAGACATACTTTCATGTTTCAGTCTTAAAAAGACCCATTACCTTATTATTAATTAAAGTGGCACTTTTATTAAGATGTGAGGATAAAAACATCTAACTCCAATCTCAGAAATATGTTAATTGAACAACCATGTCTCGTCCTGTGATTGTTTTACTAAATAGAAAGTATAATAATTACCCCTGTGGGTTTTTTTCTCTCTTTCCCTCCTGGTTCATGTTTTGTTCAAGTGTGCACCGATCCTTTACCTGCTCACAAGAGTATAACAAAACATCTGTCTCAATTCAAAACATGCAGCTGCCCGCAGTTAAAAGCTCTTTCAGTTTACTTCTGAATTTTGAGGTAGCTCGTTTCTATGCTTCTGTCGCCCCCTGCTGGGTTCCTTGGGGTAGCTGAGTTGTGGTTGGGTTGTTTTTCACTTCTCTTGCTTTAACTATCTATTTGCTAATATTTGATAGAAATGTTTAAAATCATAATAAAAATATTCACTCTTATAACTTGGTGACTTTGAAAGTTTTTTTTAAGTGATTTATATAATCTTATATAATCTGATGGTAGGCTAACTGCATTTAAGTGGTTCAATCTACCGATCATCTGCAACTGATTAGTCTTTCCCAGCTCTGCCAGACACCCAAATGCTGGAAATTTTACATAAATTAAAATACCTGAAGAAGAATTTGAAAGAGAGGACATAGTTTTTTTATATGCTTACCATCCCGATCCAGACTCCATTCCAGTAGATGGCGCTAGTGCGCATCTAAACGTTGCTTGCTGTCGGACATAAAAAGGTTATTTTATTATTTTTGTAACTTGAGCAACAACATCAAAGATAGTATGTGACTGTGCTTTCAATGTTACATAGTTATAGTTATTTACAGGTTTTTCAAATGCAGAAAATTCTGCTAAAATATTCTAAATACATTTTTGGTTTCTACCATTCCATGAATGTTTGCATTTCAACAAGTTCAGTGGTGTTTTGTTTTTTGGGTTTTTTTTACAGCAGGTAGCAATAGGTAATGTTTTTGTCCCAAAATCAATTTTATTTTTTATGCAAGCTGGACTATGACAAGGCTCTCACTTGTCAATGTTTAAATAGTAAACAAAGGATGACTTATATGAGTAAATAAAAAGGTATTTTAAAAAACCTTTGTGCTCCTCAGTTGTGCTGATGGTACAACAGAATGCCTTTTTAGATCCAACCAGGATGTAGTTTAAGTCCGGGCTTTAGTTTGGTATCAGCACATCCTCATTCTTGTTCAAGTACAAGGAAAACATTTCAAGAAATTTTTTTTGTATTTTGCATTAACTTCCCGACTATTGATGTCAAAACTATGTCTGCATGAACTCATCAAAAAGACTTTCCTGGAAACGTGTGTATTCTGCAGCTCGCATCGCCCAGCACGATCAGGCTTAAAGGAAAGTCCTGCATTTTAGACACTCAGTATTTAAGCCTTGGGAATGCTATGATACATTTGCATTTTTCTATTTGGTAACTTAGTAGTCGAACACTAATAAAAAATAAAATTGGCATACGGTTTTTTTTAAACTTTTAATATTTTCAGAAATACAAATCATGGACAAAAGACTGCTTCTCATCTTCATCACAGGTTTGTACCTCTTTGTTTTGCTGATAAATCAGTTTAAATTGCAGAATAAAATATTGTTTGAACTCTTTCTAGATTTTTTGTGTAGTATTAAAGGATGGTAAATCTACTTGGGTCAGCCTCCTAAAATAACTTTATTATTGACTATAAGCAGAAACCTAGGGTTCACCTTTCAGGTGAGCTATCAAGTATTTTAATTTAAAGTCGTTATTGCTTACACAATAACACATTTTGATCTCTTGGCTGAAACTTTTTCATAAGTTAAACATTATTATTAAACTGACTTGAAAATGTTTCTGGGATACCTTTTTCGCCGTGTCAAATTTCTTGATTTTTATCCGTTTTGGTTCTCCAAACATGTTGTTCCTCAACCTGATTATTTCCTGTTTCAGGAGCTCAGTTCAGCATCGCCTTTGCCCAAACTCGCCAGTATTACTTTGTAAACGTGTCTCTGGATTGGACGAGCGCTCAAAGTGTCTGCAGACGTGATTACGCGGATTTGGCCACCATAGAAACCACAGCTGATGTTGATGCTGTTCTCAATACCATGTCAAACTACACAGGTTGGTTCCTAATTTTGTATATATTTAAAGAAAAAGTGTTTCCAAAGCTGGAAAGCTTAGAGGAAATAAAATATTTTAGGACCTATATTTCTGTAAGCCCTAAAATAGATCCATTATTTTACAAGTAATTAATCTGTTTTGTTTGTTTGTTTGTTTGTTTTGTTTTAACAGGCAAGGCTTGGATAGGTCTCTATGATGAGCTGTACAACAGCTGGAAATGGTCTCTAGATGACAGTAGTTTCTATGGCGATGGAGAGTATACATTGAGAAACTGGTTTCCAGGCTCACCCAATGACCTCTCTGGACCACAGCTCTGCGTCAGACTTTTTTCAGTGAGTTCTGACTCTTTGAGCAAATGGGACGACCGTCAGTGTTCGGACGTGCGGGTGTTTGTGTGCTATAATGGTAGGTTCAGCAAATGCTTCTTTCATCTGTCCAATTTTTGTGTTCGCACCTCAAACGACAGCCTTTTCAATTCATGGGGTAAAGTTATGGAACAAGTAAAGTGAGGAGTTGAAACAAAGTCAAAATTTAATACAATTTAAAAGGAAATATCAAGAGGTCATTTTCACAAGATGTAGAAATATGAGTGAGAGTTAGCACTAATGTGTTTATGTAAATTGAGGCTAACGCATATGAGTGTATGGGTATGGATGTATACATTTAGATAAAATGGAAAATTATTTAACCTGTTTATCTTTATTTTTGATTGGATTTATTAATGAGGGTCCATCTGAAAATATTTTATGAGTTTAGGGGTAGGAGTTCATAAGTTTCTTACTTCTTCCTACTACTTTTCGAGCATGTTAAGATTACTGTGGTACAAAAATATGTCTTGCATTTCTTGTTCTTGTTCATAATTTTTATTACTACTTTTGAGTACGCAGGAAAAAACATACATTTTTATCTATAAATTTCAGGTACAATAGACGGCACACCGTCTTTTGTTTTGAGTAACGTCTCACTGAACTGGACTGAAGCCCAGATGTTCTGCAGGAAGAATTATGTTGATCTCGCCAGGTACGGTTGCCATTAATCACTGGGTTATGTAACACCCTGCAGAAGCTTGTGTACCTGTTGACGGAGTTGCTAATCATAAAATCTACTTCCCTGAATGCAGGCGTTTGTTAAAAAGTGATTGAAAGGTTTATCATTGTGTAGAATCAAGAATAACATTTAAATCCATTGTCGCTTCTTGTTTTTGCTTTTGCACTAACAACTTTAAGCCACATTGGTTAAAAAAAGTTTTGTAATCTTTATTTTAGTCATTAAGCTTGTTTCGTCTATTTCTCCACAAGGAAGCTCCGAGATTCATTGTCTAACATTCCAGGGATGGCTGAATGTTTGGGGGTTTTTTATGACTGATTTTAATGTGTTTTATTTTGAATGCCACTATCCTTTTCAATTTCCTTCGCAGCATAAGGAATCAGACAGAAAATGATCTAATCAGCGCCCTAGCAAGTAGTGGGGACGTTTGGATTGGTCTGTATCGGGACAAACTGTGGTCTGATGGCAGCCTGTCTCTGTTTCGGCACTGGGCGGACGGTCAGCCCGGTTCTGCATCTGGTGTTCAGTGTGCTGCGATTGAGTTTGGCTCAGGAAGATGGTACGACAAAGACTGCAGCCAGAGTTTGCCATTCATCTGTTACAAAAAAAGTAATGTATCTGATTTCAACAGAGAGATTTAACAAAATATGTTTAAAAACTGGTGCATTACACTTGTTGAAAACATTATAAACCCTTGATGGTTTATACATGAGTAATTCTGATCAGTTCTGCAAAGAGTAATTTATTGCATGTGGTCACATACAATCCCAGACAGAAAACAGGACTTTTTAAACCTGTTTCTCCTGTTCATATTTAGCCCAAACAATGTTGAAAGTCAGGCTTGATAACAAAGTTAGTTCAACCATTAAATCTTTTCAACTACAGTTGAACCTCAAACGGTGTTCAACATTGATTTTTCCATAACTACTCAAAGTTTCCACCCGTTTCCATGGTCACAACAACATGTTTTGCATTAAGGCGATATATTTGAAGTGAAGCCAAGTGTTTTAATAAAAGATTATAATTTTTTATGTTACTTAGAGATTTTTCACCTACACTGCAGACTCGTTGCTCCAGGCAGTTTCAGTGCCTTATTGAACTTCAGATGTATTTCTGGCTGGAATGAGTCTACATAGGTGTAAAAAGTTTGCCGAAAGTTAGAAAACATAGAAAGATGTGATTAAGTGATCATTTTTGTATGCATTTAAATCAACATCTTCAAGTCTAATCCTCAATTTAAATTTTTCAAATATAATTCAGACTAAGGATGTTTTTATATTTTCAACAGCATTTTGTTCATGTGGTTGTTAATAAGATGTTTTGAACCATTTTTGGTGTATAATAAAAAATAATCTTTGTACAGTTTTGAATCAGTAGCTGTCTCCTGGAACTCCTTTGATGCCAAAATTGCCTTTGTGTGGGAGATTATATTGTTATTTTAATCTGTCATCACAACATATCACCTATGATATTATGTTTTGTTGTATTCAGTAATTTATTTGCTCTGTATTCCAGTTCCACCCAATGCAAAAGGTTTCAGAGCATCAGGTCAAAATGAGAGCAGCATCACTCTGCAGTGGAATAAAATCAACAACAGCACCAGCTTTGTTCTCCAGTTTAATGGCACAGAGACAAACATCAGTGCACCAGATGGAGATGGACCAGTGAACCATACAGTCTCTTTTCTCACTGCTGGAACCAGATATACATTCACTCTCTTCTCTATGTTTGAGAACGTCAGAAGCAGTGGAATCAGCACTGTAGTAGCTACAGGTAAGGAGTACCTCTCAGTCATATTTATTTTGTTTGTTTTGGGGTTTTTTTTTCATATTTGAGGATCAAATAAACACCAACACATGTAATTGTGTCATAATCCACCAACGTTCTCCAAATGGTCAAATAATTGCATAGGCAATTAATCAGAAAATAGGTCATGCTGTCACTTTCACTTTTAGTTTCAGGAATCCAGCCTCGGCAGATGAGTGAAGTAGCTGCATAGCATCAAAAAACATTCTGCATACAACTGTTGCACAAAAGTATAGTCATTGACTGATAACAGATTTCAATCTGGTAATCAGGGAAATTTATTGATGATCATTTGTGTGTTTTAGATCTTTCATATCTATTTTTTATAGTCGTATGAAAGTTCAAGAATGTTGAAATCAACAATTTTTAAGATTGTATTAATAATAAATGATGCATCTGCTCATTTTCCAGCTCCTCAAAGCCCAGAAGACTTCAGAGCATCAGAACAAAATGAGAGCAGCATCACTCTGCAGTGGAATAAAATCAACAACAGCACCAGCTTTGTTCTCCAGTTTAATGGATCAGAGACAAACATCAGTGCACCAGATGGAGATGGACCAGTGAACCATACAGTCACATCTCTCACTGCTAGAACTAGATACACATTCACTCTCTTCTCTGTGTTTGAGAACGTCAGAAGCAGTGGAGTCAGCATTGTAGCAGCTACAGGTAAGGAGTTTTCTATCAGGCATTTGGTGATAGAGTTGGATTTGTTAGCAAAACTGTAAAATAAGGAAAAAGCAAGGTAGTTTGCCAAAGAGTAACTTACAAAGAATGTTTAATATGCCATTAATGAAAAACACAATAGCCAAAATAGTGTCAAAAGTAGTGAAAAGGTTAAAAATCTTACAGTAATCTATTTTAGGTTTTATGCAAAAAAACCAAGCTTCCTGACTTGGTTAGAAAGCTTGGTAACATGACATTTGTTTTTTCACTGAAGCTTGCTAAGAACCTTTTGTCCTTCACAAAAAGCAGCTGCTTTCCGTTACATTTTCTTTAAAGTTCAGTGCTTGAATTTGTATTCTGTTAAACTGGTTATTTATTCGTTTATGGCTAACTGCGACATGTCACTTCGCTCTAACACATTGTCTTTCTCACATCATGAAACATCAATTTGCTGAAACTTGTGTGACCTGCAACCAAAGGACCAAGTAAGTAAATGCCAAAACGCACAGCATGTTTGCATTAAATTTGTCTTTGTGCTTTTTTGCTTTTCTTACCTGTATTTACTTTTCTTATTTGCTCTAATATGAATTATGAAGATTTTGCTTTTGTTGTTTATGGCAGTGTGTGTTGTGTCTGTGCCAACAGATTATGTGGTTGCAATGAAGTTGCAGCTGGATTCTCTGACTGAACTCTCAGAATCGTAGATATATGATGCTTTGGCAGAGGTTAGGTAAAGTTTCAGTTTCTGTTGAAGTTTTTGTTACAGTAACTGAGTACTTTAATATTAACTTTATTCTTAACTTTCATTTAGTTCTTCAAAAGACAAGGAATACAACCACAGTTTAATCTGAAGGCTCGTTTGGTTGCACCATAAGAAGAGAAAATCCAAGAAGAAGTGAAGGACAATGAGTTTGCAACATGTTTTTCTAAATGTTATGTTCTCTATTTAATAAAAGGAAATGTTTTCTGTACATATTTTTCTACACTTTGGCTTTGATTGCACTGATTGCACTTGACACTTTTTAACTTTCCTCCTGGAAGCGCAAACATTTTTATATTGAGATACTGAACATTCATGCATACATTTATTAATATAGATATCCATTTATTTGAGATATATCATGATGATGAATGATCCAGAAAGCTGCTTTTGATCAATAACAACTGGGCAACTGGAACATCATAAACTGTAACATGTTTTTTAATTCTTGCCTTGTTTTTCCCTTAGTTTGTCTCTTGAGTGTATTTTCTGCTTGTTTGTTTTTCTTTTAATCATAAAAAGTAATTTCAGACAAAGGCATGATCAGTTGTTTCTTACTGTACTAACTGAAGCTGTGTGTTGACAGCAGCAAAAAAGAAAAAGTAGTTAAAGAATGGGATTTTCTTACCTAACTCAAGGAAGCATCTTTTACCTATTAAATGTATAATTTGGTGTTCTGATTTATTTTTCTTACATTCAAAACTAAAACACAGGAAGAATTCACCTGTTTGGATTTTCTTTTATTCTAATTGTCATTCAACTGTTTCACAATCACGTTTTGGAAACATTTACTGTTCATCTTTTATTTAACGAGTAAAACCAACAACCAAAAAAACTATGGTCAACATTGAATTCCTTTAAATCTAGACTAAAAACCAGCTGTTTAGAGTTGCTTTTGAAACGTAATTTAATCATTAATATGACGTGTCATGACGGCAAAATGTAATGCTGTTGACTGTGTTCTGACTGTGTTTTTATGATGTAAAGCCTTGTTGCTGAAAGATGCTATTCAAATAAAATTTCATTGATTGATTGCACGAGTTGCACAAAGAAATATCCAAAACGGCAAGAAATGGAAATGTGTCCCTTTCCAACAAACCTCAAGTTTTTAAAATGTGGGATACAACTTTCTAACTTAAAGGTTTGCTTATTCAGGATATCATCCCGGCTGTGCCTCCATTTTTTCTGCAGCTCTCAAAATGTAAGCTTACGGCGCTACAGACTGCAACATATGAGTGAACTACACAATAAAGTAATTGAACAATTGTTTTTTGTTAGAAATAAATTATCTATTTTGACAACCCTTTTAACTTTTTATTTTCTTAGTGGTGTCGATCCACTGACCTGCAGCCATTTTAATCTAGAGACTGATTGTTTTGGGGAATACTGACAACTATTTTTGGCTCCATGTGACTTGAGAAGAGCAAACAAAGCAGACTGGGTTTCAGGATTTCCTCATTCTTTTAAGTCTGATCACCCAAATAAAAAAAACCCTTTTTGTTAGATTTTCTTCCTGGTTCCTTTTTTGGCTGCCTCACACATTTTAACAAGCTGAACACCAATTTGGTTGCTCAGGACTGTGTGGAGGAAATTGTACAAACGGAGGTAAGGTGAAACGTTTTATGGTAAGAGTATTACATATTCAAAATGTCTCCATTTTAGCACAAGACAAAATTCAGTTATATTGTAATTAATTTATAAAAAGTATTTGCTCAAACTAACATCATGCTTGTTTTCAAAGGTTTAAGCTATGGACTACAGACTGTTTCTCTTGGTGTTTGCAGGTGAGTGACTTTTGATTAATGAGGTTGTTACTTTTTACTAATAATACCTGAGCACTCTCAAATGTTCATTTAAAATGTACAACATTATCTGATGTTGTTGTCACAATAGACATTGTGATTAATGTCTATTTGATTATTATAAACTCTTTGAAATCGCTAAAGAATTCAAATTAAAACATTAAAAAAAAAGACATTACTGATATTTATTAGCACGTCACACCATTTTTATTCAGTCAAACCAATGTCTGTATGACTTGTATTTCTTAAAATATTCCTTGAATTTTGATTGTAGTAAATGAGGAGAAACCTATCTCTGTCGTTTATTAAGCTGGCATTTGACGCCTCAAAAAAGCAAATCCTACTGATTTTCAAATGTAATCCAACATAGTAATCCATGTTATATGGAAGCTGACATTGTTTTAAAGATATTTCAAAATAGCTGGAAGAAAAGGGAAGCATCAATAGACCTGATCACTTGAATCATGCGTGCTAAAACAGGCAAACATTTAAAACCAGGAAAAACACTGATGTAACATAATACAGGTTGTAATTAAAGCTGAATATGTTTTGTTTCAGGAACTCTGTTCAGGGTTTCTCTTGCCCAAACTCGTCAGTACTACTTTGTGAACACAATGCTGAACTGGACGGATGCTCAGAGTCTCTGCAGACGGGACTACACTGACCTAGCCACCATAGAAAGCACAGCAGATGTCGAGGCAGTCGATAGAACCACAGAAGATTACACAGGTGAGTGCCAAACAATGCACACATCTTTAAGACATGCATGCTCTATGAGTGATGCTCTAAATATATATAAATGTGCGTTTGTTCTTTGAATAGGTTTGGCATGGATAGGTCTGTATGATGACCTTTTAAACTCCTGGAAATGGTCCCTCAATGACAGCAGCTTCTATGGTGATGGAGAGGAAACATTTAGAAACTGGTACTCTGGTCAGCCCAATAATCTGAATGGAAAACAGCATTGTGTCATACTGTTGAGTGGGAGCTCATATTCTGGAAAATGGGACGACCAAGAATGTGACGAAACTCGCTGGTTTGTGTGCTATAATGGTGGGTAACATCAGAGGATTAATTTAAATGATATGGTATATGGAGGTGGCTGGATGTTAAAGCAGACAACTTTGTAATCTAGTTTAAGATGAACTAGATTACAAAGTCTCTCTCTTATTGACTGTCCACTCCCAGCCAGATATAATTTAGTGGAAAGCTGAAAAAACAGCACAAGTTCCAAAAAAAAAAAAAAAACCCAATACAGATTTACATTCCAGTTGAAAGTCCCAACAAACTTCACACCTTAGAGGATTTCTTTGTGAAGAATTTTGTACTGTTGGTGTTATTTTATGCTTTTCCCCCTATTCATTTCCAGGTACTGTAAATGGTTCACCGGTTTACATTTTAATTAATGAATCGCTGAGCTGGACTTCTGCTCAGGCATACTGCAAGGAGAACTACGTTGATCTTGCCAGGTACTCTTACCATCATTGAATGCATGCATATTAGATTCAACTGAAACAGCCACTGTAACTGTTTATAAAACCTGGATTTAACATGACATATTTTGCTCCTTTATTAAAAACGTGCTTACATTTTTCTGTGTTGCTTTTCCAACTTGAATATTTATTATGTATTTATTTTTTGCTTCATCCTGCAAGAGCCTCGTTCATCAGTTTCAAAATTTTTATTCGTTTATTTGGAGCAAATGCATATAAGAGATGTATTAATTATGTAATAAGTGCCATTTTTATTGTTCAGCGAACTTGCATGATTACTCATCTTTTCCACTAACGTTATAAATGTTTATTTCTATGACAGAACAACAAGAAAAGTTCCTGAAGCAGTATGTCTGGTTAGGAAATGTTCAACAAGAAAGATTCACTTGTTGAAAAAGGGCAGCATAACAAGTTTCCCTGGCCTGGGAAACATGGAAAAGCACCCAAGTGCAAATGTTGTTTGTGTTTGCTTAACATTCTTGTAAAAGTACTTTTAAATATTGCAGTGTTCGCAATCAGAGCGAGAATGACATCATCTCAAACCTTGGAGGTGGATCGTTCGTGTGGATCGGACTGTATCGAGAAAAACTCTGGTCTGACGGCAGCACCTCTTTATTTCGAAACTGGGCGGATGGTCAGCCAAACCACGGCGGTGAAGAGTGTGTAGCAACATACTTTAATGAATCTGGAAAGTGGCACGATCAACACTGCTCCCTGAGTTACCCGTTCATCTGTTACAAACCAAGTAACGTATCCAGTCGGGGTTGCAAACCAAGTTTTGTCTGGGAAAGTTTTTTATAGCTCAGTTGCAGTTATTTTTGTACCTGCTAGAGGTCACTAAAGTCTAAATGTAAACATGAGACTGAAGAATTAGGCATTTATAACAAGAAATTATGTCTCCTTTATGCACAAAATGAGATCTATTTATTGTAGTTGGTTGATTTTTTTTTTTCTTCAGTTCCACCCAATGCAGGAGGTTTCAGAGCATCAACACAAGATGAGAGCAGCATCACTCTGCAGTGGAATAAAATCAACAACAGCACCAGCTTTGTTCTCCAGTTTAATGGATCAGAGACAAACATTACTGCACCAGATGGAGATGGACCAGTGAACCACACAGTTTCATCTCTTGCTCTTGGAGCCAAATACACATTCACTCTATTCTCTGTACTTGACGGCGTCAGAAGCAGTGGAGTACAGCTTACAACGGCCACTGGTGAGATGTTTTGGTTTTGCTTTATGGTTAATCTTTTGTGGATGTGGCCAAGTTGAGAATTGCATCTGAGAGTTTATTTTAAATAACTGGCAACAGCAACATCTTTTCATTAATTATTTGAAAATTACACAGCTCATACTGATCTATTTCTGCAGTGAACACTTTGAATTTGCATATCAGACAGACATGAGTTGTACCAAAGAGAACACATCTAACTTTTATGGAAAAAATATGATAATAACGTCCAGTCTATCCTGTCTGACTGCTTCTGACTGAGCGCTTTTTTGAAACACAAAGTCCTTTATTCATCTCCGCTGTCTTCTTCCATTTTACCTGTTCCCACCTTTAACTTGTGAAAAAGTGTTGTCTCTGTAAAAACTAAAAAATAGAAATAGGTCTACCTACCAACTGCCTAATTAGATAAAAGACATTCAAATCTAATGGATAAATATGTCTTTCTAATTGTACTCTACAAATAGAGGCTAAAATGCAATGTTTGACTCATTATTGTCAAAGATTAGATTGGAGTGTATTGGTCTCGGAAGCCAAAGGAAAATGTTTTGTGCCCTAAATTTAACTTAACTTTCATCTGAGAAAAAGGGGAGATGCATGAATGACATTTTGGAACCACCGGGATCCATTCAGCACCAGAACCGTCACATAAAACCTCATCGTTAGCTCATTTATAGAAGTGATTGGACTTCACCACTGAGATAGACTGACAAGAACAATCTTTTGTACATTACAGTTTTGTAAAAAAAAATTTTGTCTTTCTTAGTGCCACAAAATGCTGAAGACTTGAGGTTAACTGGACAATTTGAGACCAATATCACTCTGCAGTGGAAGACAGTCAACAACAACACCAACTTCATCCTCCAGTTTAATGGCATAGAGAAATTCATCAGTGCTCCTGGTGGAAATGGATCAGTAACTTACACAGTCACACCCCTGAACCCTGGCACTAGATTCACTTTCACTCTCTTCTCCGTGATTGAGAACATCAGAAGCAGTGGAGCACGACTTACAGCCGCCACTTGTAAGATGCATTACTTTGTCTCATCTTTATTCTGGAGGAGTGCATGCTGTTTGGAATTGCATAAGGAAAGTGTGTTTGACCAGTATTTGTGTGATGCAAAACAGAGTATCATGCTGAGAGAGTTTGAGTTAATGTGGCGTAAGCATGAATTTGCATCACGACAAATATCAGCTGCAGTGTCACAGAGATACCGTGAAAAACCACAGGTTGGTGTACAGCCACACTGGCAGTGCAGTCTGACTTCTTGCAACTAGCATGTTTTGTGATGGAAACACTTTCACTAAGAGAAGCTACTTATTTGTTAATTGTTCTAGGACCAATGTGGTACTCCGGGACCGCTGCCCTGCATGCCTTTGTGTTTCTCTTCTGTGAATTGAATAAGTGAGCAAATAAGAGGCTTTTACAGCACTCAGTGGCATTCAGAGGAGGTCATGCTATCATTTGAATCAGGTGTTCTGGAATGGAGATGCATCGCAAATATGCAGGACATTGTTGCCTGATGACCAAATTTGAGGGACCAAACTTGATTTAGTGCCTTACAATTCAACAATAAAACTTTAATATACATTTTCTAAATGAACAGGAAACATATGCTCATACTTTTAAAGTTGTCAGAAGATGAGCTGCAGCTTTGTGGACCAACTGCAGTCATGCAAGGCAAGCCTTAAATCCCTTAAATTCAATTCACAAGAGGTGTTTTTGCTTTTAGAATCAGACACTAACACAGTAATTTATAAAACGTAAATAAATCAACTGGTTTGTCATTGTTCCTTTCCCCAAAGGTCAAAGGCACATTGCCAAACCTCTGTCACACTTAATGACGCACTGAGAAGGTGATTTGATTGCATATCTCAGTTGTAAACAAAACGGCTGATGATGATTGAGGATCCCAGGAAAACACTGAGAGAAATTACAATCATAATTCAGATATTTCTTTAAGACAGCTTTGTAAATCCTATAAACTTTGCGCTGTGCACATTTTGTGAATTCTCTGTTCTTTAGTGAATTAGTCTATTTAAGCTGTAGTAACATGCTGACCCGTGACGCTCTAATGTTTAACTAAAAATGAGTTTATTGACCACAGACTCAGCTCAAGTAGCAATAAGGTCTGAACATAAGTCATATGTTAGTCATCAGCATTCAAACTTTTTAAAGATTCAGAATATTGCTCTGCTTGTTTTCCTATTACTCATCCCTAATAATATATCACAGGAGCTTGTTGTATGTCTCTGTCTTAGTGCCTGAACATCCAAGCAACTTCAGAATATCGTTGCTGTATGACACCAACATCACTCTGCAGTGGGATAAAGGCAACACCAGCTTTGTTCTCCAGATCAACGGCTCAGAGACAAACATCAGTGCACCAGATGGAAATGGACCAGTATTTTACACAGCTTTGTCTCTCACTGCTGCAACTAGATACACATTCACCCTCTTCTCTGTGTTTGAGAACCTCAGATCCAGGGGAATTAGCATCACTCAAGTCACTGGTAAGAAGACGAGCTATTATTAAGCCAGCATAATAAACATTTAAGCAAAATAATATAAATAAAATCTGGAAAGTTTCCAGATTGTTTACCTTTCCAGATTGCATAACAATCTGGAAAGGTATGCAAGATCAAGGATGCCAATAAGTCATCCTGTACTGCAGTCATATTCCTGAATTTTCAGAAGTTTTTTTTTTTTTTCAGCATATGGGTCCTAAATATAAACACATTTAACCTATGATCCAATTATTGCAACCACTTTCTTCATGCTTTTTAAATCAAATTTAACTTGTCTCAATTTCAGCTCCTGAAAGACCCACAGGATTCACAGTATCAGCACAAAATGAGACCAGCATCACTCTGCAGTGGGATAAAGACAACAACAACATCAACTTTGTTCTTGAGTTTAACGGCAGACACACAGCCATCAGTGCACCAGGTGGAAATGGACCAGTAACTCACACAATCCCGTCTCTCACTGCTGGAACCAGATACACATTCACTCTCTTCTCTTGGCTTGAGAACACGAGAAGCACTGCAGTACAACTTATAGCTGTCACTGGTATGTTTTGTTTCTGTTTTAGTTTGTCCTAATAAAAACCTGTTGTGCATTTTAATTATTAGCAGTTATTATTGTTGCTTAGTGGGATGATCAAATCTCTTATCATTCATGTGAAAGATACGTGGATGTATTTTTGCAGTTACTGCAAACATACAGTTGTTTACAGCAGCTGTGTGTTGTTCATCAGGTTGGTGAGTGGTTTCAGCACTCACCTACCTGATGGCTATTGACTTGCATCCTCAAAAGAACAATGTGAACTTGTCTTTCAGGAGAAGCACTGTCACTTATTTTTTGTTTTTCTGGCTCAGCTCCTCAAAATCCAGGCAACTTTAGACCATCAACGCAAGATGAGACCAGCATCACTCTGCAGTGGGATAAAATCAGCGACTTTGTCAGCTTCATTCTCCAGTTTAACGGCACAGAGACAAACATTGGTGCACCAAGCGGAAATGGATCAGTATCTCACACAGTTTCATCTCTGACGGCTGGAACTAGATACACATTCACTCTCTTTTCTGTGTTTGACAATGTCAGAAGCAGTGGAGTCAACATCACAGCATCTACTGGTAAGATCATTTGCTTTTTTAATATGTTGTTAAACAGTCCTCATAAATGTTTCTTGCTACATGTAAAAAATGTGACAATTATTAGCACTTAAGATAATTTATTCTCGTTTCTCTTTTTCCCTTGGTCCACATATCTGTCCATAGGGCCAAGTAAGTAAATGAAACTTAATCCACCTGTATTTTCATCAATGATGTTTGTTTTTTCCAGTTCAACACACTTTCAAAATATTGTTTCTAGCTGCTTTGATATATGTAACTTTGCTAAGACAATAACTATTCTTATTATGTTAAAAAAAAAAAAAAGGTAAGATCAGTGTTTGTCCTAGTTAATACTAACAGTTCTAAAGTCAGTCCAGGCAGCTCATAATGAATTGACTTATGTTCAAAGTTCACCACTGATACATTTTAAAACAAGAAAGCTTTGTATTCAATTTATCATAATTAGTCTGAAATAGAGTGTAAATACATGGAGTCACTTTCAGTCCTCTTATTACTGTCAGGTCAGATGAGTTGTGGTTTCTTTGACCTTTAAACCGCATTGTTACCATTTTTTAATTTTTTATTTTTTATTTTACTAGATTACATTGTTGCTTTAAACATGAACTTGAAGTCCTATGGTGCATTGTCAGAATCAGACATCCAGGCTTTTGTGACAGAGGTAAGATTATTTGTTTATTCAATAGATTAATCAAACCTTATTTTTCCTGACGCGATATCTTCTTGTTTTTACAGTTCTTTCTTAAACACGGTATCCTGCCGCAGTTTTCCATGAGGGTTAAATCTGTCAAGCCATAAGATGAGCAAAGGAACATTTTTCCTGGAAGGAAAGAAAATATATATAATCACGAGAAAATATTTAGTCAAAATTTTAAATGTACAGAAAATGAGTATCAAACGCATCTCAATTTTTCATAATAAAAAAATTATGAAAAATCTAAAGGTGCTATTTACATAAAACTTTTCACCAGTGGTAGATAACAGCCCATTTAATCCATGCAAAGAAAGAAACCAAAACAAATAAGTTCAGAAATTAAGCCATTTGGAATAATGTAAAATGTGTTAAGTCTTATGTCTTAAGTTTTATTTGATAATGTTTACATTATTTTGTAAGAAGTGGGAAGCTTGGTATCGTTTGCATATATTAAGAAAAAATCTTTGCTGCATGACATTTGGACAACTCTGTCAAATACTGACAGAATATAGTTTGGTCAAATGAGAACAAAATTGATGAAAGCTCATATTCAAGCATGATCTGAATGTTAAATAATTACTGATATCCTCTGTTTCACACTTGCTAGAATTTCGACCTTACTTGGATGGAACAGGACCGAAACACAGACATGAAGCAGACTGACACCTTTATGCTTCACTGAAATTAACAAGTGGTCACTGAAACAGACAAAAAAATATACCTTCTGGAGAATGTTTTTACAGTCAGACAAGATAAGAATGTAGCTACTATTTAGCCATGTTGGCATCAACATAAAGGAGTCGAGGCTTCTAAATCAAATTCACTGCACCAAACGGTTTGGCACGGTGCCGTGAAGGAATAGGTACCGGCACATTGGACAAATTGTAACACAACAATGATTCATAATGTATACTGACGATACTGGTCCTCCCTGTGCTGTCGATTACTACATAGTTCACTTGTAATCCTGGAACATGTAAAGTCCAGATAATCCATGTGCCGAAAAGCATTAATTATGGAGTTGGAGCCTAATGGAAAATCAGAAATTCAGGCTTTGTGACAGAGGTGGGGTTATTCATTTGTTTATTTAATATATTTAATAAACCTTTTTCCTGAGGTCTGGTGTTATTGTTTTTACATTTCTTTCTTAAATACGGTATCCTGCCAGTTTTCCATGAGGGTTTAATCTCTCGAGCCACAAGATGAGCAGAGGAACATTTTTCTGATGAAAAGGAATATTTATAACCATGATGAGAAAATATATTATCACATTTTGAAATTTTATCATGTGTCAGTCATAAGTTAATTTTAAAAAATTCTCACAACACACTTTATGAAGTCCTGTTTTCCCTCTTAATTGTATTACTATTCATGTCTTGTTCTTGGGTGACTTTTTCAGTGGAAATTTTTACCTGATTTCCATATGGTTGTTCAGACCAGTACAGTTGGATAGATTTAGAAAAATCCAGGAAATATTTTACAAATCAAATAAATTTCTGCTCCTGGTGTGGACTTTGCCCCTCCCATTATAGAGCAACATGAAAAAAAATTTCCCACAGGGAGTGGTAACACTAAATGGGAAGGACTTTGGCTTGACAGCCACAAAATGCCCAGTGTTTGCCTTTGCTCCAGGCAAAGTCATCTTTCACATTCAGGGACAAAAAGGTAGGATAAAGACTAAAACATAACAAAACGCTGGAACTGAACGCTGAAATGTGCCAGGAATGTGATTTACCTTTGATTGAGCCTCATAGAGATAAATGTAGAAGGACGACTGATTAAACCAGAAGCTGACTTTTCCAGATGAGAGCTAAATATGTCTTGCATAACAAATTAAAAGGTTTGTAGATTGATATGCTTGTGCTTAAGGGGAAAGAGGAAGTGCATAAGTGTTTTATGCGTTGTATAATGTTTGAAAGAGAACCGAAACAGAGAGTGAGAGACTGACTCATTTGTCCAGGCAGGTGGACTTTGGCCAACAAGTGCAGCTGAACTGATTCAAGCTAATGATCAAATGGGTCCGCAGTAACTAAAGTGTTCAGTTTCATCAGGTGTTTCATTATTTTTAATATTTTTGGAGATTAAACATAATTTAACATAAAGGCCTTTTGCAGATTCATATAACTATGACAGACTTGACGAAGCATCAGCTGGTGTTAACAGTTCAGATGAAACTACATTCACGATCAGCCTGAGTGCCTGAATGTGAATGTACTGTTGTTTAATTTACGTTTGCTCAAAAATTGCATTCATAAAACGCAGCAGGCTGACAAATAATTGATAATAATATAGAACGGTTGGTTGTTTTTGACAAAGTGGTGCATTTCTTCAGACTTCAATAGCAGCACTGCAGAGTTTGATCTTTTCACAGATTATCTGTATCATATGAAACTGTCATGACATGGTGACAGTTTTAACAAATATGAAGCTGCTAAGTTAAAACAAAGGTTATTTTTCCAATTTTGAGGTCATGGCTTCCCAAGGCTTATTTCTGTCCAAGGAGCAGTTTCAGTGCTGCATCTGCCAGGATGTTTTCTCCGAGCCTGTCTCCATCCCCTGCGGCCACAGCTTCTGCTTCACCTGCATCACCGCCCACTGGGAAGGCAGGCTCTCCATCAACTGCCCCAAATGTCACACAGAGTACAAGATCTGCCCGGAGCTCCGAGAAAACTCTTTCGCCAAAGAAATGTCGGAGAAGATCCGAGCCAGGAGGCAGGACGGCGTGCCGGGGAAGGCAGTCAGCTGTGGCGCGTGCGTGGGGAAGCGAACGGAGGCCCTGAGGTCCTGCCTGGTGTGTTTGACCTCATACTGTGAGAGCCACCTGGAGCCTCACCTCAGAGTTGGCTCGCTGAAAGCTCACAAGCTGATTGAACCGGTGGGGATGCTGGAGAACCGGGTGTGCAGGAGGCACCAGGAGCTCCTGGAGCTGTTCTGCAGAAGCCACCAGAAGTTTGTTTGCGTGCAGTGCGTCAAAACGGACCATCGCTGCAATGACACGGTCCCAGTGGAACGAGAGAGCCAGGACAAGAAGGTGACTCTTAAGAGTCTATAATCTTAAATCCAGAGAGATATTTGACAGCAGCTTTGAGCACTTTTTCTGTTTTTAGGTTCAGATTAACATGATTCAAGGTGAAATTCAGCAGAGGATCCAGGACAGGCTGCAGAAGCTGGAGGAGATCAGACACAATCTTGAGCTAAGCAAAGTGAGTTGATGTCAGTGGGATACAGCAGAGTTATTTCACAGAGTGTAGAAGATGGATTACTGCTCCAATTTACAAATGTTCCAACATTTCAACTTGAGTTTCAGTTTTTATCACTCACCCGCAGGAGAACACAAAAAGGGACATTGAGGAAAGTGGGCAGGTCTTCTCCGCTCTGATCCGCAGCATCGAGAGAAGTCGAGCCGAGCTGATCGAGGTGATCCAGAGGAAGCAGGAAGCGGCAGAAATGAGGGCGAAGAGGCTCATCGCTGGGCTGGAAACAGAAATCTCTGAGCTGCAGAGGAGAAGAAGGGAACTGGAGCAGCTGTTTCACCACGAAGATCACCTTCATGTTCTGCAGGTTTAATGTCTGAGTTTTTTGGGTCTGATTTTATTTGAGACAGCTGGTCCAAGTGGCATCAGAACCACAATCAGGTGTCTGTAAAACACAAAGTGTGAAAGATAAGAACAGGCATAGTGACATAATCTAATCAGTCTCCCCTGATCTGACTCCTTGGCTGCAGAGCTTCCCCGCTGTGAGCTCCCTTCCATCTACAGAAGACTCCTCAAACGTCTTTGTCCATTCAGAAACATGCCTGGGAACCATAAGGAGAGCGGTGGCTGACATTCGAGAGCAGCTGCAACTGCAACTGGAAAAACTTTCCTCTCGAGGTTTGTCGGATCAGCAAAGCGTCTCGCAATACTCTTTATTTTCCACCATTCAGTCGATTGAGGATGTTCTCATTGGCTTTCAGAATACGAGAAGATCCAGCAGTATCCAGGTGGAGCTTCACTGACTTTCAAGTGTTTTAGTATTGCCTCTCTTTTTTGTGTTTTATCCTAATTAAATAAATGCACACAAATTAAAGGTTGAATTTATGCAAGTACAATATTTCTCTGTAAAGATAAATGAAAGATTCATTTCCAATCAACTTGCAGTTTGTGGAAGGCTGTGTCAATTATATATTACAGTCCTGTAATCATGATTTGAGTAAAAACAGAAAGATGAACATTCCTCTGCTGTGATCTCCTTCTGTCCACCAAGCTGATGTCCTTCTGGACCCCAGGACGGCCAACCCCTGGCTCGTTCTGTCAGAGGATGGGAGGCAGGTGCAGGACGGAGACGTAATGCGAAATGTGGCAGACCTCCCAGAACGTTTTGACAAAGCTCCGTGCGTCCTCGCTCTCATGGTAGCAAAAGCGTATGAGGTGTTTTAAGTGTGTGGATGCCTTGTTGTGTTGTCTGAAGTCTAATTCTTGCCTCTATAGGGTTTCACCACAGGGAGGCGCTACTGGGAGGTGCATGTGGGAGACAAAACGGCGTGGGACTTGGGCGTAGCTCGAGCATCCGTCAAAAGAAAAGGTGCTGTGACTCTGAGTCCAGATGACGGCTTCTGGACCGTCTGTCTGAGGAAAGGAGCTGAACTCTGGGCCTGTGCAGGAGAGGCAGAGCTGCTGTGCGTCTCCAAGAGGCCAAAGGTCATCGGCGTGTTCCTGGATTATGAAGATGGGGTTGTTTCTTTCTACAACGCAGAGACCGGGTCACACATCTATTCATTTACAGGGTTTCACTTTACCGAGGCCATTTTTCCCTTTTTCAACCCGGATACGAATGAAAACGGCACCAACAAATTGCCGCTGACCATCCAGCCCATTAAGAAACACATCTTTGGCACAGATTTAGAGGACATCACTATATGACATTTTAAATATGTGTCCAGCAACGTTTTATTTATTATACAATTTATGCTAACGTTGTTTTTGCAAAGCTCCTGGTGCATTTATCGACACTCCACGAGTACAGTACGCTGATTTAATAATTCACAGTAATGCCTAAAAATGACTTTAAATAGATACATGTTTTTTGCAGCTTTATTTTGCACTGAAAAGAAACAGGAAAATACAATGTTTTAATTTGAGTAGATTTTTTATAGTAGTGGTAGTTGTATTCTCACTACTGCCACAAAAATAAACCAGCTACATGTATTTTGTATATTTTTATTTGTTTTGTATTCATAAGACATCATATTCAATATAATTATGTTGACATTAGGAGGTGTGTATTTCTTGCTTTTTTATTTTTTTCTTGAACAGATCTGATATGGCGTCACTCAGAGGCACTGACGAAAAAATGAGGAGCAAATTAAATCTCAGAAATCTTCTAGAAATAAATTAGAAATTTCTGAGTGTCCAAAGTCGTAAATTGTTTTACATAAATGTATTTTTGCATCTTTCTACACATTTCCACCAGAGATGGCGCTGTATTGCTCCCTTCTGCTGTTATCTTGTTTTGTTTTTTAACTCCATCTAAGTGTAATTTACTGCTTGCCTGTCACAGTAAGCCACATTTTTGTGAAATGCAGTTTGTTGTATCCTGTGTGGAAATTAACAATATAGAGAAATAAAATGTCAACATGATGGAACAAATCCGTAAAGCTGAAATAAAATCTCTTCAACCCACTTTGAGATAAAAAATGTGATGCTTTTTTATGCTGCTTTAATATTCTAGTAACAGAAAAGCTGTTGCATTTTTGTTAATCCCTCTACTACTACTACTACTTCTTCTTCTTTTCCACTCTCTTTAAATGTTCCACAGATCTGTAAACTAACATGTTCAAATGAAACAACCTGACGCCTGCTGCTGATCAGATTAGAGCAGGAATAGGATTATCCTGGAGGCAGATGGAGCGCAGAGACACTTCATCCATCTATCACTTTATTTCTGTTGCGTATTTACAAGTTTAATTCTATTTTATTTTATATTTTTGCACAGCTTTTACAGAACCATTATAAAACAAAAATCATTTTTGTGACTGCTATTTGGAGAGGAGTTCGATTTTGGATCGGTTAGATTAATCTTACAGGAAGCAGCGGATGAATTATAAAGAGATGAGGGATTAAAAGTGTCAACCGGGCTCCGGGAGGAGACACACAAACCTCACAGGCCTGCAGGCTGACAGGCAAACATTTGTCATCTCTTTAGGAGACACTCGGATAAGCGAAAGATGCGGGTAAGTCAAATATATTTACTCAAATACTTTGACTATAGAGCTTCACATATAGTCTGTATGGCATCGTGATGTCTCGTATTTGGGTTTTTGTTTCACCAGCTGCTCAGTAAATCATTTATAATCTACAAAGCACCAGTAATTTCTCTCGTTAGATTGATTCCTTTGTCGGCTTTTTATGGCATGTTTCATCGATATGTTTCGAGGAAGGGTTCACAGGAGTCTTTTCACAGATGAAGCGATGTGAGCTCTCTGATTGGCTGAGGTAGAAGACGTGTGATGTCGCTGGTGGTGGACGAGACGGCCGGCGACCTTCCGGTGAGGGACGTGGGGCTGATGAGAGGCGGGCTGATGCCCACCGTCCCCGGTGTGTGTTCACACAACAACACTGATCTGTTTTTTTCATTGTTTTATGCCAGCCTTTGTGCCAGCAAAAATTCCCTAACATTTAAATTAAACTTTGGTTTTACTGTAATTTACTGCAACACAAGAAAGGTGTGATGAAGTAAGCCATTTTGTTTTTGCAGAAACCTAAACCAGCCCTTTAATAAAAAGCTTTCAAGTTGTTCTCTTCATAAAAGAGCAGATATTTTCCAGGAATGTGTGCATTAAAGTAGTGTCTAGTTAAGATTTTAGAAAGTTGAAACTCCAGAATTCATTTTCTGTGAATGCACTGTTGGTTGTTTGTCATTTTTTGCTGTTTTCCCAGACACTCTGCGGGATGTCAAGCCATGGAAGAAGCATCATTCTGCAAAGATGAAAGGTAGAATAACTTTCAAAAACATCGTCTTGCACATTTTGACTCAAATGACTATGACTGCTTTGTACCCAGCGGACCCTCAGCGACTGTTTCGGTTTCCCAGAGATCATCTGGAGGACCTGTGTCTCCGGCTGCAGGAGGAGAACAGTGTGCTCAGGCAACACACACGGACACAGGAACAGAGGCTCCGCAGGTAATACCAGCAGAGATGGGACTCTTAGCACTGCTGGAGCCACAAGTTTCTAATTTAAATAAAACGTTGTACCAAAATAACTACCCTAAAGTAGTTTACTTTGGATGTTACATTATAAAGGCAGGATATAATCATGACTGGAGATGTCAAATATTAATCTCCAATGTGAAATATTGCTGACAGTATTCATGGAGAATTAGCCTTCCCTGTATTTAAGATTAACCCTAAATCCTCCTTCCATCCTCTTGTTTTACCCCAGAATGTCCACGAAGCTGATGCGACTTCGTCAGGCCCGTCCCGGCTCCGGTCCTGTCAAAGAGAGGGACATGGAGGATACGATCCAGGAGCTGGAGGCCCGGGTGGCGGTGCTGGAGAGCCAGAAGGAGGTGCTGCAGAATAAACTCAGCGTAGCCAAGCAGCACATCCTGGACCTGGGGGCTCGCATGCCTTACAGGTACAACAAAGGTGAGGTTTACGCACAGAAACGAGCCATCTCTTTAATGTCTGACGCCATTGTTGGCATCATTATTCAAAGTCAAAGCTTTACCACTTCTGTTATCCATTCATTTAGAAATGTCACAATTTAACACTAAATATTTAGCTTGCTATCTAAAGCTAAATATTTAGTTGCATTAAGTTTGTATATATATGACCTTTAAAAAACATAAATTAATGCTGTTAATATTTGACTGTGTACATTTACAAATGACACTCTATATAAATCTCAATGGCTTTCAGATATATGAGTGGATGTGAACTGTACGATGTTCTTCCCCTTCAGGTAAAAACCTGGATGGAGAGGCTGGAGTCCGGAGGGCAGCACGGACTGCTCCTGCACGATACGGTCTCACGCTGGAGGAAACCAGAGCAGAAATGGAAAAATTGTACCAAAAAAACCCTCCTTTTTCTCTTTACATCATCAATGTCCTTCTGCTCATAATTCAACATAAAAATCCATCATCATCCAGCAGATCCGGTATGACCGACCAGGTGAGGATGGCAGAACTGGAGGTGACAGCTCAGGCTCTCCGAGAAAGTCTGAGAGACAGAGAGAGAGAGATGGAGGGGACGGTCAGAGAGCTGAGGAAGCAACAGGCCGACAGACACAGGTAGATGTAAATACACAAAGACACAGCCGGCGAATCACGTTGCATCTTCTAATTGAAAAAAGACTGAGACCCAAGCATGTTTTAATCACAGAAGTCCTTTTGCTTTGAAGTAAAACATATTTTACTTGTGTCAGAATCACAATCAGAGAGAATGTGGATCTGATCCGTCTGCAAAAGCAGCTCTCTGAGAAGAGCACAGCCCTGAGGGTCAGCCAGGAGAAGTTTGCTGACCTGCAGGAGGTAAGACCCTCTTCCTGTCTTCTGTTAATTCTGCACATCATCAGTCTTCCTTATTAGCTCCCTAATCCTCTCACTAACCTCCTCTGTGTTTAAGTACAGGCGTACGAGAATCAGCTGGAAGAGGTAAAGGCCTCAGAATAAACAGATAAAACCTGATAAATAATCCAGTGAATAATGAATAATCCTGCTTCCTGTGTTCGCTGCAGAGTCAGAGGGCGCTGAGGGAAAGTCAGGGGGCTCTGCTGGAGAAGGTGGAGGAGCTGACCGAACAACTGAAGCAGGAGAGACAGAGAGCTCTGACCCAGGAGGGACAGCTCACCACCATGACTCTGTCTCTGCAGACTCTGGACAAGGTAACACATCTGTGTGCAGCTGGATCATGTCAGGTTGGAACTCATTTGGATTATTCTCCATCAGCTACAAGAGAGAATCTCAGACCTGGAGGGAGAGAGGGATCTGATCAAAGACAGCTACGATACTCTACTGAAGAGGTAGGGTTTTAAAAAATTACTTTTTGGAATACTTTTTTCTAGTATTTACAAAAAACTAGTGAGCTCAAAGAGACTATGATAGGGAAGTGACAGATTGAAAGTCTATTTTATGTATTACCTTAAATTCTTCACACAAAAACTTCCCTGTACTTTGCTTGTAAAAATATTACTTTTCCATGTTTTTCATGTTACAACAATAATCCTCTATATATTCTGGACTTTATAGATCAGCATGAAGTAATGTGACGTCATAGCATATTTCTGTATGAGAATGGTTCAGTCAAAGTCTACACTTTAATTTACAATCTACATCAATACTTCAATATCATTATTCACATATGATAAAGACATACTGTTGTGTTACTGCAACAAAAGACAGAATGTAAATGCATTTAAAAAATTCAGAAATGTTTGCAAAAAAGAAAATTGAAAAATAATTTTCTTCCACTTTGCCTCCTCAAAAATGCAATAAAAGAGCTATGATTGCTTCTGCAAGACATTGAAAACTTAGATTATGAGACTTTATTTTAAAGTCAGTCCATGTAATGTCTGAAAAGATTGCCTATTCTTTTTTGTGAATTTTAGGCTCAAATTGTATTTATTTTGATGATTTTATTTTTGTGTTGGTCAGCACTTTGACTGCCCAGAACCCCCGTGAGAACCCTGCTGAGACACAGAGGGGGGTGGAGCAGAAGGTGGAGCAGAAGGAGGAGCAGAAGGAGGAGCGGCTGGCGGAGAACATCTTCACGCCGGATCTCCACCACAGACTGGAGGAGATGCTGCAGGAAGAGAGGAAGGGGAAGATCCGGCTGGAGCTGGAAAAGGAGAAACTCAGACAAGAGAAAGAGATGCTGGAGGAGCAGAGAAAGCAGGAGGAAGGTGACACTGGAAGCTCATTTAGTTTTCCACTAAATAAAATGTCTGACATTGCAAAATGAAAATTTTATTTAACTACATTTAGAGCTGTCCGTGATGATGAGGGCGAAGAAAGAGCAACTGGAGAAAGAGGTTGACCAGTACAGAGAAAAGGTTTCTGCTCTTCAGGACAGGCTGGACTCCATCACTAAGGTCAGAAATGAACAGACAATCCACAAATTTCTTCCTTTCTCTGAGTTTTCCTCCTGTAGTTTAATCTGTCACACATTTCCTCTCCAATCCAGGGGTTTGACATGAGCGTTGAGGAGCTCAGTGAAACTCTTTTGCAGATCAAGGTTTGTTGTACTTTCCCCACACACATAATGAGATATAGCTCTTAAAATCTCGTGACAGGTTGTTTTTTTTTTTCTCCAAACGCAGGCCTTCAGGATGCAGCAGGAGAGCAGGGAGGCTCTGGGTTTCCTCGTGCCTGACGGCGGCATGGACAATTCATCCCGTGAGCTGCTCAACATCCAGGCGTCGCATGCAGAGACGGTCCTGGAGCTGCAGAAAACCAGAAACCTGCTGCTGCTGGAGCACAAAATCACCAAAGACCTGCAGGTACATGCACACCATTAAATGCACACACGCACACAAAAACGACTGAAAAATTTAGAAATATATTTCCCCTCTAAGGAAGAGTTAAACATGATCAACCAGAAGGTGGAAAGAGAGAGGGAGGAGAGCAGGAGGAGGACGGTCGAGAAAGACAAACTTCTGTCAAAAAGAGCTCTGCAGATCAACACGCTACAAGGTAGGACAGCGTTCACAGCAAATCTAATCTCACCCCACCGTAAGCATTTATAAACAGACTATTGCGAGTTTTACTGAACATTTGCTCCTCTGGTGTTGCTAAAAACAAAATAAATGCATTGAAATATGTTCAAAATGCACTGTTTTAAAATGCTTTTCTGGTTCCATGTGAATCTAAAGCCCAGTTGAAAGAGCTGGCCTACAGCCCCCGGAACTACAAGCGGACCATACCGGTGCAGTACACTTGGCCGGCTGGAGATCAAGAGGTGGTTCAGCCCATAGAGGACGATCTCTGTTTCTCTCAGCTGAAATCTGGGGAGTCACTGTTGGAGATCCACCTTAAGGTAAAATCCTATGAGATCCTCTGAGCATTTTCTCAAAAAACCTCATCTTACACTGACCGTTGTTTTTGCCCCACCAGACGGCCACCTTCACCCCAGCGGGGCTCCGCACCCTGAGTAGCCTCCACCCGAGGGCAGGCCAGCATGACGACATTGTGACCTTCTGCACCTACTGCCTGCTGGACTTTGAGGTGCACTCCACTCCTCTGGTGTCAGGGAGCCAGCCGAACTACGGCTTCACGTCCCGATATGCACTGACGGTCCGGGATCTGGGTCGGTTGGAAGGTCAGGGGTCGAGAGTGCAGCTGGAGCTCCACCAGGCGCTGGGAGGGATCCGGTTTGTCACCCACGGAAGCGGCAACATGTCACTCTTAGGCGCCACGGAGAGGAGAGGAGAACGGATCTCCGGCAGCGTCAGCATCACAGGTGGGTAACAATTTAGCAGCTGATGCTCTCTTCTCATCTCCTTTCGTCTTCTGACTCTTAAACCTGCTTTTTTTGTTGTTGTTTTTTTTTAAGGAAATGAGGGTGAAATAATTGGTGTTGTGGATTTCTGGGTGCGCCTCTTCCCTCCTGCTGAACCCGTCCACACTGGGACGGAGATCGGAGCGGAAAGGAGGACAGTGACACACAGGAGTCTGGGTCACATCCCACTAGGCTGGCAAGATGGCAGCCAAGAGGTGAAATCAGGCATCTGACATAACTTTCAAAGAGACGCTCTTATTGCAGAGTTATTTCAGCTGCATAAACAGCCTGTTTAAAGTCACTTTGCAGCATCTCAACTGCTTTCTTTGAAATTTAAAACATAAAGTGTTTAGGTGAGGATCTTTAGACTTTTTGGTCCTGAACGCTGACGATTTTTACTCCTTAATGTCTTCCACACCAGGAGCTACATGACTATGGCGGTGGGATCCCCAATGAGCTGGTGGTGATGCTGGAGCGCTGCATCGGCCTCAACGCCCGCTGGCCGGGGCTCCTGCCAGACGCCTACCTGACGTACCGGCTGTACGACCTGCCGCCTCACGTCTCTCAAACGGTTCAGTGCGCCGTCGACCCGGTGTTCAACGACGTCACCAGCTTCCCTCTGGCAGTAACAACTGATGTGCTGCACTACCTCAGGTACGCTGACTCTAAATCAGTAAAATGATTCAGTTCTTTGAGATAATAGCCGGTTTCTGTTTGCCAGGTCCAGCAGTTTGTGGGTGTATGTGTTTGATGACAGCGATGAGCAAATACCGCCAGCCTACCTGGCCAAGACGCCAATCCCACTGAGAGCTCTGGCGACAGGCAGAGAGATCAGAGGTGAGGCTGTGAGGAAAATGAAACTGCTTGAAGGAGTTTTTACTAAACGCTATATATATATATTATTTTTTTCCTGTGTTTTGTCAGGCGACTATGTTCTAAGAGATCCCGCTGGTGGTCCTCGGGGAATGGTCAGAGTCATGCTGAAATGGAAGTATCCATTCCAGCCGCCGTTGGACGGCCTTCAGGGTAGATGGGGGAGGGAAGTGGACGACCCTCACAGGGCGATGAAAAGCAGTCAGAGGGAAAAGAGGAGGAGCGAGGAAACATCACAGAGGCCGACGGCCAAGCAGAGAGTAAAGGTGATGTGATTCCTCCGACTGGTTCAAAAATAATTCAAATGTTGCTCTGAAAAGCTGAACTTGTTTCTCTGTTTTTACAGACTCAGGATCTGAAGCCCAAAGAAACTGAAGCTGTGCAAAAAGAGGCAAAAGCTTGGGTAAGAAATCCAGCTGATTTAAAGTCCCGGTAAAGAGAAAGTATTTTATCCATCTTCTAGGGTTTAGGTATGATTGAATTAAAAAAAATCTGTTGTTATTGGTTCCAAAATTATTTACATCTAACAAAGTGTTTAAAAACACACACAGCATATTGTCACATTCCTACAATAATGGCCTAAGTCTTTTTTTTTTCCCAATCATAATTTTGGGGGGGAAAGAAATCACCAACATTCGATTGACAGGACCTGGCTGCTATTTCCCTCTTAAATTTTATGGAAATGTTTAAAGAATAAATAGCTTTTGACACACAGGTTTACCATTAAGGCTTTGTTGTTAACCAGTCAATATGCCAGAAATCTGCTCTCTGTTTCTGCACACTAGAGGTGGATATAAAACATAATTAATATGCAGCAAAGACAATAGTTTTTTTTTTTTTCCTTAAACAAATTACTTGTTTTACTTGACATGAATATATGCCCATTCGATATATTTTTCTGTTTACAGCCCCAGCCTCCACCTGTCAGACAGAAAAGCTCACAGGATCTCAGATCAGAACGAGTCGTGTCTGTGAAACCGCCATCAGCAGACCGTAAGAGATCCACCAAGAGGCCCTCTGAAGCGAGGTCGCCTCACTTGACCCCTGAACGAAGACTAACGACTCCGTCCTACAGGTAAGAGAAACATTTACTATGTAAAAAAAACTTCTACTTATTCAACAAACTACTCTACAATTCACATAGATTGGCAGAGGAAAAATGTCTTCCAGAACTAACTGCTACAAAACTGTTAACAGGACTGTACAAATGCAAATTAGTAAAAAAAATAACATTAATTGTTGCTACTCTATGTGTGTAACATTATTTTTTTAAACATATAATGAGATAAAACATTGAAAGATGATGATGAAACTTATTTCCGTTTAAGATCTCCAGCTGGGTCGTCCTCCAGACGATCAGTTGCAACTCCATCGAGGGGAAGCTCTGCTACTGATGCAGGGATCCAGGTCAGCTCACTCACTCTCTAAAAACAACATGCCGCTCTGTTCTTTCCATACTAAATTAGATAGTCAGTGTAACGTGGAAATAAATAGCACAAATTGTGAATATCCTGGATCATAGGCTTAAGTTTCAGCTTTTTGCTCCAGGATCTTCCCTCTGTGAGTCAAGTGTCCGGGTTTGAAGAAGAGGAGGAAGAAGAGAAGAGTGCCAGCGGTAATTCTGTTTTTACTTTATATCATTTAAAGACTTATTCGACCATTTTATTAAATATGGAAAAAAAAATTCAGCTTTTCCTGACTCTCTTGAACTTTTAAATCTTTGTCTTTTTCTCCTACAGAGTCCAGTGAATCCCCAGAATCCACTTCTTCACAGAGCGACATAATAATCATACCACCACAACGAAAAATGAGGACGGTACAGAATATTTGGGACTGGAAAACGAACAAATTGTTGGAACAGGGTTGCAATTGTGATAAGAACTGTGCAAAACTGTTCTTATTTTATTTCAAAAGAGTCAAAGTTTCTGGAAATATTTTCAAAGGGGTCTTTATGAATATTTACATGGGATTTCTGACAGTCTGTCCCTGTTATTGCGCTTCAGTGATTTTTACTATAATCGAATCTGTGAAAAATACCAAAGAGAACAATTTGATACTTGGAAAATAATTTCCGTTATTAGCTACATCTCTGAAGTCCTGTCAGATCTTTGCTAAATTTTAATTTTAATTTCTAAAAATACTAGCAAATAAAACACTGATGCCGCTTACTGTAATCTGTATTTCAAAATATTCCATGTTTGGACTCTTCAGAATTCAGCTGACCTCTTTGTCTATCTTTCTTTATTTCTCATAAGTTACTACATAAAAATAGGGTTTTCTTGCAGAATTGGCTTTGTTGGGAAGTGAGTGTGTATTTATTTGCATTTTGTGCACCACCAGTTATGTCAAGATGTGATTTATGCATATTGTAACTCATACTTGGCTCTAAAAACTATTGTTTAAAACCACTTCACAAAATTACAAAAAAGTCTGGCTTCTTAAAGTGAGCATTTAGAGAAATAATAGATGGGATTTAAAGATTTAAAGATGCTGCTGTTTTCCAGGGAGACAAGCTAAGAGTCGAGATCCTGTCCCTGACGTTTGAACCGTCGTCTCGTGTGGCGCTCGACCGCTCCGTGCAGCGCGTTTACGTGGAATACCGGCTCCTGGGCATCGCCATGGAGACGACGGAAACTCCCATGTCCCTCCGTAAACCTGTGAAAGGGGAGGAGATTCACTACAACTTCACACGAGGTGCCTGAGGTTTGGTGTTTCTGTGTGTAAAATGTATTCAGGACGAAGATCATACTGACTGGTGTTTGTCTCTCCCAGTGATTTATGTGGACGGCTCCCAGTCAGCTCCACTCAGGCAGTATCTTTACACAATGTTGGAGGGGACAGACCCCAACCAGGGCAGGTGGGTGGCCTAGAGACTTGCATCCATTAATGAAAGTCATGCTATGTATGGGGGAGGGGGTTTGTAACTCTTCTTTTTGTGATTGATTGCTTATGCACCAAGCAACGGCAGTGACTCTGATCATACAAATTTGAATTTACTGAGGAGTTTCTCTAATCCAAACATCCAGGTGTATTTATGCTCTTTGATATTGTGTGCACCAACATCTTCTTACTAGAACAGTGGTCATTTTAATTGGTTGGTTTTATGACAAGGAACCCTCTGGAGCATAGCCCATTCATTTTTAAATGGACTGTGTTCAAAAACCATTGCAGAACATTGAAGGTAGTTTACTTTATCTGTTTAAAAATTATTTTCTGGTGTGTTTTTGATCGTTGTCCTATTGGACAACGTTTATTTGTAACGGCAGGTTAAAGTTCACAGTGGTCAGTGAGCCGATGGACGATGAAGAGGAGTGTGTGGATGTTGGACACGCTTTCCTAGACCTACAGGAACTGCTGCTCACAGGAAACGATGTGATCGAACAACAGATTGACAGTAAGTGTTGAAGCTCTGAGTTAAATGTTACTGTATTGAAGTTTCGCCTTTCTGTTAACCAGCTCAACGGATAACTTGTATGGTTTCCTAATGCAAAAACTTTCATTAGGAAACAAAATAAAATCCTAATTTAGGTAAAGGTGTTCTACATTTTCTAAATAACATACAACTTTCATTATGTCTAATTTTTCTTTTACCTTTCTGCAGTTTTGAGTGTGGACGAAGACAGGGAGGTCATAGGGAATCTAAAAGTGTCCCTGGAGGCGGCAAAAGCACTGAATGGGATATACCAGGAGTTTCACCAGAGAGGTAAAAGTAAGACAACAAGCAATGCAGAAGATAATGAAGAAGATGAAGAAGAGGAGGAGGAGGAGGAAAAGAAAGAAGATCAGATTCAAGTACTAGATTATGATGATGAAGATGATAGTGTCTTCCACTGAGGAAAAATATTTGAAACTGTCTATATCACATTTTAAAATATGATAAACAGTGAAATAAAATTATTACTTCGAGAATAAAATGGGCTGTTTTTCATTTTATTTAAGGCTCTAATTTGTTTTCCTATTTAGTACATGTTGTCATCTTGATGTTTCTTTCACTCATTCTGCCATTGTGTGCACAGTGGTAAATAAAGATGTCTTATTCTATTTTATGTCATTTAGATTTTAAATCTGCCAGAAGTTGAATTTATTTAACTTGACTACACTCAATATTTTACATACTTGGCTCTGATCATAACTTAATGCTCTAAAAGAAAGTCATAATTCAACATACACTGATGATGAAAACAAAATACGTCTCCATAATCTACAAGATGTAGATTAGGTGGAGGTACTCAGGTGCTCCCTGACTTGATGTAAGAAAAACCTTTTGCTTCTAACAAATAAATCTAATTTAAGTTTCGAATCATAAACCTTCTTACTGTTTGTGTAGATAAATTTCAAATAGTTTGAAAACAGAAAAAAAAGGTTGTTAGTTGCATCTGTGGACCCACAAGAAAGTGTGAGTGTAATAATTTGACAGCAGAATTTCACTTTTGGAAAACAGTTCATCTAAGTACGTGTGACAGAGTTTCGTTAAGTTTATAAATTAGTACTGACGCATATTTTAGGTGAACTATCGCGGATATAGTTTGTATTTATTTGTGAAGCGATTCAGAGGCTCGCTGTAGGACGAGAATTTTCCGACCGTCTTTGAAGGCCTCATCCAATCGGCTTCACCTGCGTCTGTGGAACTAACGGCAGCCAGGATCGAACAATTATGCTAACTTTTTAAAAGCTGACACGACGATGTGGAGGTTTGGGTGTCTTGCGTTTTAAAAGTGGGTTTAAGCTCAAAAAAAAAAAAAAAAAAAAGACTTTGTCGTGGGTTTAATGATTTAGAAGGGGGAAAAGTTTGGAAATAAATAGCTTTTTAGTTAACGGCTAACATTCAGAAAGTGACGTCGGTCGTGAATTTAGGAAAGTTAGGTAGTTTTAAACCCAACTCAATTTGAAAATATTAAAACACAATGGTAAGTATATATTTTTTTCATCTTTACGTTTATATGTTTATATACATGTAATAGAAGTAGTCTTTTAATTGCCAGAAAGAGACGGTGAGCCACCAGCAGGCCCGCCTGCTCCTCCATAACAAGTTCGTGGTGGTGTTGGGAGACTCCAGTGAGTAACTCCTCCCTTCCTTGTATCTAAATATATTTTCCTCCTCTGTTTATTTTCTGTAATGTATTAAAATAATTTCATTCAGTTCAGCGCTCTGTATACAAGGACCTTGTCGTACTGCTACAAAAAGACCGATACCTCACCTTAAGACAACTAAAGAGCAAGGTAAGCAGCATGTGGACATAATTTACAAAAATGGGAGATATTAAATGTGTACATCCTAAGATATTTATCTGCAAATAAATGAAAACTTATATTTCTGTGACGTCGATTAAGTTATCAGCTCATTCGCTTTTCTCCTGTTAATTGTGGCGTTTTGTCCCTGCAGGGTGAGATGAGCTTCGAGCTGGACTGCTTGGTGGAAGGAGGCTGTCTGAACCGAATGAATAATGGGACCGAGTACACAGAGGTCCGTCAGTATCAGTCTGACTACCATCTCATCCGTTTCTACTTCGTGACCCGCATCTTCTCCAGATACATGCAGAGCATCATCGAGGACTTCCGTCAGGGCTTGAAACCAGACGTGGTCATTGTGAACTCTTGTGTTTGGGATATTTCAAGGTGGGTACAAGAAGTACCGATATCGTATAAGTATATCTTCAACACAAAGTTGAAATATTAGTTCTAGAGATGCTCTAGTGCAGTAGTCCAAAAACATTGGTGTCAAGAATATATCTCATGGTGTAGCATGCGGTCCAAAATGAACCTGAATGCAAAAAAAAAAATGCCAATCAGAAAGCATTTGCATTTTAGAAATGTAAAGGATAAAATCAAAACTTGATTTAAATAAAAGCAACGTGTGCGCTGGCTGTTGATGCCGAGTGTGTTTTCATTGCATCACTTTTTACCTGACTAAGCAAAACTGCTTGTATGCTCAACCAAGAGTCAGGGTCAGGTGCAGAGGTGTAAAGGAATGCCTCTTGTATATTTATAATGCACAGTAATTACCAGATTGATGATTATGCTTTTGATTCTAATATTTGTGCTGTAATTGCTTAGGCCCGTTTTGTTGTTTGCATTATATTTATTTAGATACAATCCAAAATGGGTCGACGACTACAAGGCAAACCTTAAGAGGTTCTTTGGTGAGCTGAAGAGTTTCCTACCAGAGGAAACGCTGGTTATCTGGAATCTCACCATGCCCTTAGGAGAAAGGATCAAAGGTGGCTTTCTGGTGCCTGAGGTGAGTTACTATCAAATGTGTAAAAAGACATATATGTATTTTAATGCTGATTAAAGTGAACAGACTTGTGTTTGTCTTCCCACTTGGAATGGACATTAAACTGTAAAATGTTACAGATTGAACATGGTGATATTTTGGCAAAGTGACAGCAGAGTATTATGTCTTCATCTAACCAATATAAAATATATGCAGCAATAACTCCCTCTTTGTAGTGCCATACAGTCCCCATTGTCCAGTCTGTAAGTTTAGCTTTTTATCTTGATATTTTCTGAAAGGAAAAGTGCATCATTTTTCTCTGACCTCAGATTGAGCACAAAGCTCCTCAGCTGCGTTACGATGTGATTGAAGCCAACTTCTATGGTGGGACTCTGGCCGACAACTATGAGATGGATGTGTTGGACCTCCACTTTCAGTTCCGCTTCTCATTACAACATCGAACCAAAGACGGCGTCCACTGGAACGCCATCGCCCACCGCAGGATCACCGCTCTTCTGTTACGGCACATTGCACAAGCCTGGGGTGTGTTGTTGACTGCTGATGGTGAGAAGAGTGGCTTCACAAACACACACATGCGTCTTTTATTTAAGAATTAAAACATGTATTGACTTTGTTGTTCCAGAAGTTCCTGATCAGAAGTCAATCTACGACTGTTCTACAAAACTTTCAGGTAAGACATGATGGTGATTCCTGTGGTTTATTCAGACAGGCAAAGAAGGGAAATTAAAGATTTTACAGGTCTGGAAATCAATGGAATATGAAAAGTATGAACAAGTATTTTCAGACTACTAGAATTGTACAGATTCTCATGCAAGGAGTTCCAGAGATGATGGTTTTGTGTTTCTGTAGTATTTTTTTGGATTAGCACAGAGGAGATTAGTTTTTCAGAGATGGATGTTAAAGGTCATCCTGGCCTTTCCAAAAGAAAACTCTAAACTGCATACTTTACAAAAGCTGAAGGAGTGCACCTGCTGGAAGATGACATCTATCTTTAATGACCATATTTCTGTTTCTTTTATGCTAAATCAAGAGATAATCTTTAAATGAAGCTTCTGCACTTTGTTCCACCTTAAGTAATTTTTTATATCTCTTTCTTTCACCCATCTTTCCTGTCCAAACGGTTACCAAACAGCTGCTGTGAATTCAGACAGCTTTAGAGAGGAGTTCGCCTCTGATTCTTTGTCTGGTGCCTTCTTGAGCTTTGAAGATAAGAGAGAGTCAATGCCACCTCGCCACGAAAATGCAGAGAACTTTCGACCTGCTGTCCAGCCCCAGCGGCCCCGATCACGCCGCAGGCCTCAGCAGAAACATTATGTACCGCCCAGACATGGTAAGTGTACGCATTGCTTCAGACTTAGTATTTACAGCCTCATTGTGTTTCTAGGTGAAGGTACCATTGCCCATCCCGCACACTCATGCAAATAATACGTTGTGTAATAAAATGGACTCGATGGGAGGAAAAAATGTTCAAGTCGTGACACAATCACCCAACAGAAGAATTTAATTCACAAACAACTAATGTTTGTCAAATCCAGACCTGGAATTACAAGTTATTGAACAAAATAAGGCTATGGTCACAGCATGATGTCTCATTTTATTTTTATTAGGTGTGATATCTGCATGTGTGGGCAAGATGGGTTGTTACTGACACCTGGTGTATTTTGAGTTGCACCATTAGAAATATTAACTTTAGACTGAACACAATCTACTGTTGTGTTCAGTAGATGCAGACTTTAAAAAATAAAATAAAATCACATAAATATATCGGTTTAAAAAATATTAGATCTAAAATTCAGTCTGAACATCTTACAGGTGTTGACAACGTGCCTCCCTCCTCCTACTTTGAGCCCTATGAAGATTACCACCAGCCCCTCAGTCATCAATTTGTGATGAGGTACCGTCACAGCAGGCCACACTATGCTCCCTACACCCATCACAAACCAGATCACCGTCCCTTTCATGGATATCATTACTGAAATGGAGCTGTTCAAGTGCCACTCATGTTTAAAGCATTGTTCTCTTCCATAAAAACAGGCGTTTTGTAATTGTGTAGACTGGGTTTTTAGTTTTTTTTTGTTTTGTTTTGTTTTCACCAAGAGCCAAATATTTTAATATTTGCTTGTAAGTTTTTAGTTTGAGTTGTTTTTCCATTAAATATATAACTTCAAGACTGTATTAAAGTTTTTTTTTTTTTAAATAAACATTTGTCACAATATAATGTTGATGATTTTGTTCCTGATTAAAAACGATACATCTGAATCCTTTGTAGGCGGCCTTGTTCTCACACCCTTTCATCTTTGACCTTACATTTTCTTATTCGATCAACTAATGGCTGTTATTGAACCACTTTCTAACTAATTTTGTGATTTGAATGGCAATGTCAGAGGACTTCACTATTTTTATTTTTACGACTGCCTTAACTAAATTTTGGTTTTAGCTTCTTTCTTGCTGAGTGGCTTTTCAACCCATGCCTGTACAGAAGATGTGGATGATCATGATCTCTAATTCTTTTATGTGGTAGTTGGATACATTTTGCAACAAATGATCTGGGTTACAAAGCCAGTCTCCTTCCTGAACCTTACTGCTGCACATTACCGTTAATGCTAGTATATAGGGTATGCCACAAGTAGGTTTGAGATGTTTCCTTTAAATATATCAGAAGCTTGCAAAGGTGTGGTATTTCCATAAATTACTGAGTCAAAATTCAAATCTAATTTACCATCTAACTGCATATTTTGATATTTTACTATAACCTTTTTCCATATATTGTACAGTTTCTTATGAAATGACCAATTTGAACTGATCAAACTACAACAGAACATTCTCCTGCTGATGGATATAGTAAAACACCTTTATTAAATTGTCATTTTCTGAAGTGTCTTGTAGAGGACAGCTACGTGGAAAAAGTAAAATATAAAAAAAATATTAAGGGATAAAATTACCCAATTAGGCAAACCTGCTACCTTGTGTGATTTGTTCCATTAGGATTAAAACTTGAAAATGTTATGCCATTGATTCTAAGCCATTACTTTAAACCAGGCAGAAAAACTATTAAAGGCTGTAAGAAAGTTAAAGTGAAATGCTTTTAATTCAGAATTACTACAAATACAAATGTATTCAAAGGTTGAAGAGACAAGAAAAGTTGACTTGAACATGTCGGCAAAGCCTCAAAGTTTAAATGAACACATCTTCATAGCGTGACATTCTGGAGTCTGGCATTAAATTATATTAGTGCTTGAAACTTTGCTTTAACAGGACACAGATTCCTGAGCGTAGTATTGAAACAAAACAAGAATGTTAAGGAGAAGTGCTGGGTGGAGTGGGAGGGTCTTCAGCACTGGTAGCACTGGTTTTAGACCATGAGGAGGTTGTGCACTTGCTGCAGCTGCTGCTGCGACAGGACTAGGCGGTGGACTTGCTCCTGACCGCGTGTGCACGGGATGGCAACGCGACCCACAAAAACTGTTCCTCCTTGCTTCTCTTCCTTAGCCTGAGGAAAAACATAAGTGTTTAACCCAGATGCACAAAGAGGAAATCTGTTTCTAAAAGCGTTTACTGTAGCTGTACCTTAATGAAAGAGGACGCTGGGAATGTGGCGAAGTCGGAGGAAGCCTTTGCTCCTGGCTGGTTTGAAACCACATGTTCAGCCACCTCACCCTAAAACAAAGGTTTCAATCAGTGAATAAGTTTTGGGATGTTTTCACACCTGTTGGGTGTCTACGGGGCTTTGGTCAACGTTTGTTACATTTTCAGCTGGTGCGATTCACTTTCACATGAACAAAACCCTTTGAGCAACCAGTTTTCCCCTTGCCTGTGATGGCACTGCAGCAAGGACCACTGAAGGAAACAAAACCTGAGACAGACTTCCCCAACGTCATGAAATGCAAACAGCAATGCAATAGCGTCACATTTTAGCGGTTGCATAATTTCTTTTGTCTTCGGCAAAAGACCACAAGTAATTTCTCCTGCTAGCCCTGGAATCGCATGTTTGTTTTGGTTGTATTTGCCAAAAATGTCCTGCGCTATCGTTCGTTTCCTGCTTTTGGAGCAGTTTGATAATTCGCATATAACCACGGCAAAATTTATTTACACATCCCTAAACAAACCAGAGTTTCTGGGCAAACAGACTAGAGTTCCATTATAGCGGACCAAAAAGGGCTGGTGTAAATGGACCCTTAGATTTCTCTTAGGCAAGACATGAAGAGTGCAAGAGGTACCTGTAGTTTGTCCAGGGCGTCTTTGAGATTCTTCAGACGAGCCGTTTGCTCCAGCAGCTGAGCGCTGGCACTGACTATCAGGCCAGAAAGAAACCAATAACTTTTTCACATTGTTGCAATAGAATCACAAACTTCAATGTATTTTATGTAGCAGAAAATAGTTTAATAGCTACATAGAAGTGTTTGAATCTGAGAAGAAGTGGAAAACCGTTCTGTGCGTCAGTCACCTGCTGTCTTCCCTGTGATGTCCACCACCTTAACCTCTGCACTCAGCTTCAGCAGGGTGGCCAGCAGCTGGTCCGTCCTGCGGTAGATCCCAGTGTTCAGTCCCTCTTGGGATGATGAGCTTTCTTTGGACACCTGAGGGAGTTTCGGAGGGCACAGTGGAGGCAGGGACGCGAGCTGAGCCTTCATCTTCTCCGCCTGTCAGTCAAATATACATAAAGTGGGCTGTTATACCAAAAGCTTGAATTTAACACAAAGATATAGGGCTGAGATTTTAACCAAAATGTTGACTGGTCAATGAAATTGATCTATTGCTCACCCATACTTGGATATCAAACTGAAACTGAGTTTACCTTGAGTCTGTTGTTTTCATTCTTCAGGTATTTAATGCCCAGTCTCTGGACCTCAAGCTGCTGTCGGAGGAGAGGGGAGTCCACCACCTGCGTTGGCCCTGCCAGGGTTGCAGGCAGACCTGCAGGAGAAAAAAAAAAAGTTAAAAATTTTTATTTTGACATTTTCTAAACGTAAACAAGCCTGTCAAATTTGACCATAACTTCCTGTTTTAGAGAAGGAAAAAAAAAAAAAAAAACAGCACAAACTTGCAGATCCCTGAACGATGGAGGCGATTCCTGAACCCTGAGAGCCCCTCAGGCCTTCAATCGTCATCTTTGACTGGTTTTGGATGCGTTGCTTCAGCTCCGCCTTTTCTGCCTCCAGCTGGTCAATATCCGCCTGCAGAGCGTCCATCGTCTCCTCAAACTCCCTGCACAGAGGAGGGAGAAAGTAAATAAGACACACACACAAAAAAGAAGTTGCTGAGTTGAAATCCTTCCTTACTTCTCTTTCTTCTTGAGCAGGGCGAGATTGTCGTCAAGTTTGGTCTGAATCTTCTCCACGCGTTCGTCTGCGTCCTTGGTGGACGTGTCCAGCTTCTTCTCCAGGAGGCTGAGGCGGACGTTGGCTTCGCTCAGCTCCTCGCCCTGGGAACAAGGACCATCACAGCTTTTAGTGGTTTGCAAAAGTTTTCATACCTCCTGTAGTTCACTGGGATTTTATGACACACTTGAAGTTTCTCTCATTCTTTGTATAGTAGCTCAAACCGAGTCAGTGTCTCCACAGCATGATGCTTCCACCACCATGTTTCACCTCAAACTTATAGTTTTGCTTTGCATATCGACCAAAAGGTCTAATTTTGATCTGATCTGACCAGATTACCTTCTTAAACATGTTTGCTGTGTTTCCTCTACGTTATTTATGGCAGAGAGCTAAAATGACTTCTTATGGATCTCAACATGTTTCTATTCATCACAGTTTCACAGAGGCCAGTTCTGTGGAGTGAATGACTGCCACATTTGGTCCAATTTGAACGGATCAGAGTTCATTTCCCCCCGATTGCCAATATATTTTCTGCAGGTCCGGTGTGGTCGATCACATTAAAAACTCAAGTTAGTGGCTGTGTTGGAACAATGTGAAAAGAAGGAAACATTTGTCACCTTAATCTTGAGGGATTTCTTGAGCTCCTTAATGACGGTTTCTCTGTCTTCCAGTTTGACTCCCAGACCCTCTGCGTCGGTCATCTCCGCTCTGACAATGGCGGCTCGCTTATCCACCGGCGGAGCCTGAAGAGGCGGACGAATTTTAGGATGAACAACAAGCACGTGCTTAGATTGCACTGAATTGACTCAGAATACCTTTCCATGTGGTTTCTCGGCATCATATTCTCCTTCCTGCATCGCGGTAGCCATCTTGTTCATGGTTGTGATGACGGAGCTGCAGGACTGTCGCAGAAGCTCTGGGCCGTTCACACCCTGGGAGCCAAATACCTTAGAGAAAATGTGTGTGTCAGTGACAGTTTAATAGAAGAAATACTCGGATTTTAATTCTCTTTCACAAACTATTTCTCTAAGCTTTGTAGGAGAAAAGTCACTTTTCATTTGCAAATTCTTTTTTTATAAATACAAATCTTGACATAGGCGATATATTGATTTTACTGATTAATTGAATGTGGTATGAAAAAATCTTAGATTTCCCATCGCCCAGCCCTGCCTTGACGTGGTTGTAATTATGATGAGGAATATAAAACTGCGGTGAGACTACCTGCTCTGCAGCCTTGTAAGTGATGTCCTCCAGCTTCAGGGCACTGAGGCCCTCCTGCTCTGCCAGCGGAGCCACCATCTGAGCCCCGGCTGCAGCCACTTCTTGCAGAACCGCCACCACACGGGTCAGCTGACGCCTGCACTCCGTCAGCGACTCGGACACCTGATGGATGTTGCAGGAAAATGCAGCAAAAATGTATTGTATACATTTAAGAAGGCATCAGTAACATCCTCTGGCTGATGATTGTCCTGCATCTTTCTGCACCTGTGACCCGAAGTTGAGGGCAGCAGGGACTCCAGCTACGTCCGTTCCAGGCATACGGCGGCGGATCTTCTTACAGAACTGTCTGATATCTGAGCAGGAAGTGTCCAGGTCCTTCAGGAGGACGGCAAGGCCTGAGCTCTCCTGTCCTGCTGCGAGGAATGCCCGCAGGCGCGCCACCTCCACCCCCATGCAGTCCAGGGCTCCCTGGGTGAACTGATGTAAGAGAGCAGAAAATTAGGAACATTTAATAATATCGTTGTACTAGTAAAACTGCTTGAAAATGCATTTGTCATCAATTTAAATTTCAAAACTGTACTTCTTATAAAAAAGAATAGAAGTACCTTAATGTGATCAGCCAGCTGCACGGTGCAGTCCTCATCCTGATCTGCCAAATGGACGCTATACAGTTGCTAGGAGACGAAATGCGTAAAATATGTTTGGTGTTGGTATAATTCCACTTGGATGACAATTTTTACGCCTTACTTTATCAAATAAAGTAAGGCGTAAATGGTTTGTGTATCTGTAAACAAACCATTTACAGATACACAATAGTAATATTCAAGGATGATACAAATCGTGAATCTTTAAACATGATGGGGGTTTGTTGTTCGACTTGCTCCTACCTGGTAGTATTTGATGGCCTTCGTAAGGGGTTCCACCTGAACAGTCTCATCCAGTTGATCTTTATGCAGCAAGTCAATGAAGTAATCCAGCGAGCGCTCATGGAAGCTCATTTCAGTGTAAAGCGTTCCCATTCGTTTGAAAACCTCCACGCTGCAGGAGTTCAGAGCCCTAGAAACCAAGAAACATGAATAAAAAATTACAGAGACCATTGAAACTAATTGAGTTAGCAGTACTGGAGAATGTTGTTTTGTTGCAGCTCATTCTGCTTTCACCCCCAAAAATACTTGGTAAGATTTTCTGTTTTTTACAGTGTATCTGGTCTGGAACCAGCTTTATTATTTTTGATACTGCAGAGTCGTTAGTTAGATGTATCTATGCGCTTACTGCTCGTATTTGTGCAGAGTGGCCTGCAGCAGGCCGAGGGAGTAGACCAGTCCTGAGGCGAAGCTGCGCTGCTCTCCTGGTGATCCTCTGAGCGCCGTTCCCTGGACCAGACCGCCGCTCAGGTCGAACTTCTCATGAGCCTGTTTACTGATCAGCTCAGCCTTTGCACGAGAGAACGCACCAGTTAGCAAAAACAAGATGGCTGAAAATCAAAGTGAATGTGGTGGCGGTTCGTACCTTACAGATGAGCCTGGGGATGAGCAGCAGCACCAGAATGCAGTCGTGATCTCCACCGTGACGGAGGAAGGAGTCCGGCATGAAGGAGGTGAGCAGCGAAACCTGTCTGTTCGCCTGAGCCACCTCCATCTTCCTCAGCTCCATCTCAATGGCCTGAAAACACACACACACAAACACACCCATGTATGTTTTAGATCAGAATGTGAGCCAACTTCACAGATAATCTCAGATTATTAATTAATCTGATCTCAAACCTTTGCATAGGCTTTGGTCTCAGCAAACTTGATCTTGAAGTCAAACAGCTCAGCTGACGGCTGTTGGGTTTGCTCTGTGTTTGCACTCTGCTGACTGATCAGCTCCCTGTTGGCTTCCTAAATGACCAAACAACAACTCACCGTTAATTCATCATTTCATATCACTACACACCGTGATGAGTTTCTCCGTTTCCACCCACCTGAAGCGAGGCGGTGAGCTCTCTGTATTTACTGATGGTGTGCTGGTAGTCGGCCACAGTCTCCTGAGCAGCTTCCACTTTCTTCTCTGCCTCTCGAACCTTCGCAGCGCTCAGGTCCAGCTGCTCCCTCAGCTCCATCTCTGTCTCTCTGGCGTTTTCCTGCAGCTCATCGTTCATTTCATTGATGGCTTCCTGTCAATTTGGGAGAAAAATAACTTTTTTAAGTCCTTTTCACATAGGTTTAGTTCTTTTACTGATGTGGAAATCACTCTTGCAATCATCCAAAAAAAAAAATTTTTAAAATAGGCTTTTATTTTGAAAGACCAAACACATTTCAGTGCAACTTTTCCACCAATAAGATATTTAGGTGAGACTTAAATACCTATTTTTTTTGGCTCAGATTAAATTTGAAAATACAAATTAATTACATGTTGATTAACATTTTTTTCAAGGCACCATTTTCTATGGATTTTAGACAGTGAAAGATTTTAGTTTCATTTCCTGAGTGTAAAAACAAAGCCATACTTTGTGAACATTTTAAAAACAGCAGAACTGACCAGATCAGTGACAGTCTCTCTCATCTCCCTGACTTTCTCCTCCAGGTCAAGATTCCTCTCAGTCAGCGTCTCCACCATCTCCTCTGACCCCAGAGCAGCGTCCACCTGGGAAATGTTTGTACAAAAACACAATTATACATTTTCTCTTCACACAGAAATCTCTCTACAAGCAGATGCTGCTCCACCTGCTCCTTCAGTTCATCCACTGTGGCTTCAGCCTGTTTGAGTTCTTCCTGCAGTTTTTCCTTCTGAGTCCTCAGAGTCTCCAGCTCCGTGTTTTTCTTCTCCATCTGCTTCTGCAGCTTCACGTGTTCCTGTTTCTCAGAGGCCGACAGGTCGCGCATCCTGAGTAAAAACAAGAACAGTTCTTAACATTTAGCTTAATCTATTCTGATTCAAGTCGCTCTACAGGAAAAGACTTAGACATTATTTCTTCTCCTGTTGAGATTTTTTATAGGTTATTACCTGACTAAGGCTTCCTTCAGCCTGCTGTTCTGCTCCTCCAGCTGTTTGACTTGATAACTGGAGGCAGCTCCATCTGTACCTATTAAGGTAAAGTATATAGGGAGTTAAATTAAAGTCACTCTGAGGCCCAAAGTCATTTAACACAGCTCCTCTCCTACCTTTCTCTGAGATCTCATGCCTGAGGATCTCCAGGTCCATAGAGAGCTCCTCTACTCTCTCCTTCAGCGAATCCACCTCCACTTGCAGCGACTCCGCTCGCTCTTCAGCCATCTCTTTGTCCAGCGTTGCCATCTCGATGGCGTCTGCAGTGTCTGCCATCTCCTCCATGTAGCGGTCTTTGGCCTCCTGGGCCTCCCGGGCTTCCTACGAAGTCACAAGGTAAAAACAAATTGTGTTTCACTTATTTCATTCATTACAACATAGTCAACTACAGTGGTTTGAAACATGAAATATCAAACCTCAGTGTGTCATATTGGGGTTTTCTAATGAAGACTAAGAAAATAGTAACGATTTGGACAGGAAGAACTGAGACTAATATAGGGGAGTGACTCTAAAAAACACATCCAGAACTACAATGAGATGATTGATCCCTACAAGAAAGTTCAACATAAATTGGTGGTGACATGACCAAATCTGAAAATGGAGTGAATTCTTTTTAGATAATGTTATGAGGAAAAATGAATCCATACAACACCTTTTTGGCCTCTTTGAGCTGCTTCTGCAAATCTGCTTGTTGCTCCTGTATCTTGGTCTTCCACTCCTGCAGCTGCTCCAGCTGGATCTTGTATTTCTCCAGCTCCTTCAGCTTGGCCTTGTCCTCCGTTCGTTTTATCTTCAGCGTTTCCAGCTTTTCCTCCAGATCCTTTACGAGAGCTCGCAGCGAGTCTTCCTCCTGAGAAAGAAGCAAAATTACGTCACTGTAGGATTGAAACTGAATAGCAGCAAGAGACTGTCATTATTAGGTCCCTCCTTAATCAAGAGGGATATGTGGATGATTTGTCCTTGAAAGTGGAACAATAAATGCTCACAACTGACATGATGCCACAGCAAGATCGCTCAACCTCCGACAAACAAACAAGGTTATCGTGGTGAAGGTTGTGAAGCTCACTGCTTTACCTCAGACATTTGGCGAGGCTTTTTTTTTTTCTTTACCTTATCAGCCACCATCAAAGCAAAGAAAATTTGAAAATTGAAGAAACTATACATCAGGTGAGTGAAAAAGCAATTTATTTTAAATGCTGAATCGCTTGATCAAAAAATTTGTCTGTCAAATTAGCAAGTATTTGAACATTGAAGGCTGAGATCTTTTGCCAACACAATTTGTGGAACGTGCAGCAGAAAATATAGTCGGCTATAACTTTTCTGGGCTTTAGGCCCAGGGAATACAGACATGATGTTGTGTGGATTTTCTGAATATTTGTCCCTGAAAACTTACCCCAACACAAAGAAACTGTACTAACTTGTAGCCAGAACTCATATTTATTGTTTTGGAACCAGCTTGATGCAATAATCTTTGGTTTAACCACTATGCTGTAATGGTGACAAAAGAAATTTAGATTTACTTGCAGTTACTTTTATATAGATGAACATGTAGTAATACTGTCAATCATAGTCATAGTCAGCTGTATTTATTGATTTAACACTTTTTTTGCAGACCTTAAATGATCTCTTATTATTACACTGACAATGTTTAACAATGTTTATCTCAATTATTTTGTAATGAGAAAGCTTAAGAACGTTATCGGAGGTAAAGGTGGGTTCAGTCCCTCCAGGCAAGGGCGTTTCATGCCCAAACAAACTGCGACTGCCAATCAGTTGCTGACAAACACACTGATCTGATAGGGAGGTGGCATCATGTCAATTAAATGCAAGGAGTTCTTAGATGTTGTAAGATGTTTTGCTCTGGAGACATCTGAGTTACTCTGAGTTTGGAAGAAAACTCATGCTAGCATGCATGAAGCCATAAAAGAACTCTACCTGCTTGGAAATGGCAGGTTCCACCTGCTTAAACAACAACATGGATGAAATGCAACAGAAATTAAACACGATGAGGAGGGAGAAAAAAAACTAATGAAATGTGTGACGATTAAGCACAACCCGGTTCTTCCCACCTTGCTGGGAGTGACTGGAGCTTGAGAAGCCACAGATGGAGAGCCGCTTGGCTGAGGTGTAACAGGGGCACCCAGTGCCACCTGCTGGGAGGGCTGGCTCACCTCACTGACATCTCCAGGGATACAGGCTAAAAGGCTCTCACGAGATGCCTGTTAATGGAAATAGGTGTGTTAAGGAAGGTAATGAAGGGAAAAGGTTTATAATTGGCTATTTTAGACAATTTTTTCCCTTTAGTGAGCATCTTGGAATGACTCAGTGAAGACAACTCTTAAGCCATGTTTCCACCAGGAGAAGAACCATCACTTCCCAAGTTTGGAAGAAAACTCACTAGCTGCGTTTCCATAAAATGGCGCAAATTGGTGTTAACGAAACTAAGCTTGTGTCTGGAGAACGCAGTAATTTCAAAAATAGCTCACGTTTTTCTTAAAGATTATGCGCCAGGATGAGGTGGTTTTTGATTAGTGTATTTTGCAAAACTGCAATAAAAACATTTTTCACATCACGCCAGCTTGTAAACAGCTGCAACGTGTTTGTTTGTAGGTACTGGCCTCTGTGGACAGTGCACAGCTGGGTCCACAAGAGGTCTCTCAGCATAGCATAGTTGATCAAAAGTTCAGATGTGTTGAATCAGTGGTTCTTCTATAAAAACCACAAACTACAACTTCCCCAAAATGCTGCATGTTTACGTTGCGTAGCCGCTCCAAAGCGTGAATAAAACACTGACCTCTCCTCTGATGGCTGAGTGCTATTGCTGTGGCTGAAGTATTAATATATCGCATGTAAGTGTTTACATCCATGATTTTTGATGACTTCATGTGTGATTTAAATTGCATTTCTTGTTTTATGGAAACACCACAATTGCTAAATTGTGTTGTTTTGACTATCAGATAATACTGAAAAAGTTTTGCGTACATTTGTAATGGAAACGCAGCTACCCACTCCAAAACACCAGTGCAGGACAAGAAAAAATTCAATTGTTTTTACATCGACCACCTTGTGAAGCGACACGACAGGTGCCTGATAGAAAGAGAGCGTACCCGGAGCTTTATGGTGGGGCGGGTGGGACGAGGCAAGAGGGAGGGAAGGGAGGTAGCAGGCGAGAGACCTGGCGTGCTCCACTAGCAGAGGATGATTAGAGAGTGTTAGCTACAGGCTAGAGCTTATCATTACATGGCTTTTTTGATAATAATGTCAACCTGTTGTGTTAGAATATACTCACCATCCTTATATAAAGATAATATAAAAAGCATTCCATTGTTTGAAAGTAAAAGAAGTGTTTTAGGATACAATCTTACACTAGAACATGAGAGATGTCCTGACATCAGTTTTTCGGGCTTTGTAGGCATATAGCGTGGTCTTTTTAAAAACGAATACCGTTTAAAAAAATAATATTCGAGCACTGTGATGGCGTAAAGCGGTGGTACTCGGATATCGCAATTGCCTAATTTCATGCTACACTATGCAGACGCTCAGTCTGCTCTGCTAAAGGCTGATTGAACGCGGCATTGACTGTGGCAACTCTGTCGAGAGCTAAATCGACGAGTACTTTGTGATCAATTTGGTTAATATTTATTTGACCACTTGGTGTAGTTCACAAAATATGTTAAAAATTCAACCCAAGATTGTCGGGTGACAGAACACCACGGTAAGTAGTAAATTTCACGTCCCGACGCATGCGAAATATTATAAGTAAAGCACAGACTTCTCAATTAACTAATTTTCTTGATATTCCACACCCGGAAGCAAAAACATCTGGATAAAAATAATAAATAAATGTTCAAATACTTACAGTCAAATCTAAAAAGTGACCCAACTATTTTCATGCAATCTGGATTTCATTTCTGTTTCTGTTTGAAAATGGACCTCCTGGTTCATTACAGCAAACATTTGCTCTAAAAAAAAAGAGCCCACATCTTTGTCGTTAACCTCAGCTGTCCTGTCTGCCTTGAAGGAGCTCACCTTTGCAGAGCGGCGGGTAGAGGACTAGGAAGGAGGAAGAAAGTTGAAGGAAAGGCGGATTCACACACACACCCGCAAGCAAGGAAACAGGCACACACACATTCAGCAATGAAGGACAATAGAAGATTAGAAGCAGGTAAAAAGCATATTAATCAAAGTTAAGTTATACAGACTGATCACAAGTTGCTGCATGCATAATTTAGTGCCCTTTGAGCAGTGATCTTCTAGATTTAAAGCAAAACAGACAAAGAAAATATGAATTCATGCAGCAACATCCAGGAAAAAAGGCTTAGTGTGGACAGGAGTCACCACTGGAATACAAGAATAAAAAAAAACCAAGGTGGGAACAACAAGAATGCTTTTACGTCCGTGCAAGTAAAAAAAGAAAGAATCGCTCAAAAGAAAGAGATTAATTACTAAGTTAGTATGATAAAGAAAAACCGAGGCGAAGCAAAAGCGCTGAATTCAAACATCAATACCTTCTTAACGTTCGCTGGTGTCTGCAAACAGTTTTGAGAAAAACAAAGAGAAGTCAATCTAAACGCTGAGAGCCGACTTGGAAATTTTTTTCTCAGACGAAACTTCAGATTTGGAACTTACATTTCAACATGTTGTGTTACTTTCTCACCTTCAAAATGCTCAAACTAACTGAATTTCCAAAGAGTTAAACACTTAACTTTCTAAAACAACAGGAAATAGAAACAATATGGATAAATTTCCTTTACTACCTGCTTTGTTGTTTTGGGAGTCTCAGGAATGTCTGGAAAGACAAATGATTACCTTTGTAATTCCTTCTGACAATAATGTTTCACAAACATCCCCGCTGGAGATCTCTGTGGTTGTTTCTCACCTTTTTGTTTGAGCATCTTTGCCAAGCTGGCATCAGGGGTTTCTGGTGAGGTGGCGGCGGAGCCATCATCAATGACTTGGATCTGCACAGAGATAAACACCAGGTAGGGAAGATCGCTTGTGACTGATTAACAATGAAAGAAGTGAGATAATTTGTATAAAATTACACATTAGAAATCCTTTTTATATTGAAGTATTAGAGATATTGACAGTAAAAGTGGCCCAGAGAGAGAATAAACCACTATATATATAATTACTAATTTGTGTTGCACTTTTCATAATTATAAAGTTTAACAGAGAAAAGAAATGTAGTCATTATTAAAATATTTTTTTTCTATTTGTTTATTTATTGTAAATTAATTTTGTTTATTACTCATTATTTAAATATGCCAATTTGTTTTTTGAACAGAACTTTTCATCTGAACCCACCCCATACGACAGCAGCACGGGACAAAACTGTCAACAGTTTTATGTCAAAATTAATTTAAAATTTAAAGACCTCAGATATAATCTCTAATAATACCATTGTCTTTTATCTGTGTCAAAAATTAAGAAATTTACAGTATTAAACCTTGCAAAAGCTAAAAAGTCATACACTAACTTATCAAGCTGGTATTTTTGGCTTATAGGGACATGAAAAAAATGAACTATATGTTTATTTTAGAAAAGAGGCCCAATTTTCTTGTTTTCATCTGTGCAGCAGCAAAATACCTGATTAATCTGAAATTCTCCTTTTAGTTTCTCAACATGAAGTGCTCCTCATCTGAAAACTAAACACCCCCCCTGGTGGTGAGTAATGGTTTATCACTAACCTGGGATGACCTGACAAATATCCCATGATTTTCCTCACAGGTGAAGTAGCGCTTCCCTTGCACGGTGCCATCGTTCTTCCCTTTGGGCTCGTCCAGAATGATGCCGACCCATTTGCCCGAAGCAAACAGGGTGGCACCAATGTAGGCAACGGTGCCTTGCTGGCCCTTACCAGTCACCTCGACTTTGGAGCCGATCTGAAAGAATAATGGAAGTAATTGATCTCTGAGGAATTCTGAATTTGCTTTCCTTTATGGCTTCTGAAAAGCAACCTACCTTTGGAGGTTTAACACTCTCCACTGATCCAGTGCTGCTCATTTTGCTGATCAATGGGCTGGTCAGCTGAGGGCAAGATTACAAATATAAGGGAAGAAAGTTTAGCCATGGAAATGTGAAGTAAAATGGGACAAAAACACTAGAATAACCAGGCAGAGAAGTTTTATTCAACAGAATGTTTTTTTTTTTCCCCAAATATTCAGCCCAGTCTACTCTGGATGTTTAATATGTTTTATTAGGCGCATGAATAAAAAACTATTTTATGAATTTGACTTGAAAATATCTCCAAATGAACAGGAAAATAGAGCTGCATTCAGCTGAAAGTATTCAACAAGAGTCCTGAGGGTGCCGAGAACAGAGATGGCATCACATCCTCAGTCATATGTCCTGCGACGACAAACATCCTAAAAAAGTAGCAACATCTCACACAAAGAGGCCTTTATTACAGAAAAGTATGTCTGGGAGAAAGACAACGGGCTTAAAAAGGACGGCAGGACACGTTAATTCATGCTGGATTGGATTCTTAGGCAGCCGGTGGGGGGAAAAAAAAGAAACATTTAAGGGTTATTATTCCTCTACTTTCAAAGTAGAGGAATACAAGACACTGGCATTATTTTAACAAGAAGTTATGAGTCAACAGACCGGTTAATGACTTGAAATTTTGCTTCGATTAAGAAAATATACAGATATGAGTCCTTCATCTCCTGAATGGTGAGTATAGCAAACTTATTGATTATTTTTCATTTATATTAAAATAGCCTAGTAATTATCAATTAATTAAATGAAGAAACACATCAGTGTCTTAAACAAGTCCTTCTTTACCATGTTACTGGTACAACCTGTTACTCACCCGGGGCGTATATGAATGTCTTCTGTTCATAGCCATGATTACAACCAGGAATAGGTTTCACTTCCAGTCCAGTAAAAAACATTCAAAGCTTCTGCTGCTCTTTGTTTTGTCTAGTTTTACATTCCTGCCTCCTCTCTCTCCCAAAGATAAGTGAAAGCAGCGAATCAGGAGACTTTAGGGCGGAATCACAAAACGCCACAGCTAATTTATAATGAGATGTTGAGCTAAATGTTCTGCACAAACCAGAGATGGCTGAGATTAACGGGATCATACCAGTCATTTAAGGTATGTTGTATTTTTTCTTCACTATCTGAAACAATGTGTGACAATGTCACAACTTCAAACTCAGTCATATTAGAGTGTGTAAAGAGGTGTGCTCCAAAACATTCATGTTTTCCTGCTTTTTGTGGTCTTGGGAGAATATTTTGTTAAGACATAAAAGGGAGCAGACACCACAGTTTTTTTAGACACCAGAAGTCTCATTGATAAAAACATTAGCTGGTTCAATAAAAGTTGTGTAATTTTTTTAAAACAATAATGGGCCGTAGCGATTGACTGTATTTTGAAGTCCCAAAATGTATTAATGATGAACCAATTTAAATCTTAACTGGTGAGCACCAGTAGGCAGTACTTATACAAACCTATGATTGAAATACTTTTACACATCATCACAGGTAAATATGTCCTTCAATTTATTACTTCTTGGCGAATATTTGTACACATTAGACTTTAAATTTGGAACCTGAAAATAAACATGTGAATAAAAGAGTGGGGTAACATTTGACAAATTGATGGAAACAACCTTTTAACAAATGAGATCAAATCTGGGAATACTAATTCCAATCCCATATTTTGTAGGAAATACCGGATTTCCCAAGTTTGATCCTCGAGAGCTACCATCCTGCGACCTGTCGCTGCGTCCCTTCTCCAACACACCTGAATCAAATTAATGGCTCATTACCAAAGGAAGTCAGATATTTGACTGGAGGTGCGTGGGGAAAGAGAAGGACCCAAGTTGCAGAATGGTAGCTCCAGAGGATTGGAGTTGGATACGTCTGCACCAGAGTAAAGTATTTATTAATAGTCGTATTTAATGCCTTCCAGCTTCTTGTCGTTGCACTATTAGGAGACGCATTTATTACATAAATGTTATTTTGTATACTTTCCAGCCAAACATTAACTTTTTTTCTCCAACTCCGCTTTGTTGTTTGTTGTTATATCTACTTTTTAGTTCAGTTTTATGTTATACTCTCTTTCAGGTACTAATGTGGATAACAGAAATACAAAATTGCATTAAGTAAAAAAACTGAATGCATTTCACAGCATCTATGCTGGATAAATTGCAACAAAGTCCGGATTAGCCATCTTTTGCTAATGCTACACTATTAGAAAAGTCATGAACGGTGAAACACAATATCCATGCGTAAATTAATCAAATACTATAACAGACGGCTCTGTAAATAAATTAGATGATTCACAAATGTATAGCTTAAGAGATAAACGCAAAAGCTAAAGAAGTTGTTTAAAAAGCTAGCTCGTCAACTGAAACTCGTAAGTTATGCAAATTTAACAGACTACAAAACAAAAATAGAGTTGTTCTTAAAATGTTTCTTACCAGGCAAACAGAGATCTGCTGTTAAATGTGGCTCTGTCAAGTTTTCATCCAAGCATTAAGATCCACTAGTGTTTTTGAGATTCTCTGGTTTGCTAATCCAACTCTCTTCCGGCTTATGACAACTCATTTCCGTTGTTGGGTTCTTATTCTCGTTTTAGGGTGGACATAAGGGCGCACTACCGCCACCCAGCGGTGAGGACCCGAATCAATTATTCTCCCCTGTCAAAAGCAAATAAATAATGAAATCATGTTCTATGTATAATTCATGTATCTATTAAAAAACGGCAAATATTTATTTCCCTGTCCTAAGGCAGACTTTAATTTTATTCTATGTTGGAACATTCTCTGGTGTTTTTATCACAATTTAGAATAACATATTTTACAGATAATTTTCTCCAGGAATTAAAAATCTACTGCAACAAAGGAAAATAATCATGGAGGGGTGACTGATGATTGAATACTGAGCTATCTCTGTTATGCTGCTATGGCCCTTAGGCTGCCAGAGGATAAACTGACTTTCTCCTTGTTCTGGAATATTCTCTTATTCTCCAATTGTTCACCATTTGCTGGTGAACAAATGGTGAAAAGTTATTCTATGTGTCTTTTACTCCTCATCGAAGCTACATCAAGTTTGGGGTTTCTGGAGGAGGGGGAAATTGGATGAGCTATTATACTCCGTCTTTTTAACAGTGTCTCTTGCTATTGGGTGAACATTTGTTGTAAATAACTGTATCTGCTCTCTTTCATCCTGTACAGCTTTTAAAACCACAACTGAATCTACTCGTTCAGAAAATAAACTGACGAGTTAATCATTTGAAGTCCATGGAGTATGAAATGGTAAATTTATTTCACCCTGATTCCACTGGTCATTAGGTGATTGGTCCACTTTGGACACGTCAACAATACATTGCAGGGCAACATGGAGACACACTGGACAAACAGCCATATATCCTCATTTATATTTATACTAATCAACTATAACCAATCAAGACTACAGAAAGCTCTGTAAATAAATTGGCTAATTCACAACCTTCAGACCTTTTAATTTTTAAATGTATATTCATTAAAATGAAGTATATTTCTTATTTTTCATATGATCCCAAAACTTCTTGCCACTGATTTAAATGTTTATTGTATATTTTAAATTACTAGATATAAAATAGTTTAGACCGATTAATCAAATAGCTTTTTTTTTCTTGTTGTTTTTAAAAGATTTATACCTTATTTCTGTTTTATTCGCAAGACGATATCTAGTGAATATCTGAATTCCTCCACCTTGTGTTGCAGCTTCTGGAAAGCGCAGCACTGTAATCAACCAAAGAGCTGGCGACCAATCAGATGGTGGAACGGAGGCTGCTCCCGGACCCGGCTTGGCAGTAGCACGCGATACGGATCCCCGGTCGGTCGCAGCTCAGCCCCGTGGCGGTGACACCTCTGACGGCGAGCGAATCCACCCACTGAGGCTCCACTACGGTTTTTTCTGTACAAGGTCGGGAAGTTTCTGTCTTTTCGCAACAACTTTTTATTAAGTACTCAGGGGTGACAAAGTTTGGTTAATTGTGTATTTTGTGTTTTGATCCTGAGATAATTAAAAAAGCTAGCTTTGAATAATAGTTGTACTTCCGGTTTGGGTTTCCAACGTAAAATCCTAACTGCAATCGAAGACGCATCGGTAATTTTATTTTGGAGGTCAATTTGTATCTACTTCCGGTCTGTTGAGCGCGTGTTTCAGCCACTTTCATGAACTGTTCGGGGGATTTAACTCGAATCGATACCGAAACTAGACAGTGTTCTGGATCCAACAGGTGTTATTTGTATCCGACGTAAATGTTTGAGGAATACCTGCTCCCTAAATAATAAAATACCAGATAAGTTGGAGGAAAGCAGCCTGGTCCCTTAGGGTGTGGAGCTGGAGTGACAGCGTTACGTCAGTTTCTCTGTCCCACATCAAGTGATAAATACAATGCAATGAGACGGCGAGGTCCATTGCACCTCAATTATATGAACTAATTTATGCAGAGACGGGTCGTTTCTGCATGTTTTCATATTTAATCGCCTCTGGAAGCGATCAGTTTCACACTTGTCCTGAAGTTTTCCTCTTGTTAAAGCTCAGGCTGCCCGATCAGGGTGTGTCTCCATGTTCTCCCCCGTCTAGATTGTTCTGTCTGAACTAGAATTGGACAAAAGTAAAAAGTATCTCTGCAATATTTTCGCAGATTTAAATGGTAGACTTGTTTTCATTTCTGAAATAAATCTTGCAAGCAAGTGTTTACTATAAGTGGATACTAAGTAGTTTACACTATGTATAAAAAGCTAATTAAGAAAAAATATCAATGGTAAATAACTTTGTCTGAACTAGATATTGCATCTTTTCAACACTCCTGCATTATTTTCATATGACAAAAAAAAAATAGTGCAAGCAAAAATTAGACGATCTCAAACGATTCATTCATTGATGTTTCTTTTTTATAAATGCATTTTTTATATATAAATTCATAACTGAATTTATCAGTGTTGAGGGAAAATGTCTTCCTATTTTCACTTTTTGTACTATTTACCAATTATAAGCATATATTATTTCATTTTAATTGAACAGTTCACTACATGACTCATTGTCTCAATCTTTGCCCCAAAATACAGTTCTAGATCAAATTTACCAAAGGGGCAGTGTTTTTTTTATTTATGGGGACACAAAACAAAAGAATAAAAATTCAAAGCAAAACAGAACAGAGCAATATTCATCATTTTAATATATTAGCCAAAGAGCCACTTTTGGCTGTGGAACTGCAGCTGCACACCCATTATATAGCCAACGCCAATTTGTTGTTTGCCACTCCCTGATATAGCGTTAAAGAAGAGGAATAAACATGAATTCTGATTTTAATTGGCTGTTTGTGGCAGTTTTCAGTTAGATTTATGGTTAATAATCCAGATTTGACTAAATCTGCAGCTAAGATCTATTCCCTCTGAACACTAAGATTTTTTACAATATATTTTAATAACATCCTGAAATTTTTTCTGTTAAGTTGAGTTTTACTTCCATTTTTTTACTTATCCCAGATGACTGAAGTGGAGTTGGTGAAACGGACACTGCATGCCATCGTCCAGGCCAACAGAGGTGGAGTGTCATTGTCCCGTCTGCAGTCAGATTACAAGGAGCTGACCGGAGACCAGATCCCGCACCGAGAGATGGGACACGTCCAAGTGGAGGCTCTGTTAGCCAGCACGTCCTCTGTTCGCATGGAGAGGGGAGGTTCTGGAGAGGCAAGTGTCGCCACGATGTGGTACTCGGAAAGGAACGTGTGACAAATAAAATATGTAAACTAAAATGAATGCAACATTTTAAACATGTCAAAATCAGTTGGTTTAAATGCTCTCAAAATAATTCAGTAAAAAAAATAGCTAGAAGTCAAATCTCTTTGAAACAGTTGAGAGTGCCCTGATAATGTTTTCATCTCTCTTTCCAGATGGTTTATTTTTCCTCCGGAGCCAAGGAGGCAGCACACACAGCCAAGGTGGTGGCCCGACAACGCAGCTCCAAGAGAACCGGCCGACACCACCTGGTCAACACCCAGATGAGAGTTAAACCGGCGGCTCCTCTAGTCCTCAATGGTGAGTTTACCAAACAAACTAGTTTATGCTGTGTGCAAAATCACACATGTGGGGATGATAACTTGTAGAAAATACTTGTGTAGGTAAGAGGCCATACCAAAATATGCATCATCACCCCCCTACTGCCTCATAAAAATGCCTTTACAGTACAGCTGAATTTATGCTGAGAATAAATTAGACACTCTCTGCATTTTACTGCACTGGAATTTATTTTGGGTTATCAAGGCAAAGTGGGATGAATACAAACTCATGCCATATTTTTCATTGTTTAATTAAACAATAAAAAAGTGAAAACCGTTAGTCCTTTGGTGTGGTACATAAAGTCCACACCAAATATATTGAAATGATCATGGTAGCTATATAAAATGGAACAGTTCAAAGATTATGGATGCATTAGCAAGTCAATGTATGTGAAATGACGGACTTAAAGCCTGGTGGTGAATCAAGGCTGGGATATTGCAGCAGAGGCACAGGCTCTGTGTGTTGCAGCCTGACAGGTTGAAGATGAACGACTGGCCTCTTTTTTTTTTTTTTTTTTTTTTTTTTCTGTTATTGTCGACCCTCGAGGTGTTTTAGGCATTTGTTCAGCGACAATCGGTTATACATACATTACACAGCCTTTACCTTTTCCTGAGTGGCTAAATGACTCAGAAACGCTGTGATACTTGTGCATATCCACGACTTTAATGCAGGAACCAGCAGACAACTTTTTATTCTTGTAATGCTACTAGATGGTGATGCTGCAGAATATTCTTGGAGTAAGAGGAGGGGATGGGTGACGGCAGCACGGTGGGGAGGGAGAAAGAGAGAGAGAGAGAGAAGGGGACGAAGCAGCGAGGCGGTTTGAGGTGAACATAGACAGAGAGAACCGCTGAAGACTGAGGAGGTGGACTTGTGACAGGAAAGGAGGGAGACGGGGTGATGCAGTTTAAGCTGCAAACGAAGAGAAGCTGATGCACAAATCAAGCTCTCCTCCACACTCCCTCTCATCCTTCTCTCACTGCCGGGGTTATTGATATTCAGGCAGAGACAGACTGGGAGCTGTGAGTCCACGTCGGCAAGGTGATGTGGCGTTCACTCTTAGTGCGTGTGAGAGGTTGTCCTTACTTCTATCTGCATGGGAATGGTTCTGCATTATGCATTTGTGTGTGTTGACTCAGGGGCTGGGGCAGAAACTGTCTGCTGACTAAGGCTCTTAAAGCTGGTGGCCGGTTATTGTTGCTACCGTGCGATAAAAGCAGAATCAGTGGGAGTAAAAGCAGAGTGGCTGTTAAAGCAGTGGAAAGTTCTAGAAGAAAGGGGGATTGAAAAATGAGTGGGCGCAGTAGCAACAGGAAGAATGAGTAGCAGCGCACTTCTGATGCCATGCAACAGAAATGTGATGTCATGCTGAGCTTGGCTGATGTAATATTGTAAAGATGAGAGTCCTGGTTAGGGTAAGTTAAATTAATTATGCCATCACATTGAGTGTTTTCTTTTCACCAACAAATATGCATGGAAAATAAAAACACAGTTCAGTTAAATTTGTGGATTTTCTCTGCGGTATATAGAGACAAATACAAATTTGACTGAATGCAATGTGGGAGAAGACTACAAATTCTGCTGCGTGTGTGTTTGAGTTGATGACATCACAAGAGGAACGAAACTAACCATGTTGCATTGGTTAGCGATAATTAACGTTGCCACATTTTCCTGAAATCTGTGCAGTTTTTTTTTTTTTTTTTTTTTGAACATGAATGAAAAGTTTCCCTGCAACCATATTGAATACAAGTGAACATTTTTGAAAAAAAGATTTTGAAATGTATAAATATGGAAAAAAAAAAAAGAGTCAAACAACAACAAAAAATACAAACAGACCAGCTCAAAATAACTTTAATCACTTGAAAACTTTGAAAGATGACGCACCTCTCACCATACCGACATTGTAGATGAAGTTACTGGGGGGAAGTGGAGTGAAGATGCGGAAAGGAAATAATCTTTACCCACTTAAAATAAAAGCTTGAACACTTGAATTCTAACAACTGCTTACCAATCATTCAATTGAAAGTTTACAAAACAGCTAAGTAGATTAGAGCTTTAGAATTTATATGCAGAAATGAAATTAGCCAAGTGCTCTAAAATTGTTTTCAAAGTAGGCAACATGCAAAACATTAACTCTGTTATTAGTGGCAGAAGTGTGCTCACCAGTACACACTTCCTTTTATCATCTGTGCATGTGTTAAAAAAATGTTCTAATAACGGAATAAAAACATGTAATCACATGATTAGAATATAAAATAAAGCAATAATCAAATCCTGATTATCCTTGAATAACACAATGTCAATTAAACCCCAATTTCTTTCACACACTCATCTGATTAACAGCTACAAGCTTTTGTTATTTTATTTTATTTTAGACATGGCTATAAGTGCTACTTGTAATACATGACTTGTCTGAAATCCTTCAGAGGTTCAGTGAGGCTGATTTTAGGTTTTTCATCAAATCTACCGGAACATTTTTCCTTCAGTGTCTGACACTGTAAACCAGACAAATGTAATATCCCGCTTCCCCATCAGAGTTAGCTGAGTCACTCGCTTAATTTGTGGCATTTTTCTTATCAGCTAAACCCCAAACCTCTCTGAGGCAGCCGAACCGCCGAGGAAGAGGAGCAGGCGCCGGCCGTGGAGCTGGACATGGAGACTTCAGACAGACAAGAGACTTGAGGGATGTCCTGTCAGAGGCTCGGTCTGGGGTACATCCTTACAGGCCGTCCAATCAGTACAAAGCCTATAAGAGAGGGAACCAACCGACAGACAGGTGAGTTAGAGCTGTTGAGCTCGATTCATTTCAATTGTTGATCAGACTCTAAATATGTTGGTTTAACTCTTTAAGTGTCAACAGCAGGAGCATCATTCAACTAAATGTGTGAAACAAGTATACTAATGGATGCTGCAGTGTACAGGAAGTAGTTTTACACAAATCAATAAAATGACTAAATCTGTAGAACTCAAAGTTTATAATTTGTACAAGCTTATGTGAAATAAGTGTTTAATAAGTAAGTGAAATTGATTATTTACTCTCAAAAAGATTAAATTGTGGGTGCTGTGGTGGCGTCGCGCAGGGGCAAAGCATGACTCATATATTGAGGCCATAATCCTCATGGCGGTGGTCGCAGGTTCAATTCCCGGCCAGGCGACATTTCTCTCATTACCCTCTTTCTTATCTAACTACTTTCAAATAAAGACCACAAGAGCCAACAAAATCTAAAAAAAGATTAAATTGTAAGATGTACTCTGCTGACGTTACATTGACAGAATGATTAACTCTGTGACTGGGTCACCCGCTAACATCCATGCAAGTCCATTTTGTTGCAGAGCTTTTGCAGTACAAAGGGAGACCAGGACGGGAGTCCCGGTGTACTGGCAGGGGACACGAGCCCAGCTCAGGGGGACATAAACCTCTTTAATCCCTCCTCTATTCTCTGATAGATTAACTCTTCTAAACCGACACAGAGTGAATCAGCATATCTGTGTGTATCCATGTAGATCTTTCTGGCAGCAGGTCAGCGTCATCTTCGTTTGTGTGCATGAGTAAAGGTTGTAAATTTGAAAACCGTAGTCCAAAAGGCTGAGTTATGGCTTAATTTAGTGACAAAGTTAAAATAAGTTTTCACATAGAAAAACAATATTTTTGAGAGAGGGCGGTATTATGCAGAAGTTTGCAATTTAGTGATATAAAGGGATTGTGTAGGTTCCACATAATGTCGTTGATTCTTATTATGAAAATGAATTTGTCTGTATTTAATCCCAGAGAATACAATGAATACTCTACAAATCAAAAAGTTTGGATTTTACAGCCAATGTAGAGAAAATTACCATTTTTGTTCTTTTGAATATAAGCCAATCCTTGAATATTTTGTCTGGTTTTCAATACAAAAACGGATTTGATTGACTATGGGGCCCTGTAACAGTTTCCAATCTTCCCATGAATGCTGGCATGTTGCAAAAAATTACTCATGTGTAAGTGTGAAGAAATGAGGGGGTACATCAAATTCTCTTGATGTACAACATGTGTGCCACTTTTTATGAACTCCCATTCTGGATACGACGTGCCCATTTGGATCAAGGGTTAGAGATTCACAGTGTTCTGCTGCATCAGGATGAGGTGCATTAGTTTTGTATTTGTTTTATTATTATTGTTATAGTTTGTTCCATTTAAAGATCAGCTAACAGACTGAGATTCAGATGTTGTTCTGATGGTAACAATCTGAAATTTGGTCAAAAACTAAGGTAAACCATCAGTTTTACTTTCAGTTGAAAGTTAGTAGATTCATGGGAGGATAATGTTCAACATACATTTTTCAAAATCATAGGTCTAAAAGAATAACAGAGGGGTTACCAAACATTTAGTTAATTTTTTTTTCTTGTTTTACTTTGAAAAACAAACAAAAATGTATTTGCGTCCCTGTTTGGTTCGCTTTGTACAGACCAGACAAGAGGATGATCCTCCCAACGCGGTTTCAGAAGGAGATGCAAGCTCACCTTTCCAGAAATCCACAACAGACCAGCGGTAAGTGATACTTTTTCCAAAGTAGTGGAATCACTACTCTAGGGGGGATGTTGAGTCGGTTGTTTTGCACCTTTAACTGAGTTTTGTAGGTTAAAAATCACGTTTAACTGAGTTTTGTAGGTTAAATATTAAAAATGTTTTATTTGCATTGTTATGGAACTTAATGTAGTTTTTGATTGTTGATTCTATGTTGCATGACTTTGTGTTTTTGTTTATTATGTGAAGCTCTTTGAAATGCCTTGCTGCTGAAATGTGCTATACAAATAAACTTTGACTAGATATTTTAGCTATTTTTACAAAACGAGGAATCAAAGTACAGCTCTAGTGAGGTATTCTTGTGGCAGAATTCCTCCAAAGAGATAAAAAATGATAAATTGGGTTTATATATAAATATTGATTCATGTATACTATATCTTCAAAATAATACTGATGTGTTATTGTGTCCATATTTTTCTGATTCAAACCTCTTTCCTTGCTTTGGTAAAAACCATTAAGTTTCCAGATGTTTATGAAATAATTTCTCCTCTGCTGTTTTTTCTCCAGCACCGGTGAATCTAAACGAGAGCTATGGCCTGGGCAGAGGAAACCCATACAACCCTCAGCAGGTCCAGAGTCGCATCAGAGAGATTTTGGCCAAGTACAGCAATGGCTTCTGGGTGTCCAAACTGCCTCAGATCTACAGGGAGCTGTACAAACAGGACCTGCCCTTAGAGGTCATCAAAGACCTGGAGACCTGGACCCACATATGCACTGTATGCACTCAATCTGAACTGCTTTGAAATATCTTTTAGCAAAAAAACTAATTGAAATTTAGTAAACTAGAGAGCTGAAAACTTTAAATGTCAAACCAGAAGGTTCAGAAATGGGACAGGGCTGCACTAAGGTGTTTAGATGCTTGGGTTTTTTTGTTACTTATGTTAAAAGTTTTTAGTAACACTGAACAACAGATTCACTTGGAATAAGCAGATCCACTCCAACCTTTCTTTCCTTTTTGAAACCGGTCCTGCAGCCTTGTGCTGCTTTGCGAATGTAAATGTAGACACAAGTTATACTCGATACCCCTTCTTTGGGGTGAGAATATAAAGTACCGCTTTCGATGGTCTCAATACAGCATGCTTAAGAGGAATTAATCATTTTAGACCACTTTAGCAAAATGTTAATTTGTCTAAAAAGAGATATATTGATAGTTTTATTTGATTCAGGGAAGCAAGAGGTAAATTATGATGCATAAATTTACGGAGCAGTATTGAAAACAAATGTGTTGGAAAAAAAAACAAACTTTATTATGGACAATTGCCAAAGAACTTCATTTCTTGTTGCTTTACCTAACAGAAACTTGTATATTTCTTAACATTAAAGATGTTTACTGCAGTTTTGACCCAAAATGCTGGAAAAAAAAAAAAAAACATTTAAATTGCATCAAAAACTTGGTGAGAAAGAGGCACATTTAAAGGCAGATTACATTGGATTGTGAACATCAAATATATTGTGGACTCCTTCATTGGAATACATTAATTCAACCCTCACAGATGTAAAAAGTCAGACGTTCAAGTCTACAACAGATTGTTGAGTTGTTGTTTTTGTTTAAGGTGGAGAAAACCTGTGGCAGTAACTCATCAGAGCTGCTCCTCTACCCCGCCATGGAACAATCCAACACACCCGCCCCTTCCAAGACCGTTAACAGCTCCACCACCTCACCTGCTGAAGCCTCCCCGGTCCAGAAGAGGCCCCACATCAACCTTCTGGCTCGATCTGGCTCCCGGTCTCCCCAGTCTGCGCCGTCCCCTCCATCCCCCCAGTCTCCCCGGTCTTCCCCGTCCCCCCAGTCTCCCCGATCTTCCTCTTGGTCTCCCAGTCCTCCTTCCTCCCCGGCAGCCCTCAGCCCTGATCTGAAGCAGAGACTGGAGGAGCTGCTGATGAAGTACTCCAGTGGTCTGTGGGCCCATGCACTGCCCAAGCTCTTCCAGGACACATACAAAGTTAGTTACACACATTTTGATGCACATTTTGGGTGCATTCACACCAGCCCTGTTTAGTCCGCTTTGATCCAACTCTAGTCCGGTTTTTTGCAAAAAACAAAAGAGAAATCCTCCAACCGTTAAAGTCTGATGCCACAGAGTTCAGTGTCAAAGCAAACCGCAGGAGCTGAAAATGTATCAAATGTTGCAATTTTGATCCCCAATCAAGCAATTCTATAGGACTATCAGATTTGAAAACTAGCCCTACATGTGCAAATGTTGCTAATATCATTCTGTTATTGTTTTACAAGATTAAACTGCCCAGATATGTGCTGGAGAACCTTGACCTCCTCTCCGACATTTGCACCATCGACTATCCAATGTCTGACAACCCCCAGCGGGCCATCCTCTACAGGCGGAGCAGCGTCGGAGGGGAGGATGAGAACTGCAACCGGAGGAGCTCATCCGCCAGCGAAGAGGAGCTGAATGTGAGGACTGAGCTGAGGAGGAGCCTCGGCAACCACGAGGTGCCAACTCTGCAGATCCCCAAGGAGGAATATCCCTCCGTTCTAGTGATGGAGGCCACCAACACCAACTCTGTTATACTGAGGTGGGAAGGCAGCCAATTATCCTTTTATGAACTGATGGAGCACGGACATCTCACTGTCCACCTCTTCTCCTCTGGCAGGTACATCGGCGACGGTTACTCGGTGGCGCAGGACTCCCTGGAGGACGAGATGAGGGAGTTTTATGGCTTAGGTAAAAGCCAGCAAGCCCCTCTGTCTTCTACTTCTTCAGGCCAACTTGTCGCAGTCCGGGCTGAGGAAGAGGAGGAGGTCCTAAGGGCACAAATATGTGAAGTCATGCCTGACAAAGTCAAGGTAAACGCACAAAACCAGGCAGCAACCAAAGATGAGAAACACTGAATAAGATCTTAACAAGTGTTTTTGTCTAACTTCTAGTGCAAACATCTTTATACACTTACAAGTACCTTGATGTAAAAGTACTATTCCACTGGCAGATTATGTCACCTATAACAAGATATTTTCCCATGTCGCTAATACTAACATATTTGCACTAAAAACTAAAATACTTGGTGAGATTTCATGTTTTTGCCGGGTAACTCATTTGTTGTTGCATCTGCAGGTCTATTATGTGGATCACGGCTTTTCAGAGGTGATCAGTAAAAGCAAAGTGTTGGAGCTGCATGAGAAATTTTTCAAGCTGCCTTTCCAGGCAACCAAGTGTAAACTGGCAGGTGAGTTACTAAAGATGCCACAAATGCATTCAATTCAATTTGGTTCCTTTATATTGCAACAATGCACAACACATGTTGTCTTTACAAAAACATTATTTCAAGTCAGTGACATACATTTTAATTAATCCTAGTTATCAAACAATACACTAATTTTAGGTTATTTTTCAAGTTAAAAAAAGTCTCTGAAAAGAAAACCCAGTGACTTGTAGAGTCATTGACTTGCAGAAAATCACCAATGACTTTCCAGCAATTCTTCATAATGAGCGACAGAGGAGAGGATAAACTCCACTTTTACAAGACGTAACAAGAAGGGCATCGATGTGAAGTGAAAGAAAATGATCCATGATTTTCTTGCACAATGTAATGAGTTTTATTTTTACAGCTGATTAGTAAAGTGTGGTTTGCCCATGGTTGGAATCCCATTAAATCCAACCCACATCCTCAACTTGTATATCCTAGTTTCAACACACATTAATCAGAAAGCTGAATTATCTCAACATTTCATGAAACACATTGAAGTTTGTGATTGAAGTGTAAAAATTAACAAATAGAAAAGATCTGTGATGCAAATTAAAACTGGTTTCACCGTTCCTGCTCAGGCCTGGAACCGTTCTGTCAGGAGCCCGTGGTTCTGAAGACGTTTGAGGCGATGGCGAGTGGACGGATCCTCCTGGCCGAAATCTTAGAGCGAGGTACCATCCCTCTGGTGGTCCTGTACGACACGTCTCAGGACGATGACGTAAACATCAATGCCGCCTGCATGAAATCCCTACAGGACAAGACGCTAGCGAGTCCGTTACAGGTACACAGGAGGCTGGGGTGAGTGTTTTCAGGTCTATGAGTTCACAGTAGCTAAACGTCTGTTTATCCCCAGGTGAACAGCGCTTATATGAATGTGACAGTCAGCAGTGTTTGCTCCGATGGGACCATTTACTGCCAGCTTCCCTCCAGAGGACTTGCTAAGCTGAATGAGACATTGGAGAAAATAGAGAATTACTTCCACACACAGGTAGCAAGACTGCAGTATGTTCCTCATGCTAACATCTTTTAAAGAACAGAATTTTTTTTATTATTTTTGTGGGGGGTTTGCTGTTTTTTACATTAATTCTGTGCAGCACTTTAAGTTTCTTTTCAGTATGACGTGTGATTTATAAATGAAATAGATTCGTGAAGGTCTCCAGATTTTGTATTTAAAATGCCGTTATATATCAAGGAGTTTTTAAATTAATAAATCAGTTTATTCACTCAATTGATCAAATGCTATTAATTCACATACCAATGCACTTACAACACTTGCTTTACATGAGTGAAAGCGGAGCAGGCAGAAGAGAAGATCTTGTATAACTCTGTCCCTTACTCAATAATTGCAAAATTCATTTTTATGACTCTGTACGTTAAAATAATTAATGTTTGGGTTTGTATATTTTATAACCACTTTTTACATTATATGTGCCGTACTTATTTATTGATATGAAAATATTTTTACTAGCATTATCATACAGGATCCTTAAAGTTGCCATGCATGTCAGCAACTAAACTAAATCAAACTAGCAGTTTAGTGGTGCCGTGTTGTTCCTCTCATGCAGTGAGTACAGATTGAGATTAGGCCGATAATCTGGAGTAAAGACATTCCTAAAGGAACTTAATCTGTTAGCAGCACAGGAAGCAGTTGCTTTTCTAGGTGCTCCTCCTTTAAAGCATTACTGCTTTACGTCAGGAGGAAGTCTGCAGATTTTCTTTTTTGAGTCAATTCAAGACGCAAACATTTAGAAGGGATTTAGATGTGCTCACATGAAACTACTGTCCTCAGAATAATCCTTTGTGTTCAGTAACGAGCTCTGTTAACCTCTGCTGAAGAAAATAGTCACTGCACAGAGGAGAAAATGCTAAGATGATTAAGCATTACATGCTTCACAAATGAATCCAAACCTGATGTATGAGTGCATAGAAAAACAAATCCTGTCATTCAAGATTAGATATCAAACAGCTGCACAAAATCAGACAGGGAAAAGTCTGATTAGGGATGGACATGATGTCTGCTTTTCTCCAGGTGACGTCAGAGTTTCTGGTATCCAGGCCTTTTTGTGGGAAAGGATGTCTGGCTCGCTATAAAGGCAAATGGTCTCGTGTTGAGGTGAGACGGAAACAGATGAAACCGTAAAGTGTCAAACAAATGGATACAGCTCATAATTATTCTCAAATTTAGAGTTAAAGGTGCAGTGAAAGCATGGATGTCGTCATGCAGGCTTTTGTCCCCAATGTTTTCCAACCCAGATCACCAACCTGCACGGCAGCAGAGTGTTGGACATCCTGTTCGTAGACGTGGGCGTCCAGGCTTCCGTAGAGGTGTTTGAGCTCAGAGAGATCCCGCCGCTGTTCCTCCGTGACCTCGTCTCCATCCCACCTCAGGTCCAACACTGAAAACAAGTCAGTCACTGTCTTTGAAAATGTGGTTTTTATACAAAGTCATGTTCTAAACAACTCGTGCTCAGGCTGTGAAGTGCTGCCTAGCAGACCTGGCGGTCAGTGTGGGGTCCTGGTCTTCAGATGCGGTCCAGTGGCTTCGAGAGAAAGTGTTAAACACCTCGGACTGCAGCATAAAGGTGAGTTAAACTTTTATGGTTTTGCCATTCGCTTACAGATGAACTATACAGAAGATGGCCTTGTTGAAAATACCATCTTTTCCTATTCCAGCGTAATTAACACTTAGAAATGCGTTTTAACAATTTCATTTAATTGAAATTAGAATGGCTTTAATTTCCCAAAAAGATTAGTTGGTGTGCATACTTCCACTAATGTGCTAATGGTATAGCTACGATTCCTTGTAGCTCTCTAGCGTTTTCACTAACGTTTAAATGGCTTAGTGCACTTAGTTTCCCTTAATTTAACTTTTTCTGAATAACTTGTAAAGCGTTAGTTTACTAGGATGTTTTATAAACTCTCATTTGAATAAAGTTTTACATCTGTGTTTAATTTTTGGTTATCGTTCACACTCGTGATTGGAAACTGTTTATGCTGTTTCCTCATGTTCTCCACCTTTGAAACGGTGCTGAAAATTACATTTATTCTGTACCTAGAATGCATCATTGTACAACTATGGACCTTTATGTTCTGTGGTTTCTGACCGAAGCCCTACTGTGGTCAAGTAAGCAAAATCAGCAACAGAGTTGGCAATACTCAACAACTTCAAACTGAAACCACTGAAATCACTTCCTGTATTGTGGAGGCAGGTGTGCAAAAACAAATTTGACCCTGTTGAGAGTGATATATTTGTAGCATGTCATGGTATCAACATGGTTGAGTTGAGCACGTTAGCATTCCTCTAGAAACTGTTGGGATAGTTCTTCAGTGGAACTAATGTTTATGATTAGTTCTTTTGGGTTAACACAACTAAACTTTTAGTTATCGTTGCCCACCACTGAAGATTACTAAACTATCACCTTGTTCAGCACATCCAGCTTCTTGTGAGCTGGATGTGTTTGAGGAACAAGTACTTTCTCCTCTCCTGTTAGTTTTTCACTTTGTGGCTTTTTTTTTTTTTTCAATTTTTTGTGTTTCATGACGAGATGTCAAACTTTGAGGTCTGGTTTGGCTCTTCGAAATGCTTAAAAACTCACCATTTTGATAACTTTAAATCACCCATGCCTAGTGAGCAAACTGACCAAATCAGAAGTCAATTGATTTGTCTGCAGGATGAGTTTTAATCAAATGCAGGTCAGAATGAGGTGAAAATTGGAACTTCAATTCAAAATGCCCAATTTCCTGTTTGGGTGCCAGAGAATTTTCTGTTGGTCTTGGCGAGTTATAGAAGTATATCAAATTTCATATCTGTACAATAAAGCAAGGTCAATCTGGAGGGTGTTTGAAAGTTGCAGGGGGTTGCCGTTGATCAATTTGTCTTGCATCTTTTGCAAAATTTCATTCATGAACCTCCACACTCCTCAGGTGGCCAAAGTGGATGAAACCAAGCACTGCGTCTGTGTCCACCTGTTCACCGACAAGAACTTTCTCGACCCGGCCCGCAGCCTCAATCACCAGATGGCCCAGTCCGACCTGTTCAAGCAGAAACCAGATGTCTTCCTGATCAGCCACAGGTCTCAGCAGCTGCTTTCCCGCTCAGCCTCATGGAGCTCTCTTCTGATTAAAATACGGTCACAGTAAAATGGGATTTTTTTTTTTTTTTCTGTTTATCTCTTTTCACAGCCCGACCAAGATTTCCACAAACCCGTTTTCCTCCAAGACCTCGAGCAGCAGTGACTCCACCAGTGGCAGCCCGACGTCGGCTTCTGTCCCAGCTAAGCCTCATCCCAGGAGGACGCTGTCAGCACCTAAAGAAGGAGGAAACGCAGCGTCCACCAACCCTCCTGGAGCACCATCATCACCTTCAGGCTTCCTCCAGCTGCCGCCACTGCTAGAGCTACCCCAAGTCGGTGAGAATAGAGAATGAAAAGCATAAATCCTGAAAAGATTTTTTTTTTTTTTTCTGGTATTCTTAATTAAAATATTCCACCATTCAGTGCTGTCATTTTGTGTATTTACAGGACACAATATGGATGTGTACGTGTCTGTGGCGTGTCATCCAGGACACTTTGTGCTGCAGCCCTGGCGAGACATGTACAAACTGGTGGTGCTGATGGGAGAAATGATACTTTCCTACAATAAAACTGAGGAGAAATCATTTAAAGTGGAGAAGAATCAGATTTATGCTGCTAAAATTGAAAACAAGTGAGCATTAACTGCATTTCATTAACCAACAGATACAAGTAGCTGGTTTTCTATTGAGAGCTTGGTAAAAACTAGTTCTCTCTTCATGTGAGTGAGAAATCTTAATTTCTCCATCGACTTTGCAGTTGGCACCGTGTGTTGGTAAAGGGAGTTCTGACCAACGGGCTGGTTTCTGTTTATGAGCTGGACTATGGTAAACACGAGCTGGTCAGCTGCAGTCAGCTCCGGACGCTGACCAAGAAGTTCAGACAGCTGCCGTTCCAGGGCATCCAGGCTCAGCTGGCTGGTGAGTCCTGATGGGGAGGAAGTCCAGGGTGCAACCTTTATAGTTTCACTATTCGGTATATTAAGGTGTGCTTAGCAATCCAGTCTATCTTCTCATGTAATCCCAGTAAAATAAATTGTTCTTGGGTTAAATGGGTGTGATTACTTTAGAATATACGCTGTATTTCTGTGGTTTGATGAGAAATTAAGTTTCGGATTTTGTTTTTAAATATTAAGCGGCGTCTGAAATCTAGTGGAAGATTAATAATTAGCTTTCCCTGCACCAGGATGCATTTTTTTTATTATTATTCCATGCTCTAGTGTTTTCCACAGTCTGAACTCTTGCTTCTCCTGCAGGAGTGAAGCAGCGGCTGTGGTCAGAGGAAGCCTCCATCGTTTTCAGAAACCATGTGGAGAAGAAGCCGCTAGTGGCCCAGCTGGAGGCCACGCAGGACGCCGCCAACCCATGGGACAGGAAGCTGAGCGTCTTCCTGGTGGACACCTCGCACGAGGAACATGACGTCTGGATTCACGACATCATGGCTGAGTTTGCAGATGAGCAGAGCAACGAGCTGTAGACTCAGAGCACCGAATCGGAGTTTCATGGTTTTTATAGCCAGCAGCTCTTCTGCTCTTTACTGAGGACTATATATAATAAAGTGAGGAACATTTCAGGTTTGTAGTTGTTGTATAGTAGGATTTAAAGAAGGAAAGAATGAACAAATCATAGAAAAGGATTAATGACACCTAAATCAGCAACAATATAGAGATAAAAACTAAATGAATTGGTTACTAATGAGGGTATAGCTATTATAGAAGTGTTGTGGTGAATTTTATTTTTTCTGCCATAAAATGAAATGGTTCTAAGAACTTGTTGAAACAACCTTAAAAGCATACAGTATGGCTTTAACTGCATGTGCATCCTGTATCAATGTGAGCAATTTGAAGAACCTGAGCCCTAAGAAAACAATGTGAGCATTATCACATGCTGGTTTAAACTTGCTGTCATGATGAAAAGAAAGCACACCCTCCTCCAGTTTTAAATGTTAAGGTGTGAATCACTTAGACACACAACAATTCAAAAAGTTGAGTTCAGTATGGAAAATGTATTCCCTAAAACATGAAATTCTGGTCTGCTAGAATGTAAAGAGGGTGTACTTTCTTTTTTAACGTGGCTTTAGGTGTATTTGTTTACGAAGCCTGCTTACTGATGGTGTTTCTCAGTGGCACAAAGTTTACAAAAGTCAGAGTGAACATTCCCTGAAGAGGAGGATGAAATAAAAGATCTTTTAAATCATATACTTAGTAGTAAATGGTAAAAATATAACGACAAACCTGGACTGTATGTTTCAGAGCGACAAATATGAAAACATTATTCTTGGAGGATCCTGGCTGTTCTGCTTTGTAAATTTTAAAAAAATTGATGCAGTCATATAACAGTTGATTTCAATATTTGTGGAATTAAATAAGATCATTTTATAGACAAAGAGAAAAAGAATGAAATCTGAATTTAAAAATCGTTACAATAAGAAAATATTCAAATTACAGTCTGCATTAATAATTGATATACTCTTTATGATGTCAAAATTAGATGAGACAATAATGACAATGTCATTTGCAGTTATTGATTTTATTTTATATTTTTTGCAAAGTTCAAATGTTCAGCCAAAACATGGGGGTTTTGTCTTTTCTTTTGGTTTGTTTGCACAAAGTTAAAAACCTGAATATCCTCCAAGAGTAGATGTATAATTAGATATATATGATATATTGTTTTTATTATTGGTTGTAATACAGTTTAGTTAATATTTGGAAAGATTAAATTGAAACCTAATCAATACTTTTACGTTAGATTTTTACAAGCTGTGAACTACAGAAACATAGTTTCAAAACGTATATCTAAAGAACAAAACTCTTAATTTAAGGGTGAAATCGTATGTTTAAACCCATTTCCTGTCGTCAGGATGGATGCCAGTAAAGCTTCTCTATATGCAATAATTCCACTTTTTTCAGTCTTTTTTGTTTTGTGAGGGAGTGAGCATTACATGTGTTCACACTCTGCTGAAGTGTGTGAGCACATCTTAAAACTTAAAGTATGGCTCAGAGTGGGTCACTAGTAGTGCTGACCTTCTGATATGTTGATGCTCTTGAACCTGAACTCAAATGTGATTCAGACAGACCGCCTTTTATTTGATCTCTGGTTTTTGAAGGGTGCAGATTAGACCTGGTTTATTAGTGAATAATTTATATTTAACTTATACTATTTAGATGCTGATGCGAATGTAATAATTTCACATGGTTTAAAAAAAAATTGTTTTCTGAATAAAGTGAGATTGTGAGGCTGATATAATCTCTCATCTTTGTTATGAAGAAATCACACTCATTGCATTTGAATTTATTTATTAAAATAGCAAAAAAAGGGATTATAATGTTTTATTTACATAATATGACAAAACGACAAACTCAGTCACTTACTGAAGTACCATTCGGCTTTCAATGCAAATCAAATCAGTTTTTTTTATTTTTATTTTACAGCTCCATAGTTGAACACTAAAAGTCTACATCCACATTACAAGCAAAATCGTGTTTGAAAACAGCTGCATTTGTCTTCATTGAAGTGAGATTTGCAAAATATCGATTTATTTAATAAAATTTTGTCCGTCTGTAAGTGCTTGTCATAAGCCCAAGTAGACGTTGCTTTGTGATTTCAGTGAATAGAAAGCATCATCACAAACTCTGAAAATGAAGCAGAACAAAACGCAGAGTCAGAATTGTGTCCTCGACCAGCATTGATGGGGAAAAATGGAAAGTTTGAAACTCCCACCTTCGAAGTCGATGCTTCCATCTGCATTAACGTCCAGCTCCTTCAGGATCTCCTCCAGCTCTCCCTTCTTCAGCTTCTCCCCCAGAAGGCTTTTCAGAGCTTCCTTCATCTCTTCCTGGTTTATCTTTCCATCTCCATCCAAGTCAAACTATTGTGAAGAAGAAAATTCTGATCATGTATCTGGAATTTGCTCTTAATTTCTCTACAGCTTTTCTTTCATTTTGCTGTGAAATTTCATTTGGACAATTTTTTTTCCTCTAATTGTTCTCATCTTTCTACTAATTCACTAATCTTTTCTTAAGTCGCTGACCTGTACAAAGGCTGACTGGAGTTCCTTGAGTCCCAGCATGTTTGTGGTTTCTCCCATCATCCTCGGTCCCATCAATTCAATAAAATCTTCAAAGTCCATTAACCCGCCCACTAAAGGAGAGACAGGGGGGAAAAGACACAGCAAAAAGAGTTGACTTTCACCACGTTTGATCTGCTCGTCTCATAAAATAAAAAGTGAATTAAAGGCAAATTAAATACGTTTAATTGGTTCAATCTTTATTTTGTTGATGATGAAAAATGGCAAAATCAAAGACGTGGTGAAAGTGGACTTTAATCAAAAGATTTGAAGGATTAAAAGATTTGTTAGCTCTTTCATTAACATTTAACTTTATTTCAAATCAGACATTTTACTTGATCAAATTGGTCAAACATTATCAACAAATTTAACTAAAACAAAGTGAAGAAAGCAGAAGAAAAGGACTGTCTTATTAAAAAAGAAAAAAGCTGTAACATTGCTTTCAAATATGTCAGATTGTACTATTCCAAAGCGAAGAATCCCTCACTGCGGATCTGAGATTTATCTTTGGTTGAAATGTTTTCCTGTCAGACTCACTTCTCATCTTGATCTGTTGTACGATCTCCAGCAGCTCCATCTCGGTGGGCATGTACCCCATGGTCCTCATGCATTCAGCCACATCTTTGTAGTTCAGATAGCCGTCCTGGTCATAGTCAAACTCCTTGAAGGCTTCTTGCAGCTCTGTGAAGTTTCAGAAAATATTCACAGCTCCAGGGACGGTTAATCATGTAGCTACAGCTTAAATAAGTATGAAGGATTTCATAAAAACTCTCTTAGCAAAAACTAAACGGGATCATACAATTAATGCACATGTTCGTTCACAACTAAGCTGAAGGAAAATTTTATCATAAAAATCTCACTGTATGGAAATTAAGTGGTAATTCAACCTATTTTTGAAGGACTTTCACTATATTTTAACATTGACAAAAAAGGATTTTAACTTTCTAACCACTCACAAGTTTCTATTACTGACATAAATACTGAGCTGCAGAAATGAGACTCACCGTCTATTTCAGCCTGAGCCAGGTCTCTGTCCTGATGAAACAGGAAATACAGTTTCATGGAAATAAAACTGGTGCTTTGATATATTTAAACTATTGACAAAATGTGAAAATCACTGAAGAAAAAATCTGTATATACTCTGGTCTTTTTTTCATTGTGACGAGTGGCTAAGAGAAGTGGGTGACTTTCTCAGGTTACATTTATACCCAAAGCAAACAAAACATTATCAATTAATAATTAAAACCACCAGAACATGTTACACGGAGGCTATTTTTAAGGAAAACAAGTGGAGATGGAGCATTTTTCTGGTGGATAACCTTAACAAACTGTGACATTAAGCCTTTAGTAGAAAGCCACTAATGCAGCAGAGACACCAGGATCAGAGCCAGCAGCGTCAGAAAGACGCCATAAGACTTAGACGTTCAGACGATGGGGATGTTAACTACTACTGTTTTTATTTTCTTATATATTTTGTGTATGCATTTGTGTCCAGATAAAGAAATGTAACTGCACGTGAAAAACTTCTGCTGTTTAAGAAGATTAATGCAGTTTTTGTCGTCTTGGCTACTTACGGCACCAAAAACACTGTTGAGGATGGAGTTGTAGACTTTGTTCATGCTCTCTGTGTTTTTCTTGGCCTTCTTTGAGGATTTCTTTGGTGTCTCAGAAACTGAACCCGATGGGGAGTTTGTGGCTGTGCTAGTTTTCGAGCCACCATCTTTGCTGAAGAAAGTGAGAGAACAAACACTTCAAGTTGCTTGGCATTCTTAAAGCTGTATTAATTTAAGATTACAAACCTACCCGTCTCCTAAGGCTGAATCGGCGGACGTTGTGGAAGAGGTCCTGTCTGATGCTTTGGACATGCTGCAATAAAGAGAGATTCAAGATATAAACAGCAAATACTCTCTATAAACTTACAAAAAATAATTATGTAGGCTGTTTTACTTCACAGACCTGGTTCACTCCAGACTGCTTACCTTGTCGAATCTCTAACCTAAGTGCCGGGAAAACGACAGGGAGTTGAGCTGCAGGAGCGGAGCGCTTCTCGGTCCGTCTTGCTCGTAAATGATTTCAGAGACTCCTGTCACACATGATTTCTGTCCTTCTCCATGGCCTGTCACCTTTAGAGAGGCTTAGCAGGTGATTACCTGGCTAAACATGCAGGTAATCAGAGAGCAAATCGTAGAACAGCAGGGTCAACCGACTGGGCTTCTTTCTCAGAGGTCAGAGTTTTCCTGGTTCCTAATTGTTTGTGCATTTGAAACAATAAAAAGGGCATCATGAGTTTCTTTAACTGGGAATGCCGCCAGTTTGGTTTGACTGATCTTTGATGAAACATCTTCAGTAAGTGAAATCGTCGCCACTGTTTTTGCAACTATTGGGACATTTAATACCTTTTCATAGTAAAATCTTTAAGTTTACTTAAGTCTTTTAGTTTCTGAGCACAGAACCAACGTTCGAGCTCATAGTCACAAACTTTCTGGAAAGGTCACTCCAGAAAAGAAACGTTAGCCTCCATTCTATGGATCATTGATTGATCAGAGAGGGTGTGAGCAGGCCATACACAGGGATAATTGACGGCAATAAGACACTCCCCCTGGCTCTTATTGGTTGTTGTTGACAGAACTGTGTATTTCTGCATTTAGCGCCAAAACAAGGGAGAGGAGCTTGATTTTATATATTTATTTTTTTCAGTCAATTTGCCTCCTGGTACTGTGATGACATAGAGACAGTTTTAACAAATATGTTAAATTGAAGAAAAATTAAATACAATTTCTCATGTTAGATGGTGAATGTAACTAAAACGAAACTGTCAATGTTTAATACCGCTCTAGGGTTTTCAGAGTTATATGCATGAAGCATGCATATACTTTCATATGTTCATTTTGTTCCTAAGAGGTTTTGTGGAGATTTTTTTAAAACAAAAATTCACTTTTTTAATTTCTTGCCGTCTGATGATTCCGGTTTATCACCAGTAGAGGGAGACAAAAGCTACATTTTCTATTATTCACAAATTTGTTGTAGTTTGTAATACCAATGCTCTTATCAAATATTTCCCTGGTATATGTTGACGTTCAACATTTGAACAGCACATTTCATAAACTTGGCGTTCAAAGTTTGACCAAGGTTTTTGTGGTTAAGCTCATTTTGTGGAACTTTTATCCAAAACATCAAGATTTGAAAAATAATTTTTCTGTATGCCTCAAAACTTCAGGCCACTGCTGGATTGTATTTTTATTTTTTGCATGTTATTTTGCATTTAAGGACAATGTAAATATGTAAATACTGTATGGTAATGAATATAACAGTAATTCTGAGTCAGAGGGGGTTTATGAAACTTTGCTTAATTTGTCTCAGAAAGGTAAAGGAATTGTCTGAATATTCAGGTAAATATGCCAGTAAGGCCTAGATTTATAAAACACAAGTGTTTCATCAAGTCGGTTACTCACACTGGTTTAAAAAAAGAAACAACTCTTGAAAAATCCAAAAACTTTATTTATAAAAAAGGAAATGATGCAGGCAAAGTTCACAACGCTAAACAATAAACTACAAGCTTTCCATGACGATGTAAATGCGATAAGAGACAAATCTGTTCTATGTCATCACCCGGCGCTATTTTCAGATTTCCTCTTTCCTGTGATTTATTCAGGAAAGTCACAGATGGCTCCATGTCCGGTAAATTTGCTGCTTTTGCATAAAATTTGCCACGTTTTTTTGTGGCAGTTTTTTTGTTTTCTATCTGTGGCTTCATTTTGACCCTCTAGTTTAATCAGCTGCAGCCATTAAGTGAAGCGTAATCTGCACTTTTATTAATTGAAGGTTATAAAAGAGAGGGGAGTTCCAGTTGAAGGAAATGTAATCGGGATGATGTCAGTAGAACTGGAGTCTTTCCTTCACACACACACACACACACACACCCATCCCCACACACACACATGTAGCCTTCTGTACCAGGTATTGTTCTGATTTAATATGAGACATTACACACATTCTTCTGGTTTTGTTTTATTTTTTCCTCCTGTTTCTGAATCATTCTACCCAACCTTCATCCTGCTTCCCTTTGATGGGTCATCAAATAGTCTTCCTCACCCCCTCGTCTTGCTTCTCGCTCCTCTCTCACACCCAGACCTTTCCCTTGCCGCCGCTCTCGCCTCCGTTTCTGCCGCCGCAGCAACCGGTGCCCAGGCCGCGGTGCTGGGTGGCCGGCAGGTTCTTGTACACCGCCCGGCTGTACGGGATGAAGCACAGGCCCAGCTGGAGGTGTCGGGCCAGACGGCAGTACGCGGCCAACGCCAGAACCAGCAGAGGGGTGACCAGGAGGAAGCCCACCACCAGCAGAGCCACACAGCCTCCGTCAGTCAGCAGGTCGGAGCAGTAGGGGGTCGTGCCGTGGGGGCGAACCTGCAGACGAAGATCAGGAAAACCGCAGTGAGGAGTTTGGTAGAGGTACAGTACTGTGCAAAAGGCAGTTTCTCTTTTACTGCCTTAAATTCAATCCACTTTTTTCACTTCTGATACCGATGCGGATATCTGAGGCTTAGTATCAGCTGACACCAATCCAATAAAGAATTGAACGAAAACGCCCATTTTTTTAAAACCCACAGACATAAATATAATGAATTACAAACTTATTTGATAACTCTGCATCAGAACAGCACTCTTAAAAACAGCAATAGCTTTCTGAGCGAGATTGTGTTGTAAAAACAACGCAACCTTAATTTAGTCAGTCAGAGCAATTTGGAACATAACATAAATAAATAAACTGAAACTGACAGAAACAACAGATCGACTACTTTGGTCAAACATGTAAAAATAAAGTCCAACAAACTTTCTTTCAAACGTTTCAGAAATTCAATTAGGAATTCTAGATATATCCATCCATCCATTTTCTTTCACCCTGTCCCTAATGGGGTCGGGAGTTGCCGGTGCCTCTCCAGCTACGTTCCGGGCGAGAGGCAGGGTACACCCTGGACAGGTCACCAGTCTGTCGCAGAGCAACACAGAAACAAACAGGACAAACAACCACACACACACACACACACACACACCACACACACACACACACACACACCTAGGGAGAATTTGGGAAGCCCAATTAACCTGATAGTCATGTTTTTGGACTGTGGGAGGAAGCCGGAGAACCCGGAGAGAACCCACGCATGCACAGGGAGAACATACAAACTCCGTGCAGAAAGACCCCGGGCCGGGAATCGAACCCATGACCTTCTTGCTGCAAGGCAACAGTGCTACCAACTGTGCCACTGTGCAGCCCATTCTAGATATAATGTAAAATAAATAAAGTATAACATCTCTCAGAGCAGCAAGCATAGAATTAGACTGAATAGATCTGCCGTTATGGATCGACCACGCTGTCACTGACACCTGATCGGTTCATTTTTTTGAATATCTTGACTGATACAGATAATATCATCGGATCGGGGCATCTCTAGTGTTTATAATTCTAAAGCGTTTCGGAATGTTTTCCAGGGTTTTTCCAGGGTCTAGGCTAATTTTCAAACAATTACTGGTTTTAATGGTTACCTTGTTATGGTGTCTCATTACTATTTTTAAATTAACATTAAAAACTCTATTTTGTCTGTGTTAGCAAGCAGAAGAAAGAGGAAGTAAAGTTCATATATTAAAGATCACCAAGGAAGCTCTTTTGGGAGGTTTCTGTCCTACGTCCAGAAGGAAGTGCCAAAAGCAGTTCTCTCTCTGCTGCCAGCGTGAAGTGTGTGTGTGTGGTCTTCAGAATGGCGTGATTTGTCTGTTTCATTTGGTACCGGGTTTATTGGACTGCTGAAGTTTTAGCCAACACGTTTGTTTTCACTCAGCAGAACAGCCAACACGGAACTCTTAATGCAAGACTTTTTAAAAACTCAAGAACCAATTATCTTGTAAAAAGCAGAGCGGGTAGTAACTAGCTCCACTTACTCGGTTACATTTATGAAGCGTGTTAAGTGTAATTAAATCTTAGTAATCCATTTGGCATATTTTTTAACAGAGTTTAACAAAACTAATAATATTGAAAAGTGGGACGCCATTTTTCAATGTTTTTGTGTAACATGGTTACACAAAAACATTGTTGTCATAATACCAGTGTGCACAATATTCATATGGCAAAGCATTACGGAAAAACAAAATATAACAAGATTGAAAAAAAAAAACATTGGTTATCAATATTGCCAGTTTTACATATTCGACAGATATGTTAAAGAATGACAAATATCAGCTGACACCAATGCTAATGCCTGTATATTCTGCATCTCTTCACTTTTTTGGAGTGTAATAACTGTGGCCTAATATATTCAAAGTGTTGCGAACTAACATTTTTCATGCTAATGTAATATTTACCTTGGTGCGAATGATCGCATTAGAGATAACTGACATTGCTCGAAATGCTAACAGTCACAGAGTGATGGAAGCACAGATGAGGATGAGAGGGAAGAAGTTAGTAGTGATGTATCCCATCTGATATTTTAAATAATATTGTCACCATTGCAAAATGTTCTAATATTGTGCAGCTCCCTGTGAAAAAAAACAACCAAAAGAAAACTAAACAAAATAATTTCTCTGAAAATGATTAAACATTAGAAAAAGTATAAATGAAGATGCAAAATATAAAGAAATGAGAGAAGCCTCAAGACTTTCGCACAGTGCTGCGTTCAAGGGAAGAGGTCATGGATAAAAGAGGGAGATGACGCACTCTGTGTGGTATGTACGAGGTGAGGACAGGCCCTCGTTTGTAATCTGAAACGAAACGCTCACATTTATGGGCAACCATTACGAATCACCCTCTCAAAAATAAAACCCCTTTTTTTACGTCAGATGAATTAGGCTCAAACCTTTCGGCGAGAAAACAGCGGTCCAAATCTCTGTTTTCTCATCGTCTGAATGGTGCATGCTGTTGAACACTTGTTGCTGAGCAATAACAGAGGGAGTGGGTGAAGAGGTGAAGGGATCACGATTTGAATGTGGGAGGGAAGCTGAGAGACAGATGGCCTGAATCATCCTTATCGGCCTTAGAGAAGCGAATGTTTGAGTGTCCAAACAAAACGCAGAAACGGTTTCCAGACTCAGCAGCATCGAAAATAAAACTGATAGCAGCAAATCTATTGCTTAGACTCAAATTAAATTCAGATATTTTTCTTTTATTATTATCTTAATATGCATGAAGTTATCCAATAAATACAGCTTTTGTTTTTGTTGGGTGATAAAACGAATACATATGAATAAAGTCGAAGCTTTATTCACATTCAGGAATAGGCCAGAAATTGCAGCAATTTGTAGCTTAATCTGCTGATGTTTCCTACATCAGGAAACATCGGGGATGCGCCCCCTCTATCTCAAAGTCTTGAATCAATCCCAAATGTCGTGCTTGTACTGGGAGATGTCAGCGCAGCACAAATGGGGAATCGTCAGGCTGCAAAAACAAAACAAGACAGCTGGAACATTAGGAGCGGCTAAATCAACATTTTTTCTACATTTTGGGGAACAGAAGAAACTCTTAAGCTTCTTCAGATGAAACCGGATCTCTTTATATGTCCATGTAAAATTAAATATGTCTGTACAGTTGCAGGAATAGGAAAAGATGTCATAAATTTATCATAGTTCACAGGGTTGGGTTTAAAATGTACCTCGACTTGATTAGAGATGATGATGGTTTTATAAGACTTCCCAGATTGAAAGGCTACAAAAAAACAAAAAGAAACAGGTCCTCTAATTCATTTCTGATGTCTTTCTGCCTTGGCATTGTGTTAAACCCCTGATTTTATAGTGTTGTTCTCACTGATGGTGGTCAGTTAATCAACTGCGCAAGTTATGAGCTGCTGACATTTAGCCTAAATCCAACAAACCCAGCAGGGTTTGACTTAGTTCTCTGATAAAAAGAGAACTAAGTCAGTTTTGTTAATATGTTATGATTTTTTTGTGCACTTTCAATTAGATTTAAATCAATTTAGAATGTTTTAAATACTGGGTCATTTTAATGTTCTCCTAATGGAGAAATCCTGTAATTTGGTTTCTAAATTTGATGCATCTGAAGTAAAATATTCTGTGTGTTTTCAAACTGGTTGAGTTTGAATCCTTTGTACTTTCTATTCTTTTGGTTTGTCTCGTTCTTTCAGCATGCCAGAGGCTGGATAATCCCCCTCTAATCTGATGTCACATGAGGTCTGATTGTGAGCGATCATGAGAACGGAGAGAATCCTGGTTTCTCTGGTCATTAAAGGGAGGTTGGCGATTTAGAAAAATAAAATAAAAACAACAGAAAGGAGTTTTTTTTTTTTGGACTAATCCACAAAGCCTGGATGACGTTTTAATCATTCAGGGTGATTAAAGCCAATAACACACAGGTAGTTTCTGTACTGATAACGTTTTATATTATTTTCTTTGTTTATTACTTAGTTGTAGAAAACCAGTTGCTCTTCTGGCTCCCTCCAGATTCCCATCTCCCCAACATCTGAAGGAACGTCAGATCCAACTGATGGAGCCAAACATCCACCCTCCGCCTCAAGCAAAACTATTTCAAACTTCTGGATCAAAGTTACAAGATTAGCACTTTCAGAAGTTTCATAAAAGGATGGGATTAACCATCTTCCAGCCGTCTTGTAGTCTGGTGTTTAATTGCTCTTTTATGCGATAGACACAAAGTAGTACATGTTGGTAAATTGGCAAGAAAAACGTATGATTATATGTCAGTTTTTATTTGTAAAATGCCTGAAGATGATATTTGCAGTGAACTGCTGCTATTTGAAGAACCTCTTTACATGTAAGGAACATGATGGTGTCCTGATCATAGGATCTGAACAGCCTGTGTTTTTAATCAATCCACTTCCCAAATATGCTTTAAATCTGCCGATCTATCAAAATTATTGTAGCGGTCGATTATAGTGTAAAAGCACACAACGTCACAGGTCAGTACATGTTCAGTTTGCTTCAATCAAGAAAACTTAATTACCTTTTTCTCCTTTCTCAGCAGTAAACGAGGATATTCTTTCATTTTGCAATTAATTAGATTTTCTTATGTTCTGGAACAAAAGTATATGTGGTTGGATTTTCTCCAGTGATTAAAGCAGTATAGGAAGAGTACAGGATAGGCAAGTTACACAACATTATAACCACTTGAAAACAGTCGAATTAATAATTAATTGTAAGTAAGACCACTGAAAAATAAAACACGTTTAAATCGCCTTGGCGTTGTTTTCATTTAGACACCATATTATCCCAGCTGTACCTGAACGAAGCATCAGCATCTGCATGCCAGTGAAGGCGGTATCGTATCGGTTCCGCACGTGTTCATATCGAACCGACAGGGCTGGGCATTGTCGGTGTGAATGCACGAATCGTCATTTCTCACCGTAGAATGACACAGGAAGCCGAACACAACCATGACGGTGGCCGGGGTCAGGATGGTGCCGAACACGACGGCGGCGAGGCAAGCGTTGATGGCGGCGATCACCAGGTTCTGGGCCGTCACCAGCACCGAGCAGGCCCAGCAGTCCAGCGACCCGCGCAGCTCCAGAGGGGCCTCGCTCTCGGCTGCGGAATATGGAGGAGGTATGACGACACGCGACGGGGTTTCTCTGCCCCCGCCCACGGCGGTGGTGGATGCCAGTGAGTTGGAGTGGTGCAGATGCTGCTGGTGGTTGGGGTGGTGATGGAGGTGAGGCGGCAGCTCCTCGGAGAGGTCCAGGGCCTGGTGGTGGGCCCCCTTCTCCAGAGTGCTGCTCAGACTCATGGTGAACTGTACCGAGAAAAATAGAAAGGAAGAGGTAACAAATGCCAGGAGATAAAACGGGTGAAGTTCATCAAAGTTGCCTCTTGGCCTTTGGGTTCATGAAGAGGTTAGATGTTTAATCTGTGAGGAAGTGTCTGAATCTCCCTGAGAGGTGATTATCATCAGCAAACTGATTGGAGGAAAGGAAAGGGGCCCATAATTGCTATTTGTGTGTTGTGGTGAAGAGATGAAACTAACATCAAGGTCAGGGTATGTTTGTGTTTTCTGGTTGTGAAGTTGTTGCATATTTAAATTAATGTTGCTTGAACTTTGTCACTTTTTGCCTCTTTACAACCACAAATCACATATTTTACTGTGATTTTATGGGATAAACCAACACAGGGTAGAACATACCTCAAACGGAAGGAAAACTATACACGGTTTTACAGTTTGTTTTGCAATGGATCTATGAAAACCTAGGGGTGCATTTGTGTTTTCTCGAATACCCATAAATTAAAACATGTGAAACTAATTTCCTTCAGAAGTCACCTGATTAGTAAACTCTGTGGCCCGGTGTGCAATTTAGTCTCAGTATAAATTCTGATATAGGATTAGGGTTTATAGTTAGGGTTGTTACTGTGGTCCAGTCAAAGTCCAGACCAAAAAACAGTTGAGAATTTGTGGCAAGTCTTAAAGATTCATCTTCACAGATGTTCTCCATCAAATCTGACTTTGCTTTAGCTACTTTAAAAGGAAGAAAAGAACAATAATTTCAGTCCCTTGATGTGCAAAAGTGTTTTAAAAAAAAATACTCCGAATGATTTGCGGCTGTAATTACATGAGAAGAAGTGGTTCTTTAGAACATTGTGTCAATACAAATTTTGTTTTCAGGTTTCTATTTTTTAAAGAAAAACTAATAGGAAAACCTCACTGTCCGTCTTCACGATTATGCACTACTAAAAGTTGATTTTTCACATAAAATTCCCAACAAAATACATAAATATTTGAAGTTGTAGCATAAAAAATAGTTTGAAAAGAATTTATAGGGGCCCATATCTTACTGCAAAGCACTGCCTTATTCTGCATACCATACTCCTCCTCCCCACATTTAGATATTGATATAATGTGTTAGATTATCTCGTAGACAAGAACAGTTTTATTAATGCTGCTTTTACTGAAGAATGTCAGCAGAATTAGATTTACAACCTAATTCAACCACATTTTTGAATGAGACTTTTTGAGTTCGCCAGTGTTCATGTTTCCAATCTCTGATGCCAGAGTTTTAGTGGAAGTTCTGGTCGGATCCAAGATTCTTTTAGTTTGCATTCATCCTGTTTTTGGACAGATTTCTTTTTTGTGTGTGTGTGTGTGTGTGATAAGCAGCTGTGTCTGGTACAGGATATCCTCACCTCTCGAGGGTCATGAGACACAGTAACAGATAAAAAAAATTGCATTGCACTTAAAAGATTCCACTCTTGTTAATATTATCAGTGCTTTGATGCTAAAATGCAGGGAATTTGTACCGGACCTCAATTTAAGAACGTAGAGACCGATTCTTCTGCAACTGCAGAAAAAGACCAACTCCAATCCATCCGACATTCAGTTGAACTCAGACAACATAGATTTATTTTACTCATTTTGACTTTTGTTTAGGTGAGATCACCGAGCTACTATGTTTTTATCCCTGCATTTATATTTGTCTTTAAACTGCTTTGAGATGACACCAGTTGTGAATTCGGCCGATGCTGAGAACAGAAGAGGGCCGAGAACCGACCCCTGTGGTGCAACGTACACCGAGTTGAGACAAAACAATCATGATCCAATCCGGGGGGGCTAAACATCGCAAGACATTTCTAGAGAATGGGGCAGAAGCCAAACTCAGCACTTACCTTTGTCAAATTTACAAGTTTATGGAGCTTAAAATGAAATTGATAAGAAATATCGTGGGGAGCTCATAAACCAAACATTAAGAATCAACTGGGTTGTTTTTTTCTAAGCCCTTGTTAAAATAAGATCAGGTCGAGTGAGTGACTAATTAGAAAATATTAGTGTGATGTAACCTGTTTGTTTAAAGTACCCCTGGTCTATTGTTGTCCCAAGTGTTGTGAGGTGGAAGGTCACAGAGGAAGGCCTGGCAGGAAGGTGCATTCGCGCTCGTGCTTGTGTGTGTGACTCAGTTGTACCGCACTCCTTTTACCTCCTACTACTGTCTGAAAAATCGGTTTCTCTTCATAATATGCTTTAGTTTTAACTTGGAAGATGTAGATTATGAGAAAAATTGCTTGCAAATATGGCAATTAGCATTTTAGAAAAATAAAATTATCAGTGCTGAATCTGTAAACTTTCCCTCGACTGGAGTATTGACATTAATATCCTTGACATTTCTAACCAAATGTAGTGACAATCAAACTAAAAAATGACACTCTAAAATAGGTGTCACTTTCGTTTTGCTGTTAATTTTCCTCTTTGTCTTTCAATAAGAATAACTTACATAATTAAATATTGAGGCAAATGTTATTTCCCCTGTTAGATGAACCTAAAATATCAAATTTAGGAAATTTCACTTTTCCCTGGGTGTTTCTGGTTTTCTTTGAAGTCTAACCTGCTGATTCAAAATTAGCAATTAAATTAATTTTAGTTTTTAAAATAAATTAAAGTACAATAGCAGAAAAAACGAATCCGTAAATGAAGGAATTACCATTTTTTTCCCATTCAAATCTTTTTTCTTTTGGTGTTTTGTCGGCACTGATCAAAAACAAAAAATGTCAATATCTCACCAATTGCTTTTGGATTAAAAAGGTTCAACTTATGTTTGTTTTGGGTTTTATTTCTTCGTCAAAAAAAAAAGTGGAAATTTTCCTTTGACTTTTTATTTCTTTCCCTTTTGCATAATTTATAAAGTCAGCCAGAAAAAAGTTATTGTTTAGGTGTTTGAATTTTTTGTTTGTGGAAATATTAGAGAGGCTAACTGCTTCACATCCTATGTGTTCTTCTTACTCTGTGTGACATTAATCTGAGCCAAATCATCTCCAATGTTTCTGTTTCTCTAAAACTCTTAGACCTGAAAATCAGCTCGTAATGTTCAGGCGTTTTGTCTTTTTTCCCCAGATCAGATGTGCAGAGAAATGTAAGGAAACAGGAGAGATGCTGTGCCTCGTACTCACGTTGTGATGTGTGGCCCGTTGGACCTCTAGCTGTTCCTCCTCCAGATTTGCTTCTCGTTAGGATGACTGCAGGCCACTTGGTTTCTCTGCTCGGCTCAACGACACTCTTTCTTCTTTCAGTTGTTTTTCCTAGTATTTTTTCCTCTTATGATTTTGTTTCTTCTGGTGGTTTCCAGCTGCTCCCCGCCCCTTCTGGTTTTTCTCTCCTTTATCTCAGTTGTCAGCCACTATATTCTCCTTTTTTTTTTTTTTGTCCTAGTTACAACTTTAAACTAGTTGCTAACGCCGTGTGCACACATACTGATGAAAACACTAGCTCTCACAGTTCCTCTGGTCTTTGTTTTAAGCATGTCAAACTTTTACCTCCGCCTCTTTTACCCCCTGCCCACCCATTTGATTGCGCCCACATCCAGCCCACTTTTTCTCCCCTCCCATCAGACTTATCAGCCTCTCAGCTCCTCTCAGCGGACGCATTCCAGCGCTCATATCCAGAACACGCTGCTCCCCCCCCGGCTCTCTCCCTGCTGCAGTGGGGGGCTGGGTTCGTCGTTTAGGGGTCAGCATGGGGCGGCAGGCCTGATAAGTTGAGGTTCAGGAGAGTAGAAAACAGGGGGGAAGGGCCGCTCAGTCAGACTTTTGGTGTGTCTCCTCACAGTTACGGAGCAAACGAATCACCGGTGCTGAAATATATGTTGGTTAGCGTTCGGTTTGGTGGATCAACTTCTTTTAAAGCAACTTTTCAGGTACTTTTCCAAAATTTGAGTGAAAATAAAGAGCAAAATATCCAAAGAACACCAGTTACAGGGTGTTCATTTCCTCATGTAACCTTCTGAGCTGACATTTGAATGGCATTTATCAGTGCAGTATAAATGTGTTGCTATTGCAAAGAACTGCTGGGATACAATAAAGTTTTCCACACACCTCGCATTCAGCATCCTGCTTTAAAGTAGTTTGTTTAGATCCTTTTTAGAGAATTTGACCACAGTTCATATAACTCTGGATGTCAACGTAGAGTTTTGTGGACGTTGAAATAACGGAAAAGGAGAAAAATGTGGGTTCATCGATGTCGTGATTAAAATATATGTACTATCACAATTTCTAAGTACAGCCATAAGTTTCAGTACATGTTATTTGGAAGTTTTGCTACTGATCAACACAAATGAGTGCACATATAAAGAAGGAAAACAATAAAGGGTTATAATTAAAAACAATATATAATGTTACGTCATGTATTGCAGCTTCTTTTCCTCTGATACCCTTAAATAAAATGAACATTCCTGAAATATCAAAATCCAATAGAAGAAAATATATGCGTTTTTGCAAATGTTTTTATTTTCTAACTAAAAATAGAAATGGAAATAATGGTACTTTTTAAAATGACAAGCTTCCTATAGTTTATTTGTGAAAAAAAAAAAAAAAATTAAAATAAAAACAATACATGTTCTGTCAAAATTTCATGTAACATTTGCGTCTCTAACCTGCTTTTGTCCCGTTGGATTGAGAGGTAAGATGGCTCTATAATGTAACATGCAGAATGTGTTGTTGTTGCATAACATAATATGAAAAAGTTGAAGGGTTGTTAGTAGTGTGTTGTGTTGAAACATGAATCCTTTATCTGCAGCTTTTTTGTTGTAGTGAAGCAAGAAGAAGATCCCCAGAGACGGAGGACAAAAAATGAGTGGGATGATAAAACATCAGAGCATCAGCTCAAGAATTAGTCTCGTTAGATCCTGATTTTCCACCCTTTTCCCTTTGCTTTGAGCTTTGCGATGTTTATTTACACGATGTGACCACCATCGTCCACATATACTCCAAAAACGACCTGAGAAACACGAAAGGGACAGCGGTCAAACACAACACATCCAGTTTTTTCCCCCCTCTTTTCTTGTCAGAAGAGATGAGATAGTTTCTTTGCGATCTTTGCTCCCATGCTTTGGGAGAGCAGCATAAACAAACTTCAAAGTTGTGACCATCCTGATTGCGCCAGTGGAACGTGATTGGACGGCCGAAGTGTTTTGTCTTGGCAGCGAGGAGGACGTGAACTCTTATCACCACCTGCCTGCAGCTGGGTGGACAGATATACGGACGGAGGTGGTCTTCCTTTGTGTTTTCAAAGCAGGATTTCCTCCTGCTTGTCCCTCTGCTGCCCTTTTGGCCTGCAGCGTGACCCCACAACGCGGCCACCTGCCAAATCTGTCGTTTCGCATCAGAACCGAAAGTTAAACCCGCAAACAAGCGGCAGAAACCGGGATAATGCAGAGATTTTTTTTTTGTCGACGGCTCTTTAAACCTTGACGTCAAGTTTCACAACCATCGCATCGTCGACGTACGTCTGATGGAGCGAACAGGAATCATGAGGTTATTGTTGCCCTTGGAGCGAATTACATCCTGGTACATTTCTGTTTTAAAAAGCAAACTTCAGTTGTCTGTTTTCTTTCCGTGAGCCCAAGAAATTTAATCTCTGATGGTTTTGTCACCGCTCTCCACTTTTTCCTGCTCTGCTATCGAGGAAGTTTGGCTGCTTGTATAATCTCCTTCCTCAGTTTACACATGGAAACATTTTTTTTTTTCATACATATTTTCATTGTAACTAACAGCATTCCCAGGCTAAAGAAACAATCTGAACAGATGACTTTAAAATGCTCTCTGACAAGTCTCTCATAAAGCATAGTATGCTGATACATGGAGTTGCAGTGGTAAATTGTTGAATTAATTTGTAGGATTTAAACCATAACGATGTAGAAATGATATATATTTTTCGCAACATAAACCTTTAGGGCTGTACAATTAATCAACAACAATGTATTTACAATACACACTGATTTTCAGACTAGAAAATTAGTAGATATGTCTGATGAAAATTTCAATAATTTCACTGGACTCTGATCCAGAACCACACAGCATTCTGGGAGATGTAGGCAGAGGAAAGTTTAGGGGCTCAACCTCTCACAGCCAGCTGAGAAATGTTGGTGGCAACAACCTCGCTCCCTGCTTGGTTACCTAGCAACTCGCTCCCTGCTTGGTTACCTAGCAACTCGCTCCCTCTTTGGTTACCTAGCAACAATCTGTTGGATTTCAGGTTTCACTATTGTGCCTCATAATTACTTAAAAATAAATAGAGGGAAGAAAATGAATATTGTAAATATTTTTAACACCATTACCAAAAAAAAAAACTTAAAACAATTGCAAAATCCCGGACAGACTGATTAATGTGAAATATTTAATTTTAAAAAGTATCAGAAGTAGAGACAGCTAATTATTAATATTTTAACAGTTTGCCAATGTCTTTTATTAAGACTTTCAGGCTGAAGCTGCCCTTGGAAACATCTACGATCTTGATATGGCCCAAAAAGAAAACTAGTTCTTGCAAAGTGTTCATCCTGGTAGCTGCTGAGAAAGTTAAAAAGTAACAAAAACAGTTTTTCCACTGGTTCTGAGCAGATCTCTACTTGCTTACTTTTACTTCTGCAAATATTAACACTAAATCAAATGATCTCAGCATTTCAACGATGAAAACAGGGAAAGACGGACCATTTGCCTAGATTTATCAAGTGTTTATTTAATTGTCATAGTAATGTCACACAAATTCACAAGTGTTTAAGACATGTCTGGCTCAGTTTGGTGTGTGTGTCTGCAAGTAGGTCTGTGTGAATTCGCTAAAACAGTGCAGTTATAAATAAATGACCACAAAGAGAAGGAAAAGGTAATATTGCAACAGGAAAAATAGATTTCTCAATTTTAAGAGGACAAAAAAAAAAAATTGTTCAAAAGAGAACATTTAGCACCATCTATCCCATTATATTCAACAAATATCATAAAAATCTTGTCTAAAAGCCCCCTACGTAGAAAACCCCCCAAAACAAAACAAATTTTTTTTTTACCATTTCTCAAAACACTTTGGAAAAATTAGTTTTTTTTTTTCCTTAATGAGGATACAAACACAGCATTCCATTAGTCATCTCTACGTGAGCAGTGTGTCTATCATCTACAGGAAAGGTGGTGTTATATTCAAGATAAAGATTTAATTCAATATATATCAGGAGAGAAAAGGCAGAGGTCGAGAGGCAAGCACCAGGAAAACGGCACCCTCCACCTCCACAGAGATGCCTCCACGTTTCAGTTCTTACAAAGCAGTCACCGTGTCAAAAAAAACCAGAGAAAAAAACAATGTACAATTCATCAAAAAGGGAGAACATTAATATCCAATAAATAGAGAAAACATTTTTTTAAATTAAATGTACAATTGCTAAAAGAAAAATAACTGCATACTGAAAAAAGAGGTACAGCACAAACCAGATTTTTCTTTCTTTTTTTTTTTTTCTGGACAAAGTTCATACAGAGCTAGAAAAAAAAACAAAAGACCTGATGATGTGTGACAGCTGAGTATTAATCTCCAGAAGAAATAAAGTATAAGTCATAGGAACAAGATTTACAACAAATACAAGCATCTGAAAAAAAAACCCAAAAACAACCAACTCAACCCCTCCCCTTAAAAAAACTGTTGTTAAAACCCGTATTTTTTGAAGCATTCCAAAAAATTGTAATTTTTAAAATACTTAATGCTTTAGAAAAATGTTCATATCTCTATTATTAGTAATTTCATTTTCTTTCTTTTCTAAATACAAGGCCAATGTGGTATATATCTAGGCTGATCTAGTTTAGAAAAACAAACTGAAACAATAAATTATTTAGAAAAAGACAGCACCCCACGAAATTTTCAAACGGCATGTACAAATTTCAGTATTCAAGACAAAAAAAAAAAAAAAAAAAAAAAAGCGCCATTGAAACAGTTTCTCCTCCACAGTTTGTTCAATGGCAGCACCAGCTGCTTCAAAGCACCATCTGAGAGTAAACTGGGATTTTGATGGCGGCTCGTTTCTTTTTTTTTTTTTTTTTTCCCCACTTTTGATTCTGTAAACAGTAACAAGTAAACGTATTCAGCTGGATGATCAGCAAATCGTTGCAGTAGCAAAAAATAATAATAATAATAATGAAATGGTGGGTTTAGAAACCAAAGTGAAAACTGTCTTTTTTTTTTTTTTCTTGTCCTGGCGCTGCAGGAGTTTTGGTTATGGCTGAGGAGACGCAGAGGGGGAGCTCTGTCACCGAGAGGAGGACGCCTGGTGAGGAAAAACAAAAACAGCCACAGTTAAGACGGTTTACTCTTGAGACGGAGGATTCTCCGTTCGGAACGAATCGGAGCTGGAAAGGTTTGCTCACCAAGACGAAGGAGTCGTATGCGTTCATGAGCTCCTCTATGCGGTACTGCTCCAGCACCACGACGTTGTTCAGGTTGGGGTTGCGCTGTCGGGTGCAGTCCTCACAGTGAACCACATACGTCTTCCTGCTGCTGTTCTCACACGTCACAAACAGCAAGTTGAACACCTCCACCTGCGGCAGAAGGAGTTTGTTTCGCACGTTAGCACAAAGCAGAAATCGTCGGTTATGTTAGCTTAGCAACATTGTTTGGTCGCCTTTTTGATACCAAATTCTATTTTAGTTCATTTTTGATGAATTATGGACATAAACACCAACAAATGTTTAAACTGCCCCCTATTTTGACCATATAGCTCCTATAAAATGAGGAGCTCTTGATCAAACTAAAATAAACGCCAGTATGCAGACAATTATTAGTCACAAAGCTGCATTTTCCCGTAATATTTTTTTAAATGATTATTTAAAATGTGTTTTTGCTGTTAAAGAGATTTAAAATTAAGTCTAGACTAATTTGAATACAGTATAAAACAAAACATAGGTCTGGATCAGGGATCTACAACCCTTAGAAACCACAGAGGCATTTTTTTCTTCAAAAAAAAAAAAAAGATTTAGAGCCACAAATGTCACATGATATGTAAAATGAAAACTTATGATTTTTGAAATAGAATTTTTTTTTTGAAGAACTAAGATTTTATTTCTACTTTTGGGTTTTAAATGGAGAAAAAAACTTTTGAATGAGTAGGGATACATTTTCCTATGTGGGATCTTGATATTTGTGGAAATTTATGCTAAAAAAAAGCAAGAACAAGAAAAATATAGATAATTTTTCTTTACTCATTAGGATCCGATTGTAGTTAAGAAAACCTCAGTTTGAGAAATTTTAAGTCAGTAGAGTATTGGATACTTGTTTTTTTTTTTTTTTTAACATTTCCAGTAAATATAGTTAGCTTCATTGAATTAAGGCAACTAAGTCTTGAAATTCAAGATGTTTCATAGGCGTTGACCGATAAATACTCACATCACACTCGTTGCAGTAGTAGGCAGGCTCATCTTTGACCCGACTCTGATAGGAAATCTTCTTTCCCTCAGCTACCAGCTGGTCCCGTAGGATCTGGATGTGTTTCATGGACTGCAGCAGGCAGTGTCTGGAAAGAAGTTGGAAAATGTTTCTTTAAAGTGGCTTTGGATGGTTTATGTTTCATATGTAGCTGTGGAATATCTTCTCAGTTTGTTCATTTTAATCTGTTCTTACTTAATCATTTTGTAGGTGTCTGGATCGGTGATCTTGACAGTGCGGGCCACATTCCAGGAAACATGAATCATAGGAACGATGGATTTGACTTTCTTCACTTCGTTCCACTCAAACCTCTCCAGGGCCAGTTGGTACTGGTAGCCTGTCGACATAATTTTGAACAATGAGACAAAGATCCTTGCAGATTCATTCTACATTAAGCCAGCAGAGGGCGCCCCCTTACCGTTGAGAGGTCCGACGTTCCAAGCAATGTTGTTGCACCAACCCACGGCCTGCACCCAGTGAACAGTACCGGCGTTGATCCACACCAAATCTCCGGGCCGCTGGATGAAGCGATAAACAGGGATGTTGGCGCTGTAGAGGTCCTCCAACACCGGCCACCAGGACCCTGTTAAGTAGTCCACTCCATGCCTGAAGAGACAAGTGAAAAGATTTGTAATTGACTGAATTATTTGATTACGAAATCATCATGCTTTCTTCCTCTGCTCACTTTTCACAGAAGTCATTGATGGCCTCCCAGTAGTCTTCATGCACAGAGAACCACTCGCAGTCCCCAGGGCCGATGTTGATGTTCACTGAGCAGAAGTTATTATTTTCCTGGTGACCTGTTGAACAAAACCACATTATATCAGCAGCAGTATTGGTTTATTGACCTGAGTTAAAAAAGAACAACGTTTTTCTGTGTTGTAACATTTTTCTGCCACGTCTGAGTGTCGTTTACCAGGCGTCCGGCTGCCAGGAACCTTCATGTAGAGCTGGACGGTGTTCATGCCGAGGATGGTGTGTCCAACGTGGCTCAGCATGTTCCCACTGGAGGCGACGCGCATAAATGCTGGGAGCTTCTGCAGCTCCTGAAGCTGGGCCTTCCACCTGAGCAGAGGTAACACATATGAAGCCTGCTTTCAGCAAACATTATCTACATACCAAATGTTTCAAAAAGCTGCAGTCAGAACTGGACATGAATGTCATCGATTTTGGCCTTCGAATGAGTCAAACTTCATCTCTGATGTTTAAATAAACGCCCAGTAATGAGTTGCACCACAAGCTCTCTTTCGCCATCAACATCCCTAAAAAGGTACATAAAAATTGAGCTTCTGCTCACCTTTTGGGATCAGACAGGTCGATATTTGTGCCGAATTTGATGATCTTTCCAACAGGCTTCTGCTCTCCACTAAGAAAAACATTGGTGTTAGAACATGATTCCAATCTTTTCAATCTCTAGCGCATTTAGTGCCATACGTACTTGCTGCTCTCTTTGGAGCCGTCTTTGTTAGCATCAGCACCGACGAGTGGCTTCTTCTCGTCTTCTTCGTCCTCCTCGTCGCTGCCTTTCTCTTCCTGGAGGCTCTCTTGGAAGCTGGAGGCCTGGTACTGGGCATACTTGGCGATGGTGGTGTAGGAGCGGCTGCTTTCGCACGGCCACGTCTGACCCGTGCCGCTGGCGTTCCAGTTCTCATCTGCAGGCTGCTGCACCTGAGTCCTCACCTCCACCGCTTGGTCTGCGCTTGCTTCCACCAGAGACTTTGTGGAAAAGAGTCCCAAGTCTGAAAACATTGAGAAAGAATGTTAAACATATAGAACAATGAAAGAGGGTAGAGCAACATTTTATATACTTTTGACAGGGTGCGTCGACTAATCGAGCCTAATTTCCTTAATTTTGGGTGACGGGGTTGGTAACGTACTGAGTCGAAGAGATCCAGCAAGTCCCCTAATGACCGTAACAGGATTCTTTGGGTCTGTGCAGAACTGCAGCAGGACCGGCGAGAAGGCATCCCTCTTGCTCTCCAACTGCAAACAAGAAAAAGTGATTCTTAGTCACCACAAGATGGCAGCACATGTTTTCATTGCTGTGGCTTTCTAACTTAACACACTATGCTGCAGATCAGAAACACAAAGTGTGTTAAAAAGTTGACGTACATAGATGCTGGGTGTGGGTGGGTTGAGTCTCTCCCTAGGAATGGGTTCATCTGTGCTTATGATGGGTTTAACAGAGAAGGCTTGCAGCAGATACGACTCTTTGAATTTCCCTTTGATACGAGCCGACCTGAAATCACAGGGAACAAAATAAATGTGGATATACTTTAGGATTTGATAGTTAAAAATACTGTTGAAGCTCTTTGAAAACACCTGAACTTCCATGTGAACTTACTTGCAGGAGCGGATAATCTCACTTGCAGTGTTCTTGATGCTGATTTCTGCGAGAGGAATCCTCTTCTCCTCCACCTCAGAGGCGATGAATGTCTCCCTGTCCCCGCTTTCCACCTTGATGAGCCGAATCTTCAGCTCCTTGGGCGGCCCGTCCGAAAGCGCCTTTAATTTCATCAAGTCTTTGGAACCTAATAACGAGCCGGCGTCTGTGCCATTTTTGTGTTCAGAAGACACTTCCCCTGGACTCGAGGTCCATGCTGCACGTTCGCTAGAGGAGCCAGCGCCATCTTTCCGTTTCTTTTTATCCGATTCGCAATGAACCCGATCCTTCTCAGATTCTCGTCTCTGGAGATTGAGATCACCCAGAACCCTCCGGTGTTTTTTCTCTTTGTGGCTCTTGCCGTCTCTGTGGCGTTTGTGGCTGGAGCTGGAGGACGACGACGAAGAAGAAGCATCGTCTCTCTTCTCTCTGTGCTTCTTCCTTTCCTTCTTGTCCTCGTGTTTCCGGCTGCTGTGGCTGTGTCCGTGTTTTCTTTTCTTGTCTTTGTGCTCCTTCACTTTCTCAGGTTTGTGTCTGTCCTCTGACTTCACTTGACGGTCGGATCTATCAAGTGAATGTCGACACAGCATGACTTCACAGCTCTTTCCCAGCTCCTTCAGAGAAGACTCTGAAATGGTGGTCAGCTCTTGTTCGGTCTTGATGACCTTAATGGGCTTTATGGTTTTTCTCTTCTCTATGGAGTGCACCCTTTCCTCCATCTCTCCCTCATCTGTCCACACGTCACTGTCCTCCGTTTTTATCTTCTTGTCCTCCAGTAGTGAATGAGCAAAGGATTTCTGAGATGGGACAGCAGGACTGAATGGAGGACTTGTTGAATCAGATGTGGGAGAACTGCCTTGCTGCTGGCGGCAGATGTCAGGGCCAAGCGACAGCGAGGAGGAATATTTCACGCCAACCAGAGCGGATGGAGGTGGTCTCCCAAAAGGCCCGCCTCGATAAGCATACTTCTGGCTTTCTAACAGCGTTGCCAAAGACTTAAACGTACTATTTACCCCCGTCTGATGGAGGTGGGGTCTTTGAGGAGGCGGAGAACAAGACGGGGCCTCAGAGTCCTCCTCAGATTCTTCGTCAGCTTCGCTTCTGATCTGCTCTGGGAGGCCATAGAGCTTAGCCAGGTCACTGTGGCGGTAGTTTGTATTCCCCACTCCAGTCTCCATGTCCACAGTTGGCTTGGTGCTCAGAGGAACGCTTGGGGCAGCCTTATGGTAGTCCTCCTCTTCTTCAAGGGATGAGGTTCGGCTACAAGGCGATGCCAGAGAGCCTTGCCGGCTGAGCACAGGTGGGCTTGGATTTGATCCCAAATCTTCCTGATTAGGCTGATGCTTTGTGGCTGGGATCAGGTCTGGGGCACACAGGTAGCTTTTCATGGGATCAGCACCTGGGATAAAGTTGTGTATGAGAGCTGCACACCCATTCTTCTCACTGCTGTACAGTTCCTCCTCTTTTTTGATCGATTCATCCAGCATTGCCATAATGTTAGCCAGACCATCAGGGAGCATTGTGGACATTTCAGAGGGCTCCTCCTCAAACTGAGCACTGTCTGATTCGGTACCATTGTTTTCCCAGCTGCTTTCAGTCAACTTCTTGTTGATTCCCCTGGCGACGGCTGAGCTTGATGACAGAGGAGGCAAGGGGAGGCTGTCTCTAGAAAATGCTTGATAAAGTTTGGGGGGCTCTCTAATTGCCAAGGTAGGGAGGTCTCTCTCCCTGCCGGAGTCTTTGGATTGGTTGGGTGCTGCTTGCATTGCTGGGGGTTTGCTGGGGTTTACGGGCTGGTTCATCCCTGAGGTATTGAGTGTTGAGGGATTAAATGTTGTGCCACCGCCGCCATTACTCCCCATCTCCCTGAGCCGCTGCTTTTCTCTGGCGTACTCAGTCTGAGGTGTGAGGGGAGGAGGGCGTAGCCTCTCTGTGGGGTTGCTGGGGGTCTGGGCAGTCGGAGCGGGAGGTACACCGCCACGACTGAGCCAGGGGTACGGAGGTGACGCCTGGGAAATGGAGGGTGGTGCAGCTGAGGGAGGCGTAGGAACGGAGAGGGGAGGAGGTGGGGGCACTGTGGGGGTGTTTCCAGAGAGAAGTCTTTCCAGGTTTTCAATGGCAGTCTGCTCTTTTCCTTTAGCACTGCAGAGGCTTTCCTCTTTCTTCTGCTCCATCCTTTTTTCCTCCTCAAGTTTTCTCTTCTCCTCCTTAGCCCTTTCAATTTCTCTCTCTTTCTTTCCAATCTCTCAGCATCCCTCCTCTTTCGCTCCTCCTCTTGTCTCTCCCACTCTTTCCTCTTCCTTTCCTGCTCTCTCTTTTCCCACTCCAACTTTTTCCTCTCTTCCTCTTGCTTTGCTAATTCCCTTCTTTTTCTCTCCATAAGAATTTTTTCCATTTCTCTTCTCTTCCTTTCCTCCTCCTGCTGCTGTTTCTTCTGTCTTTCCTCCTCCAGCTTTTGTCTCATTTCCAACTCTCTCTTTTGTTTCTCCTCTTCCTTTTTCCTCTCCTGCTCTTCTCGGTCTTTCCGCCGCCGCTCCTCGGCTTGCATATGCCCCTCCAGCTCGGCGTCAAGCTTGTCTAAGACATCTCCCATCGACTGAGGGACAGAAGTTGAAGCTTGTGGAGCGGAGAACATCTGTGTCGATGTGGAGTGCGGCTGATGATTCGGTCTGGATCCTTGAGACGAAGTGTTGACAGAAGGAAGAGAAGCTGGCCCGTATGTAGAAGGGGAGCTGGGAACAGGATTTGAATCTCTTCTTGTGATTACACTTTCCTCCACTCTTTGGTTCCCAAAGGAGAACAAAGATGATGAGGAAAACTGACGAGGAGGTTGCTGGGGGTTAGCCTGAGCATAGTATGACATCTTCCCATTGGTAGGCGGAGATCTTGTAGATTCCTGGTGTTGAGGTTTGGGCTGGTCTTGTTGTTGAGCCTGGCCTCTCTGACGACCTGGCTGCAGCAGAGCATCCATCTGAGATTTGGGGCTGGTGGAGTTCTGGGTCTTTGGATCCATCATTCTTCTCCAACTGTTTTGACTTGTGCTGTTGTTCACAGAGCAACCACCAGGGGGTGACATAGGCCTCGAAGAGACATTAGCCACCGTAACTCTGTTTGAGGTGCTGGTGTAGCGGCCGTTAGTGCAGGAGGACAGAGACATGGGGGGGTTGGATGTGATGACAGGCGTTCGGGTGGAGTTGGTTGGGGGCACAGTGGGACTGATGTGGCGCTGATGCTGATGGGAACCTGAAAGTCGACTTTCTACAACCTGATTGTGGCTCTGCTGAGGTTGAGGTAGCAGACCTGGAGGCGTGTAGACCCTCGACTCCTGAAAAACAAACAAAAAGTTACATCGGTTGGTGCTACTTCTAATTTTAAAGGCGCAATTCACATTAGTAAACATGTTTCTCAAGCTAAAAAAATGTATGTTAAGGCTAAAACAATGACAGAGTAAAATAGTTTGTTCTGGCTCTGCATACTGCAGAACTGTGCTTTAGAAAGCAGCTGAAATCTATCTATTACATGTTATGATGTTCAAAACAAATTGCTCAGTTTATAAAGCAGGTTTTGACATTTCTAGTTCATTACTGCCTCTCATACAAGCTTGACTGACTTCTACTCACCAGGGAATTACTGCTGGGTCTGCTCTGGTATCTCCAAGCCTCACTGGGACCACTTTGCTGCTGCTGAGGTACTGAGGTGCTGCTGGCAGGAGGAGGGGGTGGAGGAGCACCAGGGTGTCGTAGCCCCGGGTGAGGCTGGTAGTGGCAGTAAGGCACACTGCTGCTGCTGCTGTTGTTTTTGTTGCTGGTTGCAGAAGCGTTTGCTGGTGACGACTGAGCTCTTACCCGATGATCTTTGTCTCCCCTGGTTGGAGTGGGCGGTGTGTGGCCCCCACTGAGCGGGCTTTTCTGTTTGTTTAGACCACGGGGCTCCACAGCCTGGCAGGAGAGGCCCAGATCCAGTTTGGAACTTGGATTTGGGTAGGAGGAATGAGGGGAGTGATGATTCACAGCCTGAGGTTGTAGCACATCTTTCAGCAGGTGGGGAGCACATCCCTGATGGTAGCCTCCCGGAGATGAGTTCGGAGGATGGGGTGAGAGGTTAGAAGGGCTGGAGGAGTTGGGAGAGGTCTTTGAGGTGTAGCTGCACATCCCTTGTTTATTACTTTCCTGATAAACCAGAGCACAAGACGGAAAACAATTAACCATACACCAAAACAATGAAGCTGAAAATGAAATATAAATATTCTGCATCTGTTTGTACCTGATACTCTTGTGGATGTTTTCTGTCAGATGTGTGGGGCTTCCAGGGGATGCCATTGTCCTTATGGATGGGGTTCCAGAAAGCAGGTTTTGGGGCATGGTGGTGAGTTGGAGTCTGCTGTTGAGACGATGATGGAGACTGGCCAGAAAAATGCTGCAACCCTGAGTGGGACACCTGCACATAGATCGAAGCATTAAAAAACAAACTGAACGATCAGACAATGGAGGACAGGCAAAGTGATAGGATAAGTAGGAATACGGTGTTGTGTACCTGATCGAAACTCTTTCTCCTCTTGCTGGGACTGGGGGTGTCCTCGACTACTGGATGAGGAGGTATGTGATGGGACACTGGAGGAGTGTGTTGGATGACCGAATGCTCCCCCAGAGGAGGACCTGGTCTCTTCAGCTGACCCCCCGGCATCTTCCCTGGGTAGCCTCTCTGCTGTGTGCAGAAATTAATGTTAATAGAAATATCAGAGAAGCTCATCAATAGTTTAACTAGAATGTCTCTTGTCGTCGAATCAGCGAATGCCTGACTTGGGTTTGTCTTTTGTCTATATAATGGAGAAACAAGGCCACAGCCAATTAGAGAGGCTCCTACCTGGTGCACCTGAACCCGCATCTCTTCTCCCAGCAGTGGTGGACCCTGGGGATCCTGAAAACCCCCCCAAACCAAAGCAGATGATGAAACCAACTGAAAAAACATGAACGGTTCATTTGTTTCTTGAAGCATAGCAAGTGTCCTCTTTGGTTTCCTCCCTCACCTTCAGCAGTGGGTTTGGTCGGTTAGGAGGAAGATGTGGGTTGAGCAGATGTGCGCCGCTATTGGGGTAACCATTAAAGAGACGCATGGCGTGGTTGTTGGGCAGGGACAGAACGGATGGTGATGAGGGGGATGGTGGGAGTCGTACTGCTGTTCCCATACTCTGTGAGGAGGAGGGGGAGGATGAAGATGTTGAGGGGGAGGCCTCTGCTGCTCCCGATGCATTGCTGGGAACATTGCTGGTGGGAGATCAAGCTTTTCTTCTCCCCGCATTGGCCTGGACAGTCAAATAAAAGTTGAACATTGGTGAAACATTTATAGATAAGACATTTTTAAAACATCAAGAAGCCAATTCTAGGAGACCAGTACTTGAATTTTGTTTTTTAGAGCTCTTACCCATTGCTTAAGTATTTACTGTGATGGTTTAATCCACCTAGCGCTGCAGGAGGTAGATGGTGAAGTAGCTGCGATTGGTTCATTGCAGGCGAACACCTAATTGAAAACAGAAAAAGCAATGAATGGCTCAAAATCTGCTTTCAAATTCATACTTGAAGTTTTACGTCACAAAAATGGCCTGACTTGGGTTCTGAGGACGCTTGTACTGCTAAAATATAGTGATAATCAGGCAGTTTTCATCTGAATTGGCCCCAATTGTTGACCATCCAGAAGAAACTAAAAAATGGTAGAGTTTTTCTATCAGTAAAGCCCAACACACAATGATTGTGTTGTTTTGCTCTGATCAGACTTTTCATGTTACAATCAGATTCTTACTTGATGCAAAGGCTCCAAACTTGAGGATTCCCTCTATGCAGCACTGAACATGAAAATTGAGTATTCACGCAGGAGTATGTAATGGAAATCACAAGCCAGTCCAGCAGTAAGGAGTTGCCAAAATGGATCGGGTTTGTCTTGGGCCTTTGGTGTGCTGTTACTGTATTTGACGTTGTTTAGAGCAGAAGTAGACTTCAGCAAATGCAGGCCGTTTTTATTCTTTGCTAATAGGTTTAGTCGTTTTTAAACTTTTTTCTGAAAGTAGTCGTCTACCACAAGATCGCAATTCATAACCTCGGGGTCTAGTTTGTTGTTTAAGAAAAGAAAAGAAAACAATGACATGAAAATTATTCCTTGGTTTTCAGACTTGTAACTAAAAAAAAAGTGATATTAGCAGGACTTTGTTCCAAGCTGTGGCTCTAAGCTAGATCTGGCACTTTACAGTAAACAAAGAGGAAAGACTGTGTACTGGTTGTCATGGTTACAAACCTGGCAGTTGGCTGCCAGGCGCGGCCGCTCACGGGATGCCATGGCCCCCGGTTGAGTCCGTCCAGAGGGAAGGAGTCCCGTGTGCCTCGCCCGCTTAACTGCTCCACTGTGTGATGCATCCAGCCTGGAGATCAGCAACAACCACCTCATTAATACAAACACACATTTCTATCCCACAGTTGTAATTACTTCAGCCCAGAATCTCGAGTTTTGCTCCATCTAAAAAGCTGTGGTAGTTACTCACCAGAGTAGCTGTATCTGTGAAGCCCTCCACTGCAGCACAGAGAGGGCCTCACTCCAACACTGAGAAAATCGGCAACGTCTGACTCCCCTGTCTTCAGCACCAGGAGCCTCGAAGCCAACTGGCTGCAGAGAGAGAAACAGAAGAGCCTGTGTGAGAGTGAGTAACACAGAGGCTCATTGAAAAGTCAACAAATGCCACTGGGCTCTCTCCATTATATGGAGTAGTTACAGAGAGACAGTGTTGTTTCAGCTGAGAGGGGACGGGGTAGGAGAGTGACCTACTAGGGCAAATTTTATGCTGAATGCTATTCAATGGCTACATCTTACTCCCTAAAGCTAAATTTAGATAACTTCTTTGTCTGTCTGGTTTATTTGCATACTTGAGCCAGTAGGAGGCAGCAGTGAGTTAATTGGCACAGACTGGGATTATTTCTGAGGCCCAGATGGCTCAGTGGGGTGCTCACCTATGAGGACAGATCTGGTGTTACTGTAATCCTAGGCATGGTGCTCCTGATAGAGGGGAAAGACTAAGAGTGAGAGGCTTTGGTCACGTGCCAAGAGTGTGCAGCATTGGAAACAAGCCAAGCTGCACTGTGGCATCAGGCTTGGGCTGCTTTGGAGAAGCCTGGGCTCTCCTTAACTGGATCTGTGTGTGTGTGTGTGTGTGTGTGTGTGCCCAGTGCATACACTAAAGTTTAATCTCATTACAGCAGGCGTGATAGAGATGAGGAGAGGGGGGCCAGCAGCGACAGACGGTCTGAACAGGATGGAGGGATAGATTAAGGAGAAGAGATGGAGCGGAGAGTGGGAACAGTGCCATGAAAACACCCATACACCTTCCCACACACACGGAGACCACACAAAAGAAAACAGTGGAGGTGGAAACACAAAGGAAAAAGACACAACTCTGTGGACTTAAAATGCACTTGGCAAGAAGTAAAAAGGTGAGGAGATCCGAAAAGACGACAACAAAACCTGAAAAGCATGACTGTTAATCTGAATCAGACAATAATCCAATTTATTTTTCATCGCTGTAAATATTTACTGATTTCAAAGGTGCATCAACTAGGACAGGTGGATGGATAAATCAGCTGACAACCAGAGTCGGAAACCTCTTTTTGATAAATTATCACATCACATGTAAACGGTACCAGGTTCCTGAAGATGAATTTATAGCATGAAAGTTACTACAAAATGGAAAATAATCAGTCATTTTCACAAAGGTGCCTTAAAGATCTGAGTTCTGACTCCATTTTTAACAAACACCACTTTCTATAAAATGTAGAGAAACGTTTATAGTTCAATGAGACTGCGCGAAAGAGAGAGAGAGCAAAACAATGTTGATATATATTACATAAAAGCTGCAGTTTTTAAATCCTTCAACCTCTGTTTGTCATAGAGCATGCTGAATTTGGAAACAGACTTAAGATAGGAGTCTGTTTTCTAAGAAATTAACAACTGAGGCGGTTGCATTAGCAATGCAAACCACCACCGTAATTGCTATAATAAACACTAAAGACTATTTAAAGATGTCAACTCCACAATTATTTTTGTCCAATATAATAAAAGATAAAACCTGTTTTACTGTGACTGTCTCTGCTCACCCTATATTAAAGAGCTTAAAGAGAAAACAGGGCAGAATCAGCAGGTCAAGGCTTTACAAAACCCTAAATTTAAAATCAGCTATTCATTTTGATTAAGATGTTAAAAACACTACTCACTGAATGAAATTGCTTTAGTTGGAGTGTACCAGACACACTGTAAGGTTATGAGTCACTCCTCTTGCTCAGCAGAGTGCAGCACTCTTCCACTAGCTTTCCCAAATTAGCTTTGGACATGCGTAAAGGTTCCTCCCACCAGTTCCTCTCCAGCTCACTAACTCTGGACGTCTCTCTCTATTTAAAGCCCACTCGCTCCACACACAGACACATAAACAGGCCACGGTCTCTATCTCACCCACCCCACCACAAAGGATCAGGCTCCAGCAGACGCTGCTGTGGAGCGAAGATAGGCCGGCAGAAACTGTCAAGACCCCACTGATGCAAACTCTCCAGCTGGGCTCACCTTTCAGAGTTAGCACCAAGTTATTGATTCACAGTTCTGTCAAATCTCCTCTTCAGCTGCCAATCATCTCTTCAGACCTGGAATACAGAAAATACATTGTTGTCAAGCTGTCATAAAAACAACACGAGGCAGAACTCTGAGGTAAAAAGTGCTACAATATAATAAAAAATAAATCTTGGAGGTCATTGAATATAAGACAATTGCAGTTATTTTTATTATAGATAAGGAATATTTGTTTAATAATTCATTTTTCAATAGTGAGTAAATGGCAAGATTTTTTTTTAAATGTTCCATCAGATGCTATTCTTGTTTATCCTACCAAGCATGGTAACAACAGTGAGGCTAATATATTTTTATGGGGAGCAGTATGCATTAACTTAGTAAACATTTATTAAATATAACAAGACTTGTTATATTTAAAACCAAAAGCCTAAGTTTGTATTCAGCGTTAGCTTAGTGACAATGCTAATGCTAAAATCAAACATGGTAGCAAGCAGTTTCCTGACTCTTTGGGAGTGTCTGCTAATCAGACATCTTAGCTGTGGTTGTCAGAGAAAAGTTTAGCATGCTGCTTTTGAATAATAGATTTAAAAATCTTCTCCAATTTTAGTTAACCCAGCAAAGCGCTAATGCTAAAGGCAAACATGCTAACACGCTGAGTTTAACTCGAGTTGTTTCGATGAACAACACATCTTAGCCGTGGTTTCCCAGCAAATACTACCAATATCATGGAGCCCATCTGATGACATGGGACCAAAGAAAACTCAACTTGTGGCCATGCCTTAATATCCAGAGCCCCATGCACACAACTTACTAACTCGTGGGAAAGACTTGTTTAATTTGTGGTGATGACTTGTTATAATTAAGTTGTTCCCACAAGTTAGTGAGTCGTGGCCACGTTTTTGTTCCTCCCATGTCACCAGACTCTGTACAATGTAGAAAGGGCTTACATAGTTTCTTTCCATTTTCGTTACGTTTTAAGTCTCAATTACAAACCAGTTTTTCTGGGTTTTGTTTATATGTAAAGCAAACTAAACAAATTTGTGAAATATACAGCTTGTTCATCATTATTCTAAGGCCAAGGGTGATGTGATGGGCGATGTAGAGCTCTATTTGGTCTAGCAAATACAGCAGGATATTGCTGTATTTATGAACTGTTGATCAATATAAACACAAAAGTTAGAACATGGGCCGGCTCCCACAACAAGGTAGAAGATTCGAAAACTTCTAAAATTTTCCGCTGTACCGATACAAGACTTTAAAGTCATTCAACAACAAATTTGTCTGGAGATATTTCCAGTTGTAAAAACACAGGCATAATATGGGAAAACAACAACAGTAAGGAATGTGGGTCTCAAGACCCCATGTGGGTCTGACTGCAGCCGCTAACTGAGCAGATAGCCAGACTAGCTAACTAGCTAATATCAACTTGTTTACTGCTAAACTATAAAAAAAACTAAATGGTAATGAGGGAAGATATCTGTATCTTCTCTTGTATAAACAGGAATGCATTTATTGAACAGATGGTTGTTTAGTTGAAGCAAATAATAAAATAATAACTCTATAGTTAATTTTAATAAAATTAGAATTTTAAAAATGATCATTTTTGAAATCAAAGTCTCTTCATTATCATTTTCATCCAAGTCTACACCTACCTGATTACATGAATTTAATTAAAAATAATTTGAAATTTGGAAAAAAAAAAAAAAAAGAAGGTTGGATTTCAATTATTTCAACATCTTTTAAATTTAAGGAGAAATACCAATTAAAATATTTTAAAGTCAACTTTAGCAAACAGATTACCAGTTTGGTTAACCAGTGTGAAGTTTCCTCTATTTCTAACTTCAGAAACAGTAAACTGGACTTTGTGGGAAACCTAATGGTAGCCAGGAGGCGAGGGGTTAAATAAGCCGGGAGGTTGTCCCGTTGGGATTCTCTCCTCACACTGACACAATGGTGAGACTGACTGAGCAATTTAACAGGCGAACAGTCACAAACAGGACTGACGTCACAAAGAGGAAGAGCTGAGCTGGCCAAGTTGACCGTTACATGTGAGGAAACATTTAATAAAACTCAGAAAACGAGGGACGTAGGCAGCAGACTGAACCACTGAGGGCAAACGGGGACACAGGGAGCAGGCTATAATTACTTCTTTTACAGAGGGTGTATGTTTATGTGTGTTGTGACCAAACAGTCTACTCCTGTTGCTACGCTGGCTATCTGTTTGCTCACAGCTACACCAGCAGCTGAGTGTGAGAAACTCAGTCTTGTGAAACAAGATCGTGAACGTAGACATCAAACCGTGGTGTTAGATTCCAGCTCAGGTTTTATCAACCTCAGCGACACCACCTACAGGACAATCTGTGAGAATGTGCACGATCATTACTCTGTTCATTATTTGGGGGAACCCCCTCCCCTTCCACCCCACCGATGACTCAACACTGGAAAAGGGCTTCCCCGAAAGCGGCGGCTGCAAAACTCCGCCTCCCTTCAGGACGCCGCTTACAGTCAGGTGACCGTGGGCGTCTTTCTGCATCACCGCTGATGCGAGAGCGGTGGGAATTTTCTCGGACGACGTGATGTCATGTCTGCTCCGCTCACTACACGAGGTAAAATCGAGAGCGTTTAGACATACAAACAGGATGTGATGAGCTACCAGGAGGGGGGTTTCATGCCGCGACAGAAATCAAGCCACCAAATTGCAAGTTAACAAGTTTTATAATTCAATCCAACCTAAAAGCTAAAAGTACACAAGTCTGAAAGTGATAAGTGTGCGAATGCAAGTGATTACTTTCACTTCTACCACAATAGTTCACTGTGCTCTTTTAAAATCAAAACAAAATGGAAAGAGAAGAATCAAAAGAATTCCACTCTCAATAAAAACACACCCAGATGATAAACCTAATATGAGAAAATCCCCCCACGGTACACCTTGTTAAACAGAAATCCCCCTCAAATGACGGCATTCATCAAAGAGCTCTTCCTGTCAACACCCTCATTGCTGTGCTTGCAAATTATCTCTGCCCCTAAATCAAAAAACAAGCTGTGTGGGTGTAACCAAGGAGGTAAAGAGAAATTCAGAAATGTGACATTCCTGGTTTATACAGAAAGGTTAGCACCGTCAGCGCCTGGAGCAAAGAGGAGCAAACGTTTGGCAAACGAACAGGTAGTCTGAGTCAGTTTTCAGCCTGCCATGCCAACCGCTGCCTCGTTCTGATCTTCCGCCAGACCAGAGAGGAGCAAGCAGGCGGTGACGACATTCGCAGCAAAAAATATCCATCTGTGGGACAAAGAGCACTGGCTGTGATTCTGTTTTTATCCTCCTGAGTGATACAACAATAACGTCAGCGTGACATTACAGAGCTTCGTGATGGCGAGGCAAACACAAGCAGGCAGAAAATATCAAGAGTGTTCAGCAGTGAGCATGACGCCGCTGAATGCAAAGAGATTGTATAACAGTTACTGGAGAGCCAGTTTGATAAGAAACAAGCCGGGTAGGTTTGGAGAACAGGCAGGAGAGGAGGTCTGGGGAGCGGAAAGACCAAGATTGGGTCTTCTTTTGTGTCTCTCCTCATCTTGTTCCGCCTTCCCTCACGCTCTCGTCTCCATTTGGCTGTTACATAATCAGTCCCAGATAGAGATCGTGTTCTGGAGGAAACACCAAATATTTCTCTCTCCCTCACATCCGTCCTCCCCTGCATGTTTTTTTTTTTCTTTGTTTGTGCGTGAACAAACGTCAGCACATGCCGATCCTAGCCGGTGATGGGGGCTAACTTCATCACGTCTGCCTCCTTAAACACGCACGCTCAGGAAAAGCAAGAGAACGCAGTGCCAATGACGATCCTCGGGTCAAATGAGGACACAGCAAGTTGAACACTCCTCTCTTTCTATAATTAAATCCATCCATTTGCAACCAAAAGCAGCTATAATGCATTTTATGTTTCAAACAGTTTCATCCATCTCGGGGAATATGCTTGAAACCAGACATCCCAGTAACATTCACTTAGTAGAGTAAACCCCAGAAAGAGTCGATTTGCCTTAGTGGTCAAAGTTCAAATTTTAAATTGTCTTCACACCTGAGGTTAAGTGTGTTTTAGTTCAAGTCAGAAAACCAATTGGATTTCACAGTTGTGGTTGTTAGCTGCTACATTAGCTACTGCATTACAAGTGTTAAGATAATGTGTTCCTCTCCATTTCATCCATTCAAACACTAAAAGAACAAACAGATAAAGGCTGACACATCCACTAAGTGAACTTTGGTGGAAAAAGATAAAGTTCTAATTTGTAAGTTTTACTGGGTTTTATACACACTGGGTTTTATACACACTGTGTCCACTTTAGAACCTGACCTTGGAGCCTCTCGGAGACATGTGTCTTTCAAAATTTAGTTTTTGGGGGTATATTTCACTGGGGTCTGTCAATCCAGCTTTCACATACAATAAAGCACACCATTAGCTACGGTGATATCTACAAAGATAAAACGTTTGGGCAGTTATTTAAACTGAGGGCTAGGTAGTATCATTGATCCCAACAACTCCCAAATACTCAGACGGACTCAAAGTAGACATTTGAGTCGCAACCGGTCGTAAGGATGTATATGACTGTCGTCTTCTGTGCTACAGTGACAAATGGGCAGTGGCTGCTGGAAACCATTCAGATTGTGGAAAATGAAGTTATTTGTCACAAGGAATGTAGGCAATCAGTACGCTCATCTATAAAATCACAACCGTCCATGGACAGTGCAAGCAGAGTCTGTGCGGCTCACAGAATACGCACAGTGCACCAAAGTGTGAGGGAGCCTTGATATTACATGTCTTCTACAATGTTGTCCTAACAAAGACCAATCTAGCAACTAATATGGACATCTAAGGATACATACATGAAGATTGTTGACTCAAAATGTCTATTTTGTAACAAAGAAAGAACTTGGAATCATCCAGATACGAATAATTTGTATTGACCTACTTAAGAGAGCACGCATGGACACTTTGACTAATAGACATAGCTCAAAAACAACTTCAAGAACTGGAGAAATTGTTGACTTCACATCAATTTACAAGCTTATGATCTGTTATTAAACCAAAGCTTAATGTTTTAGTCTCCACTTGCTGGTAGGTCATTTGCAAGATCAAAACCTTCACATTCAGGATCTGCTGGTATCTGTTGCGGATAGCGCCAACTAAGATGTCTCATCCTGGTTGTTAGGGGTAGACTTATTGACGTCAAGTGCTTTTTGTACCTTCGAACAGCTGCTTTCACTTGTTTAGGAGAAACAAAAAGACGTATTCACACGCAGCCTTTTCATTAACATCTTTTCAAAAGAAAAAAAAAAAAGCCACATTTAAAAGTAGGAAAACGGGGTGCGTGCAGGGAAAAAAAAGAATAGATGAGAGCCTTTTTTAAAAGGATCTGGGTTGAGACTGATAGCACATAACTGGGTTAGTGGGCTGCTCCTCACATAGACACTCATGAAAAAAGATCAGCCGCTTGCATGTGTGACATTACAGAGAAGGGGAACTGAGCTCAGGGGGAGAGGAAACTGTCGTCCACATCACAGGAAGTAGGCCTCCCTAAAGGGGTACCAAAGATCATGGCTTCCTGTTTAAAAAGATGATCTCGCTTTGTTTTTAGCCGTCTGCTTTCACTCACTTTCTGACAACTATTTACCTTTATTGATGAGTAAAGGTAAAAACAGCTAAAACTTGCCCACATGGTTCCTGAAACACACATCATGACTGACTCACTCAAAGCCTGAGCAAAACCAAGGCAAATCGCCGACAATGACTCCTGGTTGCTTCATCAGCCTCTTTCTATATTCTGGTAAACATGAGCGACAATGAGCAATGACTCCTCTTTCCAGTTGTTCTTCATTTTCACAGAAACTCAATTCTCTTTTCACACTCAAAAACAAGAACTTCACTATCTGGGAAGACAAACCGAAAAACTGGATGACTCAAGACTTCGCTTGACTAGAAAGTGCAACAACAATAATTCCTGATAAACCTGTAACGATAATGAGGACGTGGGCGTCGTATTGACAACCGACAGTGGCTTGATCATTTCTAGTCTTGAGTTCCACGCTTCAGCAACCCCAAAAGCCCCCAAACTTTCCATTCTGACACAATAGATGCTCCCACTTTTTATTGGAAGAATAAAATCTCAAAAATCCCCATTACTCAATTTCTTCAGATTCCAGATGCATCTGAGCCCAAATCCATTCAGAATAACTCAGTGATGTACCCAACATTAAGACTGTTGTCCTGCCCAACAGTTGCCAGGGGAACAGGCTGCATCTTTACTTTCTTCAGAGGAAGGACTTCATCATCAGGGTTTATATGAGGTCTTTATGATCAACATGTTTACAGCAACACAGGGCAGGCTGACCTCACACACACACACACACCAACTAATCCCCCATGTTTTTTCCCTCTTCCTTCCCTGGACTCACAATATGCCTCATCAGCATGCTGTGTGTGATCCAAATCACACAAAATAATAGGGATAGGTTTGTGTGAGGGAGAGCTTTATCACACATAATGACACCGTGAGTACAGATGGCCCGGCGCAGTGTTTTATTTTTTATTTTTTCCTCATATGCGCCAAGATCTTTAATCAGGAGAGCTGTGACGCAGGCAGAACCGTTTCGTTACGAAAGCACAGCTTGTACGTTTAGTCTAGAAAACATCCAAGGCCTGTTTGGAGATTCCTAAGATACCACCGTCGCCGCCGATTCCTGCAGGCAGTTTGTACATAAATCTCCAGCTGAGCTGCTTGAGATATTATTTATCCAGCAGGCTGCATCACCGAGGGTATAACTCAGAGGAGGTGAGGTGAGGTAAAATGAGGTGAAAGGAAGCAAATTTTTTCCAAGGTGTGAGAGTCTGTGTAGTTTTTGGTATGAGTCACGCAAACCTCTGTTTCCACTGTGGCATCTCCACTATCATCAGTGGAGGAGAGCCAGAGATAACAAAGGGAGGAAAACTTTCTTTGAGCTCTCACTCAGTGCAACAAGCTGAATATAAACAGTCCCTTCCCCTTTCACACTCTGGACGACATGCTTTTCTCTACCACAGCTGAACGAAATGGCATAAACAAAGCTCGCAGCTGTGGATGAGAAATACACTCGGAGGGGTTTTAGCATCATTTTTATGGCAATGACAGTCAAAACAGACAATTGCAAGATCAAAATTCTGTTTTCTGGCAATAAACCATACTCCACACAATCCAGAAACTCTTTCATAGAAGTGTTGCTCTAAAACTCTTACTCAACAGACTTTTAGGTCAAGTCGTACCTTTAAAGTTCATGGCTTTGGCATTGTATTCTTTCTAATTTTGTTGTATCTATAGATTGGAAACATACAACATACTCAAATCTCACGTATTCTAATTTTATTGTTTTCTGTAAACTTTCCTTTTTTCCATTTTGTTTGGTTTTGATCCTCGTCTGACCATCTGAATTATGAAATACAAGAAATGACGACCCTTCATCAACAAAAATAATTTTGGGTGGCCTCTTTTTTGCAGATCTCTAATGGATTCATAGACCTACATTTCTTTACTGCAGGCCATAAGTAGCCTATAAAATAAACACATTAAACTATCGTTTATCAAAGTGAGAACAAACCAGCAAATCAACGAAATGACCAGGAGTTAGATTAAGTAGTACAACAGGTAGGTACACTGAACACTGACACAAGATTAGTTCAATAGCTAGAGTAGCAAAAATAATTAGATTTCATGGTTTGCAAACATTATCAATTAGGGTTTACAGTTATGTGCCCACATGCAACTACGTGTTGCCACATAATTTTAATGGTACATGGTAAACTGTGGTTCGCACAGTTGGCAGCACTGTTGTACCTGTCCCAGTGTACTCCACCTTCTGACCAACGGCTATTTTCTCCAGCTGTAGAGAGTCCAGGGTAACACGGCTCCAACTTTACCTTTACCATTCTTACACATCGTCGGTCAGGTGGCTGAAAGACCATGGCTTCTACACCTCTCCCTCACAAGAAAGGACATTTAGCTGGAAATATTTTCAGGTACAAAAACCCTAGACTGTCATGGCAGGGAAGCTAAAGGCCAACACTGTTTTAAACTTATAGTTGGCATGCCACAACATGTCTGTAAAGCAGCCGAGTGCAGCCTGGCTACAAGAACAGATAGCCTGACTAATTAGCTAGTAAATACCAGCCTGTTATTCTGGTTTTGGATAAACCAGAACAAGAAGGTCTACCAGTCTCTTCCCTGAAATCTTTTAAATTCCTAAATCCCAAATAGCCCTCTGGGAGGGAATGAAGGAATTTTACACTTAACAAGATTTTCCATCTTAAAACTACCAAAAACAAATTAAAAAATGCCAATATTGCAAGTGCATCTGCTCCCTTTAGCGTCATAGAGAGAAACTGAAAAGGCTTTGATCGACTCCCTTTAAAGTTTAAAACTGTGTGCTGGCACTGAAGCGGTGGGAGAGGAGAACTTGTCGTTTTATCTTCTGACCGTATGGAGTGCTGGAAGGGGGTGGGTGGCACTGTCATGCGTCTCTCCTCCCTTGTCTACAGTTTTGTCACTCTCTGGATCAAAAACGGCTCTTTTTTACTGGAAAAGGGCTGCAACAACATGGTGTGACACTGACAGATGTTTCATCACGACATTCACCCGGCCACTTCCCCTCCAAGTTGTTTCACTTTGAAGCACAGACACTCAGACTGGTACTGTTATGAACAACGTCCCATTTCCAGCAACTGCCTGAGTGAAACAACACGACACAGCATCTTTACTCCACCAGGAAATCTACGCCACTAAACCAAGTTATGAAGTATGGATTTAAAAAAAAAAGACATTTCAACAGAACACAAGTAAAAACAAATGCTGCTTCTTTGTTTATACGCTGACTGATGACCTCAGAGAAGCCACAGTAAACTGGCTGCTTCACTAACATTTACTAGTAAACACTGGAAAACAAGAGACTTTTGACAAGCCAGTTGATATATTTGGAAGAAAGCTGGTTTCTGTGGTGTAATTTTTTACACATTTCCAATCTAACTAGCAAACAAAATTAAATAGCTGGTGACAACACAATGTTCGTTGAGAAATAAACATTACAAATACTGTGATTGGTTTGATTTTCTAGAAATGTCTGGTTATTAGCATTAAAACAGAATCAGTGCATACATTGGCTTTTGCTCTAAGCCAATGTCTGACTTAATATAGAACCACAATGTTCAATATAAGGCCCTGATCCTTTTTGGTATGCATAAATGCTATTTTAGTGCATCAAAGCATAAAAGTAACAATATTAAATCATGCCACATTACATGAATGGCTTAGCATAGTTTAAAACGTCATACCTGCCACACTGTTTCCTTCCTGTTCATGCTGGTGGGTGTGGAATTATGAGGCAAGACATAAAACTAACAAAACCTGTTTGTATGCAAGATTTCATAATCCCAATTTAAACAGAATACATATCTCAAGATCGTTCAATTGTTTTGTACAACTTGATGCTTCCGTGAAAATTTACAAATCAAATCAAAAATCAAATTAGAAATGAAGCACAAAATGGCAGCATGTACTGAAAATCAATTTAAATGAAAATTAAAGGAGGAAACAATCCCGCCACACATCTCTCCTGCTTACTCAACTTTTCTGACTCACTTTTTTTTTTTTTTTTGCACACAACCCCCACTCCTTGTTGTTCTGTCGCTTTAATTTTCCTCCATGCTCGTCACTGCTCGTAGTAAAATGGGCGGTGATTGTTCATTCATACACGCTCCTGTTGAGATCACGGGACAAGCGGGGGGCGGAGTAGAGCCGAGGCACAAAGCGTGTGCATGCGTGTGTGAGGGGATGACTCCTCACAGCCTCAGACTTCAAAAGGAGACAAAAACCCGCTGCTGTTTTCCACGCCAATCGATCCGAGTGATAGGAAGTGAGCCATCAAAGACCCCATGGTGGCACACTTCGCTGATTTCTGACCGCTGGTCTTTTATAACAGGCAATAAAATGGCTTATAAGCCCCTTTGAGTACTCAGTTTACTCCTAAACCGGACAGAAAATTACTTTAGGTAGTCTGTCCATGCGTAATTTTTGGACAGTTACGCACTGGAGAAGAAAGATAAACAATCCACATTAGATATTAGGGGGTAAAAGTAACAACGAGGAGTTTTAAAGTAAAGTAACTATTTTCTTACGCAATATAAGTAGACAGAAACTTGAATTAATACGATACGGGATTTAATCTTTAAATCCCCTTTGGGATCAATAAAATATCCATGAATTGGACGTTTGCTTACTGTTCACCTAAGGGGATCTGCGCGTAATGTTTTGGATACTTATGTGAGACGCAAGAGTCCTACAACCACATCCATTAGATTTATAAAAATAAATAAATAAGCGCTTTAGAGTCTTTTTTTTTTTTTTTTTTTTTGGAAGCCTGAAATCTGCAGCAAATCACGTTAAACCAAAACATAAAAAGTGGTCAGACAAACCCTGGAACCTAATGGACAGCACCAAAACATCAACCCTCCCCCCCTCTTTTAAAGAAAAAGAGTAAGGTGCTGCAAATCATTTTCTTTCAGTCAGGCTCTTTGTGTGTGTAAGGATTGACTGAGGGGGTTGATGGGGGTCGCAACAATCCATTCACTTTATACGGCTGGCGACCTCGGTGATCCTGCCCACCCCCCACTCCAGCTCTCTCATACACAATGCCGTGAGATCTCCTTACACATGCAGCTTTCCTCATCCCCGTGTCCTCTAGTGACACACAGAGTGCCGGTTTGTTTCACAATAACACGGGAATCCAGATATTTTCATTCATAAACGGACGCGACAACCGACCGGCGAAGAAGCGCTCCTGAAAACTCTTCAGCTGTTACAGAAAGACAACAAGGCAGACGTCGCTTCTCTGAGAGAGAAACTACTCAAAATGCAACTGCAAAGACCAACCAAGTCCGGTAAATGTGACTTCACCGTGGATGTGAATGCGTACACACGCGTGGGATCAAACAGAACCACCTGTGGTTCAGGATGACTTCAGAAACAGCCAAATTCCCCACCTTATTAATTGCAATAAGTTACACTCACTCATTAAAAATCATAAGTGTTTATGTACTTATTATGACAAAAAGAAAAAAGAAACAACACTGTTTCAGTGTTTTGAGTACTCACCGTGTCTGTCCGTGTTTCAAATAATCCCTCCGTAAACAAAACTGACTGAGTTAAATATCCGCAGTCCTCTGTGTTGTATCCCAAGTTAGAGCAGCTCCGAGTCAGCAGCCGGCTGGAAGAGAGCTCTGCGCTATAATCCTCTTATATCAGCGGCTTCCTCCTCCAAACAACCCAGAAACAGGAACCACGGCGCGGCCGAACTGTTCCAGAAAGCCGCTCCCACGCTTTATTTTCTTCTTTTATTTTAAATTACAGTCCGTTCGGGCTCTGTTCAGCGGCTGTCGTCGAGCTCCTCTCCTCTCTCGGCTCTGCTCTGTTCCCCCACCGCACGGACGCAGCGCTGCTTTAAAGAGAAACGCTCCCACGTCATCGCGCGTGGCCACCGGAATTCCCTGAGAGCGCGAGCTGTCACGGAGCCCCGCAGCTGGTGGTACCGGAGCTGCTCTTCCGCCTCGTCCTCCACAAGCTTTAATCACCTCCACGCTTCCACGCCCGAGTCGTGACCGAGCGCCGGACTCCAGGAGAGCCCAGTTTTGTGTTTCCGCGTCCCGACTCGGTCTATTTTTGGACCAGGAAGACCGTGACAGCACGAGTCTATGTAGACTACTATTAATAGACCACTGGAAAAAAAAAATCTATTGTTAGCGTAACTAATACTACTGCTATTGACACTATTATTTGTTCAGCTGATTTAGTCCATGTTTGAGGTGACGTCGATAAATAAGGCATAACATTATGACCAACTGCCTAATATGGTGTTGATTCCTCCCACATAATCCATCAAGGTATGCCAGCCAGTAGATGTCTAAATATTTGATGTGCTCTCTGGTACCAATATATCAGCAGCAGATTCTTAGATGTGGCTTTTGCTATTTTCTTACTTTTCAGTCATTAACCATAAAGTTAAGCACTGAAGCAAAGTTAAGACAAACTCAGTTATATCATGCTGGTACTTTAACCCCCCCCCCCCCAAAATACTATCAACCAACCAAATAACCAACCAACCATCCATCCATCCATCCATCCATCCATCCATAAGGAATGCATCTAGCTGAACCGCTAAGCTAACACTAAAACTGTACTCAGTAGAAGCTAATGCTACAGCAACTATGTTGATAGCCACCATGTGTCAATAACATGTGGAACAACACTTGTTCACCCTCAAAAGAACCAAGTTTGTTATTGCAAATTTACATTAATTTAGCAGAATCTAAATTAATTAGCAAAAAAAAAAAAAAAAAAAACTTAGCTCAGCAATTAGCACGCAGGCTGTCCACCACTGATAATAATTAATAAGATTATCATTGAACTTAATTTTTTTTCGTTACGCATTTATTAATATTGACTTTCACAAGCTTTTCAGGAAACTATTTCTTTACTTAAAAGGGACATAGGTTACATGAACACACTGCATTTACAATGTGTCAAGCTTTCAAAATCTAATTACAACAACACAATATTTTACAACATTGAATAATTACTAACGCGTTCAGGATTCTGAATATTATTATTATTATTATTTTTTGCTTTTTTTAAAAGGTTTATTAAACATATCTTATTTGATCAACTGACTTATCTCTGAACACATTTCAGCCAACATCACAAAACTGTTGCAACAAGCCCATAAACTGCATGTCAGGACAAGTCAGGATGCTGCAGTGAAACCACGACTGTGAGTCATCACAAATTACTACTATTATTGTTATTCATTACCAACTAAACAAAATAGTTTTGTTTTTTTTTTCATTGCATTTTGTGGCAGATTGTGATTTTGGTACTTACACATAGCAAAGCTGATTTAATAATAACATAGCTCATCAATTTCAGCACTCATGTTTCAGCAGCTGAAACTTTAGTAAACTTTAGTATCGTTCTGCTTGTTCTTCAGAAATTAAACTATTAACTGAAACTAAACATAATTTACTGCAGTCTTTAACCAGGCAGCAATGAATACATAATATCTATTGTTTTAAATTCATAATGAAATGTTATTTGTCAACTATATCCTACAGTATAATGAGCTAAGATTAATTTAATCAACTTTCTGTTATAATTCCTTCTAAACATTAGTTAATGAGTACTAAATAAACGTTTATATCCTCTCTTTGAAATGGCCGTCAAGTAATTGAAACTTCATATTGAACTGTTGGATGGTTTCATATAGATCCTACACAGCAAATACATTTAGTTTATCAACAGCTAAATCACATACAGATGACAACATAGCGATATGGACAGAAGAATAAAAAGTGTTCATCATGTAACGTATAAACAAGCATCTAATAAAAACAGAGTCTCTCTGTCTCTCTTTCTGGGACCGGAAGCATTTGTTCCAGCTTTTCCACGCCAAAGAAACCATCCAGTACTCTGTGATATTGCCAATGCAGCACGGTGGTCCGACCGTCAGAACGTATCATACACCCAAACGTGCGCTCTTGTGGAGGTTATATTTAGCAAGCCAGCAGGAGAACAGGAGGCAAAATTAGTCTCCACAGGAATGGTGGAAGTGTGTCATGGATGATGCTGAGGCGATGACTTCAGGGTGTTCAGCGTACAGACACACAAACACACACACACGGTTTATTTATGACTGGGCTAAAAAAACAACAAGCAAACAATAAATAAGCAATGTGTTATGAAACATCTCTGGCTCAACACAAGGCTGTGATGCAATCAAATCCGCAGCCTCTCAAAGTTCATGTTCAGATGACTTGGCTTGTTTCTGTGTGCCTGACAGAAGAAAAATCTACATTGTTTGTACTTTATGTTCTACAGAGATGGATCTAGTGGGGAGCTTCTCAGTGCAGCCATCTTTGGGGGAGATAGTCTTAACACAGAGGATTAGAGAGGGGGAATAAAACAGCAGCTGCGTATATTTCTAAAATTACAAGAATGAAAAAGGCCTGTGTTAGAGCTATATGGCAATAATATGCAGTTTATGAAAATTGGGTTATAAAGTTCCAGATGTATAATAAATGCATCCAGCTGCAACCATAATGTTATAATGATTGGTATGTATATTATAAGTCAGCTGCGAGGATATTTTATCGCCTCATCTGGAAGCAATTATGGCATGAATTGTTCCCTGCCGTAATTATCCACCGTAGAGCTGTAAACTAGTTCATTATGTTTCTAGGCGGTGTTATCTGCAGCCTCATGTTTTATCCATTCATCCACAGTTTGTTCTTTTCATCCATTGGTCTGAAACAATCACGTCCAACAAGTCATGCTGTTGGTTGTAAGCAGCCGGTTTATTTACTATGCTGGTTATGAGATTACTGCTTCATATCTTTCACGAAGAGTGCTGATGAAGCATTTCTGGTATGTGACTTTGCTCAGTGTGTTTGTCGTGTAAAAAGTGTACTGAGAAACAGGGACGCTATGGGTTTGTCAGGAGAAGACTGACATTTCAGTTTGCTTATCTTGTTTAGACCATTTTAGACTGTGAGCTCAAAAGCTCAGCTTAAATATGCCTTCTTGTCTCCATAGCTTAAGACAAGAAGGCAGATAGATATGTAAACGCGGGAGGATGGAGAACAAATGTTTAGTGGATGGACGGATGGTTTTTAAGACTGATGAATCTTAAAAACCATCCGTTTTACCTGTACGGATGGACAGACAGACAGACAGACAGACGGCTGGTTTTCAGGGCAGAAGCATTGAGAAATAGTTTTCCAGGTGGATGGATGGACAAACGGATGATAGACGAACTTCTGGTTTTCTGGATGCATGGAAGGATGGTTTTTCAGATTGATGAATGGATGGATAGATGGACGGATGATTGATTTTCTTGGACGGTTGGTTTTTAGGGCGAATGAATGATTGGATGAATACTTTTCATTACGGATGGATGGACAGACATATAGATGGACGTTTAGTTTTCTGGATGTATGGATCGATGTTTTTTTTAGACATAAATGGATGAATGGGTGGATGGACAGTTTTCTGGATGGACGGACGGTTGTTTTTTAAGGCGGATGAATGAATGGATGTACGTTTTTCAGGTCGGATGGATGGATGAATGATCGTCAGGATGGATGGCTCTTTTAGACATTTGGATATTTTCTAGACATTATTTTGCTTTGAGCATTATTTACACCTAGAAAACCCTGAATCTCAAGTTCCAGACTTTTCCAGCTTGCCTCAGTTCACTGGAGAGACCATTAGCTCTCTGATATGAACAGGAAAAGGATCACTGATTGATGTGGGACTGGGCGGGACCCTCACGTGCCACACACATACACATTCAGCTTCCTCCAGCTGTTTCCTTCATTAACGTACCATATTTGTGCATAATAACAGTCTTGGGAAATTAAATTCTCATCCTTCCTGTCCCACAACAAGGGAAGCCATGGCATTGCAGTCTGTCTGGGGGTCCTAAATATATATCTGTATGTTACAGGAAGAGACAATAAGGACGGAAAGTGAAGTGTTTAAGCCCTTCGAGCTTTAGTGGGAGGCTAACAGCCCTGCATTCATATGTATAAAGAGACCATGCAGATGTTTGTGTGTGTGAAGAGGGAAGGACTGTAATTACAGAGATCAGAGACCAGGACAACCCAGTTCTCACACTCCAAATATACAGCACAGAGCTGCTCTCTCATGGGTACAAGCCCTAAAAAATTCCCTTCATTCCATCCACACATGCTTAAAAAATAAACCGAACACTGATGAGGTCCAGACAGCAGCGCAAGAAGGAATGCTAGAGCTTCACAGGGCTGGGAAGATCTCTGTGTGCTTGCAGACATAGGAGACCTTTCTGGTACAGATGGTACTTCTCGGCCTCCGATATGTAGGATTATATTTGTGTGTGCATGTGGCATAACATGAGTCAGATCCTGGGTACACCGAGAGACCGACAGACACGATAATAATCACCTCCACACTCCCTCCGCGAGGAGACGGAGCCGCACAGGCGCTCAGACAGTCAGACGAGCTGCAGCACACCCACATGTAGCTGCCTGACTGCAGCGCAGCGGCCCTGATAATTAAAGCCCTCGTTCAGGGAGAGAGGCACCAACAGGGAGCCGAGCTGCAGCTAATCCTGACTGCAGCGCTACGATAAGCTAAGCACAGCAGTCCTGCTTAATACACTCGCTTTCCCTAAAGTTATGCAAGACAGTCAGAAAAGTAACGAGTGTGCAGAGCTCTGAAAAGGAAAGCATGACTGCTTATGCTGACCGACTAATTTATGACTTTCTCGTTGGAGAAACTAGGAGCATAAAAAATTGTGGCGCAGCAGGTTACTGCTTTAGCATGTAAAAAAAAAACCCATGTCTCCTCTCATTTCTGAGGTCCCAAACTCCACTCTATAAAAAACGTGCAGATTGTGTTGCTGTTCGTTAGTCATATAAATCGTAATATGATGCCTGAATCTGGTCTGTCTCTTGCAGAAAGACAATCTTATGTTTAGACAAGAGCTAACACCTAATAAAATATATGGGACTATCAACCGTTACACTTTACATGGGATAACATAATCATCTTTCAAATATCTCAAGAATGATCTGGAGAAATGGACTCTGGTTACTCATAGCAATTTATCAACTACACCACTATGGACATAGAATGGAGGTAAAAAAAAATATGTAAACATAATATTAATCTGGAATGTTTTATGTTTTTAAATCACTAATCAACTCAGTGTGGTGATCAACTCAACACACTGAGTTAATCACTGAGTGATCATAGTATGTTGTAAGTTGTTAGGGTCAGGAATGGAAAGACCAAGATGCTATCCGCTAATGAATTATTGCAGCTCACATTTCGTTATTTCTGAAACCAAAGTAAACCTCAGTTTACTTCTCCTGGTGGTTGAGTATTTTGATGAATCACAGTGGCCACAGTCACTTTCCAAAGAAAAATCCCCCAATAGAGTCCACAGTAATTAATATTTTCATTAATATTAAGACACCCATTGCATAAAATCTCAACCATATTCAACTTTTGTGTTAGGCTATAAATGTACAGTAAAACTAGTAACTAAGTAAGTAATTATAAAGAAAAAAAGAGGAGATGACAGTATTTTCTCCGAGTTATCACACGTTTTGCTCGGACGCTGCAAACCTCTGAATGATGAAGCAAATCATTCACCTTCTTTCCTCCAGTGAGAGCTTTGAAGTTCAAAGACCTGGGCTGGTTAATGCCTGACTCAGATGCTTTTCAAGCACATTTCTCTGCCAGGACAGTTCAGATGAGCAGAAGAGTTTGTTTTGTGCATGAATGAGACCGCAAAGATAGCAATCTGCTAACGCCTTGTGATTCTGCAGCCCACCACCTTCTCAGCTAATGACTATGTGTGAGTAATGTGCTGTTTATACTCCTACTATTCTCTTGCTCATTTTCGCACTTCTCACCCGGTTTTACCTCTCTTACCTACACACTGATTTTCACCACACAACAGGTCTAAACAGGAGAAAACCTTGATCAGTAAGCAGGACAGGAAAGTAGAGCTGGTTTTGAAATAATTAAAGAGGACAATTAGCAGAAAACATTATCCAGCGGTTTCTGCCTTTTGAACACCATTTGACTCTCACCAGACTTTATAAACGTTCAACAAATAATCACAACCACTTCAATAAAGTTGATTCTTTTCTTGTTGTGTTCGGGATCATTGTCTTGTTGATGTGGTTTGGATCTACATTCAGTGGTCATTTCAGTCTTGTGTGGTAAAAAAGCTGGATTGGAGCCCAAATGATCATACCTCCACTACTGTGCTTGACAGAAAGTGTTTCTGTGTATTTGCTGTTGTTTTCTGCTAAAGCAGAAGTGTTTTTTGTTCTTGCTAGGTTAGATTTAAATCTTTTTAGAACCTGATAAGAATAAGATCTTCTTTATTACATCCTGATACAACACTAGTGTGGCTCACCAAATGGTGGATGTATGCACAAAACTAACAGCTCTAAAAGAGCCTTACCAAGTGATTGGAGGTTAAGTCCTTGCTCTTCTACTCTCATGACCTTTGGGCCACCATGACACCCTCCAACCTCCTAAAACCAAAACAAAGAAGAACACAGGTCAGGTGTGATAAACCGCAGGTGCCAAGTTATACTACATATGACGCCAGAAAGCTGCGGCGGCAGTGCGAAGAAGTCCGGTTGTTATTCTGTGCGAGAGTTTATTCTTTGCCATATGGTTTATATCTGTATGCGTGCGTGACTCGATGTGGTCACGGCGCTGTTGGTATGTCGTCGGTTTTGGCTCGTGAAACCACAGCGTGTGTTGGTGTGTCAGCCAAACAAGCGGCTGGCCCAGCGCTGTGGCCATCTGTATGTGTGCCGTCCGGTCAGTGAGTCACAGTGTCAGTGCCGGGCTGCGGGCCTGAGAACAGGTGGCACACTGGCGTAACGCCCCACCCCCAGAACACACCTCCACACACACACCCTGAGAACACACACATAGCACCTGCAATGTGCCAAAGCATTAAGGCAAACAAGGCTACAAACACATAGACACACACACATATTTCAGACAAATAGGCCCTTACTGCTCAAGTTTTCAAGCAAAATTGGTCCATAAACATTATATCCCATACTATGAAGCAAACTAACAAATTCAAATTAAATAAAAATAGCGCCTTTCTAATAATTTGTGTACAACTGCCGTCATGTCTAACATAGTTAGACCTTTCTTGGTTCTTTTATAAATAAATAATGAGCATTCACATCAGGATTCTGTTCTGAATGAACGCTACTCTAATCTAAAAATGATCAGAAAGCTTAGTATTGGCCATCAACCCGATCACTGCATGCATCAAAAACAATGGATCATTATATTCCTGGCATTTTGATGCAATGTTTCCTCCAAAAGCAGTAATCTGCGCATCCGTAATAAGTCTCATATCCACTTATCTAAAATTAAAACCTTTAAATAAATGAAGTTTAACTTTAATATGTTAATCAAAGGTCTTAAATTTTGTCAATGTTGTTAATCTCATATTCTATGTAATATTTTTTTTAAAACCTTTTGGTAAGGCAAAGGTTTGAGTCGATATCTTCATTGCATTTTGTTACTTGAGGTGGTAGTAGCTAACTCCAACGAGCTGCGAATATTCCCTCGCCAACTCGTCGGAGGTTTAGCAGGCTATTTAGCGTCTTTCAATGTTAAGTGCAAATTTATTTGGATGACTTTCTTTTTTTGGCCACTGGCTCACTTCTGTTCCCAACCCATATGATGCTTTGTGTATTATTTGCAAAAAAATAAATAAATAAAAAGCTTTTCCGTACCGGGGTAAAGACTGTAGGATCATATGCAGCGTGAGAAGTTCAAAGCTGCTGCCAAGAGCAACAAACAGACCCCAGAAATTTCACACTTTTGATCTCCTGGGGTTGATAAGGCTCACCAGAAAATTAACACTGATCTACGAGCAGCATTTCATGCGACACAAACTCTGAAGTCAGAAGTTTAGTGGACTTTAAGCACGGTGGTCAACTGCAAGTCTTTCCTACTTAAGAAATTTATTTCGACAAAGTTGTTACCATGGAGGGAAATACAGCTGAGAAGGACAAGAAATGGAAAAGAACGAGAGGAAGGAGAGCAACTGATGCAGCTACGATGACAAAAAGGAAAAACGATTCAAAGGAGGAATGGTAATTGATGTCTTCCACTGATGTAAGAATGCAACAATATCCATAATTAATCTCACAAGGAGTACAATGTGTTCCTCAGCAGTTTTTTGTATGTACGTATAAATAACATTCAAATTTCTTTTGTGCATTTTTGTTGTGGTACAGGTCTTAAATTCAATTATGACCTTAAAACGTCTTAAATGTGAGTTGGTGAAACCTGCAGAAACTTAACTCCACTCAATGCATTTCTCTCACTTTCATTCTTAATGTCTGAATGCAAACAAACCTCCAGTTTTCTTCCAAAGCTCCAGGTCATTTCTGACGCCTTTGCGTGCCAAGCAAACCCACAGGGCATCTTTACACTACTCTACCTTTCCTGTCTTTCTTCCACTTCTTCTCACGTTCTACCTGCAGGGCTGCACAATAAAGCACGCCCACGCAGCGGCGGCCTCCATATGCTTTCCTACTGAAGCGGAGAACAGAACAGCTTGTGCCGAGTGTGCGACAGTTGTGTCAATAAGAGGCAGAAATAGCTGGCTCAGCCTTCGCCGAGCTTGCAGCCTGGTGGCTAAGACCCCGAACCTTTGAACCAGAGGCCAGAGAGCAAACTCCCTGAAGGGGCCACAGCTGTGTGTGTGTGTAGGTGTTTTTGAAAGAACGTGGGTGCTACCTTAAAGAAAGAAACTCAAATGAGTGTGTGTTGAGGGTTGCTTGTTGCTAGGGTAAAATATCTTCTTTTGTGACACATCAAGTAAATGTCAGCAGGTTTGACATTAATCAGCCTCTGTAAATCACATGTAGCTGCATTCAAATAGCAACAGATTAAGATTAGATGCGAGAGTGCGTGCATATGTGTGTGTGTGTGAGTATGAGAGGTACCAATAGATAGAATGAGCGATAGCAAGATACAGAAAGTGGTGTTTATCTTCGGTCTGTAAAGGTTAACCAGTGGGAGCATCTCCCTTTGACATTAACCAGCACAAAAAAGGGAGGCAGAAGGGCGGCGCAACAAAGAGCCGGCAGAGACTCAGAAGAAAAAAGCGGCTTGAAAAAGATAAAAGAGGGTGAAAGCAGACGAGATTTCCTAAATGCAGACAGAGTTGTATTTAGTTGCCATCCAACCTAAAATTGAACATTGTGCAAAAATAGATAAAAAGATCAAAACAACCCAGGAATAAAGATTTAGCTCAAAATCTGTATCTGATCCGATGCCAAAGCAATAATCAGTGGTTTGATTTTTAAAGTAGACAGAAGGTTATTATGACAAAAATCCAAAGTCAAACTGATCTAGATCTTTAATTACTTTTTTTTTTTTTAACATTTTTTAAAATAATTTTTTTAGCAGATTATCACAGAGACCTTTCACCCTGCAACCCCAATTTTAGATAAGCAAAGACAACAAAGGAACAAATGTTGATTTTATTATTTAAAGGAGGGCTTTGCAGGTATTAAAGATATCTAGTGGTAATACTCCAGAATAATATCACTCTACTTCTTACTATTTATGAAAAATAAATCAAAGAGGGTTTTCTGACACAGAAGAGTTCCTAGAGCTGAAACATATCTTTACAAGTCATCAAAACAATACCAAGAAAAATGAGCACATACTTGAAAACTGGCTTGCTTACGGGTACAAAAGGAAAGTAGGTTGGAAGGAAATGACAACAGTTCAGACAAAATGTGTGTCAAGAGGCAATCTGACCACCATCACATCACAACCTGCACAACCTGCAAACCCAGTTTAGCCTTTCCTCCCGTGAGTTCGAGGCCTCAACTTCCTTTCATACATTAAACCTATACGGCAAGAAACCCTTCGAGAGCTGGGTCAAAGTCTTCTTTGAAACACGGACGCTTCAGAGCCGTGTTGACTGGTGAAAATCCAGTCAGCCGTGTTAAAGATTGTTTAAGAAAACAATCTTTGAGGTCACTTGGTAAACCACCATCCTAAGAAAACGCACCTAAGTACTTTTGTGACAGAAACAACTTATCTCAACGCTACACACCTAGATGTCTTACCCTGAAAGCGCACACAGACATTTAAAACCAGTTTTGCCGCCTTCTGTGGCAACAACTTTCAATGTCTCTGTGATACTTGGCAAGAAATATTTTAGATTGCTGTGGGACAGGATTTGTTCCACTTTTCTTTTCTATTTTTATAAAGTTAATTTTTAAACATGCATATTCTGTTTAAAGTCACACCACTGCATCACAATTACTACGAGGTTCAGACTTTGACTAGGCCACTTCATTTTGGTTCCTTAGAGTGATTCAAAGCCAAACCCACTGGTTTGCTTTAGCTTATTGTTCCGTTGCATAATTCAGGTGTGCTTGCATTAATGGTTATGTAGTGATGACCAAACCATTACACTGCCACCACCATGTTTGGTGGTATATTGTTCTGCCCCCCCCAAAACTTCTTAGGTTTTTGCCATAAAGTTCTACTTTTGTCTCATCAGTCTACTAAATATACCTAGAGGTCTTGAGGATCATCATGGTATTTTGGGAACAGGATATGAGTAGTTATTGCCTTGGGTTTGTATGGAGGGCTTTACATATTCTGGGTTCTTCTGTCTGTTTCCCAGATGAGTCATTGAAGGCCTCTTGGAGTAATTTGTGGAAGGCCAGACACTCCTAGGTAGATTCACACTGTTCCATGTTTTTTTTAATTTGAGGTTAATGGTTCTCGGATTTTCCAAGCATTGAAAGAGGCTTTGCAACCACTTCCAAAATAATAGATTTAAACAATTCTGTATTTTTTATCTGTTCTTGAAATTCTTGAGATGAGGGAATGATGTGCTGTGTGCAGCCTATGTCATTTTGTGATGCAGGTGATTTCTTGATTTATCCGTTATTGACGTGTTGATCACATTTAATTCATAGGCTCTCATTCTAGCTCTTCATTTTCCGACTGAGTCCGACTGGTTTATATAGATTTTTGCCTTAATAAGCTTGTTCTATTCTAAAATTGGTTTCAATAGCACTGTGCACGTGGCATAAGCAAACAGTGTCCAACCACATCTCTTTCACCACTAATGTTTATAATGCCTTGCTGTAGAGATAAAATGAACTCCCCACATTGACATGTATTGTTTAGCATGTGTGAGCTTGCATGGCGTGAGGAAGATAGCCATGTTTGAGCTGCTCTAGTCCTGAGTCACTGCTGATTCAGCAAAGCTCTTCAAGTTGGGGCAACAGGCTTCATACTTACACTGAGTTGCTACGAGGTGGTAATAGATCAAAGAGGTTTCTTCCTATAAGCCCCAATGCATTCGCCATCTACTCCTCTGTGTCTCTACTTGTTTGCTTTTCCAAGTCCTTCAAAAGCACCGAGCTCACCGGCTTTCAGGCAAATATGAAGGAGTTGCTTCAGGCATTGGAGAGCTAATCAAGAGCGAGGACTTGTTTTGCAAATGTGTAATCTCTTGGAATGCCGTCACACAATATCCTGAAGGTGTGCAAGAGTTTTATACTCAGGTAAATGCACACATTTGTAAGATTGCTATTGGATGACAAAAGGAACTCGTTGCTCAGAAGCTTTAAAACTGATCTTCCCCTTTGAATTTGGCTTTAAATTGGGTGTTGGCCGTGTTATTTTTGAGTGCATGCACAAGAGAGGCCGACAGTCTGCTTTCCGTCTAGCTTGCCTGTAAACATGCGTGCATTTGGGCGGCCGGAGCTGGCACAGGAACAAACAGCACGGAGGAGAGCAGCGATGGCTGTGGTTGAGGATGTTTGGCTCGGTGAACTTCTGCCACATGGCTTCGCCAAAAGGTCATGGTCAAAACCAAGCCTAGTTCGCAAAACCAAAACACCCACACCGACTCCCACGCACGAACACGCGAGAACCTGATGGCTGGTTGAAGTGACAGACAAGGCAGACAGACAGATTTCCTTGTCGGGGACAGGCAGGGGAAAAAAAAGAAAAGAAAAATGACACCCACGTGAAGAGGGGGAGGGTGACAGACGAGGCTGAGTCAAGCCCTGCGACGCACGGCTGGAGAGCGTCTGAAAATCGCCAGAAATGAGACAAAACGACAGAAAACAGGGAAGTGGAGAGGACATGAAGGAGCAGTTGGTAATAAATCTCGTCTAGACAGCCGCTAATGAAAGCAGGCCGACTATGGCCACTGCCAGAATCAAGAGCTGTGAACAGCGCGCTTGTATGTGCGAAAGCGAAGAAAGGGGAGATTTAAGCAAGCGTGCCTAAATAGGGGCTTTATGAAAATAACCCTTTTACCCTGGATGATCCTTCTCTTTTTCACACATAAACACATACAAACGTATTCAGACAGCAGCTGAGCAGAGCGCATCCCTCACAGCTGTCGAAAGCATTCGGGGCAGCTACACCAGCGACGTCAGTTCGCCAAATAAAACGCTGCCTTAGTCATCAAACTCCGCTAAGTCTTTTGTTTTGAAAAGATCTTGAGACCCAAGAAAGTGCAGAAAAATAGAAACATCAAAATAAACCGCTTGATTCCAGATATTTACGGCTCAGCACACAAACACAAGGGGATTTCCTCTACTTTCCACCTGTTGAGGAAACAGAGTGTTTTGGAAATTTACCAGAATAAGTATCTGTGGTAAAACTCCAGGAATCTAACTGACAATTAGAATTAGAAATTGTTTTTTTTTTGCTTCTGTTTGAGCTGATTACAAACTTTAATGACACAAAAACAATTTCAACGTCGAAACACAACCCTGTGCAAGCTGCTGATTTAATTTTCAGCTTAAAACATGATTGCTGCAATTATCGGTTGTGCCTGAGCCTGTTTCAAAAGAACAAGCAGTCTAAGAAACAAGCCCTAAGGCATCCCAACAATATAAATACTTTTTTAGAAAGAGAGGAAAGTAACACTTTCCTCAAACATGACAGATGACTGTGATAGTACCTCTCGGAAAACTAACTTTCATGACTTTTGAACTGAAGGATTTCTTGTGCAACATAAATAAAACGTGTTGGCAGATTAGTCTATGGAGATGGACTCTGGATTTCTTTGGGTTAGAGGTGCACCAATTTTCTAGCTGATCACAGATTACCGATCTTTAAAAAGCAGATACCTATTTTTTTTTTGTATGAAAAATTGGCACTCTAATATTAATGTAATTTGGATTGCTTTGGGTTAGGAATCAATGATTACCGATCTTGAAAAAGTCGATACTAACTTTTTGAAGAATGAAACGTTGCTAAATATACCAACAAAGTTGCTGAGTTGACGACTATTGTAAACATGCAGCCGGCCTGTCAATTGACCTCTCTCACAGTAGAAGAGGACAGGTTGATATTTAGGCCTTTGCTGAGGTAGATAAGATCAGGGGATAAGATTGGGTTCGTTTGATCTCCCAAATTTAAGGAAATTGGTGCAGACAAATCGGTGCACCCCTTCTTAGGGTGGATTTGTTGAAAACTATATAAATGGTGACGTTTCAAGCATTAGAAGCTTGTTTCAGGTATTCCAATGCCATCTCAATTAGACTCATGTTCAAGCTTTGAATAGGCCATTCATGAACCTTAGCTTTACTTTACTATTTCTACCACCATTCAGAGGTGGACTTGTTGCTGGACTTTCAATTACTGCCACGTTGACTAACAGCCAAGACACACCGCTTGCATCCGACTCTTCACACTCCGATCTTATTTTTTTCTAACGTACAGGCTATGACTCGACGGCCCCTATATGGAACACCGGACTTGGGAGATTGAGTATTTATGAGAAAGTACAGTACGTACCAGATACCTGCCAGCATAAACACAAACCGGTCCATCGGTGGCTGCTCAAAAAAAATTGACGTTTCACTCATTTTTTCTGAGCTCCTACCATGGGTCACTACACTACTTTTATTGCTAGTGATGATTTTTAGTTTGTATTTTCCCCCAAAGCGGATCCGTTATACTGTGTTACCATGTCTCACTTTCTGTAATACTCCTGACAATTGCTGCACAGTCCATAGACGAGTTCAGGGTTGTAATTCCTGCGTACATCATCTGATTCAATTTTCTTTCAGATAGGATGCCAAATCGGATCAATTGTCTTGATGACCTTAAACCAACTGCACATAAGGTCAAAAACTACAGAATTCATTGTTTCATCAATTACTGCATGTTGTTTGAGTTCTCAACAAGCAAAGCAGCCCCAGACCATCAAACTACCGTCATGTTTGACGGTAGTTATTATCTTTTTCTGAAATGCTGTTCTAATTTAATGCCAGGTGTAAAAATTCGCACACCCTTAAGAATATTTTCCTGAAAGTCTTGGGAATCATTATGACTTTTTTTTTTTTTTTGGCAAATGTGAGACAGGTCTTTGTTTTTTATGCCAGTAGTTCTTCTGGCCTTGGATCTCTCCCTTTTACCCAGTCTCTCTTTCTTTTAGTGAACTCTGAACTTAACAGAGGAAATCAGGATTAAATGTTGTTCTGGTTTCTTTTGTGACTTCATATAAAGGAGTTGTCGAAATATGAGGTAATTTTGGTAGGCCAACCAGTCCTTGATGGGTTATAACTGTTCCAGGTTTTCCTCTTTGTGGATAATGGGTTTCACTGAGGTTTGATGGAGTCCTAAAGCCCCAAGACCTTTACATACTCCAAAAGAATGTAACATTTCTTCTCTCTTAGGGCAGCGAGAGAATTAATCTGTCATCTTTTTCATACATCCCTGGTTTAGTGAGTTCTCACAGCTTGTTCTTGGCACATTATTTGGGTCAAACTTTATCACATGGTGTCCAAAAACTATTGTGTGGTTGGTCAGAACACTGAAATGTGTGGTTTATTTGGGAAACTGGAAATGTTTTCATTTCGTCAAGATTTCTCTTGTAAATCCAGCCCAGGTGATCTGCACTTATACTTCTCTTGAAGTGTGAAACGTTCCATCTTTACTAATTTTTGTTCTCCTTCTTTCCACTAAGTCTATCAATCTTTCCAGAGTACGTGCAGGTCGGTTAGAAATAGTTTGTAACTATTTAAATCCAGAAAAATATCAATATAAACGTACTCAAAACCTTTTTGATATTAACAAAATACAGTTTTGCACAAATGGAGTTTCTGTTAAGTAAGAGTTGCAATTAAAACCACAATAGAATAAGTTTGTTCACGCAGTAGGCCATTAAAAGTCACAGCAACAATGGATATAAACACTTACATGGTATATATTCATATTTCAGCCACAGATAGTGTTTTTTCTTTTTCTTTTTCCCTTATGCAAATTTATTTCCATAATTACAATTTGCACAATTGAATGGTCAGTGGAAGGGCAGCTAATGTTTTTCTTTTTTTGTGCCAATTTTATGTTGTCAGACGACTTCTATGAAACTGATTTATTGATTCTATGCTTGACAATAATGAAGCCTGGGTGTTACTAGTAAAATGTAAAAATTGTGGTTAATCACAATTTTGTCTCATAAACGTTTAACAAAAAGAAGAAATTTAAACACAAACGCTCAGAATAACGTTGGGTCACGAGCCTAGATAACGCCAGGTCAGTTGTGAATAGAGTTAGCACAAAGTATGAACCCGATGTCTCTGGGACACTGGATTCATAGTTTGCATGTATGAGTAGAGTTGTCAGGCAAGCCCTGCCAAGCCCACATACCTGAGCAGAGGTGCTAAACTGTACTATCAAGTTGCACAATGCCGTTCAGCAGTCACATAAAACAAACAACACTTGCACAGGTCTTTTTTAACACTGCTGTGTTTGTGTTCCCCCATTTAAACTGGAATGATTTCATCCCTATTAAATATAGAAGACTGGACGTGAAAAATATTTAATTTGCAAGTGGTGAGCCTTTTAACAATGAACGTGTTTTGTGAGAAAAAGTGATGTGAGGCGTAGTATTCAAAGTGTGCACAAGGGGATGTGTGTGACATGAGCCACATCTCCTACATCTGCTCACAAAGACCTCTTTATCTCACTGAGGCACATGTGATCCCCACATGGGGGCTCCCACCCTCCTGAAAAGACCACACACACACATGCAAAACGCACACATATGTACTTACAACGTGACAAACACTCAATCACTTTCACCATCATGTAAGCACACAGTCACATGATATATACATGAGTTTCCCCCTCGTAGCTCCTGTGTCTCTTTCTTCACTCCACGCTCCAAAGGCAACGTCTGCCTGTCTGTGATCGTGCACTTCCTGGAAAGACCAGGCGCCACAGCAGCAAAGCACACACAGACATTACAGCTTTTAATAACATCATTAAATATTACACTGAGTAAGCATGCTTAAAAGTTTTTCCTTAGGTTTCCATATGTTGGACACCTCACCGAAATCGTACATTTACACTTAATATGTTGGCTAAATGCCTGTCGAAATAAAAGTGAGACTTTCAGTGGCTAGCTTTGTTGTTTTAATAGTCTGCTTGAGTGAAGTGCTTATAAATATTCAGCTTCTTGCGTTCTACTTGTAGACATCGGTCTGAGTGATCTGAGGTTTGCGCGAGACGTTCTCATGAGCAAGAGTCGGGCTAATAACTACCGACTCCAGCTAACTTATGGAAAAGGAAGCAATCACCAAGAGTAGAAACTATCCAATGAAAAATCAAGCTAACATTTAATTAAGAGGTAATGCTTCTTCAGTTTCCAGCTAGCAGTTAGTGAGAATACAGCTAACAGCTGCAAGTGACGCTTACAGTAAATCCAAGTAACACCAGAGTTAAGCTTGCAGCTACAGTCATCTCATGCTAACAGCTACTCAAAATGAAGCTAATAGCAACAAATCAAGCTAACAGATAATCCAAGTAACACCAACAGCTCCTCAAAGTTAAACTTGATTCAATCGTGGTAACAGCTTCTCAGAACAAAGCTAATAGCTACAAGTCAAGCTAACAGTACAGTACAGAGTTTGAACAAGTAAAATAGGGAGGTATAAACGTTTTCTGGATGGGGTTTAGATATTTGCAGATTCTAGTTATTCCACAGAGTCGGACTGACAGTTCCTAAAAATGAAAGCAACAGTAAAACATCAGGAATAAAGCCAATAGCTAATCAAAGATCAAACTTGCTAATAACTAGAGTTATTCAGTTTATCTAACAGCTAATTAAGTCAAATTGAAAGCAAATCAGAGTTAAAGTGACATCAAATATGAGTCAGGCTAACAGACAATTTAAACAGAGCTACTCATAATCAAACTAAAATGCTAACAGTTTTTCATAGTCACCATTTGATACAATCAAAACTGAAAGAATTCCTTGAAATTTGTCTGAAGACTATTTTTAAACTTCTTTAATTTTAGATGAGATGTGAAAAATTTTACATCCTAACTTAAATGAAATGTTATACTGAGGCTGCAAATCTATTTGTGCTGCAATGGAAAGACTCTTCCGATCATCTTGTAATCACAGCTGTAATCCCCTTCCACAGGAATCCTTGAACAGCCTGTCTCCTGAACACTCGAGACATTCGCCTACTTTATGCTGATGTCGCATTTGATCCTTCGGAGGTCGTCTTTGCTCGAGGTGTGAGCGAGCATGAGCTCAACGCGCCTGTGTTTGTGTGTGTAAATGTGTCCTTGACCAGCTGCGCAGGGCAGAGGAAATGAGGCGGAACTCAATCTGGTCCACACCTGTCTCCTGAGGGAGGACCCTGAAGGGGCCCCAAAACACACACACACACGCACACACACACTTTCTTAAGTGCACAGTTCACGTTCTGTATGTGCAGATAGATTATGCATGCAGTCGTCAGCTTAGAAGCTCGGATCTATTAATATATGCACGCAGGCAGTTTTATGTTCCTGCATGCTTCATGAGAGAGCGATGCATTGATGTGCATGTGTGCCGGTGCTGTATGATGGAGTGAGAGGAAGGAAGAGATGCTAAGAAAGCGACGCGCATTAAATATAGAGGAAGAAAGGATGAAAGAGAGACGAGGGGGGGAAATCTTCTTTTGGACAAAGAGGAAAGGGGATGAGGTGGAGGAGCGAAGATGAAGAGATCGAGGATGACAGTCACACACACACAAGGACAGAGAGAGAGAGAGAGAGAGAGATTGAATTAGTAAGGGAGGAAGAGGAGGGGGGTTACTCTGGGACACAGGAACTCGGTGACATGACACAGATGCAGTGTGCTACTGAGAGGAAGAGGGGAGGGGAGGGAGAGCTTATGGATTCTACTGCTCAGCTATATTCTGCTGCAAGAGAGGAGGATGACCGAGTCAAACTGCGAGCACTGCATTTAAAAAAACTCAATGTGACACACCGGCAGATTATATTTAGCTTAAAGCAGACAGACTGATAGGTTTAATAATCACCATCCTGATGGGTTGGCTATTAAGCAGATTATTTGCCAAACCGAAACATCAGCAGTTTAAATTTCTATACTTCAAACTCAAAGGCAAAGAGCAGGGCTACATTTTATTTATTTATTTTTTCATTGCAAAATCCTCCAGACGCTGCTACTTTCAGGAAATATTTACGATGATGTAAACCAGTGAGCGAAGCCCGGATTTCAGAGGAGGCAGAGGAGATATTTACGAGTCTTCCTGACATTTAAACCGATAAGCCTATCAGGTGATGATAGAAGCACCGATTATTTTCTAACAATGCCACCTGGCAGACATGCTCAGTGGACACCAGACAGATAGCGAACTGTCTGTCATTTAAGGTGATGCACTATAAGGAATGGTCAACACTAAAGTTTAACGTGACCTCGATAAATAGTAGCGTCCGTTATCCACAGCTGCACCCACTGTTATTAAATGATGTAATTTTTACAAAAAAAAATCACGAATCAGTCATGAATGTAAGAATTGAATAAGCAATTAAAAACACAATTAAAGATTTCAAGTTTCAGTTTTACCAGCTTGCGTTTTGGGTGTCACGGTTGCTAGGTAACAGGACAGACGCCAAGGTAACGGCGGGAATAAATCTAAAGACTAGATCGCCCAATTTCATAGTCACTAACTTCCGCTCTTTGCGGTCAAAAAAGAGCGACGTCCTTTACACAAGGTTAGAATTATTTCACTGTACGGTAGGAAGACCCCAACCATGACAATTGTTCTAATTTCCAAAGTAGTTCCCAATGTTATATGTGTATGTAAAATTTAAAGAATTGAAAAATAGAGAGAGCATTTTGCAGCTAAGACTCTCTCGATTCGGACCCTCTGCTCCTGGACCTGGTGCATCTGTAGTATGGAAAAAATTTAAATCTTAGCCCCCGGAAACCTCCACACACTCCCATACAGATTGCATCATGAAGACGACCAGGCAACTACAAGCTCAAAGCTGCCTCCTGGTTCTTGATCAAGCAGAAAAACAGCAGTGGCACAACAAACCAACATTCGTCAACATTTTTCAGTCAGGATTCAACTTGATTCAGTCATAATGACAGTAATAGAAAATAATATAAGGACAGAATGTGCCCATCGTCTCCAGCGTCTGTCTCTATACTGGATGGTAATTACAGAGACGGGGGGGGGGGTGTCACAATTTGACAGTGATGTTTAAAAATGTCCCGGCATTTTCATGCAAAGCAGATTCTGCTCTCTCTGCAGCGTATAGAAAGTGATATATAGCATCTCCGCTACTCAATAACACATACACCCACGCAGACAATTCATGCACATGATTTCATTTCCAAGTCCCATGCAGAACACTGTGCTTCCACCCACCCACACACACACACACACACACACACACACAAACACACGAACCCACATATCTATTTTTCTTCCACAACAGAATGCCAGAAAACATACATCTATGCACATGGAGGCAGGGTATCAGGCCCCCCTACCCTTCCTCCAACCCCAGATTCATTTCATCACCAGGCCGTACACCTGCCAGCCCCACAGCAAGGTCACACACCTCAATTACCCCGCACACGCTTGCACTCGCATAAACACAGAGCCAGGCTGGGGAGATAAGAGAGGAGGGGACGAGAGCAGATTTCATGCTACCCTGAGCACTGGCTAGCATGCACCGGTGTTTCTGACATTTTATTTATGATGTGCAATGTTCTGTACCTGCCCTGTCTTCCCTTTCTTTATCTCCCTGTCTGAGTGTGTCCCTGCTTCAGACGACCACATAAATTGCTTTTATCAAGCAGCCATGTGAGAACTAAGAGATTATAGCACGTGAAGCGCACACTGCGCATGGAGAAATGGATTCAAGTGTGAATAATACAGCCCGCCCGTTTAATGTTAGATGATTATACTTTTAATCCCGATTTTAAATTAGATGCTGTGTCTTTCCATCAGCTGCCTGGAGCAGTGTAATATGAAAGGTAACAATCATCTTAACATAACAGAGCCTTTAAAGCAGGCTCCAACTCGAACGCTAATGCATCTGACAAACGCAATCATGAAACCCAGCCATATTAATGCACTGCTGGTAAATACAATTCCTGTATTTGCAGTTGCACTGCTGCTCGGCCGTGCAACCATGGGAAGCAGCCAGCTGTGTTTGCACTGTGAGCTAACATAGCTGCCATATGGCAACAGAGTACAGGACATCGAGCTCCTGGAAACTGCAAACAGTCTGCGCTCTGGCAGTGTGAAGAGCTCTGGTTGTGTTGGACACTTCTGAGGGGATTTTTTTTTTTTGCTTTTGCTTTTTTGCAGGGGGATGTTGGAAGACTCCAGTTTGAAAACCACCTACATGTTGGAATGTGGCTGTGAATGTGGGAGGGTGTGATTTCTTTGCTGTTATATTTAAAAGCGGGTCGTTTTGGATTTCTTTTCTTTTTTTTAAAGCGAGGTTCTGTAAAAAGTTTTAAGTTGTTTGCTGGTGTTATGTTTTTATAATGTAGCACAATTTGAAATGCATTGTTGATGAAGTGTATTATAAATAGACTTGCATCTTGACCTTATTGTGCATTCACACCAATCAAACATTTGGATTTGCCTAGAAAGTTTTGTTCTTTTGGGGGAGGTGTGAATGCTCAATCGAACTATGATCTGGACCAAAAAGCAAAATCTGATCTATGGTGCATGGCATTCTGGGTAAATACAACCAAAGCTGGCATGCATGTCTTGTCCTTTTGCTCGAAATGGCAAAAACAAAATTCCACAACCGCTAAAATCTGACACTACTAAATTTTTGTTTGCTTTTTGGGAAGAAGGAAGTTGCGCTCAGTGTCTTCTTCAGAGACTTTTGTGTTGTTTCCTTCACAGGTTCATGGTGCAGCGCCACCATAGCTAAGGAGGTACCATGTTGCTGAAAGTATTTGGTTCATTTGACACAGTGCAGGTTTAAGCGAACTCCACCAGATAAAAATGTAACATGTTGCAATTTTGCTCCCCAGCAAACAAAGTCTACCGGACAATCAGATGTGAAAACCCCCTCAAATCTGAACCTCGCAGAAATCTGCTGTTCAGTGAGGCAGTTGTGACTGAGAGCAGAAGAGAAGATTGAGGAATCACTAAAAGGAGTGAGAAATGTCCAGGAACAAAAAAAAAAAAAAGTATTTTGTGTGGATGCGTGTCAGCTGTTCATTAAAGATACAACAACATTCTTCATCCAAATCTGACCGCCATCAGTGGGAACAAATGAAGACAAAAGAGCGTTATCAAGCGCCGGCTTTTTTATAAAAATATTTGAACAACCTATAAACTTTCACCCCACTTCAAAAGTCCTTCAAAAGCAGAAGCGGTTCGTCAGACAGAACCTGAGCATTTCGGTTCACCAGTGTTATTTCTGTTGGGTTTTTAGGGCTTTAATGATTAAATTGGGGCGGCTGCAAAGTCAGAGGCAAAAAGGTGAAAGAAAACACACCCAGAGAAGCTTGTAATTCAATACATCAGTGATAAAAATCTTGAGGGAGTAATTCAGGCTGTTTGATTGACCTCCTCTATTGACCAACCACGCCCAATGTACAGTCATACAGGCAATCCTCACAAGCAAAAACACTGAGAAATATTGGTGGCTAATTCTCTGAATTTAAAGCCATCTGACTGCAGCATGTGCATGAAACGGTGCAGGAAAGAAGGTTTAATTCCTCCAAGGCCACGACTTTCAGATTGTTACAAGTTTAAGATGGGAGAAATGGGGATGAAAGGCAGGAAAAGGGGCAGACAAAGGAGAGACGACTGTGAACAGATAGGGGGTAGGATGCAGTGCGGAGGGAAGGTGAGGGAGGGCACAGGCACACCGAGGAGGGATGAAGGACTTCTCGACACAGATCGTGTTACACGTCTAGGGACAAACATACACTCTCAGACCATAAAGGCCTGAGTGTACCCACCGGCCTCCAGACACAATCAGACACAGCTATATCCTCGTAAAAACACACCCAGACAGACGCAGCTTTTACTGGTTTATAAGAAAAAGAGGGACATTTAGACTGCAGAGAAGACTGACAAACAAGGCTAAAAATGTCCAAACCCCACAGCAGAATTATGCCCAATGTAACGTTTGACCTGTACATGAAGAAGAACTGGAGCGAAAAGCGTCACTGGGCGTATAAAAGCAGAGCTATCATAGCTGTTACACAACGCAGAATGGTCAGGGTTCAGTGTGGAACTGGGCTAAAGGGAGGAGTGATGCAAGACTCAAGAGCGCATCAGAGGAAGAGCATAAAAGAAAGGGAGAAGAAGCATTAAAACAATAAAATCCTTGCAATTTTAAGATGCACATGCACAAACCTGAAAGGTGCTGACCTATTACTCTTCCAATTAAACATGCGTTTCCATAGAAACACAATCCAGTTAATGCAAGCTGCCTGATCAATGGTGGTGACTGTGGGGTTACTAATAGGTCGTGGCTGATTTGTGCATGGCTGTTTCGCATGCATCATTTAAAAAAATGTCAATGAGCACTAACCTGATTACAGAAGGACAGCAGGTCCAGGGTATAAATTGTCGTATGTAACTGGTTCCACTTAGCATTTGATATTAGGCTTTTATACAAAGTGAGAATGTCTGTAGATCCTGCAGACACCACATCTACTGGTGAGAACTTTTACACTCAGCTTCCCACATATTCCACTACAAACTCAGTTGCAGACAGAAGAACGCTTACGTGCACACGCATACACACACACACACACACACACACACACACACACACACACACAATGGGAATCTTTGGGTTGGAGAAACGTCACTCATAAACAAATATGGGCAAAACAAAAGAGAGCACAGTAAAACCAGAAACCTTCAAAGAGGCGGTGAGGGTTTGCTGGATGCAATTACAAAGCAGAGTAAAAGCATTCGTGTCTCTGCGTCATTATGGGAGTCTGTTCTGTGTGCTACCCCTACAGATTTTGTTTGTTGTGGTGTATATTTCTTGTGCTTGGTTTGCCAGGAGCAAAAACAAAACAAAAAAAAAAAGAGCAACAAAGACAGAAATTAAAAATTACAGAAGTAAACTCATATCTGTTATCATATTTTACTACAATTTAATGGTTCAAAGTTGGACCATTTCATTCTTTTCTTCTTTTATGAAGACCTACAAAGAAATATGTATTCTTCACTACAGTGTTGATACTTCAACCTTTCTGCAACTTTTAACAGGCTTTATGCAAGAAATGCCCTAAAACTACACACAAGTCTTCTGATGACTAAAAAGCAGCCATAAAAATCGGATGTGCGTGCAGACGCACCGTTGTAATCATTGTTTATGGGCCGACACAGAGGCTAATCACACAATATCTGATCATAAAGCTGTTTGAGAATGTGATGAATTTATATAGTCTGTCCAACGGAGACACACCTCTCCTAATTGAAGCTGTAGTTGCATAATTCACTAGTTTATTATGTAACAAGCCAGCTATCCTGTAGTGTTGTTCAAAAGTTTTATTAAACATTTTATGGACTATGTATGCACTCTAGCGTCTACTAGGTGACAAATGGTTCAGTGAAAATACTTATATACAAACTCTAACATTAGAGTGCAGTTAGGCTTAGCATGCTCAAGTTTTCAATGCCTCAGCATGGAAATATTACTGAAATGTTTTAATTAATGCTTATATTTCTAATTTAGGCATGCTAAATCTAATGTCAGATTGTGCTTAACTTTCCATTCCATTAGCATAGTTTTCTGTATCGACATTTTAACTGCTACAAACGTTTTTCATGGTCTTGATAAATTTTCATGGTGTTCGCATGGTAACATTCCTGGTAAGACTTACAGATTAACCGCAGCATTTAATGTTTACATGCTAATACTGACTACTAAGATCAGTATACTAATACTAAAGTGTGTTTACAAGTAATACCAAGAAGCAAAAGCAAATTTTTTTTTTTTGGAACTGCATTACATGATAACCTTAACATTAATGTGCTGTTAGTATTAGCATGCTAACAGCTAACATTTTAGATGCATCTCTCTCTCAGCACACTTGAATCACATAATTAGGTCATACATAGGGCTCATTAGAGCAACCCAACCATATTTACAGCCCAACCATGGTACTTGTGGGGCCAAAGGGCCACAGTCTCCTGGATTGGCTGATTTGCAAACGACAAGCGATAGCATGTCCAGTGTCATTGTGCTTACATATTTCAGTTTCCCCAAGCTGGATTTTCTTTACAATATTCATGAGCTACAAAAATTCTGCGAATTGGGAGATTTTCCTCTAGTAATTTCGAGTTGTGTTACCACAGAAGAATGGGTGAATAACCAAATGCCATCCAGTACTTAGATTCAGGTGTGTTACAGGACACTGGCCCTCAAGGACTTGAGTTTGACAGCCCTGCTGTAACAAAATACAGAAATGTTGTAGTTTGGTTGCTCATTTTATGTGGTTAGTATTAGCATGTTTCTAGAGCCAGCAAGTAAACACCATTGAATAAAGATTAGGAGCATGTTGTAAAAGAAAGAGTGACAAAACACGTATCACTAACGTGCACATTACAATGGAAATGTGTAAAGAATAAAATCAAATCCGTCATGCATTCTTCAATGAATTTGAGCAAAATGCTAACTTATTTCAGCAACAAAATCATGCCATCTATCACCTCAGGTTTAGCTAGCTTTCAAGTGAATCCAGCTGGCCTTTATTTCTTCAACATAGCCTATCTGGTGCACAGTTTGAAGCTGTGCCTAAATACGAAGGCACCTGCTGACCATACCTGCTTCTTAGAACTAAATATGGTGAACATGATAAAAGGAGTGAGAGAACCAGTGGACACTCTAAACACAGCTTGAGCTGACTGGAAGCCATTAACTTGAATCAACAAACCATATATTTCCTCCATCACACAAAGAAGCCACATGCACTCTCAGCATATTACCTCTGCCACTGTGTGCATGCAGTCAGTCTCTCAGTATGGCTATTTTTATTTCATGCTCCTAAACATCACTTCATCTCCAGTATTTCCCCCCCTTCTTCCACTCTACCTTCTCTTGTAGTTCATAGATATGCCTGGTGTTTCTTTCCTCCGTCTTTAATCATATTTCTGTTTGGTTCCTTTGTCTTTCTCTCTCCCGGCTAATCATACACAGCTACCTACAGACGATAGCCTCTCTGTGCTAGATAATGGCTCCAAGGCCAAAACTAATCTCCTTAAGCCCTTTGACCCAACATAATTTAATTAGCCACCCCAGCCTTTTCATTTCTTTGAGTGAGAAATCAGTGCAGTCGTTGATAAAGCAACAGAGGAGGCTGTTTAAAGAAGAATACAAGGTGAAAGTCAGATTAGAAACAGAGGCCAGATCCTAAGAGGAATTGGCAACAATTAATGATTAGTCTTCAACAAAGGATTTTATTGCAAATATTAGTTGTATTTGAGTGTTATATAAATAATTTTAACCCAGTGCACGCTATCTTTGCAGTCCTTATTTGCTCAAGATTTAGATTTCGTCAGCTGCCACATTACTTCACCTGAACAGATTTATTCATCAGTTAAATTATCAAAGAGCCATTTCTTTGCACAAGTTTGTCTCAATATTAGTTGGACACGATCTGTTATTAGCCCAGCTCCAGACACAACCGAGCGACGGCGCCAGCCACCCAGCCGTCCTCCCCTCACCTCTACCCCTGAACCTCCTCTCCTCTTCTTTCCTGCCTGTCTGCTCCGCTCCCTCCCTGCTTTTGAAAGGCAAAGCAACTCACCCATCCCCCCTTCTTCTCCCCTCTCTCCTTCTCTTTTTTGGCTTTTCTATTTCTTCCCAAGGCAGGACGCTCAATCACCCTCCTCCTCCTGCTCATACCCCATTCCAATGAATGCACAATCTCCCCCTTCAGCTGTTTTGGGTGAGTGTGACTGCCCCAGGGCTGAGTAGGGGTAGAGAGGAGTGCAGCACACATGCACAGACAATTTCAATCACCGAGACCACACTACCCTGCTAGCATGTGTGTTTGTGCACATCTGCAGAGAAGCAGGGGAGCATGGTGACTGACAGATAAAGGGGTGAGGGGAGTCATCCTAATGGCGCTCCGTGCAGGAAATGGCTTGTTGTCGAGCTTCACAATCAACTGTCATCAGATGCCGCACGTCCGTATTTATTCCTGCACTGGTGTGGCACACATTCTCTTACAGTTCGCAGGGTCAGCCCCTCCCCCAACTAATGACTATGCAAAATTGCTGCCTAGAGAGAGAAAAAATATGGCCATTAAGGACTTTCTGTGATCTCTCCCATCACATCATACATTCGATTACAGCATAGTTTTTAACCAAAGACTTATTTCTTTTCATGTTTGCTGCAGCGGCATAAATGCACACTGTTGTTAGTTTTCTGATAATTATTTTTCACAAAAGGTTCGAACTTAACATCCATGGTGATGATGGTTTGATCTCTGCACATTTCAATTTAATGTATGATTGAAAAATTGTCAATCATTTTATACTCCTGTCCAGTAGGTGGCGATAAGCCAGAGGTCTGTAGCTTTTCCTTTTTTTTTTGAAGTTCCTCATTTTTCCTTATTCTACTTTTGGACATTGTCTTGATTTTATTTGTCTGTTGCGTCTTTAGTACCACGTCTGGAGTTGCAGTTCTTCACCCACGACTTATCGCCGGATTCATTCGAGACGTTTACAAGAGTTGAAGTACTCGAAATTACAAAACTTTCAGACACCCACAAACTTGTACAGATCACTAAAGTACATCACCTCCATCTTGTTGTCGAGCAGAAGGAATAATGTGGTTTCTGAGATTTAATCCAATTGGAGCCATTATTTAACCTCTAGTTTGTTTCATTTCACTTCAGCACAGATTGGTTAGGGAATAGAAAATTAATTTTGTTTCAAATATACGGAAAACAACATTTTCAAATCAGGAAACCAGAGCTAACTGCTTTACCAACAATATTTCAAGCAAATCATCGGCATCTTAGGAAAATTTATAAAAGATTAATTTTGCTCTTATTCAGTTATTTATCATCTAGAAGAAATGTTGAGTCTTTTTAATCACATCACCAAAAAATGTGCCCTGCATGTGTCCAGAAGTGAGGACAAGTGGAAGAATGGAAAAGAAACAACAAATTCAGAAACAGTTATATGATAAAAGTCGGTGAATTTAATAAAGGGAAGTTTAAATTGATTGAACTTGAACATTTTCAAGTTGACTGTAATCATTTTTATTGTCACACAGAAATGGAGAGGATACACACTGATGTTAGCATCATTACTTACGCTAACTCTTCTCTATATGATAACACAAGTCAACAGGTTTGGTCTTGACCTCCGATAGTTTGGATGACCAGTTGTTGAGCAAAAGTGAGATTTTTTTTGAAGATTTCGTATCAAGAACCATATATGGGGATAAAGTACTGGCTCTACATATCGGATCCAAACTTGAGTGTTGGGCTTCATTATCACATTTGCATGTTGTTTAAAAAGTAAAGTCATGACTGTGATTTGGACCCATTTTCTCCCTGTTATACCACATACTTTGCTCATTCAATGAAACATGTCTTTCAAGAATAAATCCTGTTTAGTATGACATTTACTTGCTTTTGTAGAGCCCACAGCAAAATAAACAACAGAACTTTTACTAAGATTTGAGGATATTCTTGACAAACCTTACAGAGGAGAAGTAAAACACAGAATCAGAAACGAAAGGCCCAATCAAACCAAGCCAACAAGAAACACATTTTGCTAACAAGAAACAATCCTCTTGGGCTGTGGAGTGATGCTAATTGAGCAAACCAGGCAGACATCTAAGTCAGCTGCTACCAGTCTTCAGAACCATGTAGACCAGAAGAGCCAAACGATCCAGTCTGGTTAACTGAAACACAACAACTAGATCCGGAAAAACTGTAGGGGATTCCTGCTTCTTTAGTTAAGGTGATTGTGAGCAGAAAATCACCACTTCCAAAGATTTTGGAAACATTAAACCCTTAATTTTGCTGAAATTAGGACTTGAAACCCTTTCTGTAAACTCCAAAAGAGATTAAGAACACGTTGATAAGTCTTTGTATTTTCAATTTCATATTAAAGAAATTGTTGGTTTTTTATTTTTCATACATCAACAGGATAGTTTTTTGATAAATATCCAGAACCACCTCACTTCATAAGGCAGGGAAAGCCATCGTTCAAAATTAAATGTTGATAGATTATGTCATATTTATGTAATTTAACTATAATTTAAGCTTAGCCTATCTGATGAGCTTCACTGCATTCTATCATTTAAGATCTTCATTTTGTCTCCTACAAATCTTTGTTTTGTTTTTTTTTAAGCTAGCAGTTCAGTAAAAAAAAAAAAAAAGATTAATGCTGCATTATTTCTGCATGGCTCCTGTAAAACTGCATTTTCCTAATTGGGCAAGCCTTCGTCAGACTGAGCACAGTCTAACAGATGTACAGATGTACTCCAGTCCACAGAAGGTGACCCTGGCTGAACCACGCCTGGCCTGAAAACTATTGGATCATCCCAGCTGGACAGGAAGTGGAGGAGAAGTAAACAGAAAAAAAAAACAAAAAAAAAAACATTTTTTTTTATTTTAAAATTGAACAGACAAGATATTTTTCTACTGCGAATAAAGTAATGTAGAGAAAGAGCAGGAAGTGTCCTAAAGGAGGAGGGAAACAGAAATAGCAGGGGCTAAAAATGTAATGGAGACATGGATTTTGAGTGTGAAAATATGCGATGTGTCGGTGGAGAGCTTGTGAGTACGGAAGGGATCGGTTTACAGTAGTGCGTGTCAAACGTCTTTCTAGTAGCGCCATTATTCCAGGAAGGTTTGCGTCGGGCTTAATTAGGACAGGGACGTGCACGCTCAGTCCTACGACGTCAGGCAGACGCCGGCACAAGTGTTGAGTTTCTCACACACTCGCTGGCAGAGGGAGGCGGAGCATGCACGCACACGCACACACACACACGCACACACACACAAACGCGTCGAGCCGGGTCCTGTGAGCCCTTTAATGTTTTCCGTAACGCACACGCAAATTTACAGAGCTGCTGCTAACCACATGCAGGACCTCTGAAAGCAGACCACAACTCACTGCATGGGACAGGACACACTTTGTTTACCCTGGCTTTGTGTGTTTCGAGCTGATGGGAGCCGGCTTTTTAAGAGACACTCAAGGTGGAAAAAGTCACAAGGCCCACTTAGAAAGGGAGGAAAAAGTGATGTTCGAAGTAAAAGATAAAAATAAGAATGGAGTAAAAATGTTTCAGTTTGTATTCCTCAACAATAAGTGGAGTATTTGCTCTTATGTAAAGCACCGAGCGTCACTAAGTATAAACCATTACAGGATAACAGCCTTCACTCAACAGAACTGAGCTTTTCATGCTTTCCTGAAAGGCAACCAACTTTGCATGTATTTTAGGGTATCCCACGCATGCAAAACTTTTAGGCAGACCCGACAGATAAACATTCGAGCCTTTCCACAAAGGCACACACACGCAGATACACACACACACACATATATATACAGAGAGTCCCAGCTGGAGCAGACAAGCTCCCTTTGTGCTGCATTCCTCACGCCTTTCAGCCTGAGCTCCAGCCTTTAGCTTAGCTCCATCTGCACACACACATTCACATACAGACCGGAGCAACTTTCTCCTGCTTTTGTCTGCAGAGTGGTAGCAGCCCAACAGCTGAGATGGATAGGAAGCTTGTCTTACCGTGTCCGGGCTCAGGCTGGCGATCTGCAGCGAGAGGGGCTCGTTGGGGGGGACGATGGGGTAAAATCCCAATAATATTAGTAATAATGAAAATAACTATAATTAAAAAAAGAGATGAGGCTTGTTGGTTAGAGAGTCAGCCAGCTCAGCAGATTCCCACAACCTTCCCTTTCCTCTCCTCTCTCCTCTCCTCTCCCTGCCTGCCTGCCTGCCTGAGCTCCCAGCTTTGTGTGTGCCTCGTATTTTCCCTTTAAACAGCACGGGTCGCCTCCCCCCACCTCCCCGCAGCACACACTTGCGCACTGAGCCAGCACACAACGCTGCTCCTGAATATATGACACTGTTGTCACTAAATTTGCACCACTTTTGTTCCCCTCCTTTCACATGCTCTCCTTGTTCTTCAGCCTTTAAGGGTCTTAAGTAAGAAGGGGGGATTTAAAAGTGAAAGAAAAAAAATAAATAAATAAAATCAAACTGAAATCCTCTGAATTTCTTGTTCTCTGTGTTAAAAAAATTAAGTGATTCCCGTTTTAGATCTCCCTCTTCCTCACCTTCTCTGTCTGTGTTTCTTCTTGCTCACCCTCTCTGTCTCGCCTTTTTTTTCCCACTCAGTAGTCAAACAAAGAAAGGAAAAGGAACAGAGCGAGCGCACACACGCGCACAAACACATATATATACAACACACATTTGCTTGCTCCTGCCGCCACCCCCCTCCCCCCTTCTCACACATGCACAAGCTTGGAGCCCAACCCCCCAGCCTGCCTCCCTCTGATTCTTTCTCTAAACAGCACCTCCCCTCCTCCTCCATCCATCCATCCATCCCTCCCTCCCTCGCTCTCTCTCTCTCTCTCTGGCCTCGTTCTCATTCGTCTGACACCCCCCCTCTCTCTTTCCTCCCTCCCTCCGAGTGAAACAGATGGGATTGGAGAGCAAAAGGAGCCTCTGCGTTCGTTCTCCACCTCAATTTCTCTTCTTCTCCATTAGTGTGATGTAAGCCTGATGGAGAAACGTTTTGACCCAGAGTGTGATCAAGGGAAAAAAAAAAATTAATAAATAAATAAAGTGAAATCAATAGAAAACGCAGATAATCTTTAATGGGTGTGATAAAAGTCAGCGCCACGTCTTGCCTCGCAGATGTTGATTTATGACGCCGACATCTTCACGCCCAACAGATGTGTGAAGTCGGTGATAAGGCTTCAGCATAAAAGAGCCGGCAAACATGTGGTGGGGTGAGAACAATGGCTTCCAAGCTCGGGACCCACATCTGGTCTCTCATTACCACTGAAGTCACATGTCCTACAGTTAGCCCGGCTCACAGGGTTCTGTCCAAACGGGAACGTTTATTTCTAAAATGGGTCGTCAATTAAAAAAACAAAACAAAACAAAAAAACAACAGAGAAACAAACAAACAAAAACACAGTTCACGTGGGAACGTTTTCATCCGCACTGACACACAGAACAGACCAGATAAACTCCCCCACTCCTCCAGGTGGCGCTAAACATGGGGCATGGCACATGAAGCCTCCAAACAAAGTTAGCAGTAAACAAGAAGAAAACAAAAATGATGAACTCCAAAGCAGGCGTGAAAACTTCAGTGTGGATTGATGATGTAGTTGAGTTTGTAAAACTAAAACTACAAGACAAACATGTAATCTGCCATTGTTGTTGTTGTGAATGAAGTATTTGGGGTTATAGGTCAGGTTAGAAGTTGGGCTAATAAGTCAGGGCTTTCACCAAAGAGTCGGGTTTTTTTGTTCACGTTAAATTACAAGGGCAAAGGTTTGACTGTGATCCCCTTAAAACATGTTCCAGCTTTAGAAAAACATTCCTGTACGGACAGGGAAAAAATCTCTTAAACGTTTAGCTCCAATTTGTTTTCAGTAAACGTGTCAGTAATATGTCTGTAACCATACGATGTGAGGTCACAATGAGTTTGTGGGAAAATTATAAACACCTTTAATCTTTTTAGACCAAAGTTTCAAATCTCCGCCAGGATATTTTTGCTTATTTGAATTGTACGCAGTTCTTTAAATGTTCTGTGAGTAAATATATTTAACCATTTATTAATAAGAACTGGAACTTTCGATATCGAGCAAGCTATTTTCGCGATTTAGAACGTCCCTACAGCAGGGGGTGAAATTACCGTAATAATCCACTATTGGCTGGAAAGTGCAAAGTCTCCCCTTTCAGAAACAGTTGGAATTTTTCAGATAGCGCCAAGCTCGGCGGAATTACGGTACTGCAAATTTGGCTGTGCCGTTTTCGGTCCGTTTGGTCTGGAAGGGTTAAAGCTGGTGGATACCAACACGCCAGTCTGACATTTGCCTCGTCTTTCTCCTCCATCAACTGATTGCGAGTTTGCCAAAATAGTATTTAGGGTTGAAACGATTCCTTGAATGATTCAAGTACCTCGATTATTAAAATTCCTCGAGGAAAATGTATCTGCCTCAAAGCTTTGTTAAATTATGTTTTATTATGTAGTGCATCGTGTTCCCGCCGGGTCATTATTTGTGATGGGCAGCGCTCTTACTTCCACCTGTTAGTCGTTGTGAAGTGCCAGCAGCATGGTGTTGAATTGTGCTGAGATTTGTCCCGGTTTGGGGGAGAAATAAGGATTGTCGAATTTTGCGGTGCGAGAGAGAGAGATCGATTCCTCGGATAATCGTAAAAATATTCCATAGAGTGATCAATTACTAGAATATTCTTTTACAACAGCCCTAGTAGTGTCTTTAAAGAGTCTGTATAGATGTTGATGCTGTGAGCAGGAAGAGTCTTCGGCAGCAATCAGCCTTGTAACAAGTCTGACATAAGACAATGTCTCATGACCGTCATGACGCACTCACAGCTCAATGTCCAGCAGCAGAAACTACATCCCACAGTAACGTGTCCTGGATGTCGCCACCTGTTGTTAGCAAGCACTGCTAATTCACCTCATTTGCTTTTTGCTGTTCCTCGTTAAATTTGTAAGGTTGGAAAGACGTGCAGAGCAACCTTCTACTACAGCAGGCCTAAGGTTTCTGTTTATGGTGCTACGCTAATCACATTTTTCACAACAAGTTTCCCAGGAGAGGCAGCGATCAACTCGACACGTTTCTCTTCTCATTCATTTTTCAAAGATTTCCCACTTTTTCCCTCCCAAGAACGAAAAAAGTCACGGTTTCAGGCAGAGCAGAGTTTGCTTGTTCCTGTCCTGGAACAATGAATGGATGAAAACATCCTGCTTTCTTTACACTTCCTTTAAAATGTACCCTCACTCTCTTTAGATATACCCCACTTTGTTTGCTTCAGACATAAAGTCTAATGGGACTCAGATACGTCTTGAGATGGACTAAAAAAAAAAAATCACAACTGTCAGTTAATGACGTCACAAATTTCAGGACTGCATAAGATGCATGCGAAACAAAACACTCCCATTCGAAATGTGTCTCTAAAGATACAGCAGACAAACAGAAACTCAATTACCAAAACCACAAGGACTTTTGAGACAAACTGGTAATTTGTCATCAGGGGAGGAGAAAGTCACAAAATTGTGTCAAATTGTTCAAGTCGACCTAGAAAAGTATCGATGCTGAACCGGCGAGGTCTCACCGGCTTTATGTCGAGACAACACACCAGACGTCTAAAATGGGACTGAAATAGTGCTCACCTTTATGTCCAACAACCTCTTTCAAAACCAGGTTAGCGCTTTGATTAGATTTAAGCTCCAAATTATTCGTGCTAATTAAATTAATATAACTAGATGATTGCTATTCTGGCGTTTCTAGTTGTGGCTCTTTTTCCACTTCCTGAGTTCATTTCCAAAGGTTTTCATTCCACTTCAAGTTTATCAAGGTTGATTTGTCTCTGGTCGCATTCTTGTTGAAAGGCTGCTAAGTGACTGGAGAAGTTCAAGTCAAAAATGTAGGTGAACGACGCTCTAGTCAGCCTCAGTCCATGCAACCTGGATGAAAGCAGCCATGTGCAGAGCAGAAACAGAGCAGAGCTGGCGGCCACAGGACCGTCACAATGTTTCTTCTGAGAAATCACAGTTTAACTGTGGAGCTAAGGATTAGCCGTTCAGCACAGTGTTACTTTGTGTGGAAGCTTTTCAAAATGACATTTAGAAACCCTGCATTTTAACAACCAACCGTTTTATTCAGCTTAACTTTTACTCTGCGCTCTTTAAAGAATCCATTGGTACAATCTGTACTGTAGAGAAAACTAAAGACTCTGTGCTCAGGATTTTAAAGTAACAAGAGGTGGAGGAAGAAGGCGAGGGGGGGGGAGTGCAGAATGAGCTGCCGTGTTGCATAAAACTTTCTCTTTTTTTTTTTTTTTCTCTGGAAGACGCTTCCTGCAGCTCATGTTCACAGCCTGGGATAGACCACTGGGTTTCCAACGACACACAAGCATGTCCTTCTGAGAGCAAGCCATGTGCAGGAAGATTGGATTCCACAGCCGGCGGAAAGGGTACAATCAGAAGCCCAGGAGGAAGGAAGTGGGGGTGGGCATGGTGGGTGGAGGGTGATGGTATGGAAAATACAGCATGCACGTTTAAAAAAAAAAAAAAAATTACAGCTGCACACTTTTCAGAGCATAGCAGAGAGGAAAAATAAGCGCTTTTAGTGCGTTCTCCGACTCCTGTGGACCGCTCGACTGTCTGCTCTATAAAGAATCAAGCACCGGAAGATAACTCCTGACTGCAGGACGAGATTGAAAACTCAATGCCAAGACACAAACACTGAACGGTAAAGGTCCATAAGTTCAACAGCTGAGCACAAGCAACAGAGGCTGAAAGCCTCTGTTGCTCTGTAATAGCTTAATTTAATCTCCTGCTGGATCACTAAAAGCTGATGCAAGATGCACGGCACTGAAAGCTGCAAATGTACCCGACCTTATATCTTAAGATGTTTTTAATCTGAATAAATATTTAATTTTAATAGATATTAAGTTTATTTTGATTAAGAAGATCCTTAAGGTTAATAAACATTTTTCCATACGTTATTAAGAATTAATTTCCAAACCTTTTGGAAGCGAACAGAGTTTTTTGTCTGGTGAAAGAGTTTATTATTATTCAGCTGTAAAAGAATTATCTATGACCGCACACATTTTTGAGTAAGTTTAATATTTAATACCACAGAGAAAGATCAAACAAAGAAATTAAAGGTTCCCAGGGTCACAGAATGCTACAATAAATCCATTAGTGACGCAACATGGTGCACCAATAACCCCAATCACTTGCAATGAGTCCAAGTCTGAGCAAGCAGCTAGCTTTATTCACAAGTAATCCAGTGCAAGACCCTTCACTTCATCACTAACTGGTAGTAAATTATTATTCGCAATCAGGAATTCTTCAGATGCTTCCTGTTACAGCTGCGGCCTAATCTGCACCTGTGTGACTCATTCTCTGCTCCTGTTTGGATCACACAACACGCCGGCTGCCACGCATCAGATAACGTGAAGTTATGGTGACAAAAGTATCCGCGCGGCACATGTTGGAGCTGTTGCACCCGCATTTCACCGCCAATCTGACTGTTCTGGTTCATCCAGAACCCTGGTTCTGAATAAAAAGCTTCAGAGTTTTGTTTCTATTCAGCTGGAGAAAGTTATGACACATCCACGTAATGATTTCTTCCAAGCATCTGTTGAGTGCTCGGATGGGTTTGGAGTCCCCTGGTGACATCGTAATGTAGAGCCGCGTATCATGTGTGCAGTTATGGTAGGTAAGCTTCCTTCTTGTTATACCTGAGTTAGTGAGAAAAAGTAGATACTAAACATCCCCAGGACTGATCCTTGGGGTACCCCACATGGGATTTCTGTCTGCTCTAGTGAGAAGTTACCCATTGACACAAATAAGTCCCTGTTCTGTTCTTTATGTACGATTCAAAGAAGTTCTGGACCAGGGAATCTGACTCAGTTCTCCAGAAATATTCAATAATGCATCCTGGTCAACAGTGTCGAATGCTGCACTGAGGTCCAAAAGTACTTGGACTGTGTGAACGTTTAAAACTCTCAGAATATATTCTCGAACCATTATTGGACTCCAAACAGTCCTTAATGATATGAACGCTGCACAGACTGATATAGATATATAACTGTGATATATTGTGCAGGGCTTAAAGTTTAGTATATATTGATAAGCCATATATTAGCTCATCAATTATCAAGATAACCAAGCTTTGGCCTTCGTAAATCACAGCAGAATTGTCCATTTCCGCTTCTTGAACACATATTCTATCCCCACTTCCTGCAGGATAATGCAGCGTGTTGCAAAGCCTGAATCATCTCAAACCGCTTTCTTGAACTTGACAAGGAGTTCATATGGACCAAAGTCTCTGCAGACTATCCCCACCACTTTGATGAATCTGTGCCATGAATAATTAACGATAGTTCTGAAAACAAAAAACGCCGCAAACTCTGCACTGAGCGGAACGGTCCATTTGAGCAGAAAGGCAAACGTCCTCGGCATTCAACCCAACTTTTATTTAAACCCAGAACCACCTTCAGAATGTTTAATCATTAAGCCACGTCTCCTCAGGAATATGAAAATCGCCAAAAGGAACCCTAACCTTACCTCACTGCGACGTCTTCGCTCCAAAAGAGACTTGAACTCACCGCCTGACCTTATGGATTAATACTGAAGAGAGAACGCACAATGCTGCCAATAGTTAGTCTGTCAATATTTAATTTCTGCTGCATTGCCAGGAGCTCTCAGTGTACTGTAATTAATCATTGCAAAAGAACAAATGGCTCGCCACGTAGTCATCAACTAAAAGGTATCAACAGTGTTTTTGTTGAACTCTGATGAAATTAAAGCAATTATTCTATTTCAATTTAGAAAGAAAATAACAGATACAGCATAGACTCTGCTGTGTGTTACAAGCCTTCAGTAGAAAAATTACAAACGACGTTCATGTGATTTAAATAGCTTGTAGCCGTAGATATAGGAAGTTAAAAAAAAGTCTGGAACAATGGAGTCAGAAGAGAAGAACTCAACCAGGAGGGAAGAAAGAAGACAGGCCGGTCAATAAGGTGGCAAGTTACATAACTCCATCGCTGCATTGATTCATTGCTGCGCCGGTTTGGCCCCGAGCCAATACGAAAATGCATTTGTAATATTTGAGCCAGACGGGGAGAAAAAGAGAAACTCTGACACCGAGTGAAGATAGATGGCGACTGATAGGACAGGACGGCGAACAAAAAGGAAACCTAGAGGGATTCATGGCAGAGGACTCTGGGACGCAGCCAAAACAACGCAAATAAAGAGAGCAAAGAGAAAGGAAGAGGCATCAGATAATGAGACGAGACGGAGGAGGGAAACAAAGTGCTTAACAGAGCATTTAATAGAGCGAGATGGAAATAAATCCAGAGGAGAGGCGGAGAGGAAAGGTGCGAGCCGGGACAATAACGGATCGAGGGACAGGTGTGTAAAAACCAACTTGTGTTGCCACGGCAGGTTATAAGAGATAATGACAGAGCCTGCAGGTCTGGAGCAGAGCAGCTAGAAACACTGGTCAAATCGGGTTTATGGCACAGATTACTGTAGGAACAGCAAGTGCCTCAAACAGCAGACTGAAATGACCAACTTTAACGACATAAAAGGGTTTGGAAACTATTTCCAGTAATAATAAACTAGTAGTAGAGAATCAGACGGTGAGTCGATCGGAGACCAAAACCTTCTCCTCCTAAATCTTTACTTTATTTAAATTACAGAGTAGGAGCCGAGTCAATCCATTTATTACTGTATGAAACACTCTAGCGCAGTCAGATATATTCAGCCTCTCAAAAGGCGGTGTGACAGGGTTAGGGTGAAGCAAGGTATAAACTTTGCAGATTTAAATGATCGGTTCGTTTCTGACATGAACAGAGACTCTTAAAGGTTTATACTCTTCACAATGATCATTTATTATTATTACAGCAACCAATTCCTGACCACATCTCTAGTGATGAGCTCCATATTTTTGAGGCCTCTATGTCATCACCCTAATCTTCTGCTCTCTCCAAACACATCAAAAACTAAAGCAGTCAGTCTGTATTTTGTCACAAATGTTGTTTGCCTTGTTGGTAATGTTGCTTTTAATTCAGTCAGACAGTTTTTATGGCTAAAAGTGGAGCTGAAATGTAACAAACCATGTAATTAATCGTTGATGCAACTATAAATCCCTCCCACAAAATAAATACTAAGTAAGTTGCAATCATGTGGAAAGATAAATGAGAGACGGTTTTTTCACAACATCTGCAGGATTGTTGATGTAAGTAGGTTTGAACAGGAAGGTAAAAGTCCAACAGAAGCCACTGGGAGTATTAAGGAAGTGTAAAATTTATCCTGCAAGTCTGCGTGACCTTGGAAGAAAGTCCACACCTTCTTCAGGGGAGGGACGGGTGCCTCATCAGCAACTATAAACGCTGATGGAAACTGTGCAAGAACAGAGAAATATTGTTCTTTTACTCAACGTGGCGAGGACAAAATTTTCCTGGCCAAAATATGTCATACTTTGCAAAAACTGAAGCATGTAACTCTGGGGAAGACCCGATACTTTCTTTCTGCGACGGCGTTTGTGCTAAACTGCCACTGAACGCAAAAAAAAGGTTCTGCTCAGATGATACATCGAGAACAGCTGCATGAACTCACAAACCAGGGCTGCAAAGGTGCAAAATGAAAGAAAAGAATAAGAGAAAGAAAACAAAGAAGAATTGACAAAAAAGAGGGACAAAGTCAAAGTAACTAAAAACGTCTCAACACATGAAAACCAGACGAAACCGAGGTTGAGAATCTTGCTGTACAGAGCTGCTCATTAAGATCAGTTTGTGCTCGAGTGAAGCCAAAGATCTCTTTCTTCTTTTAATGAAGAACACCTACGTTCTCTCTGTATTGCAACTTAGTCGTCACAAACTAGACCCCAGTCGGGACTCCTGCCACGCCGCCGGCCTTAAAGCAAAACACTCAGCCGCTTCCCTCCAGCGCCGCCCTAATTTACTCAACCTGCGCACACTTGTCACTCTAATTAATGTTGTGAGAAAACTGATCAGAGTGATACTACCCCGCTTCATTTACAACAGCTCAGTGGTGGTGCGAATGTTGAACGATGCGCCTGCGACTCGGCAGCTGCAGATGTGTTGAAATGAGGAGCATGAAGGAAACATCTGCAGGACTGGATGTTGCAGCTGAAACGAGGCTCTAGGAGGACAAACAAGGTGCCTGAGTGGCAGTTTAAAAATGAATAGTTTAGTTTTCCTCCTTGATAGTGACTTTAATCTTTAACTCAATCCAATGCATGCCGGATTTTAAATGGTAACATTGTGAAAACCATGTAAAAGACACTGCATCTCCTGCGCATTCCAGTTTCCACCTTCTACATACACTTTAATCATAAAAACGCAAAATCCAGAGAATTTAGACAAACAAATCTCTTGTTTCCCACTGAAACTCTGACTCTTCTGCTGATTTCCTTTAAACCAGGAGTATCAGGACCACTACCAGCTCCTCCATCTTCTCCCCTCCTCTCACTTCCTCTTTGTTGTCAGAACATCTCCCTTACACGCCCCCCCCCCCCTCCCCTCCTGTCTCGATCTCTGGATAGGCCACAGGCATATGAGGGAAAGGAAATGGAGATAAAGGCAGAAAATCCGATTAATGTGCTGAATGAGGCACATGGAGAGAGACGGAGAGAGACAGAGAAGATGGGTGAGGAGATGGAGGAGAGAACGATCCGGGACAGGGAGGAAGGAAGGAAGAGCTGGAACAGACTTCCTTTGTGCCACGCTGTGGATAATTCACTTTATTCCCTCTCTCTCCCTTTCCCTTTTTAAAAGACATAAAGATATGATTCAACTGAAGGGCGTGGGTGAGCTGATTAATTGCCAATTAATGTTTAACGAGGTACAGCTGTGTTCAATTAACACTCCCTCAGACCCAGTCTCTCGCTTCTTTTATCCCCGCTCAAGTATTAAACCTTCACCTCTTCTTCCGCTCGGTTCCTCAAGTTTCACTCGAGAGGGGAGCTTCATGCGCCGATGTTTGGATGAGCAACGTCGAAATTAAAACGCATCAGAGGAACGCTGCGATCTGGCAGAGACAGAGGTGGTGTGACCGTAAGGCCCAGACGTTCACAATAAACCGCACAGAGGAAGTGAAAGCGCTGTGAAGAGTGTGTTTTCACAGCTTGCCCCAAATTCTAGTCTGGATTTTTTGTTTTATTTTGACTAAGCCGTTTCCACAAATAAATATTTGGTTTGGTTGTTTAGGGCTGTTTGACTCTGACTGGTTTACCTGTTCTTGTTGAAATGAAGCATAAGCCTCAGCATGATGCTGCCACCGCCATGTTTCACTGCAGGATGGTGTATTCACTGCATCAGTCCGTTAAGACTGATACCGTCAGCATGTGTTTTTGTGATTGTTGCAGTCTGAAATAATTGATTTTGCGGCATCTTTTTCAAGACGTTGAGGTCGAAGTTGCTTGTTTTTTTAAAGCTTTATTTTTGGCTATAACAAAAAAGTAGATTTATTTATTTTTTGTTCTTGAAATAGCAGCTTTAACAAGTAAAGTCCTGAGGAGTTGTCAGAGTGCAAAAGAATAATTCGATTTGTGTCATTCAAGTTCCCATGAACTATAAGTATGGAATATCTCTTAAAAGTTTTAGCAAAAAATAAAAAATAAAAAAGGAAGAAGGTAAATGTTACCATTTAGCACACGCTTTCATCTTTCAACACGTCGTGAAACAGGAAGTTGAGTCAGGAAAGGCTTCAGAAGATTCGTCAAAATTCAGGCGAGAGCAGCGATTGGTCAGATTTGCAGAAAAGTTGCGATAACAGCAAGTCTGTGCTTAATTTGTAAGCGATGGCTGAATTTGCATCACAACTTCCTGGAGGAACTCAGTAATGTGCGGCGTTTGTCTTTCCCTTCAGCCGTTTTTGCCAGAATGGTTAAATTTGTCCTCACCTCACTCTGGTTTCATCTCCTCTGGAGCCGTAAACCAGGTCTTAGCATGAGACGTTCAAACCTCGGGATATTATTTCATAACCAAAACTTGTTTCAAACTTCCTCCTCGACCTGCCTGTTGTGTTGTTGCAGTTTGTTCTCTAGCAAACCTCTGAGGTTTTCACAAAACAGTTGGTTGTTGCAATTTGAATTGACAAGGTAATTAATTAATAACTCGCCAACTTCAATGACATAGTTTTTTTAAAATTAATTTCTTTATTAGTATTGTGTATAAAAATTTTTAAATGTTCCTCCATTTTCCCACCATCATGTGCCGTGTCGCCTCGCTGCGTTTGTGCATCTGTGCGTGAGCCAGCCGAGCTCGGCTCCGGTCATTAGCTCGCTCCATCAGTGCTACGCTTTCAATACAAACATGGCGGAAAAGCCATCTGATTGCAGCCTAACGAGCCGGGTTCTGAATGTTAACATTTCCAGAGGGCTGAAGTTGTCTAAAGTGTGGAAGCATTTTAATCCGGGTGCCACTAAATTGAGGTTTGCCTCGTTATGAACCACAGCGGCATGAGCAGCTGCCAATGAGCCAGGAAGAGTCAAGTTTTCTGTTTTCGCTCCGTATTTCACGGACCAGCCGAACTCACAAAGTCACTCCTGGAGGTTCTGTCATTTGTAATTTCTTTAAAAAAGATAAACAAAGGGAGAAAAATGATTGATTAAAACCCAATTAGAGTTGATTAATAACTGGAACATCATAAACTGAAGTCTGTTTTTCAATCTAACGTTAATGTCCTGTACTTTGCTGCTGCAGTGCGATGCTTTTTCTTCTTTATGTAAAGTACTTTTAGTTGCATCGTTGCTGTGATGTTCTACACTAGTAAACTTGCCTTGACTTCTGAAGCCCGATTTATGTTACTTGAGGGAATCGGAGAAGAGACTGAAAAGAAACAGACGTGACATTTCCAGATTTTGCTTGCTAAAACGTTTGAGTGCTACTTTGTGCTGGTGTGACCGCAAATATTTTGGTAAAATTAAAGTTTGTGGTTAAAATGTAACGAGGTGTAAAGGGTGAAAGCCACTGAGACATTTTAATTCTCCAGCATGTCTTGCTGACCCAGAGGCTCCGCCTGTGTCCCCTCGTCCTGCTCCCCGTCTCATTCGTCCGTCTGGACAGCTTCCCCGTCTTTCACTCTCAGCTCCTCTTCGGGGCTGACATGGATATGTCTGCAGCGCAGCAACGCACACAGACATGAACGTAAATACGAGAGCAACAATCGATGTAAAAGTGTTGCTACTGCGTGCTGGAGTCACAGTGTGTGCGGACTGCCGGTGTGTTTTTATGGGCTTTTTTTTTTATTTTTCTCCTTCCTGTTTTGGCTTTCATTACTATCTGATACCTCCACCCATCTGCTCACAAAGGAGAGCAGGACACAAGAAAGGAGGAGAGGTGGAAGAGTTGGCTGTCACTCTTCATACTCGCTCCTCCTCTTCCTCTTTATCTGCTCTCCCTTTCTTTGTCCTGCACCTCCCTGTTTGCCTCCTCCTCCTCCTCCTCGTCTCTCCTTTTCTCCTCCTTTCATCTCTAGATGCAGGCAGACTGGAGCTCGGCTTTCTCTGAAAACCCAGCAGGTGTGTGGTGTGTCTAATTGTACGCGAGTGTGTGTTCGACTGTGCAAAATGCGCTTTATGGTCTCGCCTGGTGCGCGTGCGTGTTTGCGTGTGTGTGTGTGTGTGTGTGTGTGTGTGTGTTAGCCGTGAGGAGTTTGTATTGGGCATATCTTGTTTCCTCTGGGGAGCCCAGGCCCATTTCCACTGTCTGCTGAAGCCAACCAACCCAGAAGTGCATCGATAATCTATTAGAGGAGAAACTCAGTCACACACACACACACTCATAAACCTTCGCTGCTTACCTGCCACGGCTGCACACCCACCGAGTGAGAGTGGGTTGGAAGCGGGTGGGCCAACCTGAAAAATCAAACAGAAAACAAACGGTAGAAATAAGTCGGAATCAAGCGGTGTGGTCAGTGAAGACGTTTTATAGAAACACACAAATTTGTTCACATTTTTTCATCACAAACATAAATCCTGCGATGCCCGGCATTACCGTAATTTAATGTATGACGGAAAGCAAAACAAAGAATTCAGTGCAAGTAGAAAACACCTACAAGTTTTTTGGACTGCGCAGGTTTGGGACCAGGTTTGTCCACAAGTAGATGAAATACTTGGATACTAGAGAACCCATCATAAAACTGCCTATTTTAATAGTTCAAACACCTAATATAACTTATTAGGTGTTATATTAGGTGTTTATAATGGATAATGGAGATAATGGAAATCACCTAAACACTTACAGCAAAGCATAATATGTACAGTCTTGGGGGTTCAGCCAATCAGCACCAAGGAAAATAAATGGTGCTTCTGGCATGAAGTCAAGTAGTGTCAAGTTTCCCATGTTACATCTTCTTTCAAATATTTTAGATGCTCTATGAGAGAAACTGAATTTCCACAAATAAATTGGAGATCCACAGAAATATTTGCAAATATCGAAGCACAAATAGGCGACAGTTCACTGTAAAACACTGCAGTTGAAACATGGAGGCGGCAGCATCATGGTCAACGTTTACTGTGAGGCGGATGGAGCTGCAGTGAAAAAAGAGAGGGCAGCTCCACCTTAAAAAAGTAGTATTAAATGTTATATATATAATTAAATGACGTTTGTAAAAAAATAAATTTACATTTGTACTTGACAACTTAATAAATCAACTTGGATAAACTTTATTTGATTCATTTCGACCAAGTAACACCGTATATTTAAATTGTTTCACCTGTTATCTTTTCTTCAGTGTACATGCAGGTGAGATGCTACAAATATCTACACAGTCAAAGCGACGCCTGGTTTAGATCCAGGGTCACTGTCCTGTCCTGTAATTTCTGGATAAATCCCTGAATCAAACGGCTTAATTAAAGGCCTTGCCATTAACCCTTCTTTGATTCAGGTGTGTTGGAGCAGGGATGCAGGTAAAAGCTGCAGGACAGGAGCTCCCGAGGACAGGAGCTGCCGACTTCTGGTTTAGCTCAACGCAGGTACAAGTGGTAGAATGGCCTAGTTAAAGTTCAGGCCTAAGAGATTTAGGAGATGGATTTGTGCAGATCGTCTTCAGTCAATCTGACTGAGTTTGGTCAATTTTTCTAAGAGGAATGGGGGAAAAAATGAGAGGAAAGCAGTTCTGATCTTTTTACTTGGTAAAAATAAAATAACATCATTTTCTGTCCCTTTTGTATCTTTAGATACATAAAAATCCCAACAAAACATGAAATACATTCAAGTACGAGGCACCAGATGGTTTGAAGCACATAAAGGAAAGCAGCAGAAAAGCGATAAAGTTAGCTAAATACAGATAAAAAAAACTAACATAGTTTCAAGGTTTCTTAAATGCCGTTTTCCTTTGGATGCGATTCTAAAAAGGTCTAAAAATGATTTGTGCTCACATACAGCACCAATTCAGTGTGAAAACCTTAACCCCACTGAGCTGCATTTTCTTTTAAAAGAATAAATTTTTTAAATCTCTCACTCTTTGCTCACCTTTACAGTTGCAACAGATAAAGTTCTACATTCAGTATCCTGGAAATGTTGATGCTTCACATTCAACTTTAAAGGTTAAAGTTCAAAATAGTAATACAAAAAATGCAAATAGTTTTGGATCAGACAATCAGAGGTAGAGCTCTGAAGACACAGATCCTTAAACTCAGAGATGCGAGGACATGTTAGCAGAAAAAGTACACAGTAGTTATAATTTTTGAATAATCTGATGCAATCCTGGTTTTGAAAATAACGAGACAAACTAATGAACAGAACTTGATGTACGACTCGGAGCGGCAGACATTACAGCTGCCAGACAAACACCCACAGTGATGATATTCTCGGACATCCAGGCTGGCAAAAACAATGACGGACAAACACAACATGGACACAAACCAGCACACTAACACACACACACACAGCACCAAATACAACACATAAACAAGCCACAAGCATGATGTAAGAAGGCGCAATATCAGACATCACATAATTGAAGCTAAAGCCTGTTTTTTTCGTCCGGTTAAGTGGGACAGCAGCTAAGCCCTGAAGATGCAGCGTGTTTACAATAACAGCGCCGCGCTCAGATAGACACACGGAGCTTTGCTGCCAGCCTCATGGATATTTACTGGAACCGTACACAAATACTCAAGTTGTCCGTAAAGTAACTGGCTGTTATTCAACGAGACATCGCAGACTGCAGCTTTAGTTTAAAAGGCGGACATCTTTGTCAATAATAATCATCTGGATGTAGAGGTATTGTTAAAGCCATGAAGACAACTCAGAAAAGCATCTTCAGTGCTGTTATTTCCCAACTTTGATCTGACAGTGAGCATCGCCAACATTTTCTGTTGATACCTACTACAGGTACAGCCACACTCTTCGGTGTGGAGGTTGTTACTGAGGGAAGGAGAACCAAAGTTGGTCATTTTTATCATCAGTGAAAGTTTTTTAGACAAAAATTATGGAATACTTAATACCTACCAGGCACCAATTCATACCAATTAAAGGGCATTTTGTGTGCTTTCATTAAATTCTGTATATTTTACTCAGTCAGCGGTGGGAAAACATGGTTATAAAAGTCCAGAAAGTCTTTAGTTTGACAGGAAGTCATAATTTGCTGCATTTATTTTACCAGTAAAAAGGAAATCAAATTAATTTGCGTGTAAGATGCGTCACTGTTTATCTCCAAAAACGTTGAAAATTTCTTAAATACAGCGGAAAGATAAACAGACATGTACTTTAACGTGCGCCTATGTCAAAGTACACGGACGCAAATTATTTAAGGGTCGGAAACGGGACAAAAATTCAGCCGAGGGACGTTTCAGATAGAAATATCAGACTATAATCATCTTTGGTTTAAGCTGTCAAAGTAAATCTTGTAGAACTCCAAGAGCTCAAAGGCATTGATGAGCGCGTCTGACACATCTGAATTTATTCTTTAGCTTATCAACACCTGACATACCGCTGTCACAAATTTATCTCTGAGAACAGAAAACCCGAGCAATTATTACAGGAAAAGCTTCAAAATTCCATCATCCACCGTTTTTCCCTTTCTCATTTGATTTTTTTTCTTCTTCTTCTTCTTCTTCTTTTTTGTGGTTAATCCCTGGATTCTTGCCTTCTGGAATTCCTCCACAGATTATCCTATGGCTTAAACTATAAGGAGGACAGAAGAGGAGGAGGAGGAAAGGCGGCAGTACACCCTTCACTTCACATCTCCCTACTTTCTCTGCATTCTTTGCTTTCCCTCTCCTGCGAGGGACTGAGGGAAACACAGACAGCCGGACTGACTCACAACAGCCCCTGTGATCAGACTGACAATATGGCCTGGGGGCCCACAGAATGGCTCTGTATAGATATACAGCTACTACAGAGACGTGAGACAAAGAAAAAGATAAAATAATAAAAAAAAAAAAAAAAAAACAAAGCTGTGCCCCGGGACAGAGCCTTGAGGCGCTCCAAGATGGTGGCACAGCAGCGGCGGCTTCCCCTCCGGGCTGCAGGAAAGACCCAACCAACAAGCAGCTTTGGAGCTGCTCCACTCCTGTTTATAGGCTGCCTTTGTCTGGCTGAAAACAATCACCGCCTCCCCTGCTTCCAACTTACAGGGAGAGGTGGCTCTTTTACAGTGGGATAAGCGTACATTTCGTGACGAGGCGGAGCGCTCCGCGATGGGGTGAGGCCGAGGTTATCCGGCCAGAGCGGCGTCTGACCGAGGGAAGGGCGAAGGAGTTGAGCCGCTATTTTTAGACGACGTGTCATTTAAGCTTTCGGTGTGCTTCCTACGTTGTGGCGAAGGGGTGCAACACGAGCGGGGGGACACGTGGACGACTCGGATTTGGGAGCCACTGCATGCACTCGCAGATTCCAGAGTCACCGAAAACAAACAACTAACAATGCAGACGAGGGAAATGCATCAACAGATCGCAGGCCTTCCTCACCGGTGCTTTGGGGAAGTGTGTGCAAACAGTCACGCACTCAACGTTCGCTGCCAGACCACGGCCGGTGTGTGTGTGTGTGTGTGTGTGTGTGTGGACATTGCCCGACCTGCGGGGCTGAGGAAAAGCTGAGAGAACCAGAGAAAAGTGATGCACAAAGAGAAGAAACGTGACGCGAGATCAACGTCTTATCAGGGGAGGATCAACATGGAGAACATATGGAACATCTTTCCTCATCCATCCCATTCCCCTTCATCCGACACGTGGGAATTTTAAACTCCTCGTGGAGTTAACTACCAGCTAAACTTTTATAATGAGCTTCCTCTCCTCCGACTCTCTCCATCTTTCATGCTTCCCACTAAACCCACTGGCTTTCATGTCGATGATTTACTCAGATCATGTAGTCGGCACAGCGAGTTGTGCTCGTTTCCTTGAAGACGTTTCATGTGACGGCTACATTTTCTCAGTGTGGATAAGCATGGGCATAAAAAACAAAAACAAAGTGGCTTTTCTTCTTATTCCATCATCAAAGAGAAAACAAATGAATGATTATAATATTTACAACATTTATCTTTGGTTTGCTCGTCGCATTTTCAGTTTTTGGTCAATTCACTGATCGCTTTAATCCTCTTGACAGTTTCTACGTCTACTCTGGAAGTAGAAGCTAAACCCAAGGTTCTTGATCTGGATAAGGTCTCCATGGCAAACAGGGCATTCAAATGACTTTGTTTCGGATTTTTGTTATTACACACTGTGAATTGAAGAATCTGTATTAAATCTAGTTCACACTCGTCCAAAATTAGTTTAACAAAATTACTATAAAAGTATTTTTGCTCTGCACCACAGTGGTAAATCCAAAGCCAACTTTAGAAGTGTTTCATAATTAGTGAAAAAATAAATTAAAAAGACAAAAGTGGAAAAAAATTCATAATATTACGTAATGAAAAACTGATGGAAAGGTTTAGGAAAAGGAATCTTGAAAATGGAAAATCTGTAGGAACCCTGTCTCTGCTCCATGCACAGATTAGTAATCTGCTCCAGAAGCAGCAGCAGGGTTATTCACAGACTAATAACCTGTGCTTTTGTGGTAATCTGCAAATTATCCAGTTTGGGGTTTTATTTATGCCACAAAAAATAAAACCATCAATTATCAACTGACTGAGGAAGTTGCTTCTTTTTTTTTTTTTAAACCAGAGATGGGTACCAGCTGACATCAAGTTTTAAAAATCTATTACAGCCTATTCCAGTTTAGCAAGTATTTATTCCAGACATTTGCTAAATGGCCTAAATAATTTAATTTTAGGTGTCGTTCTTTAGCTTGGGTGCAACGAACCTGGCTAATAAAGCTCATCCTGATGTTTTAGCAGAAAAAACGTTGCACTAGTCTAAAAAAATTTTTTTTAAAAATCCTAAAATGAAAAATAGGAAGCTATAGTAATTAAAGAAAACAAAGAATTATTGTGAGAAAGAGAAAGGTTTTGGCTTATTCAGCCGTTGTTTGATGTACCTGTCCGCTCCAGCAGCAGTCTAAATAAAGTAAGAGTATATCATCTGTGTGACATTCCTCAGAGAACCTGTTTGGTCTGAAAGCAACTTATAAACAGCTGACACAGACTTGGAGGTTTACAAAGAAGAACAAGAGTACGAAAACAGGGTTATGAGCAGTAGGACTGTAATAAGTCCAGACCAGAATTTCAAGAAGGATGTGAAAAATGTTTGGCAGAGAGAAAGATATCGACCTTATCCAAAAAATGAAAAATAAAATAAAAAACCCTGCAAAAACTGAACCTGCCATGTTTTCAAAACAGTAATAATGCACTTTGTTTTGCTTTGGTTCATTAGATGTGGTTTTCAGACAGAATAAAAAAGTAAATAACGGGACATCAATGGAGGGAAGCTGAGGTCTGAAAGCTGCTACCGGTTCGGCTTTGATGTGTGCAGCCCTGACCTGAGAAAGGACGAGTCAGCGAGTGTCAGACGGGGACACGGGCCGGGCCAGGAGGAATTTACGGCTCGCTTAAATCACAGCGACCTTAACTCCCACCAAAACCCACATCAAAGCTGTCCACTTTCAACAACATGTATGTGGTAAGTTGTGTTTCATTAAACGAGAATCTGACTTTCATTAACACCAGATGTGAGCTCCAAGAGCGTCTGGCGAGATGTCGGCGGATGAGGACGAACGTCAGATATGGGCGAAGCCGAAATACAAATCATCGTTGGGATGTTAAGTAATTCGGACACATGTAACCTACACTCTTATGATTTATGCTTCCCATTAAGCCCTCGGCTTCCCCCACCCGGGTTCATGGCGGCCATTAATATGAGTTATAACGGCTTTAATGAGAGTCGTGACAGAGTCCGTGCGCCTGGTCCCTGTCTGCGTTGCTAAGGTGATGCACGCAAAGCTGAGGAAAAAGCTCAGCATGCCACACATTCTCCAAATCACAAGACTTCACATTTCCCAGAGCGAAGAAAGGAGATCGAACTTGGAGCTGAAATCGTGAAGATGTGTTCAAGCTGCAGCCGAACAGCAAATGCCGCTCCACTAAAGTGTGCGGCGGAATGAAAATAACTTGGGCGGAGACGACGAAATGATGTAAAAGCAAAAACTCAGACTGCTGCACATGCGTGCCACAGGGCTTCTTACAGCTGATGAGCATTTCTTCCTCTCTATACCTGCGAACTTCACCTCGTTGCAGGTTGGATCCCCGACTGCGTCGCGTTTCCTCTGAATGCATCGGTGGGCCTTGAGGAAATACAAGTGGTGTGAGTCAAGCCTGGTTTATTTGTGTAGCAAATTTCAGTAACGAGGCAGCTGAAAGCGCGTTTCACTGTAAAGACATCATTCAGTATCCAATTAAGAAACAAACATTAGATCAGATGCAATCATGCACATCCACTGTATTGATCGATGTTGCAGTTGTTAGGAATCAAAGGCAACTGCAACAGCTGGGGGTTTAGTGTCGGTTTAAAAGAACTCGGTGTTTCGGCTGTTTTGCAGTTTTCTGGAAGTTTGTTCCAGATTTGCGATGTATAGAAGCTGAACAAGAACCAGAAGCAGATCTGAGCAAACAGACCTGGAGGTTTGATACAACAACAGTTCTTTGTTTTGGGAAGCTCCAAACCACTTTCTAGTTTGTGAAAGTATAACTCCCCAGCGGAATTTTTTTAAGCAACATTTTCAGTTCAATTTCACTGTCGGATTTGAGGTATCAATAAATTACAGAAACAGAGTCTGGTTTGAATGAAGAAGGCGAGAAAAAGAGAAAAGCTTCGACAGGATGAAACCAGCAACTGGCTCAAAAGAACACGAAGAAACGGCTTCCAGTCGCCAAAGAACATCTTGAAGGTCCCTGAGATCTGGTTTACAGCTGGGTTATGGTGTAAAACAATATCCTAGGCTTTGAAGCTCACAGACAACTGTTCAATCCATCATGTGAAAAAGGGAAAGAGGAGAGCACAGCTGCAAACCTGGACCGACTAAAACAAACTCAGCCCAGCCAAACAAAAGAGTTGCAAATGTTCCATTACATTCTGAAAAAGAACTTATGATTCTTTAAAAGAATCACTATTGTATTTCTAATTTTAGGTTTTTAAAATAAAGCAAACATTTGCAAAAACACGATGAATACATTTGTCTTGACATGATGATAATGTTTCCATATTAATGACAAGGGGAAAAAGTAAAAGAAGATTACTGTTACATTTATTGTTCTGTTGTTGAAATTCAATTATTCCATTAAAAAAAAAAAGAAACTTGCATTTGTTATTTGATCTATATTTTAAAACATTGGTTGGTTTTTTGACATTTTTTGTCATTCAGAGCCACAGAGCAGAGCTCTGCTTCAACCTATTCAATCACGGAGTGGATTCGTTTCAAAACACCGGTTTCATTATTCCGTGTCTACATGCGATTTACTTTATTATTATTATAATTATTTTTAATCTTTACGTTGTAGCTCTCTCGCCTGTACGCCCCTCACTCAAACATAGAGCCGCCAAGATTCTATTCTGTTTTTTGTGTCCTTTTGTTCCAGCGTTGCAGCGCCACCTATTGGTCTGGCATAGTAACTGCAGTGTTTTCAGTGGCGCTCCATCCTGGCCTGTGAAACGCACATTTTTTTATTAATCGTTTACAAAAACGTACCGCATTCGGAACATTAACTGCTACTCCTAATTTTTAGGGAGTTATTATTTTTTTTATTGAAAAAATAAACTAAATTACATAACATATTTAGAACCAAATCAGTTCAATTCTAAGATATTATATACATTTATGAGCAGAGGACAGGGCTTCAAGCAGCCAAGAGGCTCATGATGGTGTCTTCAACACAAGATCTGTGGAAGAGCTGAAACATTTTCTTTCAAACTGAGCTACATTTGCAAGGAGGAACAGAAAAAAAAAGACACTGCAAGAGACCTTCCCCAAAAGACTGCCACTTAAAATCCAAATAAAAAACACTCAAGTTTGTCTTTGCACTGTTGCAAAATGTGGAAAGGTTCAGGCAGGATAAATGCCTTTGCAAGGCACTGTTTATACATGTGGGGAAAATAAATCTGGCGTGTATAGCTTATCGGCTCAGCCGTGAAACTGGCAGAGCACCTGAGGACCTGCTAACGTTTTTAAAGCTCACAGTGCGACTCAGACAGAAACAATGCTTCATATTTGGTCACAGTGCTACAGAAAATCAACATTATTCCACTGTGCAAACATGGCCTTGCAAACAGGAAGGAGATAGCTCTCTCTCTGTGTGTGTGTGTGTGTGGGGGTGTGTGTGTTGTCATTTCATGTTGCCAGCAGCAGACTCACTGGGAAGGCGTCAGGGCTTTATTTATTCATCAACCTTCCTGGAACGGGCAACAAGAGACAAGGTCAATACATATTGTACACATGTGTGTGCACACACAGAGGACAGACACACACACACACACACACACACACACACACCCACTCAGGCCACCTATAGACCAGTATACAGTAAATACTTTCCTGGGATCCCTCTGCCAACATGTGTGCCGTAATGAGTTCTGTTCAGACTTGTTGGCTGAGAATCTGAGCCCAGAACGAACACAGACCCCGTTAAATACACTCGCGATGCATTTCCTCAATAAATGCCCCCACATACGCTGACTCAGCACGCAAAAGAAAAAGAAAAAAAAAACTGTGGAAAAAGTGGAGATTAAGAGGAAAACAAAGGTAGAAAACATGCTGTGGGAGGAGCTATGTGCACACAAGCAGAAGAAAGAAAAAAAAAAACAACACACACTCCTCTTTATGCACATTACTTTACATCTGGCTCCCCTTAAAGGTGTAGTATGAGCTAAATGTGGCTTTCTGAGTGTGATCTGTTCAGCGCTTTGAAAGAAGACTCAGCGTGAGTCCGTGCAGAAGACACACACACACACACACCCACACACACACACAGTCGCTGTCAGACACACAAACCACACGCAGCTGTTCTGCGTCTGCTGAAGGGCCACGTGAAGGACAACAGCACACAGTTACCAACAGAGGTAGATGCATATATGTGTGTGAGCTTGGAAGAGTTTTTTGTTTTTTTTGTTTTTTTTCAGTGGAGATCCTCAGGGTGTTTGTCTGCTTGATGCGCAGCGACTCGCAGGATCTGGCTGCAGAGTGAAAATAAACCTGCGTGTCAAACTCGATTGCAGAGTGACGATGAAACAGCTGCGCCGAATTCAAGCGCCGTCCCACCTCGTTGCACAACGGCCATCACTCAGCGCCTGCACTCCTCCGGGTTTCTGTTGGACATCTGGTGGACTTTTGGAGCAGGACGCTCCTGAGCGAATCTCACCAGAAGACTGAGTGAGGAGGAGGACGAGTGTCCAGAGACGAAGGGGCTGCCCGGTGTTACAGTTCGGAGCCGACCGCACAAAGACTTCAAACGGTGCGAACAAGTAGATATTGCCTCTCCTAGGCGTACACAGAGGCACTATCAGTGCACAACAGGTCAGCGCGCCCTTGAGTTAACACCAAGAGACTAAATGAAAGCTGGTATCTCTCCTGCAGATGTGCAAACTCGCAACATTTGACAAAAACATTTGCTTAAAAAGAATCCAGCTGTCTGAGGAGGTCCACCCCGAAACCAGACCTCAACATGCTTAAATAATTCTCCAAATATGTCATTGTAGGGCCTTCAGCAAGCTCTTTCTGCTCTTGATATCAACGTGCAGGCCTGTTCAATCAGAAATAGACTGTACAAGATAAACTGGAATGTGAGGCGCCCAAGGAGGAAACATCGTTCATGGAAGTAAATCTGCATATAGAGCAAGGCCGGGACTTCCAGAATGAAGTGTTTTGTTTTTTTTTGGATGACAGACCAGAAAACAGGTTTTCTATAAACCATTCAACCTTCCAGGAAAAGTTCTTGGAATGTGAAACCAACCATGACGCACAAAGGTGTGAGAGTCATGGTTTGGGAAAACTTTTACCAGAGTCTGATCTGTCCAGCTCATCATGGCAACGACCCAAAACCCCAAAACAAAAGTCCCAGACAGATTAACAGCACCCATCTAAAAATTGAGGTAGTTATCCAAACCATTAGTGTTCTTTCTCCTTTAAATAGGACATTTTAGTTGACAAAATGAAGGAGGAGATCAAGAAAACACGAGAAAACGAGGATTGACTTGTGAAGTTTTGAAACATAAATTCCAGACAGAAATCGTATTCAGTACTATGAAAAGTTGACATAATTAGCCCTGACGTCTCTCCCTCAAACAAAATCTCCCTGTTTCAGGGTTAATTGGGAACTCTGGTGGGGAGGTTAGAGGAGGTCAATGAGGTCAAGAGGAGAGGCTGAGGAGCAGGAGGAGTGAATCTGAAGGCCACAGCAGTTCACAGTGTGGAATGTGAGCTCAGCAACAGTTTTATCTCAGAGTGCGCCCACAAATTTGTGTTTCAGTCAATCAAAACTAAAAAAGGAATGATTATCGTAAATCCTTAGAACAAAGTGGGTCGAATAGTTCACAAGGTAAACTGTATACAGTTAAGTTTTTCCTTTAAAAACAGAAATACCTTGTTTTATCTATTAAGAATGCCTTCAGTTTTTAATTATATGCGACATCACAGTAATGACACTAATTATATTTTCAGGAATGTGTTTTGAGGAATATGAGTGGACTGACTTTTCTTAGTTGCAAAATTATTTTTCCTTTTGGATGCACATTATTAAAAAAACTAAATCTTACTTGTGTAGTATGTTTAGTAGGAACCAATGTGCAACATATGGTTTTGTTTTTGTTGCACACTGGTTTTAAAACTTTAAATGCTATTCCATTTTTTAAACTACATTACATATTTGGAAGCAAATCGGAGCAATTCTAATAAAATTTAGTTTTTTATGAGCAGAATTGGGAAAAAGTACATGCAGAAGTTTTACATATCCAGAAAATAAAAGCATTAGAAATCTAACCTATGTAAAAAAAAATAAAAAAAATTCTATCTCAGCCTAAAACAAAACTGACTAGATTTATGTTTCCAACTGTTAAAAGGTTGTGATTTTTCTGCACATCACAAGTCAACACAGGCATAGCATGGAAAATTGCTAGAGGTAAGTTCTGGTCCCTCCCCCAAAAAGGGGCGGTCCTTATACCAGCTTTGGAAAACTAGCAAGCCTGCTGCTAATGCTATAAGAAGCTATAGCTGGTATCTGTCCTGCAGATGTGCAAAGATGATGTTCACAGATGGGAAATGAATTAAAAGCTGAGACATCTACCTGTTAAAAAATTAAACAAAATCAGTTTATTATATTTAACAGAGTGGCTAAGGCCCTCATGCCTATAACTTTCCAGGTATACTTGCACAAATAATTGTCTATTTTGGTCACTATTTATTTATTTTTTTTTTTAAATGAAAATGTAACTCAATTTAAGTTCAAAAATACCTAATTGAACCAAACGAGAAATTGGAATTAAGTTCAACAAGGGTTGCTTGTCATTTTCCCCATTCACTATTTAGTAAATTATCATTTTTGGTTGTTTCACTACACATTTTGAGGTATTATTAGGAAACTATATCTGCTATGACAAGTTAGATGGTCGGCTCTGCAGAACCAAACATGGAGAAGCAGCATTCAGCTTCTATACACCACAAATCTGGAACAAACTCCTGGACAACCGCAAAACAGCCGAAACACCAAATTACTTTAAATCAGCTGTTTGGCGTTGCTTTTGAAACATAACACAAACATGAGGTCATGTGACTTCACTAAATAATATTTAAAAGCGGGTCAATCAGTCCCATTTTTGCTAACAAAATTTATTTGTCTATTACACGTTTGGCCATTTCTAGGTTTTCCCCCCCCCATCATCCACTCAATTATGATGTATTTGAATAAAGACAGACTTCATAAGCAAATCAGGCTGTCGGGACTGAGCTGATTGAGTCAAAAAACCTGAGAGCAAAGACTCTGCTCTCTACTTTTGAAAATGGAGCACCAGTTGCTCCTCCCGCTCCATTGTTCAGGCACTCAGAACCAATTATGGTTGCACATAATGATGCTTTAGTAGGCAGAAAATGGAGGTAGACGAATCAAAACCGAAAACAGATCCAGTTAGACTGCCGCATCAGGTAATTGTGCACATATTTACCCATTTGGAATAAGCTTGACAGAAGTGGTTATGTATATATATTATTCTTTCATATGAACTGTACAGCATGGGTTTTCAAACCTATTAAGAGACAGCCAAGTGACAGACAGAGCAGTAATTGGAAAGTTATGAGAAAGGAAAACAAAGCAGAGAGCGCGTTGTGAATGAAGGAGCAAACAAACAGAAGATGACATTCGCTTAAGGTTCAAGATAGACGGGGAGGGAGCCAAAGTCAAACAGCAGGGAAAACACAGGAGAGAATGAAATGTCACAATAAACATTTAGCAGGAAAGCCGTCAGGAAGGAAAATTTATCTCTCTATTGCTCTCGAGTCGGCCAGAGCTGTTTGAGGCAGCAGCGTGGGTGGTGGAGGAGGATAAGGTGCTCGCGTCTCAGCAGAGAGCGACACATGCTAACTGGTCTGAACTCGGCGGCTAGCGCTAACCTTTATGGGTTACGCAGCTGGTTTGATGTGGAGCCCACACACAGCGGCAGGATGACGAGCAGAGTGCATCGGCCACACCGCCACAGAGGGAAGGAGGAGGATGTGGGAAGAGCCGGGCGGTATGACTGTTTATGTGAGCAGAAGAGGGCCTCGTGAGAACTGGATGTGTGTGAACGTGATGTGGGATGAACGGGGGGTACCGACATGCTTGAGTGTTACTGGATCTGTGCGTGTAGCGGGGAGGGGGTAGTGGTTGGAGGGTTAAAGCGCACGCGCTGGCCCAAACATACGCGCAGGTGGGACAACAATGGCTTTGGCTGTGAGGGTGTGGGAACAGATTAATGTGAGATGAAACACAGGCGGGACAACGAGAGCTGAGAAGACGGGTCAGAGTTCAGGTGAAAATTATTAGTTATTGAGATGCCAAAAAATGTAAAAATGAAAGAAAATAATAAAAATCCAGCAGCGAGCGGAGGAGAATGATAGATCTGGCCCCGTCCCAGCTTTGTCTTTGGTCTCAGGGGAGGGGAGGCTGGCAGAGGCAGGCGGCCAGGCGGGCGGGCGGCTCCTGGCCCCGCTCCAGGCCACACACTGTGCCACGTTGCCCAGGAAAATGGCCCCAGCTGATGGGTGGTGGAGCGATCCCAAGTCCAGCCCTCCCGAAGCACTTCAGCGTGGCCCCCAGGGGGCCCATTGTGCCCGGAGCTCAACCACTTGACACATCTGGTCCCTTCAGTTTGGCGAGGACTCATCCACCATGAAACTGTAGCCGTGGGGGCCCACAAAGCTGTTTGTGCAAGAACCTGAACCTGGTTGTACAAACAGTGGAGTAAATGTTACAAGTTAAACATCTGAGTGGTGCCTCATTCACAGTTAGTGAAGTAGTTCGTCTAAGGCGGATTTCTAATGGCATCCCAACACATTCAGGATCCAAAGAGGGATGGTCCTTTAAAAGGCTATGAGTTAATAATTTAATTTTGTGCACATAAACAGACGGTTTTATGTCCATTTACTGCAACCACTTGGTATCAGTTCCTCTTTCACGATAAGTATTTTCAGGAATTATGGATACAAGTAGCAGTAAATTCACTAAAATCTAATTTGCAACCTAATTTAGTTTACCCAATTAAGGCAGAGATGGTCTTAAAGTTTTATCACCACTATTGTCATAACAGACATGATAATAAGGGTAAAATGATTATATAACAGCAAATTAAGAACTAAGCTCAGGTGTGAATTAATTGATTTTTCAAAATTATAGAAAGTGCTTCCAGTAGGGAGGAACGACATACATTTAAAGTATAAATTAGGATACTTTTTTGAAAAATGAAGAGAAAGGTGAGAGTAAAAAAATATTTAAAAATTAACTATCAAACAACTCAGCAACTCGTGACAACTGCATATCAACAGGCAACATTAATGAGACAAAAACTGCATTAAATCCAATTTTCAAATGTAATGATTTAATTGATTGCTCCTACGAAATGCTAAAGGATCATTCAAATGGCAATCATGCTAACTTTCTTCCCCCAAATAACATTAAATTGTACAATAATTGGCCTCACCTGTGTCCTGTAATACATTTTAATTTACGACCCACAAAGTGGGAAAATGGATTTGTACCAGTTTAACCTCTAAAGACGATCACCACCTATTAGTTTACATCTCTGAAATAAATCCTTAGAGTTTCAAAAAAGGACAAAGACAATTCAAATGTTAAGATTATTAAAATTACTAGAAAATATATACATATATGGTTTTTTTTTACCAACAAAAAGTCGTTAAACGACAGATGAGGTTTCAGTGACAATCAAAAAGTGGTGGCTCTGGATCTGATTTACTAACCCAGCTGGTTGTGGAAATTGCCACACATGAACGTTAAATATTCAGATCTTAATGATGAATACTTGAAAGGTCTGTTATTTTTTAACTGTATTCTTGTGAAAGGAAACAGCTGCTGAATCAGAGTGGTTCTGACTGATGCAATCATTTGTGGGTAAAATGTGTTTTTCTCTGTGTGTCGGTGCCAACTAATTAGATCTCTTACAGCAGCTTCCAACTCAGACAATGGCATCTGCCTAATTAAGATTTTAACAGCTTATTTTCCCAACATCCTCAGCCAGCAGGTTTAACAGATCCACGAGTCGACTTGGTTCGGTCGATAGGAAACAGACTGAGCAACTTCGAGGAAGTGGGTCAACTTCTCTGAACTTCAAGCAACGCAGAAATATCAACGTAAGAACTCACCAAGACTGAACCAATGCCAGTAAACTTTTATAAGATTAGTATTTGCAGGAAGTTTTCAAAATTGAAAGTAAACAGTTACAATTAAGATGAAGTGTTTTCAGCATGTTGCTTTGAGCCTCTTGTATTTTTAAGACAAGGCTTAAGACTTTCTTAGACAGAATGGCTTAAGTTACCCAGAGCTGAACTGGACCCCCGCCTACGCACAGTTCAGTTTTCACATATTTTTCTGTAGAACGTAACATAATCACAAAATTCAGAGCAATGTCACATCCCGATTGCTTAGTCACAATCGAAGGGAAATGTGATGTCACCTGGCAACCCTTATGAGAACCTATCCCCTCACCTAGCAACCCAAGTAGAGCTCCAGCATATTTGGTCAGCTGGAGCTCTACTCCAGGCTGCCATTGTTCCAGCAGCCTGTACAGTGGCTGCTGGAACAGTCCTTTGATGTTGACTTCCCAAGCAGAAACCACTTACTGCATTCTTGTTGGTTGTTCAGGAGGCTCCACTTCTCCTTTTCAAAGATGTACAGTTGTTTAATTGAGCATCCACTTTCACATTTGAGTGTAAACGTTGAGTTGGAGGAGCGTGGACATCATCATCTTATTTGAATTTAAAGTGAACACAAGTACTAATAGAGCTTGATCTGAAGGGAGTTTAAAATAGGCAGAACTGATCAGACTAAAATATCATTACCTAAGAATGATTTTGTGCAATAAATGTAATGAACAGGTTTTGTTTTGCCTATAGACCCATCCTAACTTGTTCTAAGAAGCATAATTGATCACCTTTAAAAATATATACCTTCAATCAAAATGAAAGTTGACATCCAAAAGAGGCTTTTAAATAAATCTTTAAAGCAACAATGAACATGGAATTGGAAAAGGGTGAACACACATTTATCACATAATGTCTTCATTTGTGTGTCACAGTTTGAAGGCAGCTCAGTCTGACAGACGCCTGTGCTCCAGAATCCTGGATAAACCAATCGGATGCCAACCACAGGGTCCAACACAAGATTGCACTACTATTACATCACAGAAAACCAGGATAAAAGATGCTTTCTAATTCTAAATACTGCACATTCTGCCCCAGAGTGAAGTCTGTGTGGGTATTCATATCCAGCGTTTCCAAAAATGACCTCGAAGCTGATCCTACAATCACAGAGTCTCGCGTTACGGCCAGTCCTTCTTCTCTCAGTCTCCGCTGAGATATAAGGTTACCACTGGCTCCAGACTCTCCTCCTGTTCCCCTCACCTCTGTCTCACCTGACCGGTGGACGGCACCAAGCATGGGATGAAATGTGAGGATGAGAAGCCGGAGACCGGATGGAGGGAGGAGGAGGACAAAGACGGTGAATGAAAGGGCGGAGTGGGAGTAGACAGGCAGAGATTTGTACAGCGGGAGACAGCGATGGGACTCACTGATTGTCTTGTCCACCTGTGAGGCTGCCGCTACGAAAACAGACAAAATGTGGGGCAGTAACGGATTTCAGCAGACTGAAACCTTAGGAGGAAGACGGGGGGCCCACCACACGACATCTTTATCGAAATATCCTGGGGGCCTCAACAGGGTCGGGCACACACCCCCCCCCCCCCCCCACACACACATACATATGCACACGCATTCACCTCTGACCTTTCCCCTCCTCCCCAAACGAGCCCCACATAGATGAGGTCATCCAGCAATAGGTCAGACCCCACTGGAGGAAAACGGGAACGGAGAGACGGTAAAAGGAAAAGGAAGTTTGTTTTTGCCCAAAAAACGTCAGTTTTTAGACAAAAAAAAGTTTCTCTAGATGAGACTGAAGTCAGTTTTTCAAACTAACAAAACAAAAATCCTGACGGGTGGAAAGTTTTTAACTGCAGCTGCTTCCTGCTGTGTTTCTCAGACATATTTACCCACTTCCTCTCACAAGAAGCACATATTTATGAGAAAGAGAGTTCTGTTCAAAACTTTGAAAATCACCCCTACATGTTTGGCTTCCAAGGAACCAGATTTGATCAAGAATACTGAAAGTTTTCTGTCTCTAGAGATGTTTTCTTTGAATGTGTGATTTTCACACATTCAGCAATATAAGTCTTTGAGGCCAACTGCTGGCAAAGGGTCAAAAGATTCAATTTAAAGATATCTAGACGCATAACCAGTGCACTCCCTCAGTCTGGGCACACATTTATGTCTTTACACCATTCTAAAACATTGTAGAAGTCCTCATAAAGACCACAATTCATTTATGTCATTGTAGTGCAATTTATCCAGTTTATCATTCCATTTTCGCTATAAGCTAATACAAACACAACATACTCATCAAAAACAACCCCTAAAAATTTGTTTCATTTTTACAAGGATGCTCTTATTCTGAAATCTTGATTGACTTGCTAAACCAATGACACCAATTAGCCTAGTAACTTTATTTAGCAACTTCTTTGATCGTCTTATTATTTGTTTGCGATAGGCCTTGCTACATTTTCAAGTGTTGCTAGAAACCTTTACTATTCGTGGATTTTTCTGTGGAACACAAATACACATTGTTTGCAAAATAAATTGCTTATTTTCCTAGATCCTAGAGTACCTCTTCAAATATTCAAATGGAGCAACCAGCTTAGGAAGCTGAAACACTAGGATGCAACAATGCTTAGCATGGCTGGCTTAGTTTCCTTGATTCCTGATTGGCTGGAGGAAGACCGTGAAAGTTAGCCTCTGCCTCAGTGCTAAGATAGTTCTCACTGTGCGAATTAATGCATACAAAGGCACATTTGGCATTTTAAAAACTTAAAGTAGGCAGTTATGAGTGTTTTTGGATGGTATCTCAAGCATTCGCAAATTTTAGCTATTTGCGGACAGTGGTAGTCCTTAACCAAAGATACAAGGAAATTGCTTTAAAGCAATTCAAGTGGTAATCCCAAAGAATCTTGATTTTATTTTTGGTTTATTTGATTTGTTACTGGATCATCACTGACCAGTCAAAATGAAATGTATAGGTGGGGACAGAAGCTGTGTCATCAACTTAGAAACCTCTGCGCTATATTCAGAAACTGATTGACACTCATCTGGTGATACCATCAATTAAAAGTGATTTTAATCTTCACTTGTGTTCATCTCAACTAATTCTGTGATTTTGTCAAAATCTGCTGAAATCTGTGTCACCGTGCACAGACACCTCCAGCTTTATCCGTTTCTTTTGTTGTCTAAGTCGTCCGCAGCTGAGCTTGTAATAATGACTGCAGACGCAACATCAAAGGGCAGCAACAAGAGTCATCATCCTGCTTTTATTTGCATCCTTTTCTCTTCTTATTGATGCTAAATTGGGAAAAGAGGAAAATGTGCTATTAGCAATGCTGGGTTGAAATTAGGTTTGACCTTTTCACCGGTGGTAAGATTAAGATAAAAATAGATCTGCTACAAAAGAAGAAGGCAGACAGCGGAGTCAGAGGTACAGATAGTTTGCAGATGAAAACAATTTGGCGCATGCTTTATTCTTCCTCTTTCAGACTAAGTCTTCTTTCTTCCTTCCAAGTCAATGTTCTCCTGAAGTGTGTAATCCTCTCTAGTCTCCACTGTGCTTTCATCTTTCTCCTCCCTCACTCTTTCAACATCTTTTAAGACAGCCGATTCCTCCTTCATCGTTGCACCATCTCTCTCTCTGAATTTCTCTCAGCAGCAATCAGAATAATAATAAACAGCCACTGTGATGCATTAGGGACACATGCAGTTGTGTTGGAAAGTGGCGCAAAAAAAAAGGTGGGTTTTTTTATTCATCGTGGCAGTTTTTACACTCAGCATCTGATTCACTGACAGAGTCAGTGAGTATTCTTTGTGGTCTTTTTGGTCATCAGTGATTCCCCAATGCTTGCAGTTTTTGCCTTGCTTCTTATTGTTGAATCATCAACTGACCTTAATTCGGGCAAGTGATGCCTGCAGAACTTCACATGCATTTCTAGGTTCTTTAGTGGGTTGTTGTGTTTCCGTAAAAAAAGGTTGGGGCGCACCGTTGCTGAGCTCTATGGCTACGTTCCCACAAAAGGTAATTGTGGCCCATATCACTTTTTCATGGCGTTCTGAATTGTTCAATTCTAATCCCTTCACCCAAAGACAAAATCTGATTTATATCCTCAGTGCCATTATGTGGTACTAAATCAAAGTCTGCAGTTTGAATGGTAATGTTACATTTTGTTTAGCTCTTACAGTATTGGTGTGAGACATGAGTCATAATTCTGTATTAGACGAAGCCAGACCCAGTAATTCAGGAGATAAACATTATTGTCGGCTACCGTTGCTCAGCAACTTTAAAATCGAACCATAGTCATCGGCGGCGGCCATTATTACTTCCATAAACAATAAGCTGATGTGTGACGTCTGCTCTTCTTCTGAGCTCATAGGTCGCGTTCAGGTTGTAAAACGTTCACAAAAAAGTCTGATTGCAGTTGCATTTAATTAGTATGAACAACCGCTCACACACACACACACACACACAAATGATTTCAGAAAAAAAAACCCCGAAAACATCAGGAGCTGCTGTTCAACATAGCCTAGTTGCAATCCAAACTCTTGGTTTTCTGTTTGTCCATAGCCAAGTAATTTTACCAATACATCCCTCTAATTTAATGAATCTATTCAAGCAACTAGATTTATTCAGCTATACTGTAATTCATTAAGATCCTTCCATCCATTGGCAGACCTATGGCCAATTTAGAGTAATCCAATAACAGCCATGTTACAACAGAGTACCAGGAGAGAACATGAACGGGAAGAACATATAAACTCTATGCAGAGACCCCAGTGCTACAAACATCGTTCAGCCCTCTAATTCAACAAGATGCACGTGAATCCTGTTGATTCACGTGGAAAACAGAAAAGTTTTCTGAGTGGAAAACTTTCCAATTGTTGCTTTCTTTCTGAGTGACCACTACACGTGCTCTGGGTTGATACTCTAAATCAATCATCATCACTTCCTGAGCAACTTCCATCAGTTCTTGGCAGCCTCGGTTGATTCACTTTTACATATTTCTTGACTTCGGAGATGGAAATTGATAAAAACCATCCATTTGTCTAAAAGCCCAAACACTAAAAGTGAAGTTCAAATATGGCCTTAAAACCATCTTGAAAATTGTCCATCGCTTCAGACTTAATGTCTGTTTTGGAAGAAGAGAGCAATTCTTGTGACTTCACCACTGACAACCACATCTACAAATACATGTTCAGAGCTCTTAAGACAGCTTTTACTTGAACCCTGTGTTTTGTTTGAGCTGGAAAGGAGGAAAACAAGGACTACAGAGACTTAGCGCTAAAGATGCTTTTTGCTTCATCCATTTCTGTGTGAGTGAATGCATGTGTGTTTCTATTTTTAAACTCCATGGCAGCAGCAGCAGACTCCTTACTCCTCTTTCAGTAAGTCCCGGAGACTTTGCACCAGCGCAGGAAAACTCTCGGAGTGTGTGCCCGGGCACGTGTTCGTTTCCATTGTTGCAGAGGTGGAAAAACCTTCTGGAGTGTGAGGAACAAAGCATGCCTAAACAGTCTTGTTCCTGGAGATTTTTTGTTTCTATTTCCATGGATGCGTCACTTTGACGATGTGAGGAGAAGACACAGAGACAAGAGTAAACACATGCATAAACAATGACCTAAATGAAACCAGTGGGAGAACGAAGAACCAGATGGGACTCCTGCTTTTCATCTGATCTTTTTCCACACAAACACATGCTGCCATGAGGACTAATAACACCTGTAATGCCTTTGTTTTCACATGGAGAGAGCACAAACTTTCCCTCTCAACTCTCCTCACTCAGCTTCTCCTGATAGGATGGATTGTTATGAATGGGTCTCGGTTTTTTCGCCCTGTCAGCAAAGTTTGATTCATAAGTGGGAGAGATTCCCTCATGGTTCTCGTTGACTACAATAGACGCATTACATAAACTTACAAAGCACACACACACACACACACACGAGGGCTTGGAAAGGAACAAAGAAGAGGCGATAACTGACAGAGGAAGTTGCAAAACTGAGCATTCGTGAGAACAAAGAGAGGATGAGAGTCAGGAAACAGGAAGTGTAGATGGAGGAAATGAGAGGAGGGAGAAAAGAGGAGGGGGAAAGAAAGAGAAATATGCAGATGCCTTGTTTCCGCTTTAGTCCACTCATGGGGTGACGTGTAACTCTCCCCATGTGCATAAACGAAATAAAAAGGAAGCTCTTTGTGTGGTTCAGTTTGACTGTTGACCATCAATGCTCCAGTGTCATAGCCCACATTTCCTGGTTATCCAACCAGCCTCGGCTCTGCCTGGGGGACGAGGAATCCGATATCAGACAGAGGTTGGTCTGACTCATCCAGGAACTGAAATTATAATGATGCTCTCACAACAAACCCCATTCATAACACTGTTCCACAGCCTAATATCAAACAGCGTGTCATCGCCACACAGTGCTTTACAACGGTATTCATGAGCTTGAACTTTTCCACATTTTGATTCACTACAATCACAAACGTCAAGATATTTTATTGGGATTTTATGTGATAGACAAAATGTGATGCATGATTGTAAAACTTAAGAGAAAATAAATTTTTTTTTTTTTTTGTTTAGCAATTGAAATCTGAAAAGTGTGCTGAGCATATTTAGTCTGCCACCTTCAATGTAATATCCATAAATAAATAAAAAAAGTGCAACCAAACATCTTCATAAGTCCCCTGATTTATCAGACCATTCAATCTTTGTGGGAGACTGGAAACAAGAAAGTTATTGTTGAAAAAAAAATCTACTGAAGATCTATTTAAAGGTGTCATGTCAAATACATGGGAAACATGTGAAAGACAGTGTCAAATAAGACAAATAATTGGCTTTTTAGTCTACAGTGGAGCCCTGTAATTGAAATTATTCCCGGATTCCTGGGAGGCTGAAATACATCAACGCAATGTTACCTCACACGTTACTGGCTGCTGTTGTCAAAGCAGCCAATCCAGGAGCACCAACAAGAAAAACTGTTCATGCTAGCTTCTGTGGTAAGAGCAAATTGAGCTCCTCTGATTCTGCAGAAATACACCACTCAGTCAGAAACGACCAATCAGATCCAGGAGGAGGGTCTTTGCGTTGTCAATCACTCTCCTCCTCAGCCCCTTCCACATGCTCTTTGCTAAGCTACAGCTTGTTAACCACAGAGCTAGTTAGCATAGCAACCGATAACGGTGAATAAAGGATTTTCCTGGAATGGTGAGTTGTTTTTTCATCATTATTACATTAAGCGACATACACAAGCTTGATTGACAGCGCTAAGACACTCCTCCTGGCTTCTGATTGGTTGTTTTTGACCGGGAGCAATGCATTTCATCAGACAGCAGTAGTAGCTCAGGGAGGAGATGGAGACAATCAATCTTTCCACAGATTATCTTTTCTCATAATGTACTGTCACAACATGGTAACAGTTTAAGCAAATCTGGAAAAAACAGATTTTTGCAAAAGTTGCAGCTTTTAAGCCTATTCAAGCACTTTATTTTTGTTATTTTTTCTCTGATAAGTTTAGCAAAAAACCAGTATTTCAATTACTTTTTTAACCTCAGCATGAACCCTAAAGTGTTCATAAATAACAACACATGTGGAAAAAATTATAGAAAAAAAAAGGGTACAAAACACATAGGTAAAATGAGAACTTACACACATCCCGCGGTCTGTGTGGAGTTTCTATGAACTCGGGCCTAAACAACAAACAGCATGAAATATTCAGTGAATTTTTCGACATGTGCTCCTTCCCATTTTGCACATGGAGAAGTGCAGAAAGAAATGTTGGGAGAGAGAAAGAGGGATGCAGGAGGAAGGAGTAGGAGGAGGGGGAAGGAGTCAATGAGGGCAAAGGTAGAGCGAGCAGGAGAGAGAGAGAGAACCCAGCTGACTGTTCCAAGCTACTCCCCTTAGCAACAGCCCGGGCTCTGCTGTCGCCTGATTGGCCGGCCCTGACAAGTCCCGTCGGCCAATCAGGGGTCTCCTTACAATCCTGCATTGTGGATTTGATTCTCACCATGGCAACACTAGCCTGATCCTAGCTCTGGATGAGGCCTGTGCTTCTCCATGCACGCTGTACTGTACATACAGTACAAAGCAGAGCAAAGCTGATGAGCTCAGCCACAGATAAAAACAACTCAGAGCTGCAGCTCTGCTCACAACTGGACAAACTGCTACCAGCTGTGAAGCTCTCAAGGTGGCACGAAGGAGAGTTTAACTCCGAGAGGAACTAGGAAATTAATCTTTTATTTCCGCCTCCGACGTGAACCACGCTCGTCCTCCCTGAAATCGCTCCGCAGCATTTACCTCCAGCTTCTTTCACCTTTGGGGAAATAAATGCAATTTCATTTGCCTGTAAAAGGTCATGTTGCCATTTTTCTTCTTCTTCTTTTTTTTTTTTTTTTCTGAATATGGTGGAATTTCAGTGATTTTCTCCTCATGTGGTTGGAACAATCACTGCCATAGTTTAAAGTGAGCGTAAATCACATCACTTATGTTTCAATAATAACGATGAAAAACCTACATTTCTCAATATACCTCGAGTAATACTGTATTTACAGAAAAATCTAAACTAAAAATGATCAATTAGCTGTTATTTAATAAGAAAAATTCCTACTTAAGCATAAATAAGTAAAACCATCAAGTAAATGAGATATTTAATAAGCAGTTCTCTGCAGTGCTGCTATTTGCAGCAATGCAAGTATAAAGGCTCATATTAGTTGGTTAATTAGGCCACATTAACACAGCAGTCGTCGATGCTCAGTTTCTTTTTTGCGTTCAAACTACTAATTAAATGCAAACGCAGTCAAACTTCTGTGAGAACTCTTTCCGATCCCAAAGTGGCCCGCATGCGCAAAAGAAGAACGCAGACGTCACACAACAGCGCACTGTTTAAGGAAGTAAAAATGGACGCCGCCATCTATGGATCAAATTTAAATTTGCTTAGAGTCGACAGTATCATCGCAAAGTCATAAGAAATATGAGACAAAGGAAAGCACAACTAATAGTGATGGCTTTTGCAACGTCTGTAGAGAAGTCTGTTTGGATGTGTAGACAGATAACACGAGAAGTCGAATAAAATGCGACATTACCGTTCAGACTGCAGGTGAAAGTGGCACAAAACTAATTTTGTACAGTGCAGTGTGAAAAAAAAAATCTCCCACTCCCCAACAACCCAGACTTTGTGGCAGACTGGGTTGTTCAGACTGCCATGTAAAGCTGGATATAGATTGGACACGGGCAAAAAGATGAAAAAATTGGCTTGGGTCAAATTTTCCAGATTTTATAGCCTTAGTTGGTTCTGGTTGATTAGTAAGTCTCCAGTCAGCTGATTAACAAACATGCTAACGTGCCAACTGTAGCGTTAAAACTTTTTCCCAAACTGGAAATATTTCCAGTCATTCAGCAGGCAGCAACAGGTGGGGGCAGGGACTACACCAATTTACTCCATTCCCCTTACTATTGGAAATATTCCAGCCATTCATGCACTTTGTTTACCTTTATAAAACGGTAAGAACTAGGGGTGTAACTAAAATGACATTGGTGTGGCAAGTGTTGATTTGCTCCTTTTAACCATTTTCACGAAACTGTTCCATACTGAAGCTAAAAAGGAGCGTCTCTAAAAGCTGCCTCCAGCCGCTCGTGGACTACAAATCAAGCAGTCCTCATTTTGTTTGAATTTCTGGCTGAAATCCAGGGATTCAGTCTGTCAACTTGGTCCAGTGTATGAAGCTGAAACAAATTATACATCTGAAATGATGCACAGCGACAGCCCCTGCTGGTTTTCACTTTAAATCTTCGAGCTAGCTGGTACCAGAGACCATCCATCATCGCGACATCAAACTCTTGAGTTCTGAAGCCAGCTTAGTCTGACTTAAGACAACCTTTACAATGTCTTTGTCTCTGAGCATCCAAGCGACATAGTGACTGAACTGTGGCGAGACTTCAGCCCCCCGTATCCCTGCAAACCTTTCAGAAAACACTCAAAAATGGATAAAAAGGACCCAAGTCCCAGCTTAATGTGAGCATGTTATGTTTTCATTAGGACTGAAGTCAATAATTACCAGTAGGCAACAAAAAACCTGGTTCCTATTCACACCTGTTACCTGGTCAGTTCCATTCAATTCAAATTCAGAATTACTTAATTGATCCCAAAGCGAAATTAAATGCAACTCATTTTAATTCGATTCTTCAAAGAGTTACTGTAGACAGTGACGGCTGCTAGCAGGAAAGATCTCTTGTAGCGGCCTGTATTACAGCGCATTTGAAGAAGCCTCTGACTGAAGACACTCTGTTTTCCCAAGACAGTTTCATGAAGAGGATGGTCAGGGTTGTCCATAATTTTCTTGATTTTATGAAGAATCCCTGTTTGTATCATCCACAGTCGTCCCCAGAACAGAACCAGCTTGTTGAACCTCTTTAGGTCCGTTTAGGTAAGATGTGCATAAAGTTCTTCCACCAAGAACAGAAGAATGCATCTACTGACTGTTGTGGGCAGTGGCATATTCAGTATTGGCAGTTAGCATAAAGATGGGCAATTTAAGTCTTATAATTTAAGCCATACTTGATCATTTCCTAAAGCTATTGACCACTTACTACTTTCAGTTTAGTGACAAAAGTGTTTTCAAACTCATAGGTCATTTAGAAGTCTAAGTTCTTTAGTTTGGTGGTTAAATTTAGTATCTCAAATTGTTTTTCCAACAATAAAGCCTTCCTCTAGAATCCTCTCTATTTGTTTTGAATTCCAGCTTCTGTCATGAAGTAAACAATTTAGGATAAAATTGCTGGAATGCAGAAAGATTTCTTGAAGGGGCGAGCAGTCAATGTGGTACTGCACAAACATCTGGAGCAAACACTCAGGCATTGGTAGAAAAGGTAACTGTCTGTTTCGCCTTTGTTCTGCAAGCAAGGCCACATTTGTAGAAGCCAAGAGCAAGACAAGAGACCGAATCAAAGGTATGAAGAACAGGGGGAAGAGAGACGGAGGTGGGGGGCAGAAAGACAAAGAGCAAGCTAGTGGGAGAGGTGGAGAGATAGAGCATGAGACAAGCCGGCTCCTGGAGAATAAGCAGGAGGGGAGACGATGAATAGCAGCTCCTCTGCACACAGACGCATGATGAATGGGTCTGCTGCCTGAAAAGCCAGAGCAGGGGACGACGAGGGAAGTGTGTCTGCTCATCCCACTCTGTGGATGTATGTGGGCTCCGGCAGAATGATCCATCTGGGCCATGACCACACTGGAGGGAAGGTTAGGATCCCTTCACCCACCACGAACCAAAGCCTACCCACAATCCCCACCAACGGGGGCTCAAAGTCAGCTGTCAAACCCAACAGCCGGTAATTAAAAGAAATTACAGAGCTTTGTTTGGAGTTTGACGCCAGGCAATGTATGTATCTAACCGACTACCATTAGTCGGCCAATTACCTCAGGGTCTAATTACATTGAGCCTCCATAAGAAGGCAGTGAAAGAGGCAATAATAGGTTTTAGGGTGACTTGTGTTTATGTAAGTGATCAATAATTAGCATGATCCCTCTCAAAGGTCAACACCTCACATGAAAGGCTGGTTTGCCAATGGAGACTTCTGTTGTTATTTAGTTAATTGGTCCAACAGCAGCTAATTGTTATTTTCTATTAGCAGTGGACGAGACCATGCAATTTTTGAGGCGACCGATTTAAAATGCAACATGTCACACATCGGGCTGGAATATATTTTTATCATCTACACTGCAAAAAGCCCTAAATCATTCATGTGTTTGTTTAGCTTCTAGTGCAAATATGTTAATACGCACTTAACAATAGGACAAAGCTATCAAGTAACTTTTCAGCATGATATACAAGCTTGTTTTATGTAAATAATTATTGAATATGCTAGTTCCACTGGCAGATTTTTCCACTTATATCACATGAGAAAAACACAAAATACTAGGTAAGACTTTGTGTTTTTACAGTGTAAAGTTACTGAACGAAAAAGATAAATACATCACATACAATTTGGATTATTTTCTAAAAATTTAAGCTCTTTATTAAACAGCGGCTAAACCTGCAACTGCAAGAAAAAACTGCTAATGAAAAACAGTCTGAACAACCTGCTCTGGATGATGGTTACTGATATCAACCAAAAAAAAAAGGATGACAAAGTGTGATCTCATTCTTTTAGTCATAACCCTAATCCTTTCACTGTAGATGAGGAACAGAGCACAGACCAGTGAATCAACAGTTTACCCTTCTGACTCAGCTTCTTATTTTACCTCAGTGGACCTGTGTGTTTCCTGTATTGCTGCTATTAAAGGTCTCAGATCCCAGTGGTTGAACTGGAGTTTGATCACCTCAGCTTTTCGGATAACGGCTGCTTGAAAGACATACTGTACAGTATGTAGGGGCCTACCTGGATAGGAACAGCAAGGTCAGGTGGGTCATATGATGGCTCTCGTGGTCATTGTTTTTATGGGATTGATTCTGGGTAGGAAATGGGACCCATTTGGGTCTTGGATTTTGCATGTTTTGATTTTCCGAATGCCTATTTGGGACCCAAAACAAGTACCAAATAAGGTTTCTAAAAAATTCAAGTGAGTATTTAGTCAATGAACCTTTGGATGCAATCACAACCTGCAGTCTATGTGGATAAGTCACCGACAGGCTGCACATCTGGACGCTGCTGTTTTCCTCCATTCTTCCTGCTAAACTGCTCAAGCTCTGTCAGGTTGAATGTGAATCGGCTGGAAACAGAGTTTTGCCACTAATTCTCTATCTAGTTGAGGTCTGGGCTTTGACTGGGCCACTCTATAACATCCACCTTCTTGTCTTCTAACCATTCTAGACAGCAACACAATACAGACCTAAAGACGGGACATGATTTAATCCACCCTGATCATTCACAGGCCAACTATCTGAGCTGCTCATGTAGCACGACATCATAAAATTATGAAACTAGAAATAAAGCAGTAGCAAGTAAATTCAACTCCTTACATGGTTTGCAACAAGATGGAAAAGAAGACATGTCTGCCATAGATAAACACCCACCCAACAACAACTTGTGTACATGCTGCTAAATGTGAGCCTCACGTATATGAGCTTGATTGACAGCATGAAGAGGAGACCCTCTTCCTCGCTCTGATTGGTTGTTTCTGACTGAGGGTTGTATTTCTGCAGACAGCAATACTAGCTTTGGAGCGGAGCTAAAGTTTTTCACAGATTATCTGTCTTATATTATGATGTCATGATATCATAATATTGCTAACAAGTATGTAAAGAATATTTTTTTCTTATAAGAGTTACATACTGCAGCTTTAATGCAACAAAAAGGAAAGAGGTGTTCAGCATCTGTAATTTTCAGGAAGCTTCCTAACCTTTTGGTCTAAATTCACAGAATGTATTAAAATGTAAAATCTTAGGCAACCTCGACATCACTGAGCACAATGTACATTTCAGTAAGATTTTATTGAAACAAGTTAAATGTTTAAGAACTTAGAAACAGAATGATAATTCTGTTTCATCTAAGCTGAATCATATGTAGAGCGCGGCTTTTGCGCTGCGGCGGCACGGGTTAATGGCTGTGTGTGTCACGTTGCAGCTCGGAGCAGAGGGCACGGCAGCTGTAGCTCTTCTAATCGAGTTAGCTACGATAACAGCGGCGGCAGCCGGCTTTCCAGGAATAAACTCTTCCTGCAGAGCGTCCGCTCTCAGCGAGAGGATTTTACACTAAACAGCAGCGGCACCAAGCATGACCCACCTTTTTTTGCTGCGCGGGTTTTGAAAAATGCATGGGAACAAAGAGATGCATAATGCATGTACAGACACTCTGACAACCTTATTAACGCTTTCAACTCAACGTTCACACTCCGGCCTTGTTCTGCCAGACACATCAGTTATCACGGGTTTTAGATCCACAGGTGCTGACATGCAGCTCCCTCTGCAGATCTGTGGATGTTTCTATTGTTGACCTGCCAGCAGGTAAGTCAGTGGGTGAATAATGTCTTAAGTGTCTGGCCTCCTAACTGACACACCGTAAAGACCTCTTAGTAACATAATGGCTCACTTCCACTGTTAAAGCTCAGCGACCCATGTCACCTGTCAGGTCATCAGGTTTGAATGTGTTTGCAAAGGAATCATGTGGTTAGAGGCAGATGTGACAGCCTTACCTACTCGTAGTTTGAATATTTCACTACTTCTTTATCATTTCCTTGAACGTAGACAATTTCTTCTTAAATAGTGGTGATTAACACTTTCACACCCGCCATGTTTAGTCATTTTAAATCAAACTCCAATTTGTTTGCCTAGAAAGTCTGGTTCATTTGGGGAGGTGTAAATGTGCAATTAAACTCTGATGCAAACCAAAAAAAAAAATCTGACTCCGGTCCACCTAAAAACTGAGGTCTCAGTGTGATTGAAGTGAACTCTAGTGCAGTTTGAATGCCAAGCAGACCGAAGATCACTCCAAAAGCAGAAAGGAGACTGTAGCACAGGGCATTCTGGGTAAATACAACCAAAACAAACTTGTTAGTGTAGCGCTAGCGGGAGAAGTCAAAGAGAAATCCTACAACTGCTAAAATCTGACGCTACTCCATTTTTGTTTATTTTGTAAAGAAGAAGTTGCACTCAGTGTCTTCTTCAGAAGTTCTTGTGTTGTTTCTTTCAGTGGTTCTTGGTGCAGCGCCACCACAAGTGAGGATGGGGAAGATGTTTTTCAAAGGGCTTGGATCGTTAACCAGCTGAGAATCAAACAAATGTTGAAATTTTGGTCCCCAGTTGAACAAAAATCTACCACAATATCAGTTGTGAAAACTCTTACAATGTTCCTCTTTGGACACCGGAGTCTTTTTTCTACTAATTTTCTGTTCAGGATTTTCTTTTTCTTTAACTATCTAAAACTTATAAATTAATTAGTCATGTCATCTCTTAAATAAATAATTGTTTAAGGAATAAATCGTTGTTGTGTCAGCACAACAGAAATTAGCAATGACCCACTTTTAACTTGGGTCTTTTGCCAATTTTTCACAAGCAGTCCATTAGGGTTTCCTCCAGAAAACTTGCTAAGCCTGGTGGCAATGAATAGGATCCAACATGTTTTTGAGTTCAGAAAAGTTGACAGGAAATTAGAAAATTTGACTATGTACTTGATGTTACTTGATTTCTATTTGGCGTCATCTGGCTTCATACTTGTTAGGTAATTGTATATCAAGACAACCAGTCCTGATGAACACCCAGAATGTGACATCACACATTCTGGTGATGGAGACTCCGGTGTTTTCATCATTTGGTGATCTTCACTCACTGCGCCGTCCATCGGACGCTCCGTCAACTGCCTGTATCAGAAGTTGCTCCGGTTCTGATACTACACCTGCTCAATCTAGACATGCCAGCAATCAGATTGGACTATTTACTAAAGAACAGCCAAATCAAACCATTCCTTCTGGATGTTTAACTGGGTTTTTCAGAGAAGGCGGTACATGATCAAAACAAAAGACACGGCCCGCAATTCTAACCAATCAAACGATAGCGTCTCAGAATAAAATGCATCATGTGTGATCGACTGGATCCTTTTCTTTCTCTGCCGCCTATCCCATCACCCTTCGCTGGCCTCTCGCACACAAAGGCGGGGGGGGGGGCAAGGCAGAGGAGCACAAAGGACTGGGAGCTGTGGGCAAGCCCTGGGGAAAGGGAGGGGGTAGATGTGAGGGTAACACAGGGTCAAAGGGGGGCCAGGGGTGTAGGGAGAAACCTGAGAGGCAGAAAGCCAGAACAGGAGCTTTGGGAAGGGAGCGACGGAGGGAGGAGGGGGGGTCAGGGGTGAGAGGGTCCAACACGACGAGGGCTGGATTTGTTCAAGAAAGGGATTCGGTTGGAGAGAAGCTGGGATTTGATGAGATTTGCACTTTTTCCTTAGAACAGAGAAGCAGATCCTCCGACCACTAAAGCCTGCGTAAGCCCATTTCAGACACTTTCAGTTTCAATGTTTTCTATCCTCTTTTTGTTTAAAAACAGAATCGGTTGCTAGACTTTCTTCCATACCTAAAACCAAATGTGTGAATAGTCTCTGCTGTGAAGGATCTTTAGAAAAAGGGTGAAAATGAAAACGTGTCTGCAGGAGTGAGTGAATCATGAAACATTTTAGCCAACAAAAAGACATTTTCATTGTCCTGTTCTTATAGCTACAGGGAAAATAAAACCAAGGTCGAACGTCATTATGTCCTCATGGATATAAAAGTAACAAGAAATACTTTCTCAGATCCCGGTTTCCATGGCAGCTCGTCTATAGAGCGCAACAAACATGCAGAGGATCAACACTAATGCAGCAACATATTTATTATAAAAGACCGCCGTGGCAGACTGCATGTCTCTGTGACTATACTCCTCATGGCGGGCTTCAACATTTATTCTGATAGACCAGCCACTCTTGCAAAGGTTCACTGATGCTCTGTTTTCTCCATTTGTGCATAAAAGATCTTACTGCAGTTCAGAATCAGAACCACCAAGAAGTCGCTGGAGCTCCGAAGAAATCCACAGCTCAGCGATGAACTGAGCAAATGAAAGGAGCAAAATGTCCTTTTTGCTCCTTTTACATGAGAAATATAGCAGGACTGATTTATTTCTAAATCCAATTTACAAGTATTTGCACCTGATTCCATTTCACTTTTACATGTTTAGTAATCCACACATTTTCAGCTCAATTCTGGTCCCATGTTTTGCTTCCTATCCCAGCCAGGTTTCCAGGTTAATAAAAAAAAATAAAAAAAATAAAAAAATTGTTTTCACAAGATCATGTCATTAGGCTCATTTGAGTAATCTTTGATGCTTCACAACATTTCATGGTTAAATAAAGTTTATATTAAAAAAGTAGGAAAAACCTTCGGATACCTAACATGACAGAAACGTTATATAACCTTTCTGCATCGCACTTTCATCACGCCTTTAAAACTGCTCTCATGTTGTGCTTCAGTTATTTATTTTACTAAAGCCAGTGTTCCCACAGCGTTTCTGAGCCAGCTGTAGTTTGGGACTATTAAAGGCCTCTAAAAGGCAGACAACCACAATACACCCTCGAGGCCCTCCAGGAAGTGAATGATGTCAGCTCCACCTCTCCCTTCGCCACTCCTGCCTCGTTGACAGTGCTGACGATGACGAGGAGGAGAAAGAGGCCGGTGAAGAGGAGTCTCTGTCTCCCTCCGTCCTTCCTGTCCTCCACCTCACCCACTGCTTCCTGATATCCAGCCTCCAGGCATCCTGACTCAGCTCCCTCCACCTCTCTTCAAAAAAGCTCTGGCTGTGCGTGTTTTTCTTTTTTTTTCCTTTTTACTCTCTTCATTCTCAGGCTCTCACATGGTCTGTTTTCGTTGGTAAGTGCAGTTGAAAGGAGGGAACAGGGAAAACTAAAGAGGACACGAAAAATTTGAAATCTCAACTCATCGAGTTATGAGATCAAAAAATGATTTGAAAGGCAGAGAAAGAGAAGGATGAAAAGCCACCTGCTGGACAAATAAATCAATAATCGATAGTTTTAGAGCGAAACAGAAAATAAACTGCATATTATGGTTTATGCCCTCAAATACAGTTAAAAGTATTTGAGGGCATAAACCCATTGGTAGTTAAATGTGGCTTTAAGTACCAAGTCCTTAAACGGAGCATGTGCCACTCATCCCTCAAGTCTTAAACTAGAACCCAGTCTAAATAAGCCGACTGACCAAACTGGAACCAGGTGCGCCACATGGAGTCGTTTTACTTAAAACGAGCCGACATCAAAACAGCAGTGTTAACGGTTCTGCCAAACTCTGGAGAGTCAAGTGTTTAGACACGATCTGAGCTCTGCCGAGATCACCCCAAGCAGAGAGGAAAACCTGCGATCCGACACAAACCCACATTATTTATGGCACGTTGGACGGACAACGTTGCTTGACTCAGTGTCTGAAGTCATGTTCATACTGAAAGAGTAAGCCTGGAAATGTTCTTTGTCATGCCGTTCAGATACGGTACGGTCATCCTCTAAAACACTCCTCTTTAATTCTGTGTCTCTCTGATATACAAACACATTTTAAAAGTCCCACTTTGCCTCTTGTTCCTGACATTTTGCCTTTACCCAAAATTAGTTATACCTAATCTACAATTAGGTATAACTCCAGGAAATTGATTTTGTAGTTTAAGAATACATGCAGTTTTAAGTAAATAATGCTCCAGCATTCCTCTTTCTATATGCCTCCTAAACACGACAAGAAAATAAATAAATAAACCGCATAGCACAAGAATCGCAATTTATTAACGTAATTCAAACTGAAAATATACTCCCCTGATTCTGAATTTAAGCAAATGTTTACTGATCTCATCCTGCACCACGCAGACTCTTTGTCTGCAGCAACGAAAATTCACCTCAGCCGGATGAATGCTTCGAAGAGATAACACAGCAGCGCAATTAGACCTTGCATTGTAGACCTTGAGCACTTGAAAAGTGCTCAAAGGAACACATTTCTACACACTCGCACACCGTTCACTCTTGACGGAGCATTGAACTTTCAATGCCTTTACGCAGTTAAACTGTGTACATTTTCTTTACATCTCAATACAAAATTTTGACCTCACAGGACTTGAATTGCTTCAATTACTTGAGTAAAAAGTATTTTTATATGACAGCCACCTTTATCACCATTTCCCTGTCCAGTTTTTAACCATCAGTCTGGTGGCAACAAAGCCTCACAAGGCTTTACAACAAACCATCTTTTTCTGTCTCACCACCAGCTTCTTTTCACGCTGCCAAAAAAGGAAAACACTCCCAACACCTTTTTTATCATCTCCAGTGGAAACAAATGAGATGCAGTCTTGCACCATACGAGTTCCCTGCAGTTGATATTTTTTCATTATTCCTGGAAGAAAATCAGTTTACAACCTCGACGTCCCAAACAGAGAGTGCAAAGCAGGCGGCGTGCCACCACAGATTGAAGCTCATCATTTTCAGCCCAGCTGTTTGGAGCTGAATGGAAACAAAGCATTTTCTGACAAAGTCCATACACTCATTAAATGTGGTAGTATGTATGTTTTAACATCTTAACTTCTCGAGTAACTTCCTTCACTAGAGTACTACAGGTAAGGGGGACGAAGGAAACTACTGCAAAATCTCAATAACAGAGATCACACTAAATCTGGGCTACATTTTCTGACTTGTTTTGTTTCCATCTCATTGTCCCTTATATTTATGTAATTTTGTAGCTGGCACACTAAAAACATAATCTTTAAGATTATGTATATTTTATGGTTTTGTTGGGATGAGCCCGAAGAATATGAGCATTTGTAAACATGGCTGCCATTTTATTATTAAAAAACGACCATCTATGTGTTTTTCTGCATCCGTTCACAGTGTGTAATTGATCTGATTTGTGGCCGGCTGTCAACGTATGAAACAAAGCTGCAAAGCTCGTAACAAACCCCCTCAGGTGTGTAAGACTTAGCTGCATCCTGTGAGACACCGGATTTAGAGGAAACGTGTGTCTTTGTCCCCAAGCGGCGGATCAAAACCGTGAGCGAGACGAGAGGCGGGGTGTTTGAGACAGATGTCAGAAGGTGTGTGAAAATGAAACAGAGCTGTTGTTAAGTTAGGTGTGTGAGCACCTCAGTAACGGGTTGGGGGTGACAACCCATTACTGAGAATTAGTACTACCAAATTATAAATATGTGCATGTATACCTACAAAAAATTAATTTTCTTTATGAATTGTGGCAAACTCGTGACTTCAGATTATTTTTTTTTGCTTTAAAATTGAAACCACACCTAGAAATTTTATTTTAAAAACTTTACTGTTAATTTTTACCATTGCATTAGGCAGTAGATTAATAAGGCTGAAAAATGCAAACCCGCCCCCCCAAAAAATGCAATATATGCAGTAATGCATATATTGCAACATTGCAATAGCTTAATAATAATTCATTACATTTTTTGTATCTTAATTTGTAATAATTTAGTATATCAAAACCCCTTCCACTATTTTTCTTAAATAAATATTCTTTTTTATTTATTTATTTTTCAAAAATATTTTGTGAAATTCTTTGTCTTCAGGTATTTTAAAAATTTATTTTATTGCACAATTTCTTTCTTATTTTTCCCCCTTTTAATTATCATTCAGTTTAAATGGATGCTTGTTACTTTTTTTGGACTGCTTTTTAAAATTTTCGTTACATTAATCATCACAGCAATTCATCTCCTATTTATTTCTGAGGTTACTCTGTATTTTCTGGCAGTATTTGCCCTCCATACATCAGTAAAAGCAATATATAAGAAAAAAACTGGAAAAATGTCACAGGTAAATTGTTTTAAATCTTCTCAAGTTTAAATAAACAGTGGAACATAAACTGAATCCAATACTGAATCCCATGCTGCGTACTCTTGATAAAAGGGAACTCGTTACTAAACCAGCAGCACGGTTAAAGGCAAGTTGGCAGCTTAACAACAAACGCAATAAAGAAAAAAATGTTTTAATGAAATGAACCAGTAGGACCGGCTCATGATGTCTAAACAGACTCACAGCAGGCCAGAATGCAGGAAAAATAAATATCAGACAACTTCAAACAGATCAGCCTCTCTGAGTGGATCAGCTGAATATTAGAGGCTGCTCCCATATGCAGACCGCTTTAGCACCGAAACAGTCCAATTTCCAAAACTGTGGCATATTGTGCACAAATCTAAAGGTTGTATTGTTGTCCGATGAACTCCGGCAAACATTCTGCCGTTCCCACATCCCAACAGAGCTGAACCATGAAGTCACGCGCGTCTCATTCATCACCGCCGACTAGTCAGGCAGGTGGAGATAAGAGGTCAGGAGGTCTTACCTGAGCAGGTACGCTCTGTTCTCTTGCAGACGGATGCGGGTCAGCCCTCTTGTTCTGCAGTAGGAAAAGAAAATAACACGCCAGTGAGTTTGATAAGAATCGGCTCAATCTGTCTGCTGCTAGCAGGTGGATTACTCAATAAAATGTTATATTAGTGGGAAGATTAAGAAATGTCGGCTTGTCATCATTCCGGCTCTTTTTCCACACATTTCCAGACGTAAAATTTCAACATTTTTCTGTTGATTTTTTTAAAATCTTTTTGCTTCTAAATAGTAAAAACAGAAAAAGCTACTGGTTGTTGGTGCAGAACTAAGTTATGTTTACAGAGAAGATGCCAAATGTTGTGCATTTAAATGAATATTTTATGAATGCATCAGTAATGTGACAAGCATTCTGCTTGCTTGAGCATCTTTTGCTTTTAATTTCCATGTAAACAAACTTTAGAAAATAATAAAATCAGAAAATCCTACATGGTTAATAAAAACAAGCCAATTTAAATTTGAAATAAAGTCAAATCAGTGGAAATATATAAATTGAGAAAAACATTTAATCTTAGATAAATTTTAAAAAAAAAATACATTGACCCATTATTTTTGACTTTATAATGTCTTTACAATATACAATTATTTTGCGATAAAACAAAAGGGCAGCTTCAGCCATTTTACCATTACATGGAGGATTTTTCCAGCTGCAGGTGTCAAAGTGAATCTCATCCATCTTCCTCCAGCAGTCAGGAGCCTGCAGTGATATCTCACGGCTTCAGTCAGGCGCTGGCGGTTCTTCAAACACAGCACTGAGACGCCTCCCCATCCTCACTCCGCTGCTGCGAAGAAACACACAAACTTATGAAGGTGAACCTTTTTTCTCCTACATGAGTCGAAAGTAAAAAGAACAAAAAAAATCATCAAAAAGTTTATTAGAGCAATTCCGTTGAAGTTGAACTCAGTTTTACAACTTTAACTGCTCGATAATTAATGCAAATTTCGAGACAGCCAATCACATGGCAGCAACTCAACTCCAAACCGGAGTAGTAAAAAGTTAAGCGGAAGGAAAACATATACACAAGCAACAGGAACAAATGCAGTCTTCAGATACAGTTGGAGTCAGAGGATGATTAAACCCACACGCCTCTGTACTTAAATCCCCGTAGAAAGCAGGAAATTTATCAGATCCCCACAATCTCTAATCTGGAGATAAGGGTTGCATGTCAGATCATTTCCCTTCTGTTTCCAGCAAACATCGTAAGTTAGTCTGCAGTCCGGTGCTGAATCTAAAGTTTATTCTGACAAATACAGCATGCATGCTGCACACCATACATCCATTAATTTTCTTACACCTTTGTCCCTAGTGGGGTCCGGAGGGGTACCTATCAACCTTTCGGGCGAGAGGCGAGATTCACCCTGGACAGGTCGCCAGTCCATCGCAGGGGAACACAGAGACAGAAAAGGATGAACAACTATGCACACACACCTAAGGAGAATTTAGAGACCAATTAACCCGACAGTCATGTTTTGGACTGTGGGAGGAACCTGGAGTACCCAGAGAGAACCTACGCATGCACAGGGAGAACATGCAAACTCCGTGCAGAAAGACCCCGGGACAGGAATCGAGCCCAGGACCTTCTTGCTGCAAGGCAACAATGCCACTGAAGAGTACACATGAATAATAAATTACGTTTTAAAGAAAAACCTAAACAGAAATATGACAGTATAAAGCTTTTACCGACTTCTCCTCGAACATAAACCATTAATTCTCCAAACGAAACCGACCAACACTCAGGTGGAACTTGCAGACAATAAAGAAGCTGTAGTTTGGGTGTGTCGCCCTCTGGAGGAAAGAGCAAATCCCTGCAGTTAAACTGGCCACACAGCACAGATTGTTGATGGAGATGGAAATTTTGTTTTTAATTAAAGGTAATTACAATCTTTTTACAACAAAATGTGTTATCTTTGACACAAGAAGGTTTTCTGTGTTATCTTCTATTTATTCGTAAATATGACCATGTTTATCTAGAGACATCCACTCAAAAACAAACTTTTGTAGCTACTTTGCTAAATTTCTATTTTTCCAATACAGCTAAAAAAAAAAAAGTCAATAATTTCTTTAAAATAAAGTGAACAAGCTAAACTTTAAAAATTTTATATTCACAATGGTATACACATTTGTTCCCAGTCAAAAAGTTGACATTTGGTTTAAGTTTTAATATCTTTTTTCTGATATTATCAAATATCAGAAGAATTTGAGTAGAAAATTGTGTCCCACGTGACAAAAAGTTTGGACACTCCTGATTTATGGGTGTCACAGTAAAGGGAGTTGAATTAAACGCTCTGTAGGTGTTTAATTTGAGAATATTTTAATACAATGTCAGTGTTCACTTCACAATTACGCTGTAATTTGTATTGCTCTATTACATTAAATCCAAATAATATACACTGAAGTCTGCATCATAACAAAAAGTTTTAAAACCGTATGAGGAGTCCCGACCCAAAACTTTAGAACTACCATGCCAGTAAATAAGTCAAGCAGGTGACTTCCTGTCTGCTTTCCTGTCCTGTGTCGCCATCTAGTGGCGAAGAAGGCAAATGGCAGGTGGAGGAGCAGCACGAAGAGGGGTGGAGACAGGGGGAGAGAAAAAAAAAATCCAAGGGGAAGAAAATTCAAACGCTCTTCCTGGAAATAGTAGAGAACCCGCCACAACTTCACCACATGACATTTCAGAAAGAAAATGCGACACCCCTTTCCTCTAGAAAGCAGAGAGCCCGCATTTCACCCCCAAAACCCGCAATTAGAGCCGCATAAATGAGCCAAACAGGACGGCCGCGCCAACCCACTCCATTTATCGACTCTTTTTTTTTTTTTTTTAATCTGCGTATTATCGTGGAAACGTGGGGTCGGCACAAGACGATTGCGACATCGGCTTCATTCCCGTAAACTATCCCCTTCCTTTACTGTAGAAAATGTGACATCATTCCACTTTCACTAAGATGTTAGGAGGGGGATAATCCCTCAAAACAAGACAGATCAGAGCAGCTCAAACTCAACACAAGCACGCCTGTAAAGTTAAGACATTATTAGTAATTATATAACGTCATGAAAAATCCTCCATTTGTAGCAGGAAGAAGACGGTACCTCTGCTACAGGAACGGCTTATAATCTGCGTTTATTCTCACCTTTTTAGATGTTAGTCCCTGAATCAGCAGGGAAAACCAGAGAAAGATCTGCACAGTAGTCCACCTCCATGCCCATTCGGGGATGACGCAGCCCCCTCAAAAAAAAAACAAAAAAACAAAACCCGTCTTCTCCTCTGTCATTTCCAAACCACGTATAGATCTCCATCCAGCATCCCAAGCCCGTTTGGGTGCAGCGAGGGGAACAGAAAGAAAGAAAAACCCCGCCGTGTCTGCATGCTGCACCTCTGCGCGGTCGCATCGCCTTTTCTGAATGATTGCACGGCTCCCTCTTCCTCCTCTGAGCTGGCACTGAAAGAAATGAATAACTGGAAGGCTGGAGCCAGGAAAAGGCAGGAGCCACCATCCCCGAATCATCCTCCAGAGGTGTCCACTGCGCACGAACTGAGCGGTGGATGGGGACTCCTTAAAAGAAACTGCGCAGTTTTTATTCCATTGAAGCAGAGGAGTCTTTCCCTCCGGTTCCCCCCCTACTCTCTCTCTTCTACCGCTGAACGCCTCTTTTCCCCTTCCTCTTCCCTCCCTCCTTGCCTCCCTCCCTCTCTTCCAGGTTCGTTTTGAGTCACTCTGCAGGACTTCCCAGATTATCTGCTCGTTTACAGTAATACACTACACTGGAGAACCTCTGGTTTTAACCTCATACCTTTGTGGTAATGACGGTACTTTAACTACACCATGTACTTTAAGCTGCTCAAAAAAACTGAAAACCAGAGGAGAATTCATGCTGGGAAAAAGTCAACAAAAGGTCACATAAGGTTCAGATGGCTTAGTTCAAGTTTTACTGTTTGAATGATAGCTACTTAATAGCTGCATCCAGTGGCGGTCAATACATAAATAACGCCCTGGGCTAGGGGTGCTCAGATGGGGGCTCCTTGTGATCTTAACCAAGCAAAATTCACCAATTTGTGTGTTTTCCTCTTAACTACAAAATTATTTACATAAAATCTGCTTAGATGCAGATTTTTTTTCATATAGCATGTCTATAACTATTTGAAAGCAAAAGCAGGCGCAGTGTTACCTCACATGCTATTGGGTGGTGTTTGCAAAACAGCCAATCCACGAGTGACGGCCATTTTTGTTGGCGCTGATTGGTTGAACCCCCAAGAGCCGAGACAAAGAAGACTGTAGATGTTGTGCTGCGTTCCAGTTACCTCAGAAGTCGTAACTCGGAGTTGGGTTCGATGTCACACCCGAGGTAACAGCGTTGCAGTCGGAGAAGACGGGGTTTCCAACATGGCGACTATTGTTCACGGCACATTGTTTTAATTTGTTCAGGTTAGAGTTGAAAGTAACATTGCTGGTTGATGCATACTAAAAGGTGTTTTGTAAAATAAAACACCACCGCTTCTTACTATTGACGCAAGGAGCTGCCATGTTAAATACCAACTTAGCGACTTTTCAGAAAAAAAACTAATAGGTGAATATACAACCATTCTAGTGCTACCACAGAAGCTAATATCTACAATCTTCCTTATTTCCATTCTTGAGGGTTCAGTCAATCAGTTCAAAGGAAAAGTCATCTATTTGGCTCCTTCCTGAACGCCAACAAATCTGTCAAGTATCATTGGGTCTTGGTATTTCAGCTTCCCAAGTGGCTGGGCTTTACATTCATGTAGAGCAGAAAGTGGAGTTCAACCTCAACCTATGCTTTCTAGAAACAATGAAAGCTGTACTTAATTTTCCCCCGTGACTTTTAGAAGAAACAAACTAATCCCAGAGTACGGACATCCAAAAATGCCACATTTACATTCCAGCTTCAAGTCCGATGTCAGTCAGAACCGGGCCTGAAGAATAAGCCCATTTGAATTTGAATTCAAAGTTGCCCTCCCTCCGCCTCCCACCAACTGGAGACCACCAATGTGCCGGCACACACACGCACACACACCCTCAAAGACCAGGATTTGATAAAGAGCCTCTTAAACCCAAAAGGAAGTCCATGTTTGGTCAGGACAGTCCTTATTGCTGAATGCAACCTTGAACTGCTCCCCTCCACCAGCCCCTTCCCGGTTCCCCTCTCTCATTACTGGATCGTTCTTTCTCCAGGCTCCTTCTCTTGTTTTTTTTATTCTCTCTCTCCCTTTGACAAGTTTGGGTTGAGTCTATCTGGAGGGGAAATCTGGGCCTTCTCTCGCTCTCAAAACGGCCGACAGACTGACTCCAAGCGTCCTGTCCATGAAGCTTCATTAGGATTCATTCGCTCTCCTTCAGTCACTGTCTCCTTCTGAGAGATGAAGATGAGCCTCTACTCACCCTAAAAACTGAAGTTTTTATTTTTTTAATATGCTTTTCTTCTAATTGTCTTAAATCATGCCATATTTGTTTAACATTTAAACAAATATGGCTGGGTTTTTGTTTGTATTAAGCAAGCTCTAAATTGTCTGTCTTTACAATCGTAGTCGACATGTTTTGAGGTTTATTGAAGTTCAAAGTAATTTAGGGTGCTTAAAGTCAATAAGCGCACACAGCCAGACATTTTCTGACCAAAACAGTCACTTGGTCCAGATGTTTCAAAGGTGATTCCAGTGAAACAGAGAGTGTTACTTCCCCAGGCATGTTCTCTCTTCAGTGGAATAAATACGCTTGTAAAGACAGATGGGCGACGAACAGAGAGGGGGAGAGAACTAACGAAACCAAAGCACAAACATCAAAGAACGACTTACATCAATGGTGCACATCGTGCCTTTCTACTTTATGATTCAGAAACTATAAACATTTGGTAAACAAAGTCTAAAGTAAAGGAAATATTAGAAATGTGTGAGCATTTAGTTGTCCAGACTCATGAGGAGAGCAGTCCCTCTCTTGACCCAGTGGTCTGGAGGCACAGTTCCGGATTTGAGTTCAACGGCGACCACATACGCCGGCCGTCCGTCTTTCCCAGCACGCACTGGGAAGTAATAACACGGACACAGGTACATACCTACGGACGGAAAGGAGACGGCATGAGGTGAAGGCGTTGAAATCACAATGGCATCGTTAAAACAAATCAACGGATGGCTCACTCTTGGACATCTTCTTGCGGTTTTCCACTGGTTTAAAGTAGATGGTGGGAATTGGACAGACCATCTTCATGGGCTCAGCTTCCACCAGACACGAGTTCTTCCTGTCCCAACCTGCCCCCTCCAGGTACAAGCCTTTCACATAAACTCCATCCTGAACGAGCGAGGAGACGGAGAGAAAAGGTCCTAAAGTTTACATCAAGTCACCATCAGTTTCATTTGCTCTGTCACAGCCATGCTCTGCACGCATGTCTGGATGTGAAGTTTAGAGGGCATATATTGTGCAAAATTTAAAATTTTGTACTTTTATTGGTTTCTTTCTACTGCTTCTACAAGCAAACTAACCACTTTAATCCCCCCCCGCAACTATAAACTAATGTTTTTTAACTAAATATTAGTTGTTTCTTATATAAATATGCATCATTAACTGTTGCCTATGATGAGTGTATGTACATTTATGATTGGCCCTGCATGTGAATGAGCCCCAAAACAAGGACAAAATGTTCTTACAACATTCAGGTAACAAAATGTTAAAAATAATACAGGATGGATGAGAAAAATGAAAAAAAGGAGGTGAAATCATGACGGGAATAGAGGATAAATGACAAAGAGAACGAGATGGGAGCTGGAAAAATGGGGACAGATGGAGATGTTACTTGATTTTAAAGAAGAACTTAATAAAAAAAATCAAAAAGAGGAAACATCAAAATGATAAGAGAGACAAATAAAATGTGCCGCTGTCAGGTTGAGAGGAAAGAGAGATTCTGATGGCAGGTTGATGGAAATCTGGATGATAACGGGGCGTCACCTCAGGCGGGGTAAGCAGGTTGCTGTCATCCACAGTGGACACTATAAACTCCCAGGACAGTGTGTCCACTGAGATCTGCAAATACACACATGAAATTATGCATTAATGTCTGTTTTTCAGACTTTATTTGTTTATCTGTTCAAATGTTCTGATTTTGCTTACTCGATCAAGTTAAAATGATACTGTACATAGTAAAATCCCACATATTAAAATCATTTTGGGATCTTATTAGTAAAGCCTTTTGGTCAGTTTTTTTACATTTTCTTCTACTTGATGAACCAGTTCTGGATTCAGGAAAAGCTGCACTGATGCTGACTCTGTTCCATTAAGCTTCAACTTGTGCCTCTGTCACCTTTTCTTGCTTTTTTAAATTTTTTATTATTCAACTGATCATTTCTGACCTTATCTGTGTCTCCAGGTAATTGACGATTTAATCTCAAACGGAGATGTCTGATGCAACCGATGAAGCCACACCTGAGTTACCAACATACCTTTATGAACAGTTGAGGGGATGAGACTGCATTAGTAGTTGGGTTTGTATAAACCCAACTACTTATATTAGTTCTATTTAACAACTTAAACTGTCCTTTTTTTTTTTAGTTTGTTTATTGAAATAACCTGAACAATTTTGATGTTTCTCAACAAATGTACTTTTCACTAGGAGTTGACTCATTTTCAATGTATTTACAGCATCATTAGCTTTAGAAAATTGAGTCAAATTTATAATCTGGGACTAAATAAGAGAAATAATATCTGGAAATTTTGATTATGAACGCCAGACTGATAAAAACATCAGTCAGCAGGGTATTCAGGGTATTCAGGTGCCTTAAAGAGAACATGATAAACATCCCAGTGAATATTCAGTTTTAACCCATTTGTAAACGAACAAGGATCAAGAAAATAAAATAAATCAAATGTAGTTTTGTAAAAAAAAAAAAAAAAAAACTGGATGTAAGTTGATAATTATTCCCTCACGACTTCATCATTTGGGATCTTTTTGTCAAATTTCAGACGTATTTCTGGCTAAGCTGACAGAAACTTGTCTGCCAACGTTCCCCCAGGTCTCAGTGTGCTGTGAGGAAGCTGCAGGAAGTTGAGATTAATTAAGTGTTTTTGTTCAGAAGGAGTGACAGACATTGCGCTCTCTGCCAAACCCACACAAGGAGAGACTGCAGGGCTGTTCCGACACCAGTAAATCTAAAACCGAGTTCGCCAAGTGAAAATGAATCCTTAGCTGTGATGGGTTTATGAAATCGCCACAGAGACGTCGGTGAGCGCTCACGTTGTGTTGCCGGGCGGTGAACTGCAGCACGGCGGTGAGGAAGCCGTTGGGAAAGGTGAAGCCGGACAGCCAGAACAGAACCGGGGGCTGGACCTTCTCTGCCCAGCGTGCGAACTGGTCCACTCGCTGGCAGAGGTCACGCGTCCACATGGCGAGAGGCTTCAGAGACGGATACGCCTGGAGGACAGAGACAGATGTGGGGTCAACGCTGCGGTCCAGCTGCTGGCAGCCCCTCATAATGAATTCAACAGCAGTGTGGCTGCTGCACTGGACGGCTTATTAGGGCAGAAATGAGAGAAAATTCAACTGATCACAGAGTAAACAGTGCAAAAGGCTTTCGCTTATTTTCCCCTTGCAAACAGCAAGAAGTCCTTGTAATCTTTTGAAGTGGTGCTTCTGGTTTAATAGAAGTATTTTAAAGGGTTTTTCAGAACATTGGCTGCTACTACTTATTTTCTATTCAGTTTTTTTGCTTATTTAGCCACTGAATTCCTACAACAGAATATTAGGACTACCAGAAATAAAAGAATAAAAAAATGAAAAAAAAAAGCCACAGAGTAAATTTCAGCCCAGAAACTCTGAAATTTTGAGATTAATTTCACGCATTAATGAGAAAAAACGTGGTTATTCTTTGATGCCAAAATAGACAGGACTCAGCATCCCCATGTTGAAATATGGTAATGGCAGCATTATGACGTGGGAAGGTTTTACTCCAGAAAGGCCAGGGAAGTTCGTCAGGGATAATGGAACAATGGATGGAGCTAAATGAATGAGGAAAACCCTTTATTTAGCTCCATCCTAAATATTTTATGAAAATATCTTAGAAAAACATAGTGTCTTTAGTCAGAGGCTTTTTCACATTCACTGTAAGACAGACAGCTACATGATGGCTGGCATATCACCATGCACAAAAGCTTGTGCATGGTGATATTAATTTTCAATTAATATCTATTACAATGACATTAATTTTCCTTTGGGAAAGTATTTTTGATTTGAATTGAGACACTTGAGACTGGGATGGAGGTTCGCCTTCTGGCAGAACAGCATCCTCAAACACAGTCAGAGCTGCAATGGGGTGGTTTATATATACACTGCTCAAAAAAATAAAGGGAACACTCAAATAACACATCCTAGATGGACAGTTTGATTTCACAGAAGTTTGATTTACTTGGAGTTATATTGTGTTATTTGAGTGTTCCCTTTATTTTTTTGAGCAGTATATATTCAGGTCCAAACCCCATTCCCACTGAGTAACTAACCTTTCCACATCTTGCTCCATCATTCATTCATGAACTTCTCAAAGTCCTTCTTTCTTCTGTTCAACACTTTGATCTTTAGTTTCCGTCTCTTTCCTTAATCACTCTAACCTGCTGCACATCCTTTCCAGCCAATCGATGGAAATCCTTTTTTGCTTCCTCTGTGTCCAGCCTCACAAACGACTCACCATTTCCTTCATCTTTTACTTCCACACAGCCTCCACGTATCGCCACCCACTTTCTGCATGTCTCTTGACAAAGAATTAGCTACAATTTTGATTTCAAACAGGATTACTTTAAATCTCTGCCCACAAACCTCACACTCAAAAAACTATGCAAACATTGAGGGGTTTGGGGAGAAATCTACATGGCCAGAGAGCAAGAGAGAGAGAGGCCAAAATTAAAGCCATGAGTCTGAGCTCAGAGCTAATGACAGGCTGCCATGCCAAGGACGGCCAGAGGAGGAAAGAGATGAAGAGATGGAGGGATAAATAAGCAGGATGGGGTTGTTGTTGCCGCATCGAGACCTGAAGGCAGAACTGGAGCAGATTAAATGAAAGAGTGAACATCAGGTAAAAGAAAATGAGAAACATGTAATGGATAGTTAAAAAAGCAGAGACATGGACTAAAGCCAGGATTAGAAACAAAGAGTTGTTAGTTTACAAGCAGTCCATTGAATAGAGACGCTCAGCTGGAAGCAGCAGCCTTAATGGCTATCCAATACGCCTATAAAAAGAAACACACACACACATACACACACACATACAGTAGATTGAGCCATAATAAGCTGCTGGCTGGAACACAATGAGCTCAGGGTCTTATTGGGAAAGTGGAGCAGGCCTTGGAAGGTTTACTTTGCTTATTGCTCTCCGATTAGTCCACAGACAGTGGCTTTGTTCGGCCCCTGAGGGCCAAGGTGAGCTCCGCCTCATGAGGGCCCACTCACAAACCCAAACAACACTTTTATGAGCAGCCCTTAGAAAGAGCAAAACATTGGATATAAACATGAACTCCTCTGACCCAGAATCAGTTGAAGCCCCTTGACCCAAACCGACAAAATTAAAGCCGACAGCACTTGGGTTCCCATCCCGCCCATGACCCCCCGGAACCCCCCCACTATACAGAGTGGTCCAGTGGTAACGAAGCCAGAACAGATCATTCACAGCTGGAAGGCTGCCAGCGCTCCATCACCGCGTGTGTTTATGTCGATGAAAAGAGCAGAATTAAAAGCATTTTTTCTGTGTGAGTCAGACAGGGTGAAGGATAGATGGACGAATATGCCTGTAATAGCAACACGCCGCTTTCTGCAGCTGTTTTAATGGCTGAGTGGGAACAACAAGATCAGTGTTAGACCATTAGATTATTGTGCGGAAAGATCTTTTCAGTCTAGTCATTCCAATCAAGTTCCAAATTAATCATTGGCATCCAAGTCTGCAATAAACCACAACGCCAGATCCTGGCAGTCTGATTTGTTCTTGTTTGTCTGTTGCAAGTCATGAAGACATGTGAAACACACATGATCTGATTTGTGTTACTTGCTTGCAAATGTGGTACACACATCATTTTGTTAATTTAAGAGTTTTTCACCATTTGCAAAGACATTCCGAAAAGCCTTAAGCGGTTGAATATAATATTTGCAGTTTTTTTTTTTTTTTTTACTTAGTTCAAAACAAATCATAACACATTTTCCAACCTTCTTCAAGAAGACTTCAAATGTTGCTAAATGTAGCTGAACTTGTGAAGTGAGAACAGATGCTGCTGAAGTGAAGTGACACTGAATGTGCGAATGATACCTTAAGTGCTGAGTAAAGATCCTTAAATGTACTCTAAAAATTTCCTGCATGACTCTAATTTCTGTGTGTTTGCACCTTCTCCCACACCGGGGGCACGCGGGCATCATAAATACAGTTGAAGGTCTCCTCCATACTTGGTGACATCACCACGAAGCCTTTTATTCCCTTCTGCAGCTCCACCAGGGAGAAACTAGAATAAAGTATGAAAATAAATGCAAGAAAAGATTAAAATATTTCACCTACGCTTCAAAAACGTTAGACGGGTGCTGTGTAACACGTCTCGTCTAATAGACAAATTGATAGTTCATACATGATGGCTTCCAGCAGAGAGTTGTATCTCTGGATCTCTTGCAGTAAGACCACATTAAGAGGTGTGGGGTTGTCCTGGAGGATGGTCTTGGTCCCCTCGCAGTCAATCAGAGGTGGGATCTTAGAACGAACCTCTCCCAGCAGCTCCAGAACCTACACATGAACACAAGACTGGCTCAATTACACTGAAGTGCTTCAAAATAAAAATAAAAAACCCTCACATCCTTACAGTTTTTCATTTTTATTTTAATGTTTAATTCCTCATGTTTTTCTGTGGCAAACACAGCTGCAGCACATACATGAGCATGACTGACAGTGCGAAGGCCATCCTCCAGGCTGTGATTGGTTGTTTCTGATAGAGTGGTGCGTTTCTGCAAATGGCAGTAGGACCACAGGGAGACAGACAGAGGAGAGCCTGTCTGATTTTTTATTTTTTACAGATTTTCTGACATGGAGGCAGTTTTAACAAATATGGTATGTAAAAAACATACTTTCATTAAAGTTACATTCTGCAGCTTTCATACTCCACTGTGTAAAAATGCTCTGTAAATACTGCTCTAGAAGGACTAAATAGTGGTATGAGTTTTTTTATTAATGATTATTAAACTATGCAACACTGTGAATAAATATATTTTTGAATCATTTGGAATAAAAAAAGGAATCAGGTCTTGATTACGCTAGTGAAATTTAACAAAAGATCTTAACCACTATTAATTCATGATTTACCAAAAGGTGTTACCTTTTCACATTGGACCCAGTTTAGTTGGATTGATTAAATATTAAACTAAATCATTATCTGAAAACTGCTTTTTGTCTTTACTCTGATTATCTTTAACTGATGTTAAATTTAGGTAATAATCTAAATTATTCAAGAGGAAAGAGGCACAAGCAAACACAATTTGTAAGAGGGAACTGTACACAGATGAAAAGGAAAGAGAGTGAAATAACAAAGAAAACATTTAATAGACTGTTTAAGCAGCAGGAAAACAGTTAATAAAACTCTGAAGTCAGCACACTGACTTCAGAGTCTAAAAAGCATCCTCTTTACCACAGTTTACATCTCTTAAAGATTCCTGGATCTGCATCTTATTACACCGACAACTGCTAACCAGACTACAGGTCTAATGTCTGGCTTCATGTAACCACTCTTTGAAACCAAAAGCAGAAAACAGCTGCCCGAAGACACACTTGCCAAAGCCAATCTAAAAAAATCTAACTATTAACATTTAGTTCAATTCTCATTCAGTTACGGTCCATTCCGCGTCTGAAAATAAATAGCAGCCGTCGGATAAGCTGGAAGCAAATGTTTAACCACATCAACCTCCAGACAGAAAGGAAACACTTTGTAAAGACAAGATGAAAAATCAATCTTTGGTTTATGTTGAAATGCTGATTGGTTTTGCCGCAAAACTGCCACATGGCGTCAGTACCACTAGATAAAAACCTGAGTGAACCTGACAGCTGAGGTGAAGGAGCACCAAAGCATAACATGTTTGCTTATTTTTCCAAAACATGCCACACATGTATTGCAATGTGAGCATGTTGGTACAAAAACCACACCAGAGCACTGACTGTTACCCAGTGGTTCTGTTCCCCAAAACAAATCTTCCAACAGGGTTTTATGTGAAAGTTTTAATTCCTTGCCAGCTTTTAAAACCTTCATGTGAGAATAAAAGAGATGAGCTTCAGGGTATGGCAGTCTGTTTTGGTAATGCCAAGCCTTCCACAAATAACACAACAGTCCACGTAATTACTGTTTACCACATGATGAGGGTTAACTTATTTTTAACTTTAATGCAACGTTTCATCTATCTCATAAATCAGGGTATGATCTAACTCCCCCCACTAGGAAGTCGGAAAATTAACTGGTTATGTTGTTAATGGTAAATGGCCTGTATGAAACGATTAAACGTAATGAAATAAATGTCAAATAATTCAGGAATCAGTTCATTATTAAATGGAGTATACAGACTCAAAAAAGGCCAAATAACACCACAGTCAGAGCAGTAATTATGCCAAAACTGTACAAAAAATGTACATTTTGCAACTAGAATAAAAAGACAACCCAGAACTTTTCAAACTGCAGTTTTAGCTTCACCTGCTTTAGATTTTGTAAAAATTTATCTCTGCTAAGCATCTTTAATTATCCAATTATTAATAGGTAAAACCAAAAAATATTCACCAGATTATCCCTGCACTCTACTGATGTTAAGTCAAGCATAAAAAGCTTTTGTTGATGTATTTTTAGATGCGGATGCATCCGTTGCTACAAATGATCAAGCATACACTAAAGGAATGCTATGTTGCATTTTAGACAAAATATTGTTTTTTATTTGAAAAATTAATTTACTTGTCTATTTGCTTCTTTTAACTAATTTCTAGTATTGCATAGAAAAGGCTTACGGTAAGTAGTTCAATGAAAAATCTGCAGATGGCTGAAGGAACACAGGGAGGTAGCTTCATTTTTTTCACAGATTATCTGTTTCATATTTTACTGTCACACATAGTGAGAGTTTTAACAATTATGTAAAAAAAAAAAAAAATTTGTAAAATGACATACTGCAGCGTTAACCTAATTTTAATCATACTGAAAACCATTATCCATAAATGGAAAGAACATTCCCAGGATTACCAAAATTACTCCTACAGTACATTGAAAGCTCATCTAGGAAGCGGCTGAGAAAATAACACAGAGGTTTACCTCACAAGTTTCTTTCCTGCCTTACTTCAAAATAAAAGTCTAAAACCATTGAAACAGGATGACAGACTGGGTAGGGCTTCACCAGAAGGACGTCAGTGTTCTGGTATTTTATATAAATTTTGAGATCCCAGCATTTTCTCATCCTCACTGACATACCGTGTCCTCTCGACTGGGTCTGGCCCCGGCCCCCGTTGCCGCGGTCCCTGTGTGCTGAGGCTGCAAGGAGAGCAGCGTCTCGAACAGCGTGCGGGTCTCCGCGATCTGGCTGGCGATGTCGGCGTTGGGGTGCTCACCGAACACCTCTGGGTGCTCCGTAGCCGGCAGAGTGTTGATGTGTTCCTGGAACGACGACAGCGGACCCTCACGGGGAATATAGTAGGTGGGTAAGCTTGATAGCCTAATAAAGAGTTGAGCAAAAAATGTGTTTTAGATTAGCAAATGTGCAGCTCCTACAATTAATGAACTGCACACATCTCTGTCAGAAATTTACATACACGTAAATTAAAGGCTCATGATTATGTTGGTTGTTTTTTCTTGGATGGAAAGTTTTGGGATTTTTCAAAAAACAAATTGGGGAGAACAGATTTAAACTTTTTTTGGATTAGAGTTTGTCTAATCCAAAAATAGGTTCTTAATGCATTCAATTCACAATTCAAGTGAGCCACTAAAATATAATAATAAAGAAGCTAATTTTAATAACTTCACTATAAACTGATTTGAGTGCAGCACAGATGACATTTGAATAAAATTCCCAGGTGAGATGTTCCATCTTTTATGAATGCTTCATTATCAAAAATGACAAATACATTGTGTTGTACCTAAAACTTTAATATCCAGCAGATCAATTACTGCTCTTTAGAAGGGTTGAATCTAAAGATGAAAACCTATTTCATCTTATTCCAATTCCTTGACTTCTCAGAGTAACAACAATTGAGAAGATTTATATAGCAAGCAACCTGAGGAAAGTGTAAAAGCTCAATTTTTTGCTGTAATATTCAACCTCTCCTCTTGGTGGTGCTGGTGCTCTGTGAACAGCAAGAAGCCTCAGCAGACCACAGATTACCTCTATAATGAGGAAAATGTCTTTTCAGACATATTGAATAAATGTGACTTTTATTTTACACCCAGACCTAAATGTGGAGCTGTGAGCATTAAAGAGAAGAGGAAAAAGAATTAAAAACAAGAGTCTCACTTGTAGAAGGTCTGGTTTATAGCTCCATCGCAGAAGTAGTCGTTGATGTAAGTGGTTAGCAGTCGGCGGTCCCATTCGTCTGTGACGTGGCCGCCGTAGTTGACACCAGCGATGAGGTACTTGAGCGCATCCCAAGGAATATCCTCATATTTATCAAGGTATATACAGAGCAAATTCTCGCTCACCTAACGAAGGCATCACAGATTGAGTCATAAAGTGTTTTGCTTCTGTATTCTAAACACAAAGATGTTGATGGTTGAGAAATTTAATATGTAGGGTCATGATTGGAACCTATTGTTTTGTAAAATTAAGCATATAGGAGAGTTAGCACAATGCACAGGTAGGAAAACAATGCAAGAAGAGCTACAGGTCCATTTACAAACAACTGGAGGTCTATGATTAACCACTGAGAAAGATTATTCACAAGACAAAAATATTCTTAAACACCTGCCAACCTTCCCATGAGTTGATGTCTCAACAGATTATCTTCATAAAAAAGTATAGCAGTATGACAATGGTATGGCCGGTAGCATCTGAATGATCCACAAGAATGAAGGAAAAATGTTCTTTGGACAGGTAAATCCAAATTAGAGGCATCTGAACATAATACATGCCACCATACTTGGATAACTCCGAATATTATCAGTAAATAGTCTGGTTTTTACTGATAATATTCACACCTCTTTCAAAAATTTGATGGTATGGACAACAGAATGTCTGAAAAATGAAAAGGAGTTACAGTGTTGCGATGGCCTAGTCAAAGTTCAAGCTGAAATGAAGTGATGGATCTTAGCTATGCAGAAAAGAATGTTTCCAATCCTCAATTTAAAGCAATGCTAGGAGTGGGCAATATAGACTTAGAATTTTATTGTGATATTGCAAAAGGATTGTGAAGGTTTTTTACAATAAATGACAAATGATATGATAAATGCCCATCCTTAGCGATGCTGCTCAAGAAGTGAGTATTCCTTCACAAACAGGAAGTGACCTCTCAGCTGCCGGGATAAATATCATGTAAACTCCTTTCAAACATTTTATGTACAAAGTAGAATATTAGCTAACAGATACTGTTTCTCGCACCTCAAAGTCAGAATCATTGAAGCCGTAGATAATGTTCCAGCCCATTTGTCGGAACTTCTTCCTTTCTAACAGGATGCTGTGGAAAAAGCAGAGGGCATAGAGCAGCTTCTTGTAGAGCCTGGGTTTGGTGCAGCGGTTGAACTGAATTTCAGTCACCAGCTGGTACAGACGCTTCATGTTGGCTTTCACGCCCTGCGGATATGAAGCAGGCAAGATTTATTAATATATCCCTACAGCAATAACAAGAAGGTTTTCATGTTTGCAGTGACATTTGCACGCTTTGTGTACCTTTGGCGGCTCGGTGGTCATCTTGATACCAGCCTGCAGAATCGTGATGGGAAAATCCGGGTGCGGTGAAGAGCTGAGCCACAGTCTGAAGCTGGGCTCTGGGTTCTGAACCGGCAGCTCCTTTATTAGTTTGTCCAACTCCGGCATCCAGGAAAGAGACAAGTGGCAGTTGGCAAGGAAGACCCAGTGACCTGGGAAGTCACAAACATTCTATAAGCTTTGATTTCTGTTGAATGCTCTGTATATGTTTTTAGTATTATTTTGGAGTTATTTCTAAAGGCTTTGGGTTTTGTTATGACTAAATTCCAATTATTTACGTAAAATTTACTGAACAAAAACCAGCCAAAGTCCAAAAAACAACTTTTTTGGAGGACAATTGGCCAATATCAGTCAATCACTTGCTCATATTTGTATGATATAAATGTGAAATAAAAGTTCACATATACAAATATATACACTGCTCAAAAAAATAAAGGGAACACTCAAATAACACATCCTAGATGGACAGTTTGATTTCACAGAAGTTTGATTTACTTGGAGTTATATTGTGTTGTTCCCTTTATTTTTTTGAGCAGTATATATTCCACTCAGTTACTAGGTGATTTTTTTTGTTCCTATTGTAAGTTTTATACAAACACATTTGTGATATATTTTGTTAATGCCGCCATCACAGTAGATATTGAGATATGAATTTTATGCCATATCGCACATCCTTACTGCAGATGTCTCTTTACCAGAGTTCTGTTATTTTCCCTTTAAAGCAGTAAATTGCATTACTTAGTATTGATCCTATGTAAAGACAACTCACTTATTCATATAATAAAAAGGCCTTAAATATAAAATCTGTGAAAGAAACGGACTGTTAAGAGTGAGTATATGAACAACACATGGCTGGATGGACAGATGAGTGGGTGAATGGATGGATGGATGAATCGATATCTCCAGTGTTCGTCTTCTAGTGAGAACTATTGAAGCAGCTTAAGTTTAAACATCTATCACGTTGCGAAGGAAACCGGAAATAGAAAGTTTGGTTCTACTTCCGAACTTTCCAAGGCCCTGGAAACAAACGGACTTTGGTTTCCAACTCCTTTTGTCCAGATCTGGAAACCAATGAACTCTTATTCAGCACTTTTCCAGACTTCATGTGAATATGTATGGATGACTCAGCTAAAACGACAGCAGCTGGTGCCGTACCATTTTTCACTCCTTCCTCTATGAGCCTCCTGGCGATGGGCGCCTGCCCCTGGCCCAGAGACAGAGCGCTGAATTGGTGACTCATCCCTGAGGCCTTAGCCAGTTGCAGCAGCGATCCTGTGGGGTCCACTCCAGGAGACAGCACAAAGATCAGAGGACTGCAGCAGGAGGACTCCTCCACCACCTGTCACACGACGAAGGAAGTGAGGAAGGAAGGTGGAGACAACTGGCAGAACATTTAAATCAACTGAAAACGATGAAAACACACACACAAAAAAAAATACATCCACGTTTTAAACATTTAAAACCTATCATTCACAAAATGTCAAAGCACCAGGATGGAATGGGACTGCAATTGAAACTTACAGCCTTCATGTCAAGGACAGGCGGCTCCACAAAGCGCGGGCCCAGATTTTTGATGATGAAGGAGGTGATGCAGAAAGACACTCGGTCTTGGCGTAGGAAACGAACTATTACCATCTTCTTGAGCTCATTGTAGTTGTGATCCAAATCACCTTGAAGACAAAACAAGAGGGCAAGGAGTCTAGAACGAAAGTGACTCTTTTGAAGGATATGTATGGACTTCTAACATGTAAAATCCTAATAAAACCCATTTTGGTAGAACTCTTCACGTTTCTAAAGGCACTGAGGAAAAGTGAGCTGGTTTTCTTGAACCCTGACAAATTCAAACATAAGCTTAAGTTTGCTGGACTGTAATAAAGTCAGGCCGACCGATCCGTACAGACCTGGTAGCGGAGCGTTCTCTGGCTCAGGGTGGGTATACCAGAGGTTCCAGTCTCGTGGGTAGTGTTCAAAATAGGCCACGATGCCATGGAACTTGGGCAGCTTATCCAGCTCTGCGATGCCGTCCCAGCTGGAGTCTGGCAGCCAGCTGGTAAATGGATTATCCATCCGATCGTCCTTATCAATAGCCTGTCAATAGGCCATAAGTTAGAGTGTCTTCTCTCAAAATTCCCAACACATTAATGCTTCAGAAACAGGCAGGCTATTCACGAATAAGAACGTTCAGAGCTTTTTTTGTCCTTTTTTGTCCCATCGGGCCACCGTTAATAAGTTGTTATGAACCACGACGTTTGTGTGTTTCTTACCACAATGCCTCGGAGGAAGATGTTGTACTCATCCATGTTCAGTTTCCCGGCCACTTCCAAGATTTTGACGCACATCTGGAAGCTGAAGAGAAGCTTGTGAGCCTCAAAGAGACCCCGACAGGTGTACCTGAGGGAGAAGAAGACAAACTTAGACTTAGCTTGAGAAGCCCACGAAGTGTTGATCGATTTGCGGTTAAAAAGTCTGAGTCATTGTCACCGGTACACAGCGTATGTGTGGTAGTCGTTGAGGTTGTTGATTCGTTCCTCGACCCTTAAGCTGTATGCCTGTTTGCTCTTTGATATGCTGAGCATGAACAGGTTGATGTAGGCGTCCAGAGAAAACTGGTACATGGGGTCGATGAGGCCCATGTCGTTTAGGATGAAGAAGAGAATGGAGGCTCGCTGAGCACAGGGTCGGTAGGCCTGTTGGGAGAGAAAGTCTAGGGCTACTTGTGGTTGCCAATAAAAACAAGAAAAATCTATAATCCAAAGAATAAAACTGGAACTACACATAGTAGTTCCAGTGGATAAGCTAGTTTAAATTTAAACTAGTTTATCCAAACTATCACTTTAATAATAGTGAGTGATTCTGCAGGATACTCATTTTTCACATCTGTGCACGGCAACTAACAATTATTGTAGTAATCAGTTAATCTATTGACAATTCTGAAAATTAACCAGATAACAATACCAACATATTCTGCAGATTAACTACTTAAACATTTCTAAGCAATACTAGAAATACATATTAAATAAATAAAATGAATTGCTGCTTTTAATAGGCAAGCGTCTCATGCTGATGTCTTTGTCTATCTCCAGTGACTCCTCCCCCCCGGACTGTTGAAATGCACAGATTTTCCAGAGATGAGACTGAGACCGCAGAAGTCTCAGTCTTTTAATATCACTTGCAAGTGGAGAACGACACAGATAAAATCATAGCAAACTCCAGGTGTGTTCTGGGGAGGCTGAAACAATCACAGAATCACATACAGTTCCTTGGCGCACAGAAAGTGAGAGTCGTTTCAAATGCCCAATACCAAATTAGGACACATAACATAAAAAGTGGTACTCTGAACCAAATAGACAGCCCTGAGGGGGAGGCGTCCTTTACCTAGCTTCCTCCAAGGCTACTCATGCACAGATAAGTTGAGCATCTCATCCCGTTCCCATAGTGGGGGTGCATTAACTATTTGTTATCTCTTTCCTTGCAGGCAGCTGGCCCTGGTCTTCCCTTTTACCCACACAAAGGAGAACTGTTCTTATGAGACTATGAGTTACTAGGTGCAGCTGGCTAGGAGAGAGGAGTAGAAAAACAGCTTATACAACTCAGAATATTTTATATATATCTAGATGTAATCTTAAATATTGTAGATAATTAATTTTGTTCCACACTGACCTCTCTGGCTGAGTCGATCTTCAGCTCAGTTTGCTCGCTGGTCTCCAGCTGCTCTGTAACTTGGCTGGCCGTCACCTTGGAGGCCTGCAGGGTGTTTACCAGCTGGACGTCGTCCAGCAGAGAGCCGCTGGCTTCGTTCAGGAGCCTGGTGGGATTAAACAAACGCAAGGGACATCAAAACTGCAGTAACAGTTTGCAATTTTTTAAATAATTAATACAGCACCCTTCAAAATGATTGAACCTGATTGTAAAGATGTGCAAGAAAGTTTAAAAATATACAGACAGCCTTTCAACATATGTCTTTTCTTATGCTTTCTTCTACGTGGCTCACCTTATAGTGAATCACTTATCTGTATAATGACCCAGTGAGAAAATATTATTTACTGTTTAAATGCCAAATAACTGGGCATTGCCCAGTTTACAATGCATTGTAAACTGGGCATTTGCATTGTAAACCCAGTTTACAATGCAAATGTAACTGGGCATTTGTTTACAATGCCCAGTTATTTCTAAGACACCAATGCATTCCAATTAAAATTTATTTAGAAAGTTAAAGATTACTTTCAAAATCCAAAGACACTGAACAACAAGAGGAAAAGTTTCAGATAAATTTATCTCACAGCAATTAGGAATGGGGTCAATAATTTGACAAACAATTTTGTTTTAAGGTCTAAAAAATTGCCCAAATTACATCCATCCAGCACATTGATGGATGGACAAAAAGATGGATGGATAGATGGATGGTTGATAAGTGGACAGATGGGTGGATAGACGGTTGATATAATGCTCTGTGTTCCGATGTAAAAACGTCAAAGAGTCGGCTGTACAAACCTGAGGATCTCATCCTCCAGGTCCTGCAGACTTTTTTTGCCAGCAGCAATGCTGATCACCAGTGAATCCTTCTGCTGCTCCAGTTCTGGACGCTCTTTACGTACCACAATCCCTAGCAGCTGAGCCTCCAGACCCTGTGCAGCAAATTAAAAAAAATAAAAAAGACAGGCGGACATGTTGAAACTGTGTCTGGAAGTGTGCACAGATGAGCCGGAGGAACGTATTCTTCCACACACCTGCTCCTTGACAGCAAAGTTCACTATGGTGGTCTTTGAAGAAATCTCTGGGGAGTAGTGGGGGTTGGACAACTTGGTGGTGATGTAGAACCTGAAGTTAGGGTTATATTCGATCTCCTTGTCACCCAGCTTCATCAGCAGATTGCCACCTGGGGAAAAGAAACCCCTCAAAAAGTCACAAATCTGCCATTTAAATAAGCTAAATTTGACATTGTTTGTGTGCAGACCTATGTGAGTCAGAGACTTGTTGAGAATAGGATTGAGGGACGGATCCAGATCCTCCTGGACGTTCTGTAGCAAGACAGGATTCCCAAACTGGATGGCAAGTTCCAGAACCCGAAGGTAGTCTGGCGTTTGAAGGTCTACTAGCTTTAGACCCTGGGCGAAAAGGAAAGAAAGTTATAAATTGCTTTTATACTATCAATACAACATACGAGTCACAATAAATTTTGGTGACCTAAAACAAAATGTCACAGATCAGTTCAAATAAATACATTTTTTGTTACAGGTGATTTGTGACACTAGAAGCCTTTATTTGCATGAATCAGACAGGAAATGAGCACAGAGGGGAGAAAAGGTTCAAGGGTGGGGAGTTGTTAGGAATCCCACTGACGGAGCAGGATGAGAGAGGTAGGAACATAGCAGAAAGCAGTGCAGAGTCACTCTTACCGCTTCCATTTCCATATTTTTGATCCACTTCATAGCCTGGCCTTGAGGGTCGACTATCAGTGGCCATCTTAAAAGAGAAGACGTTATTTAGGTCACTCTGAAGAGTAGATGATAAAGTCACGGTGAAAGTTGTGGTCGTGACCTAAATGTTATGTTAAATAAATGGTCATATTAAGTAAATTAGCATACATGTTCCTATGAGGGTCGTTTGTCAGATTAAAGGTTCCTTTAGAAAGTATCCACCTTTAAGCAGCTGCTAAACCTACTTTTTATTCAGCTCACATTTCTGTATTAAAATGTGTTTTTTATTGGTCTGATGCAATGTTCTAATCGTAAACCTTTAATCTACACATGTATATGTTATGTATACATTTTTTGACTTTCGGTGCTGCATAGCTTGCAAAATACTCTAAAAATAATGTAGAAACTTTCAAAATAAAATTTAAGACTGCAAAGCTTGCAAAGTACAATCCTAACTGCACTGTTTTTTTGGCTTTGACTCTAACATGTTAATTTTACTTAATTAACTACATCGAATTTAGAAAATTGTAATGCAATTAGTTGTGTATGCGTTTTTTTTACTTCCAGATTTTTTTTAACTTATCTGTTTTTTTTTCTTTACTTAAAAAGTTTTTCTGGAACTCCTGTAAATCTGATGCAAACACAACAGCGATGAAAGACAAACCGCTTCTTTTGGCCCACTGGAGGTAAAAACAACCTGTTCTTAAACATCTTTAAAATATTTAATCTTACACTCTATTCTTGAAAATTTTAAAAATATATTTTAATTAAATATACTTCAGTGAATTTTATGCTTTAATTATCTGCACACTTTGATATTTTTTTGTATTCTGTACACTAGTGTGGCTCTTAGTCAGGTCTCCTTCTAAAAATGTATTTAGGAAGGACGTCTTAGTAAAATAATAAGGAAAAATTAAACAACTCTTCAGCTTGCTGTGTGTCCCCACCTGTTCCCACGGGTGATGATAACTCCGTTTTCAGTGGAGAACGCGTCAGACGGCAGACCCTGAATATTCCAGTTTCTCACCACTGTTGGTATGGACAGAAATACAGCAAAACTGAATCCTGGCGTGCAGTGGATCTCTGATTCCAGTACCTGAGCCAAGAACATGGACAGGAAGCAAGAGAGAGAGAAATCACATTTATTCTTTGGTGAATTAGTGTAAAAGCTGTTGAAGTCTCATGTTAAAGTTGAGCGTTGTTTTGACCCCTTTCATCCAGATGCCAAGCAGCGTGTCTCTGTAATTGGACAGGAAGGGCCCCATGTAGGACAGGAAGGACGCAGCGAGCAGGCAGTCTCCAACCAGGTATCCCATGTTTTTCTCAAGACCCTGCAGCACACCCACTGATCATGACAAAGTTCTCCTGTGTCTGAATGTTGGTTTATAACAAACTTAGTTTAAAAGTAGCACCAAAGCCGGACAGCAAACTAAAACCGCTAGGATAAAACACCAAGTACTACCTTTGTGAATGAATTAAACCAATAGATTGTCCTCATCTGCACTCACACTTTATGGCAAGTGTTCTTTTGAGTTTCACATATGAGTAGACATATTTCATTTAACTTAAGACCCACCCATTTTAAAAAGATGGATGGGTCTTTTTATTCAGTGTATGTAAACGTCTTGTTTCAACTGCATGTCTGTCTAACACTGCACTTAAATAACTCAAACTTATGAGTGCCTATGTAAGACAGGAGCCTTTTAAGACCCCAGCAGTCTGATGAAATATGCATCTACATCCTAATCTGCCTCTTGCACTTAATCATCTTGAAATGTAAAGCTTACAGTCACTCTCTCATCCCAGCGGACCCTTTCCCCAGCCAGTCCGGTCACCAGTTTGTCGGCTCGGTCCAGTTTCACCTCCATCTCGTGGGATTTGACTCTCAAACTCTCCTTCATAGCCAGCTTCTCGGCGTGTTGCTTTTGCAGCGCATTCAGCTTATCCGCCACCTGAGCCCCCAAAAACACTGATTGTAACATCACTTTGAAATGTGTAAGAGAGAGAAGAAAGCCACCATTATCTATACCTCTTGTAGTTTTTTCATAGCATCGTCCAGAGCAGCTTCTTTTTCTGCTAAAGCAGCCATTGCAGTGTTCAGCAACGCCCGCTTTGGTTCAACCTCCCGGTATATTCGTCCGTACACCTGGAGAGTTCATTTTAATGTGTGCCGATTCGTTGACTTATTATTCTGCCATAGCTATAAAACGCTCTGTGCATGGTGTTCTGTGAGCATAAACACTCTCTTACCTCCATGGCTCTGACCCACATGCAGAGGGACTTGGCAGCCAATGACACTTTCCCAATGATTTCTGGCTGGAAGTCCACCTGCCTGCAGTATTGGCCGATCCTCTTCAGAACACGGTCCGTTATATTATCCTTGTCATAGTTGACCAATGTTTTGATGAAGTTGGGCTCACCTGCCAGAAACAGTTTAAGGTCACTATACATGCCTTCCAAAGTACATTTACAGACCTCTAATGTGAAATGCAATAAAACAATGCAATAAAATAAAACCAACTTTCATTGCAGTGGTGTAATTTCGTACTTAAATATTGTAAACCTTTTAAACTTTGGTGCCTATTTATAGTTTTATGCTAATTAATTTTCTTGCTCTAAAAAATGAATGTAAATAAAGTACAGTTTTGATTTCAATACAGCACATAAGACACATATAAATTGAGGTATTTATAGTGTGCAAATCAGCCAAGTCGGGTCTAATTCTGACCATTAGATGGCAGCAAAATGCTTCCAATGTTATCCTTCGTGTGTTGAATAACAGACATTAATTTGAGTGCATTTAATCAGTGGGGAAAAATCAGCATATATATAAGTATTGTAGTATAGGTCCAAATTCTGCTGAATATATTTATCATTCTGGGAACTTTTTTACTCAATGACAAAATAAACTTGGAAGATGAGCATCTCCAAGTTTTAGGGTGGAGTTTTGTGATAGACTTACATTTTAATAGTTCTGCATTTTTCTGTTCAGTAGTACATTATTTTCAGTCTTTTAAACAAATATATTCTACTTTGGACTGATTTTCCAAACATGTCAGCTGTTGTTTTCTCTCACCAAGCTGTCTCTTGGCCTCAGCCCAGGTCGGCTCTTTGCCAAGAAGGGTCATGACAGCTTGCATGACAGTCTCCACCAGCACTGGAGGACGGCCGTAAGACTTGATCTCTGTCATGTCCTTTTTGTTTAGAGATTCCAGGGCCTGAGAGTAAGGAATGGAAATTGAGTGGCAGTGAAAGAAGAAATAAAGTCAAAGCTGTAAGTGTGATGGAAGACAAACGGCTACCTTCAGGGCCTCTTCAAGAGCAGGCATGGCTTTGTCCAGTTCCCTTTGTGCATTTTGAGCCATGGCTTTACACTGTAGCTCCTCTGCTCGAATCCTCTCGCTTTTCTCACTCACCATCTGAACAAAACAGAGCCGATGACTTCATCCACTTTGTTTTGCTTCTTTTTTAAGTGTTCACTGACACATCTTCATCACACTTACCTTCTGCTGTTCATCAGCCTCACCCTTTTGCTTCAAAATGACAGCTAGGTACTGGTCACACTGCCTCTGGAACTCCACCAACTCCTCCTTGGCCTCCTCCAGCTCCACAGTCATGGCCTCTACTTTCTCCCGAGTGTCGTTGATTTTGAAAAGGCCGTTTCGCAGTTTGCTCACCTGCTCCCCCAACTCATTGCGCTTCTCCCCCAACAGTCTGGAGAGAAACAAACAGAAAAAAAAAACATCTGCAATCTCTCCCCATCAGTCCTTCACTCATGGGGGATTACGTTTGCGGATTAATAAAAATGAGAATGTACAGTTATGGATAAAAACAATAAAGTAACCAAGAACATTACACATCATAGATGTTTGTTTGTTGACATTTGTCTCTGCTTTCTTGTGGGCCCACCAGAGGATTTCAGTCAGTTTGGGGTCTGGACGTTTTACTTAATCAGCAGCATCTGGCTGATACGTATTCTTTCTAGATAATCTTGTGAATGCAGATGGGTGCAATTAGTGTTTATCAGAACTGTATGAATAATGTATACACTCAAAAGGCACATTTATGATCCACATAGGAATCAGCTAGTTGAGTTTTTTGGTGTTCAGTGTGGACATACAAGTGAGAGTGTGAGTAACTGCATACTTTTTATATCCAGACACTAGCTCCAAGTAGTTGGTGGGTGTTACATAATTATATCTCTTCAGCTCCACCTTCATCCTCTGGGAGACGTTTTCCACAGACTGGTGAGTGGTCACAAATATACTGGCGACCTTCCTGTGGATCTACAACATTCAACAGCACATATGAAGACGGACCAAAAGCATATCAAAGTGAGAAAAAGGAAGAGTGTGTGTTTGTATCATTTACTCCCTCCGCAGAGCCCAGATCCAGGCCATCCAGGTACCTCTCAGCCACCTCCAGCAGGGCGTCTTTGGGCCACTCAGAAAACCAGTCGATGGTGGTGCAGTTTACTATCGCTGGGAACTGCAGGATGCGGTTTCTGTTAAGAGACAGTGATAGATGTTTATGCAGCGACAGGATGTGTGACTGAAGAGCAGAGATGCACCGGACAGAAACAGACGATTGGCATGGACTGGTCACCGGCCAGTCAGAAACTCAAAAATCAAATCTGAAAATTACCAGGAAACCAATAACGACACTCCTGACTTTTACTGAAGAAAATGCAAGGTGAGATATTTTTGGTATGTATTTGAAAGTTAGTGGAAATAGAAATGATGTCAGCAGCTGTTTAAAAGGAAATTTTACATTTCTATTACATGCTGAGAGACATGTTTGTAAGTCATTCAGGCAATGACAGAACTGAAGACTTCAGCAGAACATTAAGCCTGAGTGTAATGACAACGTTTAGGCATTTTAGTTTTAAAAGCATGAAACCACATTTTTACTCACTCAAAGTTGTCAGATCATATATCTGCCTGTCCTTTACTGAAAGAAAATGCACTATACTCTTTTTTTCATCCACAAAACTAAGTTTAGTTGGAGGGGTTAATAACATAGGCAAGCTGTTACCAGAATGCCACACAAGCTTCAAACAAACCAATGCTGGCCCTTCCCACGGTGAGGGGAAGCAAAGTGTGCTGTGTGGTACAACAGGTCACACAGAGAGTAGTGATTAGCCGTGGCAATGTGAAAGTGCCAGAGCTGCCAGTCCAATTAGCAGCAGCATGTGTGGCCATGGTCCTGTGGGCCACAAACGCCACAGGGGAGAGAAGTGTATTTTCTACGAACAGTGGTGTTTGCCGTAACAACAAGTCTCCTCTCTGCAATATCACTCCTGTGAGTTTTATTTGCTCCTGCTGACTCAAAGATGCTCTGTGCTCTTTCTGTGTTTCTGACCACCATATCAAAACATAATAATGCTTTGTTATGCTTTGTCTTTGACTGAATTCCAAGTACTCTTGTGATTGCTAGGGAAACATTTTAAATTATTATTTTGTCTCTTAGTTTTAAGGGAGAGAATTAGGTCTTAATTCTGACTTTAATGCAAGATGGGCACCGAGGAGCAATCTGCCTCAATCACATGTGAAATGTGCAGGAGAAATAACTTTCTGGAAGAACGGATCAGAATTTCTAGGTGGCCACGTGTTGATCCTCTTCTGTAGCTTTCCACACATTTTTATTGTGAAATTTGAACAGTTTTAAACACATAATCAACAATCAGTGATCAATCATATGGAAATAAATCAAGAAAGAAAAGAAGAAAGAAAGAGCAAAAGAGTGAAATAAATGAAGAAGTTGAGGAATGAAAGGAACAAAGGAAGTGAAGGAAGGAACGGAAGAAAGAAAAAAGGTAGAAAGGAAGGAAACATGAAGGTTACAGAGAAAAACTGAAGAACACAAAAGAAATGAAAGTAAGAAGGAGGGAACATACAAAAGAAGGAATGAAGGAAAGATGGAAAGAAGGAAGAAAATAAAACACAAAGACAGGCAGGAAGTAAGGAACAGCAAAGAAAGGGAAGGATGGAGAATAAAAACAAAAACATACGGAATTGCACCATTTCCATGAGAGCTCATAATTGTTGTGAATGGAGGCTCCTTGGACGAAACTTTGGCTTCTTGTTTTCAGCCTTGATTACCTCAAAACAGATATGCTGTGAATGCATTCAGAAGACTCACCTGAAGGGTTCTCCCACTGGGCTCATGCAGAGAACTATATGCAGGTTGTTCCTGACTCGCTCTATCAGGTATCTGAACAGTGAATCAGGAGTCTCCACCACGTTGTCTTTCCTGGCAGACTCTGACAGGGCGTTACACACCTACAAAAAAACAAAAACAAACACTAGAGCTGATTAATATGAGGCATTCAGTCAGCTGACTCAACTTACACTGAGAAGTGTTGCATTGGAATTGTTAGTGAAATTGACAGATGCTAGAGTGAAGAGGGAAGTCGAGAAGACAACACAGACCTCTACAAACTCATCTGGCTTGTAGAGGTTGGGAACCTCTCCAGAGCTCAGGATGTTGTTGATGTCCTCCAGGAAGGATTCATCGACAATCTGCGTGTCATTGAAGAGAAACACTGCAGGCTTGTTGTCCACCCCAGCTAACCGGTAGAGCTTCTTGATGTCTGAGATTAAACACAAACACATCAGAAACTTATCAGACAGAGGACACTTTCACTATTCCAATATTTTTCAGTCCCTCAAATATCTGTGTGTGTATTTCCTGACGGTTTTTGACTTATGGGCGGTTTCCCAGGGCAGCATAAGGGAGGGGGTAACTTAAACATGCTTGTTGATTAAATAACCACTACTTTAAGGTAAAGTTGTTGGCTTGGTCTTACCCTCTCTGAACTCTTGCTTGCGGTACTGTTTGGTCACTTCCACCTGGAACACCTCATATTCACAGATGAAGGCGGCCAGCTTAGAGAGACTCTGTCTACCGGAGCCCCCAATACCAATGAGGAGCATGTTGCCTCTCAGCTGGCTGATCACACGTACAACACGGGTTACTGTGGAGGAAAGAGGCCGTAGATTCATCAAGGCTTCCAACTAGTTCACATGTTGACAACCAGAATTGTTGAGGTAATGTAGCAGGGGAAGGGAATAATCAAACGCAACAGTTTTAAAAAACATTATTAAAATGGTACAAACATATATATCTCTGCTGGTTCACGAGTTGTTGTTTTTCCCTCTATTAGATAGATGATGCATTTACATGAATTTGAACGTCTACAATTTCACAAATATATAAGCATTTGCCTGTTGCTAGATTTTTTTTAAGCTTGGAAAGCTGAAATACCAAGGGGCAATGCTGCTTGACCTGCTTCTTGGCTGGATTTTGCAAGGCAGCCAATCCAGAAGTACCTTTTATTTTCCTTGAAGCTGACTGGCTGTACTCCCAAGAGCGGGGATAAGGTAGATGTTTGCTTTTATGATAGTGCCAAAACAGTTTTCACTGTTAATGCATATTAAGGCATGTTATATAAAAATAGACAGTTATAAGCATTTCTCAGTAAGTTCAAATATTTGTGGGTTTCAGCTATTTGTGGGCAGATGTGGTTCCCTAACCCAGCCAGAGTTTATTCATAGGTAGAGCCCAAAGACATCTCCAAAACAAATGTACTTTGTTTCAATGTTTAGGTTTTTGACATTGAACTGAAGAATAATTTGGAAAGCTCAGATATTGCGAGTTGTGTTTCCAGATGTACTGTGTTCGATGGCGTCTCTGAAGAGCACCAGGTCCATGTGAACAACTCCAGGTGCCTGGTTGTATTCAGAAAGCTGGTTTTCCATGAACTTCTTCAGATTCTTCATATCCACAATGTCTTCATATCCACCGGCATTACCCATAAAATCACCTGATCAGCACAAACAAAAAAATAAACAAACAAAAAAACAAACATTGTAAACATTTTTATGATCTTACTTGCGCTACAATTTGAATTGAACATGTAATAAAGTAGTTATTGGGTGGTATTTGTGATGAAGATACCAAATACTGGTGAATGTTTGGTCGGACAGATGCCGTGGAAAGTGAGATTGAAGAGGGAGGCCAGTTTTTCCTCCAGTAGACTTATGAATGTATTTGCGTCAGTTTGGTTTACGAGTCGATCCGAGAACACCCTGAAAGCAAACACTGAATGAAATCCTTTTGTACACACACGTTAAGAAGATTGCATTAGTGCACGGTGCTGAATTTAATACCATTACTTTTTTATTTTTCCTGAGCACAAATTGTGGTCACATTAAATAACGTTCTATATGTAAATGAACATCTGCTGCAATCCTTGAGAACAAAGTTTAGCCACTTCAAGCAGAAAAAAGTTGCCAATATTTCCCCAGAAGGACAAAACCTGGGCATGCTGGTACGCAAGCATCTGCTTCCACTTAATCTTCACTCTCCCCCTTCTGACATTTTATGTGCATCCCATGTGATGTCATTTAATTATGTAAGTTGCCTTTCTACTGGAAATATGAGAAATGGATTCATGGTTGTTTCTTCAAAACAAAGCAAAAAAAATGGACTGATACGGGGAAAAAAAACGGAAAATGTGTGGAGACAACGATGATCTTCTCCCCAATCTGTGTACATATTTACTCTTCAGAGTGAATCAAACAGTGTGGACAAACTGGAGTAAAAAGTTGGAAAAATGTGTCGCACATGCATTCTTTCAGAACAGGTTTGTGACAAGATTTGGAATAATTTGAGTCTTGTTTTGATAAATGTGCAGAGGGATTCTCAGGGGACTGGGCACAAAAACAAAAGGAAACAAGCCATTGTGATGAATTTAAGTTTTCAGAAAGAAAAACTTTCAGGACAAAATTGACAAATGGAATGGTAGAGAATAATTATTATGCCACCTTTTAAACCCAAAAAGCTAAAATTCCCTGAACTTAAGTGTAAAAAAGTGCTATTTTGTGAAGAAAATAGAGTTATAATAAATCAAAAAAGGTTAATGAAAGTTTTGTTGGCAAAAATGGGTGCGGGAGGGCAGGGAGGAGGTTAATTTTTATAACATGAAAACATGCAAAAACATTTTTAATCAATTCCTCTGGGATTTTGTGATTGCTTTTGTTATTAATCACTGATTGTGTGGTGCTACTTTGAAAATATTTTCTAGAAATTTTGCATTTTTTCCCCTCATTAAACCACCACCAAAATTTAAAGATAGAATAAAAAATATGAATTTTTATTCTTTAAAGATCTTAAATGTCTCAATTTTTGTTACTCGCCATGTCAATCATGGACCGTAACTTGACATCAAGTAAAGTTGAGGAAGCGAAGTAGTAGAAGAAAGAAATACTGCCACCTGTAGGTGAGAGTTACTAGTCACTTAAACCCGATGATTTTGCAGAAAATCTGCATTAAACTCACAATTATGCATTAGCTCAAATAATTATGGGGATCTGTAGATTTTGAATGACTTTAGAAAACTGCAGACTTACGAAAAACTGGAGGGATTAAAATAATAAATGTACATGAACTAACTTATATGGAGACTGCATTTTTTTATTTGTACGAGTTTAACTAATGACAACCTTGAGAGATGTTCAGTTTACCTGAAGCACTCGTGGATCCACAGTCTGATGATGTCAGTCTGAGTATCTTGGAACTCCGGGTGAGCCCTAAGCAAACCCTGAAAAACCTAGAGATAAAAACAGATAATTTAGAAGGACAATCCTGAAAGACCTGTGTGAATCATTTTCCAGCCCGTTCTGTGTGTACCTTTGAGATATCTCTGAGGTTGAAGAGGTAGTGTATCTTGGCTGGAGTGGGAAGAAAGGATGCTGTGACAGAGTTGTACAGTTCTAAAGTGGCCTGAGTCACAGAGTCTCCAATAGGTTTCACCTCCTCCCTAAAGACCTGTAGCTTCTGGTTGAACATGGTGCTGAAGATGCTCTTGATCTGGGACTCCTGCATGCAGAGATGTCAAAAATAAACACTGCTAAAGGAACAAAAGAAAAAGAAAAAACCTGGCTACAACATAAAACTATTTGCAGCACTTAGCGGAAGTGCTAGGCTAATGTTAGCATGTTTCCTTACTATTTTGATGCAACCTGTTGATTATTCAGCTTGTAACATATATTGGTGCAATTCCAGTTACACAACTGGTGTAAAAAGTTTGTTATGGTTTATAAACTTTGTCAGAAATGTCAACATTTATTGACTAGTATTTATTTTGGTTGCCATCTGCTATCTCTCTCACACAGACAGCAGTCTGTCTGAGCACAACTAAACACAAAGCAAAGGCCAATACCACTCTTACTTAGTGAAAATCAATGAAAGAGTTCAAAAACACTTGGATTAATGATAAAAACCCTGATACCTTAAGTCAAATCCACAAAAGAAATTACAAATGTTATGATATCCCCAATTTGTTGAGTTTTAAAATAGAAATTGTAGGGTGTTAAGTGACTGCCTGCATCTTCTAATATTTCAGAAACTGATATTGTCATATTTCCTTTACCGTGATCAAACAAAATTGTAATAAAATAATATACAACATATAACTGGTATTATGAAAGCAGAAAAAAAACATTGTACAGTGGTTGCTAATCTTGTTGAGAACACAACTCAAGTGCTTTGTTTTTTGTTTTTTATTTTTATATGAAGACAAGCAGAACCTACACTTGGAAAGGTCATATTGATGAGGTTGAATCTACTTTGAAATCGAGGAGAGATATGAGTCCTTCCTCCACCAGGAGGTCCCATGGATGCCAGCAAGAACATGTCCTGACACAGATAAACTGAGAATTAGACGTCCGTCAATAATATCCAAGCCCTGACTGTGCATCTGGACTACAGACCTCAGTTCTACTTTCCTCAACAGATTACTTCTCACCTTGACATACTTTAGTGTCTGCTTCTGGCGGTCGTACCAGAAGCCGTAGTCGATCCAAAAGCGCAGCAGTTCCAGCGGCGGCTGGGAGCCAAACGTGTCGTGGGCCGGCATGTTGAGGTCGTCCAGAAAACACAGCATGTGCTTCCCGCCTATCGGGAAAAACATGCCTTTGGTTCTCTTCTCTGTTCGGCTCTCTATGATGGCCTGGATGTTGTTGGAGGATATCTGGGTACAAAATAAATAACAAGCTGTAGTTAGTCAATCTTCTTCAGAAGTGAATACCTAAAATGAAAAAAATCCCACATGACACTGATTTCTACAGAGCAGTAGCTGCTGACTAGCTGCAAACATCCAACAGATCATTATAAAACAAAGGCCATACAATAAGCTGGTGGGATAAAAGAATATATCAGATTAATTTGTTAAATAAAATAGTTTATGCTTAGTTTGTGATAAAGTGGATAAAAAAAATCATTTTTGGTGATTTTAATTTTTTATATTTTCTTGGCAGTACATTGGAGTTGACAATTTTGATCCACATGACAAAAAGCTTGGACACCCCCATCTTAGATCAAAGAATATTTGTGTATTAGAATGACCTAGTCAAAGTCCAAACCTAAGTACCAGCAAGAACATGTCCTGACACAGAAAAACTGAGAATTAGACGTCCGTCAATAACATCAATTAAATAATACCGTAAGCCCTGATTGTGAAAACCTTGGCAGAAGATTTCAGAAAAAAATGACAAAATGTAAAGGTTCAGGTTGTGTAAATGAAAATAAAATGTAAAATAAAGAATATGAGCTCTGTTAGAATCTCTTCTGTCCAGGTGAGCTACCAGTGGAAAGCTGGTGGTGACAGTGATGGACGTGACAGGAAGGCTGTAAGAGTGCATGATAATAACTGTAATAGCCGTAAAGGTGTGTGATGGTTATGAGTACCCCTCATCATTGCAGCCCTTCATCAGAGCCGTCTAGTAATACTGTGCCCACTGGTGGGACCTTGGCACAATGTATGACTTTTACTGAAATTGTGATGTTGCTGTGATGGAGCATATTAACATCTATGTGGCAGGATGCAGGCGGATGCACTCATGCACACTGAAACATGCAGGAGTATGGGTAATATCTGTCATCAGTCATTTTTAAAGCCTCTCACTTTGCAGGTGAAGGTGGATCAGCTTTCTGTGTGACATGGCACACACACCTCACATGTGCAGGTGTTACAAATCACCCCGATAATGTGTGGGTTAGGGTAAGAGTGTCATGCATAAATTAGCATTCGCATTAAATCTAAAACAGAAATCTAAAGACTTACTTGAAACAATATTTTAAAAAACACCAACCTGGGCAGACATGTTGATAGTGAGAGCAGTCCACCTACTGCTTAAGCCCTGCAGGACATTCTGGGCCACAGAGGTTTTTCCAGTGCCAACTGGTCCAGTGAGCAACACCGGGTGCTGCTTCATCACCAGAGCCTGCACCAGCAAGTTATAGCGAACTGTGTCCACCGTAGGCACTATAATCTTATAGAATGGAGCACTGCAGAAAGGGTGTATGGAAGCCCTTTATTATTGTAAAAGTAAAGGAAGCAGAGCGTAGGCACACAGAGGAGCACAATATACTTACGATGGATCGTAGCGCCAGCCCTTCGGAAGCTGCTCTTCAAAAGGCACCCAGGATTTATTTTTTGGGTCCACATAGAACTCATAAATTGTGTCCTAAAAGAGTTCATATTGAAAGAGTTATAGGTGTGAGGACATCATAAAATGACCTATTGTCTCTCAGGCTCTAAGACAGGCTTCCTGCAAGCTTCAGTCAATAAAATTTTTGTATTTTTTAAAGTCATTTTATGATATAAAGAAAGGTTCTGACTCATGTATAGTGTAAACTACATGAGTCTAGTTTAGAAGTTAATATTTGTTCATGGAGGTCTGTTTACTGCCTGGTATTAGAACTACAGTACAAGGAACAACTGAATGCCCTCACTGCTCCTCAAAATATAAATGAAAAAGTCGCTGGAGGGCACAATGAATGCATTGTATTATTACTGACTTTTATATCTCAGAGCAGCAAACGGACAGATCCTGGCTGTCCATCGGATCCTGGCTGTCAGCTCTTAAATCCCTTTTAAAGGTGTAGATATCTTCAAATTTAACAATATATTTAGCAACAGTGGAAACATGACACATGTTTTTGGAAGGAGCAGACGTCTGTCTACCAGTACAGGAAAAACCATAAATGAAGCTTAAATCACAACTTTGTGACCTAAAACTTGACCCCTCACAAGACCTTGACAGGGAACGTGATGTCTATGGATCGTATGAAGTTGTCCACTTTCTTCCGTCCGTCCTCGTCTACAGAGGCGCAGATGGACCAGATGAGGCTGAACGTGAACCAGAGCTCCACCACTCTCTCCAGGTTCTCCGTATCTGAAAGATTCACCTGAAAAATAAAATACATTTTTAACACTTCTTTACAAATGCCAGAGTATTACTTACCCCCCCACTACAAGACAGAAGTACCCCATTGCTGGGTGTGGCCAGAGCGTTGTAGAGTTGGCAGAGAGACATGACACCGTTGAGCTCATTTATGGGGATCAGCTCTTTACAGTTGGTCTTCTTAAAGTTCAAAGTACCCTCCAAAAATTTATTGAAGGAACTTTTCAAATGCTCCATTTCAGCCTGTAAAAACAAAATCCAACAAAAAAACAAAACAAACACACAAAAAAACGATTATCAGGTCAGGAAAGGGCTTAATAATCATATAGATTTTTAAAGTCCTGTGTTAGACGTTAAAGGAAGATTAAAGTGGTACTCTGTCACGCTTTTCCAGCCAGGACTGAACGAATGGCTTCCATCCAAGATCAATGTAGTCGTTGTAGACCATTCCACAGCGGGACACTGTGGCAGGAGAGGCCATTGCCAGGTTCTCCACTTCAAACAGAAGAGACACCTTGGACAAAATAAATACCACAAATGTTTCTTTGTACTTTCTCATACGCTGTCCATTTGTTTGAAGAAAAATACATAATTTGGCTCCGTAATTTTGCTTGATTGATCTAATCTTAAGCACATTTTTCCTTTTCATGGATTTAAACAAGAGCATCATCATGAAAAAAGAACCCAAACCATCAGCTTCGCATGTGGGTGGCACAGGTTGCTACAATCGATAGTAGCCACATAGGCACACCCGCTAGAAAGAAACAGTCTGCTTTTAGACTAAAAATGTGTGCTCTTGGATTATGGCAGAAATTTCCCCATACAAACCAAACTTGTCTTGTTTCTGTTCTGTTGGAATTATCAACAGTATTTCTGTTTGCTAAACGCCACAATAATTAGACAAAAGTATCTCAGAGATTTCTTCATTAATGTCTTCACAAGCAGACATTTACATACAGAACGAACACTGACAAATACGGAGGAAATGCACGTATACTTCTGATTTTAAAAACCATAATAATTTAATCAACTCTGGCACTTAGAAATAGAAATTCTTTTGGTAATTCTAACTGACATAAGACGAGAGAAGAACGGTTTTATTTAACTTTACTGAGGAAAAAACGTAAACATCAGTATTTGTCTAATGTGTGGATGAAGGTAAACTCTTTCACTGCTTTATACTGATGTTCTCACCTGCTCAGGCATTGAGATTCTCTCTCCGTTTATGAGAGTGAGCACCTTGTTGTCATCCATGACAGAGTTCATACTCTCAATCCACAGGGTGTCCACAGGCCCATCAAACAGGATCCACTTCTCATCAGGTGTCTCCTCTTAGGTGGAAGAGTGTGGCAGACAATGAAGTTACCTTCAGCAAACAACTTGTTGAACTTTGGTGAACTGCAAGCTAAGATTGGTGGGTTGAGCTAAAGTGAGATTAGAACTAAAGTCGATTTTTGGCAGCATACACCCACTCACAAACCCACTCACGTCTGTAGAGCTGTCTGCAGCATGCTGGAGACTGACTGACCACAGCCTCTCCTCAGACACCAAACTATCTTTAACAGTGGTCTGATAATGTGCTAATCTGTCAATAGCAGAGCTAATTGTTTATTGAGCGCTTTAGCATTTTTGCATACTCTGGAAATGCTTATAGCTTCTCCAAGATTATTTTTTGGGAATAAATTCTAAAGCATTAAATTACTTAGTTGTTTTGTAAATTTTTAGTTGAATAAAGTTTGACAGTTATGTTTAAGTTTTACTTATTGATTGTTAAGGTGAACAATAACAAACTTGACCCTGTTGAGGTTAATATACTATGTTGTAACACATTGTGCCATTGTCACCCAATGAGGATCAACAAGATTGAATTTAGCATTAGCTTCTGCTAACTAACATGTTGCTGTAGTGTTTTAGCGATAGCAGAACTAGTGTTTATGATTAGTTTTTTAGGTGTAGCGCAGATAACTTTTTATTCAATGGTTCCAATCACTGCCCTTCAGCTTAATGTGCTAAACAAACAAAAAATGACAGTTTCGTGGTGGAAGAGGCAAGAAAATCATTTAGGAAATAACTGCTGTCTGAAAATGCTCATAAGATATTTTAGTTCCAATAAGAACTAAAATTTTTATTGGAAGATTGAGAAGAAAAGCATTCTGCTATCTTTTTGTTTCTGAGGGATTTTTGTTGATCAACAATTACAAAGACAGTACATGAAGGGTCAGTGAATCACCAACAATAATAATTGATAAATTAATCAACCTTGAGAGCAGCTGCTGAGCGGCACATTTTCCCAGAGAAAGCTTCAAAGCAGCAGTTTACACTGAGTTAGAAGGACCTTTTCTGATTATTTGAGCAACATTTGTTGCACCTGTGGCCATGAATCTTTACATGTTTGGTCTTCCATCTGATGTCACGACTACAAAAACGCTCTTCGATTCAACAAATGGCCTCTGCCATACTGTACATTGATCCAGTTCAGCTGGAGTTTAGAGGTGAGATCAGGGTGTTCATTCATTATGTATTCTGTGTAAACATGAGTGTGTGCGTGGGGGTATTTTTCTGATAGATGTACCTGCGCAGGCTGTTCTCATGAGGGAGGACAGCACTCCGTCGGACCACTCGTTAGTAGAAAGGTCATTTTCTCCGTACAGCTCCCCGAGACTCATCGACTTTGGATTCAGAGGATAGATCTGTGGAGAATTGGAAAACAATAATAAACCTGCAGAAGTTAAGATTAATACTGACTATCAGCTTCACATTCTAAAATAAAATAAAAACATCAGAATCAGTGATATTGGCCAAGGTTGTGTGCACAAACAAGACATTTGACATTGGTTTTCAGGCCTAACATTAAGGTAAACGAATAACACTACTTATCCCTTCATCATTTGTAGAAATTTAAGCATTTTGCACCTGTTAAGCAGTTAAATTAATTTTATATGGTGAGGCCTAATTATTATTTTAGCTGATCACTTTTACAGAAGCATGCTTTATAGTAAACAAACTAACTTTATGTTAGTCTCAGAGTGCAATCGGCAGGTTTCTACTTGTGTCTCTGTTCCTCTCTTCTAAGTCATAAAATGAAATCTGTGTTGAGATCATTAATTTATGATTGAGAATATGCAAATACTGAAAACTTACATGAACTATCTCAAAGTCGGGTACTCCTTTCTGGTTCAGAACTGTGAGGGACTGCTGCAGGATCTTCCAGGTGACAGTCTTGGCGCTGCCAGTCTTGCCAACCAGCATGGAGGAGTGCCGGGAGTTTTTGGTCTCGTAAAGTTGAATGACTTTAGTCACTGCAAAAGGAGTGACCTGCAGACCAATCCGCCGTAACTCCATCTCGATAGCTTCCTTCAACTACAGTAACAGAAAATTTTATTTCCCAATCACTTAATGCACCACAGACTCTAACAGGCTACACTGACAACACTCTTCTATGTTGTCAGAATGGTTAGTGTTCTTCACTCACCATTACTGAGTGAAGAACACTAAAAGTTAGTTATTTTCTACAACATTTAGGTCCAATGAGGAAAGACTAAGATTTTCAGCAAATAACAGAAAGGCTGAACATGTTATTAAGTTGTTGTTAAATCCATTTGAGCCCTTAAATGTCTACCAGAGAACATGCTGAAATATGAAATTTAGGCAACTAATTGTAAATCTTAGAGTAAAGCTACGCTTAAATTGAAAAACACAACACAAAGGGGTAAGGGTATCTTAAAATGTCAACTTCTGATCACATTAGAAAAACCTGGTTTTATTAAAATAGTGTGACTTGTTATCTTTTTATATTGGAGTCCTTGAAAATAAATTGGGTAAACTTATAAATAAAAGGGTTATTAAATTCTAAAACAAATGTATTTCTTTAAATAAAAATGTAGTCTTAATTACAACCAACCCTCTGCTTTGTATTATAGATGATAGATTAAAGTTAATATGAACTGCATACCTTGCCGTATTCTATGACAGGTGTCTCCACAGCAGGGAACAAGTCCTGGATGATGCCATTAAACAATGGAAGATCTGCAGAGGTCAGTTTAGCAATATTCATGTCCTTCATGGCCATCAGAAGAATCTGAGGACAGACATGCAAAGAGTCATCCATTGTATTTCTGCTTTATCACTTTGGTTAAATATCTGCATCTTTCAAGCTTGCACAAATCCATAATTTGCAACCTGGGCACAAGGTTTCAGAGAGAGACTTACTTCTTCATCTGCGATGTTGGGGGATTGACGCCGTTTCTTCCCAGCGTAGCGAAGCAAAGAAGTGAGAGCGCGGAGACCAAAATCATAATGATCCTGCTTGGAGAGCTGCTGCACTGCCAGGTAGTAGAGTGTGAATACCTTCTTAGCCAGCATCTAATAGTCAGACACAAATAATAGAGACATTAAATAACATGGTGAGTCTGTCTTGTGTGGAAAAGAAGATAATTTATTTTACAAGCAGTTAATCTGCTGTTTTTACTTTATTAATGCTGCTTTTGTATGCAGAAGCTCTGAGGTATTCACAGTTTAATGTGCCTATATATCATCTAAACTAAAGAAAATGTTTTAAATGAGTCTACATCATGGTCATATTGTACAAGATATTATCTTCTTTAATAAATGTGCTTCGTTAATCAGTGTAGTGTCCATATTACTTTTCAACATATTCTCGCATTACAATCACTAATTTTAGTGTATCTTATGTGATAGATCAACATGTCGTAGTGCATATTTGTGAAGTGGGAGGAAAATAAAACATGGTTTTCCAAAACCTTTAGCACAGAAACAGCTGAAAATTATAAGTTATCTGTAGAATGATAACGCCAAAGAAAATCCTAGACAACTTATCCTTGGCTTTCTACATAGGATTCAACTGTGTGTTATTTAATCTTAGCATAAATCCAGCGGGGTCTCAGCCTCATTAAAAGCATTAACAGCAAAAAAAAAACAAAAAAACACCTCATCCTAGTGTCAAAATGAAAAGACAGAAAAAAGCAAAGCTGAAATGGCGTTAAACACAATTTCCCTATAGTTTTTAGAATCACATAAGTACAGTACCTTACAGTTGTCGAAGCCTTCTCCAAACAGCAGGATTTCAGCAATCAGAGTAGAGTCCGGCACCACCATGGAGATAGGTCTGAACATGGACTTCAGGTTGTCAGGAAGCTCAGTGCGACCAGCATACCCTAAAAATGACGAAGAATTAAAACGTTTTTATTCCTTTTGAAAGTAGGGAAGTCTCAAACAAGTAAAATCCCGATTGTTCCTTTCCAAAGCTTTTGTAGACCTACCAGGATTCATGGTGATGAAGATGCCACAAGTTCGAACCAGACGGATCGTATGCCCTTCAAACTGGAACCTAGCCTTCATAGCAGAGAGGGCAGACAGGATGGAAAGAATCTGCTGGGCGACCACTGACAGCACCTCGATGTTGATGCGGTTGAATTCATCGAAGCATCCCCACGCACCTGTCTACTCAGAGCAAACAAAAACAAAACTTACTTTCCCCACTAAAATTTTAACTTTTTACAAAACTATGACTTGTAAGTGGATTTTAAATTGCCCTGACCTGAGCTAGGCCGGAGAACATGCGACCCATTGATTTGTAATCCAGTCCTTCAGAGCAGTTCACGACAATGACATACATGCCCAGGTTTTTGCCCAAGTCCTTAACAGTCTCTGTCTTCCCTGTGCCGGCTGGGCCTTTTGGAGAGCCGCCCCGGTGGAGATGGAGAGCCGTGGTCAGAGTCATGTAACACCTGGACACAATCAAACACTGACATTTACAACGCAAGACACAGAGAAACTCCACAGAACAGAAAATAGGATAAATCCAACCTGCTGAGATGTCAAAATTTAAGCACAAAACTATTTTGTCTGTTTCATGTTGTATCAACGCTGTGCATTGTAACAGTGAAAGCGGTGATGGCTTAAAATAGGAAAAGTCCTTAAACAATCATCTCTGTGATGTTATGCAGGATTATTTCATTTAAGACACTAATCTAACTGCAAGTGTTCTTAAGCTCATTCTAGCTTGTGGGTGTGACTTTAACTGTGACCTGTCAGTGAGTGGAGTGATGACCAGCCGTCCAGAGTTTCCAAGGTACTCGTAGCAGTATTTAAACTGTGTGTTGGTCTGTCGGATGATGCATTCATTCGTTTCCATCTAAGAATGAAAACACACACATTTAAATTCATGTTTTCTTACGCTGTCTCAGGACATATGATAACTCTGCCACTCAATGTTCGGTAGAGGTGGAGTGGTTACATGGGCCCCTTGCTTACTTATTCTCAAACTTTGTGAGTTTTTTTATGTACAACCTTACATTTTTCAACCTGTCATGTTATGTACAACATCCTGCCTCTGGTGCTGAAGATCTGCCCATTTTTTTCCAGTGAATTGGAACGTCAAAGGCCCAACATATACCTTGTGAAACATTTTCTATAGGTAACGATTGTTCCAACTATAAATATAGAAATCTTTAGATCTGTTTTCGTCATACAACCAGATATTGCTTGAGGAAAAGTTAAGAGGAGATATTATGTATTTTCAGCCACACAGTGCCATTTTATAGAACAGTCAAGTAACTTTGTTACGTTCAGTCATTATAAAAATGCTGTACATATCAAACATCAATTTGACACCTTGAAATTGACTAATTGCTGCTGCCGCTAGTCCCTTTGCGGTAGATTAAATTATATATTTTTTGCCACAGAGAGCTTTTACATCCATCCATAGAGTGCCAGTTTGTTAAGTCTCCAGGCTACACCTCCTCGTGGTCATTTCTCTTCCACCTCCGCATTGTACGACTCACATATAAATCAGAACTTTATAAACTAAATTGGAATTAGAGACTTTTCTATCACTACTTTTGTAGTGAGATTCTTTTTTCATTTATTATTCAAATTTGTCATTTCCACCGTCATCATCGTTCTTCGGAGAAGTTTGATTTGTATTGCTTGCTTTTCTTGCCTCACCTTGTCCTTGTCCTTTTCCCAGTACAGTCGCAACTGGCAGAGCCACTCGAACGCATTGACATCGATGCAGCCACTCTTGGCCAGCTTATCGATAACATCCCGAGCGTGAACCTCCACTGTGACGAGCGCCACCACCTTCAGACGCAGGATTTTTGGGAGTTCCTCACGTATCATCTCTGAGTAGCTTTGCAGCATAGCAACCTGAGGAAGATGCAAACAGTCAGGTGAGATGTGTGCAAAGTATCCAAATTTATAGCCTAAATTTGGCTTCACACGACACCTGTTTCTTCTTCAGTGACTTTATGGAGGATTTGTTTGCTCTCTCCTTGCTGATGTTGAGAGCTTTGGTGACCTCATTCGTCCATTTGATCTGGCTCGCTGTAATTACAATCTAAGACAAGAAGGAAACTTGTTTAAAACATTGGTTGCTTGATGGGAGATTCTAAAGCCTGCTGTTAATCAGAGGTATGAGTATTGAAGATGCAGAAGGACAGGCTGACAGAGGCTCAACAGAAACTCACCTGTCCCGGCCAGTCTTTGACCCATTTCTCTCTTGTTCCTGTTATCTTTTTCATATCGACAAGGCAGTCGTTCAGATACGCCTTCAGAGTACTCTGCATGAGTCTCTCGACATCGCCAAGCCACGTCTAAAGTTGGACAATGACAATCACCAGGAGTACCACTACAAGAAACCCAAAAAGCAAATTGAAATGCTTGAACCCGTCTGTGTTTACCTCCACTGGTTTGTCCAGCTGCTGGGGCTTGTTGAACAAAATGAACTCGCCATCAGCTGAAAACATCCCATCAGCTTTGGGAGATTTAGTTGTCTACGAAACATATGAAGGAAACAAAAGAAGTTTTTGCATTAAAACGAGGTTTCACTGTAATTTGTAGGATTTTTTTTTTTTTTTTTTACTAATCTATATTCATGTGACATTTCTCTTTTCGGTGATAATACAATATTTAGTTAAACTTGTTCAAAAACACACCGTCTGCTATCAGAAAGCTGCTCAGTACAGAGGATCATAATTATAAATTTAATCACGGGGAGAGACAGGAACACGATCGTTACGTTTTTTTACGGAATAACCGTGGAATTAGCAGCGCTGCCAGCGGCTTGTCTCTCAGAAGAACTGACAGTAAGAAAGATGAGAAAAGCCGGTCAGAGTTCTGCGCCGACATTGTAAAACACCAGAACTACATAATATTAGCTTGATGTGACGTGAATTTTATTTTTTGTTTGTATTGAAAAAATAATAAAGTTCATGATCTGAGTCTTTGTCATGTTTGGGCCATGAAATTTTTTTTTATACGGCAAAATAAAATATCTGGGTTCTTTCTGTGGATCACAACCAGAACCTTGAGGTTCTCCATTGCTCCATTGTATGCGTGATCATTTAATTGTGTGGATAGAAAGCCAAGGGAAGAAAACCCGCATCTGCATCCGAAGCAACTGAGTCACTGAAGTAGCTAGTGCGGGTTATTTGCAGCCATTTCTTCAAGTCGCCATAACATTACCGTAACTATTGCGGTAATGTTACCACTATTACCGCAACCACGACCGCAATAGATGCAGGTAGTGGTAAAACAATATTGCCACATTTAAACTGTGATAGCCGGAGTTCCCACATATTTTATAGCCTAAAACCTCTGTGGAAAGCCGGCTACCGAGTTGCTAACATGTAGACAAATGGCATTCCGGTTAGCGGCAGAAGTTGTGCCCAGAAATCACGCAAAGCCTCATGGGGGCTAGGAAAAAGGTGGATACCATCACATTTATGCAATCTGTTCTCCACCTTGTCGATCCGTAGGCTCTTGATGTTGTCAAAACACTTCTTCATGTGAGGCTGCATGGCTTCGGGGTTCTGAGACTGGCCCAGGATCTCCAGCACGTCATCGTTTGACAGAAAATAAAACCTGGGGAAGAGCTGCCTCTTGTTCTCCAGATACATGTCCAGGGCCTTCAGGATTTCTTCCAGCTTGAAGCTCATGTCATTCAGAGTCTGAAGCAAGCCTAATAGAAAGAGCGGACACGGTAATGTCACAATTGATGATTTGATTAAATGACAGAATCTTCAAATTTTATGCTGATACTTAAAGTTAAGTTGTACCAAATATTATTTTATAATAGAAAGCCAACATAAGAAATGTTTCAGAATTTGATTAAATATTTTCCATTTCCTCAGGATTGGACAGGCACACATTTGTAGCTGTATAACTTGGGTCAAATGTTCCATGTGTCTTTTCTCAAGCTTCTCATAACACTTTGCTGCAACAGATGTCATTGTGGTTCACACAACAAATTATAAATTATATAATGGCTGGTCACCCTTCCGTTTTTTTTACTTGTTTCAAAATGTTTCAATAGATAAATGTGGAATATTTAGACATCTGGAAATTTTTACCAACCATGAATCAACCTTGTGGAGCTAAACAAATCTGTCTGAAGTCATGCAAGGAAACACAGTGTTTCAGATGTTGCTTTAAATCAAACCCACAATTAAACCTCCATTAAACTCTAAGGTATTAATAATTTTACTGTTTGTAATTTTTTGGGTGGGGCACTAGTGGCTTTTATAGAACCGCAAGTAATCACGAAATTAGGAGTGAGAAAGGGAAGATGTGTAGCAAATGGGCCAAGACGGGCCATAGTGACAGAAATAAAAATTCTCACTGATGTCATTCTCTTTATCCAGCCATTTATTGCTATAGAAATAATTTTCATAATCTCAAAGGATTTAAAACAAAAAAGGTTTAGCCAGTTTTAATGCCAGTGTTCATAGTGTTTTAACTGTATATCTGTGGCTTTTTTCCGCTTATGAGCTCAGATTCATTTTTCACAAATTTAAAGAAATGTAAACAGCCAACCTGACTCCAAAACAACTCCATTAAAACCTATTTTTTTTGCCAAATGTACACACTATAATATTGGCCTGATGCAGCCAGGTTGTAATGCATTGTATAAATTATATTCTAAAGAAACAGGAACTCTGTGGTGGTACCAGAATATTGTGTTCCCTGCAGGGCGTTCGGATTCTCGTGGAGTCGTCCCATTATGGTCTTCCAGTTGCGACTGACGCCCGCGAACTCAGCACACTCGTTAGGAAGCTGCTCCCTGATGTCCTTTCCTTGGAAAATGTTCTGAGTGGGAGGGAAAAAAAAGAAAACAACTGGTTGCAACAGGGAAAGAGAAGAGAGCTTGTTTTGGATTAAAGGCTTCTGTATGAAATGTAGCTTTGTGGTGCAGGTCTGTAAAACTCAAACAATGAATGCGCAAGGTAAATTGTGTACTTCCAAGTAAATCCAGTTTCGCTGCACGGAGAGGATCATCTCGATGACGTCCATCATGTAGGTGAGCTGGCGTTCCCATTGGTCCACCTCTCGCTCGAAGGCTTTAACGAAGCGGGATGCCTTCATTGTGGACAAAATGACCTGGTTATCGTCCAGCGTCTGGAAGACGTCTTCACTCCCTCTGAGGAGGAGGAGAACATGAAAGGTGATGTTTAAATTGATGCATCAATCCTGGAATGCTAACCAGCATGAAAGGCCATCATATGCTCACATTACAATGAATACTTTTGATTCCGTCTGTTCCTGTGTGTGTTTGAAAACAGAAGTGCTTACTCTGCAATATATTATTTCCCTGCTGTCAGTGTGGAATCAGTTTAGGTTTTTTTGTACTTGAGGTTAAGGTTAAAGCAAAGTCCACAATCTGCTAAACTCCAATTCATTGTTTATTCTACATAAAACATTATCACCACATTGCATCTCAAGGCTTTGTAAATCCGCTGCCATTTTAAAACTAGATGGGAAAAGATTGAAATGATGGTTATGCTGATAAATATATATTTTTAGAGTTTTTAGGACAGAAAATTTCAATCTGCCATCTGCAGGCTCTACACAGTGGCATCAACTCATAGTAAAGTATTGAGCCATGTTAAATGTGATAATATTTGTAACTTTTTGAAACCGCTCCTCTGCTCAACATTCAAACCGCCTCACCTCAGCCTGAAGTGGCCCTCCTCTTTGTACGGCGCGATGTCCAGGTATACCTCATCCCATGTCTTCCTGACATTGATCAGACCCTGAAAAAACAAATGCAAACTTTAATGCAACAGACCAAAAATAGAGTTGCAATAAAATAATCTTCTAATGTCTTAGAAATACTAGATCATAATGGCGCATTAGCAAATAAAATTTTTAGAGTTTTGTAGTTTAAAATTATCAAACGACTGCTCCTTTCAGACTCTTCCTCACTCAGAGCTCCTTGAATTGAATCCCAGTTTCTGAATGAACAATTACTGGCTGATTTCACAAATGAGGTGCTAATTGCATGGCAACTGTATATGCTAATTGCTCCACACTTCAATGTGCACAAACTTGGCTGTAATGCTGCTCTGATGTAACCTCTGAGGGTTTAGAGTGAGGAAGGGAAATGGGGGAGAGGGGCTGCTGGCAGAACTAAGACGGCAAATTTTGAGCTGCCAGAGTTGAAGCCAGAATGGAGGAGAGTCGCGCTGCTGCATTTTCAGAACTTTCCTAACATTATTCCAGAGTAAAGTAAGATGAAGAATCAACAAGAAATCAGATTCGAACCTGTTCTATGGAGAGCTCCTTGCTGGCAGCTCCAGAGATCTCCGAAATGACCGAAGCGTAATGATCCAGGTTCAGAGAGATGATCTTCTCCAGGGTGAAGTCAGGGCTGGTGTGGTCAAATGTGCGCTCTAGATCCTCACAGATCTGCATCCAGTGTCTGAAACAAAAAAAAGGTTCAAATTCTACCTTTAGGGGAAAAAAATATGTTTCCATACATGTATTTACTTTATATTAAAAATTTTGTGCTTTACGAGAGAGAATTATTGCCACTGAAAAAAAAAAGAATTCTGACTTTTTTTTTCTCAGAATTCAGGCTTTTTCGAAAAAGTGAAAATAAAATTATAACCTTAACAGAATAAAGATGTAATATTACCAGAAAGAAGATGCAAAATGACCAAAAAAAAAAAATCTTCAATCGAGTTACGAATATCTGACGTGACCAGACTGACAAATCTGTTTAGATCTTACTTCAAACAGACACAGTCATTTGGACAATGATTTCAATGATAGTAATTTGATGCTGATGTATTAAAATATTTATTTGTAAAACTGAGTATACCTTCACAAATTGTTCGACATTCATTTTATTTTTAAACTAGTTTTTGTTCAGGAATTCCCATTAAATTACTTCTTCTTTCTCCTAATATGACTTTATTCTCATTTTATTTCAACTTTATAATCATAGGATTTTATTTCTCATTATTATGACTTTGATCTAGAAATTAAAAAAAAAAAAAAAAAGTAAGTCTTAGTCTGGCCGTAATACTCGGTTATAGAATTCGGTCTTTTTTTTTTTCAAAATAAAAATGCCAGAATTTTTATTCTGACATTTAATCAGAATTCTGACTTAATTTTTCAGAATTCTGAGATTAAAGTCAGACTTCCAAATGTTGTCCCTCATCATCTTCCTTACCGTTTTTATGCTGCTACTGTTACTGTTACGTTAAAGTAATTCTCTCTAAGTATCATCATGGCCTTTAAAATAACTATGCAATGAATCAGACTTATGATTTCTTATATCAGGAAGAATATGTTTACATAAAAATATAAGGATATAATTGTATGACAATTGTTTTACTTTTGATGCATCAGTGTCAAACTAACACATGGTGCATAGAGGAGGGTGCCACATATGAAACAGAAGCAGAACTCACCAACTCTTTGCAACTGTTGTGTAGTTTTACAGATAACAGGGTTCATGTTCGAGGCCCAGCAAACTGGATCAATTACATCCTAAGGACTAATACACATTTTTCATGTAAAAACGCCAAACCTTTTCAGGGTTATTAGTACGTTAAAATACAAATACAGTAGGAGTTTACTGTAGGGATTATGCACATAATTGTGAGACAATTTAAGGACAGATGCTACAACGGTCTGCACGGCCCCTGGAGAAATAAGAAATAAACCTCAAAACTGACGAAGAGTCAGAAGATTTAGTTGAAGAGCTTGTCTGAAAGGCACCAGACCATAATAAACACGTGTAACAAAGACACAACACTCGTTCGGACATGCTGCAGTTTTGGACTGCAAGCGTAGCGGGATTATTTTAACCGTTACCTTTCTCTCAAGGCTGGATTCCTCAGATCAGTAATGAGGGGGATGATGTGCTTGAACTTTTCAAGCTTCACCCTGGAGGTAGTAACTATCTCCCAATCTTTACCCTGCAGTAAAAACACACAAAACATGATGTTGTCTTGCGCAGCTGGGATTGCAGTCAATGGGATTAACTACTGTAAGGCAGATGTCCAGTTTGTGGTATGAGATTTATTGCAATGTAAATTGGTTTATTAATGTATTAAGGTGTTTGTTGATCTGCTATGAACAGCACATAACTAAATAATCGCTCCATGAAATTGAATTATTTTCTACATCTTCCCAAGGGTTTTTCTCTTTTAACAGAGCAACACAGCTTTTCCAAACAGATTAGCTTCCTTTACAAAGCTTAGATCATTTACATTTGCATCCAATAACAGAACCATTTTGGATCAAAACCAAAACTACAAACTAGGAACTAAACTTTTTTTTATTGAGTAGCACAAGCCACTGTTGTGTAATGAAGCGCATTAACTTCATAGTGTTTAATGAAGTCAAACAGTGATGGTTTTGGTTTTCCACTGATTAACAAAGTGGAAGATCTTCAGTCAGGATTTGAGCTGTCACTTGAGAAAGGATTGTAACAAACATTAATTTAGTTTATACGTGATTTAAAAACAGTGATGACGCTCACATAGCTGGAGATTGAAAAACAAAGTTGTTATAAGAAATGGAGGGAGAATTATAGTCAAAACTTTAAAGGAGGCCAAACAATTCACTTCTACTTGAGGCAGGAAGTAAAATATTCCCAAATCTTTGGAAAGGAAACCAGTAAGAAATGCGTCTATAAGCCTTGGAAGTCTTGGCAGTTGGAACAACGTATGATTGGAGAAAGGAAGGGGGAGTTTATAGCCCAAATAATACCATCTCTATCATGAAATATGATAGAGGAAGAACTATGGTGTGGTGAGGCATCCCTGTGTCTAACTGGGAAAGCATTGGATTATAACAGTAATATTTTTTTCCAAAATGAAACCTAACAAGACAAAACTGATTTATATAAACGAAACTGCTACGTAATGCCAAAGCTGATCATCCTGCCCAACACCGGATAGCAGAACTAACCTTGAGATCTCTCTGAAGGGCACGAAGTCTCTTGTACATCTCCAGTGCCGTTTCCTCCATGGTCCGTGTCTGCAGCTGTGACAGGTGAAGAACCTTCCAGTTTTCCCAGTTTTCGTCCCATTCCTGAGAGATTTCCCACACCTCCTGGAGCTGATCCATGTCCTGGAAAGGTGCACAAAGTCATCAGACACAAGTGATGTGTAAAAAAACAATAAACAACTTAAGGAAGAACTTAGGAAAATTATTGATCCATTGAAACTTTTTACAGTCACCATTTGTATTACTGAATGCTGATGTAACTGTTAGAGTCAAGAGCAACTTCAGACCTTTTCCATGGCCATGATGAATTTACAGGGAGGTTGTTCGATTCTGAAGAATGCCAGCCCACTGATAATGGTGTTTTGCTCCTGCTTTAGAATCTCCAGTTGGGTACGGTGTTCTTCTATTTGTTTTATGGCCGTTTCAAAGCTTAAAGTGCTGTGAAAAGGACCTGGACATACAAATGTAGCGTTATGCACATTAAGATTCACACAAACATCCTCATAGACATTTACTTATGACAACCACCAAAAAGCAAATACACAAATGTGTGCAAGGCTTATTGAATCAACAATGTTCTGTTCAGTGACTGTAACTAATTTCCAAACAGTTAGGACTGATGTTGAATTAGACCAGTTGATTTTAAAACATGTATGTGTAACCTTTGTTGCTAAACTCCTGCAAGGCAACGTCGATCTTCTTCTTGAATTCCTCAAAGGAGCGGATGAGGCCAGTTTTAAACTTGTCTTTGTCTTTCGTCAGCGCGGCGTCACTATTAATCAACACCTGCTGAAACCAAATCCACTTGTCATTGAGATTCTCTCGCATGACCTGAACCTGCAAACAAGACACAATGGATTAAAGTCATGATTAATTTATTCAGAATCATATTACTGATAGATAAACCGAACACTGAAATATATTTAATACATCAGTTACTGTCATGTAAAAAATTAGGGTAAGCATTCAGTTACTTCTAAAAAACTGGCAATATTTTGATGTCTAATCTTTATACTTATATCTTGCAGAGAATGGAATCCGGAAGCTATGCTAAAACAGAAGCCAAGCGAAAACAGAAGATATGCTAAAATGGAAGTTATGCTAAAACAAAAACTATGTTAAGCTGAAGTTACACTAGCAACTTAACCATAGCTACCGCTGTCACATAAATTCTGTTTCAGCATAGCTTCCTTTGTACTTTTGGTTGTTGTGGCTTCAGTTGGTGTGTTGGGGCTATCACATTTTGTTGACTTTTCTGGGCAACCATATAAAATGGCTACAAAGATACCAAAAAGCTATATAACCTAATTTCTGCCCGCCAGCTACCACTGTTTAGCTAGATTGTAACATGGGGAAAATGTTAGAAAGGTTAGCATTAACTCTCAACAAATTTTAACTGATATACTATGAAAAGGAAACCTAAAAGTTAATATTAAACAACTAATTAAACATTTACACTGGTGTGATCCATTAGTAAGAGGTAGGAAGCTCAGTTCAAAAGAAACAATGAAGAATGTTTTAGCTAATGTAACATACTTGGCAAAGATGTATGCTTTAGTGTGACAGTACAATAGTGTAACTCCTTATGTGTTAATAACTCTAGTTTATAACTTCCAGCTGTTATCGCTTAAAAATGTATACCTATATATTCAACCAATTTAAGTAGTGTTAACTTTTGTTTATTGAAAATGTACTCCCATACCTTGAATACATTTCTAGGCATTGTTAAGAAGTTGCATACTTACCTTGTGCTCCACTTCGACTTCATATTTGTCGAGGATGGCAAATCGTTCATGGATGAGAGGAATCTGAGCTTCTGTGTTGGCCAAATCACTATTGAGACTCGCAAAAAGATTCAGGCTATCACTAAGCTCCTCAAGCGTCTGTGGTGGTTTCATCAACCTGAACACAAACAATGAAGATTATTAAACTCAAGGATTTCCCCCATATTCTTCCAGAATTTCATTCATTCACTGGACTCCTTTATGTCAGAGAACTGGTCCTAGCTGTGCACTTTTATTATATAAATAAGATTTGATGTATGATATTGAATCCAAGAGGAAGCATTACTAAAATGTGCACAATAAGAGAGAGCATTTGCGCTAACAATGCTTCCTGGTAATACTATCATCTCAGACAACTGAGTTTATTGTGTCAAAACAGCTGGAGAATAAGAAATGGTTGCACACCTATCGGCATTGCTTTGCATTGAGTCATAAAGTTCTTTTAGATGATTGCTTGCTATCTCGCTGAGAAGCTGTGTTAACTTTTTCTGCCATTCATTGCAATGGTGCACCAGGGTGGACTTGAGCGGTGAACAGTCCAGCATCACAAACTGTATGGTGACGACCGTCTCTTCCTGTTGGATACTGCTGGCGTTCTCGGTGTATCTGTCAGACCACAGGAACATTGTTTGTGATCCTAATCAACCATTCATAAAACACGTCTTTGCAAAACACACTGTATGTATTTGCAGAAATTTCTTCAACAGAGACAGAGGAATCCTATACCTTTGTATATCTGCATCAAAAGTCGATACTGAAGCGTTGGATGTCCTGTAACGTTGTATAATGTAGTCTTTGATATTCTCCCAGATGGGCCTGTATTTGCCCCAGCTCTTCAAATAGGCCTCCATTTGCCTGGCATTGGCTGACATGCCAGCTGCAATTGCAGCCTGAGTCTTAATAATCCGATCATCTCGCTCTGAGCAATCAATCAGAATCGAAATGGGGGAGGATGACAAAAATCATTGAGCTTCTTATGAAAATATTTAAATCCTTTTAATTGTTCCATATTTTGTCATGTTACAGCCACACAGGAGACTCTGATCTCATTGTGTATATTAATGCATTTTATTTAGGGGTGCATAAATAAAGGAGTAAGAATACAAAAATGTATGCCACACTTTTGAGATATTTATTTGACTTCACAATTGTGTGCTCATTTGTGTTGCTATATCCAATAAAGTCCCAGTAAAGAACAATCAAGTGTTAACGTGACAAAATATGAAAAAGCACTGAAGCAGGTGTATGCCATGACATATATTTGTTTCCAACCTATGTTGATGTATATCGGGGCAATCAGAGACTCTTTGTTGGAGAGAAGCTCAGGGAGACGCTTAAATTCAGAGATGATTTTGATCAACTGAGGCAAAATGTTCACAATCTGTCCAAGCTTCTGTAGAGTCGGCGAGAACTCCAGCTGTAAACAAAAAAAAAAAAAAACTAGATTACAGAGCAAGGTGATTCTTTAAAACACTAATTAAGCATTACAAAACCTCTTTTATAGTTACATTTAAATTTAGGGTCACCTTAGACCATTTTACAGCACAATCAAGTAACTATGTTACCTTCAGTTGTAATAAAAATATTGTACAGATCAACTATGACTGAAAGAATATTGGACTTTATAATTTAGCTCCTTGAAATTGGGTCTCAGTCATTGTGGGTGTTGAGCTGTTTGAAGAGATATCTCTAGCTTCCAGCATCACAGTAGTTTTAAAAGGCTCTGTGAGTTTGCGTCACCTTTGGCACGCTTTGTGGAGTCGCCTGCCGCAGAAGTACTAGCACTTTGAACAGCGGACTGGGCGACGTCTTGCTATCCCCGTTGATGGCTCTGCTTAGTTTCTTCATGGAGTCTCTGATGTTAAACCGGAATGCCTCTTCCACGATACGATCCACCTTCTCTGAATAAGACTCCCAATGTTCCTGGACCTACAACGTCAGAGCTCAAGTTTTTACAAAGTACACATTTGTGGACAGCAAAATACCTTCTGGGAGTAAAAGGAGAATTTATCTTTGAAACATTTATTTAGATCTATTTATACAGAGCCTTTCAAAGGTGTTTATAACACTTGTTGGCTAGCCCTTTAAGAGATTCTATATTAACTCAGGATGAGCTGCAAAAAGCTACTGCTGAGATGGAAGAATCTGTTGACAGGTTAGGTACTAGCCATGCATGCCACAAATATTAGGTTAGATATAATGAGTTATTAGAAGACCAATGCTGGAAGAATGTCAGGTATCTGTAGCCTGCTACAACACAGAAAACATAGCATATTTGGCTTTAGTTAATGTTGGATGGGAAAAAAATCTGTTAGAAGCTGCAAAAGACTTAAAGCTGGAGTAAAAGTAAAATTTTCAGTACAACAAGGACCCAAAACCTACAGCAAAGATTTAGATTTAAGCATATTAATCAGCTGAAGTGGTCTAGTCAAAGTACACATCTAAATGCATTTAAGAATTTGTGCCAAGACTTAAAAAAAATTATGCTTATAGATGGTTTCTATAAAATCTGACTGTGTAAACAAACATGGACATAAATTTGTCTCAAGAATCTAACTGATATATATCAGTGAACACACGTCTCTGAAACTGCAGTAAAAGATGTCATATGACATTCTGACTTAAGTGAGAGGGAAAAGTGTTGATGAAACATGTAAAAATTTCCTTTCACATTACAATTCTGAACTATGTATGTATGTATGTATGTGTTTGGATGGATGGATGGATGGATGGATGGATGGATGGATGGATGGATGGATGGATGGATGGATGCATGGATGCATGGATGGATGCATGGATGGATGGATGAGTTGTAAAAGCTGGATAAAATGCAACTGGGTTTGAGGCTGTAATTTAACAAAAAGTGCAAAGTTCAAGGATGTAAATACTTTTGAAAGGCGGCATAGATCTGGGTCAGTTTTCTTTCCTTTGCATAGCACATTTTTTAACATACTTGTTAAATAATATATTTTTTAAAAAAAGCACACTTAATACTTCAGAAAGTGATTTTTAAGCATAGAAAAGCATAAAAACAAAATTCCAACCTCAGCTCCATCGCCAGCAAAGGTGGTGTGAATCTGACTCATGATATTAACAATTTCCTGGTGTACCGAGCGCATCACTCGGAGACGGCTCTGCTGGTGAGCATTCTGGTCATCCTCAAATTCCAGGTTTCTAGCCAACAGCAGGGGGTGGGGGAATGACAGAACCACTCAGACGATTCATTTCTTAAAGATTTCGTGTTTGGTTAGTGTGCCATCATAGTGACACAACAAAGAAGAAATCAGAACTTATTACCTGTACACTGTCTTCCCATCTATTTTAACCAGTAAAGTTTCACTGATCTGCCTACAGAGGTTGGAGATGGACAGATTGGAAACTTTGTAACTATCAATGACAGCCTGCACCTGGAGAGGTAATGAAAAGAGAGAAAAGAAGGATTTCTACTAAATAATAAATTAATAAATTTCTACTTTATTAAAGAAATCAAAGTAGGCTGTAATCCCAAGAGCAGAAAAAAGAAGCCTGTGAATATTAGCTTCTATGGTAGACAATTTCTGTTGTGTGTTGAGGTATATTAAGGTATATTCAATGTTAGAACTGTTGAAATAGGCAGTTTAAAGCATTGTTAGTGGTTGTCTCAAGTATTGGTGGATTGTAGCAATTTGCCAGCAGTCGTTGTGCCTAATCTCCATGAATACGGAGGCTCTACTGTATTCAAAGGCTACTGAGAGAGAATTAGCAGGTTTGTGTTAAACCTTGTCAATGTGGAGAAGGGAATCATTGATGAAGTGGTTCGAAGCTCCTTGGGACAACCAAAGCAACTTTGTCATGCCGGGCTCCACCTTCTTGTCAAGGAAACGGATCCGCTCCCGGAACAGACCCAGCTCTTCACTAGAGAGCATTCCAACAATCCTGACAACAAAAAATGTTGCAGAAATTAAAACCAAAATGTTGAATGGTTTATAGGTAACTTGAAGGTGGATGTACTGTGATCTACAGTTGAAGGAAGTATAGATAAGACCTGTTGTAGTTCCTGATGAGCAGCAGCACTCTCTCCCGGAGGAGCCGGATCTCTTCCCTGCTCTGGTACATGTCAGTCACAATCTGTGGGATCTCAAACTTCATTCGGTCCCAGTACTGGATCTCAGAAAACAGCCTCAACAGGTTGCTGGATCAAACAGTGTTTGACATAAAGTATTTTCATTAGTTATGGGGAGACAAATGTTAATGATGCTTTCAATTCAATTGTAATCTGACAACTTTGCACTACCCTGTGTTCATTGATTGTGGTTCTGATCCATATTTTGCCAGTTCAGAGTGATAAAACACAAACTAATTATGGGTTATTCCACAGAGAATATTTAAATATTCAAAAGAAAATGCAGCTGGGGGAGCTGAAATACCTAAGCTCAGTACTATCTGGCAATTGCAAAGCAGCCAGTTAAGGTATATTTCAGTTCTATGATTGCTCTAACTGGTCTGGAACTTTCAGTTGGTCTGTTGAAAAAAGTTAAAACCCTTGTGTCCTAAAAGGTTTTATGGGCAAGAAAATTGATTTTGAGTCAAATTTGCCTGCTGTGTGAACAGAGCCTAAGATTGAGTTTCTCAACATTAAACTCAACTAATTATCAAACAGGTGGTTTTGGTAAGATATGGTAGAAAGAGAAGAAGAAGCTCTGTCATTTAATGACATCCATAAACTTTGAGTTAGTTGGTTTCAGTGGTATTTGACACAAAGTATAACATTTCCAGATTTTTTTTCAATTACAATAAATTTTATATTTGTGTTTGTTTTATATCGGTGTTTGTGTCGTACATTATTGCTCTTAGATGAATTTCATTTTTCAAGCCAAATTATACAACTGAAAAGGATTGCTGTCTATAACCAAAGACACTCGAGCAGAAACTCAATTCTAACCGCATAGAAATTCATGACTTTCTTTCTGTTTTTCTAATTTTGACCTACTTGTCGAAATTGATTTCCAGCCTGGAGGGAGTGCCCTTCAGGCGCACCAAGAGAGTCTGCTGCAGTTTCTTCAGGTACTGTCCATCCAAGTTCTGGGTCCATTCAAAGAAGTTTTTCCTCACCACCTCATCCAGGATATGGTTCGTCTGTGCAAAGGTAAAAATGATCTCCTTGCGACTGGGAGATTCCGGCATAAAGGAGCACTTCTTAAGGATCTGGAAGAGACCACGAGTAACGGTAAGAAATCGGTTTTAATACATTTCGGCGCAAAAAAGAGCCTGATAGATGAACCTTCATGGGTTTTTCTATGCGCTGCTTGAGAGCTTTGGCCCACATGACCTGCCCCACAATTTGCGGTATGTGATCAGGAAAGCAGCGACCCTTTTGCTCCATTGTGTCCTTCACCACTTTAAGCTCTTTGCAAAAGATGCTGTACACTTCCTCTGACTTCTCCTCCATTGTGCGGCGTATGGCCTGTGACGGCGCAGATCAACATGAGAAGAGAACGTCAGAGAGAACAAACAGGAAAGACTAAAGATGGGAATTTAAAAGGTTTTCCACTGAATAAAAATGAAGATGTTGTGTGTTCGTCAAACACCTTGCGTGTGGACATCGGACTGAAAATGTCCAGAAGCCTGACTCCTTCCTGAACTGTGTTCACGGTCCGGAACGCTGAGTTCATCAACTCCTGGGTCATCATTTCCAGATCCTTCACAAATGTACAAAACCTAATAAAATGGCAAACCATCACATATAAGTAGACATCAACATCACCCAAGTCAACTCGTAGCAGAGTGATGCAGAAAATCCACTCCACCCATTTTTACTTCTAAGCTGAGCTCTTTTAGTTCTTTGCCCCCAAAATCAAAATGCTAAAATCCGTAAAAATGATGCAGCAAATTAAAGGGAGAAATGACGTGAGGGGCATTTGCGAAGTTAAACATTCAAAAATCAGAAATAATTTGAGTCATGAGAGGAGAACAATAGAAGTTAATTTTTCAATGACATATTTTCACAGCTGGTTCATAGATCTTAAGTGTGTTTTCACACAAGATAGTCTGGTAGATTGCGGACCATAGTTGCAACATTTGTTACATTTTCAGCTGGTGCAGTTTGCTTTCACACTGCACTGCCAAATGAACCAAACCCTTCGAGCAGCATGTTCCCCTCCCCAAACATGGTGACGCTGCACCAAAAACCACTAAAGGAAATAACATAAAAACCTCTGAAGAAGAGATGAGCACAACGTCCCTCTTTATGACATGTAAACAAAAATGGAGTGGCGTCAGATTTTAGCAGCTGTAGGATTTCTCTTCCACAAGCCTTTTGTCCCACATTCACATTATTATTTAGGTTGTATTAACCCAGAATGCCATGTGGTTTTACTCTGCTTCTTGCTTTTGAGGCGGTATTTAGTCTACTTGGAATTCACACATGCATTCAAACCACACCAGAGACCACTTTAACCGTACTGAAATGTGGGTTGTGGGGTAGACCAGAGTTTGCCTTTTTGGTCCACATCAGAGTTTGATTGCACATTCACATCTTCTCAAACAAACCAGACTTTCCAAAAAAATGAATCAGTTTGATTAAAGCAACTAAGAGCTGGTCTGAATGCACTCTAAATCTTTCATGGCTCATGTTTACCTTGAGTTAAATCTATATCTAGAGAGTATATGCTAAGGGTGTTAAACAGCATACTGAGTACTTTTTACTTTACTTTGCAATCATCACTGCACTGCATTTATGCATTATTGTCAATCAAGTTTTCTATTATTTTCCTTTTACTTTCTGTAAAAGTAAGAGCTTGTTTGTAGTAAATTTAGTTGCTACGTGTAATAAAATGAGCATTTTGCAATTGTTTAGTAAAAAACAACTGCAACTAAACAACTAAGAAGGTAGAGACTTTCTTATTTTATTCAATTCTATATATGCACACTAAGGTAAACAAGCAATACAGATAAGTCACATGGAGCAGTAGTGGTATTTACAATGTCTCATTGATGACTATGCATCTGATAGGAAATGGGCTGAGAGTTATTATTGTCCTTCATTGTTTATTTCAGTAAGACTGAATGAAGAGATTGTAAACTAATTAACTCGATAACACGGCCATTAGCGGGGGCTGTTAAGAGCCACCACTGCTGTTTTTTCCTGCTGATGCGGCTCTGTGTCTGACCCCTCCAATCTAATGTTCATGTCAAGAAAAATATGAAGGATTATTTACAGCGGTAATTAGAGTTGTAATGTGTACATTAAATGCTAAATATAGATCTAAGGAGCATTTTTTAACCTAAGCCAGTGTCGAAGCAGAAAGCAAAGGTGTTGCTGTGACAGATATTGATCAGTTCTTGTATGTTCTTGCTTGTTTTCAACAAAACAAGCAAAACAAAAAAAAAATTGTGGACATTCCTAAAAACCGTTGGCCCACAATACAATAAAAAATGTGTTTTGGACAAACTGCGGGGAAGGAGTGCTCTGTGAGGCGGAAGTTTGGCTGGGTACTATAGCTCCCAGGAGGAGCTTTGGGTAAAACAGCAGCGCTTTGTTTGAGCAGATGTTAAGGTACCTCTCAATGGCTGCCAGAGAGATTCAAGGATTTCTCAAGGGAGACCAACCTGCTGAACTCCTTACTCCACGTGGGATGCTGGACATCAAGGATCCCCTTGTCAAATGCGCGCAGTTTCTGCAGTCCTTGGTTGAAGCTGGTCTCTATCTTCTGCAGGTTGCGGGTCAGCTCTGGCCCGGCGCTGCCTCTGAAGCAGGGCATATCTCTTTGCCGGCCGTCATCCCAACGGGCAAATTGGTACTGGCAGTCACAGACCTGATGGATTATAGAAACACATACAAAAGTAATAAACAATAACAATAAGAAAGGGTTATTATGAATAAAACAACGTTGCAAATAACAACAACACTGCTTAAAACCCTTTGTGTCCTAAATTTAAAATCTCCACCTGGATATTTTTGCTTATTTTAATTTTACGCAGTTCTTTAAATGTCCTGTGAATATATTTGCCCATTTATCCGTAATAATTAGACCTTTAATATCTACCAAGTTATTTTCACAATTTACTATAAAAGTGCCCCACAAATTAATTTCACTCCCTGCTACGATGGGGATGAAATTACCGTAATAACCCAAGATTGGCTGGAAAGCTCAATGTCTCCCCTTCCAGAAACCGTTGAAAATTTTCAGATAGCGCAAAGTGTGGAAGAATTACAGTAAAGCAAATTTGACTGAATCGCCAGCGCTGCGTTTAGGACTTACAGGGTTAACCTTAACGAGTTGCAGCTGTTTCACTGGAATATAATTTCTTGCTGCCAGTACACAGGGAGCAGTAAAGATTCTCAATTACTCTGATGGATTTCTGATTCTGGCTACAGTTGCTGTTTTCTGAGGTTACTTCAAGTCATTCTGAAACGATGACTCGGCAAAACCAGCACAAAAAAAAAAAAGATTTACTGACCTCAAGCAGGTTTCTGAGCCTCAAAATGAAGGCATCAATCCCCACGAAAAACTTTGTTTTGTCCAGAACCCAGCCTTTGTGAGAATGCCTGCCAGGAAAGACGCAGAAGGAGACTGCTACACCACAGAATAAACTTTAGATACTTTCAAATGCAAGTGTTCAACTTAAAAGACTCTTCTAAGAGTTTCCTGGTTAAGACAGGAAGCATGTGCAGAAATAAAAATAAAAATAAATAGAAAAACATATTTCAAGTGCAAATATATCCCAAATGTACCCAACCTCTTAATTATTCAATCAGTTTTACTGCAGTGGTTCACAATATCTACATAACAAATGTTTCTAACCACATTGGCCTCAGAGAATGTTTCAGAAATTCAACAGAGAGGCTACTTTTGTCCTACTTGTGATGAAGCTTTGAGACATGCATGTAAGTGTCCTTCCAGGACGTGCAACACTGGATGCAATCGTGGAGAACTCGCTTGCTGGATGACAATTGGCCCTCAAAGATATTGTCCAGAGAGATGTTTTCACTGCAGAGACGGATGATCTCATTACTCATCTGAAAGTTTGCAGAGCACAAACATTTGTCACCTTAAGTGTATTTAGACAGGGTTGAGTTTTTATTCTTCTTCTGTTTGACTGTCTTCTGGTGAAATAAACAAAAAATAATTACATGATTATTTTTTACCAAAGCAAGATGTTCTCCAAACATAATCTATTGCGCTGTTAATTACCTTCAATTTTGGGATGCTGTTGACTGAAAATAAAAAGTTGAAAAGAGTTTGGGCTACATATGATTTACATTAAACTGCATGTATAATGTCCACACCCACCCATAATGGTACGGAGTGTCAAAAGGGACAACATTGATTGAACAATGATTTTATTAGATTTTTTTTTATTGATTTCATTTTGTCTCCTTTGGCCCGCCATACAGTGGGGTACAGTTGAGTCAAAATAATTTTGGCCACAATCTAGCGTGAGTTTTAGATCCTGACACATTGGTCAAAATTAGCAATGATAATTACAGAGAATATAAAAAGTCTGCATATTCTTGGTACTAGGTTTGTCTGTCGGTAATAAGACAGAGGTAAAAAATGTAACATTTGGCACCTTTAATGTGACCAACATGTTGCATTATTTTACTGTAAGATAAATATATTATCAAGAACCACAACGTCTGTAGATAGAGAACAATACCCGAGTGTGAATGCCTGTTGAAGTAATATGTTGTTGAAGAAATCTTCTTTGGTTTGAGACTTTCGTTATATATATTATAACTTGATACGAACTGCCCAGTAACGAAGGTAGAATGGACCATGTTTCCACAATATGAAAATGAAAAATAAAATCCTTTTTCATCATCATCTTTTTAGCAAGAACCTGAAGATTTTTGGCTCCAAACTGACTGAAACGACTTAAGAAATACTCAATGTTCAGCCAACTTGGAACATCGCATCAAATAAAACCCTCCGAATTTTGGCTGAAAGTTGCAGTTTGGTTTTATCATTGGCAGATTTTAGCCAAGCCACCAGCACACATGTTGGAAATTAGACGTGTCCGCGTACCTGGCAGAAGAGCCCGGTGATTTTCTCATTGCTGTTGTAGGAGGGTGAGTTGACCCAGATGATTCGAATGAGAATCATGATGTGTCGCAGCTTTGAAGCAATTTGTTGTGGCTTGAGATGGGAAAGCTCTTCACAGGGCTTCTTAAGGATGGACAGGAAGGTCAGGTTTGACTCCGCCTGCACCGAGCATTCCTGGGCAGAAAGATATTATGGAGAGTTGATGATTATCATTTCTTTCTGTCTTTAATAACATTAGCAAAACATTTTAACTCAAAGGACATATTCCTTTATTTTGTAAACCAAAACTTATCATTCTGGAATTTAGCAAATACAAATAAATGAGGGGAATCCTAACTGATCTAACAAGAAATATTAGAAAAAGAAATAGTTTGTACGTTTTTCTAAACAATGCAAACAAAGACCAGGCAAACTTTTCCATCTCCTGCCTGAAAAACAGTTTTACCTGTATTTCTGCAGCAAGTTCTTGAAAGCGCTGTAGGTATAAGGACTTGGCCAGATGCACAATCTTCTGGATGTGTTTGATGCCTGGCTTCTGCAGCTGATTGCTGATCTCCAATAGCTTGGTGGAGAGACTCTTCCAGAACTCGATCTCTTGCAGTGGGCCACTGTTTTCTCTCTTGTCCACTGTTTCTTGGATGTTCAGTAACTCTTTGATCTGATCTGTCCAGTGGATTATCATAACTGGAACAGAGGTAATAGGTGAATCAGAAAACAGGAAATGGGTTCTACAGTCTTCCTGAAGAGAAGCAGGTTAGTTTAACAATATAGGATCCCAGTTATGGATTATGTCGACCTTTTCATGCAAGCTACTACCGCAGATGAGAGTGGAAAGCTGCTTTTCACAAAACAAACTACAATGTAAACCTTAAACTCACTCTCCATTCTGTTCACCAGCTTCTTGTCCTTGCTGGCTTCCTCAGCAGAGCACAGTAGGCCTTCCACTGGGATGTACAGCACTGTTCTTCCTACCTTCTTATACAAGTCATCTGCTCAAGAACAGAAACATGTAAAAAACAACACTGGTACTGACTATGTAGAGAGAAAAAAAACAAAAAAAAAAAAACTTTTTTTTCTCACCAGTAAGGCAAGAGATGAAGTAATGCATGTCCCTGCTATATTCATCCTTAACCTTCTTCTTGTAGCTGCTGTAGGCAACTGGGATGGAATGCAAGGAGGTCATGTAATGCATCAGCCCCCAGAGGGGGTTGTCCCTCATCGTGTCAAACTGTACCACCAAATCAAAGTTTTCCTCTGTGATTACGGCCCCTGGCGTTCGGCTGATGTAAAATAGCCCCTCAATCGCATCTGCCTGTACAAAATTGGAAAAACATTCAGATGCAGAGCATGAAGAGACCAACCATAAAACACAGAGTACAAATATTAATACGGATGACAGACAAATGACAAAGTATACAGAATTACGAAGTGGATTTCCAGAATGACCTCAGCGAGGAGCTTGAAGAAGCTATCGCAGCAGACCGTCAATTTGGGATTGGCTACATGAACGTTTCCAGAATAACTTAAAATCACTCGGTCTACAGTGAGAACATTTGTAAGTGAAAAATATTTAAAACAGCCCATAATATCTCCCGAAGATGATGCCCCAGCAAATTAACTTGAATCTCAGGCTGTGTAACACTGATAACCTCAAGAAAATCTCAAGAGCTTCGAAGATCTTGATTGGAGGTGTGATAATCTGGATTAATTTAAAGAATTTAAAAGTCAAAGGTGAGACTATCTGTCCAACATGACAATAATACCAGCAACAGCGGCAACTCTAGTACAGATTGGCTGAAAAAGACAACAACCAAGTGTTAAGATGGCCCAGTTAAAGTTCATCCTTCAAGTTGACTAAAATGCCATTGTAGGAAGATACATTTGTAGCTTTGCAGAAACAAATGTACTTTATTTTGAAATCTGTTATGTCCTGATTAGATTGAACACCTAATTATCTAATGATGTCATACTTAAAAAATACATTAACATAAATAAGTCATCAGTTTTTTTTTGATAATTCATTTCAAGAATACTTTATTAATCCTAAAGGAAAATGTAATGTTGTAACAAATTTAACTGAAGAGCAGAAAAAAGAGAAAGAAAAATAAACCTCCTGTAGCAGTCCGTATTACAACGAATTTGAAGAAACCTCCGACTGAAGACACTGCTTTTCTTTGCCAATCTCTTGAAGAGTATAATAAAGAGAAACTAACCGGAGGAGGGGTTCTGAAGTCCACCTGAAGCTCGTTTGATCTGTCCATATAGACCACTACAGAACCAATTGAAGTGTCCACAATAAACTGATCCAGAGTACTCATGTTCTCCTCTGTCCATGACGTCTCAGTGACTCCAGAAAGACACACACATTTCATGAGCATCTAGAAACGGGACATAAAGACGTTAAAAAACAAGGTAGCTAGTGATTCTGTTCAAACATAACGTGAATTGTGATTATTAATTGATCTTTACCTGCCGAATGTTTTTAATGTAATCTTCTTCCATGTTGTTGCTTCTTATTAAGCGTTATCCTTTGACATCAGGGTGACTACAACGCACGACAACCGTTTCTATCGACGTTACATGTATATTTGGAGCTTATCGAATAGCTAATAAACTGCGGTTAGCTTACATAAAGGTTCAGGAGACGTAAAAGTTCACTGGTTTCAAAGTAACTTACAATATTTTCAGCGTTCAGCAGTTTAAACATGCTTAAGTTACCTAGTAGCTTTCGGTTGTTCTCATAAACCATAAAAAACTTTTTAAAAGCTCATGTACGCGTTATTTATATAACGTTATCGCATTTGTTTCTTCTCTTTCCTCCATTTAAACCTGAGCCACTTTCAGTGTGTCAGGACGTCGTCATGGAAACGAGTAACCGCCGAACCCCCGGTAGTCATGGGCATTCCAGCTTCTTTTTCGGGATCCGGATTATTTGGCTCGGTTCTCAAAACAAAAGAGCCGAGACTTATAGATTCCCAAAACGGTGCTTCTCAACCACTTCCAACTTTTTCCATTAAAACAAGTTTTATTCTCTTAATGGTGATTTAAAAATGTTAAAATTAGAATGTCATTAAAATGTTTATTTTAATGACATTCTAGAATTTAGAATTTAGAATTTACTAAAAAGTGAAACCTTTTAGTAAATTCATTACAAAAAATAGGTGTTTTGTGTTAGTTGTGATGATTATGACTAATGGAAATCCGATATTAGGTAATAGCAGTACAAATATTTAACACAAACGTTATGAACTGATATGTCCTACAATCATTGGCAAAACTTGGCTGAATTTGACAGTTGTTCAAAAGGCAATCATTCCGACATTTTTGGGGAACTCATCGTTTCACTTGAAGCTAATTAACTTGTTTCTTTACTACACTTAAATACATCTAAGGAATATTGCGACAGGCAGAGTAATAAACAAAATAAATGCTTGAAATGTGTCACTTTTATGAACCCAAGTGTTATATAAAATTTCACTTTTTGACATGAATTGGTGGATTAATTCAACTTTTTGGAGATACTCTAAATTGTTGAGCAGTTCCTGTACATATGCACAAATGACTAGAAGAAATGTACCAGAAAAGCATTTCTCCACATGGTTATGCACCCTCCTCCCTCTCAGACAAACCCTGAGGAAGTCTGTGGTTGGTCTTTCAGGACAATCTTTAACTCTGGATACAACCTTGAACTCACCCTCTCCTTCCTCAGTGCGTTGCCGTACTCATTACAAGAAAGTTCTTCCTCCCGGCTCATTTTCCTCTCTTCTTCGTCTCTCTCCCCCTCTCATGAGTTTTAAGTCTTTTCCTGCAGGGACTTCTGGTGTTTCTCTAACAATACAGACTGAATCCAGACCCTTTGTGTGCAGACTTTTTTTTTCTCTCAAGGCTTTCCCCCCCATGTAGAAATACATAATATGCTTTAAAATGATTAACCTCACATTTACTTTCCATGCTTTCTGTTTTGCTTAACAGTATATCTAGCAAGGGCTGCAACTTCTGTGTTCTATTCATGTCAAACATAGTGGCAGGAAGAGTGATAAACATTTAAGCCTGCTGCTATATTGTTTTACTTTGAATCTGAAAGACAGGTCTTTAAGAAATGGAGGGGTTAGGAAAGAAATAAAAAAAAAGAGTTGACAGACTTTGAGAGAAGACAGTTTTAGCAAATGGCTCTTTGGGGATCATGTTACTGGTGCTAAAATCCAATTTTCTGTCTTTCCAACTATATCGTTTTTTTTTATTTATTTATTTACTTTCAAAATTTGTTAAATGCATGAAGACAAATTGAGTTAGTCACAGGCTGCTGCAGGTAAGAAAGTGGTGAAGAAGCTCATTTAAAACGAATCCTTCGCGGAGGTATCTGTTAAATACTTGTTTATTTCTCTCGCTTGACAGCCTGAATGTTACATAGGTCTGACTTAAGCGGCAATATGAGAGGAAAAACAGCCAAAGTCCAAAGGAAAACACGACAAGACCATTTAGAAATGATCTCCTCATGGTGAAGAAGAGAAGTTATTAAAAATAAGATGCTTATCTGATCATAAAACAACAAATGAGAAGCAAAAGTTCAAGTAAGAAGAAGCTTAGAAGAAAGGCTTTCCCATGCATTGCAATGTATACAGTACATAGATGTGAAAATATTTACATTTAGTACATTTAACGTAGCTGTTTTTCAAAGAGCAGAGAGAGAAGGAGGAAGTTTGGTCCTGCTCTGCATCCATGAAGCTACATTTTTTAAACTTCTCTGGGATTTGGGATCATATGAGGTATTATTTTAGCTTTCAGGGTGTGAATCAGCTCCTCCCAGTTTTTTGTTTTTTTTCTAAAAAACACCTTATTGCTATGGTTACACATCGTAAACGTCTAGAATTTAAAAAGACGAGAGCATAAATCCCTCCTGCAGGACAGCATTCAAAACCAGAGGGAATGATTGTCCGGCTCAATCAAACAAATGATTAACCAAAATCTGCAAACAGAACAAATAAGAACAAAGGTAATATCGCTACCCCAACATGCTACCACCATGAGTGGCACAATTCCAGAAGAATTCATCAGTAAAAAGCACAACGTAAATATGGCACGAGTGATGAGTGTATGTAAATTTCTGACTGGCACTGCAAATGTTTAGTAGCTTTCAGAGATGAATTGTCCAGAGACAGACGGACAGGCTGAAACTAAAAGCCATGAGTCTAATCTCAGACTCTCAGACTTGGGCTGCCGTGCCAAGGAGGGGGTAGAAGGAAAAAAAATAGGATAGAAGGGATAAATAAGCAGGACAGATGGCCTATTTAGACCAGATGTACAGCACTGCTTAGTCAAATGACAGAACAAGGCCTGCGTATGAGTGAAGAACCAGAGAAGATGGAGTTGTCCAGTTTGCCGGTGGTTAATAGAGTAGAGAAGGCAAGCTGGAGGCAGCGGCCCCTAATAGCAATCCAATATCTCAGTTAAAGTACAAACTGCGCACAAACACACTACATTAAGCAGTGAAACACTTCTGACTGCTATACAATGTTCTCAGGGCCTTTATAAGAAAGAGCCAGCTATAGGGCAACTATGTTTCTTTTTGCACTCTGATTCATCCACAAACATTGGCTTTGTTCAGCCTCTCAGGGTCAGGAAGCTCTCCAGCCAGTGAACACGGAGTGAAATAGGAAAACCCGAACAGAAATGTGTGTAGAACTCTGAATAGAGGCTTGTAGACTAGGAGCATAACAAGGACAGGATTTCGGATCATAATGAGAAAGTCCTCTGACAATAAAACCAGAATGGATCAGTTTAGGATTAGTAGTATGTATTGAAACATGCATAATTTGTCCATCTGCCCATCATTTGTCCATCAATCTCTTACTCCACTTCACCAACTACTGCCCTCCTTTGACCTATGACTTTTCCTGCATCCGTTTTTCATCTATCATGCATGTATTTTGCTAACTATCCATCCATCCATCTATCCATCCTTCCACCTGTTTATCCATTTTGCATCCATTCATTCATGTATTTTTCAATGCATGTATCTTCCGTCATCCATTGTTTCATTCCATCCATCCATTTTTAATTCATTATTCCATCTATCCATCTATGTATTGTTCCATCCATCCATTCAGCATCTATCCATCCAAATATACATTCATCCATGTATTTTTTACATCCATTCATTTTTCCATCTATCCACATCCCCACCCACAGATCTCTGGATTTAGAACAAAGACAGCAGATAAAACAGTCATGAGCAGATAGTCTGTAGAATATGTACAAAAAAGAAAATCCTTGGAAAAAGGAGGTTTAGTTGTAAGTGAACCTGAAGTTACTTCCCTTTTTTAAAAAAAAAAGACTCTTTATAGTTTTAATCCTTGCTCTCGAGACTAATTTTTTATTACAAGACTCATTTTCCAAAGAGTGGCAGTTTCAATATTATTGATCCAAGCACTTCTTCATTCCTACCCTTGCGTCTGAGGGGGGAAGAAAGGGCGCCAGAATACAAGAAACAGCTGGGAGCATGGAAGAATATGTTGAGATCTGAAAGAAGAGTGATTACCTTCAAAAGGTGTCGGCTTTGGAGTCTGTCAGAAGAAAATGTTGAGTCTCTGCAACTATCTGATTATGTGCAAAGCGGTGTGTGCTGGCAGTGGGTGTACAGGAAGACTAACGCAAACTGTTTGACCTTAACTACCAGGTTTTTGACGATTTTTTTACTCACCAAAAAACTAAGGAATTAAATAACATACAGGACCCGGTACATACAATTGAATGCTTGCATTAGATGATGTGGATTCTCCAGAAGTGTACATGAGAAATATGTGGTCTACATCACAGTTTTGTTTTATATGAACTAGCTGACCCTCAGGTTTTCCATCCATCAAGGCTGTCAAGTCAAGTTGTGAAATCTGAGCCTCCATCAATCTTTTGATTTTTAACATGACCTGAAGCAAGGGAACACCCAGGTCTAAGGAAAACTTTCAAACATCTCCAAAAGCTTCAAGCAAAGCAACTGTCCAGTCACTTCTTTAACTATCTCACCTTTTAACTGTCTGTGTATGCATTCATCCATTTTTCAATCCATCCATCTTTGATCTGAAGTCTTGCTGTAGAGCTAAAATGTCAAAAAGGGAAATCAAGAGATCCTCTATTGCTCATCAGATATACCACAGAGTTTCCTTCCTAGTGAGATGAATATGGAAAACCTGCAAAGGGAATCATCCAGGATGCATCCAGATGTGTTTTCAGAACCACAGCGATGTCACTGTGCTCATTACTCCATTTCTAAGGTTGAGACAGAAAAGCCAGCAAATGAATTGCTTTTTTAGCCATTTGTCTTGGGAATCATGTCTTTTTGGTAATGTATAAACTCCTGAAACCTCAGATGTTGGAGCAGAATGTTGATGCACCCATTAACCATTAGCTTATCTTTTCATTCAGCTGATTTTTCACCAGACAAGTCTCAAACAAAATCAGAGAATCTCCAACTCTATATGGTCAATACTTGGCAACCAAACCTAAGGAACTCCTTCTTTAAATCTTTCTTGGACTACAAAGAAGGAAGACCACAGGCCAGGACTAGAACAGGAAAAGATGAACATGTTCTTGGAGAAAGTGTTTTTGGATGTCACCAGGAGCGGGATCATAAATATTAGGATTGGACGCACACTGATATGGGCAATGGTGTGCACTTTTCTGGAATCAATGTGGCTCTGTGAATACTGTGGACTCAAAACATTCGAAAAAGTTGACCAACAAATGTTTCCACTGAGCTTTAGGTAAGGTGAACATCCAGGGAACTAATACTGAGATACAGGACTCTTGTAGGTATCTGGGTGTTCACCTGACCAATAAACTGGAGTCGTCACGCAAAGCAGTGTTACTGAAGATCCTTCCTGTCAGCACCTGTTAAGACTCTATGATAATCTCCGTGCTCAACAAAGTCAGCAAGTGTTTACATATCTGCTGTTATTTGCACAGCTTTTTAATTTGCTCTAAATCCTTTCCAGTTGCACATTTCACTTGTGCTCATTACACTCAAGAACTGTGAAGTTAAAAATATATTTTATTCATAGGGCATTTGGACAATTTAATGCTCTCTGATACCATATGTGTAGCTTGTTATTTCATGTCTCTTAGCTTAATTGTTTTTATTTATTGCATTTTTTTTTTCATTTGTGGTTGGTGCTACAAGATAAGTGGATTTCCCTTTTTGGGATAAATAAAGTTTCAATCTATGAAATGCTATATCTTAAATAACAGCACAGTATTTTGTTTCTTAATCTAGGCATTTTCATTCATTCATAAACTGATTTCCTCATAACTTCACATAGTATCCCGTCACTAACAGTTCTCCAATAGTTCATCAAACCTCAGCTGCTTTAAATCTTAGTGAGTCTGTTCAAAGATGTCATATTTGTATAAGTGATTAAATAGTCCTTGTACTATTTCACTGGAGAGCAAAGAGTGACATGAACAAGGCTGTAATAATGTATTTCTCCACTTGGTGGTGGTGGTACTCTGCAACCAGGAGGGCCCTCAGCAGGGGGTGGAGGACTGACATGGTCCCAATCATTGTGGAGCAGCAGCCGCAGTGCGATTCCCCTAAAGAAAGAAATAAAATAGAGCATAAATCAGAACATTGTCTGCTTTAAAACCCATATGACGGTTCTATTAATGTATATTTATCATATTATGGTCTGAAAGATGTTTTACATGAGATTATTATGGGTTTATCTTTTTGTTTGTTGAATATGATGAAGACTAAGAATAGATTGTTATTCTTTAATAAACTAAAGGTTGAAGTCATCTATAAATGGAGGAAAAATCTTAGGTAACGTCTAAATCGATGGATGAAAATGAATATCTGTTGGGTTGTTTGTGTTGTGTGGGACGTTTAGCTGCAGGGTAATTGTAATTCAATAAAGTACTGCTCTGAGCGACCTTCAACCAGCAATGAGAAGACTCCCCACAGGTTCAGCATGCCCAAATTCATGAGGTAAAGGTGACGGAAACGATGCTGCAGATCACAGTTTCCAGATCTCCAGCAAACTGATCCCCTGAGGGAGAAACTCAACTGAATCCTTGAAGAACCGACATCAAGGTGCAGTAAAGGTGTTGCTCATTGTCCCCTTACGCCACAGCAAGTAAGACACTCCCAGCTGTTTTATTTCCCTCGTAAGCTTGCTGTTCTTCTGTAAGTGTCTGTCAAGAGTAAATAACTCGTCTTGAAGGGCTGGCTTTGAAATGCAGCCCAACCCACCAAAGATGAAGTGAAATGCTTCTTCTTTAGAGCTCTGACACTGGAGATGGAAGTGGAAAGAAAGAGACATTTTAACAACAGACTTGCAAAGAGCTTCTGTCTCATGCGCGTGAGCTTGATTGTCATCATCCATTAATCTAATTGGACTTTCCTGTAGCGGGTTATGAAAGGCCTTTTCTGCTTCAGTTATGCATATATTTGTGGTTCAGAGCAGATTTCTGACGAGTAAAAAGAAAAAAATTATTCAGTCGTGCATAAATTCTAGTCAGTCGTTAATGTTGTCACCGTTGTTTTTACAAGTTGACTGCATTGATCAATAGATTTTACCATGAAAATGTTCGCTGAGCTAATTTTGATCTCAGAGCCAGACCTAGAGGAATGTAAAGGTTGTCATGCTGTTTAATTCAGGTTTATAAATGGAAATCATGAGATTGAAAGTAAATATGTATTTATGTTAGAAAAAACACAAACAAAAGTTTCTTCACTGTTGTCATTGGGCAGTTCAGATACCAAGACTATCCAGCTGAATCAGTCAAAGGTAATGTTGATCTTACAGTGATCAGCAGCTGCAGCTTGTTTGCTGGACTTTTTGGAGACATGGTTGTTTGGATTTTCTGGCTCCTGTGACCTTTATTGACAATTATCAGACAATGAATGGGCAGGGAAAGAAGAGGGAAAACATACAAAAAAGATCTCAAAATAAGGAATTGAAGCCAATTCCAGCATAGAGTCCTATAGCCCTACTAAATGGGGTGACCATCCTATCTCCATGCAATGCCCTGCTTGGTGACAATTAAACCAAGTCCAAGTGGGTAAAGAAAGTAAAGCTGTGACATTCTTGTTTATTAGCAAGAGGGCGTTGGTGATAGCTTTACACTCAACCTGGGAAATTGAAGAAACTACAAGCTTATAAACTGTGATAGTTTGTGTGGAAGTTTGCATCATTAAAGAGGAAAAATATTACATTAACAGGTGAAACGAGTAGGGTCAAGCAGAAGGAGCAATAAAAGTGAGCTACTTGTTTACAGTATCTTTGACTGCAGCTGTAATCAATTTCCCATTAAAGAAACAGCTGAAGGAAGCTGTACACCCACACGAATGTGAAAACAGTGTTTGAGGTACTGTGGTATCCTCTGTAGTGCTAGCATTAAAGGCAAAGGTGTTTTCCAGGGAGCAGAGATTGATCTGCAGGTTTTACAAGCTTCAGGTATGTGAGACACTAACTTGAAGCTGCTGTTGGATTTTGTTTGCTGCCTTCCGAGTTGTTTTGATATTCATTACCTTGCTTTGTTGATCTAACATTTGTTTGCATACAATTTTATAGGAATCCAACAGCTGTACCAAGGGAAAAGCGATGAGAAAATGTTGCTTTGGCTCAAATCTTTTGGTTAGACATTAGCGGTAGGACTGATGCCGATTTATCTCAATGTAAACCTTAAAAATAAATAACTTATTTTTTCCAAATGGATAATGAACTAAATGTGTCCTTGATGTGAAAGTATTTTCTCATTTTTATTGAATAGAGTTCCTTTTCTTTTAAGGAGCATCAACTTTAAACATCAGTTTTGTTTAAGAGTGAAAGTCATGACTTTAGTAAACATTCAGCATAGCAACCATTTATTCTGTACTGTTCTAAAAACTCCACCATCCTGCATAATGAAAGTTTGTGGAGAAATTATTCTTCACTAGATCTCACCAATATATCTTTTACACCATCTGTTTAGTGTGACAAGCAATAAGAACTGGCCATTTTGTAGTAGTGTTTTAAATTTTGACTGCAAGTTTTAAATTGCTGTAAATTTGTTACAGGATACATTTTAAATACTTTGCTTAGTTAATGGAATTAAGTTAAATAGAAGTTAATGAGCAGCAGAAATCTGGATAATGTTTGAATTATCCAAACCAGGGTGTCCACTTTGAATGGTTGTAATTTTGTTTTTAAAAGTCTGCAAGAATAACTAGTCCTGAGACAATGCCTGGTCTGTCTCCTTGTGACTGAATATGTGATATTAAAAATTCATTTTAATACCTCATGTGCAAGAGTAAGATTTCAATGAAAGAACAGTGTCAGTAAATGATTATTTAATGTTACAAAACAAAATGTAAAGTTGTTAGACCTTGTATCATTTTTACATTATGGTTTTAGTGACCATAATTTGTGACTTCAGGTAATGATTGAACAGACCATTTATTAACATATCCTGTAATTTTAAGCTTCAGTTTGAACCCAAAGGGATCAAAACAACAGGAACTCTGCTTTATTAAGTCATAAGCGTTTGTGAGTATATTTCAGACCTGTTTGTGAAGGTGGAAGTTATTTGGCTGTCATTTTGTCCTGAGCCATTTGTACCCACCCTACTGCTACTTTTATGCCTCTGAGGCGAAGGCAATAGGGTGACACGGAGGAAAGAAAATGAATCAAAGGAAAGACAATAAAAACTGACTTCCACCAAACAAACAAATTGCTTGATGTATAATGGTGACATTTCCCTTGTCCCAGGGAGGCGTGTCAGAAAAGCAACAAGCCATAGAAAGTGACAGTCAGGCCCCCACTGTTATAATAAATAGCTGCAAATCATGCTGATGAGCGTGAGAGAGCAGGCAAATAGTGGGTCGATACAGGGAGCGAGAAATTTGTCTGAATAAAACAAATCAATCAAATATTCATAAAGCATTTTACCATGCACAAATGAGAATTAAGTAAAAAAATAAAAAATAAAGAAAAGAATCTAAAAATATAGAACTAATGCCATGTAGTTATGTCGCACTGCCAACAAGTAAAACTGCAGTCTACCTATTAGTTGGTGCGAAATAGAAAAATTCCCAACCAAGATGTTGGTCTTTGACCTTTTGGATTTAAAAGATCATCTGTGAACCTACTATTTGCTAAAATGTGTGACCTGTGACCGCTAAAATGCCAAATCTGTATTCATGAGTCCAAATTCAGTTACCACCAATAATCAGGAGCTGCCTGAACTCCCACAGGCACCTCCTGAATAAGGAATAGAATGGATGGTGAAAACAATAACACCCTGTTATGAGAAGGGAAATAATGAGGTTTAAACTTATGAAAAAAAATATATATATATAATAATTTAACTCAACAGAATGCTTTGGGAATCTGAATTGGCATTGTGTGGAGTTGTTGCAACTTTCTCGTCTTAAGCAGTGGACAGTGTGATGCAAGTTTGGAGAATGAAATAAAACCTTCTTTGGCAGACTGCATGCACACCATGAACATATAGTTACAGTAGCTGAACCCAGAGATGTTTTTAGCCTGATTTTCCACAAAGAAATTCTTCTACATGAAACTGAGCAACTGACAATTCTTTGGTGTTTCAAATAGCCATCATTTAAAAAACAAAAAAAACAACAAAACTTAAAATTGGTATTTTTCCTCAAAATCGAGTTTTTAAGACATTTAAAGCATTGCAGCATTTCCTCGTCTCCAAAAGGCATTTCAGCCACCAGAGTCAATCAAAACAGGGTTATTGAGGAGAGCATGTGGGTGGGAGGGCTGAGCCAGACATCCACAATAAGGGACAGAGAGAAGAAGAGACAGCCAAATGGATGGAGTCGAACAACAAGACAGAAGCAGCAAAAGGGACTGATGGAATAACAGCTGACACTCACAGCTTGTGGAGAAGTGGAGAGCAGGCAGATCCACAAAGCAAGAGTTGAGGCGGATAAAAATGAAGGAGATGACACAGAAGGATATGCAGTCCTTATCCAGACAGCAAACAGTCCTCCGTTGTAGCTTATTACAGTCGTGAATTTGGTTTAAGGCAGTCCTGTAATAAGAAGAAATGGATGAATTGATGACAGGTGAGGCGGCAAATTTGAGAAAGGCAAGGACAAAGACCAGGAAATGTGGCTCAGTGTGTGTTTTTTTAATGAAAAATAAGCAAAAGTGAAACTTTTGTCAAGCTTACGAGTTATTACAAGTGTTGAGTCCTGGAATCATTAAGACAAGATAAACACAGACTCCTCTGTGAAGTGAAGTGAGGGGAAAAATAAATTTTTGGCAGCAGCAAAACCCTCCTGTGATCACATAAAACTAGAGCTCAACTTTGCCAAATCTAATTCGCACCGAAAGAATAAAAGGAACGGAAACCTGAGTGACAGCTCTCCTCAAAAAAACACACACATTCGCTTCTCAATGAAGCAGCTGTGAATAGATCCTCTCAGTTGTCAGGAAAACAGAGAGATGTGTGTTCAGCATCACACAGGTATGATACACAGACACAGCGGGGGGTTGCTTTTTATAATCAAACAGAAAGCACACACCTGCTCTAGACTCTCAGTGTTGTATTAAAAGAAAAACTTTTCTATTGCAGGAAAAGCGTAATTACAACACTAAGAAACACATACTGCCTCTTGGAGAGACACACACCTGTTTTCACTTCAGCTTTATTGTTACAAGACATGTGGAATATCAAGTAAAAAAAAAGAAAAAGGTTTCCCCTTTGTAATTTACCACAAGAACATAGTGGATTTAAATGAGACAGTTTTATTCGCATGTGCTCAGGATTCATTCCTACTTGTTAAACCACTGGACCACTTTCATGAATTCTCAACAGCAAGACAAGATCAGAAGATCTGACCAAACCCAGGAGGATCAGCGGTAATTATAGGATCCAAACACCAATTGTCGGCTAAAAAACTGATTTTTCAAATGTTCCAAATTCAACGGAGAGACTTATGTAAATAAATAACTCCATATAGTTTCCCAAGTAAAATCTATCAACAATGGAAGTCTGCTGAAAAAGCAGTGACAGTTTTTGCAGTATTTCTTTAAAGAGGGAAGTCATTTTTCTTTTTTGTAGAATCGATTAACTTTTCTTACAATAACTTTCAATTGTGTGAAATGTTTACGACAATAGCAAACAAACTAGCAATTGGAATAATTTGAGTTAAAAAACTTGGAAGCTTTATAATTTCTACCCTTTTTGATTAATTAATCATTTTATTTGTTCAACAGAATTTATGTTAAGTTTGTAATCTACACAAATGATGAGCCAAACAAAAAGCTTTGTGTTTTTAATTTTTGTAGCACCTGATTTTAATGTACTTATGTAAAAAAAGTGTACTCCTGTCTTGCACCATCTTCTGCTTCACTCACCATTGCTACAAAAAACAAAAATCTTCCATTTCGTCCACAATTAAGTTTTCTATTTTTCTTATATCATTAATATTAGAAGTACTTATCCATTGTTGTCAATAGAAATGATTTTGAAGTTGTAACAACAACAACAAAAAAAGAAAGTTACAAGTAAAAGTGTAGAATTTTAACTAAAATATTGTTGAGGCTGGTTACTTACAAGTGAGAGTAGCTGATCTTTTGCTTAATTCATCGAATTTGCTTTTTCATAATAAGTGGACTGATAATGAATGCAAAACCCCTGAGCTTAAAACTCCTACTCCAACCCTGCATAGATCCAGGGTTTTTTTCCACCAATAATTTGAAGAAAAAGTTAACAAAGAACAAAGTCAAGGCTATTTTACATTTCATCCCATCAGAGAGCTGAGGAAAGGTTGAGTAAGGTGAGAGAAATGTGTGGAGGGAAAGGAGACGGACAAAGGGGAAGCAGCTATTAGTTTGGAGGATCTGGGAATAAAACATTTATAGGGTAAAATAAGGTTCCTTGAGTCCATCCGTCAGCTTTGGTGCAAAGGAAATTAGTTTCTGCTGCAGTCAAGTCTCGACTTTAACAATGCATGCCACATTTAATCTGCTGCTGTGTTGCTGGTTTCTTGTATTTTTTTTGTTGTGTCAAAATTTGCCACAAGTTATACAGCTTACTTTTATTTTGCTCTCGACAAACCGTCTTTTTTTCCAAATCAGTCATGAATACATTTTGCCAGTCTTCTCCCCTGCATTGGCTTCAACCAATTATACGTCGTTTCTCCTCATTGCATACATGACGTCTTTATCAGATATGGTTTGTTCATTTTTTCTTTTGTAGTCCTTTTGGACCTGCCACTGCATTTCTGAGCAAAAGGATCATATTCTTTACACAAACCTCTTACAGCTAAATGGTCATGTCTTAAATTATGACTGTTCACCCTAGTCAGAGTTTTTTGTATTAAACGTCACATAGACCATTACATTTAAATTAATTTCAAAGATATACAGAATTTCAGAAGAAAATTTCTTATGTCACTAAATACTGGTCTGGTACAAAGAAACAGCGTAGCTGCTAGCTAGACGCTGATTAGCTGGTTTAACAGCTTTAGTTGCTACTAGCTCAATTAGCTTAACTCTGATTTGCAATGAACTTTAATTTAATTATCTCTTATTCCTAGTAGCGGTAGCTCGACTTCATGAACCTTCTTGCAAATTTAGCTAAATTAAGACCTTCAGACTCAACTGAAGACACTGACTAGTCATCCAGACAGACACTGGATAACCAAAGTAAAAAAAACAAAACAAAACACCAAAAGAAACAATCCTTTCTTTGTTAGGGAAAGACCAGGGATGATTGTACCTTTCTCGGTGGACGCGACTTGTGCAGCACTAAGCAAAAAGTAGCAACACATTTAGAATATTTGATCTCATTTTAAAATCTTCACTTCGGAGCTGAGGATAATTTTAACCTGTCTGATGTGAATTGCCTTTGTCCGTTCATACGGAACGTGAACGCACAAAGGAAGATTTGACTTTAAGAGATTAACAGGAAACAGAAGCGTGACGTGCTGTTCCTTTAATATTTAGTTAAACATTTAATAAAAAGACTATAAAAATTTGATTTTAAAGAGTATTTTAAATTTATTGTTATCCATCTGAAAGGCTGCAAATGTAAAACTACAAAATTCTTAGAAGAGCAATACAGAAAATACTCAAATATTAAATAAATGGAATTAGATATTGCAATCATCATACATATTCATTTATTTAACTCTTTAGGTAGATATTTCATTAATTTTAGATATACTCCTTGTTTTTGCCATTCAGTTTTATTATATCTTCCATTCCTTGCAATTATTTTATTTTTTTTTATGCACGAGTGGCAAAATTTATACTCCTGTTTTGATCGTGTGTAAATTAACGGCGAAGCAGAGAAACATACTGGCAGATCTCGGGAAACACACGACTCTGCCATCTGTCAGAAATGTCCGTCTGAAACGCCACAGTCACCATCTAAAACTGCTACGACTCAATTGTTCCTTGAATGTCACACTGCGGCCAGCATGCGAACTGGCAGCTGAATGAAAGCGACAGAGCGGGGAGAGCAAGAGGTCGAAGGGACCAAAGAAGAAGAAACTGCGTGAATGGCACACACTGGTAGAAAATTGACCAGAGAACGTAAATGTGAGAGAGAAAGAGAGAAGAAGAGCATCCTGTGGAGATGATGGATGTTTTAAAAAGAAGCGACAAAACAAAAATATAGTAAGGTGACTTACTCGTCCATGCCCCTTTAGTCTTTGTGAAAGCACATAAATCTTTGAAGCACTCTTTGTCATTGATGGGAAGTGTATATACAGCACTTAGAGTCACAGGAAGAAAATAGCTTGTTTTGGATTAAGGACAATCAGACAAGCGGAAAAACAGAGCAAAGTTTTCTAAATTATCTGGTTAGATGCAAACAGAATAAAAAAACTCACTGAACAAAAGTTCAGAAAATATAAAGGTGTCCATTTAAGTATTTCCTCAGACGTCTTGAAGGTTTTTCAAAGTTGTTTGGGTTTTTGACTGCTTTTCACATGGTTTCAGGACAATGTTTAGTTGTTTATTAAGCCATAGACCTTGATAAAGTCTATTTACAATTGTGACATTGTAAACTGTCACAATGTTGTTTTTCTGTTTTGTTAGCGTAGGAAGACAATGTAATAGGAAAACTATGTGCTGACATTCCCTTACCAAATATTTGACATGCACATTTATTTTCCAAATTAGGCAGATGGATTACATAACGAATTTGGTTGAAAGGTAGCTTTCTCACAAAAAGTACACCAAACATGCCTCACTGCAGCAGAACTGACAACTGTATTGCAGAATTTGTTACATTGCTTTCTCTGAAGTTACACTGTCTCTCACCTCAGCATGTTGGATGCTTGAAACTGACAGGCATGGCCTACTTTTTGATTACTTTGGCTAAATATTTGACCACCTGGGGGCACTCAAAAGGCAGCGAAATTTCATTCTGAAACAGTCTGCTAGTCCTTCACTATGAAACAAAAAAAAAAATTAATTTTCAACATACAATGCAGGCATACAAAAGCTCCAAACTCGAGGGATAAACCTACGTTTTTGTTAATTTAACAAAAATGTTATTGTTGTGCTGACACCCAAGAAGTGAAAGTGCTGTGAAGGCCTATTGAGATTTGATTAAATCTTTTGTAACTTCACCGACAGTCTATTACAAAGACACACAGTTCTTTAAAAAAACACTTTCATGAATGGTTTCTTAGTTTTGACATTCATTTTCTCCTCCATTTTTCCAGTTTCCTCAGTTTTTTGAGCACATCCAGATGTGGAGAAGATGTCAGAATGGAGAACAAATATGATTTAAGCGACCTTGAACATTCATGTTGGTGCCAAACAGACTGGTCTCAGTATTTTAGAAACTGCTGATCTACAGGAATTCTCATGCATTAGTTGGGTTTGCAGAGAATAGTCCAAAAAAAAAAAAAAAAAAATAGAGAAATGTATTTCTTTTTTCAGACACCTTCTTGAATCTATGCCACAAAGTATCCAGGCTGTCCTCCAGACAAAAGGTATGCAACATAGTGAGTTTCGCAGTTTGCTGAAAGGAAACTCAGATTAATACTTTCATGACCTTAAGCTAAAGTATATTTGAGCTATGCTGAAGCGTATCATTTAATCAACATCTTAAAGGTCTTGAAGTGGCCTTGTTAATGTCCAGGCCTGAATCAAAGTTATCAGATTGACAGATTTTTTTAATCAGGTTGGTTTGGATAGATTTTTTGCTGCAATAAATAGAACCATAATTTGAAAACTTTATTTTATTGCAACTCAGGTTATTTTTTTACAAGAAACATTCACATATATTACACAAGCAAACACAGAAAAACACTGACGGGATAAATATTTCTTCAATCTACTGTAGATAAACTTTCAGTTTGCATCTTCCATTTGTTCATGACATGTATAAATAGGTTAATGTTCTTATTATTCCAAAAATGTGCAATAATGTTTGCAATAATGGGAAAACCCATTTACAGCTATTCCAAATATGATTAACTTCTTTTTTTTTTATTTTATTTTTTTTAAAGTTATGCTGGATAATCTTTGAACAAATTTTTTCACAACACTAAATAAAAACAACTTATTTTGATCTGTAACACTTTATTAGAGGACAAACAATAGCACCAGGATCATATGTGCACATGAAGAGATATTTAAACTCCTGGAAACTTATATTTGAAGCTCCACTAAACTTTCCTCAACCAGCATCTTATCTGATGCTCCGTCAAAATAAATTAACTCCAAATATAAACAGTCAACCTCAAAGATAACCATAATGCACTTCAGTGAAACGTCTCAGCCGATAACAGCTCTGGATAGCATAGCTTTCATTACAAACAGACGGACGAGGCGCTTATGTTCTCATGGTGGGCCGCATGTTTTCAATCTACTGATCGCTGTCTCAAACCTGCTAATGCTTCAGGCTCAGCTGCTTTCAGGAGGCAAAGTGGAAATAAGTGCAGTGAAACTCCACAGGAGGCATTGAGACATGGAAGGCATCATGGGTGACTGCCTAAAGTGCAAGATTATGTCAACGGACAGAAACGGCAACAGCAGTTTCCACCTTCAGGAAAAAGCACTCTGGATTTATTTTTTTTGTTGGGGTTTTTGCTTTCCATTTGGTAACACTGTTCAGTCGTGAAACAAGAAGGCAAACATTTCAGTGTGTGCAGACTGATCGCACACGTACACTGGAGTAATAATCCACATCCTTTGTATGATGGAAACAATCAAACTGGGAGACCTGCATCATGTTCCATCATGTTTTTTTTATTTTTATTTTGATTTTTTATCATGGTTGTTGTCCAAAGCTCCTACCGATGTGTGAAAAATGTCTGGGAACTCATCTCCCTATTTTCCAGATCTAGATAGAAACACATAATGCTGCTTGACCATTTTTAAGAATAATTTAGTGACAGTAATGGCCAAAATTTAACAAAAAACAAAAACAAAAACAGTAGTGGTGAGCATTCGTCTGTTGATCTGCTATTTGTGTACCTAATTTTCATTTATCATTTTAGCATTCTTGCCGGCTTTGAAAAGATTTAGCGCACTTAGCCTCTCTGAAATACATTTTTAATGAAATTTTGATGAATTCTAAAGCACAAATTTAACTGGATGTTTCATAAATTTTCAGGTAAATGAACAGACGTTACCATTTATGGTTTCATTTTGAAGTAGGAAGCTCCATTTCTTTCCCTCACATTCTGATGAAGTGCAAAAATATTATGGTTTAGCACCCAGAATGCACTGCTGCAGATCAATTAGACAAAAATCAATTGAAAATCAATTAGCAATACTAAGTGAAAGATCTGCTCCAAATCATAATCATTTCCTGAAGCACAAACCGTACAGATAGGTAAGAAATCTCTTCCTTCTTGGATCGTATAGAACAGAATGACGGTGAAGAAATGTTTCAAAATTAGGGATCCAGCAGAATAAAAGGAAGTATAAAGAAATATACTTCCAAATTGAAATTATGATTTGGAAACAACTAAGGCTCTATTTGCCATGTAGGGACAAAATCTGACTCAAATCAGTTTTATTTTTCATGCCTCAAAGCAGGCCTTAGTTGTCCTTGTGTCAATATATCTGAGCAGCAGAGGTCTTTGTCCCCATTTGATGAAGGATATTTATCTAAAAAAAACAAGCTGCAAGGGCTCATGCACACAAAAAAGAAAGAAAAAAATTCTGTGGTACTTTCTGATATACATGCTATCTTCTGATTCCCTAATCTAAGCTTATCTCAAAGTAAAAAATGTTCAAGGAGATTGTGATCTTGCTTAATCTTCCTGGTGTTTTGAACTTTGTGTTTTGTTTTCTCTTTGTTTCAGCTTCATGGTTACAGGATTAAAATTTTAGTTTATTAAGTCTGGGGGGAAGACATTTCATCTGTACTCCGGGAACTTCATTATACTTCACAGCACTCGAGAAAATTGTTTTCCCTCTCATCCCCCACATCTCTTTGTTTAAAAGGACCTTAAGGTGATAACACTGTGAATACGTGACTTCAAATTTTCCCATCGTTAATGGAGGACTTTCTCCGTCTGAAATTATTTTTGAGGAATTTTAAGCACACAATAAGAGACGAGCAGATTAACCATTGGGAACGAATAATGCAACAGATGTACACCAAAAACACCAACAAAATGTTTCATTTTCTTTCTTTTTGTACTGAAGGGACAACTCCGTTACACGTTTATTACTACACTACAAAAACATAAAATCTTAAGTATTTTTAGTCTAGTTTCTAGTGCAGCCAACTTGAAATAAGACCCAATTAAATTACAATAAACTTTTCAGTGAGATATAGGAGCTTGTTTTAAGTCAATTCCTTCATATTGATGAGAAAACACTAGTTGTACTGGTGTATTATTTCACTTATAAGTTTGGAAAAATGTCTTGTTATAAGTGAAACAATCTGACAATGGAAAGAGTATTTATAAAAAAAAACAAAAAAACAATATTAAGTAATTAAATAGAGTATATTCCTCTGTAATATACCTCCTTCCCTTAGGTCTCTCCCACTGTGCTTTCAATTGTATGTCCAACCTTCCTTGTTTTATTTTTTCCTCCTGTGTGAATTACCTTTGTATCCTAATTCCTGCTTTACCCCATCCTCCCTTTGTTCCTTGTGTCCTCTTTGTTCCTTCTTTCACTCCTTTGTCTTTCCTCTCTTGTCCATCTTTTCATCCTTGTGGTCTTTCTTCCCGTGTCTCCTTAATTCCTTCCCTCGTTGGCGCCTTTCTTCCTGCCTCGAGACCTCCAGCAAAAGCCTCAGTAATGAAAAGCCTTTTCTGTTTCTCCTTGGGTGCAACAGGTTACATCATCATGAATACCTGGGAATTATATAGCAAATTTATAAGCAACTCAACCATCATCTGTTGTAAAACGGTTTACAGTGAAATGGTTAAAAACGTAAATCTGTGAGTTATTTCACTCACGCAGAAGGTTCTGCAGTGTTCCACTAAAACTTTAACAATGCTTTTTCAAATAAACCCATATTTCTCAGAAAAACTTCCTCACCGAGGGATTATAAGTTTGTTCAGTAGTAATAGCTTAAGTCTCAAACTGACTTAATAGCGTCTAATGAAATATTCAACATGTTTGCATATGTGTGCATTATGCAAAGAGCATATTAAATGGTACAAATTCAATAATAAGAATAAACAGAAACATCTACATTCTGACACTGCAGACAGCTAAAGATAAATCAAGCATTGTGGAAAAGAGCTCCAAAACCTTAATGTGAAACCAGGTTTGGTTGAGAAGCTAGAAAATGCAATTAAACTCAGGTCATGTTTAATGGGCATGAAAATGAAAGCCTCGTGATGTGGAAAGCTAAATAAAGCTCTCTGCTACTGTTCAGGATTCTGCCATCCTTCTAGACAGCAATCCCCTTCCCTAGTTTTCCCATTCAAACGTCGTCCTCACGGTTTGGCTGGACTTGAAGGCTTTGTTGGGCCAGATTCATTTTGAAGGGCAAAAACTTCTTTTTGGACATTTCGTCTAAGAGGATATATGAAGGTCAGGAATATTAGCCTTGGATAGAAGCAACAACATTATGATTGAAAAGATGCCCAAACAAGGCGAATTTGTAGAGGTTTTAGTTGTGGCAGGGTTAAGAAACAATCGAACTGAATTATACGGGAACACAGTTGTAAGGAGCTAAGAGGCTGAGAGTGGCTAACCAGGAAAATTACACTATAAACAACACCTAAGCAGAAAATTACTAAACACAGTCACCTGAAATTACAAAAACAATGCACAGCAAATACAAAACTAACACAAACCGCTCAAAACTAGAGAGAAAAACAAAAATCTCTTGACAGAACCCCTTCAAGTACACCTCTGGACATTGACTCAAACTGCAGGATTCAACTACGCTGTTGTTTCTGGAACAATATGGTTTCCACCATAAGGCTGTGATGGGCTCTGCTGAAGACAAAGAGGCGCCTCGGGGTTTGTGGCGATTGGCTGAGAAACTGGAGGAATGAAGTTGACTCAAGTCATATTTGGAGCGATAATATATCCTTAAGGAGCCTGGAATATCAACCATATATAAAACATAACCCCATTAATGATTTTCATACATAAATTTTTACTTCACATAATTTAACATTTTTCAACGCTGTATTTTTCAAAAGGTGATAGTAATTGTCAGGATCTGTTGCTGCAAAACAGATACAATGACAACTGATGATCTAAACGTATCTTTAAGAGATGTCCTATATCGTGGAGAACCCAAAAGACAACCTAAACCTTCATGTCAATTCAAGAAAATCACCCATAAAGGACCTTGAAACAAAACAACTGCAGAAAAAAAGGTACAGTTTGCTCAGTAGTGTATGGTGGGACTCAGTGAGTTGGTCAGAGCTGGTTAATTGGTGCAGTCGAGTTCATCGAGCCCTGAATATGCGATACAGATCCTGCTAGCAGCGATTGGTCAGAGGTTCAGGATGCCTCGTCACCCAGGGAATGGTGATTAGCCCTGGGTAATGGCGCCTGCTAGTCCAATTAGAGGCATTATGGGTGACCATTAACCTGTGCCGCTAATTACAACCAAGCCATGGGGGCGTGTGTGTATGTGATGTACATGATGTGAGTTAAAGTATATTGGAGAAGAAAAACTGAGGAGAGATGTCAGAAAACCAAGAACGAACATGCATGTGTGGAAAGGAAAGAGAAAAAGAAAATGTGCGCTGCATGGGTGTGTGTGTGTGTGTGTGTGGCAGACAGTTGACCCTTCCAGCTATAGCATCTACCCTATCATTTCCAATTACAGAGAGAGCCTCGGGTCTTAGCTACAGCACCACCCTGCACGCTAGACCTTGTTCGCTCGACACCAAGCGTCAATCCACAATTAACACACTGATTCATACAAAGACACGACCCTCTGTTCTTAACATGATATAGAAGCACCTCTACAGAAGCTTCTAAAAGCTACTGTAGGCGGTAATTACATTATCCAGGGGATGTTGGGACTACTGTGTGCATCGGTTTTGTCTTTTTTAACATAATTAAAATGACAGTGATACAGTAACAATGACCAATGAAAGGAAAATTACGAACACACAAACACCAATTTAGAGATTTTGCATCCTCGCAGCCTTCCGCATCAAGTGCTAGATTCTCTTTCACAGGAAACGGCTAACACTTGAGCAATCTTGGCCAGCATTTGCATGAGCTCATCCCTGACTGTTTTGTGTCTTCCTTGCTCTCCTTTTCAACCAACAAAATTGTGCAGTTCTTCAAACGTTGACTCACCCCCCAACTGTGCTGTATTCACTGTATAAAGGACAAAGTAGCAAAGTAGCAGGTGTTCCAATTTTTTTTAACAATACTTGAGCCGTGGTATGCTATGACCATGTGTTATTACATGTTCAAAGAAATGCTAGCTAGAGTAACACACACACACACACGCATCAATACCCTGTAATGTATGAAAATCATGTATGTATCCAGAGAAAGATAAACTAAACTTAACTCACTACATAACTGTAGAAGTTAAAGCTAGCATCTAGAAGATAGCATGCTAAAATTAGCATGTGCATGCTCCATCTCTGGCGTCAGCATATTTTTCTGAATGCTGTAACATTCACACACAACAGTTACAAAACCACATATTTCTGGTAAGTTATGTGGGCTAAAATTTTAACAAAGGGTAAATTATTATATATTATATTTGCCCAGATATTAGGATGATAAGTTAGCATGCACAAAAATGTCTCCTTTCATGTGCTGCACCATGTTTTTATTAATTTTTGGTTGGTGCAGTGAACAACATCTGCAGGCAAATGTTTAATAAACTTTTTATATGTGTGTGAATGATGAGACACAGCTGAAACTTTGAACATTGTTATGAAATAGATTGACTTCACGCATTTTGTAAGAACATTGACAATAACATTAGCCAACTGTGAGCAGACAGTACACAGCTTCTACTGCGCTGGAAAAAAAGTTTAACTCATGTTGTGAATAAAAACGTACATTTCAAACAGAGCTTAAGATTTTGTGCTTTTAATGCATTACCCCCTGCATTCAGTGCTTTCCTTTGAAGCCCATTTAGCTCAGTGTAATCTCCTTTTCTTCTAAATAAAAACAGTGTGAACAAATATTAGGCATGACTAACAAGAAAATCAAAGAATAGGGTTCATCCCTGCTCAAAAATGCAAGACTGGTTTGGTTCAAATGTAATTAGATTGTTCTTAATTACCAGGAGTTGAGTCATGACTAAATGCACACATTCAAACACAAACACCGTTAATAATACACAAGGTTACCATTTCACTTTCAGGTTTCCTTTCAGGATGCAGGTCTATTAAGAGTGAGACAAAGCAGTGATTTGGAACATGCATCTTCATGAGAAAACAACCGGTGAAATTAATTCCATTTCTGCCATGTTTTTTCTTCACTGTTCACCACAAAACGCGTGAACCCGTGCTATTCTTACATACCGAGAGAACAGAAGGGGAGAAACCTGAAAGCCTAAAGCTGTATCTAAAATGAATCAAAAATATACAAAACCGGCTCGAAATCCCACGTTGCCAAGACATCAATTCACACTCACTTGCTGGAGAGAAACTGAGCGCCATTAAAAGCAGAGGCTCTTCAGCCTAGAAGCACTATACAGTGTGAATCATACAGTGCCCCCTCTCATAATCATGTGTGTCGACGGCTTTGAAAGCTGGTGTGTGTGTTCGCGGCGAGTGCCTTGCCAAACACATTAGTAGATGAAATTTTCTGGCCTAATTACGGCCGCACAAGCACGGCTATTCATCTGTGTTAATGCACTCGTTGAGAACTACGGGTCAAAGAGGTGTGAAACAAGAGAAAGCATGGCTTCTCAGAAAGAGAAGACGGAGGGGGGCTTCACAGGGGGCTAGAAACTAACATTGGACACCATGTTGCTGTGAGAAGCAGAATCTGTAAGACTGCCCCAGTGGGATCATATAGAGTCGTGCGCAGGTTGTTCTCGTCTCGCTTGATCAGGTAGCTGAGCAGTGAGTCAGTCTGTGGCATGCCACTTTTTCTGAGATTTGAGCAAAGAAAAAAAAAAAAGAAAAAGTGTTTAGTTGGTTGGTTCTGTTTCTTTTTCAGAGGTTCTGTTGCAGATTTGCTTCTGTTGTTGATAAGCTAATGTTACATATGACTTGAAACGCTAGTAAGATGAGGACATGCCTGTGAGCACTAGGTGGTGAAGCTGTAGGTATTAGGTGTCGACAGATGCGTTGGGTTTTCCCCTAAACATGGTCTTGAGGTTTACAGTACAAAAATCTCCATTTTGCTGCAGTCTGTTCAGAGAACGTTACTCCAGAAGTCTTGTGGATTATTCACACACACACACACACCGTTTTTCAGTTCAGTATTCGCTGATTCACCTGTTTGTGGATTTGCCTGAGGAACGCCACTCTAAATTACTTGTGGGAAAATTTGCTTATTCTCAGATTTCTTCGGACAGCAAATGAAAAATATTCAAAAGAAACTGCAGCTGGGAAATCTGACGTAACACAATTCTACTTGACATGGTACCGACTGCTGTTTGCAAAGCAGCCAATCCAAAAGTGCCATTTATTTTCCTTGCTTCTAATTGGCTGTAATCCAAAAAGTGGCGATAAGTAATACTGTAGATGTTAGCTTCCGCGGTAGTGCCAAAACGGTTCGTATTAATGTATACTAAGGTATATTTGTGGCTTGATCTATTAAAAAGGGCAATTGCAAGCGTTTTTCAAGGACTCTCAAGCAGTCACAGCTATTTGTTTACAGTTGGTATTTGATACAGCCCAAAACTAATAATAAACATGCTGATAGAGACCTATACATCTTTTGGTGGAGCTTCTTGGTTTGTGTTTTTTTGCAATTTGAGCAATGCATATCCCAGATTTCCTGGAAAAGACGAGCAAATGTCTCAGAAGTTCCCCATTTTCTGATTTCAACTAATTAGAAAGTTTTTCCAGATTAATGGGCAGCAACAGTTTCTTCTCTGATGTCCCTTTCCTTGATACTCATTACACCTGCTTTTATGGATGGGGCCACATAAAGTAATCAAGTTCTGCTTTCTCTCCTAGAGTAGCAGGCAAACAGAGAGAGAGAGAAGAATCACCTCCTCAAATGTGGCTAACCGGAAAGGATGAAAGAAGTTAATTGTGCGACGGCAGAGGTAATTATTCAAAATAGTAATTAATGTCACTTAATCAGGAATCCAAACTCCTTTACCGTTATTCACAAGATTGGAGGGATTGTTGAGTACCAATTATGCCCATTGTCAGCTGAAAAAATTAAATTTATGTAAAGATTTCAGTGAAGACATGTGTTTCTGAACTGTATGCACTCAATATATCATTGGTCTTGTGCATCTGGTAAAGTGTACTCCTCCAGGAAATCTGTAAACAAGTACATGCAGGTCAACGCTACATCTGTTTTCCTCTGCTGCTTTTTCATATTCTGCAAATTTAAAAACTAATTAGAGGTTAAAGAGCTGTAAAACAACAAAATGGAAACATTTGTTTTTGAAGAGGTGCTTTTAGTTTTACGTTTCCGGATGAAAGAAAAAAAAAAAAAAGAAGCAGTGAGTAAAACCACTAAGCTTTGATGATTACATCGAGATCAACAAATACAAATTGTTTCCGTCTACAGATCCAAAATGTAATTTGGCTTAAATTGCTGTCTTGAATAAAGATGCAGCTGGAAGGGAGTTACTTTTCTGAGATCACCAAATGCAAAATGACAGAAAAATAACTCTGACAAACAGAATTTATGTAAAGTGTTCAATTTACTAGAGATCGGGAGCATAACAGCAGCAGCTTTGAGAAAATTAATATTCCATATAAATGCAGCAGTAACGTTCACAGCAGTGATGTGCAAAACAAGCTTATTTAATCTGTGTTTTATTGGTGAATATTTTATGACAGCTGTTACTCTGCTTATTTACAGATGTTTAACTTTTCCTATTTGCATCAGTAAGTAACAGGAGGAAGCTTGTGCTGCAGCAAAGCCTAACTCTTGTCTTCGTCTTATTCAACCACCACCATGTGGCAGCAGCAAATAAAAAAAGAAACAAGATTTTAACTACTAAAATTTGCATAATGTAACAAGTTTTTAAAGACATGATGAATCTGATAAATAGCAATCTCACAAATATTGTTGAGATTATATTACAGAAGTTATTGGTAAAACTTTTTCATGTCTACAATGACAAATATTGGCAGGAGGAAGTAATTAATCATCATTAAATTAGACCATGCTGAAGACAACAACACATGGGCACATGTTAGTCCAACTTGGACGTTAATATTGTACAATAGTTAGATTATTTAAAGTACTATTCATGATTTGCTAAATCTCGAACTGAAAAAAAAAGAAAAAAGGGCAATCCCATATGCTAATAGAAACATTAGCATATCTATTCTTGGCCTCATGAACAGAACATTGTGTTTTGTCTCATCTCCTCACCAATAAATATGTATAAACCCATTATTAGTTACTCATATTCTCAAGAAAATATATAGCCTAGAGGCCAGTGTATAGCTGGGCGTAGCAGCTAACATTGCTGAAGTTAGCATTTGCGTTGTAGCTTCCCATTTACCACTTTAAATTAGGCAATCATGAAAACCACGACAATTATTCTAACTTTGACATAATAGTGTAAATTAATTACAAATGCCATTTATGCACCATTTGTGATGTCTTAAATGTGAAACTATTTATCCCAAAAATAGTTAAAATCATATAAGAAGACAAATTGTGCATTGTCTTGTAAACAAGATTTATTTTACCGTCCTAATTAGTGTGAAGTGATAATTGTGCTATTATTTCTTTTCACAATTTTATTTAATACTTTTACTCATTTAACATTAGCATTGTTCAGTCTGTTAAAGTATGTAGGCCAAGAATCAGATAGGTTTCGTGTTGACCTGTCCTTGTTCCAGCAGGCTGTTAGCAACTAATGCTTCACCACGCCAACCCAGCAAGGCGCCAGAGTTTAACAGATAGTTTAGGTAAATATAGTAAGATGGAATAAGCCCTAAGGTCTAACAAATTTCTCCATTGAATGCCATAAGCTCAGAGTACATACAAGGTCTGACAATGTTTTTGGTATGTAAAATTGTTCTATTAGCATCCTGATTTTTTGGAAACTCCCATATTTTGAACAAGATGTTTATCATCTAAACAATTAACTGACCTTTCAGTAAGGACGAGGTTGCATCCTGTCCATCCTATGGTTACATGACTATGCATTAAACCTGTTCAATTGGAATTGGCTCTGAGCCAGGGGAGTGACAACATTGTGTAGAGAGGTCTATATATTGTGAGAGCTTGCAGCTACAAGTCAGGGCTTTTTGCAGGTACAGCTGTTGTGCTGTGGGTTCTCCGTTTGCAAACGACAAGAAATAAAAGGTTTTGCTCTTTGCTTTTGCCAGAGTCTCAAGCCTGATCTGTTCCACACAGATTAGATTTTTTTTTTTTCACATTAGTATAAACATTTCTCTTTTCAGTATAACATTTGCTACTGAGAGGCTCCAGTTATGAAAGTCTTTCTCTTTGTCACATGGTGACTGGAAAAACAGAAGGTTCTACTTGAGATCACTAATGCACCCGATTTCTATCAACCCCTTTAATTTTTCTAGCTGTGACTCAGTCTTTCTTTGAAAAAAAAAATGCTCAAATGTCTTATATTCTGAGGGAGTGACATCAACATTAATGGAAGCCCATTCAGACATTATTAAAAAGGAATAAATGTACTAAATACAAAAGCCATCAGCGGTGCGAAGAGCCATGCTGTTTTCTACAGTAATGTTCTGCTATTGATTTGCAGTCGCATGTGGCTAACAGCGGCGTGCAGAGACCAGAGTTTGGTGCAGAGAGGCTCTTTCTCCTCCAGCTACAGGGTGGCTTTTAGCCGTACCGCATGCTGAGATCTTAAAAAAAAAAAAAAAAAAAAGAGCTTCAAACTAAGAAAACTTAGAAACAGCGGACACAGCAAAGAGATCGGAGCGTGGCAGATGAGGACCTCTTCAATCGATCGTGGAAATGTGCGGGATTGAGCGGACAGAATGTTTTGAATTGAGGCACAGTGGTTTCATGCTTCAGGGAATTTGCTGCACAGTGTGCAAGGAGGAGAATAGACAACATAGCTGTCTGTTTTCAGCATGTTTACATGAGCGCTCGCTTAAAAGCTGTGTTCATATCAGAGGAGCGGGATTGTGGTCCTGCAGGTGGGTTTTACCCAGAAGGCTTTTACACACACGAAATTATCTGATACATGCGCGGAGAAAGAAAAACACACAAACACATCCATATTAGTGCCTGCTGAATTAATCAGTTTGTCAGATATGATATTAGAATTGATCAACTTCAGCCACTTATTAAACAACAGTCCATCTCCTCATCCATCATCTTGTCTCTGAGACCATCCCAGCAATAAACGTGCCAAATTGTGCGCCAGGGAAATCTGTAAAAACAATATCAACGAGGAGCACCCCTGCCCTCCCTTCGCTGGGATTTTATTTTTCCCCAAACCAGAAGCAGCCATAACAACGTGTCTCGGTTTTACAACTCCCCAAAACAGGCTTGATCTGACAATAATGTTGATTATCCACTACCACATTCTAGATATTCTTCACATAGAACTATAATGGGGTTTTTATTCACCATATGTCTTATTGGTGTTTTCCTGTAGAGAGTTTAATGTGCAAAAGCCTCAAGTCGTTACTCAATTCTTTTAATCTCCCTTCAAGCAGCCAAATCTTTAAAAAAAAATATTCCTCATCTTAGAGCAAAAGAGCAGCAAGCGTCCAAAGTGTTTTGGATGCTGGCTACTTTTTTGCCCCCAATTTTCTCTTATTCTGGCAAACAATGATTCTAAAATAGAATGATAAATAGAAAACAAATTAAAGTAATTTTTTCTTAACAATCCATTTTTATTTAGCTGAGCCTCTTGCAAATAAAATTAGCAGTTTAACAGAAAGGAAAATTACATTTAGTACTAGTTTATACAGTAGCAACTAAAGGGTGATGCATCTCAAGTGTTTGCTAATTTTTGGTCCTGTTTTAAGATGTTGCCTTTAGATAGCGATCATCTGCTATACATTATATTTCAACCCCGATTGTTTTCTGAAGCAGGTATTTATTTACATGGAGTGTTGTTCAGACTGAAGTGAAAACACAGAAAAGGACCCTTAGAAAGTCTTTGGCTATTGAAAAACAGAAACCACGACACCATTTTATTTTGACAATTACAGTTCCAGCAAAAGGTTTCGTTCTTTGATGAAAACCGGTTTTTGATTGATTCCAATAAAGTGCATCTAGTTTTGCTTTAAAGTCATCCCAAGTGAAGGCTGGGGATTGTTTTCTCACTAACTGAAGTAACACTTTCCCGATCAAAACAGATGCAATCAATGATACTTAGACACACACAAAAAAGAACAAATGAGGCTTGCATCACCTTCCCCACTTCCTGGCAAACCACAAATTGGTATAGAAAATCTTTATCACAGCTCACACAAAAATCCAAAATCAGAAATATGTGAGCATGACATGGAGCATTGGTGCATGTGCAACAACTACTGCAACAGGAAGGTGGATAAAGAAGACATAAAGCTTCAGTTAGATGGTTTTAAATAGTAAAACATTCATGATCAAGCACCATCAAGATTTGATTATCAAGACCCAAATGAAAGGAAAATCATCCATGCTTTGTCTTGCAAAAGTAATCAAAATTTCAAATGAATAAAAAGAAAAAACAATTGTTATTTCTGTATCTGGCATTAATTTCTTTACAACATAAAACAATTACTTAGTGCATTTCTTAATGGTACCACCACCTTTCTGCTCCCTTAATGTTTTTCCTCAACATAGAAGGTACACTTGACCTGGAACATCTGTGTGTCAATGTTTCTTTCATGAAAGGGTTCATTGATAATGCTATTGCTGCAGATTGTTTATTTCCCTGTTCTTGTTTTTCATTAAAAGTACTGCTAATCTATTTCCTGGACAAAATCAGTCATTTTTCTCTTTAAAATAGAAAGTAACCTGTGTAACGTTTCTATATTTAGCGAGTTCAGATTGAGCTGCTGTGCCATTAATGCATTTTTATTGTTTTATCTTGTGTATAAAGACTCTAGGTTCAGTAATTTCATGCTTATTTTTTTCTAAGCTCTTCCTTAGAGTAATTGGTGACATTAACTACATCACATTTCTACTGTTTTTTCTTTCAAATAGAAAGCACACCCTGGCTCAGCGTTCCCATGTTTAACTGTGTCTCTTTCTTGAGCAACCCATCATTAGCTACATGTATTCTTCATGTTATCGTTTCTTGCAGAAAAAACACCTTGGGTAGGAGGTTCTGTGTTTAGTCGTGTCTCTTTCCAACATAAATTGAACTAATTTATATGTGGTTCGATATAATAAAAGACGTTTGTATAGTTTGATAAATATTGGACGTTTGTCTTGTGTCACGAGACGACATTTGTTTGTTTTGAAATGATCTTGGACTAAAACGAATAAATGCTACGACTACTCTCATAAAGCTCGATGTGTTTCTTTGATACAGCTGCCCATCATAGCAATACTGTCAATATTCATGAGCAAAACAGAAAAGGTTTGCGATGGGTTCAGTCAACATTTCCCACAACGAACGAGTAAACCCAGCGCTGCCGTTTTCTCAATAAACCCATCATCAACACTTTTATGTGAAAATCCTCCAATGAATGCTAAGTCCATATCAAGATTTCTCTGTTATTGTACTGGTGCGAGATTAGGAGGAGGTGGGAGATTACAAGAGGCGATAAACGGTACCGTTGACGAAGCGCTGATATTCAAATACGGATCTGATGCTATCTCGGGTCTAAAGGGACGAGCGAGCGGAAGGAGCGGCGAAGCGAGTGAAGTGGGTGTGAGGAAACAGAAGTACGCAGTTAAAGAACTGAATGACTTATCTGGACCAACTGCTGAGTTTTTAAATTCCTGCGAGGGCTGATCTAGAAACAGATGTGTGATCTTGCACGATGGAAATTAGATAACATTAAGACCTGTTCAGTTATCTGTTGAATTAAATTTTAATAGATTATTTTGTTTCTGGCCTTTGGCAGTGCTTTAGCATTAGATGTTCTCCAGGAAGAGTCAAAATGCAAACAAGTTTGCTTGCAGGAGAATATTACAGTGAAGTAAATGAAATGTTAAACTCTATTTCTTATTCCCGCTGTGTGACCTAAAGTTGTATACGCAAACATTGAAAGGCTAAAGAGAATTAAACCAGCAAATGAACATTAGTAATGGGTTATTTTATGAGGATTATGTGAAAGTATCAGAGTATATTGACTCTAAAATAACCGACTAGTTGACAACTCAACTGGTCATACTGCAGATTTTGAGTCACACTCCAAGATATATACAATCATTGAGAGAAACTAAAAGACAGGAATTGGATATATTTTATAAAAGTTACAATATATTTCCTCAGAGTAAATAATCTATCTTTACCAAGACAACAAGTATTCAAAGGACTAAACCACAAAGGAGGGAAAGCCGGCTTTCTGGGGCGTCTCACTGATTATGCATTTGATGTACGTACATTGAAGAAAACAATAAAGGGCAGCTGAAATAATAGAAAACATATATTTGCAGGAAAACAGTGATACATCCTTCAAAACAAGTCTATCTACAGGCAAGGGCATATCAAAGATAAAACAATTCTGAAATATCCTGTGATTACCGGAACAGTATTTCCAATCAGCTTTTGATTAAGATCAGGGCTGCAGCAAATTGAAATAATTTCATGCTGTCAAATCAACTCTGGAATTGAACTCAAATTCTCAGAAAGTTTTTTTTTTTTTCCTTCCGTTTCTGCGGATAGATTTGAGACACGATGTCATGTTTGCATAGGAAACTTTTCGTTTGGTGTTTTGTCTCAAAGGTAAGCGGAAAGTAAAATGAGACAGAGAAGTAAACATGTAAAATGATTTAAACTAAAAACAAAAAAAAAAGGGCTAGGTCGGCCTTCGTCAACCAAGACTTTTCAGGACAGGCACGATAAAGTTTTTAATTCATGTTCTGCAAAATACAAACGTTCACAACGAGCTTAATGGAGATTTTTCTATTGAGGGAAAACTTTGAAATTGAAACCTGAAAAGATGGATGGATGAAAAGGAGAATGATGGATGCAAGAAAGAGATGAGTGGATGAATGGGTACAACTTTAGGATAAACAAAAGTAGAGAAATACAAATGTTTTCCATTTGTTTTTCCCCAAAATTATCAGTCTTGAGTTTTATCCAGATGGAGTTGGAACCATGTGACCCACATTTGGCATATATTTTAAATTAAAACGGTTCATTAGAAATATATTTTGATAAAGAAAAGGAAAAATAGAGAACATAAAAAGAGGTGGTGGAGACAAACAGCCATTTCATGCTGTCTATTTTACTCCACGAAGAAGCAAGGCAACTCTAATTATTTCCTGAATGCAAAAGCAAATTAATCTTGGTCCTCTGTGGCCGAGGAGAGGGAGTGAACAAATAAGGATTCAAAAAATAGAGATGGGGAGCCGAGACAAGTGGCGGCGCTGAGATGGACCAGGAAAGGTTGAAAGGAGCACAACAGCCGAGATGAAAGAGTGGCAGAAAATTGAAAAAGACTAGAAGGACACAAAAGGTGAGCCGAGAAGTGGGGAGAAATCAGAGGCAAGAGAAGAAAAATACAAAAAGCTAAATAAGACAAAAATAAAATAAAAGAGAGGAACATAGAAAGCATAAAGAAGACGAAAGGAGAAGCGTTTGCAGACATCCTTTCAGTCAATCATAATCTCCTGAGTGTTGGATACGAGCGAGGCAGCGCAATTTTGGAGCAGTTATCATTATCATCACAGCTATAATCATAATCAGGGTAATTCCTGTGTGGCGAGATGGAAAACGTGGATAGCAAAAGGTGATGGAGGAGTATGAAATGTCAGAGAGGAGGAACAAGGACATCACGGGGTGTAACCATGGTGAGACGCACCCCGACAGACACTGATACGGCAACGGGGAGATTGAAATTAGGGCAGGAAATAAAAGGATTGGTAAAATGATCAGCAGCCTCGGCCAAATGAATCACAGTCACAATTACCCCGCTGTGTTTACTACATCTTCAGACACAATAACAGATATATAATGAAAGAGCGACTCGGGTCCGAGAATGTTGCACAGAATGAAATGAGGCTAAAAACGATCCAATTATTACTTTTTATGCAACTTTGCCAGTGTGCTGTTTACTTACTAATTATTCAGGCACATTCACCTGAGTTAATAAATTTAGAAATTTAATTAAGAATCCTCCTCTGAAGGTCTAATTTGAAGCATCTGCCAGGTGTATTTCTCCATCTGGAGGGAAATATTTAGTAAAACATACATCATCCACTGATCCATTGATTTTAACCAATTAAATGGTAAAAGGAACTGAATTTATAGTCTTTTGTCGACACCACACTAGAGACATATTGAAGCGGTTTGGCCCAAGACAACACTCTTATTAAAACACAGGTTCAAAGGTCAGTAGGCAAACTGGATTAAATACCTTGCAGAGGGGGAAATCAAAATGTTCCAGTGGAGGAAACTGGAATCAAACCTACAACTCCAGAGACCCAAAAATATATTCATTCACTCATGCATTCATTCATTTATTCCATCCAGTCATTCATTCTTCTACCTTTCATTCATTGAGCCTCCAATTATCTTTTTATCTGCTGTGCATCTATTGATTTATCCATCCATTTATTGATCCACGTACCTATCCAATCCACTTATCTGCTACACATCCATCCACCAGAATATTGATTCATCAGTCCATCATCCATCCATAAATCAATTTCTCTATCGCTAGCATCCCTCCATCTCCTACCAATTGCCAAGGAAGGTTTTCATCTCCTAAAAACTCTTCGGGAGTGTTCGACAGGGATTGCTTTTTTAGTTTTACTTGGAAAGTAAATAGAAAGCAAGAGTGATCCAGTGATCCAATTTCTTCACATTTGCTCATGTGCAAATGAGGGAGTTGGAATGTGGCTTACCAGGCAAATTGTCACAATAGATTTCTTTATTCGATTTAAGAGTACAACTGAAATGAGTGGGCCTAAAGAATCTACTTCTGCATCAACTCCATAAATTGCTGCAAGAACATAATAAAACAACCCAGGTTTTAAACCAAACCTCAAAGAAACAAAAAACTTCAGAAATTGAAGTTGCACACCTCATTATCAGTTCCATAAGATCCAAGTTGAAATATATTTCAGAACAATACCCTCTTTGAGAACAATAGTTTACCTTAATGGATAGAATGCAATTAAAGAGGGTAATTATGCAGTAATTATGGAACAAACAGTAATGAGGCGGAAAGCGACTGTGTCTCGGTAATCTCCTACACACAAACTTCACTTCTGAACAAACTCTGCGGCTTATCCAGCTTCGAGGTGTTGTTCGTTGTGGTCACCGCGTGCTGGAGAGCAGGTACGGAGCGCAGCTGGTGTTCTAAACCTGCTGGCACAAACACACTTCCTTCTTTCTATTCATCCCAGCACCAATACTCGATGATCAGGACAGATGACTGAGACTGAGAGGGAGCGACCACCAGGAGCGCAAAGTTTTTCATGTTACCAATCAAACTTTTTTTTTTTTAGGAAGTTACCAAGTAAAAATAAGAGCATGATCCTTTAAATGAGGGCTTTTGTTTAAACCTGAACATCCATTGGTCATGCATGACTGTCTTGACAATTTGGTGGCTCTGTTGCCTTGAAACAAGAAAGTCTTGAGTTTGAATTACATGGATGTTCTCCTATTGCATGTATGGGCTTTTTCTGGGTACCCACAGAGCAAGGCCATGATTGATTAATTCAGTTCAAGTTGACCATAGCAATATTTGGATCAATGGCTGTCTGTCCTGTGTGTTTTTGTGTTGTCCTCTGATGAACTGGCTCTCTGTTGAGGGTTTACCCCACGTTGTGAGCGAGCAAGGATAATCAGCTACAGACGAGGGATGGATGGATGGAGAAAGCCAAGACTTAACACTGAAAGGTATATTACAGAAGAAGATGCTTCACAGCCTATAAACTAACCCACAAAGGAGCTAACAAAAAAGATAAAGTTGGTTACACAGGACATCATGTTCAGGATCTACACAGAAATTTAATCCTTAAAAAACAACAAAAAAAGAGATCATTGCTGATAAAAGCCAGCCTTGTGTTTTCATTTATCTTCACTGCACGTTGCGTACTTTAAAGAGAACTCAGCACAAGAAGACGTAGCCCTCTATTTTTGCATTTGAGCTGCATAGAACTTATTATTATGCACAGAGTATTCCCAGTTACCTGTCGCATACGCAAAAACCAGCACTAAAGTCCTGAAACACCAGAAAGCATTCCTAAATTATTCATATCATCTGTTTTCATGACTGTGACTCCATCTAATTGCATTCACAAGCCTTGTTTGATGTACTGAACAACCTGCAGGAACCAAAGCAATTATTTTATCAAATACAAAGCTAAAAATGTTTCATTACCACTTCTTAAACTTTTAGCCTGTATACAAAAAAAATTCAGAGGCCAGCACAAGATTGAAATCCCCCCCATTTTTTTATGACATGCTGTCATAAAATTATAAAAATAATTCACACAGTGGTTTTCTTCTTCAAAATGCTTCACATTTGAGACAATATTCTTACTGTTTTGCATTATCAACAAATCTGAAAACCACAATAGTTAGCTTTATCCTGCTAGCGTTAGCATTCTCTGTTGCCTCATTCTTATCGGTGCAAATAATCCAGAATAAAGATTTTTGTTCAGATTGAGTAGAAATAGTCCCTTGGAGCTCAGGGATCTGGGGAACACCTTTAATTAGGCATTTTCAAGCAGTCGGGAAAAGAATCACAATAATTAGCTGCGGGACTTGCCACATAGCATGCTAATGTTAGCAGGCTAACCTCTGAGGTAAACTCCATCTACTGGGGCTGCACATTCACAGCATCTTATTTTGACTGATTTAGTGTGTTTTGTCTTTCACCTTCAAGGTGGAACTCAACAAATTTCAAGCAGATTATAGGATGAGTCACAAACGAACGCCGAAATGTCCATCAATCTGCGTTACACGTTACTGGTGAGCGCACATCTGAACGCAGTTATATGTAAACTTTAATCAATATCAACAATGTAAAAAAAAAGAAAGAGAAAATATTTGGAGATAATATTAGACCTAAATAGACACATATGTTAAAATAAATCACTATTTTATACAGAACCAAGATTATTTTTGCAAAGACCTAAACAGAGGCACCACCTAAAAAGCCAGACACAAACGTCCAAAACCATCCATGAATATTAAATCACACATTTGTTATTTGCTAAATGATTGAAAAATAAACATTTTTCCTGTGATGTTCGAATAAAATCACTATTATTCACCGACACCGTTTCATAAAATGTATCAAACATTAGTTTTTCCTTCTTGCTTTTTCCTGTGACCTCAGAGAGGTGTTTATCTGCTCTAATGAATCACCTTCTTTCAGCTCTACAAAAGGGAATTAGAGACTAATGTAACTTAATTTACTGTATGATGATTTGATTAACCTCCTCCATTTGTGCACTTTACAACCGAGTCACCCACAAACAAGTTAATTAACACCGAACCTCGCTCTAATGAAACAGCTCTCGCCATTTGTTCTTTTTCGCCAGTAATTACACATGTATCTGAAATCAGTTAAAGTCTCCTTTAAAGGCAATATTTGTGCGCATATTGCCAAATCAATGCATCGTAGATCTAATGAGAAATTAATTTTAAAACAACAAAAACCTTTTCTTTATTAAGCCAGGGCTCCCCCTCTCTACGATGCTTTCATGTTAATGGTAGATCAGAGCGCAACCTTTGAAAACATGTTCCTTCAAATCATTTAATTTCAAACCTAGTGGCGGAAAAAATAATTTTCCTAAAATAATACAGAAGGCAGCCCAATGTACTGCAATATATTCACTTTTTTAGAAACAAATCAAGGCTTTGATGTATTAAGATAGATTTGAGAGCAGAAGAGAAAGGAAGGCGGGGATGGATTGATAGGGGCAAAATGATTCAAGCCAGGTGAAATGCATCAAATTGGAGAAGATAAGTGAAGAGAAATTGAGCTATTAAAAGAGGTGCACGGCTCGAAGGAGGAGAAAAAGGGAAGGAAGAGGGAGTGAGGCACTTGCACAGACTAAAGAGAGGAAGATGAATAGATGTGCAGATGAACAGAAGGGAAGAGAGGGAATGAAGGATAGAAAGCTGGAAAAGAAGCAATGAAACAGAGAGAAAGAGAGAGCAAGCAGGTGTAAGATTCATGGAGAGCACTTATCCCAGAATATATATGAATCTCTGGCAGGAAATGAGACAGATGGAGGGAAAAGGAGAAGTGAAGAAAAGTAGGAATAGATCAGCCAGGTTAGAATGACTCCTGCTATGTGAAGTTTCCTGGGAAAGTTTGCCCGTATAATGGTGATGGATGTGGAGGAAGAGGGTGGAGGAGCCGCGTCGGCTGTGGTGACGGGTGGAGGTGGAGGTGGTGCCGAAGGTGGAGGGTGAGGAGTGCCTCCATCATCTCCGGCTCCTCTAATAGCCCTTCATCAGAGCTGTCCAGCACCAATGTGACTCAGCCTAATTGTAGCGCCTTGGAGCAACACATCATTTTCCCTCTAATTGCAGAGAAGCAGAGATGGAGGTTATTCAGAGACGCTGCAGGGGTTGGACCGAGGCAGCTGCGCTCGCATAAAGGAGAGCGGTGCATGCTTACCCGACGCCTGTACTCACTGACCTTTGCATGGCTGCATCTCCTGCTGCGAGACAGGGCAGCTTGTCCAGAGTTATATTTAGCTGACAGGTGAGATGCGTGTGCATGAGTAGCTTGCATTCGCATTGTGTGTGCTGCTTAATGGGCCGACTGCATACGGAAAATGGTGCTGCCACACAGAGCCGGAAATAAAAGCGGGGAATAGAACTGTGCTTATCCCACTTCCAAAAGCTTTTCTGTTTTACAGAACAACAACTTGACTCTTGACGATGGATTTCCCCCAAACCTCTGCAGACTACAGCTACCAGTGGTGGAGACTGCAAGCTCAAAAGTTGGGTGTGAGAGTCCAGTCTTCACCTGCTTCAAAATAAGAGCATGAATATAAACATCTATCTACATCATTTTTAATAAGTGGTAAACCAAAACTTTAATGCAACTGAAAGCTTACAAAACAGAATTTATCCAGAAAAAATATTCCAGAAGCTAACTGCCCTTGTTTATGCTGTCTACTGTCCGGGTTTGATTGTGTTTCGTTCTGTCTTCGCTACTTTGAAATAAAAGTATAAATAAAAAAACCCCAAAACAATTATTTTAGAAGCTAAACGCTCTAACTTAGCTATTAACGCATTAGCGTGCTCCACCGACACACAAACAGTAAGTCTTGCTACTTGAAAGTTATGATGTAACGAAATAAATGATGGTGCCTCAGTTTTCTACACTGGAGATTTTTGGCTTCTGTTGACAAGTTTCCTGGTCAGCTGAGGCAGGGACGTTTTTTTACAGCCAGGACCACGACCCACTGACATGCAGGTGGTGGAAGCATCATGCTTTTGAAAAAACTTGAGACCAGCAATGGATGTAGTGTAATAGTGCTTCTTTTGGAAACCAGGAATTGGTTAAAGTGAGCAGCAAAGGTGATCAATGCTCAAGATCAATGCACAACTCCTGGAATATTTCAAGGGAATAATCAAGGCTCTTTCTATATCTGAAGAACAGGAATATATCTGGTCATATAGCGAGGTAGTGGGACATTTATTACTGATTTGTTTGTTTCAATTTACATTTTTCCCTCGTAAAAATTATTTTGCACTTTTTTTCCCCTCTATAAATCGTGCAGCTCTGTTGGTCTGTTGCCAAAGAAGAAGAAGAAAAAAAGACTGATAAACAGTAAAGTCACAAACCTGACAGATAGGAAGATGGATGAAACAGAAAAGTGGGATGAGATGAGAGAGGATGGATAAAAGGTTGACAGCGGAGAGAAAGACAGCAGCGATAAGGGATGAAAGCTGAGAATAGAAGGAGAGACAGATGAAAGGGTGAGGGGTTGACAGCATGGACGGAGTGAAATGAGGGGAAAAAGGACAGACAGCAGGAGCAGGGATCTATTTGGGGAGGGAAAAATTAACAGGTTAAAACGAGGGGAAAATGGTGGAACACAAGGAGCAATTTACACTTGAGCAGAAATAGCTCGCAGAACCTTGGAAAACGTGCGCGAAGTCGTGTTTGTGGAGGAGTTTGTGACGAGTGGAAAGGACGAAGCTGACAGCAGGTGTCTGGCAGGTTGCGCACACAGCGGCGGCTGCTGCTGCTCACGCTCGCTAATTCACACGTGTGTGCATGCAGCACCTGAGGTTCAGTTCATGAGGCCACACAGATACTCACCTGGCAGCTTAAATCCAGCCCTTTGGCTGCTTATCTTCAGAAGAATAGCAGCAGCTTTTGTTTTCTGGTGCCTCCAAAATGAGAGCCTGATGGCGAAAAGAAGGATTTAGTCTTTTAGAAACAAACAGGAATGAACTCCTCATTAGGGATTATGGCTGCCTTGGTTTGTCTTCGGTAGCATACGGCTACAACTCGGATACTCAGCCATATTTTGGTAGATGTGCCAGATAATAAAGTTATTCGAGAGGTTTAAAAATTGAAATATTGTTTTATAACCCAACCTCGTCTTGAACTTCTCCACAAGTTTCTCCGCGACATTTCTGTTGTGTTCCATCTCGTGACGTTAATTTACTAATGTTTTCTGAGGCATTCAGAGAATAAGTGGATTTGTATTAAGAATAAATTAAAAAAAGAAAATAAAAAAAAAAGAAGAACCTTATGTTTTTGTTTTACCTTACAGTTTTCAACTACTTTGTATTAATATGTTACAAATACGTCACTAAAATACAGTGAAAGTTGCGACTGTAGAATCAGAAAATAGTAACAAAAAAAAAACAACTTTTGTGCATCTGAGTCTATTTATGCTGTTATAACAGTTACCTTATAATGTTACAGTGAAACGACCAGGAACCTCTGGTAGTGAAATAGGAGCCAGGCAGAGAAAAGAAAATACAAACAAATGTTTGACATGGAAAAAAAACTGCAAGAGGCCTTGTGGGAGTGAGTCTTTTGACAAATAAAGACAATACTGAGGAATGCAATCCTGGCTAAATGGAGAAACACTCAAGGAAGCAGATATTCTGCTGATGCACCTGCATCTGTGTTCACAGATAAAAAACAAAGCAGATTGTGCGCGACTGCAGGGAGAGCAAACCGCTGAACGGAAGGACGGGAGCAGGAAAAACGGAAGCAAATGAAAGGCGTGCCGCTGAATGCAACCTTGCACACGAGTGCACAGAGGAGTGCCAGCAGGTGACGGCGTGATTGATTTATAGATAGATTCGTGGTTGTGTCTCAGCTGTTAGAGCAATTTCATGTCGGCGGCGCGGACCGCGATGTAGCAACACAGCTGGAAGCAGGCGGGGAGGGAAACGGGTGATAACGGCGCCGAGATGGATATCCAGGCACCTCGATAAGAGACGGAGGGAGAGGAGCGGAGGAAGAGAAACAGGCGGAGCAATTAGAGTTGCAGAGATGCAGAAGGAGGAATGAATTAGTGGCATTAAACAGGATGAATGCCATAAATTAATCAAAGACGAGGAAGAATTGTTTCTTAGCAATAGATAAATGATTAATTTGAGATTTTCCTGAGAAAACTTGTAAGATTTTGAAGTTTCCCGGTTGCAGTGGGTCGTCTTCCAGGAATATTTGTGCAAACTAACTCGCAGAAATCTGCGAGTCTTTCACATTTTGCTTAAAAAAAAGAGGAAAAAAAAAAAACACTAAAAAACTAAATTATTCTTATGACAAAAGGCCAAACAGTTGTCTTGACAAGTCAGCTTTCCAGCCCAAACAGTCGTCTGGTAGTGAAGTAATTACTTCACACCTCAACTTACATCTAGAAATCATTAGCAAGTCGTTACTAGCCTCAATTACACAATGCGATTGATTGATCCATTTTCTGCTTTTCTTACAAAGGGAACAAATCATCTGTCCTTTTATGGCGCTCCAAAATTTTAAGATGCAACAATTTATAAACTATTTGGTCGCAAAGTTTTAGTTATAATCTAAAGGCAGTCCATGGACGGTAGAAACACAACCTTAAGGTCTGAAAGCACAGGTAAAGGAAGGGAAGGAGGATAGAAAGGAAGTGCATGAGCAACGAGGGACTAAAAGAAGTGTACGAGGAAATAAGAAAGGACAATAAAATAGAGAACAAACATGTCTCTTCCCTCATTTTATTTCCCAAACTCATCCAGACTTAGAAAAAACTGAAATCAGACTGGATATGAAACCCGATCGTTTTAATCTGATGTAGATTAGACGAAATCCACAATAAATTCAAACCCGTTTCTTGTTCGGGTTGTTTAGTTTTTTTGTTCTTTTTTCCATTGAAGGTCCGGAACTGCCTGAGACGACAAAATCCCGATTCAAAGCGTGGGGTACAAAAACTAATCTGACAGCAGATAAGAGAAACCAAAAACAAACAATCTGAAACAAGAGGGAACAGAGAGATTAGAACCGCCGTCCCCGAGGTGAACAACACAGAGATGAATGTTTTCATGGAGAAAATGGAACATGAAACAAACGAAACAACAAATATAGCTCGCACCCGTTCTCTGGGGGTCGTGCATTTACAATTTTTGTGCATATGTATAAGGGATGGGTGTTTGGCTTCAATGAAATTTGCTTTTCTGCGCATGTGAGCGATAGAAGTCCCTTCAGGATTCTGCTGTGTGCCAACACCGTGCTGGTAGAAAAGGCCTGCAGAGGAGAGTTTCAAATACAAAAAAAAAAATGAACAAAAAGTGCTGGAAAAAGGAGGAGAGGCAGTGGAAGAGGGATTGGCCTTCCTCCGTGGGTCCCGCTATCTCCAGTGAGCAGCACTGAGCCTCAGCAGACCACAGAAACAGAAAAGATGGACGGAAAGGAAACACTGGGCGCAGCGGATGAGAAATGTCTTCGGCTTTGCTGGCTGGCTATCAGGCACCTGCCTCTGACTCTCTAATCTGCAGCTCTGCCCTCCGTCCAGCGGGGAGGGAAGCAGTTTGTGCAGGAAGGGGAGAGAATGGGCTCAGGAGGAAGAAGTGGGGCTTCCAGGTAATGATGTGCGAGGGGCTGAGCAGCAGATGATTCTGACCGAGAAGAAATGCCTCCCACAACCACACCGCTGCAAAACACACCCTCAACCCGAGTGTCACACGGCGACTGGCGTGTATTTTTCAAAGTGCCGCAGATACTCCACTTTCAATTTCGGCCGGCGTGCCACTTCTGACTCAATCTGCCGCTCCGTCTCTCCAGAGAGCCTCAATGTTTTTGGAGGACTGAAAACCTTCTCACCCTCTGTGACTCTCTCGATTGTTACTCTATATTTTCTCCCCACAATAAAAGCAAGACCACCACACCTCTATCTGCGCCCTCTTCCACTCCATAACGCACAGCACTCCAGGCCCGAGCTCGTTCTTTGTGCTCCTTCACGACGTGCACTCAATTTCTGTCTTTTTGAAGCTACCTTCACCTTCAACTATGGAGAGACGAGTCTGGTTCTTTCACATTTCTGGATTTTAACAGGAGACCAGGCACAGAAATGCTCCGTGTTCACCAACTTTTCACATTTTCTTTAGATAAAACCACAAACTTTGATGGCTGTTATTGAAATGTTGAGTGACAGAGCAACACAAAGTGGTGCATAATTGTGAAATGGATGAAAATAGACTAATAGAAAGACAAAGGTAAAAATATAAAGTCAAAAAGTAACAGAAGGCAAATTTACAGCGCAAGAACGATAATGTACAGTAATGCTAAAAAGCACAAAGATTTTAAAAAATGTGAAAGTAGGATAATTTAAAAATGTACAATACAAACATGTACAGAGTCCACTGCACTGACCTCCATTGAAAACCTCATGGTTTTTCCACCAAATACCGATTTCTGAACTATTCTTGAGTTCAAATATTAATACTAAATGAACATAAACTTGTTTTCTTTGCATTATTGCTGCATCTTTTTTTGTTATTTTAACCATTTCACATTTTTTAAATACAAACTTTTTGCTTGGACTCTCTTCTATGTCAGTAGTTCATAGAATAAAAGAAAAAGTAATTTTGTGAAAGGGGAAATGAAAACACATTTGCGGATTCTCCCCATCCACTAGTGGGTCTGTGCTTTACCAGACACATGAAACTCTGAGAAATTTCCAAGTCCACACCTCCAGATCAGAGGCAGAAACTCCTCATTTTTCTGAGATGTGACATTTATGCTGGTTAGGAACTTAAAAATCGTGTTTATTTCAACCACGCAGCATTAAAATCTGACTATAATTACACTTTGTGTCGCCTGATTGATCGATTCCCTCCGAACCAGAAGATGGAAACACACCTAATTTTCATTTACCATTTTCTTTTTATGCAGCACTTTAAAAGTTTGCTTAAAATTTCATCACAATTAGAAAGAACCACAGCTAATAAGAGATTAACCTTCAAGTGTCATGTCTGATATCCTGATCATGAGACAAAAAAAAAAAATATATATATATATAGTATTAGTAAATATACTACACATAAAAACATTTAATCCACCACAAGAACAAGAAAAAACTAAACATGAATATCTGTCTGTAATTTATTGGTGCAGAAACTCTAAGGCTAGCAGGAGTTCATCATGTTGCACTGAATAAACCTCGAACAGAAGAAGAGGTAATCACACAGACACATTTCTCTAAATGCTTGTTGCAGTTTGATCACATCACCAACTGAAGAGCTTTTTGTCCTGCAAGGCTGCAGCGACAAAAGGCAGCTTCATTCTGAGGAACATCTGGTTTGCTTTCCCTGCTTTAGAGGAGATCATTACTGACAAGCAAATGTGAGTTCGCCGTCACAACAAAGATCAAGGGCAGGAGAAAAGCGTTTCAAATCTTAGCCTGGTTAATAAAAAAAAAAAAAAAAAACTTTTGTTTTTCATGCCACTGCCTAGTGGTTTTTCCTTTTGCTTCAAAGGAGTAAAAGAAATAAAACAAACATGTGAGGAGTCTTGTGCAGAATGTGAAACCCACATGACCTTGATGAAGCGACAAGAACCGTCTCAACTGCTACCTTTTCTCTTAACAAGCCATGTTAGCATCTCTAATGTTCCCAAACATTTTTTTTTTTTTTTAAATAGAGAAAATAGCTCATCTAAGGATGCATCTGCTTGTGTGTGCAGGTTTGTTCGGGTCCTTGCATGCCCATATGCACATGTGGGTGGGACAGGTTCGGGAATAGAGTCGGAGCAGAGATGGAGAGGAGGGAAAGAGAGAGAGAGGAGAGGGAGACAAATAATGAGAGCCAGGGGGAGGTGATGCTGGCATGGGGAGAGAAAGATGGAGACCAGAAATAGACATGCAAAAAGCAAGGTGTCGAGTCAGAAAATGAAAGAAGAGGAGGAGGAGGGAGAACAGAGGACAAGGAAGAGTTAAAATCAAGATGGATAGACAAAAAGGAGTGATTCAAGCAAATGTGAACTGCTGGGGAGTAAAGAGGCAAAAAGCAGGGGAATTAAAGGAAAATAAGACAAGGTGTGGAATGAAAGCAAAGAAGAGTTACGTTGTAGAAAAGAAAGGCAGAGAGAGACACAAATAGACGTGAGGCTGAGTCACACTGGGAAGCCGGCAGAAGCTGAGCGCGCTCCGATTTACAGCAGGAACCACAGGGGGAGAGCGTCACAACCACACACAAACACCAACCGTATGCATATGCAGCGACGCTCCTGCCGGGCGGAGCGGCACCGCAAAGGGCACAGACTTCCTCATAACAAGCTCAAAAGGTGGGAGGAGGAGAATCAGAGATGAAGATGATGGAGGTGGAGGTTAAGCAGCCAAAACGTGATCCGCACATTGAGAGAGAGAGAGAGACAGAGAGCGAGATGAACGCTTTCTCTGATTTGTGTGATCGCATGGGAGCAAACACACATGCCTGTCTCGCTCCGTTTAAGCCCACCTACCTTCATTAATAACAGCCAACACACACGGAGCTGGAAGAGGAATGACTCAGAAGACACAATAACGCCACCGACACAGTGAGAAGAAGAAATATTACAGATCTGCAAAAATCTGTAATATTGCAAAGCACTTTAGTTTCAAGAGTAAGACTTCAAAGTGTTGATGTGGATGCTGCTGGCAGCCAGGATCTCCTGTAGCAGTCAGTACTCCAACGATTCTGAACAACCTGGAGGCATTCTGGGGTGAAGTTGATCCCCCACCTTCTTCAAATCAACTGAAATTGGTGTATAACGTTTGTGGTAGGTTTTGCAGCATATATTTTTGTTCGAATCACTATCATTTTAAAGATATCAATAAATGATCTCAGAGGTCAAAGGTCAACCAGTCCCCACGCATTTACAGGAAACAAATTTTGTTGTGCTACAAAAATTTTTAGCTACACAGACAAAATTGTAGCAAAAGTAATTTTTGTTCTGCTTGTCTCTGGTGACAAAATTTATGTTTTTTGACTTAAATATTGTAATTGCAAACAAAACTTTTCACTGCACAAAGCTGATCGATGCTGTATTTTGTTTGATTTTGTGAAACATGGACTAGCTGGTTGACCTTTGTGACCTCTGGAATTGTTTATTTTTAAAATGACACCAGTTTCATTTAATTTGACAGAGGTGGAGGAAGCAACTTCACCCGGATTTCAGCAGAAGCCTCTGACTGAAGACATCGTCTTGTCTGTAATGTTTCTCTTCAACGATAAATCCTTCTTCAGTCATCTCCATCGGTTTCAGATAATCTTTTGTAAAAAAACATAAATACATTTAAAACCATGTATTTTCTTCCACTTCACAGTTATGTTACAGTCTCTGGCTGTAGTGTGGCAGAAGCTGCGGGTCTGGACTGAGATCAGCTAAAGCCTGCAGAGAAAAGCAGCGCTACGTTTTCAAACTCCACACAGAAACGTAGAGACAGCGGATTCATCCAAACATTCCCGTCCCACAGGAACGGCGACGCTGCCGTCGACGCTTTTTGATACTGCGCTACAATATCCTTAAAATGTTTGTCCCTTCTAGTTCTTTTACCTCTACGATGGAAAACAAAAAACAGCCCAACCCCACCCCTCACTCCGAAGACACTCGTATTCCTGTCACTCGTCGCCTGTCACGGTGTGCCACTTTCTCCTTTCTCTTTCTCTCTTAAAAGTTTCTCCAAGTTGGTGTCAACAAGATGATTCGCATTGGTGCTTTTATCCTCTGCGCTTAACTCGCCCGATCTGTTAGAAACACACCGCACACACTGAGCGAGAATCCCTTCAGGCGTAAAGGGTAGCAGTGAGCAAAAGGAGCTGTTGAAACTGATTAGGGGCTCGGTGCAAACGACGAGACCCATTTAATTAAATGGGATCGGGGTTCGACCGTCCCCAAGGGAGTCGATTCGGGAGAGAGAGACCGAGAGTTGTTGAATGTGTGGGATATGAGTGGATGGCTGCATGTGTTAGTTCATTTGTCAGGGTGTTAAATCTAGATGTTTGTCAGTCTGTGCCGAGAACACGTATATCTGCGTCCTTCCCACGAGAGGCCGGGGATGAGTTCGTATGTTGGCGATGCATCCTGATAGGTGCGATAAATGCTCCAACACGTCTGAGTGGAAGCGAAGGGTGATAATGTGTCATTTCTTGGATACGCCCCTCGGGGACAGGTGCCGTGATGTACATGGTGAATGTTAAAGGGACGGACGGCGGCGGAGACAAAGAAGAAGAGACTCACTCATTGGGAGGAACAAACTGTTCACCATAAACATCTGTGGGAAATATGTAATTACGGTACAGTGATAAAGGTTTAAGCAAAGTGATCATCAATAGATCAAACCAAAAAATTATCCTTTCTACTTGTCATCTTTTGAAAGATGCCTGCCTTGTTGTTTTCTTTGTGGCACACTCCTAGTAAATCAGATGGAAACAGTTTCTTTCCAAGTTTTCTGCTTTGTGCGAAAACAAAACACTGGTCTAATAAGCTGAGCACTTTTTATTTTTTCTAAATAATCCATAGACCAGATTTAGGAGGGCCAACAACACTTCTGAATATCAAATAAAATATAGGAAGTCTAGCATCATGGTGACAAAGTATAATGAAACAAGGGATGGTTTGACATGGTACCAGTCATGGTTTCAATAAAATGTATGATTTTAGGTTATTGCTTTTGCTTAGGGTTGTGATTAAGCTCCCATCCTAAAACTGAGTCACATCTATTTGCTCTGAACACAGCAGCTCATTTGTATCCGCGGCAGAGAGTTGAGCACAGTGATGGAGCTGATGCAAATAAACCAGGACTTCCAAAAAAAACACTAAAAAGTTGCATAAAAGCCACTTGACATCAGTCTGAAAGCAGATAACAGGCAGGAGAGAAAGAGAGAGCGGCGTAATTGACTAATGGAGTCTGGTAAATAGACCAGGGGTTTTCATGCACATTTTCCAAATGGATCAGAGTTTATTATCCTGCCCTGGGAGCCACTCTGTTTAAAAATCTATCACCGCTTTTGTCCTGTGGAGACCCGCTACCAACAGGCCCACAGCCTATTTCTGGTTCTATCCTGAGTGGAAGAAACAGGTCAGCTCCCAATGAAGCTGGTGAGATGGGTCACACTTTGTCTTTTCCAGGAACTTTTTGTTTCCAGAGTTGGAAAAAAAAAAAAATTCTTCTTATTATATACTAATTACCAGCCTAATCTCATCTCCACCAAGAAGTGATAAACTCAGTAAAAATGGTATTGGTCATGATTTGTGATGCTAAAAGTCCAACATTTATGGGAGATATTTCCAACGCTAAAAAGAGGCAACAAAATCGTCTGTGAAATTACCAAAAATGTTCAGGAAACACAGAAAGGTGTGACAAATTAGCGTTTAAAAGTATTTCTTCCATTTTGCTTTTTTTCTGACCGAAATGTTTCAGACAAGAAACATAGGTAACCTGGATAAATACAAAAAGCATTTTTGAAATTATGAAAAATCTCAAAACCAATTCAACATCTGAGCCAATTTTGCAATAAGCACTTTGGCGTTTTTGCTGCCTTTGAAAATGTTTAGCGAACTGAGCTTCCCCCGAGTTATTTTTTCAAAATAGATTCCAAAGTGCTAATTTACTTGGCTATTTTGTAAACTTTAAATTGGATAAAAAAAATCTGACACCTTGTTGAAGTTTTGTTCATTGAGCATTTATGCTCTTATTTTGAAGTGGGTGAAGATGTTCCTCTCCCATCTTCTCTGCTCCAACTCCCATAACCATATCAAACAAGAAAAACACAGTAGTACAGTAGAGAACAAGATATCAACATAACTAAGACATCTAAGGGCATTTAAGAACATGTACGTTTAAAAATTGGTGCTCAGATGTTGTAGACTACAGTGTTTGTATTTTCCATTGGTGTCAAATAAATACTGTGTTGGCGTAGCGGCCTACTAATATTTTTGATTAGTGCTTTAGGGTTAGCAGAGTTAGCTTTTTGGTTAGAGGCGCCCGCCATGGACTGACTGCATCATGTTGAATGCTTTATGTACGCTATTTTTAAAAATAACTAAACCTCAAGTATCTGTGACGTGTGCACGCAGTTTTGATGCAGGCTAAGCAGCAGCAGAAGGCCCAGAATCAGAGAAGACAGCAACTTAACACAGAGCGGCGCTGACAGACTGACAGGGGGAGCTGAACCACATAGCTGGAGGGGTTTGAGCCACTCCTGGAGACTCCACACTGAAGGAGGAGAGACTTCTCCAGCAGCAAACTCTGATGGAAGAGGAAATGAGTAACCAGTGGAGCCTGTCAGAGCAGATGGTGGAGAATCCATTAGCTAATAGTGGAGGAGCCTCCCAGCTAAAAGTAACAGTCTCATTTCTATGCTGCACGCACTCCTGCCCCGCCGATGGACTCTGGCTGGGCTTTTGTCTGATCCTGGGTGTGCGAACACACTCGCAGAGAAAGGGGCGCTGATCTGCGCAATTATGTGAAAGTTACCGCGCTTCTAATGCAAACAAAAGGCATCAGCGAGACAACAAAACCAAAGGCAGATGAAAGTGTGGACTGAGTCATCATCCCTTCATATCCATCCCTTCCTCTGCACACATGACTGCCGCTTCACAACATGCCATCTGCTTTTCACAGCACGCAGGGAAGGCGAAGCAGCAGAGATGAAAAATACTGTATCACAGCTGCATAAATAATTCAGACAGTGGGTGCTCTGCATGTGTTAATGCACAGCTATTTATCTGTCAGTTATGACCCAGGTTTTTATGATCAGACTCTAGCAAGGGCTGCAGGGCGTGCTGACAAACTTTCTGAAAACAAATAACTTTCAGCAGTGAAACGGTTACTGAGGTTTGGATTGTATTAGTCTGGAAATGTTGCCGAAGCAAATATTTATACCTCTGTTACATTTATCGACAAAAAAAATGTAGATATTGGTAAGGAAATAATGAAATGCCTCCAACATGTCAGTAGATGGCAGAACAGCAAATCAAGATGCATAGAAAGGAGATTGTGAACAAGAAGCTAAAGCAGATGTTCAGTTTAAAAATTAGTTTAACAAAAATATCTTAATGTACAACAAATCCAACACTGCCATTATTATCAGGATTTTCTTAAAACATAAATGTTATGCAACAACGCATCATAAGGCACACTGCTGACTTGTCAAATGTCAGCAGACAGTCAGTGAAACCTTCTACCAGGAGGGTTAGGCACAAAATATCTAAATGCTAAAGAGTTGGCTGTTCAGAGTGCTACAAGGCAAGCCTTTTAATGGAATGTTTAGTGGAAGAATAAACTTCCTTCCTCTTAGGGATGTTGTTGGCAAAAGAGCAGCTGGATTCAGTATTTCCAGACACTCTAAACAAACAGAGTGCATGAACAAAACCTTGACTTTCCTCGTCTTAAGTTACTCCTCAACCATCTTCCCCGGACCAAGAAGAAAAAGGACTGGACTGTCAGTTGTGAAAACTCTCTTTCAGATGAAACTAAATTTTGCATCAGAGTTTTATAAAATATTCAAATTTTCTGGAAAAAAAAACATATTTGCTGCAAGTTAAGGAAGTCAAACTCCAGCCTTGGCTGGTCTCTTGCTAGTTTTGGCTGCCTCTCAAGTCTTACACACCTCTTCTTTAATTAAATCAATTTTCAGCTCGTTTCGGATTACTTTTGATACTAAGGAGGAGCTGGTGCAAGAATCGGCTGCCTAATAGAAAACCTTAAAAACAGAGCTTAGTATATACTAAAATGTGTCTCTCTTTAGTGCAGCTACTTTGGGCCCAAAGGTTTTCCTGCGGATGTTTGCAGACAGACCGGACACAAAACGAAACAACAGCACAGCTTGAGTTCACATTTCTGGTGGTGAACTGCCAGCAGCGCCCTGCTATTCCCATGGAAGTTTATCCTAAAGCATGCATCCATTAAGGCCGCCCTGCAGAGAGGAGGCTGACGGCAGCATGCATGACTAATGACACTGTACTTTGAAGCTAATGGGCTGAATAACAGAGGCAGCGTTTTGAGGTAAAAGCTGAGAAACTGACCGGCGACAACAGAACCCGCTCTGCATTCACAGCCACGGAAAACGAGGAAAACTGTTTTGTGATCAGGTGAAATATGGTGACATCCTTTCAAGCTTGCTTTTTCAAGTTTTAGCCGTGCTTTGATAAATTTTTGATCACAGCTGGATCCCCCCCGTGAGGCATTAGGGACACATTTAGCTGTTATGAGGGCCTTCATCTCCTGTCACCTCTTTGCTGGAGCAGCGCCAACACTTTTACAACTTTGTGTTTGCGCTGACAGGCTCGTTGAAATCCTGCAGTATTAAAAGCAACCGGGCAGAACGATGTTGAAGTTGGTGACCTGTCGGGGCGCTTGTGTGTGAGAGATGAAATGTTTGATTAAACATGAAATAAGAGCTTGAGATTGAAAGCAATATCTGCACTTTGTGTGTTTTAATACGACTTCAGGAGATCTTTATTATAGTTTAAATGAGGCTATAATTATTCAATCAGATGTGGCAGATTGCCTAGTTAAGGACCAGTGTGCACTTGCCAAATGTCCACAACTGTCTAAACCTTACATTTAATCAAAAACTGAAGAAACCCTCAGTTTATTGCTTTTCTTGCACTGCTTTGGTGTGGAGGGCTGCAAATAGTGTCTTTACTCATTTTCTGTTGAGATGTTGAGCCACAGTTCTTCCAGACAAGAGTGTTATTGCTGCAGCCATGACAGTTCAGGATAGATTCATGAGGACAGACCACTAATAAACCATATGAAACAGATAAACCCAACTACATTTTAAATTTGTGTGACAATCAGGTTAACATTTTTATGTGTAAAGTATGTCTGTCAACTCAGTAAACCGTTTTTAATTAAGTTTGTGTTCATGTATTAAAGGTTTTAAATGTCTGAAATCTGATTTATTTTATTTGCCATTGAAGACGGGAAACTCTTCGTTTATGAGGCCTTGATTATCAAGGATAACACTGTAATGCATCAGCTACAAGTGTCAGAAAACATTACATCTAGATCAGGTAGAAATACCTCTTCTTTGAGAATACGGCAGGAAGAGCACAATAAAAGAAACTCTTTCCAGCTTAGCAGACCAAGCTGGGCACTAAAATTAACATGACAGCCTGTAACATCCCTGTTTCACCGTCAGGGATGTTACAGGCTGAACACCTTCACAGCCAGGAGCTAAGGAGTAAAAAATCACATGGGGGAATATAAAATCATACAAGAAATAAACAAGAAACAAAGAGGAGGGAGGCAGAAGGGGTGAAGCGTGAGAGCTTGTCGGCTTTGAAATAATACGATTAGAATTTGCGTTGCAGATCGGAGAAGAGCCGGTGTCACCGAGAGGGGCAGCGTTCACGTAAAGCATGTCATGACACATAAATCCATCACTTTCCATTCCCTGCCTCGGGAATGGCAGGGTGCACTTCAAAGACCGCCCTCAAATCACGCAGCCATTGAGCCAGCCAGCCAGCCAACGCTGCGGCAGGAAGAGGATAATAGGCCTGTGAACGGTGCGTCAGTATATGTGGGCTCAGAGAAGTCATGGTATGTTGCGTAAAGCTCGGCTCCTGGGAGTCTGACGGTACAGACTGCGAGTTTATACACTCTCTGCTTCACCTACACCTGCATGTACCAATCCTGACAAATCAATACAGCTGTGACTCAAACAGCAACTGGAGTTGGACAGCCAAGTTTTAAATGATCAATAGGTAGTAGGCTTCAGCCAATAAGAGGACATTTCCGTTCATGATTCCTATACAGGTCAAAGACTTGCAGTGCCCTTTGATTGGCTGAGACCAGTTTCTGTGTAAATTACTTAAAAACAACACGTGTTATAACCGCTACCAGTTTAGTATTGTGTCATTTAGTTCATTTTCATGCTACTATGAATTATAAATAGTCTGACGTCGATTCCTAGACACTCTGAATGTGATGCTACCCACAAGGTGTTTATACCAGTTTGGTGCAACAACCAAAACTCCAAATGTTTTGGAGTTTTTTTAAATTTTGTTCACAGGATCATCTGTAAAAAAAGTAAAACTGTTGTTCACAGTGTCATCTCATACAACCAGCAGTCTGTGAACCCTCGTCTACAAATGTACTGAAATAAGTTCAGGTTTTTCAGTGAAAGTCATCAGCAAGAACAAAACGACAGAGTGAAGAAAAACAGTACACCTGTCTCTAAAAACAGAAATTTGAGATGGTAGTTGTATAAAACAAAAAACTGAAGTGAACTTTGATGTAAGCACCAATTCCCAAGAAACGTGATCCTCGTGTACTCTCCAGGTCCAATTCACATCCAATTAAGGAGAATCCAATTAGATCCTAATTCAATTACTACCAAGCACAATATAGTCATATACTTACACCCACGTTCAATTACTTACCAACTAAAAAAAGCTATCTAAGGTAAGTTCAAATCGATAGTCTGCTGAACAAGTTCTGACCCTTGAGTAAATTTAGCTGATTGCCTCGCCTTGACATGCATTAGTTTTGTCAAAACGCTGCTCCGTTTGTTTGCGCGCGTGGCCGTAGATGAGTGCGGTGAGACATAGGGAGGATTATGTGTGAAGAGAAAAATAAAATCCTCTGTGGTGCACGTTTCAATCAAGGGTTCAGGACTCCTTGGCCACTGTGTCACTTTTTCTTCCTCACCACAAGCGGCTTCACACGGCGCGCAGGGCACAGACACACACCACAGGAACACGTAGACACTGCACGGCTGTCATGCTAAGGAGCGCAGATGATGGGCTTGTGGGAGGCAAATCCACCTCTGTTCTGTTCCAGTTCAAAGAGTAGTCAGATAGCTCCATAACCAGGCCAAAGCATGCTAAAGTAGGCCAGGCCTGGGACAGAAATCTCCTGCATTAAACAGGCCTTTTCTGTTGACTGAGGCCGGATTGTGAATGTGTAAACAGCTGGGAATAGAGTTTGTGAAATAAATCTGTTTGCATCCAAAATTAATTAGACTCTTCAATGATAACATTGAAAAACAGTCTTGATAAAGACATTTTAATGGCTGAGACAGTTTAATGTTTTAAATAGCTTTTCTTTGCAGTAGCACCAAGAATCGCAACTGTACAGGAGAAATCTATAGAAAACACACCCTTTCAAATAGTAAAACGGTGGTACCGTGTTTTTCCCTGAAAACCACATGTGTGTCATCCTAAAGGATTGCAGACAATAAAAAGCTCTGAAGTCTAACTTTTATATTAAATTTATTTTGCCTGCTAGGTTCTCTGTTAGGTACTTTATGATTTAACTGTTGGTGTGTTTATGAATATTAGTTGAGATTATTGTAAATAATTGAAAGCTCGACTCTGCTATGTTTAAGTTTGACTTTCATATAATTTTTAATTAACTCTAAACTATTAGCTTCATTCCTGGAGATTTTTTAAAATAAAACTCAAAGTAGCTGTTGAGTAGGACAGCTGCTAATTTGATCTTGAAAAATGTTTAGCTCACTTGACAATGAGTACACAGTAACTTGACTACAACTGGGTCCCAGTTTAACTACTAGACTCCCAGTTGCTTGTATTTGGTGGCTTCTTTTCTGACAGCTTGAGTCCAGGAAGTAGATTGACTACATTTGTTTCTTTCTGGTTTGGTCTAGCTTAATTTCTGTAAAGTTTTTAGTTTGATCTGAAATCTGTACATTAGCTTTACTATATGTAGTAAAGCTAATGTACTACATTAGCTTTACTACATGTAGTAAAGCTAATGTACAGCTTAGTACTGAGTAGCTGTTAGCATAACGACGAGTGGCTGTAAGTTTGCTTCCAAGGAACAGCTAGCTTGACCCCAACTAGCTTAGTCTGGCTATGCTAGCTTATTTGTTAATAGATTTTAGCTTGGGTAGTAGTTATTCTCCACAAGAAAAGACATTTAATTTACTATTTCTTATAAACTGAAAGAAACTTGATCATTTATTTCCCAGGTTTGACTGAATTTGTTCGAGTTGTTGACTTGAGAAGATTCTTAAATGCAGCAGAGATCTTCTGTCTTTGGCACTTAATTACTACTGAACAAGATCAAATCGGACAGGGTAAAAAATATTGAACCCCCGATATTTGAATCTGTTTAAGGCAAATGCAGTGCTTTGCTGAATTTAGAACGTTTTTGGATGCACGCGTGTTTGTGGGTGGCAGAGTTAGATTTCAACGAGAGTCTATGGGGAACGACGCAGGGGTTCGGTGTTTAGAGGTTGTAATAAAATAAAGATCTTATGAAGCCACACACTGTGCAGTCTTCCTCTCCTGGTCCAGCAACAACTGCCTGAACACTTAACGATTCTGGCATGTAAAAATACACACGGATAGAAAGCGCTCCCAGTGAGTCAGCTGCAATCATTACTCATGCACAGCAGAATTAATCCTCTCAAACGTTGGTCCTGTGACAAACTGGACTGATCCTGGGTTTATTCACTAGGTGAGCTATGAAATAAAGAGGGAAAAAGAACCACCCACACTCCAATCCAAAACCATGGAGTACATCTCCTGTTTACTACGCAAACGATTTCAACTTTGACTTTAAATGTGCGTGCTCTGTAAATCCCCAGGATCGTCAAAATTATATTAAAGAAACGGAACGTAAATCCGTGAGGAAGTCTGAAACTTTGACATGAAAGAGAAAGCGGGGTATTTCTAATCGAATCCATGAGTTTGATTAGATGATACTGCATCTCTATCAGCGTAGAAGAACTCAATCTCATCTGCTGATTGCCTGAGCTCTTCACATAAAAGAAGCTGGGATGTTTCATTAAGGCTGTAATAATTCAACAAGATACACTTTAGAAATCGGAGCATATTCAGAAACTGTGTACAGGGTAAAAATAGCATCCAGACTGAGTTCTTTACAACACAGACGACGGCTTGTTACAGAGCAGCAGCACAGACGAAGGAGTGAAAAAAGAAAAATCAGGATCCTATGTTCTGTCCACTTCAGTGAATGATAAGGCATTGTTGCAGTTTTACCACCAGCAGGCCGGTCGTCAAACAGATTGATAATCTCGCAGCATTGCTGCATCAGAATAAATGAGGAGAAAATGCAGGGTGTTTTCGCACAGGATTACAAAGACTCGTTTCTGCAAATTTAGCACCTAAATTTCTCGCAAATCACAAATTACCAATATTAATATTCCCCACTGAAAGTCGCGACCATGGTGGTATTTATTAACTGTGCAGCTGGTCTACATGCAAGTGATTCATGGAGCCATCAGAAAGAAATCTGGCAACATGCAGGGGTTCTTACAAATTATTTTTACATAGTTATTCATAACTGAAAAATGTTAAAAAATTTCATAGTAGAGAGGGACTGAATATACACATCGATAAATAAATAAAATAAACTACTACTACAACAAAATCCCTTCTAGTATTCCTTCCACTACATCTGTGCATCAATTTTCCAGTATAAATGCCCTGAAAAATACTTAAAAGCTTTGATTAATTTAGGAACCTGAGCAACTATTAGTTTCTACAACTTTCTCCATATATGAACTTCAGTTTTCTTTCTGATCGGGGAAGGTGCTTTAGTAGATATGCATATAAATCAGTGGTTTAAAGTTAAAAGTTATTGCCATCACAAACCTTCATAAAGAGTTTCTATTTTTTTCTTAAAGCTGAGCAAGAAATAACTAAAACGTAGCCGTGCAGACCTAGGCTATCTGTCATTATGCAAATTAACCCGGGCTTCATTTCCATCTCACGCCTGCGGCTCCATTTTTCTTTCGTCCATAATGGGAAGTTGTAATGCTGCAGTAATTCAGTCTTACATGTTCAATCAGGAGGCAAACAGTGAAAAAGAAGGTTATCAAACCTGTAATCTGTCGCTAATGGTGGTTAAAACTTGTTTCCAATCACAACCTCTGACAAATCCCACGCAGGTAAACGACTGCTTTGGTTTCTTTCATTTTAGTATGTATGAATCACAGAACAAACTCAAACTGTATTTTTGTTTTTCTTACAAAACACCAGGTGCATAAGTTACCAAAAAAAAAAAAAAAAAAAAACTATTTTCACATTCAATTACTGTTGATGGGGGGAAATAAGTTTTCCGCAGCCCATCAGAACCGAGACGCCACCGATTCCAACAATCTGCATTTGTTTTCCAAATTAGATAAAAAAACAACATCTTAGAGTGATGAAGAAAAGTGTGACATTTGCAGCTTCCTGACAAACTAACAGCTTTGACAAGCTGCAACCGACTCAAACAAACAGGATTAATCTGTGACAGGCGCACAGCAGGGGTGACTGATGTGCTGTCTATTGCACTGCGTTTAATGGATGTTAGTTGGTGACACATGGAGGTAAATAAACCTCTGATGACAGTCAGTTCGGGTAACATTTAAGCAGTGTTCGCAAGCTTCTGAAACAACTAAAAAACCTTGATGTCGTCCTGTTTAGTTTAGCCGACATACATTCTTTCGATCATGAACGTGACGGTTGAAATGTACATCAATTTAACAAAAACCACAAGACCTGATACCCAATTTTGATTTTTATGGTGAAATCCAATTTTTTTGCGTGTGGTTTGCTCATACTACTGTACGGTGTATCTGCAATCACACTTCTGTGTGTTCGGTTTATGATCCCAAAGCAACCTGCATGCCCAGAATGATATACGTGCTATTATAAAATGAATTGTGAGATACGGACACGTTCACAGCTACAGCTGGACCCTCTGTGTTCGCTGAGGTTAGAGACCACAACCGCCTGCGAACAATGATCTGAGCACTGAAATGCGACTTGGTAATTTTGGAAAATAAATGTGCCACAGATGAAAGTAGGAATTTATTTAGTAAATCAGGCCTTAATGTGAATCTTTGATGTTTTCTATTCGTGACCCGTTCTCGTATTGGGTGAAATTTTATGTGCGTTATATCGGAGTTATGTCTGAATTTTGCTTCCATCTGTCCTGTCATCCAATTCCTGTCCCTGTTCTGAAACAGAGGACACTGATTGGTTTCTGTTCTTTAGTGACTTCATACAGACAGTTACGCAATCTGAATCCACAGTGATTTGTGTCAACACATTAGCTTACATGGTAAACAGCGGTTTTAATGTGTGGTTTTCATGTTAAGCAAAGTGTCCCTGAACTGGACCGGTCTGTCAGTTCCTTCCCTTTGCAGAGTGCCGTACCGCGGCCTCTCGCGTCACACGTTCATCCTCAAATAAAAGAGGATTGCAGAGATTTAAGCAGAGGATATCGCGGCTGTGAGTAAATCGAGGAGCCTTGCTGATCCGAGAGATGTGAGTCGAGGTGGGTTTAAGATGAGTCATTATATGACCTGGAGGATCTTTAGCATCAAATACACATTTGTAGTTAAGTTGAATCTGTGAGGTGAAAATTGTGTGCTTATGAGCCAAACAAATCGTCCTCGTGAAATGGTGCAGATCTCTTTTTTTAAAGAATATCTGATTTATTGGGAAAAGATTGAAAGAGTCCATCTCCTTTCATTGACGGTGAAAAACTGTCAAGTAAATAAAAATAAGTTAATTACAGATTTCTTGGTGCACAACACTAAAGAATATTTCCGTCTCCATTTCCTCTGTCAGCTCTCTTGCTTTTATTTCAGAAATGTGAAGGCTTCTGATGAGATAATCCGTGGTGGTTTTCCAAGCAAATGTAATGCAATCAAAGACTGTTCTATATGCCTCTGGTCTCTTGATTTCCTTTTCCCCTTGGGAAAAAAAAAAACAATAAAAAAACAAACAAAAACTACCCTGGAAGATTGAAGAACAAAGGCAGAGACATGGTGGAAATAGAGGCAGAAAGAAAAGGAAAACCAAATTATGAAGGAATGGCAGGAGGAAATAAATATTAGAGCCAGATGTTCACTATAAAGATAAGCAGATCGGAGGTTTAGTGTGTTTGAGCAATCTTCAAATGACTTTGTTGTGAATCAGATAAGAGGATGAACTCTGCTTGTTTGTTTTTTGTTTCTTGGTTTTTTTTGTTTTTTTTAACGTGCTAATGTTTTTTTTAATGCCCTTGTCTGCTGCGAGAATTTTATGCTGGACATTTGTATTCAGGCTTTGTGTGTTTGTCTCAACCAGCTTTGCAAATGAACAAGTTTTGACCATTAACCACTGCAAAACAATTTACCCATACAGTCTTCAGGCATTTGTTTTCCCACGTCATTTTTCCATCTGACCAGAGCAGCCTCCTCCCCCCCTACACGTCTGTGTCCCATTGCATCACTTGTGGAAAACCGCAAACCAAACTTCTTATGGTTTTCTTTCAACAGCAGCCTTTTCTTTCCACTCGTCGATAAAATCCGGTTCAGTTGAGTACACAGCCGGTTTTCTTGCTCTTGGAAAGACATAACTGCTATTTGATGCTCTTGCCTTTTTGAAATCAACTGCAAACTGATCAGAAACTAAAGGAGCTGGGTCACTTTAAGCTGTGAATGTTCAGTTGAATGCATCTTTTCCTTAAAAGCTGTCAAACTACTAATTTGCACTTTTAATCTGACTGGCTTCCCTCCCCTGATGAAGCTTTCCCTGGGGATGATACCACCACCACCATGCATCATTATGCACCCAAAACATTAGTTTTCCTTTCATCTGATCAGGGCAGGCCAATGCCAGTCCTCAAGAACTAGTATTGCTAATATTTGTCCACTTCAACATGGCTGAATTATTAGCTATTAATTTTGATACATTTCTGAAACCAGGAAAACATTGAAATCTTGTGAACTGGATTTGTCCACCTTTGGATTTAGGCAGACAGTCATATCTTGCCAGCTTTCCATTTAAACATGATGGCTTGAACGGACATCTTTAAGGCTGTGTTCACACAGGAGAGGAATTCAACCCAATTTAGATTTTTTTTTTTTTTTGCCCGCATGCAATCCAACTTTTTCATGGCGATCAGAATAGCCCAATTCAGATATTTCTACCCCACAAAAAATCTGATTTGTGTCACTTCTACACCAAGTAGAAATCGGACATGTATTGGATTGTTTTCAAAGCATTTGCAGTCTGAATAGTCATGTTTTATTCTACTTTACGTGATTGACATGAAACATGCATCATAATTCTTCACCACAACAGACAAGAAAAATCATAATTATGAAACTATGGATGAAGTTTCTTCTACCAAACTTTGTTCACCACCACTCCCGACTGACTGCAAATCCAGGGGAGACTTCTACAAAGACGTTGTAGTTAATGCTTTCTAACACATCATTGCTATTTTGTGACAATGCTGTTTGATTCCCAATGATGAAAAAAAACAAACTAAAAACAATCCATAGACGGTGGCAATCATTATTACTCCTGTAAGCAATGCATTACTGTGTGACGACAATATTCTTCTTCTGCGCATGCTGGTCGTTTTGGGGTCATAAACTGTTCACACTAAAGTCTCACTGGTCGGATGTATTTAGTAGCACCAACGACCACAAACAACAACAACAAAAAAAAAAAACCGATTTCAGCAAAAAATAATAATAAAAAATTATCAGAATATCAAGATCTAATGTATGAACTTAGCTTTAGATGAGGGATGTTGCTTAATAAGTTAGTTCTGCTTTAAACTTCTCCACAACTTTCACCTTCAGCTGTTGCCGCTTTATTTATGCGTGATCTCTTAAAGAGAACCGGAGACCTTCAGAGAACAGAAACATTCATAAACTATACACAAAAGGCTTTTATTGACCAACTCTAGGAAACTGGTTACACTTCATTTTATTGAGGGATACCAGAGTACAGAGGGTTGAGTGGAGACGTTTGTGAAATTATGTTTAGATTTCGTTATACTTCACAATTATTCACTTTTCTGGAAGTCAATAAACCTAATAACCATCTAAAAAAATAGCAAGAAGGCACTAAAAATCCTGCCATGTTCCCTCAAAACGAGAACACAGACGATCACCTTGAACACTCCCAAACATGCAGGGTGAATTAGACACGAAGGACGAGGGCATTTCAGGTGCACATCCCAACAAAACGGTGCAGAAGGTGCAGGGAGAAGTGACTGACACACACAGAGGGAGAGGGGGTGGGTTGGCGGATGGGGGTGGGGGCGACGCAGCCTTCCCTCCCCACCTCTCGCTTGGCGTGCTTGGAAACCATGGCAGCAGTGTCTCGCAGTGCCGCAGCCGTCTCCATGCCAACGCTGGTGGCAGTTTTCAGTGGCGATCAGACTCACCGGGTGACACCTGAGGAACACACACACACACACACACACAAACACTCGCATACGCACGCAGGGAGGTGGTGAGAGGAAAGAAAAAAACAGGAACAAAGAGAAGGTGAGCTTTACAGAGGTGAAGGGTTGGAACACATGCAGACGTGTACACAAGCAGAAAACACGCGGTCACACACACACACACACACACACAGAGCAATGCTTTCAGCAGGTGTGTAGAAAGGCAACCTCTCTTTTATCCCTCTCCTCCTGTTCTGAGTCAGAGTGCTCCACTCTGTCTCTCTAATTAGAGAGCAAGACTCTCTGCATCTACACGGGGGCCACTGCACACACCGGCATCCACAACCCATCTTCATATTTTCCTCTGAACAAATATCAGCTGCACAACACTGACAGGAGCCCTCCATTAGTCTCCCATAAAGATTAAAAAAAAAAAAAAAGGAAACCTCCAAAAAGCTCATCTACTGGCCACATGGTAATAAGCAAACTAGTCTGAGCTCTCAAGGACTGTTGAGGCCACATCAGCTTAATGCATTCAGCTTCCTTATTCACGCCGATTCCCCCGCTGGGTGCGCCGACTCATTTACCTAAACAACGCATTTCAGGCAGGGTGAAAAGGACATAGAGGTAGAAGTGTGTGTGTGTGTGTTTAAGAGGTTGACTGATAGCCTGCTATTGCCCTTTATGAAAAGGGGGACGGAAAAAAAAGGAGGTTATCTGCACAAAGCAGCATGTGTGCGTTAGGGTACAGAGGAGAAGAGTGGCTAGTGGCTCAGGAGAGTATATGTAGGCTAGCTCTGCCGGCGTCTGCATCTGATAGAGCAGAAAGGAGGCATGAAAAGACAGTCGAGGAAAGGCAAACAGAGAAGGAGAGCGAATGAGAAGAGGGAGAGAAAAAAAAAAAAAAAAGGAAAAGGAAAGGCCCTCCAGTGAAAAGGCGGCTGAGAAATGTGGTACTTGACCTCAAATATCTGCTTAGCCGAATGAACGAGGCTGAAACGTCTGTTTTTATCCGTCTCTGATTTCCTGTGCATTAACAGGAATACTGCATGTCTGGTTGAAGGGAAAAAATGGAAGCTCCCGATTGTGTTACTAATGCTAACAGATCAGCAATACACAGTCCGAGGTTATAAAGGTAATTTTGCCTCAGGTTTTTTTTTTTTTTTTAATTTAAACAGATTTATTGCAATTTGTTTTGATAAAAACTCTCCTGTTTTCTTTTATTTGTCCTTTACAGAGAAGATAGGAGCAACAAAATATTTGTCTGTGATAATGGGAACAAACAGTGCCCACATGTCTGTTCAAACTCTAATAACACGCGCACAAAAACAATTTCTAATCATTTTCAAAACAATGCCTGTGACAGTAGCTACTCTTTAAGTCATCTTTAGTGATCAGCTGAAATGCCATTCCTGTTTATTATTAAAACAAATTTGGTATCGTAAACCGCTAAAATATGCACAACAATATTTACCCATTTTTTTCTCCATGGCAAAAAATTCAAACAGAACAAAAACAAATCCTAGACTGAATATTAAATCGTTGCATGAAGCTAGCGGTGCGCCAGTGCTAATGCTAGCCTGTAAATAAACATAGGGGGAACATTCAGTTTTGGCAGATTTATATTTCTTTCCAACTCCAACTACAATTTTATTTTGTTGTTTCTTTGACAGGATGCAGATAGAAGAGACAACTTAACGCTCAGTATTTATAGCCATAGCTAATTGACACCACCGTCTGTAGAACGACCCTACACAATATTGTACTTTTTATACCATGCCTCCTAGCATTACAAAATAAAGTGACTAGTGTGGTTAAATGTGCACATAGGACCGAACTCTTATGACGCACAGTTATTGTTTCCACCAAACAGAACAGATCTGAGATCAGTCTGGAACAAATATACACCAGGAAAAAAAATGAATATTTTTTTAAGTAGTAAATTATTCCACGTCAAGCACAGACAACAATGAAGCAATCAACAAGTTCTGGCAATTTGCGCCATCCAGATGCTTCTTTGGATTCATTACTGGATGTGCTTCTAGTCCAGCGAGTGAAGAAATATCAAAACACATTCTTTAGAGGAACAGCAGACAAGAGTTGCAAAAAAACTAATTTTGCAATTGAACTAACCCTTCTAGTTGACTGATAAAAATTTCCTTGTTGCTTTAGGAGCCGTCAGCCTCCCAGGAAGAGGTTCAGAATTAAAAGGTAAGGGTCAAGTGAAAGGTTCAGCACATTACCCAGTGCTTGAAGGCACAATTAACCATGGACGATAGTTAAAGCTGTCTGAACTTTGAAATTGGTAAAATCAAATTTGAAGTCGACACATTCAGCCAAATTTCTATTTTGAGGCCATGAAAGCATCAGTATTTCACTAACTCCTCTGGCACAGAATAAGAGATCTAAAAGGCCCCAAATGGCATTTATTAGGTACTTGTAGAAAGAGGATTTCTCATCTAGTCTCTCTGCCAATTATCCAGTAGTTTGACAAGCAGTTTTTGTGATTAAGCTTCTTTTTAGGAATTATTTTTCAAACTTATTCCAAAGTTCAACAGTTAGGATCCCACAATATTTCTACGTCTGTCAGTAGGATGAACAAGTTTCAGTGACGTATGACGCAGCAGCAAAGACGGTGCCATAATTAGTGCCAAACCAACAACTCTGACTAGAGGTTTGCAGATCAATAAGTTTGCGGTTTGTCAGATAATGTTAGTTTGATCTGTCCTGCTTTTCACAGCGTCACACTCGCCGTCAGACCACAGGAAGGAAAAAAAGACGCGCATCGATCCGAATACATCAACACGCCAGGCCGAGGTTTTGTGCCCGCTGGCACACAGTGCTGTCATTATGGCTGAATTTAGCTTACAGACCAAACAATAGGAAGATGGAGATTACCCACACATGCTCACACACACACGGATAGAAAAAAGAAACAGTCATTACTGCCATGCTGTTTAGCCGTCTGTGTCTGTGTATTTTCCATCAGCAGTGGGCTAAATGCTCTCCGCTGATGGAAGCGTCTGCAACACACCGAAACAAACCTTTCCCTCTCTGCAGCATTTAAAGAAACTTCACGTTCCAATTGTTGGTTTTCTTTGCTCTTTAAATAGTAATGACATTTTTGGGGGAGGTTTTTGGATCTTTTGAGCCTCTGCTGCTTTAAAATGTTGTTCTAAGTGTGAGTTTTGTCTTTTTGTGTGCGGCAACCGCCTGAGGGTATGCTTGCACAACATGGCGTGCAGATCCACTGCAGGGTTGTTGCTTTATTTATTTTTTTGTAGTGTGAGGAACAGGTGAGAGACAAGCCCAGCCTGCGCTCAAACATTAAGAGAATCGAGCTCGCACACCAAAATCGAAGGGGCGGGAAAAACTTCAACAAATATCTCTCTGGCATTGCTGCAGCGCCCGATGTTCACTCAAAGTACACAATCCTGCGATTGTTTCAAACCCTGCATTTACCAAAGATGCCTGTCTGGAACAAGTTAAAAATCAGAGAAACATGCAGCAGATAATTGGGAACATATCCACACAGAGCACTGTTTATACGAGGGAATGTTTTCGTGCATTATGTCTCCGAAGGCTGTGAGAACATTTGACAGCATCTCGAACAGATGAGAACTTTTGTTCCACATAGTTCATGCGTCCCGCCTTCTCATAAATGAAGAGTTTGCATAATTTGTGGAGATTAGGCAGATTAAGTTGACAGCCAGCTCGTGTACGTCTATATGTTTGGCTTTCAATTCCTGTAACACAGGGCACATTATGTAGGTAAGTGAGTAAGTGCTACAGTAACATGTAGGTTTGCCTTCAGGGAGCAAACAAAACCAGCTGCATTCTGTAAGGAATGAAATTTGATTGATGTTTAAACAGAAAATGATGAAGAGGTATATCATTTTTTTCAGACCTTTTGTACCTACAACCAACTATTAAGTCTTAATTTTCCCTTTTCCCGCTTCTGCTTTCTAACAAAGAGTAACAGCCATCAGGTGTTTGTAATTACTGCACTATGAAAGAATTTTGGCCAGCTTTTCTTTGCAGAACTGGTTTATTTATATTTAGTATGGTGCAGTGTTTGTGCAAAAATTAAGAATATTGCACACCAAGAGGTGGCTACTGACTGACAAGTTCAATACAAAGGCCATATTTGTGCATTCAGAAGGCAAATAAAGCTTTTACAAATTTCAAATATTCTGTTTTTAGGGTTAGAATATTGTAATCCTTAACTTTAAAGAGTTAAGTATTTTTAAACTACTTAAGTGTTTTTTTTTTAAACTACTAGAGTAGTTACTCAAGGAGCTGACAACTACCTTGAGGTTTTGCTCAAGGTATTAAAAAACTAGATGGAATCACCCTTTAGGCATGTAGCCGAACCAGAAGCTAACTTCAGCTCCATTTTATGTTTAAGTTTTGGTGTCACAATGGACTTCTGTAAACTGTAAAAAGAAAGTTAATGCATCCCATTCATGCCACTGATATTGAATGAGAAACATTTTTCTTGATAAAGTCTTTTTGTGAAGAAAAATAGTACAAGTCACAAGTGATCAGGCTGGGCCTGGTAGTTGTTAACCTATCTAAGGCTAACGCTAGCTTATGTATGCTAATGGACAGTGGAGAAAGTCACCAGTGGGTGACCAGCCTATGCATGTTAGTTGTTAGCCCTTTCAAAGTTATCTTCTCAATTGCCAGTGCAGAATTAAGTGTAACCTGAATAAAGTCTTTTCCATAGACCACAAGTTCTAAGTGATCTAAACATTTTTATTAAATGTCGAGTCTGATTCAAAAATTCCTAGGCAAAAATATTGACCACTTTCAAGTGGTTTTACTACTTGGGTATAAACATTGGTAGCTGGATGGTTACCCAGCACATAGACCTGAACATCCTTTAACGGTAAACCTCATCTATGCTAGAAAAACTCTAGGACATTCAGGATTTTTTCAGTATCTGTTCTTTTTTTGAAAAAAGTCAATTGTAAAATTACAAAGGAACCAAAACCACAGTTTGTCTTGTGACTGCGGTAAATACTGAACTATAATTTCTGATGCAACCGAAGTAACTTTGCTTCTCATTTGTTCCCGATTTTCTTCCTTTTCCAATTTATGTTGTCCAATCAAAGAAAGGTTGTTCATCGCAGCCGTGATTTATTTGGGGTGTTGCCTTTATGATCGTTTTAAATTTCACTTTAAACGGCTGACCAGGAAAAATGTTGAAAAATTGTGAAATTTTAGAATAAAAGCATGAATGCTTTATCAGCATTGGCATTGCTTGAAGTCATAGAGCCAGCTTTCACCACTTTAATAAGGTTCTATAAGGAATACCAAAATCATATTTTTCATTGAAATTTGTAGTTCTTCTGGTTTAAATGCTTTTAGTAAGCACTGCAGTTTGTAAATAAATTCTGGCTGTGTGGAAACGATATGCATAATATGACTTACCATTTTGTACTTGATAACCAAAAAAAGAGAGAAGATGAAGGACGACTACTGGACTCGTGCCATCTCCTATGCTTATCACCCTACGAGGGAACATGATGAAATAACAGTCAAGATTGCCCAGGCTTTAAAAACTACAGGTTTTTATTTTAACAAATCATGTCAGTGAAAACAGGACGCCAATGTGAGACAGAAGAAAAGAGATTCTGCCACAATTTAAAGAAAACAAGGAGAAATAGACTAAGCTGATGAAATAAAAGGAGAATGGCTGAATAGATAAACATCTTGTTTACCTTCAGGAGACTTGGACAAACATCTGGAAGCCAATATATCAGGAAAATAAGAGAAATTACAGACAAAAGATTCACATGGGAGCATTCAGAGTTGAAAAATGTTGATTTGATAATAAAATTGTGTGCTATGACAAACATTGGCTTTTATAATCGGAGCTTAAAGGGTCAGGTACACTTAATGAAAAATTCCAGACACCTTGTGTTTTTGTGTGATCTTTTTCTTAAACAATTCAATAATTTTCTCTCCACCATCATGAGAACAAGGCTTTAGGTTCAGAGACGTGGAGACTCCAGTTCCTTGGGTACAATTTCCAGATGCCTGAAGGCATCCATTTTATATTGCTTTAAGCTTCGCACATATGTCTTGGAGTAGGGTTTTTAACAGTTTCCATAAAATTAACAGCAGCAATTTTGTAGTTTATTCTTGCTCAGAATGCCTATGAACCTGTAATTAGTAATTCATGACTTCCTGTTTCTTTGGGGTGTAATTACAAGGTGACTCAGAGGCCCATTTCCTTTAGCTACTTTGACAGATGCACACACTGATCTTCAAAAATCAGGAAATGCACAAAAATAGCAGCTAAACCTTTAGCCGAAAGCCACTTCTACAGTCAGAGCAGCAAGTTGTTTAAAACCAACGGGACTGTGACAAACAATGCAGACCCAAGTTAAACTTCCCTCCATATATAGTGATAAGGATGGTAGGGGAGGAAATAAGTTATGCAAATATTAGTGCTTGAGAACAGAAACTAGACCACGCAATCTTCTACCAAATCGTTAGAAGCTATCCAACAGCAGGCAGGTTGTTTGGAGCCTTAGCTATCCTATCCTTCAAGAAGTATTCTTAGCAAATTTTCTAAATGTATACGAGACCATTTCTTCCTCAAACATGACTAAGTAGACTGTTCTTTTGTTTTGTTTTTTTGCAGAAAAGCTCAAAGACCTACCAAACAAAGGTCAGGACAAATATGTAGAAAGGCAGCTCAAGCCCACTGTTAGTCTAAAGATTTTTCCTAGATTTGATTGTACCATATTTCCTCTCTACCCCCCTTCAGTATTTTCATCCTCTTTGGAGCTCCAGTCACTGACTTGCATCGCCCCGCCGACCCCATAACCAATCAGTAGCAGTGGCTTGGGCTGCTAATTGAATCGAGCAGGAGGTCTAATTCTAATGTGCAGCAGATGGTTGGGGCATTCCTTCATCAAACCAACCCAGAGCAGCCACTGTGCCGCTCGATGTTCTGCCTTGTGTAATGTAAATCTCCAAGGAGGGAGGGACAGAGTGACCCTCTCCCTAGTTACCTTGAGGTTAGGCACACATTTAACTCTTTAATTTTTGACATTAGTTGTGTCTATAGACTTGAAGCTTGTATTTGATCTTCACAACTGTCTAATATAGATGTGAGTTGGTGCAAACACGAAGGAGGGAGTGTATATGTTTGAACAAAGTGTTTTAAAAAGACAACAGGAGAAAATGATGCTGCGTTTTAGTTACAGAGGTGGACAAAACCGCCACTGGATGGCAGTGTTGAGCTGCACTCGGCCTCAGGCCCCACTGAAGAAATAATAAAGACACAAATCAACGGCCATAATTTGGACAGAGTCTCAGCCTAGGTTAGAGTTATAATTTCCCCTGGTTTCTAAAACTGCATTTGGAGAGTAAACACAGCAAATGCTAAATCACAACAGACAGAGCGGGAAAGGACGGGGGGAACCAAGGGACGAGGATAAATAGAGGAAGAAACAGAGCAATATAAGAGAGCGAGAACTTAAGAAAAACAGGGTAAAATCGTAACAACTAATGTAATAACAGCAGAGATGGGGAACGCTGCCTCTCACAGTGGCTACTACCATCACAAGCTATCAAGTGCATCGGGGACAACGCATCAGAGAGGGACAGTGTGTTAAACATGCGTGCGCGCGCCACCAAACGCAGCGCGGCGTTTGCGTGCACGAGGCTGCGCACGCCGCTCCGAGATGGCTCCCCAGAGCGCAGCCTGAGTGCTACGAGGAAGATTATGAGTGAGATAGAAAGCACACATGAATCTGGGCTTTGTTGTGAGGCGGATAATAAAAGATGGGACTCTTTGTCAGCATGGCTAAGTGTATGTTTCAGGAGTAAATGACTGACAACAGAAAACAGCCATTTTGGCTGCGACTGTGACAGTAGCTCTTTGTGTGAACATCTTAGACTCGTGAGCAAGTCTGTTTATACATTTTTTCCCCCCACAAATGTATGAGTGCAAGTAGTTATTTAGAACCATCACTATGAATGTTCTGTTTGTGGTTTCTCTCTAAAGGAGAGATGAGAATATGGATTATAATAACAGGTGATTGTTCTTTTAATAACCCATTCAATCACATGCATGTTTTTTCTTCAAAGACAAACTAGGTCAATTATTGTTTGAATCCAGTGGTCTGAGCTCTAAAGCCACGCTGAGATGCAAGCTGAAAAGTAACATGTCATGACAAAGTTGCCAAGTTAGCAACAGTGCAGGTTGTCAGCGTGACAGCAGCCTCGGTGTGCAGCAAACCCGGCCTGCAGTCAGAGCAGAGAGGGGATCAACGCCACTCTGTTTCCACACTGCAAATATAAACCCCACAGGCGCAGAGCTGCTACTGCTGCTGTTGCTGACCTTGCTCTGGATTACAAAGCAGGATGCAACTAGGTAATGATTTTTTTTTTTTTTTCTTCCACTGACCTCTAGCAACCATGAGGGAGATTGATGACCTTTTAAAGAAAATCCAGACGGACAAGAAATACTTTTATACATTTAACCTTATATGTTCGTCTCCGGTCCAGTAGGTTGACTTTTAGACAGACAGGCTCACTGTGTTTACTCTAACAAAAGACAAAATCAAGTAAGTAGTTAACTTTAGTAAAGCAGCTTCTGCCCCACAGTAACAAATGGCAACAAAAAAAAAAAAAAAGGAGGGAGGAGATGTCAGTTACTGGTTGCTATGGTGACCACCAACTGTCAAGAGCAGAACTTCATATGTCAGTTAATGTCTTGACAAAACAAAATAAATGTAAAGGTTAAAGCAAATTTTGAGAAATTTCATCTATAATATTGTTAAAATAAAACCCTTTGTGTATAATGTAATCAATGTATATATTTCACACCCGAGTGAATACTTTTATACTTTTATTTTTACTTTTATTGTGAAGGGGAGAAGGTGAATCTGTTGTACTTCATTCTGCTTTTGGTTTTGATGGGAAGACAGTGAGAATAAAACAAGGCTCAAATTATATTTTCGTCTTTTTCTACTGACTTCCACACCTGTTACATAAAAACATCCAGTTGTTCTTACTGGAACAATAGTGCAACATTAGCAAACGTATAAAGTTAGCGGAAGCTACTCTAGTCTGCATTAATCTGATGTTAGCCGAGGTATTGATCTATGTTAACAACAACCTAGCATTACATCTAGCGTCTAGAGTTAGTATTAGAAGTCATGTAATGCTAGCAGTCCAGTGCTAACTCTTAGCAGCCAACACTGACTGTCATTTAATAGATTTAATTTATGTTAGATTTGGCAAACCAGTTTCTTTTGTGTTGAAAATGGGAGATTCTCTGAATTTGGTACATTTTGGGGTCTCGGGTTACTAAAAAACATATACCAAGAAAAATTGTGTGTCTCCCCACTTTTTGCATGGAATCCCAAACAGTATTACGAATTTCTTTGTTACTCATCTTGCTTTAAATTCAACCGCGCAACGGGACAATTTCATTCATCTATGAGTATAACTCTGTAACGTAATTAAACGAATTCTTCCAGTTCCTTTGAGATCACCTGTCCCTCGATTAAAATAACTAATTGAAGGTATATTTTATTTGATTTTTAATCATAATGATTAGACTGATAAGTAGAATATGGCAACTTGATGTAAAAGCATCTTTCATAAAAATACACTTTAAAATAAACATTAAAGCAGGCTTTTTTTATTTATTTTTTAAATCATTCGTTAAACTTTGCATGCAGCCCAACAAATATTAGCCTAATATTTGCTGTTCTTAAAAATAAATAAAATAAAATATATGGAGCAACATATATGATGAAAACAAGAAATTAATACACGTTTCAAAGACAATCCTTTACTTTTTTCCCCAAACAATAATATTTACATGCATAACCGTGTTTGACGACAACAATCTTTGGATAAGAAAAAAAAATCAAATATAGGTAAGAAACTATTCCAACACTTAAATCTCTTTACAGTATGAGCAGGAAAAGACTTAAGTGATGTCACTTACATATCTCCTTATAAGACATGTCTGTTTGATGGGCAAACTTGTTTTTGTCTATGACAAAATAAATGCTTTACATTATGGGACTCGTAATTCGTAAATAGTAGTTTTTCTCCAATTTCCTTAAATTGTCAAGGTAAAATAATAATAGTAATTCTGCCTTAACAAGAATGATGGAAATAAGATAGAAGATTGTTGAAAATCTTCCAAAATTTGTCATGATGCAAGTTGTTGGGATTTACTCAGTGTACATCCCAGAGATTTAAATGCAATACTCTGCAATAAAAATCAAGTTTTAGGCATTTTAAACATTTCTCCATGAATGTTTATCGCACTGGAAGAAGTCTGAGCAAAATAAGCAGTCAACGTCACAGCTGAACATTTCCACAGCAGTGCACTGAAGCTGTGACAGTCAAAATCACAGATTCAAACATAACAAACCCACGGAACCAGTCCTGTCAACTTGCAGGGTGGGACTTGTCAGCAGTGGCAGTTGGGAGCCTGGTTTATCTAACATTAGCAACATATTATTAGCTGTTTGCTGACAGCATCAAGCTGCCGAGGAAATGTTTGAGGGCTGCAGCCAGGCAAGTGGCAGCAGGGTGCATATTTACATATTTACAGACTGAAGCATGTAAGTAAAGGGATGTAAAGTTGCAGCTAAAATCTTTTAAGGAATGACTTTTTTTTTGTTCCAGGAAACAAGCTTCAAATATGCATCGATAAATGTGATTCATTTTCCGGGTTTTAATGAAAATCAGTGTCGCAGTTTAAAAATTCATGGCATTTCAAGAGCGGCAGCTTGGGAACGTGTTAAGAAAAAAAAAAAAAAAAGCATTGAATATTAGATTCTGAATAAATTTATGAAGCACATTTATAGCAGGGGAAAAGTAAGCAGACCTTCTCAGTTTTTCAAATATGGCCACATGCATCTTCAAAGGAATGAGATTAAAATAAAAGATCCAGAGTTACAGAAATATGCCATTAAGTTTTAAATATCCTGACGGATCCAATATGGTTAAAGATGTAGTTTACTCTAAAGCTAAGGCTGCCGGTGCCTTTATAACCCTGGAATATTTTGACTTTGTCAAGTTATAAACCACAAATATATTTATGGTTTGCAAAGTTAAAATGGTGAAGATATGGGACAACGACTAACCTACAACATTTCTGTCCAAAACCTAAACTGACAGGCCAGGCAAGGACAGAGGAACAACCGCAAGTCCCATGGCAACTCTGGAGGAGCTGCAGAGATCCACAAAGAGCAACAACAGAAAAAAAACTGCCCGCTGTTGCACCTGCAGAGCTAACATGTGAAAGTAGCTGATCCACTCAAAAGAGGCCAAATATACTTTTGTTATACTTCCTGCAAAACGTTGTGCGGTGGAAGACTAATACAACATATCCTCCTGAACACAGTGGTGGCTGCATTATGCTGTGGTGATGTTCATCTTCAACCGTGACGAGGAAAAATTAATAGCTCAAACTCCTGAACAGAAAACCTGCACAAAACAACTTGTAGATCGGGGTTGAGGTCAATTTTCCACTCTGCATTTTTTTTAAACATGTTATAAAAATAAGGCAAATTTTTTCTTTCATTGGTCTTTTGAAGATTGCAATGATATAAACTATAAAAAGGTTCAAGGAAAGTAATCAAATCTAAAACACAGTAGTTAATTATTTTCTATGTAAAAACACTAAGATTTTTAAAATTTGTGGAAAAAAAAAAAAAAAAAGCATGCTTGCTTTGAACATTTATTTTGCAAATTGTGAAATATAACTTAAGATTTCTAAATTTTCTTCCATTTCAAAAAAATAAGTGAAATTTTCTCAGGAGTTGACAGCTAAATTCAGCTATTTTTATTTCATGATTCTACAAGCTTGTTTGGATTTCTTCTTTTTTTATTTGCAGTGGGCATCACCCATTTATTTCCCACATTCGCTCAGATTGTGAAATATTGTCCCCGTCACCAAAGTGTGCAGTGATGTCTCTCTCCGTTTAGTAATCTTTGCTAGATTCTCTGTACGTGTGTCTATATAGGCTTGCAGCCGATAATGTCTCAGTGTGTCTTACTCGCATTGTCCATAGTATCATCATTAATCATTTCTCCTCCTCCCAGACGTGGCCATCAGTTATTGAGAGGAGCAATAATTTGGAATTGATTTAGTCCCCACACACACAGAGGCTGACACGGAATATAAAACACTCCTTCGGCAAGACAAGAATGAAAGCCACATAAAGGCCTGTCAGCACAAAACTATTTTTTCCTCTCTGTACATCCAGCTTTGCTCTTATGTTATTTCCTTTTGGTTTGAATGTGAGCTTATTTACTTGTTCTTGTAACAAAAATATTTAACAACAACAAAAAAAGCAGAGTTGCAAAAATAGGTTTTAAATTCAGCAGAGTGTGAAAGAGTCAGACTCGTACCTGGAGATGGTTTAAAGAAAAACCAGAGGCAAGTCAAAGCCGAGGAGCTAAACCTCTAAACAGGAAACGTTTGACGTATGAGGGTTAAGGAAACCTTTTTAAAAGATCATTCTCTGTCTATCAACAAGCTAAAAAAAAAGTCCTAGAGGAAGCCTCCTCTCTTCAGAGCTGCACACCAGTTGGCATCAAGATAGTAAAAGAAGGATAAGATAAGGTATCACCCGAAAGTGTGCATACCTTCATTTAAAAAAAAAAAAAAAAAAAAAAAAACACACTTTTGCAGGATGTTTAAAAATAAATATTGTGTTGTAATTTCTAATAGCATTTTAGGTATCAGTTATAAAGTTTTCCATCCTTGCGTTCCTGTATGTCCTTTAAGAAATAAGTTGTGGGTTTTGTGGAGTCTGAACTCTTAAGGCAACAAAAATGTCTTCCACAGTTCATGCAAAGGCCATTTTGCAAATTCGTGAACCACAGATGCACCAATCAGGCCTTGTGGCTTTTTTAAGAGCTATGGATGTCGATGCAGAGTTTATGTGCCTTTAATCATTTATGTAACAAGTGGAGGCAATGTCACACTGTGTCTGGTAAGACAAGCACTGGGAAACTGGGTTGAGCCATGCATGCAGTTAAAATTTTCCTTGTAAAATTGTAGGATTTATTAGGACTGTCTGCTTTAGTGACTGGAAGCATTGCAAACCCAGTCCTTGGTTCCTGTCCTTTCACTCATCCTTAGTTCCTTCCTTCCTCAGTTGCATTCTTCCTCTTTTCCTTCCACCCCTCCTTCCTGACTCAGCTCCTCCTTTCCTCTCATAGTTACTAAGTTCCTTCCCTTCCCCCGTTATTCTTCCCGTTTATCCCCACATTCTTTTCTGTGAACTTTGTGAATGAGTCTGGAAGTGTTTTCATGAGTTATGTGTTGGAACCCTGTTAATACTAACAAAGTATAATGGCAATCAAAACCAGGAACCTTTGATCCCCACCACACAAAATCGTTTAAAACGCTGAAGGAAAAGGAGGGAAACGGTAAACACATGACCTGTCCGCTTTGGCAGGTCGTCAGGACAACCCAATTCTTCACAATCTAATATTGTTTTATCTCCGACCTGAACGTCAAATCAGATTCAGCCGATCGTATGATGCGAGTTATCAGTGGATGCCAGTCTAATTTCATCAAGTCATTGGGTTTGCAGCAGCCTTGTGCAGGAATAACTTATTTTTAGTGGTTGTTAGAGGCAAGAATTCATTTTAAAATACAGGACATTTATTCAAAATGTTGAAGTTTTTGCTAATCTTTTTCCTCAGTCCATAAATCTCACCAACACAACTGTCAAACTCTCCAAGAAGTTTCACTTTTTGGAGATTTCTCTAAATGGACTAGTACTGCAGCCTGTGACACTCTACAAAACCAAAACCAGCTGCTGTATTTCTATTGTTTTCTCCTCTATGCTCTCTTTAATTGGTTTTACTTTCTATAGATGATTTGCAAAAGTGGATGTGATGTGGCAAAACCCTTCAGCTTCTAAACTGGAAATCTTAAATGGCAGCACTGAGCACCAAATACTCAAAGCAACCAGCCAGGAAAAAGAAAAACACATTTAAGTTATGGTTCAATTAGGGGAGGTAACAATAATCTAATCCACGAATTAGCTAAAGTCAATTAGGACAACTTGCCAATTAAGAACAATTCTGTTACTTGAGGGCAAAGCTATAATAAGCCTGCGAGGGAGCCACACTCAGACGGTGTCCTTGCTTGTTTGTGTCACGCTCAGCAAACACCGAGCTCTGAACAAGCTTTTTTTTTTTGATTTGGAATTAGACTGCAAATTGAATTTTCTCTGAGAACAAGTCGCTGTTTGGTCACACGAGGACACTGGAGTTAGTTTGAGAGAAAAAAACGAAAACAAGGGAGACAGAACGAGACAGTGTGGTTTAGCCTGACTATTTATAGATGCTGTGTCAGTGTGAATATACTCCATGCTGAAACTTGTTGTGGTGCAGACTTGCTGCTTTTTGTTGCTGGGGTAAAAGACTTTAAAAAGGCTGAACAACACAAACCTGATTATCTGACTCAAAACATATTTAGAACAGTGCAAAAATGTTGAATTAAAAAAAGTCTACCTGAAGGACTTCTGAAGAGTTTAATTGTTTTGGCACATTTAGTCCAGTTTTATTGTTTGATTATGACTTCTGAATTGTTCACTTTAACAAGGCTCAAAAATTCAAGACATAAACAAATTTTATTCCAACATAAAATATTAACGGTTAAAAAAAGGGATCTATTTTTTTAATGTCCGTCAGAAAAATACAACATACTCAGATTTGTTTTCCTACGTTAAGCCTGCAGGAAATACCGACAATCAGTCTGACAAACAGAAAATACAACTTAGCACCAATAAGGTGGTACAACAAGAGATATTAGCTGAAAATATCAAATATCTGAAGAATGATGCAGAATAGCAAAAGAAAATAAACCCGGTTTTAAGAGCGTACTGGAGTTTAAGATGCCGAGATGAAAACATCAGCAGTAATTCCTCTGCGTATCAATCTTAGAAGAGTCAGAATTTAATTTCCTAAAAATTTCAGGTCCACAATTCATATATTTTTATTATGGACTGTGGAAATAAGACTTTATACTGGCCATTTGTTTGCCTTTGAGTGGTTTGACAAAAGCATTTACTGTGTCTACAGTTATGATTCTATCATTAATTTACAACATTAAAATCTGAAGAATCTTGCCTTTCCAATAATATATAATATGTATATAGAAAGTGTGCTGTAAAACAACTCTATGTTTTTATGTCCCACTTGTGGGATGTATTGTTAATGTGACCCCAATGAAAGCGGTCATGCATTCAGACTTGATTTGATAAGTTTGGACATGAGCTGTGTGATGACACAGCTGATAGCACCGTCGCCTTGCATCAAGAAGGTCCTTGGTTCAATTGTGAGTCTTTCTGCGTGGCGTTTGCATGTTCTCCCTGTGAATGTGTGGCTTCTCGCCGGGTACTCTGGCTTCGTCCCAGAAAACAAATTAATGGTTAATTGAGTAGTCTAATCTGCTCCTCAGTAGGCGTGTGTGTGGTTGTTTGTCCTGTGTGGCTCTCTGATGGACTGGTGACTTTCCAGGGCATTCCCTGCCTCTCACCCAACGACAGCTGCAGACAGACATCAGCCACCCCGGCAACCCCACACGAACAAACAGGTGAAGGCAGTGGATAGACGGATGGATATTTGGACATTTTCTGTCCTTCCAGATCTACATCAGGACTGTGCATAGTGACTTAGAAGGTGAAGCTCAGAGTAGTGATGGTGGAAAAGAAAGAAGAGGACTTCCCGACTGTACTCTGCTTTTTTAGGCCAATTCCTCTCCAGTTGTCGACTTTTCTCCGATAGGATCTGATAGAAATAAATATTTTCTAAAAAAAGCAGCAAAATGTCCTTCAGAGTCACAAGAGCGTATGATTGAGATTAATTTGAACAGACTCAGATCCTGGGGAAAATAAGCAAGTAGTGGTTTGACACTTCTGCACAGCCTCTGATGTCCCTGAGGCACGATGAAATTTGAGCTTTAAAGCCAACCTGCCTTTGACTCACACGACCCTCCTATTGTGATCATATCTTATGGTTTTTATTAACATTTCTGGTGCCAATAGTCAAGACAGACATTATTCTCTCTGCCAGAGAATAAACTGAATTTAAGCGATGATGTGAAGCAGCTCTGGGGCCACAACGTGAACGCAACCGAGACCATGAAGATTTAGAGAAACAGACAGCATCTCCTCTTTGAACGCAACATCTCGGCTGTGACGTGAAGCTGAAGATTTCTGTTACAGAGACGTCTGAATCATAAACCTCTGACACGTCCTCAGGCCAGATTTATTCATACACACCAAATCCGCGCTTGCGTGACCTCAGCGAGCAGCAGGCAAGTGGAGAGAGGCGAGGGGCCCGGTTTGATGTTGACTCAGGCTGACAGGCACAGAGGACTGCTGGGTGAGCTGGCTGTGTTGCCCCAGGACCGCAGAGGGGCTCAGAGTCTCCTCCCCTCCTCCTGCACAGTCCCATCTCTAGTATGACATAAATTAAGCTTCATCTCCATTTCCTCCAGCCTGAGATGGAGACCTTATCCGTTTGGGCCGTCAGTGTCTGCCACAGGCTACATCAGTGACTCACCACAGACTCTTAACTCTTTCTGCTGTCAGAGCGGTAAACCTACACCTGGCAGCCATTCATCATTCCCAGCAGCTCTGTCGAAGTGCAGGGCTCATATACATATGTATATTCATGCACACACGACCCATGGTTTGCAGTAGAAAGTATTTGAAAGGGTATCCACCTTTACCCCAGAGCCCCGGGGAGCATAACAAGAGTCTCACATGGCAGACCCTAGAGAAAAACACTGTATGCTGACAGATGGCAAGGTCAAGCGAATAACTTAGCCTTAAGATTCAAACACTAATGCCGCTGACCTCTGGTAAGGGGGTGAAAGCAGGAATGAGGATAAACTGGACAAAAAAAAAGAAAAAACAAAAGGGAGAAATACTTGAGATCAAGCTTTAAGGAAATCTAATCTTTGTGTACCATCAATTGATAAAATAAATAAAAACATGCAGTTAGCAACAATGCGGATTTCCAAAATAAAACTGCAAATTATCTGAAACACTGAAGTCCTTTAAAACAAGACGAAAAATTCACTTGAACTGGAACATTGTCCTAGTCAATATATTTGATTATTCTTGAGTTAGTTCTGATTTTTAACACAATGAACCCCATCTATAGATGTTCAAGACATACTTGAGACAGTAATGTGGAGAATAAGCACAAATAAAGAAAACACACAAGAACCCAGCAATTTAAATACATAGGTGGATAAAAAGAAGACTTAAAGAAATTTCAAAATGGTAGATTATTCTTGATTTTGATTATGACTTTTGACAAAATGTTTACTTGTTTCATAATAGCTTATGAAACAAGCATTTATTATGTTTAATCATGTAAAGAGCTTCAGTCAGCTCTTTACATGTCATATATTTAACATGCTGAAATGTGCTACACAAATAATGCCACATCTGTATTTTAGAAGCCGTATTAGCTTCTAAAATACACCAGTATGGTGGAAAAACACATTAATGTGCACAGAAAACTACAAATAATTCTCGTAAAGACAAATGGAACCCGATGAGCAATAATGTGACGGTCTAATATCCAGAGCTCTCACGCCAAATGATCTTGACCCACCAACAGCAATAGAACCAAATTGGGTCCAAATTGAATCAAATATTCAAAGCATTTGGCATCAACTACATGCTAGAGTTTCTGGTGATGAATAAGGTGTATCCAATGGACAGAATGGATCTTATTAGCACTTGTTGACATTTGCGCCTCTTTTTTGATAAATAAATTCATTTCTTGGCCAAACTTGCGACTCTTTACCCATATGTTGCAGTAATGAGTCAGTTTCCACTTTGGTGCAGGGGTTTGCCCATAGATTTCTAATTTGAATTATTTTTTAAATCTGCTGTTAAGTTGTCAGCCGGATTTAATTTAATTCATATTTAAAATAAATACATAAATTACATAATTTGCTGTTGATCAGATCCTAATGGCACACAGATATTTCACCGCACCATAAACCTGCAGGATGTATCACCAAATGAAGGCAGTTATCACCCGTTTATATGATAGCCTGGGTGAAAACCACGTTCAGACCGGCCGCGGGGCGTCCATCAATTCATGATAAACACCTGCTTAGCAGCACTAGTGAAACTGCTTGTTTACAGTTTGAAATTAATCGACTGGAGCTCTAATTGTTGGCATCAGGTGGCCGCTGATGCTGTGGCATTGGAAATAAAATAGTGATAAAAACAACCTGACCATCATTTACGATGATGCATCCGTTCAGTGTCGCATCCTCCAAACATCGCTGCACTGACAATTAACTATGGAGTTAACCCAAAATGATACACACCCCAGGTAGTGTGCATCCTAAATAGCTTTTATTCAACCAACAACTTTATCTATGAGATGTAATAGACAAAATCTACAAGAAGTGCCAATTTGGAAAAAAATAACCCTAACCCACCATTTATTTTACCCTTTCTTGATTCAAACATTTGTAATAAGAAACTTATTAATTTTGTATGCTAAATAAAATGGTTTATTTTAGAAACTATAGTTTGAAGGAGTTTTAAACACCTAATCAGCGACACAAATTACATTTATTCTGTAGTTTCTGAAATCCACGATGGAGCTCAAATCACAGTAAATAAAGACGGCGGTAAAAAGTAAATAAATGCCTGGTTCAAAGTCGACTCCTTCGAGCTTTACAGAAATTCACTCCTGCCCACATGGACGAGCAAACGTGTTGTGGAGAAAAGTTTTATCGAGCTGATTGACCACAATAAGAAGAAATATTCTGAAATCTTCACACAGAACCTCAAACTGTTGATCTGAACGTTATCCAATCTGGGACCTAGTTTCAAAAATGATTGTGTGGATGCAGACTTACAAAAAAAACTTTTGCGGATACACCAAAAATGATCTCCGTGTGGGCTGGGCCCAGGTCTACTCTTCGTCCACAGAACCAATCATAAACTGAAAAATCCTGGCCTAAATAACTTATGAATATTGTCCGCATTTGATTTTTAAAATTTTATCCAATGTATTTAATTGCAATATTTTGTTATTGTTGACCTAAAAAGGACTGTGTGTTTGTGTGGTGGGTGGGTTAGTAAGGGTTTATGCCTGAGTGCACTCTCATTGTAGCCGTCTGAATCATAATCAGATTACGCCTGAAGTGCTTTTAATTTCCCAACCCTAGAAACCAGTCCATTGTTTCTTTCTTGACATTTTCAAAAACAGACAAATGTTAAATCTATCCACCTTTAGAGCTTTGGCTCGGGATTAACCTTTAAGGCAGATAACTGGTACATATCGACCACATTATCCATCAGTGACTTTCTTGCCGTCTACAGTTTAGTCTGCATTTTATTCCTTCTTGTAGAAGTGATTATAGCTGCTAATCTCACAGCTTTTCTGGCAATCTCTGACAGAAAACATCACTAACTTACGATCAAAACAATAAAACACATCACACGTTCTCTATGCAAATGTTGAGTCATATCTGAACAAGAAGAATCTTAAAAATAGACGCCTCAGATGTCATGATGCGTAAATTGCCTGTGAAATTCTTCATCAAGGAAGCAGTTTGAAGGTTTGCGTTAAAATCTAAAGTGGTCGAGGTGTAAATTCGTTGACCCATCAGGGCTGGGTAGCCGCTGCTCGACTGTGAACTATATGATTTGCACGTTTGACAGGACTGATAACATCCCTGAAAAAGAAAAATAGCAGCTCGGTGACAGCACCCACTTTTAATGGACTGGAAGCAGAAGTACTAAGCTAAAATATTCTGTCTGGGCATTATTTTGTCACCAACACTGAGGCTCATGGAAGAAGTTAAGTGTGAAAATGCTCTTGGATGTTGACCATCGGTGGTGTAATGAATAGAGAGCATTTATGAATAATACATTTTCTTAACCTGGCGTAAAAACCGGAATCGCACAAAACTAGGCCGTTTGAGGACTGTTTACATGCGAACAGAGAGATATTTGGGCATGACAGATGTATCGGTGTGCTCTGAGCTCTGTAGGAGCATCATTAGCAAACTGACTGACATAACTGACAGCTGGCACTGAGAGGAGAGGGATGGAGGGTGAAATGAAGGAGGAGGAGGTGACAGAGCAGAATCTGTGCCAGTCATCACCCTCTGGCTGTTCTCCAACATTTTAATCACATCAACAGTGCTCTCGCTCGGCACCCCCTCGGAGACCCAGGTACCTTAGCCACACTTGACATTAACCACAAGGCGAATACGCCCATGTTTAATACAGACGGGGCTCTCTGCAGATCGTCCTCAGCTACTTTTAAAACCCTCACTGAGTGGATTGACAACCCAGGGACCAAAGAAAGAAAATAAATGATCTCCCCCTCAGTTGCGCTTCCTTCTCCTTTTTTTTTTTTTTTTTTTTGAGTGTTGCTGCAGTGGAGCTTAGCTTGAATTTTCTGTCTCATTTCTATATACCGAGAGCATCAAATTGTCAAGGGCAATTTCAAATAGTCCTTTTCCTAATAAGACGTCCCGACTCAGATCACGGCTCCTCCAAAGCAGAAGGAGTGAAGTTGGCATGAGCTGTGAGATTCTGACAGTGTGATAATCTGGAACAAACCAGGACAGATTAAAGATTATGGGAGCGAACCAACCATTCAAAACAGACTTATTACGCAATTAATTTGACAAAAAAAATAAAAAAATACTATCAACTGCTGCTTAGATAAAAACTGGATACTGTACTGATTATATTCAACATTATATACATAATTCATTAGCACACTATAGTAAAAATGCAGGTAGAGAAAATAGAGTTCCACTGTAAAATAAAATAAAAAAAAAAAAAATCCTTTTGTAAAAACATCACAGATATAAGCCTTACTATTAGTTAATAAACTGACCTTGCTGTTGCTCTGAATGACACCGATAACAATTAGCTAGTTCTTAACTGCTATTTCACAATTATTGCTACCTTAGAAATGAGTGACTGGTGCCAAGATTTTATATGTTACCAAAATCTGATGTCAGTTCTGCAGCAAACTCAAAAACACTGGTTTGGTGCAACTCGATCTGTAGCCATAAAACTTAAATTTAACTTAAATTTAATTTTCTCAGATTTAACTTTTGAAAACAAAATCTCTATAGGGACCAACTGCCCAGTTACTTTTCTTTTTTATACAGTATGTGGTATCTGGTGCTTTGGTGCATTTCATCCCTTGCACATGATTCGTTACTCAGTTTGGTGAAACTCAGCTCTTTTGTTGTGCAGCACACACACAACTAGTTTTTCTTTTTGTTCTACCTGCTGCTTCCGGGTTAACTAAACAAGCTAAAACTCCTGCTAATTATCCAGTTAGTATAAAATTATCAGAGTTGCTGTAAGGAGCAGAAGAAAACTTTTTTTTTTGCACAATTAGAATAATCTTCTGAATTCAATATGTCATTCTCGTCTTTAACCATGATGTACGTCTGCTAAAATAATCTTAATTTATCCCTTAACTTGTGCCCTAAGTGAGAATGAACTGGGTTCTCTGACTGTATGAATCTTTGTATCAAAATAATATCTCTAATAACATAAATAAATGTCAGATAAAGATTTGAACTTTTTCATTAAGAATGTATAAAACCAATTTAGGGACATGTTTAAATCAACAGACAGATTTTGAGGAAATCAAGCTTTTCATAAAAGTAGAGAAAATGAGAAATGATTGTGTCAGAAATAATGTTTGGATTTATTGAGTGAAATCCAATAAATAATTCAGACCCCTCAAAAACAGACAATTGCTTTAAATATTCTTGTAGCTGCCTCAGTGAGAAAGTTTCTCCAAAATCTGCAAGAGAGAAGAATGTCCAAATATCAGCATAAATCTGATTATTTTTCTTCATTCCCTGTTTTCAGATGGTTGCTGTGACACCAGGCTGTGCAGTGACTCATTTAAAACTGCTAAACTGCTATGATTCACAAGATTAAGAGCTCCAGCTGCATGCTATGTGCAGTTTGTGTTTGAATCCAAAGCTGAGCCCATCTGGGTTAGCAGCAGTGAAATATGGCACAGAGACAGCAAAGAGGTCACCCACAGCATCCTTGGGTATCATTTGCTCGAAAATAAAAAACACAAAAGCCCAAATTTCTACACTAATGACAAATTAGTTTTCATGCTCCAGTTTGCTAAATTATAATTTCTTGCCAACATACTACTACTGCACAAGATTAAAGACGTTTAGCTTATGCATAAATTGCAGCCAAGTGTGATGGTATAAAAACACTTGGAGCTAATTCAGAATCAGCAGATCAATGAGGAAGATTTGAAAAACTAACAATCTGAAAGAAAAACTGCGCCTTTTAAAAACAGCCACCAGTAAATTACTTTGTTCATTAAAATTATTTATTCAGGGGACTATGTAACCAAAACTGACCATCCGATCTATCCAACAGTCCAAATTATAATTAGGAGAAATGTTCTCATCTTTTTTTAAAGTTCAGGCTTAGAGTCATAATGATAGAAGGAAGGGAAGGAAGGAAATGCAGCTCTAGGCCATCAATCTAATGCCAATTTGTTGCTCAGGTATGTCAGTGAAACACAGAGAGCTAAAGTGAAAATAAAGCTGCACTGATTGAGTTCCTGAAAAGCAACATAAGAGTTTGACACATCTCATGAAACCATTACACAGGGAAACCAAAGCAGCTGTGCAAAATAAAAATAATCTTGATGTAAATCAGCTCTTAAAGGAATTTGTTCTTTACGGTATAGCAAATATTTCAAAATCCCAATCAGATGATGGTGGAATGACAGACACGTGAGATGAAGCTACATTGTAAAAGCATTCATGTTGTGATTGTGTCAAAGGGCAAATGGGTTTTTAAGCTCAAGGTTCATTATGAGAGGAACCTTTGTAGCTTCAAGTTTTTTAAATATTTTCCTGTACTGTACTTTTTATAATCTTCAAATGTGACTGGCGTGAATCCACACAGCTTTACAAATCTCTATTTTCTCACAAAAATATGAATCTGTACCATGTCACTATTAGTCATCAGTACTACATGATCTATGTCATGATTGAGTCCAACTTCACTCTTTTACTCGTAGCAGTAAATATGCAGTTTGCATATTTATGACATGTCGTACCTACAGATCAGCTTCAATTTGCTGCTCAAACATTGGGCGAGTTGGTTAAGATAACCTTCATGGTCGTCTGACAGTCAAAGGATCCAGCAAGTCGATTTTCATTTTACTTGAAACCGATGTTTAATATACCACAGGAGGACTATTCCTTCACATAATATGGGAAAGCCCATGACATCATAATTATTTAAGACTGCTGAATGTACAGCATGGGTTCACTCCATGTCATGGGAGAAGAACATTATATAGAAATACTGAACCAACATCTGCAGTGATGAGCTAGGATCATAAAGCTGGTTGTAATGGTTCTGGAATCAATTCTTGATATTGAGATCGTTGCATCATTCCCTCTTCTTTCTGTGCCCCTTTCCTGTAATTACATAAAATCTTTAAAAATATATATTTAACATGCTTGGATTCAAACAAGTCGGACAAAAACCCAAAGCATACCAAGCATAAAGAGAAGACGATACAGTGAAAACCGCCTACTAACAAAGTTAAGTTGACCATTTAAATGAGAGACTTACCGGTAGTCCGCAGAAACTAGCCTGATGCCCATAAAGAAACTGGAAGTTTGCTGCTTTCAGTTTTCCTTTTCTCCATTAGTGGATTGAGTAAAAAACTGTCAAAGGCCTTCGCCTGCAGCTAGGATCTGCTTCTCTTAAATCCCTTCCTGAGCTCTGGAAGCTGGCCTGTGCTGAACTGAGTGGGGTCCTAATGACAAACCAATAACCTGCGGCAGCCATTAGAGATGTTAATGTAATTTATATAGGACTAGCCACTTTATCTTAATTGAAGGAGCAGTATGTGGGGAATAGAAAGAGACGAAGGGGGTCAGGTAGCAAGAGATGGATGTTTGCAAAATGGAAAGAAAAGGCAGTGAGTGAGGGACGGAGCTAATGATTAGAGAGAATGAGGAGGTGCTGATGAGACTGTATTTCTATTAAATTGCCTGAAAATTCTTCCATCTTCTGTTTACATCTTTGTGTGCGTGTGTGTGTGGCTGCCTCTCACATAGGCACCGTAATGTGGCTGACCTAAATGACTGGCATAATATTGGGAGAGCACGGGTGGGGGACCTCCGCTGAATACTGATGAAGCTCGACACAAAGCGTCTTCCTGGCCTCATTAACCTGCAGAGTGCTGCTTTTGTTTTCTCCTGCAGCCATCCAAACACTGCCTTACGACCTCTCTGAAGGTTTTCACCGACGTCACAAGAAAGATGGAGAGACAGAACAGTCTTCCATGCTTCCACAGAGAACTGTACATACATTTCCTGGGGCATAAAAGCCATGAATTTGAGACCTTTTGAAATTGTTCTTCTGTATAAACAGGGTTTATTCATAAAAACGCAAAAATACACACACACTTACCAGTCCCTTTATTAGGTACACCTATTCAACTGCTTGTTGCAGCGTCTCCATGCATTCAGGCACCGAGGTGTGACGAAGACGACTTGATAAAAGTCCAGAATGGAGAAGGAGACGATTCTAGTCCCTGAGAACATGGCATGGTCATTAGTACCAGACGGATTACCCAGAATATTTCAGAAACTGCTGATCTAATCATATTTTAGCACACAACCGTGTTGAGATACAGAGACTGGTCAGTCCGTCCAACCATTTTCATCCACTTGAGGCAGCAGCCTAAACAGAAAGGCCCAGACTTTTCTCTCCATGGAGTTTCTGCCATAGATAATGGTAAGTCAAGGCGTTGCTGTTGTGAAGCTCTCTCTTCACAACAACAGACTAGGACAGTGCCTGGCCAATGCCAACCTATCTCTCACACCATGTTTCCCTTCATTCTCGAATAATACCTAGATACTTAGCGTCCACTGCTTGGGGCAGGACCTCATCCCCAACTTGGAGAAAGCATTCTACTCTTTTCTGGCTCAAGATCCTGGTCTCAGACTTGGGGGTACAGAGCTCTCCATCCCAGTTGCAAACTGTGCCAGTGACAGCTGAAGATCATAATGGGAGGAAGCCAACAGAACCACATCATCAGCCACCAAATCAGATCCCCTCAACACCTTATGACTCAGGGACAAAGGGCAGAGTCCATTTCTCAATAGAAACAAGACGACATCCTCCTGGTAATGCCAGTCGTACAGGGGCCCAAAAGTCCCCATCAGGGGGTCAGGTACCCCATACTCAAAACATCATGGAAATATTCACACACTACCAGACCACAAAGGAAGCCTTTATTAACCAATTGTTACTGGGGTCTGGGCATATCAGTCATTGGTTGCATCATCATCCCACTCAGGATAAACAATCCAAAAACCCTTAAAGCCCCATGAAACCATCAGACAATTCCTGCTCCTGAAGAGTTGATGTGAACCAGCACTGCGAGTCATTT